>CM033647.1:111593112-113071613 GCA_019512145.1 Engystomops pustulosus
GCGGTTTAGTGTACTAACAGAAAATGTGCAATATGCATTAAAACAAATTTGACAGGTGCAAAAGTATGGGTACATCAACAGAAAAGGGACATTAATATTTAGTATATCCTCTAGTCGCTTTCTGTAGCTTTTAATGAGATTCTGGATCCCGGATGAAGGTATTTTTTTACCATTGCTCTCTACCAAAACAATTCCAGTTCCGTTCAGTTTGATGGTCGCTGAGCAAGGACAGCCCGCTTCATCCCACAGATGTTCAATGATATTCAGGTCTGGGGGCTGGGATGGCCATTCCAGAACACTGTAATTGTTCCTCTGCATGAATGCCTGGGTAGATTTGGAGCTGCAATGTTTTATTTTGTTCTAATTTGCTATAATGTGTGATTTTTTTTATGTCAGAATGCACCGTTTCTATACCATCCATACAAATGCTCTATGCTATTTTAACCATTCCTTTGGATACATGGGTGGGTGGTGTGTTAAATGCACATGCTGACCGTGAGATAATAATTATAGCTTTGATAATATCTAATTTTGCACACCCCCTGCGTGATGTCACCTCCCTTGCTCCCAGCATAGGAGAGGTAGGTGTGGCGCGTGCATAATTAGCCACCCGGAACACCGGACATCTTATCCCTGTGATCCGTGCTGTTAATTACATATTTCTTTTCCAGGTGATCCTGACATGTCAAGATTAAAGAATACCACCGCCGGGATTGGGATGAAGAGGAGCGCAGGTGAGTATTTTTTGTTAAACTAAGTGGTTGTTTTCCTGTAAGGGATTTTTTAAAGGTATCTCCTAAAGCTTTAGACATTGTCAGGTATTGTCCCTGGATATTTCTGTGTGTTTTGTAAGTAGCAGCAGGACTGTGAAATATGCATTCATATTCCATGATTGTAGCTGGACTTGGAGTAGTCTGGTTCACTGGTGTGTGATATGTCTTCACTGAACACAGAACAGCCCCTCCCATCTGCCGAGTCACCCCTGTAGCATGCTTACAGAATTTTATTGATATAATATTATTAAATACAGGCGGTCCCCTACTTAAGAACACTCGACTTACATACAACCCCTAGTTACAAACGGACCTCTGGATATTGGTAATTTACTGTACTTTAGTCCTAGACTACAATAATCAGCTGTAACAGTTATCACAGGCGTCTGTAATGAAGATTTATTATTAATCTTGATTCTTATGACAACCCAACATTTTTAAAATCCAATTGTCACAGAGACCAAAAAAGTTCTGGCTGGGATTACAATGATAAAATATACAGTTCCGACTTACATACAAACTCAACTTAAGAACAAAGCTACAGACCCTATCTTGTATGTAACCCGGGGACTGCCTGTAATATTCAATACTTGTTTGAACAATCACTCAGATGGGAAAGACTGTGCTTTGTTCAGTGGAGAGATATCACACACTATTGCTCCAGAGTCCTGCAAGTCCAGCTACAATCTTGAATAAAAATAGATTTAGTAAAAATTTCAATCCTTAGGATGAGTGAACAATATTGGATGGTGGGTGGGGAGACGCCCAGTGAGTTCCGTTTTTGTTTTACAGGTTAATGACATCATGTCCATCTGTCTGTAGTTCAGTCCCATTCAAGTGAATGGAGCTGCAGTACCAATGACAGCCACTATGCGAGGTACAGCAATGTTCTTGGTAGACTATGAAGAATTCAAAGCACAGAGCTGATGGAAAGCCCTAGTATCTCTTTACTTTTGCTTTCATGGTGGCCACTTAGGAATATATCTGAATGACAATCTCAGCTCTGCTACATCTTTGTGCTCCGATATACAAATCGCCTGCCTGGTGGGAAGTAGCTTCTCCATCACATACGATATGAAATGTAATAGGCCGGCAGCAGACGAGGAGGCACATTACTGCTGGTAGCGATGAGGTCATGCTGCTCAGTATGCAAACATTGTAATTGAATCAAAATGGCGGTGAAATTTAGAATGGTCAAATTGTGCCGGTTATACGTTCATTTAGCCCTAAAATTTCCAAAAGATAAAAAGAGAAAACCCACCATACAATTTGTTCTATAATTTCTACAGAGTACAGAGACCTCCCTCATGTGGCCGTTACTTGTTTTATGGGGCACAGCGAGACGCATAAGGGAAGGAGTTCCTGCAGCTGCCAGGATTATAGTTTTTCTCGTTGACTCCTTTTGTAGGCTATAAAATTTTCGCTTTTTCGTTATTGGGGCCATGTGATGGCATTTTTTTTTTTGCGGGATGAGAAGCTTTTTCCAGTGTTTCCATTTTGGGGTTGGTATCACCTATTGTTGAAAATTTAGGAACTCATTTTTGAGGACAAGAGTAGAAAAGCATCAATACTGTACTTGATTTTTGACTTTTTTTTTTTTTCGTGTTCACCGTTTAGCCTAATAATCATGTTATCTTTATTCTATGGGTCGATACGATTACGGAGATACCAGACTTGAATATATTTTGTTACGTTTTGCTAAATTTGTCAAATAAATCCTAATGTGGGAAAAAATCTATCATTTTTGCATTGCAGTCTTCCAGGTGGCTTAACATTTTTACTTTTTTGGCTACAGAGCTGATTGATGGCTTGTTTTTTGCGGGACATGTACTTTGCACCAGGATCATTCTGGAGTACATATGTTTTTTTGATCACTTTTTATTGCATTTTTTGTAAGATTAAATAAGTAAAAATGATAATTTTTGGCAGGTTTTTAAGTTTTTGTTTTTTGTTTTTTTTTTAACAGCGTTCATCCAGCAGGTTCAATAATGATTTACTGTTATGCTACGGGTTGTTACGGACGCAGTGATACTATATATGTGGGGTTTGTGTTATGATTTAGCCTTTTTTTGGGGTTATATGTCTCTTTATATGTTATGGGGCTTATGGGCATTTTTATCGATTTACTGCTTTATTTTTTTATTGAATAACTTTTTTTTAACTGTTTTCCAACATGGGACATGAACAAGCGATCATCTGATTGCTTGTTCATGATAATAGGCTGACACTGTGCCTGAAAGAGGACGTCACAGACGCCATCTTTCAGCCAGCAGACACCTCTGATATTTGGGGTCCTGACCAAACCCCAGAGTCGCCATAGCAGCAATCGGCTCCCCCCCCCCCCATGTGAAAAAAATGCCTTGTCATTTTTACGCATTACAATTTCATTAATAAGCTGTTAAATTGTTTAAAGTTTTACCAAAATATGTTATAAATATGTACAGTGTCAATTTCCAGTTTCAGAGAGAAGGCAGAGGGTGCGTGTACCTAGTGTATCTTCTGCAGTTCCTTATGTTTTCTGCCTCCCGCTGACTGGTTGGATGGTGGATTACTTCAAATGGTCATATGTCCTGGTGCTATGGTTCAGAAGATATGACTGTTTAAATTTAAATACAGGCGGTCCCCTACTTAAGAACACTCGACTTACATACAACCCCTAGTTACAAACGGACCTCTGGATATTGGTAATTTATTGTACTTTAGTCCTAGTCTACAATAAACAGCTGAAACAGTTATCACAGGTGTCTGTAATGAAGCTTTATTGTTAATCCTGGTTCTCATGACAACCCAACATTTTTAAAATCCAATTGTCACAGAGACCAAAAAAGTTCTGGCTGGGATTACAATGATAAAATATATAGTTCCAACTTGCATACAAATTCAACTTAAGAACAAATGCTTTAGAAAATTTACATATTCTGTTAATAAAAGTTATCAAAAAAAGTGCGGGGACGTAAGGATTAACCCTTAAAAGGGCTATCCTCACGTCCTATAGATCCACCTACCACTTGATCTACCTTTTTATAGGTAGATTCGTGGTGGTAGGTTTCCTTTAATTCAGTATGTGCCTGATAATTTTATGCTATTTTCAAAAGCATTGTCTCCCTTAAATGGCTTTTACTATGAATTTTTGTTATCCTTTATCCACAATCTAATAGTGACTACTACTGATCACAAGAACTGTTCTTACTAATTAATTTAGGCAGCAGGTCAAGTGTTCTGCTGCTATGGCTAGTATTGAATGGAGCAGCAGGACATATGCTTGACCTGCTGCCTAATTTTATTGGTAAGATCAGGACCCCGATTCTTGCGATGGGTGGGGGTCCCAGTAGTTGGACTACACTGTTCAGATTACTATCATGTGGAAAAAGGATAATAATATCTTGTAACAACTCCTCAGTCTCTCAGTACAGTATATAATATTTTATATTTTACATATTATTCAACACTCTAGAAAGATATAATGTCCTGTCCTTTGCATTGAAAGTGTTGCAAACTGTGCCCCCTGGTATTGTTGAACCCAATTCACATGATGGGTGCAAGTCCTTTTTCTATGTGCTTGGCTCTATTCAGGACTTTCATAGAAGTCAACAGAGATGCAGATCATGACATAAGAATGACATTCATCACCAGGCAGGACAGGGGATCAAGGGATAAATGTGGGTCCCAGAAGTTTGACCTGAGCACATCAGACACTTTATACTAGGATGAATATATAAAACTAACTATACCTGCTCATATACCAGTTGCTATTGCAGTAAAGATGATGGGATTTACTTGCTAATGATTTTTCATTCCATGTTTTCGCCATTGAAGTCGAATCCACTAGGCATTCTAATATAAGAGCGGGAATATGTTAGTCATCTGGTGACTGAGCAAAACTACTGAAGCTGTGAAAATGGGATATGTGATATACTTGTAGTATATGCACTGTGTATTCTCTAGAACAGTGGTGGCGAATCTATGGCACTGGTGCCAGAGGCGGCACTCGGAGCCCTCTCTGTGGGCACCCAGGCCATCACCCCAGCATGAAGTTCAATAGACAGAACTCACAGAATCTTCCTGCAGAATCTTCCTACAATGATAGATGAATTTGCCCTCCTCCTTTCAACTGCATTGGTGTCCTTAGGAGGCTGAACGATTGAAAGTTGTCAAAGAACAAGGAGAAATAAATTACTGCTTAAATTGCTGCGCTGGCACTTTGCAATAAATAAGTGGCTTTTGGTTGAAGTTTGGGCACTCCGGCTCTAAAAGGTTCGACATCACTGCTCTAGAATAAGCCCATCCGAATATAAGCCAAGGAACTTAATTTTACCACAAAAAACTTCGCCCAGTATATGACTAACCAACCCACCCATGCCCCCAGTATGTAGCCGGCCGGCCCACGGCCCAGTATGTAGCCATTCTGCCTGAGCTCACCACGCCCCCCAAGCACATAAAAAAAATAAACTCACCACTCACCTTTATGACACCCCTGTGCAGGTTCTTTTCATTCTTTCATTTTTTTTTTTATAGAATCAAAATGACTCGTATGACTAGTATAAGCGCTGTGTAATTTTTTTCAGCACATTTTTTGTGCTGAAAACTCTGGTAAAATATTGCGGTATTCAACTTAGCTGCTAGTGTCCTAATCAGATACTGCGTGCACCCAATGCACCCATCATTGACAGCCAACTTTCCAGATTTAACGTATTGAACGCTGCACTGGGTCAGCATGTGAGCCTGTTTTCCATTTATCTGGTACTTTGGGGACAATTATAGAACCTAGTTTGGATATCCAGCAGTAGGACACTTTGCCCTTATTCTCTGAGCAGGGAGAAGTTGATATAATGCCATGGTTGGCCATTTCTGACTTGAATCTACCAGAACTGATATTGGTTGGTGTTACCAGCTTCCCACTGTGGCTTTTACAGGAGAACCCCCCTCCTTGATGTCCATATACCCTGACGGATATTGGCTGTATTCCCATTAATGCACTGCTCTACTTGAAGCTAGCCCCTTACATTTTTGCACATCCAAAGTACAGAAATGTATACTGTAAATGTTCTACGTATGTTGCTTTTTTCATAGCCACTTGTGTGCGATGTTTTTTGTTACTTTGCCATGAGCTATTTTAGTTGCCCAGTTTGTCTGCAAAATTATAGCTGCATCAGTGTTACTTTAGTCCCAGCTCCCAGTGGAAATGTTTATTCTAGGTGGTGTGACGGAAGTGTGGTTGACCGAAAATGAGCAGTTCTGAAACTTTCTTGTTTATAACCAGGTAGTAGGGAGTGAGCACAGTGCAGCTGCCTCATACTATGAGACTGGATACTACTTACAACTGACAGGCTGGGACAATAGCTATAATGGGATTTCGCTAGAAATGGATTTTGTTTTTCCTTCCTAGGACAATCCAATTGGAAATTGGGATGGCCGATATAATGGAATCCAGCTGTGTAGCTTTGCTAGTGTGGAAAGTACTCTCCTTCTGCATATCAATGATATCATCCCAGGTAGGAATATTTTGGAAACCTTGCTTCCTTTTTCCTCACTAGTGCTTTTTTATGATAGGTCTTGGAGTAATTTGGGAGATCAGTGATGCTCTAAATAACAGTAAAGATACATTAAATTCGGGCTTGTGTTTTTTATTTTATCTTGTATGTTTTTGACACATTACATAATAACATGTGTAGTGTTCTACTATACCTTTACTATACATGTGCAGGCTCAGAATAAGTTAATAACATAAAAAGGAATAGCAAAAAACCTCCACAGATTCTTGTTGGTTCCAATTCTATTGTGGGTCCCAACCTCAGTCATTCTCTAAATGCAGGAACCCATGGTAACTTGCTTTGATTGGCAGACACGGCATTGCATGTGGTAAGCAGCAGGACCTCGGTACAGATTACAGGTAGAATTGTGTTTATTGATCTAGTGTAAAACTGAAGCTCTCCCTGGTGGCCAACAGTGGGAAATGCCAATAAAAATACTCCCAAAATCCATTACATTTACCAATTTTGTTTAAAGTGGTTGTCCACTATACTTCTTTTAAAAAAAATGTGGGCATTATGTATAAAATATATGTAAAGAACATATTTGAGATATTTAAAAAAAAAAACAAGTGTCTAAATGTCAAGACATTGTCTATTTCCAAGACTCAATGACTATAAACATTAAAAGTTAAAGGGAACTTGTCACCAGGAGACCCATTTTAGCTCAGCCCCACTCCTCATATAGCATAGCACATACACTGCAAGAGTTTTTACAGAAAAAAAGATGTTGTATAGTGCTTTTCAATTCAATATGCCCTGTGACTAAGCCATTCATCACCTGGGAGTGTCTATAGAGGAGTGGTTCCCCCTCCCTCAGGAAGCTGCTCTATCATGTGTCCTTTACAAATATATAAAACGCCCATCACCTAGCTTAGCGACGCCCCCTGTAGTATCCTACTTGCAGACACCATCAATCAATGTTCCGTTCATTGTCATCAACCCTAGCTGACCGGGTTAGGCTTTCTCACACCTGCGCAATCAGCATGCCTAGCAAGCGGCGTCGTATAGTATTGCACAAGCAAATGAATGTGGAGACCGTGCGCCCCGGCTCTGCTTTATCTGGGCTTGTCTGGACATTCTGAAGGATGCTGAACACGCATCACCACCATTAATCTTAATCATTTTAGTTATCAAAATTTGGGTTTTTGCAACAGCTATTTCAGTTTGATATATCAAATAACTGATGGACACAGTAATATTTCGGGATTGAAATGTACTGGATTGTTAATTGTACTAACAGAAATATGCAATAAAACAAAATTTGACAGGTGCAAAAGTATGGGCACCTCAACAGAAAAGTGACATTAATATTTAGTAGATCCTCCTTTTGTCTCTAGTCGCTTCCTGTAGCTTTTAATGAGATCCTGGATCCTGGATCCCGGATTAAGTTTTTTGGTTGCTCTCTACCAAAACCATTCCAGTTCAGTTAAGTTTGATGGTCCCCGAGCATGGACAGTCCGCTTCACATCATTCCACAGATGTTCAATGATATTCACGTCTGGGGGCTGGGATGGCCATTCCAGAACACTGTAATTGTTCCTCTGCATGGATGCCTGGGTAGATTTGGAGCGGTGTTTTGGATCATTGTCTTGCTGAAATATCCATCCCCGGCGTAACTTCAACTTTGTCACTGATTCTTGATCATTATTCTCAAGAATCTGCTGATACTGAGAGGAGTCCATGCGACCCTCAACTTAAACAAGATTCTCGGTGCCAGCATTGGCCACACAGCCCCAAAGCATGATGGAACCTCCACCAAATTTTACAGTGGGTAGCAAGTGTTTTTCTTGGAATGTTGTGTTTTTTGGCCGCCATGCTTAACGCCTTTTTGTATGACCAAACAACTCAATCTTTGTTACATCAGTCCACAGGACCTTCTTCCAAAATGTACCATGTGAAATTGTACTTCTAAGCTTCAAATACCGAGCACCAGCTCAGCACCATGCACATGACTGTACCACCGTGCGCCGAAGCTGCTTCACATATAAAGATTACAAAAGTGTTTAAACTGCTATACATCGGTTACAAGGAAAATATGCTCGGTATTTGAAGCTTAGAGCAATTTCACATGGTAGGTTTCCTTTAAGGACGCAGACATTTTACAGCTTAAGGCTCAGCCCCATTTTTTGGATTCTGACTTGCGTCGCTTTTTTATGGTTATAACTTTTGAACACTGTTACTTATCAAAGCGATTCTGAGATTGCAGACTTCGCGCACGGTGGTACAGTCATGTGCATGGTGCTGAGCTGGTGCTCGGTATTTAAGCTTAGAGTACAATTTCACATGGTACATTTGGAAGAAGGTCCTTGGACTGATGTAACAAAGATTGAGTTGTTTGGTCATACAAAAAGGCGTTAGCATGGCGGCCAAAAAACCACATTCCAAGAAAACACTTGCTACCCACTGTAAATTGGTGGAGGTTCCATCATGCTTTGGGGCTGTGTGGCCAATGCTGGCACCCGAGATCTTGTTTAAGTTGAGGGTCGCATGGACTCCTCTCAGTATCAGCAGATTCTTGAGAATAATGATCAAGAATCAGTGACAAAGTTGAAGTTACGCCGGGTGGATATTTCAGCAAGACAATGATCCAAAACACCGCTCCAAATCTACCCAGGCATCCATGCAGAGAACATTACGTGTTCTGGAATGGCCATCCAGCCCCCAACGTGAATATCTTGAACTCTGTGGAATGATGTAAGCGACTGTCCATGCTCGGGGACCATCAAACTTAACTGACTGGAATGGTTTTGGTAGAGAGCAATGGTAAAAAATACCTTCATCCGGATCCAGGATCTATTAAAAGCACAGGAAGCGACTAGAGACAAAGGAGGATCTACTAAATATTAATTGCACTTTTCTGTTGAGTTTGCCCTACCTTGGCACGACTGTCAAATATCAGAGGTGCCTGCTGGCAGTGCCTGAAAGATGGCGCCTGTGACGTCCTCTTTCGGGAATAGTGTCAACCTATGCATGTGCATAGGCTGACACTGCTAATATCCTGCAATACATGAGTATTGTAATACAGTCTATGGAGGATGCTCATAGGCTGCGGGGGACTTGGACAGCTGAATGTTTGGTCTCCACTTGGCAAAATGAGGTTTATGTGGATAAAGCTAAGGTTTGCACCTGGGGGCCAATAATCCAAAGGCAAAATATGTCCTGGGGGAGTAAATCTGGGAGAGTCCCTTGTTGAGACGGGACCTGGGGGTACTAGTAGATCAAGAAATTGATAACAGCATGCAATGTCAATCAGCTGCCTCTAAAGCTAATAGGATCTTGTCATGTATCAAAGTGGAATGGACTCTCGTGATTGGGATGTAATATTACCCAATACAAAGCATTGGTTCGGCACACCGGAATATGCTGTTCAGTTCTGGGCAACGGTCCATAAAAAAGGATGCCTGGGAGTGGAGGAGGGTTCAAAGTAGAGCCACAAAAATGATAAGGGGTATGGAGGGTCTTAGTTATGAGGAAAGATTAAAACAACTAGATTTTTAGTCTGGAAAGAGACGACTACGGGGGACATGATTAATTTATTTAAATATATGAATGGTCCATACAAAAAATATGGTGGTAAGTTGTTTCAGATTAGATCAAATCAAAGACGAGGGGGCACTGTCTCCGTGGAGAAAACAAGGTTTAATCACAGAAGCGACAGGGCTTTTTTACTATGAGAACTGTTAATCTGTGGAATAGCAGCCTCAGGCGCTGGTCACGCAGGACAGCAGAGAGTCAAGAAGGTCTAGATGCCTTTTACACTAAATAACATTGAGGGTATGTTAATAAGATGTTTCCCCTAAATCCCTTCTCATCCAATCCCTTCCCTTCCTGGTTGAACTTGATGGACAAGTGTCTTTTTTCAACCGTAAAACTTAAACTATGAAACATTGCAGAGTATTATCATGAACAAGCAATCAGATGATTGCTTGTTCATGACCCATGTTGGGAAAGTGAAAAAGTAAAAAAAAAAGTATTCAATAAAAAATTAAGTAGTAATCGATAAAAATGCCACTAAGCCCATAACATATAAAGAGACATTAACCCCCCAAAAAAGGCTAAATCATAACACAACCCCACATACTATAGTATCATGCATCCGTAATAACCCGTAGATAACAGTAAATCATTATTGAACCGACGGATGAATGCGTGTTAAAAAATTAAAAAAACTGCAAAAATTATCATTTTACATATTTAATCTTACAAAAAATGCAATAAGAAGTGATCAAAAAAACATATATACTCCAGAATGATCTGGTGCAAAGTACAGTCCCGCAAAAAACAAGCCATAACCAGCTCGTAGCCAAAAAAGTACAATGTTATGCCACTTGGAGAGCGGCAATGCAAAAATGATAGATTTTTTCCCACATTAGGGTTTTATTTGACAAATTTAGTAAAACGTAACAAAATTATTCAAGTCTGGTATCTCCGTAATCGTATCGACCCTAGAATAAAGATAACATGAATTAGGCTAAACGGTGAACACGAAAAAAAAAAAAAAGTCAAAAATCAAGTACAGTATTGATGCTTTTCTCTCTTGTCCTCAAAAATGAGTTCCTAAATTTTCAACAATAGGTGATACCAACCAAAATGGAAACACTGAAAAAGCTTCTCACCCCGCAAAAAAAAAAATGCCATCACATGGCCCAAATAACGAAAAAGCGAAAATTTTATAGCATACAAAAGGAGGCAACACGGAAAAACTATAATCCTGGCAGCTGCAGGGTGCTCCTTCCCTTCTTGCACCTCGAGTGCCCATAAAACAAGTAACGGCCACATGAGGGGGGGTTCTGTACTCTGTAGAAATATAGAACACAATGTATGGTGGGGATTCTCTTTTTATCTTTTGGAAATTTAGGGCTAAAGAACGTATAACCGGCACAATTTGACCATTCTAAATTTCACGTCCATTTTGATTCAATTACAATGAAGATCTCAAGGGGTTAACGATCTTCCTAAAAGCGGGTTCTGATAGTTTGAGAGGTGCAGATTGGAAAATTGGTTGATTATAACGGATGGGGGAGGTTTGATGTTAAATTTCATTCAACAACTGTATTTATCCCAAATGGTCATTCTGAAAATACCGAAAATCGATATTCGATTTGTAAGCCGCTTACATCAAAATAAGTTATCCAGACACTCAAGAATTAGATGAAATGTAAAGTAGACATATGGGAAATGTTATTCAGCCAACTTATTTAGGTAGTAAATCTATCTGCTGAAAACGCGGTGAGTTTTGAATTTCGAAAATGGCAAATTTTTCCAAAAATTCATCATCATAAACGCAAAACTCTACTTCATTTTAGTGGTAAATGTTGGATAACATGTGGGGAAAAAAATTTCACATATAAAGATTACAAAAGTGTTTAAACTGCTATACATCGGTTTATGAGAATAACGGAAATATGCTCCGGCAACAGCTTTACCTGAGCTGGTGCTCAGTATTTGAAGCTTAGAGCAATTTCACATGGTAGGTTTCCTTTAAGGACGCAGACATTTTACAGCTTAAGGCTCAGCCCCATTTTTTGGATTCTGACTTGCGTCGCTTTTTTATGGTTATAACTTTTGAACACTGTTACTTATCAAAGCGATTCTGAGATTTTTTTCCCCACATGTTATCCAACATTTACCACTAAAATGAAGTAGAAGTTTTGCGTTTATGAATGATGAATTTTTGGAAAAATTTGCCATTTTCGAAATTCAAAATCACCGCGTTTTCAGGCAGATAGATTTACTACCTAAATAAGTTGCTGAATAACATTTCCCATATGTCTACTTTACATTTTCATAATTCTTGAAGTGTCTGGATAACTTATTTTGATGTAACGCGGCTTACAAATCGAATATCGATTTTCTGTATTTTCAGAATTGACCATTTTGGGGATAAATACAGTTTTGAATGAAATTTAACATCAAACCTCCCCCATCCTGTATAATCAACCAATTTTCCAATCTGCACCTCTCAAACTATCAGAAACCGCTTTTAGGAAGATCCGTTAACCCCTTGAGATCTTCATTGTAATTGAATCAAAATGGACGTGAAATTTAGAATGGTCAAATTGTGCCGGTTATACGTTCATTTAGCCCTAAAATTTCCAAAAGATAAAAAGAGAATCCCCACCATACAATTTGTTCTATAATTTCTACAGAGTACAGAACCCCCCCTCATGTGGCCGTTACTTGTTTTATGGGGCACATCGAGGTGCAGAAGGGAAGGAGCACCCTGCAGCTGCCAGGATTATAGTTTTCTCGTTGCCTCCTTTTGTATGCTATAAAATTTTCGCTTTTTCGTTATTTGGGCCATGTGATGGCATTTTTTTTTTGCGGGGTGAGAAGCTTTTTTCAGTGTTTCCATTTTGGGGTTGGTATCACCTATTGTTGAAAATTTAGGAACTCATTTTTGAGGACAGGAGTAGAAAAGCATCAATACTGTACTTGATTTTTGACTTTTTTTTTTTTTTCGTGTTCACCGTTTAGCCTAATAATCATGTTATCTTTATTCTATGGGTCGATACGATTACGGAGATACCAGACTTGAATATATTTTGTTACGTTTTACTAAATTTGTCAAATAAAACCCTAATGTGGGAAAAAATCTATCATTTTTGCATTGCCGTCTTCCAAGTGGCATAACATTGTTACTTTTTTGGCTACAGAGCTGGTTGATGGCTTGTTTTTTGCGGGACATGTACTTTGCACCAGGATCATTCTGGAGTATATATGTTTTTTTGATCACTTCTTATTGCATTTTTTGTAAGATTAAATAGTAAAATGATATTTTTGGCAGTTTTTTTAATTTTTTAACACAGCATTCATCCGTCGGTTCATAATGATTTACTGTTTATTCTACGGGTTATTACGGATGCAGTGATACTATATATGTGGGGTTTGTGTTATGATTTAGCCTTTTTTGGGGGGTTAATGTCTCTTTATATGTTATGGGGCTTATGGGCATTTTTATCGATTTACTACTTAATTTTTTATTGAATAACTTTTTTTTTTACTTTTTCACTGTTCCCAACATGGGTCATGAACAAGCAATCATCTGATTGCTTGTTCATGATAATACTCTGCAATAGTTTCATAGTTTATAGTTTATACGGTTGAAAAAAGACACTTGTCCATCAAGTTCAACCAAGGAAGGGAAGGGATTGGATGAGGAAGGGATTTAGGGGAAACAATCCTATATAACATAACCATCAATGTTATTTAGGTGTAAAAAGGCATCTAGACCCTTCTTGAAGCTCTCTGCTGTCCCTGCTGTGACCAGCGCCTGAGGCAGGCTATTCCACAGATTGACAGTTCTCATAGTAAAAAAGCCCTGTCGCTTCTGGTGATTAAACCTTGTTTTCTCCAAACGGAGACAGTGCCCCCTCGTCTTTTGATTTGATCTAATCTGAAACAACTTACCACCATATTTTTTGTATGGACCATTCATATATTTAAATAAATTAATCATGTCCCCTCGTAGTCGTCTCTTTTCCAGACTAAATAAATCTAGTTGTTTTAATCTTTCCTCATAACTAAGACCCTCCATACCCCTTATCATTTTTGTGGCTCTACGTTGAACCCTCTCCAGCTCCAGGGCATCCTTTTTATGGACCGGTGCCCAGAACTGAACAGCATATTCCAGGTGTGGCCGAACCAATGCTTTGTATAGTGGTAATATTACATCCCAATCACGAGAGTCCATTCCACTTTTGATACATGACAAGATCCTATTAGCTTTAGAGGCAGCTGATTGACATTGCATGCTGTTATTCAATTTATGATCTACTAGTACCCCCAGTCCCGTCTCAACAATGGACTCTCCAATTTACTCCCCCAAGGACATATTTTGCCTTTGGATTATTGGCCCCCGTGCAACCCTTACTCTTATCCACATAAACCTCATTTTGCCAAGTGGAGACCAAACATTCAGTCTGTCCAGTCCCCCTGCAGCCTATGAGCATCCTCCATAGACTGTATTACATACCATGTATTGCGATTTTATGCAGTGGTCAGCCTATGCACATGCATAGGTTGACACTATTCCGAAAGAGGACGTCACACGGCGCCATCTTCAGGCACTGCCAGCAGGCACCTCTGATATTTGTGGGGAAAAATCTATCATTTTTGCATCGCCGTCTTCCAGGTGGCATAACATTGTTACTTTTTTGGCTACAGAGCTGGTTGATGGCTTGTTTTTTTGCGGGACATGAACTTTGCAACAGTATCATTCTGGAGTACATATGTTTTCTGATCACTTTTAATTGCATTTTTTGTGGGATTCAATAGGTAAAGTTTTAAGTTTTTTTTAAACGGCGTTCATCGTGCGGGTTCAGTGATTATTTACTTTTATTTAACTGGTTGTTACGGATGCGGTGATACTTTATATGTGGGGGTTTGTGTTACGATTTAGACTTTTTTTTAGCATTATATGTATTTTTATATGTTATGGGGCTTATAGGTGCCCCCTCGTCTTTTGATTTGATCTAATCTGAAACAACTTACCACCATATTTTTTGTATGGACCATTCATATATATAAATAAATTAATCATGTCCCCTCGTAGTCGTCTCTTTTCCAGACTAAATAAATCTCCATACCCCTTATCATTTTTGTGGCTCTACGTTGAACCCTCTCCAGCTCCAGGGCATCCTTTTTATGGACTGGTGCCCAGAACTGAACAGCATATTCCAGGTGTGGCCAAACCAATGCTTTGTATAGTGGTAATATTACATCCCTATCACGAGAGTCCATTCCACTTTTGATACATGACAAGATCCTACTAGCTTTAGAGGCAGCTGATTGACATTGCATGCTGTTATTCAATTTATGATCTACTAGTACCCCCAGGTCCCTCTCAACAAGGGACTCTCCCAGATTTACTCCCCCAAGGACATATTTTGCCTTTGGATTATTGGCCCCCAGGTGCATAACCTTACATTTATCCACATTAAACCTCATTTGCCAAGTGGATGACCAAACATTCAGTCTGTCCAAGTCACCCTGCAGCCTATGAGCATCCTCCATAGACTGTATTACACTACACAGTTTGGTGTCATCTGCAAAAATAGACACGGTGCTATTAATTCCTACCTCTATATCATTAATAAATATATTAAAAAGTAGTGGGCCAAGCACAGAACCCTGAGGTACACCACTCATAACTGGTGACCATTCCGAGTATGAATCATTGACCACAACTCTCTGGATACGATCCTTCAGCCAGTTTTCAATCCAATTGCAAATGAATTCTGCCAAACCAATAGCCCTAATTTTACCCATCGGGCGTCTATGAGGGACAGTGTCAAATGCCTTTGCAAAGTCCAAGAACACAATATCCACAGCTGCTCCTCCATCCAGGCATCTGCTCACCTCTTAGTTTGACAACTTCTATTCTTAGTAAACCCATGCTGGCTATCACTTATTATTCTATTTGATGTCACATACTCCAGTATGTAGTCTTTTACTAACCCTTCCAATACTTTCCCCACAATGGAAGTTAAGCTTACAGGCCTGTAATTGCCTGGCGAAGTTCTAGAGCCCTTTTTATATATTGGGATCGTGGGGGAAAGACCCCCCCCCCAAAGGCATGTTAAAACAGGTTAAAACACCCGCGATCGGGGCCCCCTCCGACTGCGGGTGTTACACTGGGGACTCGGCTATATGTCGGCATCCCGTGTTTGCCGATGGCATCATGTCAGCGGAGGGGGAAGGGGTTAAACGCCTTTTCTCATGATTGGATACATCTGGCTATGAAGTTCAAAGCTCAATGAGGTTACCAAACCAATTTAGTGTTTCAGTAAGTCAGTAAAAAGTAGTTAGGAGTATTCAAATCAAGCAAATCAAGGGCACCAATACTTTTGCACCTGTCAAATTTTTTTGCACATTTTCTGTTCAATAAACCTCATTTCAATCATGAAATATTATTGTGTCCATCAGTTATTTGATATATCAAACTGAAATAGCTGAAAAAGCCCAAATTTTGATAACCAAAACTGATTAAGATTAATACGGGTGCACAAACTTTTTCATATGACTGAATATAGCCAGGGCACGGAGGAGAGGGCGAAAAACGTGGTACAGATTCAAACGATGAATAAAAGGATATACCAAAGTGTTAAACTGCTATCAGCGGTGTTACAGGGAATAATCGCCGGTATTTGAACTTAGAAGCCAATTTACATGGTAGGTTTCCCTTTACAGGGGACGCAGACATTTTACAGCTTAAGGCAGACCCATTTTTGGATTCTTCTGACCTGTACGCGTTTTTATGGTATACTTTTGAACTCTGTACTTTCAACAAAGCGATCTGAGATTTTTTTCCCCCAGTTCTACTCACTTTTAGTTGGTTAATGTTGTATGATAACGTTTTGCGTTTATTGAATGCATGAATTTTTTGCAAAAATTGCATTTTCGAAATTCAAAATCACCAGCGTTTTCAGCGCAGATAGATTTACTACCTAAATAGTTGCTGAATAACATTTCCATTTGTCTCTGTACATTTTAAAATTCTTGAGAAATGTTCGGAATATTGTATTTGCTGTCACGTGGGTTACAAACCGAATATCGTTTCCGTACTTTTCATAATTGACCATGTTGGGGATAAATACACTTTTTACTGCAATCTAAACATCAACCCGCCCCCCCCCCCCCGTATAATCAACCAATTTTCAAATCTGCACACTCTCAAACTATCAGAACAGCTTAAGATCGTCTAACCCCTTGAGGTCCTCATTGTAATTGAATCAAAATGGCGTTGAACATTAGAAGGTCAAATTGTGTCGAGGTTATAACGGTTCTTTAGACGCAAATTTTACCAAAGATAAAAAGCGAAAGCCCCCATACAATTGTTCTATAATCTTACAGAAGTACAGAGACTCTCCCTGCATGTGCCGTTTACTTGCTTATGGGGCCGACAGCGAGAAGCATAAGGGAAGGAGTTCCTGCAGTAGCCAGGATTATAGTTTTTTACTCCGGTTGACCTCCTTTTTGTAGGCTATAAAAGATTTTCGCTTTTCGTTTTGGCGGGCCAGTGATGGCATTTTTTTTTTTTGCGGATGAGAAGCTCTCTTCACGTTGTCCATTTGGGGGTTGGTATCACCTAATTGTTTCGAAATTTAGGGGACTCATTCTTGTGAGGACAAGAGTAGAAAAAGCACTCAACGACCTGTTACTTGATTTTGACTTTTTTTTTTTTTCGTGTTTCACCGTTTAGCCTAATAATCATGTTATCTTTATTCTACTGGGTCGATACGATACGGAGATACCAGAACTGAATTATTTTGTACGTTTTTGCAATTTGTCAAATAAATCCATGTGGGAACAATCTATCATTTTTTGCATTGCAGTCTTCCAGGTGGCTTAACATTTTACTTTTTGGTACAGAGCTGATTGAGTAGGCTTCGTTTTTTTTGCGGAGACATTGTACTTTGCAACCAGGATCATTTCTGAGTACATACATATGTTTTTTGGACACCTTTTTTATGCATTTTTGTAAGATTAAATAAGTAAAATGATAACTTTTTGGCAGGGTTTTTAAGTTTTCGTTTTTGTTTTTTTTTAACCGCGTTCATCGCAGTTCTATAATGATTTACTGTGATGCGCGGGTTGTTACGGACAGTGATACTTATATGTGGGTTTGTGTTATGAATTTAGCCTTTTTGACGGTTTATGGTCTCTTTAATGTATGGGGTTATGGGCATTTTAATCGATTTATAACGCTTTTTTTTTATTGAATAACTTTTTTTTTAACTGTTTCCAACATGGGACAAACAAGCGTCATCTATTGCTTGTATCCTGATAATAGGGCTGGACATGTGCCTGAAAGAGGACGTCACAGACCCATCTTTCCGCCACAGACACCTCTGATATTGTGGGTCCTGCCAAACCCCAGAGTCGCCATAGCAGCAACGCTCACCGCCCCCCCCCCCCCCCCCAAAACGGCACAGGTGCCGATCGTGGTGGAAAGACCCCCCCCAAGGCATGTTAAAAGGTTAAAACCCCCGCGATCGGGCCCCCTCCGACTGGGTGTTACACTGGGGACTCGCTATTGTCGGCATCCCGTGTTTGCCGATGGCATCATGTCACGCGGGGGAAGGGGTTAAAACGCCTTTTCTCATGATTGGATACATCTGGTATGAAGTTCAAGCTCAATGAGGTTACCAACCAATTAGTGTTTCAGTAAGTCCAGTAAAGTCGTTAGGTGATATTCAAATCAGAGCAAATCAAGGGTCACCAATACTTTTGCACCTGCAAATTTTTGACCCATGTTTTGTTCAATAAACCCTCTTTCCAATCATGAAATATTCATCTGTGTCCATCAGTTATTTGATATATCCAAACTGAAATAGCTGAAAAAAGCCCAAATTTTATTATCATAACCAAACTCGATTAAGATTAATACGGGTGCACAAACTTTTTCATATGACTGAATATAGCCAGGGTCTGCCCCCTTATTATATAGCCAGCACCGCCCTATGCTCAGCCTATTAAAAACAAAAACCCCCCCCTCTCCCTCCTTTGTCCACCCCCCCCCCCCCCCCCATCTCCACACAGGTCATTTACTGTCTTCTGAAGCTCTATCTCCGGGTCCCCACACTCTGCCATAGCATATACCATGATCAGGGGCGGATTAAGGTTGGTGGGGGCCCCTGGGCGCAGAATATGGTGGGGGGCCCCCATTTAATGTAGTCCAGACAGGGAACAGCAACCGCTGCACACAGCTCCCCCAGCAACCGCTGCACACAGCTCCCCCAGCAACAAATATACAGTCCCCCCTATATTAACTATATACAGCCTCCCTATAATAAAATTGTTCTCTCCTTCCATCGTTCCCCCGATGCGTGACGTCCTCCTCCTCCATCGCGGTGTCAAGGTGGATGTAAACAAAGATGGCGGCACCGTGATGTTGCGGCACTGTGACATCACACGCTGCCGCGGCAGGAAGCCGCCGTCTTTGCTGAAGTCGGATCATATATGGCAGAGCAAGGAACTTATTGTTCCCTCGCTCTGCCATAAACTAAAGCAAGGACACCGGCGGGCATTCGGCCCGCCGCCTAGGCCAGATAAACAGCTGGCGATTCGGCCGGTCATGCGACCCGGGTGCTCATGCTCGCGACCCGGGAGCCCCCCTTATGATCCGGCCCTGACCATGATGTCAGCTGCTTGGCAGCGCACACACTATGATGTCGGCAAGCGGCTAACATCATGGTGTGTGCAAAGCAGCATGGTCCAGAAGACGGTGGTAGAGCTTCAGAAGACCGAAGAGGACCTGCGGGGGACGTTGAAAGGTGAGTACAGAGTGTGTTTTTACTCGAGTATAAGCCGATTAACCCCTAACAAACCTGGTCCTTTTTTGTTTTTTCATTTCCATTTTTCACTTCCAACCTTCAAAAATCTAACTTTTTTATTTTTACACTTAAAGAGCTCTGTGACGGCTTTTGTTTTCTGCTTAGCAAATTGCACTTCATAGTGCAATATACCATGCCGTTTACTGGGAAGCGGGGAAAAAAAATTCCAAATACAGTGAAAATGGTGAAAGGGTGCTTGGATTTTACAGCTTTCACTGTGCGCCACAAATGACATGTCTACTTTATTCTTTGGGTGTGTACGATTACGGGGATACCAAATTTGTATAGGTTTTATAATGTTTTCATACATTCACAAAAATTAAAACCACCTGTGCAAAATAGTTTTTTTTTTTTGACAATGATGTCAGGTGGAGCAAGGATCGGCACCAAAATGGGCGCCGCCATCTTTTTGAAGCAGGCAATCGATGGGATAACACAAGGGATCGGTGCTAGCACTTATCGGTGTTACGGGAAAGTCTTTGCTGCAATATGCCCGTGAGCCCTCTCCACACTATAAGTTTTTAGACGCTTTGAAACAAAACATAACATATCCAGGGGATTGAGTATTTTCTAGGTACATTATATTGGTACTTAAGGGTTAGAAGGATAGTAGCGTAACGGAAACTCTGATAACACGAACACTGCGCGGAGGAGTACAATGTAAAAAGCTGGGGAACTGCTCGCCAAAGCTGTCGAGTATTCAGAGGGGGCAGTCTGAGGCGCTGCGTCAGAAGATGATTTTCGGGACATCGGTGTCAATTGAGCGGTGTCCGGCTGTGATTTGGTTCAGAGCCCAGACCCAACTAACAACCGGGATCGAAATGAAAAAAACACAAATGAAGATAAAAACAAAAACACAAAAAAGTACATATGGGTATCACTGCCGCCCATATCAATCTATGAGTGAACCAGAGAGGTAAAGATAAAATATATTTTAGTTGGGCGAGCGGGGAAAAACAAATGGAGTAATTTGTTGTGTATCCCCATTAAATTAAGTTGAATTAAAAATCTACATTGAATAACTTGACCCTTACATATGATAGATAATTAATTTTGGATCCACACCTCGACAATATAAGAGCCTCATATGTTCACATTACCAAAAAATTTAAAATGTTTACAAGTGACCCAATATACAAATCTGCTGTGAAGGCGCCTGCTTTCTTCTATCCCTGGCTGTGCGCCCATAGCAGTTTTACACCACATATGGGGTATCAGTGACACTCGCGGAGAAATTGGCATCAAATTTGCAGGAGGCTTTCATATTTTAGTCATATGAAAGTTCATATTTGGCCAAAATGAATGTATTTTCCAAAAAAAGGTCAATAAGTTTCTAAATCGCACTTCCATTTGCTAGAGGATGCGGTGGGGTGAATTTATGGGGTTTCACAATAATTTAGGCCATTTCAAAGTCACTTGGAGCTGAGTTAGCTCCCTAAATGTGAGTTTGGGGATTTCATGGAAAAATTTTAAAAATCGCCACCGTAAAGTTCTAAGGCTCATTAACATCCTAGGAAAAAGTGAGCGGAGAGATAAAATACATCTCCAACTAAAGCAGACATTCAGGAAAGGTAGTATCTAGGCTTTTGGGTAGTTTCTACTTCCTGTTGATGCAAACATTTCAAAACTTTGAAGATATTTTCCGAATTGTGCCAAATTTTCATTTTTTCCGATGAACCGCAAAACTTATCACTTAAATTTTACCATTATCATGAAGTACAATGTGGTATTGAGCAAACAATATCAAAAAACCACCTGTATATGGTTTAAGCGTTCCCAAAGTTATCAACCAATTATTGTGAGAGTGTCAGATTCGAAAAAAATCGAAATGGTCATTGAGCTGAAAACAAGCGTTGGTGGAGGGGTTGTAAAAGGAACCTGTATTTAGATGGAACCCTGCCAACTTTAATTGACTGTGAGAGGCTCTTAATAATAGCAAGACTAGTGAAAATTACCCCCATTAAGGAAAATTACACATCTTCAAGTTGGATGAAACAAGCCCTTTTAAGAGATTTGTTAAACCTTTAGGGTTTTATAGGGGTTTTAAACAAAATGGAGGCTGCAGTCTACAAATGGTAATATTTTGGACAATCATTCATTTTGGCGGAAAATTAAACATTCACAATAGGTATTAAATGAAAAAAAGCTCCACGAATTGATACCCATTCCCTGGAGTTACATAGATAGAACCATGACATTCAGAGCAGATTTGCATGTCAATTTGTAACAGGCTATAATTTTTTTTTTTTTTAAGGTGGAGGAATGAACATATGAAAACTTGGTTAAGTTAGTTTGCTAGATATGTTATTTTTCTTAGGTCGCCCATGTACAGAATTACCTCATTTACATGGCTTTTATATTTTTTCCAACTTTAATAAATTAAAACGAATTTGGACAGAAAATATTATAATTGCCCATCTTTTCAGGGAATTCTTGGCTGACAAATCTGGTTAAGGGCTTATTTTTTGCATAAGAGTTGTGTCCTTGAATTTTTTTGGAGTGCTGCTTTTTTTATCACTTTTATAGAGCAATTTGTTTGGGTGAAAGTGACATTTTAGGGGCTTATCATATTGTTTTTTTATTCTAATTTTTTAAAATTTTTACGTATACAAACTTGAACCATGGACGATCTGACTGGATGATCCAATACCACTGCTTACAATACTAATGCGATGGTAGAGCGCTGTGTAAGCTCTAATATAAGCTGACACTCCGCGGCTTCTTGTACGGCTCCAAAAGTGCAGCAGGTGCCAGAAGACTGGGCGTAAAGAACGTTTCTGGATGCAAGGAAGTATTTCGCAGGGTCGTAATATTAAGCCCAATGCGCCATAGGGGTGAATTAATAAAGTGTATTGTTTATATAATGAAAAGTTATTGAATTTTCCAATATACAATCATCTCATTGTTTCTGACATTTCTGGCTTGCTGCATCTATTGAAGTCTTCATGTTACTTCATTGAATAAAAATCTCTTCAAGTGTGTTGTCACACAGGCACAAAGGACCCAGCTATGATTGGCCTGTGATAAACAAGCTGTGCACCTGTGTGTGACATACACATGATCATGGACAATTTCTATCTCTGGAAGTAAACATAGAAGCTTTCTAAAGAATTCGAAAAGCGAGTAGGAAACTAGAGAAGAAGCAATATAGGAATTGTATAAACCTTTTTCTCAAATACAATAAATTTACATTACTAAAATGGGAACAGCCTCTTTAATTCATTTAATCTTGAGAATGGGCTCCAGGCATTGCGAAAATGCATGGGTCCTAGCCGTTGGATCAGATGTTTAGTGCTATTCTGTGGTAGTGGATAAAAACTTGAGAGGCTCCATTTAGAGCAAATGAAATCGTTCCTAAGAATACCTAGCTATATGTTATTGTATTATCAGTACCCTGGACTGGACTAGATGTGCTCCGTCATATTATATGTATAATAAAAAGCTGGTTATGAAAGGAGAACGTTGCTAAATGGAAATATCAAGGTGGCAAGTTAGGATAGGTGGGATCCACTAGGAAAGGCGCATAACAGAGCACTAAACACAAGGAGGGTTCCCCTTACCAATAACACCTTCATTAGACTAAGGCCTCATGCACATAAAGTATGGGGGTCTGTGATCCGGCCACATCACGCACACATAGAAGTCTATGGCACCATTATAGTGCGAACGCACACAGAGCCTTATCGACAGTGACTCAATCCAGGCTGCCGCTGTGCATAGCGTAGAACATGTCCTTTGTTATGCCCTATTACAGCATAAATGCTCAGCTTTCAATGGAGAGGGGAGGGTGGAACTTCACCCCACGTTCTCTCCTGTACCGGCTGTACACTGGACTGGTTGAGCATACATTCTTGTGCACAGGCCCAACTTTGATCATTAATTAGTAGGCTGTTGTCTTCCAGCAACGATCATTTCAATATGGGTAAAGCTAACTTCATCTACTTTAATGACTACTGTTGGATGTATCTGTATCGGCTTATGCTTCCCATCAATACCAGATATGGCCACTGGTACCCAACTTTTGCCTATGACTGTTGTCTGGTGTCACACAGTGTTGTGTCCCCCTATGGGCAGGATCATTTTTAACAGGTTTGTTATTTGATCAAAATAAAGTATTTATATTTACATGCACTTAGTCTCTTTCTTGTTAAGTTGTGCTACATTGTTGGACTTTTACTTCCTTTTTCTTGAAGAAGAAAAATAGGTCCCATACAATTGTATTTGTAGAATTGAAAATACACATTTAAGAAAACAAAGGATTCTTTCCCTGCCCACCGAGGATCTGTCATTACCTAGAGAATTACACCGTTCATATTTTGTTTGGAGACAGGCTGTAGTGATGCGAACTAGGAGTCTGGCCCTGCAGCTCTTCAGCTTCACGAAAAAGTGCTTTTTTTGGTGCACAGGTTGACAAATCTGGCCTTTGAAGTGCCATCATGTGCATCCCGCACATTCATCTTCTAAAGTGATCAAGGGGAAAGCAAAAACACAAACATCACATGTTATTCTGAATCTACATTATACCCGTATCAAGTCCTGCCTATTAACAGCATGCTGAGATGTTGCATCAGCAGACAACAGGGACCAACACAGATAGTCGGAGCTAACGTTCATGAGCCCCAGCGATTAGAGATGCAGTAATAACAGTATTGTGTCAGATTAGAAATGTTTTCATGCTTTTGGAGAGGGGAACAGTGATATTTCTTTATTTCTGTACAAAACAATCTGACTTTTTACACCAGTGTCCCTGTTTCTCACAAGGGGACAGTGATCATTGGCTATGTAGAATGATGTATAACACAATGAAGACTTTTAGGCAACTCTTAGGTACACCCCGACCTGAACTACTAAAATGCATTCACTGTTGCGACTGAGTGGCATTCATTTAACCAAATTCATTTTACCCCTTTAAAGCGGACCTGTCACCAGGACCTCATTTTCACTAAGACAGGTGCCGAAGCTTACACCAGCAGTGCAAAATTGCCTTTCTGCCTTTTCTAAGCATTTGCATTACGTATAATTGTGTGTTATAACTTAATCGTCGCCTGACAAAATTCTGGGAGTCCCAGGGGTTGGGCTTTGGTTTGGATGCATTTAAAAAACAACATGTGGCTTGTCTGTGTTTAACTACTCTCAGAGCTTGGCCCCCACCTTGTGCTCCTGTACAGCTCCTCCTCCTGCTTTCTCAGAGGTGTCAACCAATCAGTGGGGGAGGGACAAGCGTGTACAGGAGCACAAACATGGAGACAGCCTGCAGCTCAAAACAGGTCACATGTGTTTTTGTAAAATGCATGCAAACCCAAAGTCCAGCCCTGTCACTACCCAGGAATTTGTTAGGATGCAAAGAGTAATTATAACACACAATTAATATTGTAATCAAATGCTTAGAGAAAGGCAGATTTGCACTGCAGGGCAGCTCAATCTGTCTTTAGTGAAAAAATGAGGTCCCTGGTGACAGGTTCCCTTTAACCATGTAGTGACGTGATGCACCACAGATCATGGATGTACTTAGATTTCACGCAGGACATGTCTCCCTTAACCTCACAAGTGGCAAGTCTCTATTGACTGTACCATCTAAGGGCCAAATGCACAGGGATATTAGGTTAAGACCTGAAAAGTAAAAATAAAATAAAGAACTACCATAAATCAGTAGTACAAGTGGGTAAATGTTAGTAATTTCTTTAGTCATTACCAGCTCTGTCCAGCTAACATTTCACCGACTCAGGAGGCTGCCCAATCCAACGGATGACGCCATAAAAAGGGGGGTTCTCTTAAATTCTTGCTAGGGAGCCCACCTCAGGCCGTGCATATTAGAAGATATGGTGGCCAGGTGACGTCCTGCAGGATGTGTGGTTAATTCGCCAATGACGACGTGTACTGACAAAAGAGAGAAGGGGTATGCCCCATTGTGCCATTAGTGCGCGGACATCTTGGAAAGGATGAATGGTTAGAAGAATGGAATCTGTTTCTCGCAGGGGAGCAGGTGCTTGCTGTAGCTGCAGAGGGGGAGAACAGTGTCCAATGATGAGGGGATGTCTCTGTAGAGATTTTGCTGGTCGTCAACAGCTGCAATAATACAAAAATATCTAAGTATTATAAAATATTATAGTTCATAAACTTCATAATGTGTTACACAGAAAACAAGCCTTAACGGAGGAGGTCCCTGGACATTATATATCCTATAGAGGGACTGAATCTCATGGGAATTAATCTCTAGGTAAAGAGGCTAACGATTAACCCCTTGCTATTATATTGGGTATAGGACTTCAGTTACACTGCTCATTGGAGGGAGAAAGAAAGAAGAAGAGAAACAACACACAAGGGGCACTTATTTTTAGGGCTCATTCAGATGCCCACTTGGATGGCACTTGGAAATGAAAAACAGATTCTTTCATGTTGAGCATCACCCACATTTGTTGATTTAGAAAGTGATTGCAACCTCCTGTACTATATATAGTAGGTTGCACTTTAAGATGCACATACCAGTAGATGTACAAACTGGACAGTAAATGATACATGTCAATGGCAAAAAAAAAAAATTATCAAGGAAGTTGACCAAGAGAAGCTGTACTGACAATAATGCTGTAGGTATTGTTTATAAACACAAGGAAAGTCTAAAACGTAAGGCAACCCTAGATGGGGACCTACACTCTTAGTAATGTAGTACATACCGTCACAAGCGGTTGTCTTCTTGGATACCGAACTTCCTCCTCGTGACTGTCTCTCTCGGGCTGTGGGGACAGAGACCGGGGAACATGTTGACAGTCAGAGGAAGCTGTTGCATCTTGTGAAATCATTTACATTTAAAGAAATAATCACAATACAGATAATAGAGCAGCTCTGGGCAGCATTTATGTCCATAGTTTAAAAGACAACCAAAACTTGCCTATGCTTAGACTACTGTCCCAGCATGCTGCTCAGTGTAAGGCGCATGCACAGACATGAAAGGAGGGACATCTGAAGCTGATCCACTGGTGGTAGAGCAAAAATAAGCAGGATGAACAAAAAGGATGATAGATATACTGTTATTCAATTGTTATCCATTGTCTATGAGGTGGTAAGTTCTTTCTGGGGACCGGGTGAGGCTTTGTGGGTATTGTTTTATCTGTACTTTCCAAGGGATTTGATGCATAAAGTGTACATAAAACTGAGCAATGCTCGTTGCTAAGGAAACTCCTGTGAAATTGAACACAGGGTGTGTCATTATGGCACATTCTCGTGTTATTGCAGTTGTGATTGCAATGCTTATATTCTACAGCAGAAAATGTGGGCGACTTGGATAAACAGTGCCTGAACGAACGTGGGGTGCACCTGTCATCCCCCACTGCATGCTACTTGGTGTGCCAGGTATGTTTTATTAACCTCCTATTTATGTTTTAATCATGTTAGCAGGGGATTAATTAGAACCCGTATTCATATGGCAGTTAGGATGATGCACTTATATGCTTGTTCAAGTTAAGGTAGTTGATAACCATTAGTGAGTTGGTTGGCAATAGTGATTAATAATCGTACGTTGGTCAGTTATTGATTTTAGATCTTCATTTGATTAAAAAAAAAGAAAGTCTTCCCCTGGATCTGTTTTTGCCGGGTGTGTTCGACTAATCTATTGTGCAAGTTAATTAGTAAGCTGTGGCAAGGTTCCATTGTCATCTTTGATTGAATGACTCGTAAGCGTTAAGGTCGTTTCCAACATAGGTAACGCTAATAATATAGAGATTAAATGCAAGAATTATAAAGAGGGCTGACAAGTGAGAGGTTTATCTAGACCTCCCGCTCTATATAGATAAATGTCATTGCCAACAAAAAAAAATAAAACAAATTCATATACGCAAACACGTATGTAACTTCATCCATGTACCAGCTGTTCTTTTTTTCGACTGATGTTGGATTTCAACAGCAGCGCTCCATTTAAAGTGTAAAAAAATTCAGACGTACCTGCTTCCCAATTCAGAGGTAGACCTGTGCTTAAAATAAGAAAAAGTACAAAAAATCAGTTTCAGGATCCAATGGTGTGAGCTCAGCGACACGAATGAAAAGGTTACAGTAGAGTATTGCACCCAATTCGGTTTTGGATAAGACTGAGAAACATGGGGTGTATTGAAAAAATGTGTGAGTAACTAACAAATTTAGGGGGCCTATACTATTCTACCTCGCAGAAAAACAAGGCTCACTCCACAAGGTGACAAGATATATTGGTGTTGGTTGTTATTTTCAATATAACTCAGTCTTAGCAGTTTTATTTATTCGTTGCTGCAAATCCCAAAGGACAATTACTCGAGCTACCTGGAGGCCTTTGGTTTGCTGTGGTTGATGGCTCTTCTCACTTCAACATTTGCCGTAAAGGCAAGTTTTAAGGCCTTCTCTCCTCGTTTAACAGATTTGCTGATTTGAAAGAGGTAAATGTCCCACAATGATAAGACAGTCAAATATCAGAACACCAAACATAGGAATAAAGTTCGGCAGCTTATTATTTTCAGAAATATTAGTTTTCTCAGAAATGCCAAAGGCCAATAAAGTTACGTCCATACTGGACTATTAAACTTAAAGGGACCTGTCACAGGAGTAGATCTCATTTTAGCAACACCCATAGTTCCCATATACATATACTGCCAAAAGAGTTTTTGTATTAAAAAATAGGTTTTATAAAAAAAAATATGTTATATAGTAACTTTAAATTCCATATGCTCTGTGGCTAGGCACTTGTCAGCTGGGAGTGCTTAATAGAGGAGCGGTTTATCCCTCTACCTCGGGAAACTGCTCCTCCGTGTGTCCTTTTCAAATATGGTATATACTCGAATAGAACCTGAGTTTTTCAGCACAAAAAATATGCTGAAAAACCCTTAACACATTCCTGAAGCACACCCTAATAGTATGGGGCATGTCGGTGCGGTATGCAGCAGGATCTACCTCTGAATTGGGAAGCAGGTCCCGTTCTGAATTTTTTTACACTTTAAATGGCAGCTCTGTTGAATCCCAACACCAGTCGAAAAATAAGAACAGCTGGTACATGGATGAAGGTACATATCGTGTTTGCGTATATGAAAATTTTTTAATTTTTTTTGTGGCCATGACATTATATACTCTTTATTATATAGATGGTGTGGGGAGGGGTCCATCAAGCCATCAAACCTTACATTTACCTACATTAAACCTTATTTGCCATTTGTCAGCCCTGGCCTCCAGTTTTCATAGATTTCTCTGCAATATTTTAATATCCTCCTATGTATTAATTACTTTACAAAGCTTAGTATCATCTACTGATATTGAAACTCTATAATATAAACCCTCTACGATGTCATTAATAAAAATATAAAAAAGCATTGGGCCCAATACTGACTCCTGTGCACCCCCACTGGTAACTTCAACCCAATCTGAGAATGTGCCATTAATGACAACCCTGTGTTTCAATTTCACAGGGATTTTCCTATAGCCGAGCAGTCTCATTTTATGTAACAATCTTTTATGCATCAAATCCCTTGGAAAAGTACAGATAAACAATACCCACAGCCTCAACCAGGTCCAGACTAGAACTTACCACCTCATACAAAATGGATATAACAATGGAATAACAAGTATATCTATCAATCCTTTCTGTGATAAAAATGAGTCTCCTGGTGACAGGTTCCCTTTAAGTTTTAACAATAGTCCAGGTATGGACTGTACTTTATTTGCCTTTGGCAATTTCTGAGAATAATATTTCTGAAAATATGTGACTTTAGTCCTATGTTTTGGTGTTCTAATTATCAGTTGGAAGCACTGGTACATTTTATCATATTTTATATTTCCATTGCAGAATCTGTAAACCAGGAGAGAAGGCCTTTAAAACTTGCCTTTACGTCAAGATGTGGAAGTGAGAAGAGCCTATCCAACCACAGCAAACCAAAGGCCTCAGGTAGCTTGTAATTGTCCTTTTGGATTTTGTCAGCAACGAATTAAAAACTCTAAGATCCGGAGTTATAGTGAAATAACACAAATCAACACAATATATCTAGTCACTTGTGGAGTGTAGCCTTGTTTTTCTGCCAGGTAGAATAGTATAGGCCCCTAAATTTGTTATTACTCACACATTTTTCATACACGCTCATGTTCCTCAGTCTTATCCAAAACCAGAATTTGGGTGCAATCTCTACGTAACCTTTGTCAATTTGTTGTGCCCTGATAGCTCACACCAATTGGTCCTGAAACTGATTTTTTTTCTTTTTTTTATTTTGCAACAGGATCTACCTCTGAATTGGGAAGCAGGTCCCGTTCTGAATTTTTTTACACTTTAAATGGCAGCTCTGTTGAATCCCAACATCAGTCGAAAAATAAGAACAGCTGGTACATGGATGAAGGTACATATCGTGTTTGCGTATATCAAATTTTTTTTTATTTTTTTTTTTTTTGTGGCCATGACATTATATACTCTTTATTATATAGATGGTGTGGGGAGGGGTCCATCAAGCCATTAAACCTTACATGCCATTTGTCAGCCCTGGCCTCCAGTTTTCATAAATTTCTCTGCAATATTTTAATATCCTCCTATGTATTAATTACTTTACAAAGCTTAGTATTATCTACTGATATTGAAACTCTACAATATAAACCCGCTACGATGTCATTAATAAAATATTAGTAAATAGAAAATGGAACCTTGCACAGCAGAATACTGCACCAAGTAGAGGTAATAGTCGACACACTCAAAACGAGCAAATCAAGAATCAGGGAAAAAACAAATTTTATTAATATTCAACACTGAACGCAAACATGCATATAAAATCAATTAAAACTGTACCAAAGTACATACAATTGTCTACCATGTAATGCACTATGGTTGGTGCAAAAACAAGACACCTCCTGAATGGGTGGTATCCACCCAAAACCACCCCTAAACAATGAAAAGACACATATAAAGTGCAAGTGCATCCGTCAAGCTGCCATGGAAGTAAGGGTTAAGTGAATTAATGCCTACAATGTAAACATGATAAAAAGTCGATAAAGGTAATGGAGGCATAGTACATATAACAAGTGACCTGGCAAACAAACCAGAGAAATAGCAGCATGCAGGCGGGGTGGTGGAATGATCAGGAGGTGGAAGGCTCCCCACGCGTTACGTCTCCAACTGGAGACGTAATTTGTTATGTTTTTTTAAATCAAATCATGTCAGTGACGCACTACTTTTTTCTCTGATTCTTGATTAATAAAATATTAAAAAGCATTGGTCCAAATACCGACTAACCCCACTGGTAACTTCAACCCAATCTGAGAATGTGCCATTAATGACAACCCTGTGTTTCAATTTCACAGGGATTTTCCTATAGCCAAGCAGTCTCATTTTATGTAACAATCTTTTATGCATCAAATCCCTTGGAAAAGTACAGATAAACAATACCCACGGCCTCAGCCAGGTCCAGACTAGAACTTACCACCTCATAGAAAATGGATATAACAATGGAATAACAAGTATATCTATCAATCCTTTCTGGTGCATCCTGCTATTTGCTGCTACCACCAGTGGATCAGTCAGATTGTCCTCCCTTTCATGTCCTGTGCATGCTCTTACACTGAGCAGGGCATGCTGGGACATGTAGTCTAAGCATAGGCAGTTATGGTTGTCATTTTAAACTATGGAAATAAATGGCTGCCCAGGAGCTGCTCTATTATCTGTATTGTGATTATTTCTTTAAAATGTAAATGATTTCACAAGATGCAACAGCTTCCTCTGACTGTCAACATGTTCCCCGTGTCTCTGTCCCCACAGCCCGAGAGAGACAGTCACGAGGAGGAAGTTCTGGTATCCAAGAGAGCAACCGCTGTGACGGTATGTACTACATATATAAGAGTGTAAGGTCCACATCTAGGGTTGCCTTACGTTTTAGACTTTGCCTTGTGTTTATAAACAATACCTACAGCATTAATTGTCAGATACAGCTTCCTCTTGGTCAACTTCCTTGATAATTTTTTTTTTTTTTGACAATTTACTGTCCAGTTTGTACATCTTACATTGTATGTGCATCTTAAAGTGCACCTTCATATATTATAGTACAGGAGGTTGCAATCACTTTCTAAATCACAAATGTGGTGATGCTCAAACATGAAAAGAATCTGTTTTTCATTTCCAAGTGCCATCCAAGTGGGCATCTGAATGAGCCCTAAATAAAATGGCCCCTTTGTGTTGTTTTCTACTTCTTCTTTCTCCCTCAATGAGCAGTGTAACTGAAGTCCTATACACAATATAAAGACAGAGGGAGTTAATCGTTAGCCTCTTTACCTAGAGAATAATTCCCATGATGATTCAGCCCTCTAAAGAGATTATAATGTCCAGGGACTCTCCGTTAAGGCTTGTTTTCTGTGTAACATATATGAAGTATTATGAACTATTATATATTTTATAATACTTAGATATTTTTGTATTATTGCAGCTGTTGACGACTCAGCAAAATCTCTAACAGAGACATCCCCATCATCATTTGGACACTGTTCTCCCCCTCTGCAGCCTACAGCAAGCAGCTGCTCCCCTGCAGAGAACAGATTCCATTCTCTACCATTCAGCCTTTCCAAGATGTCCAGCACTAATGGCACAATGGGGCATACCCCTCTCTCTTTGTCAGTACAGTCGGTCATTGGCGAATTAAACCACACATCCCTGCAGGACAGTCCACCTGGGCCACCATATCTGTCTAATATGCACGGCCTGGAGGTGGGCTCCCTAGCAGAAGTTAAAGAGAACCCCCCTTTTTATGGCGTCATCCGTTGGATTGGGCAGCCTCCTGGAGTCGGTGAAATGTTAGCTGGACTAGAGCTGGTAATTCTAAAGAAAAAATTACTAACATTTACCCACTTGTACTACTGATTTATGGTAGCTATTTTATTTTAGTTTTACTTTTCAGGTCTTAAAACCTAAATATCCTGTGCATTTGGCCCCTTAGATGGTACAGTCAATAGAGACTGTGCCACTTGTGAGGTTTAAGAGGGAGACATGTCCTGCAGTGAAATCTAAGTACATCCATGATCTGTGGTGCATCAGCGTCACTACATGGTTAAAGGGAACCTGTCACCAGGGACCTCATTTTTCACTAAAGACAGATTGACGCCTGCAGTGCAAATCTGCCTTTCCTAAGCATTTGCATTACAATATAATTGTGTGTTATAACTTACTCTTGCATCCTAACAAATTCCTGGGGTAGTGACAGGGGCTGGACTTTGGTTTGCATGCATTTCAAAAAACAACATGTGACCTGTTTGAGCTGCAGGCTGTCTCCATGTTTGTGCTCCTGTACAGCTTGTCCCTCCCCCACTGATTTAAGGTTGACACCTCTGAGAAGAAGCAGGAGGAGGAGCTGCACAGGAGCACAAAGGTGGGGGCCAAGCTCTGAGGAGTTAGTAACACAGACAAGCCACATGTTGTTTTTTGAAATGCATCCAAACCAAAGCCCAGCCCCTGGGACTACCCCAGAATTTTGTCAAGGTGCACGAATAAGTTATAACACACAATTATACTGTAATGCAAATGCTTAGAAAAGGCAGAAAGGCATATTTGCACTGCAGGTGTAATAAGCTTCTGCAGCCTGTCTTTAGTGAAAATGAGGTCCTTGGTGACAGGTTCGCTTTAAAGGGGTAAAAATGAATTTGGTTAAATGAATGCCACCAGTGAATGCATTTTAGGTCAGGTCAGGGGTGTAGCCTAATAGAGTTGCTAAAAGTCTTCATTGTGTTATACATCATTCTACATAAGCCAGATGATCACATGTCCCCTTGTGGAGAACAAGGGGACACGGTGTTAAAAAGTGTCAGATGTTTTGTACAGAAAATAAAAGAAATAAAACTGTTCCCCTCTCCAAAAGCAATGAAAAGCAGTTTCTAATCTGACACATACCTGTTATTACTGCATCTATAAAGCGCTGGGCTCATGAACGTGAGGGCTCATGAACGTGAGGTAAAGTAACACCTGCTTAGAGTCCCTGTGTTGGCCATGTTCATGTAGCACATCTCAGCAATGCTGGTAAGATGGCAGTGGACTTGATACGGGTATAATGTAGATTACAGAAATAAAATGTGATGTTTGTGTTCTTTCCCCTTGATCACTTTAGGAAGATGAATGTGCAGGATGCACAGATGGCACTTTCAAAGGGACAAGATTTTTCACCTGTGCACCAAAAAAAGCACTTTTCGTGAAGCTGAAGAGCTGCAGGCCAGACTCTAGGTTCGCATCACTACAGCCTGTCTCCAACCAAATAGAACGGTGTAATTCTCTAGGTAATGACAGATCCTCGTGGGCAGGGAAAGAAATCCTTTGTTTTCTTAAATGTGTATTTTTCAATTCTACAAATACTAATTGATGGGACCTATTATTCTTCCTTTCAAAGAAAAAGGAAGTAAAAGTCCAACAATGTAGCACAACTTAAAACAGAAAGACTAGTGATGTAAAAAATATAAATACTTTATTTTGATCAAATAACAAACACTGGTTAAAAAATGATCCTGCCCCAGAGGGGACACAAGACAATGTTGCACACCAGACAACAGATCATAGGGAAAAAGTTGGGTACCAGTGGCCATATCTGGTATTGATGGGAAGCATAAGCCGATTACAGATACATCCAAAACAGTAGTCATTAAAAGTAGATGAAGTATAGCTTTACCCATATTGAAATGATCGTTGCCTGGAATGACAACAGCCTACTAATTGATACAAAGTTGGGCCTTGTGCACAAGAATGTATGCTCAACCAGTCCAGTGTACAGCCGGTACAGGAGAGACGTGGGGTGAAGGCTTCTCACCCTCCCCTCTCCATTGAAAGCTGAGCAGCTTTATTGCTAATATGGCATAACAAAGGACATGTTCTACGCTATGCACAGCGGCCGCCTGGCTTGAGTCACTGTGCGATAAGGCTCTGAGTGCTTGCCGCACTATAACCGGGTGCCATAGACTTCTATGTGTGACGTGATTGTGGCCGGATCACAGACCCCCATACATTTATGTGCATGAGGCCTTAGTCTAATGACAGGTGTTATTGGTAAGGGGAACCCTCTTGTGTTTAGTGCTCCTGTATGCGACTTTCCTAGTGGAGTCCCACCTATCCTAACTTGCCACACTGGAATATTTCCATTTAGCAACGTTCTCCTTTACAGTAGCCACGCTTTTTATTACATATAATATGCATACTGGAGCACATCTAGTCCAGTCCATGGTACTGATAAATACAATAAACCATATAGCTAGGTTTTGCTTACATTTTTAGGACCAACTTTCATTCTGCTCTAAAATGGGCTCTCTCAAGTTTTTATCCACTATCCACAGAATAGCAACTAAACAATCTGATCCAACTGCTAGGACCCATGCAGTTCGCAATGCCTGGAGGTCCCATTCTCAAGGATTAAATGAATTTAAAGAGGCTGTTCCCATTTTAGTAATTTAAATGTTATTGTATGTATGAAGAAAGGTTATACAATTTACCTATATGCCTTCTCTGCTTGCTTTCATTCTTTAGAAAGCTTCTATGTTTACTTCCAGCAGATAGAAATTGTCCATGATCATGTGATGTCACACAGGTGCACAGCTTGTTATATCACAGGGAGCAATCATAGCTGTCTTGTGCACTTGTGTGACAACACATTGAGAGATTTTTATTCAATGGAAGTAAACATAGAAGCTTTCAATAGAATGCAGCAAGCAGAAATGTAGCAGAAATGCAGCAATGAGAGATTGTATATTGGAAAATTCAATAACTTTTCATTATATAAACAATAACATTTATGTATTCACCCCTATGTGCGCATGGGCTTAATAGTACGACCCTGCGGGAAGATACTTCCTGCACCAGAACGTTCTATTACGCCCAGCTTCTGGCACCTGCTCACTTTTGGAGCCGGTACCAGAAGCCGCGGGTGTCGGCTGTATATTAGAGCTTACACAGCGCTCTACCAATGCATTAGTATTGTAAAGCAGTGTATTGGATCATCGATCAGAGCATCCCTGGTTCAAGTTTGTATACAGTAAAAAATGTTTAAAAAATTAGAATAAAAAAACAATATATAAGCCCCTAAAATGTCACTTTCACACAAACAAAATGCTCTTAAAAGTGATAAAAAAGTCAGCAGCTCCAAAAAAACACTGCTAAAAAGGACACAACTCTTATTGCAAAAAATAAGCCCTTAACCAGATTTGTCAGCCAAGAATGCCTCTGAAAAGATGGCAATTATAAATTTTTCTCCAAATTCGTTTTAATTCAGTAAAGTTGGGAAAAAAATATAAAAGCCATGTAAATGAGGTAATTCTGTAATCATGGCGACCTATAGAATAAAAATAACATATCATAGCAAAATAATCTTACCAAAGTTTTATGATTTTCATTACCTCCACCTTAAAAAAAAAAAAAAAAAAAATTATAGCCTGTACAAATTGACAATGCAAATCTGCTCTGAATGGCATGGCTTCTATTCTATGTACTCCAGGGAAATTGGGTATCAAATGTCGTGGAGCTTTTTTTCATTTAATCCATTGTGAATGTTTAATTTTCCGCCCAAAATGAATGTATTGTCCAAAAATATTACAATTTGTAGACTGCACCTCCATTTTGTTTTAACCCCTATAAAACCCTTAAAGGTTTAACAAATCTCTTAAAAGTGCTTTTTCATACATTGAAGTGTGTAGATTCCTTAATGGGGTAATTTACTAGTCTTGCTATTATTAAGGCCTCTCACAGTCAATTAAAAGTTGAGCAGGTCCATCTAAATACAGGTTCCTTTAACCCCTTACCACCAACGCTTGTTTTCAGCTCAATGACCAGACTCGATTTTTCGAATCTGACACGTCTCACAATAATTGGTTATAACTTTGGAACGCTTTAACATATACAGGTGGTTTTGAGATTGTTTGCTCAAGACACATTGTACTTCATGATAATGGTAAAATTTAAGTGATAAGTTTTGCGGTTCATTCTGGAGAAAAATGAAAATTTGGCAAAAGTTCGGAAAATATCTTCAAAGTTTGAAATGTTCTGCATTCCAGACAGGAAGTAAAACTACCCAAAAGCTAGATAACTACCATTTCCTGAATGTCTGCTTTATGTTAGAATGATATTTTATCCATCCTCTCCTTTTTCTAGGATGTTATGAGCCTTAGAACTTTAGGTGCGATTTTTAAAATTTTCATGAAAATCCCCAAAACTCACATTTTGAGGGACAACTCAGCTTCCAAGTGACTTTGAAAGGCCTAAATTATTGTGAAAACCCCATAAATTACCCCACTCATCCTCAAGCAAAATGGAAGTGCGATTTAGAAACTTTTGACCTTTTTTTTGGAAAATACATTCATTTTGGCCAAATATGACACTTTCATAATGACTAAAATGATGAAATGCTCTGCAAAATTTGATGCCAATTTCTCCCGAGTGTACTGATACCCCATATGTGGTGGTAAACTGCTGTATGGGCGCACGGCCAGGGATAGAATGAAAGCAGTGCCATTCACAGCAGATTTGTATTGTCACATTGTAACATTTTAATTTTTTTGGTAATGTGAACATATGAGGCTTATTATTTGCGAGGTGTGATCCAAAATTAATTATCTATACATTGTAAGGGTCTATAGCTTATTCATGAGATTTTATTAACTATTTCAATGGGGATACAAACAAAATTATCCATTTTTTTTCCCCGCTCGCCCTAACATAAAAATAATATTTTATCTTTACTCTCTGGTTCACTCAGATTGATATGGGCGCAGTGATACCCAATATGTACTTATTTTTGTGTTTTTTGTTTTATATACTTCATTTGGTTTTTTTCATTTCGATCCCGGTTGTTAGTGCTGGGTCTGGGCTCTGACATCACAGCCTGACACCGGCATCAGATTGACCCGATGTCCCGGAAATCATCTTCTGACGCAGCGCCTCAGACTGCCCCCTCATGAATACGTCGGACAGCTTTGCGAGCAGTCCAGCGTTTACATTGTACTCCGCCGCAGTGTTAGTGTTATCAGAGGTTTCCGGTAACGCTATCCTTCTAACACTGAAGTACAATATATCACTAGAAAATACTCAGATATCCCTGGATATGTTATAGTTTTTCAAAGCTCTAAAAACTTATAGTGACACAGGGCAGATTTGAAAAATGGGGCTGTATCCTAGAGGCCACAATAGGCCAAAATAGAGTCCTGAAGGGGTTAATCTATACATATGTATGCATTAGAGTTGTCTTTGAAGAGTGTTGGTAATGTCTGACATGATAACCCTGTTTTTTTTCCCAAGCTTTCGGAGGTTATTTGAGTGAAGTTGTGGAGGGGAACACTCCTCCCAGAACAGAGAAGGAAGGCTTAGAAGTCATGATTGGAAAAAAGAAAGGGATCCAGGGGCACTACAACTCCTGCTATCTCGATTCTACCTTATTTTGGTGAGTAGTTTGATATCCTTTCGTTGGACGGTAACTTCTGGGCCAGTCTACTCTGTTATCAGAAAGAAATGTTTTTTCTTCCCATACAGCTTATTTTCATTCAGTTCTGTCCTGGATTCTGTCCTGTTGAGGCCAAAAGAAAAAACGGATGTAGAGTATTACAGTGAAACACAAGCACTACTTAGGACGGAGATTGTGAACCCATTGAGAATGTAAGTGATACCACAGCTGACATGGTCACTTGTACAGTTTGTGCATCTGATAACTTATAGCAGCCAATCTGAATTGATCCTTATTTTCCTTTCTGCACTTACTGCTTTTGTAGCCTTCAGGTTCATAGTTGGCTAACCCGATGAACAGTACAGCCACACTGGGCTTCACAAATTCATCTTTTCTACGTCTGTATTCATGAATAGAAGAATGACCTGTGTTTCAATATCAGTTATCAGAAATGTATCCCCAGCATACTGGACTTGTCTGGGCCTGCAGGATTTATATAGTACACGTCCATATAATCTGGCATTATAGGTTTACATGTTCCTTATGTAACAAGAGAGGCCAAGCAATAGCCAGATTACTTGGAGATAAAAAAAAATTTCCCACCCGCTCAGTGTTAAGGGGTTTGTGTATTCAACAAGTATGAAGATTGAATGTAGCCAGTCTTAGGTGGAGATGATATGGCTTTCTACAATTCGCCTTGTATCTATTTATGTCATGCATGTAATTAACTAAGTAGAATCCTAAATGAAGGAGGATTACAGTAAACTAATCCTAATCTTTAATTACAAAACATAAATAGCCCTTGTGGATAGCAGCGGTAATCCTCTGCGGACACTTAAGACATTTATTTATATTAATGATATCAAAGTTCACAAGATGCCCCATCTATGTCACTGTTGTCTACATGCAGTGCTGTCCTGTAACTTTGACCTACTCTCATACTTTATTGTAAGATGCTCAGATATGAACGGGTCTTGGCACATCCAGAGAAATTTAGTGTAACCAAGGGAACGTATTGCCATAAATTCACTGTTTAAAAGGCTTCTCCAGTGCTGCAATAGCGTCACCGGCCCACTACAGAATGTTCAGAGCCATCTCTAAAATGTGCTGATATCAGATGAATGTTCTTTCCTAGGGATAGGGCAATGGGGAATCCCTTTAAGATCACCTGGTGTCCTTGTGCACGGGTAATTATTTGAAGTCTTTAAAAAATTAGCAAAGTAAGTGTTACTAGAGCGCCCCCATCTGAAAAAATCAATTATTCCACCGTGCCTATTTAGATAAATCTGCTGTAATGCAGGACAGGTCCTGCCGAACTTTAAAAACTGCTGAATATCATAAACATAGTTTTGGTGTAACTTAAAAGATTAAATATTCAAGCTATCACACTGTAGCACACAGAAGTTTTTTTTCTGGCTTTGCTGTGTAGACTAATGAGAGACAGCAAAGGTTTGTAGTGAGAACTCATTCCTCTTTGTGGCGTAGGAACTGTCTTTTTTGGGCTTTTAAAATAGAAATTTAATTAAAAAAGTTCTTGAAGGGGTTTATTTTTAGTCAGTATTTTATATTGCTATGTTATGGCATGTGGCAATGGATTAAAGGGAAAAAGTGGAGCTACATTGATTTCAGGTTCAACCAATGTTTGATCACAAAATCATTTTATTCAACAAAGTATCAATTAATGAACTTGTATGTAATGGCATGACATGACATTGGGGGCTGAAGAGGTTACATGGCTGGCTCCATCATAGTCTGTGGCTGTCCATGTACACTTTAGAAAAAGCCTAGCCTCTTCATATATTTTACGATCTGTTCTTTTCCATCCGTTTCTTATACACTACCGCTGAAAAGTTTGGGGTCACCCAGGGTTTTCAAGGGTTTTTTAAACATCCATTAGTTTTCTTACACAGTTAGCAAACACAATGTACACACAGGAGAAGATTACTACATTGTAAATACATATCTATCTTTTCTTTAATATTTCCTCTGTGTATGGATCCATCTATGCATTAAAAAACCTGCATGTGTGACATTAGCCTAATAGATGCTTGTATAGGATTGTGGGAGATGTGATGGTTAGCTGCAGTCATTCTTATATTATTACTTTCATTATTTGCCTTGTGCTAAAGGAAGAAAATGTAAAGAATCATTAAAATTCATTTTTTATCTTTCAGATATGGATATGTATGTGCAACAAAAATAATGAAATTAAGGAAAATCTTAGAGAAAGTAGAAGCTGCTTCTGGGTTTACATCAGAAGAAAAAGGTTTGTAGATTTTTGGTGTAAAGGCACTGGAGTAGAGAAAAAATCTTCACCTGAAAAATTCTTTTGGCTGCAGATTTGTAGTCCTCAGCATATTTGTGACCTGTAAGAGGTTTTCATATCCCGGGTGTTAGTGCTAGGGCTGGGCTGTGACAACACAACACAGCCTACCCAGAGCAGCTGCAGGACCCAGAAGATTCAGAAGAAGGACCCTTCGTATCAGAAGTACACTTAAAAGGGTGTACCCACGAAAGTTCTCAAATCTTAATCCTCTTAATCCAAAAACCTTACAACATCATCTTTATTGTTTCTGTACACACCTTCAAGTCTTTCTGCCAGAAACCCCATGGCAATTATGTTAGGATAAATATAGGTCAACCTCCTGCTGCCTTTTGTTTCTGCAGTAGAACTTCTTGATGATGGGGGTCAGGTCGGGGGGCCAGCGGATGAGGAAGAAGGAGTAGTAAGAGGCTGAGAGGTGCTGCTGGTGGGGCGCAGCAGCGGCCCCGGCTCTATGTTTTGCCTCTTTTCACCTGCCACTCAGTTTCTCTCTCACCACAGTCAGGAGGAGTCTATGGTCCTATCCATGGAAAACCATATTACACATATGTAACTAGTTTTTATTTAATATTTTGCTTCCCTTAGAAGAAAAATGTTAAGGAAAACACTATGATGGAGAATTAAAATGCTACTAGCCCTCTAATCAGTCCGGTGACTTTCCCTGTGGAGGAGATCATCTCAGTGGGGTAATGTGCAGTGATGGCAGTTACACACATCATTACTATGGTAACAGAGCAAAAAACTCTGTTCCATCATCACTGGGACCAGAGCATAAGAGGGAGGAGCTGTTACTGAGAACTAAAGGATCATGGGAGTTGAAGGTTTAGATAGTGGCCATATTTGAGATAACTCCACCTACTTCCGAAAGCCCATAACATTTTTGTGAATTATTAAACAATTTAAGCCCAGTTTTGTGAGTAATGACATTGAGTTTTGTTATATTCATTTATTTATATCATTTTGGGTTTTTGTTTCAGACATTCATATTCCCAGAATACCTGTAGATCAGTATAGCATACAGCAAATTGTACTTGGATAAGGGTTTTTAAGTACATCTATAAATTCTATATGCTATTAAACTATTCCACACAACCAACAAGATAAAAGCCCTATACAGTTGATGATAGAATGTTAAAAAAGTTTTGGCTTTTGAAAAGTGGGAGTGAAAAGTGCTTGGATATCCTGGTCCAAAACAGGCTGTTCACTAAAGGGTTAAACTAAATTGTACTTAAAAGTACTGTTATGTACTTGAGGAGAAAACATATAGTAACATGCTTTATTTCTAGGACCTGGTAGGGCTGAGTATAGATTATAGTCTTGCCTTCAGTTACCGTGTGCTGGCTCCATCTGCTGGTAGTAAAGAATAACAACATCATAATTTCATATTTTTCTGATTCAAACTTTTACCTTATTCTTTTTCCCTTTCTTTAAACAGATCCAGAAGAATTCTTGAATATATTGTTCCATCATATTTTAAGAGTAGATCCCCTGTTAAAAATAAGGTAATCCAGTCTAATGATTACTTATGAAACGTAGATCTTCTAATAGTCAGCTAATCTAGGTATATACTGCATCAATCATGGGTTGACCTCCACTCCCAAATATATTAGATGTTTTTGTTCTTATTAAGATTTTTCTCATATGAAATTGAATTGTCCAATTATACAAAACTTTGTAATCTAGTTTTCCCTCTTTCACCATGACATCAACGGAGAGAGGGGCCTGGACAGGAATCCCTTAAAGCTTCGTACCTCCTACCATTCCTCAGTGGCTTCCTGTCCCTAGGAGAACCTAGAGAGCCTCAGTGGGGCTCTCAGAAGCACCGTCAGGTGAAATAGGGCATTAGTCTTGTCCACCTTAAAGGGAACCTGTCACCAGGAGACCTATTTTTGGCACTCCCCCAGTCCCCACAGAGCATAGTACATACACTACCAAAGTGTTTTTATATTAAAAATTGGTTTTACAGAAAAAAAGATATGTTATATTGTACCTTTCATTAGCATGTGCTGTGTGACTAGGCAGTTGCCAAATGGGAGGGTCTGGAAAGGAGCAGTTGCCCCCCCACCTTTGGGGAACAGCTACTCCATGTGACCTTTTCAAATATATGAAAACACCCATCACTTGGCTTAGCGACGCCCCCTGCTCCTCTACAGCCAATCCCGAGTGAGGGGAGTTATTCATATATTTGAAAAGGTCAAATGTTTCCCAAGGGTGGGGGAAACTGCTCCTTTCCAGCCCCTCCCATTGGGCAACTGCCTAGTCACACAGCACATGCTAATGAAAGGTACAATATAGCATATCTTTTTTTCTGTAAAACCAATTTTTTATACAAAAACACTTTGGCAGTGTATGTACTATGCTCTGTGGGGACTGGGGGAGTGCTAAAAATGGGTCTCCTGGTGACAGGTTCCCTTTAAAGGCCCGAGTCTCCTGGGCAGCAGGGCTTACCGCAAAATGGTATGCAGGGATGTGGAGCGGGTGCTGGGGCTGGGCTCAATGGGGGATGGGCCCCAGCTCCCTTGACAGATACATCACGGAAGGATGCTACTGAGGGGTGCTACTGAGTGTACCACGTGACCGGTTGCTGGCTCTGCACTTCAGTGTGCAGCCTTTGCTGATTACAGCCACCTATCTCCCCCTCCCTGTCCGCTTCAGTCATGAGTTTGGAGGAAGAAAAGGGACTTATTGGACACTCCTGAGGACACCTCTAGAAGGATGACTGGGTCCCAAGCCTCCCCGTCTACTTCAAGAAAGTATGATATTTTGGAAGGTGAAGCTGACTGGCATTATCTTGGATTCAGAGGAGGAAGACCAGTGAGAAAGAGCCCTCTTTCCATTGAGAATATGGACCATTTAATTAAGTAATGGCCACATGGAAAAGCAACAGCTGTCAATACAAGTTATCATCATGTCTCAGGGTCTAGGTGAAAAAAGGAAAAACATAGTCCCTCATAAAATCAGAGTGAAAAGGCCACATGAAGAAGTGCTTGTGCCCAGAGCCGTTTAGCGGAAATACATGTTTGCAAATTATGATGTGGAACACTGGGATAAAGGTGGACATTTATAAGAAGGTGGCACTTCCACTGGAATATTCCAGTACTGAAAAATGCAATGGATAAGAGGGCTGACAGTTTCCTCCATAAGGCATGGGAGGTCTCCTCTTCAGTCTTTAACCGGTTAAAGACCAGGCCCTTTTTTGTTTTTTTATTTGCAGTTTTCACTCCCCACCTTCAAAAATCTATAAGTTTTTTTTATTTTTACACATAAAGAGCTGTGTGATGGTTTGTTTTTTGCGAAACAAATTGCACTTCATAATGATGGTAAATGGAGTGAAAAAATGTTGAAAAAAACGCATTTGCAACATTTTCATTTGGGCTTGGATTTTACGGCTTTCACTGTGCGCCCCAAATGACAGGTCTACTTTATTCTTTGGGTCGGTACGAATACCAAATTTGTATAGGTTTTATGTTTTCATACATTTACAAAAATGTACAATTTTTGTTTTTAAATTTTGCCATCTTCTGGCGCTAAAAACGTTTTCATACTTTTGTTCTATGGAGCTGTGGGTGGTGTCATTTTTTGCAACTTTTGATGTTTTCAATTATATAATTTTTAGGACTGTACGATCTTTTGATCACTTTTTATCGGTCATTTTTGGACGCGTCGATACCTAATGTGTTTATGATTAGAATTTTTAGGTTTTTTAATTTTCATTTTTTTTTTAAACTTTTTTTTTCTTTATACTATTTTTCAGACTCCCTAGGGTACTTTAACCCTAGGTTGTCTAATTGATCTTATCATATATTGCCATACTACAGTATGACAGTATATGTGGATTTTCCTCCTATTCATTACAATGTGCTGATTGTGCACATTGTAATGAAAGGATTAAAATGAGACCGCCTCGAGTCTTCAAAAGACCGATGACGTCACGGGGAGCGACGATCCTCAGCAAGATGACGGCGCCCTAGCACCGACCACGGGTGGTACCGATAAGTTTTTGCTTCAATATGCAGCAAAGACTTACTGGCTATGAAGAGGGCTCAGTCCCTGGGACCCGACGCATGCCGTGAATACACGGTGGTCGGTCACGAACCAGTTAAACCAAACTACCTGTGTATCCAGGTCTATGTTATTGTGGTTAACACAAATAGAAGACATAGTGAAGAGTTCCAAGAGACCAACTCCTAGTGGACATCACAACAGCCCAAAAGGCCTCAGCTTTTCTGGTGGACGCCCTCAGATTGTGGGCCAGGTCATCGGCTCTTTTCAGTTGGGCCAGAAGGGCGCTATGGCTCAAAGGGTGGACTGGGGATTTAGTGTAAAAAAAAAAAAAAAAATCACCTTTGTAACATTGCCCTGTGAGGGTGAATTCTTGTTTGGATCCACACTGGAGAAAGCCGTAGACCAGAAAAGAGGATCCCCAAGTACCATCTGTCGGGAAAAAAAATGTTTGCCCCTCCCATCATCCAGACTCCCTCTTCTCCCGTGTTCTTTGGAGAGTCAACAAGAGAGGCTTCATTTTTGGTCACTCCTCAGACTAAAAATGAAAACAAAAAGTATGCCAGAAGTCCTATGGAGGGGGAAGGCTCTTGAGGTTCATAAAAGAATAGAAAAAGATCTTGGAGTTTCACAAATAAGATGCCATAAGAACTATGATAGTCTGAAGTTGGAAAGCATATTTGTGGCATATGGAGCAAAGAATAGGGGTAGGAAAGCCTCTCCAGCTTCTATTTCCAGGTGGATCAAGATGGCCATCACATCGGCTTATTCAGCAACTGACTATCAGGGCCAGAATATACAGGGCAGTTTCCACCTCTTGGGCCGAGTATAGAGAGGTGTCATTGAGTCAAATATGCCACACACCTTCTTTAGGAACCATTGATTAGATGTGTCAGGTGCACATGAATTGACCTTTGGCCGCAGGTCACTTTCATCAGTGATCCCTCCCCATTTCTTCTGTTATTCTCTTCAGTCATGGTTCTGTTGTGGCGAAAGGGGGAAATCCATAATCACTTACTGGTAATTGTATTTCCTGGAACTGTGACAGCCCCCTGGGATTACCCTCCCCCAGTTTTTTCTCTTCCTGTTGATGTTTTCTTTTTTCTCACCTTATTCTTCAGTCACGGAGGTAGCAAAACAAAAAAAAAAGTTTTTAAATTGTTGTGTATATGTGTGCTAATCAAACATTAAAGTCTCATACAGTCTATTAAAACCTCCGGTGGAGGTGCTGTCGTGGTTCCGGGAAATACAATTAAGGGTAAGAAATTATTGATATCACAATAGAGTTGTCCAGCAAATGAACACAAGAATAAAGGTGATCTCTTAAATCTTTACTTTCTAGATCACAGGCTGCAAGCACAGCCGCCATAGCAGTAAATGAGAGCTGCGCTTGCCTGACCCTCACTGGTTAACTACGTATGGCCATATATAAGTTATTAGTATATGTCTCTGTCTATGATTTGAGATACAAGTGTTCACTTAGGATTTACTGGCTGTATAGAGTGACACCTAGTGGCCAAATGACAAATAAAAGCTCAATTGTTTGTTGTCAGTTTATAGTATCATACACTTAGATTTTTTTGCATGTTATATGTTCAGGTCTGCAGGACAGAAAGTGCAAGATTGTTACTTCTATCAGATCTTCATGGAGAAGAATGAGAACGTTGGCGTTCCCACCATACAGCAGCTACTTGAGTGGTCGTTCATTAACAGCAGCTTAAAGTTTGCAGAGGTAAAACATGGTGCCATGACTGGTGATTCGCTGTACATGCACCAGGGTTTCCATATAGAATTTGGAACCTTGATTGTTTCCTCTCTTGATGGTCTTTCATCCATATGCATTCTGTATTAGTTTGATATAAGACTGAATTTTTAGGACTACCTTACTTTACACTAAGCATTTCTCCGTGTAATGGTATTAGGTACTCAATACATTACTAACACTATCTAGTAAAAGGGCCATGCCACAATAAACACTTATCCCTATCCTCACTATGGGATCAGAAGTCTCCTGAGGATCCCATATCAATTGAAACATACTGTAGATGTACATGTGTTTCTGTGCTGCATCCAGTATGGGTAACTTCAGGGTACATTATGGACTCCACAAGTGTTTGTTGTGGCAGAACCTCTTTGATGTTAATTTATTAACCCCTTCATGACTGCCACAGGGCTACATTTCTCCTATTTGTGCATGCCCTGTGCAGATAGGAACGTACATACCTGTCATGAAGGTGGCACGTAGGTTCTCGCGCCTTCTACCTTCAGCTCACAGGCTGGAGGGGGCTCACTTCTAACAGTCATATCTCCTAGAAACACAATACTGGTGTCCTATTAAATAGGAGAATTTCCCTGCGAGTTTCCAGAGATATCCACTGTTAAAGTTGGAGTGAAAAAATTAGATTTTTAAATACAGATCTCAGTTGCCAACTGTAATTTTAACTACTGCGATTTTAAAAACTACCCGGATATGATGTTCTGGGGAGACTCTCCTCTTTTGGTAGGACATCTGAATTGTGTTTCTAGGAGATATGACCATTTGAAGGAATGTTATGTGACAATTGGTAAATAATTAGAAATAAAATGCAAATCCGAGTATTCCTGCTCTGAATCCAGACGATGCTTACTTGATAAATGAATTTTCTGTCTTCCTAGGCGCCATCATGTCTTATTATTCAGATGCCTCGATTTGGGAAAGACTTCAAGATGTTTAACAAAATATTTCCTTCCCTGGATTTGAATATCACTGATTTATTGGAAGACAGTAAGTTGTGCCAAGGAACTATAATGCAGGGGGCATAGATACAGACCATGAAACCCACAATTGCATGAACAAATGGCCTTTTACAGGCTTGGTCATCTCCAGGAAGATCTGCAGTATGTTGAAATTTCCCCTAGAAATCTGGTCTAGATGAGAGGGGTGTCTTTTTAAAGAGGGGGCTTTTTGAGAAGTTTCAGTGCATCTGTAATCCTGCTATCTTCTCTTGTCTTTGTCCAGCCCCTCGACAATGCCGCATCTGTGGAGGACTTGCCATGTATGAATGCAGAGAATGCTATGATGACAGTGATATTTCTGCAGGGAAAATCAAGCAATTCTGTAAAACCTGCAATACGCAGGTTAGTATATGTGTATCACCTGCAGAAGTTTCTTTTTTCTAATCATGAATACTGGGACCTGACCTTAAGTGTACACCAATATATATATTACTGTATATAATCATGTATAAGCCAAGTTTTTCAGCCCAAAGAATGTGCTGAAAAAAACCTATACTCAAGTTAAAAAAAAACAAAAAACACTGTATTGGCCTGATGCAACCCGCAGGTCCCTTCCTTCTTGCCCTTCTTTCCTGCACTTCTTTCCCTGCGCGCTGATGGCAGCGCACACACCTTCACATAAAATATCATGTTTTGTGCACATACACTTTAAACAGTAGAATTGTGTAATGGGATGGGGCAAAGTCTAAAAACTGGCCCATTTTAATAGTCCTGCTTTAGTCTTTGTGTGCGTGTATGTACAGTAGATATACGGTAGGTCCATTAGAAAAGATGTGCAATTTAACAGTGATCAGATTTTACACCTCACAACTTTGTCATTCCGAAAGCTGTAACCCTCAGAAATTCTAGTACAAAGTTGCACTTATACTCTGCAGACAGTCAGCATAAGGCTGCATGCACACAAACGTATGCTCTCCAGGCCGCAGCTGGGGGGGGGGCATACATTCAGTCCCATGGAGAGTCGTCTCCATAGCAATGCATGACGTACCGGCCGTAATGTGGGGAAAGATAAGACAAGTCCTATCTTTTTCTTGTATATCGCTCCATGCGGCCATTGGAACTGTTGTTTGTGATAATTGTAAATTTTGTATTGGTGGGAGTGTTATAGGCATTTGTCTAATATACTTTATTAAAGCATAACCGTAAAGTTACTGACAAAAATAGTTCTAGCACAGCTGGAGAGAGCCTTTGACAACAATTGTATCATACTGCTAGCGGCTTCTTATCCTGAGATATATCAGACTCGGTTATTCATGAAGTGGGTGGGCACTTCCTGGCTGTGACATTCACTCAGGGCACTGAACCAAGAACAGGACAGCATGTTTGCAATTGGCCGATCTGAAGCATGATGCTTGTGAAATCACTCAAGTTCCTACTGCCTCTCCCAACAAGTCTCCTATAGTCTCTAGCTATTCTCTACTGTTTCCCATGGTTACCATAAAGCTTAACAAATGGAGATTTTCCTTGGGGGCAAGGTAAAACCTCTGTTACCAGCTAAACACTTGCAGATAGCTATTTAGAGTAAATTGGAGAATTGCTTATTTTTGCTCACTGCAGAGTTAGGCAAACGTTTTTATGCTTTATAGTTGTACTTTAAGGAATTTTTCTTAGCTGGTAAAAAAGCATCAGGTTACAGAGCTCTCTGTTTAGTAACCACTTTAATCTTTATATATACATGTGCATTCTTGCCTATACAGGTTGTGTCTATGAAGGCAGATTACATGCTTAGATCTGATCTCCCTGTGTTTGTTTATACAGCTCTGAGCAGTACAGATTGACAATTTATTCTATCTTTCTGGCTGTAATTTTCTATTCACTTTATTTTCTAACAAAGATCCTATGAATCCCTGCCCAGACTTTATTTATCAAGCTAAATATGAGACAGGGAGAAAAACAATTATAGTATTCTGAATTAGAGACGGGGAGAAAAACAATTATAGTATTCTATCAGCATTATGGGTAGAGAGCAAAAAGAGTTAAAGATGTTGATTTAAAAGAAAAATGCCTTTGCCGTGTATCTGAATAATTCCACAGATTTTAATTGTTTCTTTAACATTACCTGGTTAAAGGACACAGATCGTGATGAGAGAGGGAAGGAATCTCCCGGGCAGTGGGACCGATGTCCTGCTGACCCGGGGAGATACGGGGCACCGGCCAATTGTACCAGGGGCGTCGCTAGGTCAAAACCTAGCAACTCCCCTGGTACAATTGGCCCGGGGGCCCGAGTGGGCCCCTCCAGTACCCCGGCACTTGCCCGGGTTAGCCGGGTGCTGGCGCCGGGCCTGCCCTTTCAGGTACAGTATGAAATATCTGTTCTGTAATTGCTTCTTTTATTTGAAATGTTGTTGAAATCTCATCGAAAATGAGTTCAGGGATAGCCGAAGAAAGGGCCGTCTGATGTGACATTTTCCTGGTAGCCTCTAAACTTTTCTCAGCTTAGCCAAAATATGACTCCTATCTAATTTAACTTAATTTGAAGGAGATTTTTTCTAGTTAATATTACACATAAAACCAGAGGCAGAACAAGGAGAAACAGAGCTCTATAGTAGACTTCATGTATAGTACACTCATATATACACACATTTATACACTCTTACACACATTTACATACATATGAAGCAAATACACATCACAGATTCAAACACATGTGCAGTATAATATGTATATAATTGTGTGCATCCTCCGTTTTTTAGTGTTAGGTCAGATGACGGGGACCCCATGGGGGCTGCTACCACTTTAGTTATGCCCCTGCCTAAAACAGAATTCTGTAAAGGACATTACATTTTTATGTTCATATCCTTTTTATTATAAAAATAAGCAACTAGTACATACAAAATATTTCCAGCTTCCAAAAAAGGAGTATAGAGGGGATCTTTTTATTATTACTGTTATTCACAAGTAAGCATTTCTGCATGTGTACCAATAATTTTAATCCAGGCATTCCAATACAATACTAAGAAATGACATGAAGCATTACAAACAAGTTATTCTAACCATGTATATAGACATATCCTTAATATACAAGCCTTTGTTCTGCCAGCAACAGTTAGCAGTCATTTTTCTAATGATTTCTAGAGACTTGATATTCCAGTAGATCACATCATTTCTGTATCCAAAATTACAGACGGTTCACAGGTTTTGTACAAGGCTTGTTTTTGAGTTTAATTTTTATGTTAGTCTAAAGGGGTATAATTTAATAATCGTGGCTTCAAACTAATAGTTATTTAAGTCCAAGTGACAATTAGATTTTTTTTTTGCTCTTACGGGAACAAGGATTATCCATAAAACTTAATTATAGACACCTTACAGCTGATCATTACAGCCTGGGACTAAAGTAAAGCATCCAGAGATCTTCACCAGGGGTTACATTGGGCAGAGAGGTATGTCTGTAAGTCAGGGACCACTTGGAAATATATATGGATCTAATCTTTATATAACCTGGTATATTGTTTCCATATTTTAATAATTTCTTCCCAATATCTGGAAATCTTAGGACACCTCCATAGCAAGTGAATTAGATCAGCATCCTCCCTTTGTCCTCAGGACATTTCTCACCCTAACTTTGGGTGCTAGTAGTTTAATGGGGTAAAATTTTCTCTTGAAATAATTTTAAATCCCTATGTGGGTGAAATGTGTAGAAGATTTTACAGTTAATATTTTATGCCTCTTCCATGCGTCTGCATTCATTTTCCTGGTCATCCTTTTTTATCTTTTTTATCTTTTTTTAAATTTCTGACTTTCCTTTTTAAAGGTTCACCTCCACCCAAAAAGACAGCATCATAAGTTCAACCCAGTGTCTCTGCCCAAAGAGCTTCCAGACTGGGACTGGAGACATGGCTGCATACCATACCAGAAAATGGACTTGTTTGCAGTTTTATGCATTGAGACCAGTCATTATGTGGCTTTTGTGAAGTATGGCAGAGATGACTCAGCGTGGGTATTTTTTGACAGCATGGCAGATCGTGATGGTATGTATTTAATTTATGTTGTTCCCTTTCAAAATTTGGTGTAAAAGCTGTAAATGCAGCTATTGAATGGGCACAGCACCCCAGACAAATTTGGCAAGTCACGCATACAGCCTGCCTGAAGTCATTACTTGCGCATGAAGCTGTATATGAAAATTAGCGCACTATGTGGGTATATTGTTAAAGCAGTATCTTCCTAGACAGGTACACAATAAGCTGGTGTAGTACATATTTAATCATGTCAGTAAATAATGGATCCTTTTAATTCACCCTTTCAGTAAATTCTCCCTTTCTTCCCAGGGAAGGTGTTTAACCATAGCACCACAACCCAAATCATAGGAGAGAAGGTTGAAGGCAGATCCGTTAAGAGAGGGAGGCAATAGACCCAATAAGCCTGAGGCCAATTGGAAAAAGTCCTTCCTGACTTCAAATATGATCATTTCTCAGACGAACATCTTTTCACAAATTTTACTGAATTTTTACTTTCACAAAAGTTATTATTCGGGCCAATCTTTAGCTTATTGTGTGTCTCTGCATCCTGTGGCAGTGATTTTAAAAGTCTCATTTTTAGGGTGGTCTCACTTTGCCATTTTTTTAATTTCACATCAGTGTTTTTCATTGAGCCCAGTTTGGCCTATGGACACATACATATTAGTTTTCTCTTCCTGGCTTCAGTGATTTGTCACTGATACCTTACTGACCCATTCTTTTCAATGGGCCTTTTCAAACTGATCTAATGCTGCAAGCGAACACAAAAAGATCAGGTTCTAAAGTGACCACTGATCAGTGATAAAAACTGAAGTGTGAAAATGCCCAGTGAAAAGAATGGCTCAGTAAAGCATCCCTGAAAAATCATTGAAGCCAAGAAGAGAAAACCAATCTGTACTTGTCCGTAATCCGAAATGGGTTCTGGGAAAAATTACCAATATTGTCCTGTGAAGGTAATTTTCCCAAATGAATAACCCATTAGATTAACTCTTCTTTGCACCTACTGTAGTTTAGATATTTTGTCGTCTTTCAGCTCTATTTTACCTAATATTTTACCGTATATACTCGAGTATAAGCCGAGACCCCTAATTTTACCACCAAAAACTGGGAAAAACTACTGACTCGAGTATAAGCCGAGGGTGGGAAATGCATTGGTCAAACCCACCCAGTAGTATACAGCCTGCCAGCCCCCAGTAGTATACAGCCTGCCAGCCCCCAGAAGAATACAGCAGCCCCCTAGTAGTATACAGCAGCCCCTAGTAGTATACAGCAGCCCCTAGTAGTATACAGCAGCCCCCCCAGTATAACAGCCCTGCCCCCCAGTAGATAGCACCTGCCCCCCATTTTACACCTGCCCCCAGTAGTATACACGCCTGCCCCCAGTAGTATACAGCCTGCCCCCAGTAGTATACAGCCGGCCCCAGTAGTTACAGCCTGCCCCCAGTAGTATACAGTCCGTGCCCCTAGTAGTATACAGCCTGCCCCCAGTAGTATACAGCCTGCCCCAGTAGTATACAGCCTGCCCCCACGGCCCTTAAAAAATAAACTTAAATACTCACCCTCCGATGTCAGCGCGGCTCCCCGATGTCGGCGCGACTTACCGATGTCCCCGATGTCACGCGCGTCCCGTCTCTCTTCTCCGCGCTCCTCTTCACTCTTCCCGCGCCCATGTTTTCTTCTAGCAGGCGCATACTATGACGCGGCCGCTGCTGACGTCATAGTATGCGCGGCCATGAAGAAAACATGGCCGCTTCGATGATAGAAGAGAGAAGAGGAGCCGCGGAGAAGAAAGAAGACGGGACACGCTGACATCGGGGACATCGGTAAGTCGCGCTGACATCGGAGGGTGAGTATTTAAGTTTATTTTTTTAAGTGGGTAATTTTTTGGGGGTAATAGACTCGTGTATAAGCCGAGGGGACGTTTTTCAGCACATTTTTTGTGCTGAAAAACTCTGCTTATACGCGAGTATATACGGTAATTGTTAAAAAAAATAATTAATAAAATGTAAAAATTGCAAATCCAATAAATTACACATTTTAAAGCTCAAGTATGAAAAGTTATCTGTATCATAATTTAAAAAAAAATATCGCAATTGTGTTTCATGTACATTTCTAACACATTTGCAGTTTTTTTCCAGCTTTCTTGTACATTGCATTAAATATTTAATGGTGCCGTCTCATAAAAATTATGGCTTTTGGGGGGGGGGGGGGGGGGGAGTAAAAAAAACAAACACAAACCTTGAAAAAGTCCTGTAAAAGTTAATGTATCCCAAAGATAGCCGGTAGCACTTTTATTGTGTGCACTGAGTATCAGAAAAGGATTGTCCGGTTTCAATGAATAAATCTTTCTGCATTGTACCAATAATTTTAATCCAGGCATTCCAATACAATACTAAGAAATGACATGAAGCATTACAAACAAGTTATGCTAACCATGTATATAGACATATCCTTAAGATACAAGCCTTGTTCTGCCAGCAACAGTGTTAGCAGTCATTTTCTAATGAGTTTCTAGGACTTGATATTCAGTAGATCACATCATTTCTGTATCCAAAATTACAGACTGTTCAAGGTTGTTACAAGGCTTGTTTTTAAGTTTAATTTTTATGTTAGTTAAAGGGGATATTTAATAATCGTGGCTTCAAAACTAATAGTTTTTGAAGTCAGTGACAATTGGATTTTTTTTGCTCTTACGGAACACAGGATTATCCTAAAACTTAATTAAAGACACCTTACAGCTGACATTAAGCCTGGGACAAAGTAAAAGCCTCCAGAGATCTTCACCAGGGGTTCATCGGGCAGAGAGGTATTCTAAGCTCGGGACCACTTGTAAATATATGGATCTAATCTTTATATAACCTGTGATTGTTTCCATATTTTAATAATTTCTTTCCCAATATCTGGAAATCTTAGGACACCTCCATAGCAAGTGAATTAGATCAGCATCCTCCCTTTGTCCTCAGGACATTTTCCACCCTACCTTTGGGTGCTAGTAGTTAATGGGGTAAATTTTCTCTTGAAATAATTTTAATCCCTATGTGGGTGTGAAGTGTGTAGAAGATTTTACAGTAATATTTATGCTCTTCCATGCGTGCATTCATTTTCTGGTCATCCTTTTTTATTTTTATCTTTTTTTAAATTTCTGACTTTCCTTTTAGGGTTCACCTCCACCCAAAAAGACAGCATCTAAGTTCAAACCCAGTGTCTTGCCCAAAGAGCTTCCAGACTGGGACGGAGACATGGCTGCATACCATACCAAAAATGGACTTGTTTGCAGTTTTATGCATTGAGACAGTCATTATGTGGCTTTTGTGAAGTATGGCAGAGATGACTCAGCGTGGGTATTTTTTGACAGCATGCAATAGTCTGATGGTATTATTTACTTTATTGTGTTTCCCTTTCAAATTGTGTGTAAAAGCGTAAATGCAGCTATTGGATGGGCACCGCACCCCAGACAAATTTGCAAGTCACGCCTACAGCCTGCCTGAAGTCATTATGGCGCTGAAGCTGTATAAAATTAGCGCACTATGTGGGTATATTGTTAAAGCTATCTCCTAGACAGGTACACAATAATCTGGTTTAGTACATATTTAATCATGTCAGTAAATAATGGATCCTTTTAATTACACCTTTCAGTACATTCTCCCCTTCTTCCCAGGGAAGGTGTTTAACCATACACCACAACCCCAATCATAGAGAAAGGTTGAAGCATCCGTAGAGAGGGGGCAATAGACCCAATAAGCCTGAGGCCAATTGGAAAAAGTCCTTCTGACTCTTCAAATATGATCATTTCTCAGACGAACATCTTTCACCAAATTTTACTGAATTTTTACTTTCACAAAAGTTATTATTAGGGCCATCTTGTAGCTTATGTGTGTCTCTGACCTGTGGCAGTGATTTTTAAAAGTCTCATTTTTAGGGTGGTCTCACTTTGCCATTTTTTAATTTCCAGTTTGGCCTATGGACCATACATATTAGTGTTCTCTTCCTGCTTCAGTGATTTTCACTGATACCTTACTGACCCATTCTTTTCAATGGCCTTTTAAACTGATCTAATGCTGCAGCGAACACAAAAGATCAGGTTCTAAAGTGACCACTGATCAGTGATAAAACTGAAGTGTAAAAATGCCCAGTGAAAAGAATGGCGACAGTGACACGCCCTCGACAAAATACTTGAGCCAAGAAGAGAAAACCAATCTGTACTTGTCCGTAATCCGAAATGGGTTCTGGAAAATTACCATATTGTCCTGTGAAGGTAATTTCCCAAATGAAATAACCCATTAGATTAACTCTTCTTTTGCACCTACTGTAGTTTTAGATATTTTGTCGTCTTTCAGCTCTATTTTACCTATATTTTACCGTATATACTCGAGTAAAGCCGAGACCCCTAATTTTTACCACAAAAACTGGGAAAAATACTGACTCGAGTATAAGCCGAGGGTGGGAATGCATTGGTCAAACCACCCAGTAGTATACAGCCTGCCAGCCCCCAGTATATACAGCAAGCCATGTAGTAAAGCAAGCCATAGTGTATACAGCAGCCCCCCTGTAGATAAGCAGACCCGTAGTATACAGCAGACCACTGTAGTATACAGCAGCCCCCCGTAGATATCAGCAGCCCCAGTAGTATACAGCACGCCCCAGTAGTATACAGCCTGCCCCCAGTAGTATAACAGCCTGCCCCCCCGTAGATACAAGCCTGCCCCAGTAGTATACAGCCTGCCCCCAGTAGTACAGCCTGCCCCCAGTAGTATACAGCCTGCCCCCAGTAGTCAGCCGCCCCTAGTAGTAACAGCCTGCCCCCAAGTATACAGCCTGCCCCTAGTAGTATACAGCCTGCCCCACGGCCCTTAAAAAATAAACTAAATACTCACCCTCCGATGTCAGAGCGGCTCCCCGATGTCGGCGCGACTTACCGATGTCCCCGATGTCAGCGGCGTCCCGTCTTCTTTCTTCTCCGCGCTCCTCTTCACTCTTCCCGCGCCCAGTTTCTTTAGCAGGCGCATACTATGACGCGGCCGCTGCTGACGTCTAGTATGCGCGGCCATGAAGAAACATGGCCGCTTCGATGATAGAAGAGAGAAGAGGAGCCGCGGAGAAGAAAGAAACGGGACACGCTGACATCGGGGACATCGGGGGACCGCGCTGACATCGGAGGGTGAGTTTTAAGTTTATTTTTTTAAGTGCGGTAATTTTTTTGGGGTATAGACTCGTGTATAAGCCAAGGGGACGTTTTTCAGCAACATTTTTGTGCTGAAAACTCTGCTTATACGTGAGTATATACTGGTAATGTTAAAAAATAATTAATTTAAATGTAAAAATTGCAATCCAATAAATTACCATTTAAGCTCAAGTATGAAAAGTTTATCTGATCATAATTTAAAAAATATCGCAATTGTGTTTCATGTACATTTCTAACACATTTGCCAGTTTTTTTCCAGCCTTGTACATTGCATTAAATATTTAATGGTGCCGTCATAAAAATTATGGCTTTTGGAAGGGGGGGGGGGGGAGTAAAAAAAAACCACAAAACACAAAAACCTTGAAAAAGTCCTGTAAAAGTTAATGTATCCCAAAGATAGCCGGTAGCACTTTTATTGTGTGCACTGAGTATCAGAAAAGGATTGTCCGGTTTCAATGAATAAATCTTATTCACTTAAAATATACTTAAAATCTTCCACGATACTATTTAAATGGATTCCTTGTGGTTTTCTTAACCTCTGCTGGCTGACATTCTATAGAAAGCTTCATTGCTTGTCCATTGTCATGTGATGTCACACAGGTCAGTAATTAGAGCCGTACGATATAATTTGCTGTACACCTGTGTGACCCCACATGACCATGGATATAACGCACTGTGCGCCTGTGTGACATCACAGGTAGTAAACATAGAAGCTTTCTATAGAATGACAGTAAACAGAGATCTAGAAAACCATGAGCAACTGAAACAAAGTATGTTGTAGAACACTTCATTATACAAACAAATCATTTATTTGCTGAAACTGGACACCCCCATCACAGTAGAGAAGGCAGTGATTCTCAGTGAGGCTGAGTTAACCTCTGCATGAGGGTTGCGGTTATATTCTCATTTGTTTTGTTTTTAAAGAACAATGCTAAACTGAAATGGCAAGTTCATTTTTACATATCCGTTATTTCAGTTATGTTATTTGTTTACATTTCTATTAATATGAATAAAGGATGAAAAACATTTAGAAGGCAAGATTTTTTTTTAACAACATTAAAGTCTTGTATTTTATTATTCATATAATTGAGAGGAGATAAATGGAATGAGAATCAAAATGGTCATGTGAACTGACCTTTAAAGCATAACTGTAAAGCTATAGTGATTTTACCAAATTATTAGATGTGATCCCCCTTTGCTTGTCCTTTTCTTTCCAAATGTATGGCTTTTTCTGTCCTTAAAGTGTTTGACAAAAATCTCTCCCACCTGAGGTGAAGTGGGCGGAGACAAATATCTGTCAATCTATGCCCTCAGGCTGAGGCCAGTTAGCTTGCCAACAGATCCCATGATGCCTTGTGATCTCTCTTAAAGTAATTTAACATTACAGTTATTTAGTTTCCCACAAGTAAATCCAGTGAACACTGCACAGTGCACATACAAGATGAATATGGTGACTAGCCTGGCAGCTTCTATCACATGGAGGAGCAGGGGACATGTAATAAGTGGTAGAAATCATCAGTACACCAGTTACAAAGCTGATACTGCCGATGACAAGGTGGGGGACGTGAGCAGAGAGAAGAGCAGAGACAGAGAGACTTCTGTAAAATCACAGACTGGGATGGAGGGACTGATAGGGAAGATCTTGTACCTCACTATTCTGTGGAGGAGACATCTGTATACACTGCTTTCACTGTTACATGACCTTCTCTGTGAGTAGGGAGCAGCAGCTCATCCCCTCCCTTGAATCCCTAGTTTGTTTCCACTTTGTTTCTCTGACGGATACCAGGGCTTATCAGCACATGGAGAGAAGGCAGCCATTGCAGCACTAAGGTAATCTAAGGGCTATTGCAAGGAAACTAATGCATATAGGTAATAAAGATAATAGGCAAAGTTGTTTTACATCCCAAGAGCTATTGATTTGTGGAAAACAAAAAACCTTTACAGTTACTCTTGAGGTCCTATCATTTTAGGGCTAAATTAACATATAACCAATAAAACTTAACCCCTTGAGATCTTTATAGTAATTATATCAAAATGGAGGTGAAATTTAGAATGGTTAACAATCTTCCTAAAAGCCGTTTCTGATAGTTTGAGGGGTGCAGATCTGAAAATGGGTTGCTTATATAGGTTAAATATGTAAAATTTCATTCAGTATTTAAACATTATTTATCCCCAAAATAGTAAATTCTGAAAATACGGAAAATCGATATTTGATTTGTAAGCCAGACATTTCAAAAATTATGAAAATGTAAAGTATACATATGGGAAATGTTATTCAACAACTTATTTAGGTGTGAAAAACGCAATGATTTCGAATTTCGAAAATGGCAAAAAAAACGATCTCAGAATAACTTTGATAAGTAACAGTGTTCAAAAGTTATAACCATATAAAGTCAGATTAGAAAAAATGTGGCTGAGCCTTACGCTATAAACTGGCTGCGTCCTAAAGGAGTTAAGGATAGGGTCTCCTATGTAGTGTGTTTATAGCTTTTTATACAATAACATGTTGGTTTATGTTTTTTGTGTGTATTATTTGGGAAGTAGAGAATCCTTTTAGGTAAAGCCATAGAATAGCCTTGAACTAACTAGCTATGATTTTTTGTTTCAGGTGGGCAAAATGGATTTAACATTCCACAGGTCACTCCATGCCCAGAAGTTGGGGAATATCTGAAAATGTCCCTGGAAGAACTTCATGCCTTAGACTCTCGAAACATTCAGGGTTGTGCGCGGCGGCTGCTGTGTGATGCCTACATGTGCATGTACCAGAGCCCCACTATGAGCTTGTACAAGTGAACAACTGTGTGTGTATGACATGGAGAGCACTAGAAAGGCCGCCTCTCACTCTGAAGCTGGTGGAGCCACAAGGATTTTTTTACAGAGTGATGGAGGGAAAGAGTTTTTCATACACTCAAGTCCTTTAACCGATTTGCTGTCAACATCAATAACTTAAACTGCATTTATGACTTTTTTGCACTTCAAGTGTTTTTTTTGTCTTTTAAGTTCTACTGAATGTATGTTAATGTGACAATTAAAACCGCTAAAGCTTTAAGTTATATTCTAATTTTTATGTGTTATTTTATTTTTGTTTGAGAAAGTATTAAATAGCACAAATGAAAATATTCAAGTGTTTGGATAATTCTTCCTTAACCCCTTTCTGACCAGACCTTAAAAGGCCTTACTGACCAGAGTGTGTGAACAAATTTTTATACTTATTGGTTTAAGGGGCAACTTCTTTTTTTGACATGTGCAATACCATGAAAATTTTTGCTGCATTTTTTTTGTGACACATAGGAATAGTTAAAAAAAAGTTGAGAACTAGTTTTTGGGTGTTTAAAGTTACAAAAGCTGAAGAGAAATATATTTTTTTTGTAATGTATAGTATATATTTTTTTTCAGTTTTCAAATTAGCTTAAAATGACCATTATAAATGATTCCCTAGTGTGATCTATAAGATGTATAGGGGATAGGGGGGTAACTATAGCGATGATTTTATAGTGTAGCATGTCTTTTTTATTTATATTTATTTACATGTCATATGTGTGTTTTTTAACTTTACATGTCCCCCATGAGTTCATAGAAGACCTTCTGGGGGACATTCCCCCCCCCCTTTTTTTTTTTTTTTAAATTTTTCACCTTTAACTGGGGCATCTGTGCGATGCTGTGAGGAGTGGAGTGGAGATGAGAGAAGCATTACTAAAAAACATCTCCCTTCTCCCTAGAATCTGTCGGCGACAGCCAGAGACCTGGTCCTGCTCCATTTCTTAAAAAACCTTAAAGGGGTTATCCACTTTAACCCGTATTTGCTCACTCCGACCATGGGTGTTACATTGGGATGCCACTGTATTCCGATGCCGTCCTAGTGTCCGATATATCGGACACAGAGCGTTAACGGATAAAAGTATATTGAAAAAAGTACTAAAAATATTCTCACACTCCACCACAGGTCACGAACACCCTATAACTGATACTACACATGCTGACACTTTCTCAAACATTAGCATTAGTCAGTGACCTAGACATTAGTGACATCTAGTGCCTTACAGGTGACTATTTGTTCCATCAGTAAGAGAACTTCATTACGATTTCTCCCATTGTTGACAATTACTGTTGAATTCACCGCCAGATATCTTCACATCCATGGAGCATCTCCACACTGTGCCCGTTAAAACACAACAATCACTTATAATATGTCACCTGGATGACAACACTCTTCTCCTAAGTACTATACACTCACCGGCCACTTTATTAGGTACACCATGGTAGTAACGAGTTGGACCCCCTTTTACCTTCAGAACTGCCTCAATTCTTCGTGGCATAGATTCAACAAGGTGCTGGAAGCATTCCTCAGCGATTTTGGTCCATATTGACATGATGGCATCACACAGTTGCCGCAGATTTGTCGGCTGCACATCCATGATGCGAATTTCCCGTTCCACCACATCCCAAAGATGCTCTATTGGATTGAGATCTGGTGACTGTGGAGGCCATTTGAGTACAGTGTACTCATTTTCATGTTCAAGAAACCAGTCTGAGATGATTCCAGCTTTATGACATGGCGCATTATCCTGCTGAAAGTAGCCATCAGATGTTGGGTGCATTGTGGTCATAAAGGGATGGACATGGTCAGCAACAATACTCAGGTAGGCTGTGGCGTTGCAACAATGCTAAATTGGTACCAAGGGGCCCAAAGAGTGCCAAGAAAATATTCCCCACACCATGACACCACCACCACCATCCTGAACCGTTGATACAAGGCAGGATGGATCCATGCTTTCATGTTGCTGTTGACGCCAAATTCTGGACCTACCATCGCATGTCGCAGCAGAAGAAAATCGAGACTCATCAGACCACAACGTTTTTTCAATCTTCTACTGTCCAATTCGATGAGCTTGTGCAAATTGTTAGCCTCAGTTTCCTGTTCTAGCTGAAAGGGTGGCACCGGTGTGGTTCTACTCTGCTGTAGCTATCTGCCTCAAAGTTAGACGTACTGTGCGTTCAGAGGATGCTCTTCTGCCTACCTTGTTGTAACGGGTGGTGATTTGAGTCATGTTGCCTTTCTATCAGACTCGAACCAGTTGGCCCATTCTCTCTGACCTGCTGGCATCAACAAGGCATTTCCGCCACACAGAACTGCCGCTCACTGGTTTTTTTCTTTTTCGGACCATTCTCTGTAAACCTCAGAGATGGTTGTGCTGTGAAAATCCGTAGGCAGCAGTTTCTGAAATACTCAGACCAGCCTCTGGCACCAACAACCATGCCACGTTCAAAGGCACTCAAATCAACTTTCTTCCCCATACTGATGCTCGGTGGTTTGAACTGCAGGAGATTGTCTTGACCATGTCTACATGCCTAAATGCACTGAGTTGCCGCCATGTGATTGGCTGATTAGAAATTAAGTGTTAACGAGCAGTTGGACAGGTGTACCTAATAAAGTGGCCGGGGAGTATATATACCAAACTACACACTTCAATATATAGCCCTATAATAATTTGATAAATAGTGCCACCCTAATGAACTTCTGTATAGCCCCCAATTAAATTATATACAGAACCCCATATATAGCCCCCTGTAATTAAAATCTTCCCCTGTAGATGGAACCTCCCACTTCAATTATATTCAGTATCCTATAACCGTTCTCCCCAAAAAAGCCCCCCTTTTATTTAAGATTTGACACCCCCCCCCCATATACAATCCACCCCATCATCCTATCCCCTAATTCAATTATTCATACCCTCCCCCCAAAAAAAGTCCCCTCCACCCCCAGTTTAGTACTTAAATACTTGGTTCCCCTATTTTAATCAAGGATATCATAGTGAGTCATCCCCCCAGAGCCCAATAATCCCCGCCACCACCATTTATTTATTATTCTGCCTCAATATTTAAATCTCGCTTTCCTTTTTTTTATTATATGCAGCCCCCCCATCTAAAATGTGGGCAGTTTAAAAAATAATACAACTTTTTCTTACTTCCTCCCACGCCGAGGTCCTCTCCTCTTGGCTCGTGTATATATATATATGAGAGAGAGAGAGAGAGAGAGAGAGAGAGAGAGATTAAGCCAAGAGGCTCATGATCACTCTGGAAGTACTGCAGAGATCTACAGCTGAGGTGGGAGAGTCTGTCCATTCCATTATACACTGCACAAATCTGGCCTTTGAGGAAGCGTGGCAAGAAAAAAAAGCTATTTCTCAAAGATATCCATAAAAAGTCTCATTTAAAGTTTGCCACAAGCCACCTGGGAAACACACCAAACATGTAATATGGTGGTCTGGTGAGATGAAGCCAAAATCGAACTTTTTGGCAACAATGCCAAATGATATGTTTGGCTTAAAAGCAACACAGTACATCACCCTGAACACATCATCCTCTCTCCTTGCCTTTCACCGAAACTGAGATTATAAAAATAAAACACATAACATCATAACATGTTGGGTATGCACATCACTAAAGTACCAATCTATCAAATTATAAAAGACCCAGTTAATGGAGAGAAGCACCAAAATGTGTTGCCATTTTGTAATAAAAATTTTAATAAAAGTGATATAGTCCTCCTAGTTCAGGTTTTACCATCCAGGTCCACATCTTGCAAAGAGGTTTGTTGTGTTCCTTATGTGTGTGTGTGTTTACTTTCGGGTCTCCAGTGCTTCCAAACTCCAAACATATTTGTAGGTTGATTAGATTGTGAGCCCCATGGGGATAGGAAATGATTGGGCAAACTTGTTGAAGCGACTGCGGCATCGTGTGCACTTATTATATAGACCTAAAGACTTAGGAATGAAAAAATCATCATGCCCCCCCAACAAAAAATGATTATCTGACACAGGTCCTACGCTAAACATATGATTAAAGTTTTGTTTTCAAATAGGGGCAAATTCTTATTTGTAATATATAAAATATAAAAACTTTTAGAATTTGGTATCCCTGTGATTGCACCAACCCAATGAATAAATGGGTGGTTGGTTTTGGAGTACCACAGGAGCATGTTAATAGTAAATATGGGAATGGGGGGGGGGGACTTTCTGTACTATCTCATGTGTTCCCTGTATGTTCATTCTTAGTCTCTATGCGAATTCTGCCGGATATCCACAACTAGGCACGTGTGGGGGGTTTGCCTGATATAATAATAGGGACTCCTGCTTATTATGGTCAGCAGTAGTTAGACAAATACATTGGTGGAACTTCAACCATGAATCATCATACATCTGTCCTTTTTTCTCAATACACCAGGTATAGAGGTGTTCTATTCAAGATAAGACCATCTGGAGCAAATTCTGCCCTGATAATCCTGGCGAATAAAAAGTTTAATATTGCTAGTTCGAACCAATGGAGAAGAGTGTTTGACTGTAAATGTGTTGTTGTATGAGTGTGTCTAGAATATTTTTTTATTTTTAGTGGGATGAGGGGCCCCCATTCGTCATCTGCTATGGGGCCTAGTCTTCCTATTTAAACCCTTGATTCATCCACATCCAATTTGACATCTGGGATCCAAATATAAGAAGAATACAAGTATGGAGTGTTACTCACCATATGGTCCCATGGAAGGTGAGGACTTGTAATGGGGAAATACACAATTATTTTTGGATTGTTTTCAAGTAACTGTGATTATTCAAGGCTTGTACGACATAGAACTGGGTAGAAAGCCTTGATCAAATCCGCCCAATATAGTTTACCTTTCATTAGTCATGGTATAGTAAGATCAAAACTATTGCTCTTTATCACAAGCTATGTATGAGTATCATTTATCACTTGTTTCCCACAAATCCCCCCTCATCACATCCCTTACCACCTTCCTTGGTGACTTGATGGACAAGTGTCTTTTTCAAACCGTATAACCCGTATACTTACTCGTATATAGAACCGGTTTTTCAGCATCAAAAATGTGTGCTGAAAACACCTAATCTCGGCTTATACAACGAGTGTTAACTAAAAAAAAAAAACATGACTTCTCTCTCGATCTTCACTGTGCCGGCAGTCGCGTCTAATGCGACTGCAGGCGGGGCCGCACAATATGTGAGCGGGTCGCCCGCTGATGACGTCATCGGTCGACCACCGCCCATCGGCACTGTAGCTGCCCGTGGCAAGCGCATGGCGCCGACACTGCCGGCACGTTGAAGATCGAAAAGAGAAGCCGCACACAATGATCGGGAGCTGCCGCCGACGGACCGGGAAGCCGCCGCCAGTGCCAGGAGCGCCGCCGAGGACTGGGAGCGCCCCACTTCAAATCAAAGTTAGTATCGTGGAGGCGTTGGTATTTAAGTTTATTTTTTTATTATACTGAGGGCAGGCCTGTATACTTTTTGGGGGCAGGCTGTATTTTCATGGGGGGCAGGCTGTATAAACTAGGGTAGGCTGTAATAACTTCATTGGGGCCGGCTGTTTACTTCATTGGGGCGGCTGGTATACTCTCATTGGGGGAGTATGTTATACTTTATTGGCCGGTGACTCTAGGCAGGCTGTATACCTTCAATCGGGGCAGGCTATTACTTCATGGGGGGCAGGCTGTATAATTCAGGGGGGCGATGTTAACTTCATTGGGGGACGGTGTACATGGGCGTTATAATGTTACTACTTGGGACAGGCGTTATACTCCAGGGGGCTAGCTGGCTGTATTACTAAACAACCCTCGGCTGTATCGCGTCAATAGGTTTTCCCATTTTTTTGTGGTAAATTAGGGTCCTCGGCTTATACGTCGGGTCGGCTTATACTCGAGTATATACGGTAACTATGATACTATGAAACTGCTTCACTTCCTTTTTATGCTTAATTTATAGCATTCCCATTAGATATCATTTCCTTTTTTAGCTAGCCATATAATGTATTACTTGTTCTCCTTTTTCAAACCATTTGGATTTCAATGGTAGTAAGTTAAACATCACTTGAGTACTATGTAACTCCTAAATTGCCAAAATTAATTGCGTATCCATGCCTTTAAGGGACAGGATACCATCTTTGTAGAAAGTGGGGTAAAAGATCACAGATAGTAATTGGCACCATCTAGAGAGTATCGTCTATTTGAAAAATAAACAAAGAGCATGTGCATAAATGACAACAATGAAACAATTGGTAGTACCAGTTTAAAAACCACTTAACCAACCCACCAAAAAAAGGGTCATATCACAAACACTCCCTGATGAGGAAAAATTTAAATGGCAAAGAATTGTCACCAAAATTCATGTATAAAGCATAGTAGCGGTCTTAATATAACACTGATACCTAGGAACACAAAATTCACAACCCAATAAATAACACAGTAAGTGTTAATATAAGTGAGGAGGGGTCCATACCAAGTGGCGAATGGCTAGGTACAAAACTACAGTTACGTATGTATAAATAAAGTTGCATCGCCGGGAGGAGTAGAATGACCGCCGCGCCGTATCGCCCGCTTGCGAGGCTTCTCAGGGGTTGCTCACACAAGACCCGAAGCACTTCGGGTTAACCATCATTACATGTGCTTTCAGCACCTGGTAAGGTATGAGTGAGTAAAATCCCCTATACTGCCTACTGTAGTATTGACAGTAATGGTATGGATCGATAAGAAACACTAGGGTTTAAGTCCCTAGGAGTCTGAAAAATAGTAAAAATCAAAATAAAAAATAATTTAAAAAAAAAATTATAATAAAAAACCTAAAAATTCCAAATCACCCCCCCTTTCCCTAGAAACTGATATAAATATTAAAACTAAACGTAAAACTCATAAACACATTAGGTACGGCCGCGTCCGAATGCCCTGATCTACAAAATAGTAACTAACGTTTTTTCCTGCGTTTTAACCCGTAACGAAGTCAAAAACCTGGCACTTTTGTGCCATTAAAAAAAAATAAACATTCTATAAAAAGTGTCAAAGTCATACAGTCCTAAAAATAATATCATGAAAACATCATCAAACAAGTCACAAAAAGATGACACCAACCCTCAACTCCATAACAACGAAGTATGGAACGTTATAAGGTCACAGAGACGCAAAAATAAAAACAATTTTTTGTTCATGAGGTTTTAATTTTTTTGTAAATGTTGAAAACATTATAAAAACTATACAAATTGGTATTCATGTAATCGTACTGACTAAAGAATAAATTACTGCGTCATTTGTGGCGTGACGTGAAAGCAGTAAATTCAGAACCACAAGGAGGAATACGACACAAATGCGTTTTTTTTCACCCATTTCCCTGCACTTGGAATTGTTCCCCTTCCCAGTACATGGCATGGAAGATTCAATGCGATATCACCTATGAACGTGCAACTTGTGTTATGCAAAAACGAGCCATACATAGCTGTTTTCGTGAATAAAATAAAAAAGTTATAGATTTTTGAAGGTAAGGAGTGAAAAAATGAAATGAAAAAACGGGCAAGGGCCCCGTCCTTAACAGGTTAAACTTTAGTGCGTTTTTCAAATTTTCATAAAAAATGTCAAAATACCTTCTACTGTGCTGAACCTGCTCAGATTTCAATGTCACTTTGAATGCCTATATAATAGTACAAACACCCAAATAATAGTAAATATCCCCAGTACTAAAAACTACACCAATGAATAGATACGGTAGTTTGTTAACCCTTTACTGTTTTACAGGGGGTTTAAAACAAAAGCGGTATCGCAATTGGAAAAAGGGTATTTTTCAAAAATGTCATATTCTCGTGGATAAAACATACCAAATACCAAAAGTTTAATCCCCAAATTCTCGAGACTCCAACTCCCATTTTGGTGGTAAACCACTGTATGGGACATGCATTGGCCATTAACCCCTACCCAACGGGTTGGGTGCTGGGGCATTGGACGATGGCTCACAGGCTGACGCACATCTCCATAGCTGTAAAGTCTTGGCTGCATTTGGGGCAGCGATGGTTCGTCCATGACAAGGCCTTGGGTCTGGCTGTTCTGGTCTGAATTTGGCAATTTTAAAGATAGGAGGTGAAAATCCTGCATATATACCATACTATACTATGGCAGTTATATGTAGGATCTATCAGACAACCTAGGGTTCAAGTACCCAGGGATCATGAAAAATTAGTGAAAGTAACAAAAAAAAGTAAAAAAACTGTAAAATCCTAACCAGATTAGATACCAAAAGACTATCAAAATATAATAAAGCTTTTTTGTTGACTGCGTTTTACACCCTTTTTCCACTTTGAAAAATAAAAAATAAAAAATAAAAAGTGATCAAAAGGTCGTTACTGTCCTAAAAATGGTTAGCAATTCAAAAATCAATCAAAATTCGCCACATATGACACCACCCACAGCTCTTTACACTGAAATATGAAAAGTTATTAGCGCCAGAAGATGGCCAAAAACTTGTACAGAGGTTTTAATTTTTGTAAATATATGAAAAAACATTATAAAACAATTGGTATCCCCAAGATTGTACCAACCCAAGATAAAGTAGACACGTCATTTGGGGCCCACAGTGAAAGACTAAATCCAAGCCCATCACAGAGTCTTTACCATGTTAAAAAATAAAAAAGTATAGATTTTTGACGGTGGGGGATGAGGTGAAAAATGGTAAATGAAAACACAAAAAAAGCAGGTGTTAAGAGGGGGGTTTTAAAGGAGGTGCCTCCATTCAGAAGTAGATTTTAGAGCAGGCAGAATACTTTTTACTGGGTATCCAATCTTTATATTTTTGGCAATTTGGACATAAAAGGGCTTATTTTCTCGCAACATTTTGGTTTCCTTCTTTTTGATTTTTGTGTGGGCCATACACCGTACAAAAAAAATACTAAGTATCTTGCTATAGATCACATTACAATTACCCGTTATACCTCACTTAAATATATATTTTTATATATTTTTCCTACAATGTTTCTGACAAAACCTAATTATAGAGAAAAACTCCTATTGCCATCTTTTCGAGACATAACTTAATGTTCGTGTTGAACAGAGCTGTTTAGGGCTAATTTTTACGGGTTAGTTGTCCTTTTCAGTGGTAAACCACTGTTGGTGAACGGATTTTTTTTTATCACTTTTCGCAACATTTTTGTAGCTAAGTGATTTTTGGCAAGCTTTTCGAATTTTTTTTTTTACGACATTCCAATGAGTGGGTCCATAAGTCACTGATTTATTGCACAGATGTTACGGTTGCGGCATATACCAATATGTGGCGTTTTTTCATGATTTTGTGTTTTTGTACTTATTAAATGTTTGATATTCAGGATGTTGGTGTTAGGGGACTTTCACAATATTTAATTAATTATATTTTTATTACAGTACTTTAATTAAGTGTTTATTTTTTTTTTTTTAACAGCCAGTTGTGCTTGAACAAGCCATGCTCTTATCGCTAGTTCAATCCTCAATTCTTCTAATCTAATACAGTGCTTCACTCTCTGCTGCTCCTGTGTAGTGCACTACGACCAATTGCTGGGGTGAGTCAGGGACGGAGGGTTGAGATGGTAGGTTCTTATGACAGTGGTGAGTGTAACAAATGGTAACAAATTTCTGCTATTTAAGGAAAATCTATTAAGGGGCTATTACATACGGCTCCCAAAGGCAAAGTATAGAAGGTACAGTATCTAATAAACTGCAATTAAAAAATATATCTGCCAGGTACAAGAATATGTGAGAAAGAAGCGGTAAAATATAAAAAATGTAAAGCACCCCATAAAATATTTTATTTATTTCAAGAATGAAAGAAAAAAAGTACACATCATAAATAAAGGTATTAAGTTATGTGGCATTATTCATTCATACTAAAGTAATTAAAAAATCAAAACACAATGCCAAACACACTTCCAACTGGCTCACAAACATAAATCAAAAATGGTCAAAAAGTTACATGTACACCAAAATTCTACCAAAAAAAAAAGGAAATCATTATGACACAAAGTAATTCCTTGGATAAGATAAACAACCATACTGGACGTAAGGACTAAAAAGCCATTTATCAAGTTATTCAGTAATATTAATTCAAGGTTATTGTAAGAGGGATCTCATATGATTTTGTGCAAAAATAACAAAAGAAAACTTTGGACCTCATATGCACATATTGTAAACACTCTTGAATTTTGTAAAACATCTATAAATGCCTAAAAATCTATTACTTTCCTAAAGAAAATATATTATAAACTCCATACTTATCACTGTTTAGAGATAGTTGTTTACTTCCTCATGGACACATATGGGTGCATATATTATAACTTCCATCAACCCGGGCTTTTTTCAAAATAGTCTTTTGGAACGGTTTCACTATACATATATGTGGTGGCCAAAAGGTATTGGCACCCTGCAATGCTGTAAGTAAGTTGTTTCCAAAATTATCGCATATCAGAAATTTTGGTTTTTTTTTCTTCATTTTATCTTGGATTCATGGCAAAATCACCACAAAAAGAAGTGCAAAAAGCCAAATTAGATATAATTCCACACCAACATAAAAAGGGGCGTGGACAAAACTATTGGCACTGTTTGAAAAATCATTTGTGACGTTTCCCTAATTTGTGGTAATTAAACAGCACACGGTAACTTTACCATGTGGCAACCAAACAGGCTGGTGGCAATAACTAAATCACCTGAAATGGATTTAAAGTTAACCCAACTCCGCCTGTGTCCTTTGTGTGTACTCTATTGAGCATGGAGAAAAGAAAGAAGACCAAAGAACTGTCTGATGGACTTGAGACAAAATTGTGAGCGGAAGCATGAGCAATATCAGGCTACCAAAGAGTCCATCTCCAAGACCTGAAATGTTCCTGTGTCTACCGTGCGCAGTGTCATCAAGAAGGTAAGCGGGGGACCCGTGGCACGGTGGTCTAAACGCCTAGATGTGAAAGAAAAGAATAATGGTGAGAGATTTACCCCAAGATTGTGTGGATCGGTGGACTAAGAACCCTCGACTAACATCCAAACAAGATTTAAAGCTGCCCTGCAGTGCCAAGGGTACAACAGTTGTCAAGCCGACCTAATCTTCGACATCTGTTATGGAAGGTATACCCAGGAAGACCCCACTTTCCTACACAGAAACATAAAAAGCAGACTGGATTTGCCAAAACTTACCTGAGAAAGCCTAAACATTTTGGGGAAAGAGAATGTGCTCTGTCAGATGAGTACAAAAGTTAAGCTTTTTGGAAAAGCCATTCATCACATAGAGTTTACAGCGAAAAAAAGAGGCCATCAAAGAAAAGAACACGGTCTACACGTCAAACATGGCAGAGGTTCCCTGATGTATTTGGGGTCTGCTTTGCGTGCTATGGCAATGGACCTGCTTGACGTGTGCATGGCATTATTGAATTCTGAAGACTAACTCAATACATTTTGCAGCATAAATATAGGGCCCAGTGTGGAGAAAGCTGGTCTCCCTAAGAGGTCATGGGTGCTTCAGCAGCCAGGACAATACTCACAAAACACCTTCAAAAAGCACTAGAAAATAGGTTTGCAGCAGAAACACTGTCGAGCACGTCTAGGGGCCAAGCAAAGAAGTCCCAGACCAGAATCCCAAGTAGCAACAGTGTGGAGAGATCTCACAAATGGCAGTTTGAGGGGGGGGGGAGAAGGGGCCTTCAACATTTCAGGGACCTGGTAGTCGTTGCCAAAGAAGACCATCTTAAAATCCAGCAGAGCATGTAAGAAATCTGATTGTGGTTACCGGAAGCTGGTTGTTCGCAGTTATGTTGTCTAAAGGTTGTGCTTCCAAGTATGTAGGCTAGTTAGGTTTACCGTATAGAGCTGTCCCTGCCCCATTTTCAGTGAGTTTTTTGTGTAAAAATGATCAATGATTTGAGCTTTTTTTCCCATCTCTTTTTGTTCTTTTGTATGCAAGCTAAAAATAACTAAGATGTAACTACAAAAGAATTGTGAGTGTGCAATATTTTACTGAAAGAACAAAGTATTAATTGACAGAAGTGTGCAGGGGGTGCCAATCACTTTGGCCCACTGACAAGTATTATTGACAGAAGTGCGGGGTGCCATAATTTGGACTACCACTGTACAAGTATTATCTGACAGAAGAAGTTCAGGGGTGCCAATAACTTTGGCCCCACTGTACACTAGTCACATGCGGGGTACGGTGGGTAATTGTTTATAATTCGTGATCTGTGTTTATCAGGTATAAATAGAATGATATACCGTATATGTATATGAACATGATTTGTTTATTATGATATATATACTAATCGTAGTTTTTTACTGTGTACATGAATTCTCTTGTTGCTATTATATGGTCTTTATATATGTGCAGATTAATATAATTCTATTGCCGCCAAGCTGATTACTACCTTATATTGGTGATGTAAGTTGGCTAATGGGATCACATCACAAATGGACTCAGGGGCTCAGAGACTACTGTGAGATTCATTCAACTATTGTCTGTCCATTACTATTTTACAATTCTGGAATATTTGAGTTGCCAAAAAAATGTATCTTTATACACTTCTTGACTGGTCCTGAATAATTATGTCTTTGAATAGACCTTGCATTTATATTATTGTTTCCATTATAGGATATCCTTGTGCCTGTGTACAGTAAACCCATTCCATAAATCTTTGAGGCCAAATATTTCTGATCTATCATCATTGCCCTTCTTGAACGTGTGTGGACTATGGATGTAACTCATTTAACTACACTGAACTTTATCACAAATAGCCTCTTGCTGGGTTGGTTCCTGATCCAAGCAAGTCACTGCCAGCCCTCAATACAGCTACAAAAAGAAACATTCGATTATTTTTTTCTTCTTTGTAGTTTCCCGAGGTCCATTGAGCTGAAGTTAATGAAGGCTTAAAAACTAATTAGGTATCACTAAAGCTGGCCGAACACCACTTCCCTGTCTTCCTTTCTTTAGTTTATGTCACGAGCATATGCCAACCACTCTCAGAAACATTATAATTCCATACTCGATGTTCCTCACAAAATCACAAAAGCAGTGGTTTGAAGTATTGTATTCTCCATCCAGTCCCAGTCCCTTGAGGGATCACTACTAAAATCAAAGCAGATGGGCCATTCAAAGGACTCATTCGTGTGCTTTGTTAAATGTAACGCACCCAAATATACAAGCGACATAAAGCAAAACAAGTCCATAGCTTAGTGTGGTTTCGGGTTAAGGATAAGGCAGAGGGGTGCGAGAGGGGGATCCAGTGAAGTCCTTTTATCACAAGCAATTCTCTCTGAAAAGATGGTTATCTTCATTCTCCTGGTATATGATAGTGCCTCTGTCGTGCTTGGGCGAGCATTGAAGCTTACAAGTGTCTTCATCTGTACAAATGGAAGATGTCATATCCTACTTAGTGGCAGATTAACACTGGTATGGGAAGCTGGTGAATTGGCAGAATGCATCTATGCCTGCTTATCACTTTTGCTGCCAAAGTACAAATTGCTCTGCATAGCTAAGGAATGAAGACACACATGAGACTTTGTGTTCCAGTTCAAATGGTTCCAGCTGAATACCTACCCAAAACTTATGAGTATGCAACACACCATCATTATGGGACATTACAAACAACGGTACAACTTCAAGAGACTGAAAAAAAATGAAAGCTCAATGTGACAGAAACTGGTTGACCGGAATGCAAATCTGCAAATCTATAGAAAAAGAAATTATGAACGAAAGTACCATCATTACTACGGAATCAATGACTGGTGGTCTTCTAAATGAGATCATAGAGACCTGAAACAGGTTAACTGGCCCCATCATTTATAGAAAGAACATCTATTGTGCTAGCTGAGGGACTATGCATTTTTTCGGTTTGTGGAGAACAGCTGTGAGGAGAACCAATGTACTGTACAGATAATAAGAGCTAACAATCAACAACCATCCTCCCACTGCAAAAGTACTAGCAATTATTCCTGTAACATACTTTCACATGTTATGTCAATGGGTGGATGTCATTACATGCATTGTTGATGGGGCAATTGGCAACATGATGTCACAATGGTCCATTGCCATGTCCATTATGGCCGGTTAAGCAGAGTGCACCACAAAAAAACTGATGCACTCATTTAGGCACTTCATGAATCGGGAGCACTCTGCAGGTTAATTATTAGTAAATGTAGGGCAAGTGTGCACTACTGGACAGTTTGTTTATCAAATTTCAGGAGTAGCAGGGATTAATTTGTGGCATGAATAGTAGGTTGCGTTACACAACCGTCTAATTGTGTTTGAAATGTAATTCAGAGAAGTGTGAAGGCTTTGCCCGATCATAGATGCATTTCACTGAACAATTGAAAAAAGGCAAACCCTCACTTTTTCTGCATAATGCACAGTGAGAAAGACATAACAAACCAGTAAGGAAATGGCGCAGCTGTGTGTTTTTGTCAATTACATGTGGGATTTTCCCATTCATGGCACAGAATATTATACAATCTGACTACTGACTGCAATCCTATCCTATATTCTAACAAGACACCCGAGATATTCAGTCCTGTCAGAGCAGTCCCATACTGAGTGTAGTGGAAGGGCATCCTGGAGCAGAGGGGTTTATAGACATGCAAAAGATTGTGATGTGCATCCTGTTCTGCATGTCTTTCTAAAGATCACTCAACAGTGAACAGTGATCCTAGGGCTATTACCATAGATCTCTCTTATATGTTAATCTATACAAAAACAAGCCCCCTGCTAAATGGTGCCCGTTTGAAAGTTGTATTTTAACCAATTGCTTACTACTGTACACCCATATACGTCATACGCCAGGAAGGGGAACATGGAGAGGCTCACAAGCGATTATTACACAGACTGAACCCACCAGTAACTGACGTGGTCGGTGCTGACACGCAGGTAAATTTGTTAGGTGCCACCATCAAAAACGACAACGGCACCTAACAGTGCTTCCGATGGGCGCCGGTTATCTTGGATTGCCGATCGGTGCCCATCGGAAGGGCATGGATTAGTTGTTCATCACGCTGGGAGCCTGCTTAAGGCTGTCTTCATTAATCTGTATTACAGTTCTATCAGAGACAGACTCTAATAATAAGCAGTATATTGACAATATACTACAATGTAATTGTAATTGCATTATAGTTGTATTCAGTGTATCAAGACTCTAGGGTTTAGGTCTGAATACAGTAAAAAAATCATTTCAAAGTTTAAATAAAAACGATCATAGTATACAAGGTGAAAATGTCTATCAAGTCCAACTTTAACAATTCAATTAATATTTTTTCAAACCCGTGATGCTGTATCTCCAGAATTAGTCATCCAGGCCCCTTTGCACATATTTGGGGCCTTATATATAGAGTCAGCCACTCATAACAACCTCCCGCGCGGCAGAGAGGTCCATAGTTCCATAGTCTCACTGCACTTACAGTAAAGAACCTTTGTCTATGTTCATGGTAGAACCGCTCTCCTCTTAGCGTTAGAGGATGCCCCCTTGTCCTGGTCACAGGCCTAGGTTAAAAAATCTTTGGAGAGATCCTTGTACTCCCCGTCAGGTATTTGTACATTGTAATGAGGTCTCCCCTCAGTCGTCTTTTTTCTAAACTGAATAATCCCAAATTTTGTAATCTGTCATTATATTCTAGTCCACGATTCCCCTAATAATCTGGATTGCTTTCCTCTGCACTCTTCCAGTTTACTATGGTCCTTTTTATTAAAAATGCACATATTCCATGTGTGGGTCTGACCAGTGATTGTGTATAAGGGCAAAACTATGACTTTATATGAGAATCTATTCCTTCTTGATAATCCCATAATTTTATTTGCTTAGCATCGGCCGTCTGGCTCTGGTCACTAAAATGAAGTTTAATATCCACCAATAGCCCCAAATCTTTTTTCAGCTGCAGTTTTACAAGTAAATTGAGTCAGGCTTGCAGTGTGGATCCTCTGGACCACTGCAGACGATGACACAAGAACTACCTGGGACCGGAGTCTAAGTTGGTACCCGGTTTTCACAGAGCCCGCCGCAAGGCGGTTAGACAAGCTGCGGCGTCGGTACACCAGGTCGTTCCTCATCGTTGATTGTTCTGCAGTGCGCCCAAGGTAGAAGGTACAGAGACGGCTGACCAACCTCGTGGTCGAAGTCCAGGCACAAGGTCAGGCAGGAGGCAGAGGTGGCAACGTCAGAGTCCGGTCCAGAGTCAGCAACAGGATGTCCAAGAGGAGGTACGGGAACACAGCACACAGGAGGAACACTGGTACCCAGGAACACGGAGGAGGATCAGGTAACACTGGAACACAGTGGAGGTTCAGTGTACACAGGAGACACAGGAATGCAGAATCAAGACGCAGAGACCAGGAACGCAGAGAAACAGGAACGCCGAAGACACAGGAACCCAGGAAACGCAGGCACAATCGCAGGATAGCTTTCTCTCAGGCTGTGTGAGGCACAAAGATCCGGCGGCAAGAGTGTGAGGAAGGTTGCAGGGTTTTTAAAGGGGAAGTGATCAGCAAAGTTGCCACTCGGCAGATCGATTCCGGAGGGGAGAGGTGGGAGTCGAGCGCCGGCACACGCCCTGCGAGCCCGGAGGGGCACGGGTGAGCCCGTGACCGCGATATGGTCGCGGGACCACCCTGGACAATTGGACTGTTTAGAACATAATTATACTTTTTGTTTCCATGGCCAAGTGCATAACTTTACCTTTACATTAACCTTTTCTCTGCCCACTCCTCGAGCTTCACAAATACCTCTGTAATGCTAAACTATCGACCTCAGTATTTATTATTTACACAGCATTATAAAAAAAATTAGAAATATACACATGTTAGGTATCGCCACATCCAAAATGTCCAATCTATAACTAACATAAAAACCATTATTCCCACTGTGAACCTCTAAACGAAAATGGATTCAAATGCTCACAAATGTAACAATTTCAATAAAAGTGATCAAAGCTGTACATTCCCCAAAATGATATCAAATGAAAATGTCAGCTTGTCCTGCAAAAAAGGGACCTTACACAGCTTGTCACTATAGTATGAAAAGTTATTGCTTCAGAATTTGGCAATTTTTTTTTCACAAAAGATTACATTTTTTTTGTATTAAAACATGATAAAACCTATATTAATTTGGTGTCAACGTGATCGTACAGATCCAACGATAAGTTGAGTGGTATTGGATCACATAGGAAACGATGTTTAAAATAATATATATATATATATATCAGGGTTTTTCAGCACAAAAAATCGCTGAATGAAAATCCCTAACTTGGCTTATACCAGCCAGTCTATAAAAAAAAGCCATCTATGGCACACACTATGATGTCAACGAGCAGCTGACATCATGGTGCGTGCGACGGACTGCGCGGGACACAGAGCCAATGCCGGAGCATTGCTGCAGGGGCAGGGCTGCAGGTTATATAGGTGGTTGCAGGGTGGCTGATGCTATACACTGGGGGCAGGGGTCTGCAGGCTATACTGGGTGTGCCAGGGGACTGCAGGCTGTATACGGGTGGGCGGGGCTGAAGGCTATGTACTGCGTGGGCAGGGGCGGCAGGCTCCATAGATTTGGGGGGCAGGGCTGAGGACATATACTAGGGGAAAGGGGCTCGGGCTATAGCATGGGGGCATGAGGTGGCAGACAATATACTAGGGGGGCTGTGACCCACGCTTTCCCACCCTCGGCTTATACTTGAGTCAATAGTTTTTCCCAGTTTTTTGTTTTTTTTTTGTGTTTTTTTCCCGGTAAAAAATGTTAAAAACCAAAGAAAATTCAATTACAAAAAGATAATTAAAGTTAATATTAAGGTCCCCCTCTATAGAAAATTAAAAAGTCTTTTAATGAAAAATTTAAAAAAAAGCCTGCAAGTTTATACAACATAGCAACCAGTAAAATATTGATCTGGGGGTCTTGGGGTCAGCCATAGTCTGGTTTAAATTGATTAAGAAAGCTATAATTGCCCGATTTGGCTATTTAAACACACGAAAAACACATTTATATTAACATCTTATTGTGCCTAGGAGTTAACGTATATGCATTGCTAAAATTTCTACTCTTCCTTAGCTAAAAATACTCCCCAAAAATGGTAAGAGGAGTACTATTACCCTTCTGGAAAAATGTTAGCGTGACCTCTGGTCTCAGTGCCATTTTTGTGATGCAATAGAGGACATTGAGCCATCACAATGGGGCAGGGGGGAATGCACACAGACGTAGCAGCCATAGTGACTCCTCTATGGGGCCCATGATGGATGTGTGATGAAACCAATTCAATGCCTTCCATGGAGGGCCTTCAACACAGCACTTGAACAGGTCCTCCACCACTGCCTGTAGAAATGACCATCTGCCAATGGACGACAATCCACCCCTCGCAAACAGCCAAACGCTTGCCCAAAACCCCCCCCCCCACACCCCAACTTACAGGAACGAAACTTCCCTCCCCCAACCCAGCGCGACCAGCACAGTTACACTCTCCCCCACAGCGACAGTGCAGTCGTCCACCACTACAGACAACACCCCCCCATTTCTTAATAACCTCATCGAGAGTGAGTGAAGAAAACAGAACCTCACCAATTCTGCTTATGGGTCGTGATAGATCGCATGTTAGAGTAGAGCAGAGCTAGAGGGGGGTTTTAGGCCTTGGCCCTAAATCTAAAGAGAGAAATTGAGGTGCTGAAGGTCCTTTCACTAACATGCGCCCTCTAAGTCTTTAAAGCACCCTCCTTTGGTAATTAAAGGGAGATTAACTCTATTTATGGTATCTGGTGACCAAAAAAATTCAAGGCTGGAGGGCAGTAACCTGAAGACATAAATAATTGAAAGTGATCAGGGATAGTCATAAAACATAACATCGGACAAAGGCAGCAATGTTGTAAGTATGGACGTTCCCCTACAAGAAATGTTTTAGAGTGATATCTACTGAATGAACGTTTACAAAACAAAACTTAAAAAAGGACCCTGCTATTAATTTAAAAGAGGAATTTGAGTGATCTGGGGGTGTTGCTTTAGGTCAAAAAGTTGATATCAAATGTGAATATGACTGTCTTGCCAAAAGCCAGGAAGAAATACGCTAAGATTTTATTGTTATACCCAAAATACAAAGGGTACCCCCCCTTTGAGTGGGTGACCAATTGTGTTGGGGCCATAGATAATTTGACGACGGGCTGCAGTGAGTATTTAGTACGATCCTTGAGACGTAGGTGTCACTGTCGTCCTAGTCGAGGGACACCATGGAGGTCCTTCTAATTTGGAGTGGTCTACAGCTGGAACGGACAGACACTATCTGGGTGTCCTCTAGATGGGTAGGCCACTCTACTCCTCCATACCCATACAAAGGGCTAGAGGCGGTGACGATAATTTTCTCTCAGCTAGATGAATGCAGTAATTATTGTGCATAATGAATTGTTACTTGGAGTTACTCAAATTCATCCTGAATCCTATTTTTGTTCTGTTTTGGGGACAACCCTGTTCCTCCAGAGCTGAGGTATGGTAAATCCTGCGCACCAGTGTATGCAAACCTGTATCTCAGCTTCTGGTGAGAAAGGGTGGTATTCGCTTCATGGCAGACAATGACGGCAGTGTGGTTTGGGTTCATAGTGAATGTCCTGTTGATATGCCGATTCTTCTATTGAAACCTATTTATTTGTCAAAGCCCTTAATGTGAACCAATTTTTGGGACTGACATTTACATTCAGAACATCAAGGAGAAGTAAAAGCTACCTCCAGATGATTACGATCATAATATTATTACAGTACGTTCGAGCTGCCATAATAGCTCCTCTTAAAGAAAGGGATCCAAAGGGGAAATTCCTCAGGATGAGGCGAGAAACTGGCAGCCACACTTGACACTGTCCCTCGTGGACGCCTGAGGGTAAAATAAGTCTATTTGTTTGGCAGAAAACATTGGCAATTGGATGTGAGAAACTGGCTGAAGGATCAATCCAGACGTTATGGTCAATGATTCCTACTCGCTGATTGGTCACCATTTTGAGGTGTATACCCCAAGGGTTTCTGTGCTGGGCCCACTACTATTTATATATTTTATATGATTATAGAGGTAGGAATACTAGCACTGTGTCTATTTTGCAGATGACACCAAGTGTGTATTGTAATACATTCTAGAGGATGTTCATAGCTTCAGGGGGACTGGACAAACTGAATGTTTTGTCATCCATCGGCAAATAGGTTCAATGTGGATAAATGTGAAGGTTATGCACTTGCTGGGGGCTACTAATCCAAGTCAACATATGTCTCTTTCAGGGAGTAAATTGGAGCAGTCCTTGTTAGAGGAAGGACCGGGGTACTGTAGATCATAAATTGATAACAGCAATGCAATGTCAACAGCTGCTCTAAAGCATAGGATCTCTGTCAGGTATCAAAAGTGGTGGTATGGACTCTTGGTGAATAGGGATCTAATATTACCACTGTACAGGATATGGTTCGCCTCACTGGAATTGCGGTCGCAGTTCTGAGCACCGTCCATAAAAGGATGCCCTTAAGCTTGACAGAGGGATATGGAGGGTTTAAGTTAGTGAGAAAGATTAAAACAACTAGATTAATTGGAGTCTGGAAAAGAGACGACTATGAGAGGGGACTGATTGAATTTATATAAATATATGAAGGTCCATACAAAAAAATCGTGGAAAGTTGTTCAAATTAAATCAAATCAAAAGACGAGGGGGCAACGTCCATCCCGTCTGTAGAACGAAAACCAAGGTTAATCACAAGAGGCAAACGGGCTTTTTTTATATAGAACTGTCAATCTTGAAATAGCTGCTTCGGCTCTGGTCACCAGCAGGGACAGCAGAGAGCTTACAAGAAGGTTCAGATGCTCCTTTCGTACACTAAATAAACATTGATGGACTATTGTATATGAAGTGTTTCCCCTACATCCATCCCTTCCTCATGCAATCCCTTCCCTTCCTAGGGAATTGATGAGGAGCAAGGTCTTTTTTCACCGTAGGTTACTTGATGATACTTGGGCCTTTTTGGGGGCACACAGTGAAAGCCAGTACCAGCATAGAATATTAATGAAGTGCAATTTGTTACGCACGAAAATAAGCAGTCCCAATAAGCGTTAAAATAAAAAGTTATAGATTTTTGAAGTGGGGAGTGAAAAAATAGAAATGAAAAACCAAAAAAAAGGCCAGGTCATGGTTAATCTCTGAATTTCCATCTATAACCTACCAAAGGGGATGAACCTGAGAGATATACTAGTCCAAAGCCACTCACAGAAGGTCTAACAGGAAGGCCACCTGGCTGACAGGGTCAAGACATATGGCACATTTCGATGTGGACACTGTACGCATGTAGTCCACACACAAACGGGCGGCGCCTTCATGAGTGTCAGCAGCAATGTCACGGGTGACCCCACGATCCGTGTCTCAATGCGGACCTATGGCACTTGTGCACCGGGATCCATGTTGCGGATCTCAGGTACACAACCGTGCCTCGCTGTGTGCCTGCCGCTGCCCCGCTCTTGGATCCGTTCTCACTCTTCCCGGCTCTGATGGCTCTGCTGTGGTCCCGTCCGGTCCGTGTGGGCCTGCCTTCCTGCTAGGCTGCGGCCCCCGCATTACTAGGGAGCGCGAGCTGACTCTTCAAGAATTTAAAGGGCCAGCGTCCTCCTAATTGGCGCTGGTATTCCCCCGCTTTGCTATATAGCCAGCGGCCCCCAGCATCCCCTGCTGGATCTTCAAGTCATTCTAACTGAAGTGAAAGCCTCCTGAGCGTTTCCAGACGCCTCCTTTTGGTTCCTGTGGTGTTGTTTCCGTGTTCCTGTGGTGTTCCCATGTTCTGTGTGTTCCCTTGTGGAGGTCGTGTAATCCTGTGGCAGTTCTGTAATCCTGTGGCTGTCCTGATCCTGTGGCAGTCCTATATCCAGGCTCTTCCGATTGTCCTGCCAGCCGTCCTTCCGAGTCCTGCCAGCCGTCCTCCGAGGTCCTACCAGAGCCATCCTTCCGAGGTCCTACCTTCCCATGGTCTGCCTTCCCATGGTCCTGCCTACCCTATGCCCCTACCTTGGTTTCCACCGCGGCCCTAGTCGCACCCGTGGAGCGACTTGGTGGCTCCCCACTGCAGCAAGACCATCCCCTTTGCGGGCGGGCCTTGGGCGAAGACCAGGAGTCCACTTAGACTACGCTCCCGGGTAGCGGCTAGTATCGTTCTCCCCCGCGGTGGTCCAGAGTCCACAGACTCTGCCCATAGACTCTCTGACGGTTCGTGCCTACGAATCGTGACTAGCATAGACAGTTTAGTAAAATCAGAGACTTCAAAAATTGTAGTTCTGAGGGGGTTTGTCTATTTGTCCACGTGCCCTTGCCCAGACAAATTATGTTGGCAAAACACTTCAGGCTCTTTCGAAAAATAATTCAGATCATCTAGGGGACTTCGTAATAACAAACGGCAAATAAACAATGGCAATGGCAAGGGATGTGGTTCCAAGGATAGTGATCATCGAGTGCCCGACACTTGATGGGGACTGGGACAACTCATCATGCGCAAAGCAATCGCATTGGATACTACATTTTGGACACTTTGAAAGCTAAATGGCTTAATGCCTTTATCTCATATTGAAGTGTTTGATTAATGGAATCATTGCATATCTACATACGAATATTAGATACTTAACAATTAGAACTGGTAACTTTTCTCTTTATAGTTTTCCCAAGAGAATATAAGAGAAATAAATTTTCTTTTTTTTTAATTTTTTCCTCCTGCATTCTGTAGGCTTGTCTTAAGATCATCGATATGATTGTTTCTCCATCTTCATGCATGGTGTGAGATGACTGTGCACACCATGATATTCCCAGTAACACTATGGGGCAGATTTACTTACCGGCCCATCCAGTGGCGCTTTCTCTGTGCTGAATTCAGGTCCGCCGGCCGGGATTTATGATGGTAGATCTCCTCCGCCGTCCACCAGGTGGGCTGCGCCGCTGAAGTCCGCTGGAATGCCTCGAAATTACACCGGCCTTTTCTGGATGAAGGTGAGTAAAATTTTCGCAACACAATTTTTTTTTAATGCGGGGCGGTTTTCCGAATCCATCGGGTTTTCGTTCGGCCACGCCCCCCATTTTCTGTCGCGTGAGCCGGTGCCAATGCGCCACAATCCGATCGCGTGCGCCAAAATCCCGGGGCAATTCAAGTACAATCGCCGCAAATGGAATATTCGGGTAACACGTTGGAAAACGCGAATCGGGCCCTTAGTAATGACCCCCAATGGCTCCTTCATAAAGGGTAACATGTGAGCTATCCAGACCATAGAAAAGATGGCGGGGTGTTCTGTTTCCTCACTCACATCTTGTTGACATTGTATAGGAAACTTTCTAGTGTCACCTGACGGATGCTTGGACGGCTCAGCGGTCATGTGACCCGGCTGTAGTATGGCATCAATGTGATATGTGATTCCAGCTGTACAGGTTCATGTGACTAGCTGGGGGCGGAGCATCTGAGATTGTCAGTATCTTATTGGTGCTCGGAAGAGGCTTGGACACCGACCTCCCTGATTGTGAGGAAAGAAGGGGTGTGTTGTAAGGGGATCTTATAAGGACAACACCATTAGCCTGGAGGCATGTCATAATCTTGGCCGCATGCTGTATAGAATGTGATGTACACGTGTGTAGGTTCAGATAGCCAGCTAAGCCTATCAATCTATTCCTAGCTACGCAGTAAGGGAGGAATGACTGAAAGAATGAATGGGCTGTGTAATAGATCTCAAGCTACACGGGCTCCTAAGTGATTCTGGAGCAAGCAGTGATACCAGAACTAGCAGTACAGCAGCTGTCATCGCATGTCAGTATGCGGAAAGACTAAATATATGCATTCGGTGTGGGCAGGAAGAGTTGTGGCTCTCGTGTGGGGGGCTGGATGCATGTGGACACTGAAGGGATCTTATAAGCCATCTATAGCCTTCAGTCAGCAACATCCCTGATGCAATGGAGCAATCTGTGATTATAATGACCCAATATTAAGTAACCTTAGTAGAGTATGTGATTAATAAACCCTTAACCCCTTAACGACTTGGCCTTTTTAGTTTTTTCACTTCCTTTTTCACACCCCACCTTCAAAAATCTATAACTTTTTATTTTTCCACATAAAGAGCGTGGTGGCTTAGTTTCTGCGTAACAAATTGCACTTCGTAGTGACTGTATTTAATATTCCATGCGCGTACTGGGAAGCGCGAAAAAATTCCAATGCAGTGAAAATGGTGTGAAAAAAACACATTTGCGACGTTTTCTTGTGGGCTTGGATTTTACCAGCTTTCACTGTGTGCCCCAAATGACATGTCTACTTTATTCTTTGGGTTGCTACGATCACAGGGATACCATATTTGTACAGGTTTTATAATGTTTTCATACATTTAAAAAAATTAAAACCTCCTGTACAAAATGTTTGTTTTTTGATTTTGCCATCTTCTGGCGCTAAACTTTTTTCATATTTGGTGTACAGAGGTGGGTGGTGTCATTTTTTTGCGAATTTTGATGGCGTTTCATTTCTATCATTGTTAGGACTGTGCTACCTTTTGATCACTTTTTATTAATTTTTTTATATTTTCCAAAATGGCAAAAAAAGTCATTTTTGAATTTGGACGCTATTTTCCGTTACGGGGTTAAACACAGTGAAAACCGTTATTATATTTTGATAGAACGGACATTTTCGGACGCGGTGATACCTAATGTGTTTATGATTTTTACTTGTATTATATTTTTAATATGCAGTTCTAGGGAAAGGGGGTGATTTGAATTTTTAGGTTTTTTATATAATTTTTTTTTTTAAATTTTTTTTTACTTTTACTTTAACTATTTTTCAGACTCCCTAGGGGACTTTAACCCTAGGTTGTCTGATACGATCCTACCATATACTGCCATACTGCAATATGGCAGTATATGGGGATTTTACTCTCATGTCATTACAATGTGGCTGATAGCACTTGTAAGAATGGGTTAAAACTAGACAGCTTCGGGCCTTCGTGAGGCCCGATGCTGTCTGGCAACGGATCATCGGTGAGCGAAGATCGCGCCGTCGGCAGCATTGCGCGGTCGGGAAGGGGTTTTTAAAGCTTTGGATCACAGTTTGTCAGCCTTAATACAATGGCCTATAATCACTGAGGTTATTTATCAATGCTGGACCATTCTTAAAGGACATGTGATGATGCTGCAAAGATGCATTGAGCTCCCAATAATCAAAAAAAAAATCACATTAAAGGAACATATAGCCAGAATAGGCTAACATTGGGTGCAGATGGTCTTGTGTGGGCTCCTGTGTAAGCGACAGGAAGGAAGTGGTTATGAATGTAAGAAAATATGACCATTAATACGCTTCTCTTGTCATATACTGTTAATTCATCTAGTCTGACCTGAAAATTTTTTTAGATAAGAAAACTGTGAGTGAAATTGAGACCCGTGAGGAGGTGACACTTGCCAAAACACATAGGGTTGTTATCAGGGTCTATAGACTGAGAATAGTCTCCATTAATACTATTGGCCTTTTAATACCAGTTAGCCTACCATAGGCGTACTGATATTATAATACAACTTCAAAGGAGAGGCCAATAGAAAGTAAGTGTAGGGTCTCACTTAAGGGAGCCCAGTTGTTTTCTTGATCTTTTACAAGGGTTATTTTGGAGCATTTTTTTAAACATACTTATAAAGTAATTTTTTTAGCGTCATTATTTTATTCAGTGAAAATAATTAAACTTCTGGAGGGACATGAAACAAAAAAACTTTGATCAATTTGCTTGATAATAAGTGGCTACAGTGTATAGCAAGAATCAAAAACAAAAGTGGGAGGGCACAAAAAAAAACAGCTCGGAGCTCAGTCAGTTTGATGGAGAGGTTTTTTTTTTTTTTTTGAACAGCAGTTTCTTCCAAGCACCAGCCGCTTTCCACAGATTCTTGTGGGATTCAGGTCTGGGACTCATGACTTGGCCATTTCAAAATACCTGGATGTTATGTTTATTGTGAACGTTCCATTTTTATTTGTGCTTCATTATTGTCTTATTAGAGACAAATCTCTGTTAGTCTCAGATGTTTTGCATACTCCAACAGATTTCTTGCAGAAGAATGCGTTGGTATTTGCTCCATCCCTCTTAACCAGTTTGCGACGCCTCGTGTATTCACGGTGGAGCGGTCGGGTCGCCGCTGCATGGAGAGAGCTCCACGGCTGAGCCCTCTCCATAGCCGGTAAGTCTTTGCGCATATGGCAGCAAAGGCTTACCGGTAACACCCGCGATCGGTGCTCGCAATCCGATCGGGGTGTTATCACGGCGATGGCTGCCGGCAGCCCCAGCCTCAAAAAGATAGCGGTGCCATCTACTGGATCCCGATCCCGGCGTAATCGGGGAGGCGATTCTCCATGATAGCCTCGGGTCTTATTTGTTTTTAAACCCCTCATTACAATGTGTGATAGCACATTGTAATGAATGAAGGAGGAAAATCCCCATATACTGCCATACTGTGTATGGCAGTATATGATAGGATCGATTAGACAACCTAGGTTAAAAGTACCCTAGGAGTTGAAAAATAGTAAAATAAAAAAAAAAAGTTAAAAAAAAAAAATTTAGAATAAAAAAAAACCTAAAATTTCAATCGCCCCCTTTCCCTAGAATTGACATAAATATAAATAAACAGTTAAAAATCATAAACACATTAGGTATCGACGAGTCTGAAAATGCCCGATCTATCAAAAATATGATAAAGTTTTTTCAATGCGTTTAAAACCCGTAACGGAAAATAGCCCAATCCCCATTAGAAAATCTGCACTTTTTTGCCATTTTGAAAAATTGTTAAAAATTTAAAAAGTGATCAAAGATCGTACAGTCCTAAAAATGATTTCTTGAAATATTATCAAATTTGCTCAAAAAAAATGCACACACCCATAGCTCCGTACAACAAAGTATATAAAAAAGTTATTAGCGCCAGAAGTTTGCAAAATCAAAAAATTAATTTTTGTACAGGAGGTTTTAATTTTGTAAATGTATGAAAACATTATAAAACCTATACAAATTTGGTATCCCCTTAATCGTACCGACCCAAAGAATAAGTAGACATGTCATTTGGGGCGCTCAGTGAAAGACGTAATATCCAAGCCCACAAGAAATGCGAGCAGCAAAGCGTTTTTTCACCATTTTCACTGCAATTTTGAATTTTTTCCCGCCTTCTGAGTACATGGAATGGAATATTTAATACCATCATATGAAGTGCAATTTTACGCGAGAAAACAAACCTCACACAGCTCTTTACTGTGTAAAATAAAAAAAGTTATAGATTTTGAAGGTGGGAAGTGAAAAATGGACATGGAAAACAAAAAGGAAAGAAAGGAAGGGCCCAGTCCTTAACCGGTTAACATCAATGTACCCAACTTCCCGTCTCTGGTGATGAATTAAGCAGCCCAAACCATGATGATTTGCCACCACCATGATTGAAAAGGCCAATCGACTAGATATTAATGGAGACTATTCTCGTCTATGAGACCCTGATAAACAACCCCTATGTTGTTTTGGCAGTAGTCACCTTCCTCACGGGTACTCAATTTCACTCACAGTTTCGTTGATCTAAAAAAATTTTCAGGTCAGACTAGATTGAATTAACAGTATATGTACAAGGAGGAGCGTTTAAGGTCATATTTTCTTAACCCCCATGTCATAAACCACTTCCCTTCACTGTCGCTTCAACAGGAGCCCACACAAGACCATCTGCACCCCAAATGTTAGCCTATTCTGGCTATATGTTCCTTTAATGTGATTTTTTTTTGTGAATATTGGGAGGCTCAATGCATCTTTGCAGCATCATCACATGTCACCTTTAAGAATGTCCAGCATTGAGAAAATAAACCTCAGTGATTATAGGCCATTGTATTAAGGCTGACAAAAAACTGTGATCCAAAGTTTAAAAACCCCTTCCCCGACCGCGCAATGCTCTGACTGGCGGCGCGGACTTCGCTCCACCGAATGATCTTGCCAGACAGCATCGGGCCTCAACGAAGGCCCGAAGCTGTCTAGTTTTAACCCATTCATTACAATGTGCTATCAGCCACATTGTATATGCATGAGGAGTAAAACTCCCCTTAATTAACTGCCATTATTGCGCGTATGGCAGTCATATGGTAGGTCTATCAGACAACGGCCTAGGGTTAAAGTACCATAGGGAGTTCTGAAAAAGAGTTAAAGTAAAAGTAAAAAAAATTTAAAAAAAAAAAATTATATCAAAAAACCTAAAAATTCAAATCACCCCCTTTCCTAGAACTGATATTAAAATACTTAATAAACAGTAAAAATCATAAACACATAGGTACTCACCCCGTCCGAAAATGTCCGTTCATCAAAATATAATAAACGGTTTTCACTGTGTTTAAACCGTAACGGAAAATAGCGTCCAAGTTCAAAAATGACATTTTTTTCCTTTTGGAACAATATAAACAAATGTGCAAAAATAAAAAGTGATCAAAAGGTAGCAACAGTCCAACCAAATGATAGAAATGAAAACGACCATCAAAAATTCGCAAAAATGTACACAACCCCACAGCTATGCTACACCAAAGTTATGAAAAAAGTTATTAGCGCCAGAAGATGGCAAAATCAAAACAAACATTTTGTACGAGGCAGGTTGTTAATTGTTTTTAAATGTAGTGAAACATATAAAACCTGTACAAAGTATGGTTATCCCGGTGATCGTAGCACACCCAAGAATAAAGTAGACATGTAGTGTCATTTGGGGCACACAGTGAAAGCTGTAAAATCCAAGCCCACAAGAAAACGTCGCAAATGTGTTTTTTCACCATTTTCACTGCATTTGGAATTTTTTTTCCGCTTCCCAGTACGCGCCATGGAATATTAAATACAGTCACTACGAAGTGCAATTTGTTACGCAGAAAATAAGCCACCACAGAGCTCTTTATGTGGAAAAATAAAAAAGTTATAGATTTTTGAAGGTGGGGTGTGAAAAATGGAAGTGAAAAAACTAAAAAAGGCCAAGTCGTTAAGGGGTTAAGGGTTTATTAATCACATACTCTACTAAGGTTACTTAATATTGGGTCATTATAATCACAGATTGCTCCATTGCAGTCAGGGATGTTGCTGACTGAAGGCTATAGATGGCTTATAAGATCCACTTGCAGTGTCCACATGCATCCAGCCCCACACGAGAGCCACAACTTTCACTGCCCACACCGAATGCATATATTTAGTCTTTCCGCTACTGACATGCCGATGACAGCTGCTGTACTGCTAGTTCTGGTATCACTGCTTGCTCCAGAATCACTTAGGAGCCCGTGTAGCTTGAGATCTATTACACAGCCCATTCATTCTTTTCAGTCATTCCTCCCTTACTGACTAGCTAGGAATAGATTGATAGGCTTAGCTGGCTATCTAGAACCTACACACGTGTACATCACATTCTATACAGCATGCGGCCAAGATTATGACATGCCTCCAGGCTAATGGTGTTGCTCCTTATAAGGATCCCCTTACAACACACCTCTTCCTGTCCTCCAATCAGGAGGTCGGTCCAAGCCTCTTTTCCGAGCACCAATAAGATACTGACAATCTCAGATGCTCCGCCCCCAGCTAGTCACATGAACCTGTACAGCTGGAATCCACATCATCATTGATGCCATACCAGCCGGGTCACATGACCGCTGAGCCGTCCAAAGCATCTGGTCAGGTGACATAGAAGAAGTTTCCCTATACAATGTCAACAAGAGTGAGTGAGGAAACAGAACACCGCCCATCTTTTCTATTGGTCTGGATAGCTCAGCATGTTACCCTTTGTAGAAGGAGCCATTGGGGGTCATTTACTAAGGGCCCGATTCGCGTTTTCCCAACGTGTTACCCGAATATTTCCGATTTGCGGCGATTGTACTTGAATTGCCCCGGGATTTTGGCGCACGCGATCGGATTGTGGCGCATTGGCACCGGCATGCACGCGACAGAAAATGGGGGGCGTGGCCGAACGAAAACCCGATGGATTCGGAAAAACCGCCGCATTTAAAAAAAAAATTGTGTTGCGAAAATTTTACTCACCTTCATCCAGAAAAGGCCGGTGTATTTCGAGGCATTCCAGCGGACTTCAGCGCAGCAGCACCACCTGGTGGACGGCGGAGGAACTACCATCATAAATCCCGGCCGGACCTGAATTCAGCACAGAGAAAGCGCCACTGGATGGGCCGGGTAAGTAAATCTGCCCCATAGTGTTACTGGGAATATCATGGTGTGCACAGTCATCTCACACCATGGCATGAAGAATGGAGAAACAATCATTAATCGATGATCTATAGACAGCCTACAGAATGCAGGAGGAAAAATTAAAAAAAAAGAAAATTTATTTCTCTTTATTCTTCTTGGGAAAACCTATAAAGAGAAAAGTTACCCAGTTCTAATTGTTAAGTATCTAATTATTCTTATGTAGATAATGCAATGATTCCATTAAATCAACACTTCATATGAGATAAAGGCATTAAGCCATTTAGCTTTCAAAGTGTCCAAAATGTAGGTCCAATGCGATTCTTTGCGCATGATGAGTTGTCCCAGTCCCCATCAAGTGTCGGGCACTCGATGATCACTATCCCTTGGAACCACAATCCTCTTGCATTGCCATTGTTTATTGCCGTTTGTTATTACGAATGTCCCCTAGATGATCCTGAATTATTTTTCGAAAGAGCCTGAAGGTTTTGCCAACATAATTTGCTGGGCAAGGGCACGTGGACAAATAGACAACCCCCTCAGAACTACAATTTTTGAAGTCTCTGATTTTAAACTGTCTATTGCTAGTCACGATTCGTAGGCACGAACCGTCAGAGAGTCTATGGGCAGAGTCTGTGGACTCCTGGACCACCGCGGGGGATAACGATACTAGCCGCTACCCGGGAGCGTAGTCTAAGTGGACTCCTGGTCTTCGCCAGAGCCCGCCGCAAAGCGGGATGGTCTTGCTGCAGTGGGGAGCCACCAAGTCGCTCCACGGGTGCGACTAGGGCCGCGGTGGAAACCAAGGTAGGGGCATAGGGTAGGCAGGACCATGGGAAGGCAGGACCATGGGAAGGTAGGACCTCGGAAGGATGGCTCTGGTAGGACCTCGGAAGGACGGCTGGCAGGACCTCGGAAGGACGGCTGGCAGGACATCGGAAGAGCACTGGGATATAGGACTGCCACAGGATTACAGGACAGCCACAGGATTACAGAACTGCCACAGGATTACACGACCTCCACAAGGGAACACCACAGGAACATGGGAACACCACAGGAACACGGAAACAACACCACAGGAACCAAAGAGGCGTCTGGAAACGCTCAGGAGGCTTTCACTTCAGTTAGAATGACTTGAAGATCCAGCAGGGGATGCTGGGGGCCGCTGGGCTATATAGCAAAGCGGGGAATACCAGCGCCAATTAGGAGGACGCTGGCCCTTTAAATTCTTGAAGAGTCAGCTCGCGCTCCCTAGTAATGGGGGCCGCAGCCTAGCCAGGAAGCAGACCCACGACCTGGACGGGACCACAGCAGAGCCATCAGGAGCCGGGAGAGGTGAGAACGGATCCAGAGCGGGGCAGCGGCAGGTACCCAGTGGAGCACGGGTGTACCTGAGATCCGCAACATGGATCCCGGGTGCACAAGTGCCATAGGTCCGCAATTTGAGACACGGATCGTGGGGTCACCCGTGACATTGCTGCTGACACTCATGAAGGCGCCGCCCGTTTGTGTGTGACTACATGCAGTACAGTGTCCACATCGAAATGTGCCATATGTCTTGACCCTGTCAAGCCAGGTGCCTTCCTGTTGGACCTCTGTGAGGTGGCTATGGACTAGATGATCTCTCAGGTTCATCCCCCTTTGGTATGTTATAGATGGAAATTCAGAGATTAACCCATGACCTGGCCTTTTTTTGTTTTTTCATTTCTATTTTTCACTCCCCACCTTCAAAAATCTATAACTTTTTTATTTTTACGGCTTATTGTGACGGCTTATTTTCTGCGTAACAAATTGCACTTCATTTAATATTCTATGCTGTGTACTGGCTTTCCAGTAAGGCCAAAAAGGCCCCAAGTATCATCATAGTATCATAACACTACGGTTGAAAAAAGACACTTGTCCATCAACTTCCCAAGGAAGGGAAGGGATTGCATGAGGAAGGGATTTAGGGGAAACAATTCTATATAACATAGCCATCAATGTTATTTAGGTGTAAAAAGGCATCTAGAACCTTCTTGAAGCTCTCTGCTGTCCCTGCTGTGACCAGAGCCTGAGGCAGGCTATTTCACAGATTGACAGTTCTCATAGTAAAAAAGCCCTGTTGCCTCTGGTGATTAAACCTTGTTTTCTCCAGACGGAGACAGTGCCCCCTCGTCTTTTGATTTGATTTAATTTTGAACAACTTTCCACCATATTTTTTGTATGGACCATTCATATATTTATATAAATTAATCATGTCCCCTCATAGTCGTCTCTTTTCCAGACTAAATTAATCTAGTTGTTTTAATCTTTCCTCATAACTAAAACCCTCCATACCCCTCTCAAGCTTCAGGGCATCCTTTTTATGGACCGGTGCTCAGAACTGGACAGCATATTCCAGGTGAGGCCGAACCAATACCTTGTACAGTGGTAATATTACATCCCTATCACAAGAGTCCATACCACTTTTGATACATGACAAGATCCTACTGGCTTTAGAGGCAGCTGATTGACATTGCATGCTGTTATTCAATTTATGATCTACTAGTACCCCCGGGTCCTTCTCAACAAGGGACTCTCCCAGATTTACTCCCTAAAGGACATATTTTGACTTTGGATTAGTAGCCCCCAGGTGCATAACCTTACATTTATCCACATTGAACCTCATTTGCCGAGTGGATGACCAAACATTCAGTTTGTCCAAGTCACCCTGAAGCCTATGAACATCCTCCATAGACTGTATTACACTACACAGCTTGGTGTCATCTGCAAAAATAGACACAGTGCTATTAATTCCTACCTCTATATCATAATATATAAATAGTAGGGGCCAAGCACGAACCCTGGGGTATACAATCATAACTGGTGACCAATCCGACGGTGGAATCATTGACCACTAACTGCTCTGGATATTAATCCTTCAAGCCAGTTTCTCAATCCCAATTGGCAAATGTTTTTCTGCACAAACAAATAGACTTATTTTAACCCATCAGTGCGTCTTACGAGGACAGTGTCAAGTGTGCTGCAGTTTCTCCTCATCCTGAGGAATTGTCCCTTAGAGATTCCTTTCTTGAGAGGAGCGGGATAGCAGCTCGACCACTGTAATAGATTATTAGTCACAGTTTTCTACACTGAAGTCTCTAAACCACTATTGTGGCCCTTCATGATCTGTAAATCATAGAAGGTAATTTGACTCTCCTTGATTTCTGATGTAAATGTCAGTCCCAAATTGTTCACATTAAGGGCTTTGACAAATAAATCAAAGGTTTCAATAGAAGATATCCATATCAACAGGACATCATCTATAAACCCAAACCACACTCCGTCATTGTCTCACTGAAGGCCACCCTTTCCTCCCAGAAGCTGAGATACAGGTTTGCATACACTGGTGCGCAGGATCTACCCATACCTCAGCTCTGGAGGAACAGGGTGTCCCCAAACAGAAAAAAATTATGATTCAGGATGAATTTGAGTAACTCAAGTAAAAATTCATTATGCACATAATTCTGCATTCATCTAGCTGAGAGAAATTATCTCACCGCCTCTAGCCCTTTGTCATGGTGTATGGAGGAGTAGAGTGCCTACACATCTAGAGACACCAGATAGTGTCCCGGTTCCAGCTGTAGACCATCCAACTTAGAAAGGACCTCCATGGTGTCCCTCGACATAGGACGACAGTGACACTACGGTCTCAGGATCTTATCTAAATACTCACTGCAGCCCTGCGTCAAATTATCTATGCCCAACACAATTGGTCACCCCCTCAAAGGGGGGTACCCTTTGTGTATTTTGGGTATAACATAAAATCTAGCTATCTTCTGGCTTTTTGGGCATAAGAAGTCATATTCAGTTTTTGATATCAACTTTTTTCCTAAAGCAACACCCAGAATCATCTTCAATTCCTCTTTAAAGTTAATAGCAGGGTCCTTTTTTAAGTTTTTTTTGTAACAGTCTTCATTCAGTAGAATATCTAAACACATTTCTTTGTAGGCGGCAACGTCCATAATTACAACATTGCTGCCTTTGTCAGACTGTTTTATGACTATCCCTGGATCAGCTTTCAATTCATTTATGCTTCAGTTTACTGCCCTCCAGCTCTTGAATTTTTTTGGTCACCATATCCATAAATAAGTTAATCTCCCTTTAGTTACCAATAGGAGGTGCTTTAAGACTTAGAGGGCGCAGGTTAGTGAAAGGACCTTCACCCTCATTTCTCTCAGATTTTAGGGCCAAGGCCTAAAACCCCCCTCTAGCTCTGGCTCTACCTCTAACATGCTGAGCTATCCGGACCAATAGAAGAGATGGGTGAGGTTCTGTTTCTTCACTCACTCTCGATGAGGTTATATAAGGAAAATGGGGGGGTGTGGCTGTGTGGTCGGACGACTGCACTGTCGCTGGGGGGAGCAGTGAACTGTGCTGTCGGGCTGGGTTGGGGGAGGGAAGGTTTCTGTTCCGTAAGTTGGTGTGGGGGGGGGGGGTTTGGGCAAGCGTTTGGCTGTTGCAGCGGGTGGGATTGCTCCATTGGCAGATGGGCATTTCTACAGGCAGGTGTGGAGGACCTGTTCAGCATGTGTTGAAGGCCTCTCATGGAAGGCATTGAATTGGTTTCACCATCCATCATGGGCCCCATAGAAGTCACTATGGCTGCTACGTCTGTTGTTGCATCCCTGCCCCATTGTGATGGCTCAATGTCCTCTATTGCATCACAATGGAACACTGAGACCAGAGGTCACGCTAACATTTTTCCAGAAGGGTAATAGTACTCCTCTTACCATTTTTGGGGAGTATTTTTAGCTAAGGAAGAGTATGAAATTTTAAGCAATGCATATAGTTAACTCCTAGGCACATAAGATGTAAATATATAATGTGTTTTTCTGTGTTTAAATAGCCAAATCGGGCAATTATAGCTTTCTTAATGCATTAAACCAGACTATGGCTGACCCCAAAGACCCCCAGATCAATATTTTACTGGTTGCTATGTTGTATAAACTTACAGGGCTTTTTTAAAAATTTTTCATTAAACTACATTTTTTAATTTTCTATAGAGGGGACCTTAATATTAACTTTAATTATCTTTTTGTAATTGAATTTTTCTTTGGTTTTTAACATTTTTATTACCGGGAAAAAAAACACAAAAAAACAAAAAACTGGGAAAAACTATTGACTCAAGTATAAGCCGAGGGTGGGAAATGCGTGGGTCACAGCCCCCCTAGTATATTGTCTGCCACCTCATGCCCCCAGTCTATAGCCCGAAGCCCCTTTCCCCTAGTATATGTCCATCAGCCCTGCCCCCACAATATATGGAGCCTGCCGCCCCTGCCCACGCAGTACATAGCCTTCAGCCCCTGCCCACCCCGTATACAGCCTGCAGCCCCTGCACACCCAGTATATAGCCTGCAGCCCCTGCCCCCCAGTGTATAGCCATCAGCCCCTGCACCACCAGTATATAACCTGCAGCCCCTGCCCCTGCAGCAATGCTCCGGCATTGGCTCTGTGTCCCCGCGCAGTCCGTCGCACGCACCATGATGTCAGCTGCTCGTTGACATCATAGTGTGTGCCATAGATGGCTTTTTTTTTAATAGACTCCGGTATAAGCAAAGTTAGGAATTTTCAGCGTGTTTTTTGTGCTGAAAAACCCTGCTAATACTCGAGTATATATATCTATTTTTAAACATCTTTTCCTATGTGATCCAAATAACAACTCAACTTTATTCGTTGGATCTGTACGATCACGTTGACACCAAATTAATATAGGTTTTATCATGTTTTAATACAAAAAAATGTAATCTTTTGTGAAAAAAAAAATTGCCAAATTCTGACAGCAATAACTTTTTCATACTATAGTGTACAGGGCTGTGTAAGGTCCCATTTTTTGCAGGACAAGCTGACATTTTCATTGATATCATTTTGGGGAATGTACAGCCTTTTGATCACTTTTTATTGAAATTGTTACATTTTTAGGCATTTGAATGCCATTTTCCGTTTAGAGGTTCACAGTTGGGAATAATGGTTTTTATGTTATTATAGATTGGACATTTTGGGATGTGGCGATACCTAACATGTGTATGATTTTCTAATTTTTTTATACTATGCTGTGTAAATTAATAAATACTGAGGTCGATAGTTTAGCATTACAGAGGTATTTGTGGAAGCTCGAGGAGTGGGCAGAGAAAAGGTTAATGTAGATAAATGTAAAGTTATGCACTTGGGCCATGGAAACAAAAAGTATAATTATGTTCTAAACAGTCAATTGTCACGGGTGGTCCCGCGAGCCATATCGCGGGTCACGGGCTCACCCGTGCTCCCGGGGCTCGCAGGTGCGGTGCCGGCGCGACTCACCTCTCCCCGCTCCGGAATCGCTGCCAGTGCACTGGCTGATCACTTCCCCTTTAAAAACCCTGCACCTTCCTCACACTCTTGCCGGATCTTTGTGCCTCACAGCCTGAGAGAAAGCTATCCTGCGATTTGCCTGCGTTTCCTGGGTTCCTGTGTCTTCGGCGTTCCTGTGTCTTCTGCGTTCCTGTGTCTTCTGCGTTCCTGTGTATTCTGCATTCCTGTGTCTCCTGTGTACCTGACCTCCACTGTGTTCCAGTGTTACCTGACCTCCTCCGTGTTCCTGTGTACCAGTGTTCCTCCTGTGTGCTGTGTTCCCGTACCCTCCTGCTTGGACATCCTGTTGCTGACTCTGGACCGGACTCTGACGTTGCACCTCTGCCTCCTGCCCTGACCTTGTGCCTGGACTTCGACCACGAGATTGTCAGCCGTCTCTGTACTTCTACCTTGGCCGTCACTGCAGACAAGTCACGCCTGAGGAACGACCTGGTGGTACCACGCCGCAGCTTGTCTAACCCGCCTTGCGGCGGGCTCTGGTGAAAACCGGGTACCACTTAGACTCCGGTCCCAGGGCCCACACTAAGACCATCTGCACCCAAATGTAGCCTATTCTGGCTATATGTTCCTTTACATGTGATTTTTTTTTTTGATTATTGGGAGCTCAATGCATCTTTGCAGCATCATCACATGTCCTTTAAGAATGGTCCAGCATGTGATATAATAACATCAGTGATTATAGGCCATTGTATTAAGGCTGAGAAACTGTGATCCAAGCTTTAACCCCTTCCCGACCGCGAATGCTGCCGGAGGCGCGGATCTTCGCTCCCCGATGATCCGTTGCCATGACAGCATCGGGCCTCACGAAGGCCCGAAGCTGTCTAGTTTTAACCCATTCATTACAATGTGCTATCAGCACATTGTAATGAATGAGGAGTAAAATCCCCATATACTGCCATATTGCAGTATGGCAGTATATGGTCTCTGTACTTCTACCTTGGCCGTCACTGCAGACAAGTCACGCCTGAGGAACGACCTGGTGGTACCACGCCGCAGCTTGTCTAACCCGCCTTGCGGCGGGCTCTGGTGAAAACCGGGTACCACTTAGACTCCGGTCCCAGGTAGTGGCTTGTGTCATCGTCTGCAGTGGTCCAGAGGATCCACACCTGCAAGCCTGACATCAATTACTTGGTAAAACTGCAGCTGAAAAAGATTTGGGGCTATTGGTGGATATTAAACTTCATTTTAGTGACCAGAGCCAGACGGCTGATGCTAAAGCAAATAAAATTATGGGATGTATCAAGAAAGGAATAGATTCTCATAATAAAGTCATAGTTTTGCCCTTATACAAATCACTGGTCAGACCACACATGGAATATTGTGCACAGTTTTGTATAAAAAGGACATAGTAAAACTGGAAAGAGTGCAGAGGAAAGCAATCAAGATTATTAGGGGAATCGGGGGACTAGAATATAATGACAGATTACAAAATTTGGGATTATTCAGTTTAGAAAAAAGACGACTGAGGGGAGACCTCATTACAATGTACAAATACCTGAACGGGGAGTACAAGGATCTCTCCAAAGATCTTTTTATACCTAGGCCTGTGAACAGGACAAGGGATCAAAATATACGCCTAGAGGAGAGGCGGTTCTACCATGAACATAGACAAAGGTTCTTTACTGTAAGTACAGTGAGACTATGGAACTATGGAACTCTCTGCCGCGGGAGGTTGTTATGCCGGACTCTATGTACATGTGCAAGAGGGGCCTGGCTGACTTTCTGGAGATACAAAACATCACGGGTTATGTGGAAAAAATATTTATTGAATTGTTAAAGGTTGGACTTAATAGACATTTCCAGCCTTGTATACTATGACACGTGTTTTATTTTAAACTTTTGAAATCATTTTTTTCTATTATTTCAGACCTAAACCCTAGAGTCTTTGATCACTGATACAATATAATGCAATACAATTACACACTTCTTTTTGTGGTTTTCCATTGAAGCCAAATTAAATGAAGAAAAGAATACCAAAGATTTCTGATTGCGATAATTTTTTGGAAAACAATTATCTGACAGAATTGCAGGGGTGCCAATACTTTTGGCCTCCACTATATATGTATAGTGAAACCGCTCCAAAAAAGACTTATTTGAAAAAAGCCCCGGGTATGGAAGTTATAATATATCACCCATATGTGTCCATGAGGAAGTAATACACCTATTCATAAACAGTGGATAAGTATGGAGTTATAATATATTTTCTTTATGAAAGTAATAGATTTTTAGGCATTTATAGATGTTTTACAAAATTCATAGAGTGTTCTATAAACATTTAATAAAGTACAAAAAACACAAAATCCTGAAAAAAACCCACATATTTGGTATTGCCGCAACCGTAAGAATCTGTGCAATAAATCAGTGACATTATTGGACCCACTCATTGAATGTCGTAAAAAAAAAAATTCTAAAAGCTTGCCAAAAATCCCTTACAAAAATGTTGCAAAAAGTGATAAAAAAAATTCTGTTCACCAAAGTGGTACCACTGAAAAGGACAACTAAACCCGTAAAAATTAAGCCCTAAACCAGCTCTGTCAAACAAGAAACATTAAAGTTATGTCTCTGAAAAGATGGCAATAGAGTTTTTCTCTATATTAGTTTTTTCAGTAAAATTGTAGAAATATATAAAAAATATAGGCCCGGTCCTTAACCGGTTAAATAATAACACTGATACCTAGGACCATAAAATCACAACCCAATAAATAACACAATAAGCCCAGGGCATTCTCTCCTCCCCGGATGGCACTTTATTTATACATACGGTAATGTAGTTTTGTACCTTATCCATTCGCACTTGGTATGGACCTCTCACTTATATTATACACTTACTGTGTTATTTATTGGGTTGTGAATTTTTGGTCCTAGGTATCAGTGTTAATATTTAAGACCGCTACTTGCTTTATACATTAATTTTGGTGACAATTCTTTGCCATTTATTTCCTCATCAGGGGAGTTTTTGTGATATACCCTTTTTTTGGGGTTTTTAAGTGTGTTTTAAAATGTACTACCAATTTTTCATGTGTCATTTATGCACATCTCTTTGTTTATTTTTCAATAGACTGATACTCTCTAGATGTGTGACAAATTACTATCTGTTATCTTTACCCCACTTTTCTAAAAAGATGGTATCCTTGTCTTAAAGGCATGGATACCAATTAATTTTTGGCAATTTTAGGAGTGTAATAGTACTCAAGTGATGTAACTTACTACCAGTGAAATGCCAAAATGGTGAAAAAAGGAGAACAAGTATATACATATATATGGCTAGCTAAAAGAGAAATGCATATTCAATGGTGAATGTATAAATTAGCAATAAAAAGGAAATTGAAGACAGTTTCATAGTATCATAGTTTACCGTATATACTCGAGTATAAGCCGACCCGAGTATAAGCCGAGACCCCTAATTTTACCACAAAAAAATGGGAAAACCTATTGACTCGAGTATAAGCCGAGGGTGTAGTATACAGCCAGCTAGCCACCTGTAGTATACAGCCCTTGTTCCAAAGTAGTATATTAATCAGCCGGCCCCCATGAAGTATACAGCTCTGCCACATGTATGATTAGACAGCCGCACCCCCCATGAAGTCCATATTGAAGTATACAGCCTTTGCCCCATGAAGAGACAGCCTGGCCCAATGAAGTATACAGCCTGCCCAATAAAGTATACAGCCTGCCCAATTGAAGTATATACAGTCCTGGCCCCATGAAAGTCTACAGCCTGCACCAATGAAGGTATACGCTCTTGACCCTCTTAAGGTCATACAGCCTGCCACATTGAAGATACAGCCTGCCCATGACCCAAAAAAAGTATAAAGCCTGCCCTCCAGTTATAATATAAAAAAATAAACTTAATACCTCACCCTCGACGGATACTCACCTTTGATTGCCGTGGCGGGGATCCAAGTCATCGGCTGCCGGACTCTTGGGCATGGGCTCCTGGGGGCTCAGGCCCGGCGGGGCGGAGCTAATGGCCTGGTCGGGCTGGCTCTCCCGGTCTCGGGCGGCAGCTCCCGATCCATTGTGTCCCGGAGCCATTGTGGCGGGCTTATATTGTCGAACTTCACGTGCCGGCAGTAGCGTCATAGCGACTTGCACAGCGGGGCGCACAGTGCGATGGGCGGTGGCGCCGTGATTGACGTATCGAGCGGCGACACCGCTTACACACTGTGTGCCGCCCCGCCGGAAGAGTCGAAAGACCGCGAAATGCCGGCACGTGAAGATCGAAGAGAGAAGAAGAGAGAAGCCTGTTTTTTTTTTTTTATAACAGTGGTATAAGCGAGGATTAGGTTTTTAGCACCTTTTTTGTGTGAAAACCTCGGCTATACACCGAGTATATACGGTTGAAAAAAGACACTTGTCCATCAAGTTCAACCAAGGAAGGGTAGGGATTGGATGAGGAGGGGATTTAGGGGAAACAAGTGATAAATGATACTCATACATAGCTTGTGATAAAGCAATAGTTTGATTCTCTACCTATAGCCATGACTAATGAAGCGTAAACTATATTGGGCAGGATTTATCAAGGCTTCTACCCCAGTTCTATGTCGTACAAGCCTTGAAATAATCACAGTTCCTTGAAAACATCCAAAAAATTGTGATTATTTCCCCATTTACAAGTCCGCACCTTCCAGTGGACCATATGGTGATAACACTCCATACTTGTATTCTTCTATATCTTGTATCCCAGATGTCAAATCTGGATGTGGATGAATCAAGGGTTTAACTAGGAGAGACTAGGCCCCATAGCAGAATACTGAATGGGGCCCCTCATCCCACTAAAAATAAAAAATATATATTAACACACTCATACATACACATTTACAGTCAACACATCTTCTCCATTGGTTCGAGAACTGCATATTAACTTTTTATAGCCAGGATTAATCAGGGCAGAATTTGCCTCCAGATGTCTTCATCTCTGATAGCACATCTATACTGTGTATTGAGAAAAGGAACAGATGTATGATGATTCCATGGGTGAAGGTCCACCAATGTTATTGTCTACTACTGCTCCATATATAAGCAGGAGTCCCCTAATTATGATATACAGGCAACCCCCCACACTGCCTTAGTTAGTGGATACAGGCAGAATTCTCATAGAGAATATGAACAGACAGGAGCCCCATAGATAGTACAGACAGCCCCCCCCCCCCATTCCCATATTTACTATATACAGGCTCCTGTGCACTCCAAATACCACCACCCATTTATTCATTGGGTTGGTGCAATCACAGGGATACCTAATTCTATAGGTTTTTATATGTTATTATATAACAAATAAGAATTTGCCCTATTTTGAAAACAATAACTTTATCATAGTTTAGCGTTAGGACCTGTGTAAGATATCATTTTTGGGGGGGGGCATGATGACCCTAGAGTCTTTGATCACTGATACAATATAATGCAATACAATTACATTGTAGTATATTGTCAATATACTGCTTATTTATTAGAGTCTGTCTCTGATAGACTGTAATACAGATTAATGAATGACAGCCTTAAGCAGGCTCCCAGCTGTGATGACAACTAATCCATGCCCTTCCGATGGGCACCGATCAGCAATCCAAGATACCGGCGCCCATCGGAAGCACTGTTAGGTGCCGTTGTCGTTTTTGATGGTGGCACCTAACAAATTTACTGCGGTGTCAGCACCGACCACGTCAGTTACTGGTGGGTGTCAGCTGTGTAATAATCAGCTTGTTAGCCCTTTCCATTTTCCCCTTCCTGCTGTATGACGTATATGGGTGTACAGTAGTAAGCAATTGGTTAAATACAACTTTTCAAACGGGGCACCATTTAGCAGGGGGCTGTTCTTGTATAGATTACATATAAGAGTGATCTTATGGTAATAGCCCTAGGATCACTGTTGAGTGATCTTTAGAAGGACATGCAGAAAGGATGCACATCACATCTTTTCTGCATGTCTATTAAACCCCTCTGCTCCAGGATGCCCTTCACACTACACTCAGTATGGGCTGCTCTGACAGGACTGAATATATCGGTGTCTTGTTAGAATATAGGATTGGCCTGTCACTGTGACAGCCTGATACTGCTGACAGCCCTATGTACAGATTAGAGCCAAATTTGATATTGTACAGTGCTCTATGAGGATTAGTTATGCGCAGAACAGATTGTATAATATTCTGTGCCATATAATGGGAAATACCCACATGTAATTGACAAAAAACACAGCTGCACCATTTCCTTACTGTTTGTTATGTCTTTCTTTCACTGTGCATTAGATGCAGAACAAGTGAGGGTTGTTGCCTTTTTCAATTGTTTCAGTAGAAATGCATCTATGATCGGGCAAAGCCCTTCACCACTTCTTCTGAATTACATTTCAAAACACAATTTAGATGGTGTGTAAACGCAACCTTACTCTTCATGCCACAAATTAATCCCTGCTACTCCTGAAATTGATAAAACAAACTGTCCAGTAGTGCACACATTGCCCTGCATTTACTAATAGTTAACCTGCAGAGTGCTCCCGATTCATGAAGTGCCTAAACTGAGTGCATCAGTTTTTTTGTGGTGCACTCTGCTTAACAGGCCATAATGGCATGGCAATGGACCATTGTGACATCATGTTGCCAATTGCCCCATCACAATGCATGTAATGACATCACCCATTCTGACATAACATGTGAAAGTATGTTACATGGAATATATTGCTAGTACTTTGCAGTGGAGGATGGTTTGTTTGATTGTTAGCTCTTGATTATCTGTACAGTACATTGGTCTCCTCACAGCTGTTCTCCACCAAACCAGAAAAAATGCATAGTCCCTCAGATAGCACAATAGATGTTCTTTCTATAAATCATAGGGGCCAGTTACCCTGTTTCAGGTCTCTATGATCTCATTTAGAAGACCACCAGTCATTGATTCTGTAGTAATGATGGTACTTTCGTTCATAATTTCTTTTTACTATAGATTTGCAGATTTGCATTCCGGTCAGACCAGTTTCTGTCACATTGAGCTTTCATTTTTTTTCAGTCTCTTGAATTGTACCTTTGTGTGTAATTGTCCCCATAATGATTGTGTTGTGCATACTCATAAGTTTTGGAAGTATTCAGCTGGAACCATTTGAACTGGAACACAAAGCTCAATGTGTCTTCATTCCTTAGCATGCAGAGCGATTTGTACTTTGGCAGCAAAAGTGATAAGCAGGCATAGATGCATTCTTGCCAATTCACCAGCTTCCCATACCAGTGTTTAATCTGCCACTAAGTAGGATATGACATCTTCCATTTGTACAGATGCAGACACTTGTTAAGCTTCAATGCTCGCCGAGCAGCGCAGAGGCATCATATAACCAGAGAATGAAGAATAACTCTTTTCAAGGAGATAGTGCTGTGATAAATAGGACTTCACTGGATTCCCCCTCTCGCACCCCTCTGCCTTACCCGTAACCCACTAAGCATGGACTTTGTTTTGCTTTATGTCGCTTGATATTTGGGTGCGTTACATTGTAACAAGCACAAATGAGCCTGTAATGGCCCATCTGCTTTGATTTTATTTAGTGATCCCTCAAGGGCTGGGAACTGGAGTGAGAATAACAATACTTCAACCCATCTGCTTTTGTGGTAGGAGATCGAGTATGAATTATAACATGTTCTGAGTGGTTGGCATATGCTGTGACATAAAGCTACAGGGAAGTGTTGTCTGCCAGCTGTTGAGTAACTAATACTTTTTAGCCTGTCATTAACTTCAGCTCAATGGCCTCCGGGAAACTACAAAGAAGAAAAAAAATCGAATGTTTTTTTTGTAGCTGTAGTGAGGGCTGCAAGTGACTTGCTTGGATCAGAGACAAACCCAGCAGAGGCTGATTTGTACCGAGTGATAAAGTTCATTGTAGTTAAATGATTTACTCCATAAGTTCCACACATGTTCAAGAAGGCAATTGTATAGATACAGATATTTTGGCTCAAAGAATTTATGGAATTGGTTTTACTGTACACAGGCACAAGGATATCCTATAAGGGAACAATAATATTAAATGCAAGGTCTCTAAAGAATATGTTACAGGACCAGTCAAGGAAGTATGTATAATATTACATTTTTTTGGGCAACTCAATATTCTAGAATGTAGAATAGTAGATGACAGAATAGTTAAATAGCATCTCACAGGTATCTGAGCCCCTGACATCCATTTGTGATGTCACATAGCAACTACATCACATATATAAGGTAGTAATCCAGCTGGCTGCAATAGAATTTATTAATCTGCAATAAACATAATATTATCATATACAGTATACAGTATATTCATTCTATTTATAACCTATAAAACACAGATCACAGATTTATAAACATTACCACCTGTACCCCATGTGCATATGTACAGTGGTGGCCAAAAGTATTGGCACCCCTGCACTTCTGTCAGATAATACTTGTACAGTGGTAGCCAAAAGTATTGGCACCCCTGCACTTCTGTCAGATAATACTTGTTTCTTTTCCAGAAAATAATTGCAATCACAAATTCTTTTGTATTAACATCTTAATTTATTTAGCTTGCAATCAAAAAACAAAAAAGAGAATGGAAAAAAAGTCAAATCATTGATCATTTTACACAAAACTCCTGAAATGGGCAGGACAGCCTATACGGTAACCTCTGCCTAATACTTGGAAGCACAACCTTTAGACAACATAACTGCGAACAACCGCTTCCGGTAACCATCAATGAGTTTCTTACATTGCTCTGCTGGAATTTTAGACTGTTCTTCTTTGGCAAACTGCTCCAGGTCCCTGAGATGTGAAGGCGCCTTCTCCAAACTGCCATTGTGAGATCTCTCCACAGCTGTTCTATGGGATTCTGGTCTGGACTCTTTGCTGGCCCCTTAGACGTCTCCAGTGCTTTCTCTGAAACCATTTTCTAGTGCTTTTTGAAGTGTGTTTTGGGTCATTGTCCTGCTGGAAGACCCATGACCTCTGAGGGAGACCCAGCTTTCTCACACTGGGCCCTACATTATGCTGCAAAATGTGTTGATAGTCCTCAGACTTCATAATGCCATGCACACGGTCAAGCAGTACAGTGCCAGAGGCAGCAAAGCAACCCCAAATCATCAGGGAGCCTCCACCATGTTTGACTGTAGGGACCGTGTTCTTAACTTTGAAGGCCTCTTTTTTTCCTGTAAACTCTATGTTGATGCCTTTTCCCAAAAAGCTCTACTTTTGTCTCATCTGACCAGAGAACATTCTCCCAAAATGTTTAGGCTTTCTCAGGTAAGTTTTGGCAAACTCCAGTCTGGCTTTTTTATGTTTCTGTGTAGGAAGTGGGGTCTTCCTGGGTATCCTTCCATACAGTGCCTTTTCATTCAGATGTCGACAGATAGTACGGCTTGACACTGTTGTACCCTTGGACTGCAGGGCAGCTTTAACTTGTTTGGATGTTAGTCGAGGTTCTTTATCCACCATCCACACAATCTTGGGGTAAAATCTCTCACCAATTTTTCTTTTCTTTCCACATCTAGGCAGTTTAGACACAGTGCCACGGGCTTTACACTTCTTGATGACACTGCGCACGGTAGACACAGGAACATTCAGGTCTTTGGAGATGGACTTGTAGCCTTGATATTGCTCATGCTTCCTCACAATTTTGATTCTCAAGTCCTCAGACAGTTCTTTGGTCTTCTTTCTTTTCTCCATGCTCAATTTGGGCACCCTTTTCCAGTACAGGGTTTACAAGCCGTAACTAGTTTTTATATTTTATAGATTGGCAATTTTGGGACGTTTGGAGGATATATTTTTTATATGTGTGTTCCGGATTTGAGACATTCAATAAATTTTGTTTTAATTTTTCTTATTTTTCTAGTGTGTCATCTTTACTGTTTTCTTTTTCCATGCCCAGCAAAAAGACCAGTGCTCATGTGATATATATCTCTGTCATACACTAACCATCCTTGCAGTGCCTTAGAAGTGCAGAACTGGAAGTTGGACAAGACCCGAGGGCCTTTATTACAGTGAAGTGGGAGGCAGAGAGACAGCAGCCAGCCTCCCTTGCAGGGTACGTACGATTCCCTGGTACAAGCATTGCACCGCGGGGGATCTAAAGGCTTACCAGACCGGATCGGAACGCCATGTCTGATCGGAATGTTAGAACAAGTCACTGTTTCCCCTATGGCAGAAAAAACTGTCGACCCAGTCCAAGGGTCCTTCGGATAGAACGATTTCGGACGGCAGTATAGCCCCCCACAGGGTGGTCACTCAGGGTCCTCCCCCACCCCAGCCCCACCGCGGTACCCTCAATTGCAGAGAAGTATGATTTGTTGCCACCAAACCTCAGTCGTATAAATGAACCTACCATCAAAGCCCAAACACCCAGAGGCACCAGGGTTCTGCCAGACCTACGGTTTCTCTCACCTGCCCGGCAATTCCACCATCCTCTAGCCCCCCTGGTTCGCACAGGCAAACCTAGGCGGAAAGTAAACCTCAGCCCAAGAGGCAGTGCTGGAGGGTGGTCCTACGAGGTTAAATGCATGTTGAGTTTGTCCCATTTGTCCTGAATACCTACGCCCACGGATTTCAGAAAATTTGAATTCATTTTAAAGTTTAGCTAATCATGACCCACAGTTGCTGCATCCTTGCGACCCTGGGCAACGCAGATTTAGAACCATCTAGCTCTCCCCCAAGGATTACTGGCAATACCTTTGTCTGAGATGGCCAAAGACAAGCTTGGCCTTCCGCAGTGTACCAACGGACTACACCAGTAAGGTGATGCCAATTTGGGTTTTCATGGAGCTTCTGCTCCCTTAGCAGCAGTCCCGCCAAGGTCCCACATTCCTTCCGCCCGTCAAAAATGGAAAATGGAATAGTGTCCCAAGTGAAATTGCAAACGTCCATTTCAGGCATAACAAAAAACACTGCTCCCGTGAGGCCACCCAGGACGGCAGCCCGCAGTAAGAGTCACCTCTGCGCGAGGACAAAGTTCCCCTTGATCCACCAAGGTCTTGATAGTTGCACGTTAACAGCAGCTTCAGATTGAATCTGGTCAATGCCACACAGACGTTTACTTGCAGCAGACACAACTCCCCCCAAACTGCTAAGATGAGCCTCTGGTCGGCCAACCTTGTGGTATATCCCCTCGGAACTCATGCTCGGACAGGCAGGCGAGACGTGTGGAGACTTATAAGTGTGGTGGCTAAGACACACAGGGACTGGACAGTCGACAGTGGAGCATTCCCTCGTGAAGCATGGGGAGGGAGTGTGATAGGTGGGGGGTGGGTTTGCTGGTGACCATGTTGGCGGATTTATTACGACAATGAAGTATGCTAGGCACCCCCCCCCCCCCGCCTGTTTTTACAGCAATCTATGCAGCATATGCATGAGTTGCTATCGGTGGAGAGTAATTGGACCAAGATTTATTTTTTATCAACAGCAACATTACCCTGACACACATACCTCCCGGATTTTTAGGGCTATAGACCAAGAAAGAAGCGTGATGGGATGCTACACCAGTGAATTGGGCTACCACACCCCCCCAGGGGTCAAAAGACCTGAACCATTGGATGGTTTGGGGTGAGCGGGAACCGCGGTGAAGCAAAAGGGGACAACAGGTGTAAGACATACTCCTGGGAATCCTTCAGACTGTGGACGACCATAATCAGGGTGACTACACTTTTGAACGCTTATCAAGAGCATGCCCAAAGCCTGGGGACAGCAGTCATCGACACCACCCCGGATCCGTTTAAGAACCTCAGAAAGAAGACTATTTTAGGTTTTTTTTTAGTTATTGTTAACGTATTCATCCACATGTGTTAGGGAATCAAGTTTTGCTGACTTCCTGGGTGAATCTCTCGGCCTCATCCACCCGCCTCTGCCGCCCAGCCCATTCCTGACACATGAAGGGAGAAGATGGTTCCAAACCTTTTGGATCTTCTGTTAGAAGGCTAATTCTATATCTCTATCTCTCTCTACTAATAACTCGATCTCTCATCTATCTCTGTTCTATATCTGTATCTCTCTATATATATATATATTTACATATTTGTATATGTCCTGAAACCTATTAGAAGTTGGTATAGCGGCAGAAAAGCCGGGGTATCCCAGCACGCCAAGTCCAATACAATGCAGGTTTTCTGAACACGTCTACAGACCTGTGGACGGACGGACATGTGCCCACTGAGTCTACCAGCGGCGGCAGGGCAGGGAGCGGAATCAGCTGTGAAAAACCACTCAAACCCATGCTGCGTATACTATTCGGCGTGGCAAAACTATATTTTTGGTCTGTGCAGAGCGTGTTATCTGTTAATGTCATAACGATGTGAATATCCTGAATCAACTGAACTTCAGGACTGGCCCTTTTGGGGTGTTTTTCATTTTTAATTTTACGCTCCCTGATCAAAAATCCATAACTTTTTTATTTTTCCAGGTACAGAGCTGGTGGATGGCTTAGTTTTGCGAACAAAATTGAGTGTCATAGTGCTGGTATTGAATAGTCACTGTCCGTACTGGCGTTGTAATAGGAAGCGGGAAAAAAAAATTCCATAAATGCAGTGAGAAAAAAAAAAATGGTAGAAAACAACGATTTGTGCCGCCTCTGTGGGCTGGGTCTTTACGGAGTCTGTGCGCCCCAAATGACATGTCTACTTATCTTTGTGTCGGTACGATACGGGGAGAATTACAAAGTTGATAGGTTTTAATGTTTGTTCATACATTCCAAAAAATTAACACCTCCGTACAAAAAATTTTGTGGACCAAAGGAGGCGATGGGGAAAAGCAGGCAGGAAGAACGGCACGGGATTTTAGCCCTTTCTGGCTAGGCGAATAACTTTATACTTTGGTGCTGTTAACTGAGCTGTGAGGTGTAAGGTGTCGTTTTTGTGCGGATTTGATTACAATTTACACTGTTAGCAGATTTTAGGAGAATGTCAACCTTGTAGATCATGTTATAGAATTTTAAATTTTTTTAAATGACAAAAAAAAAACGTGCCATTTCGACTGTTAGGGCGCGCATTTTCCGTTTACGGAGAATTAAACGCAGGAAAAACGGATTAGTTGAGAGTAGATGGGGCATTTGGACGAAGGCGGTGAGGGCGGATACCTAATGTGCTTGTTATGAATATTTTACTGTTAGGTCTATATGTCAGGGAAAGGGGGTGTGGGGTGGTGAAGGGGGGTGTTGAGTTTTTAGGGTTTTTTTATTAAATTTTTTTTTTTTTATTTTTTTTATTTGTAGTACTTTTCAGACTACCCTAGGTACTTTCTTTAACCCTAGGGGTATGCACGATCACTTATATATATGCCATATACAGTGCTGGAAGTCTATGGGATTACTACTATACATTACAATGTGCTGATAGCACATGTAATGCATGGGTAACTGAGTAGCTCGGGTCTTAGCGAGCCCCGAAGGTTACCATGGCGACGGGTCGCAGCTCCCCGGATGACGTCACGGGGGGGAGCGGCGATACCTCCGAAAAAGATGGCGGCGGCAGAGTCGAGGTGTGAAAACACCCTAGCACGATCGATGGGTGGTTACCGGTAAGGCCTTTGCTGCCAAATGCAGCAAAGACTTACGGCTATGGAGGAGGGCTCAGAGCGTGCGCATGCACTTGCGGCCGACCCGGACGTGCTATTACGTCAGGGTCGTGAAAGGTTAATACTGTTATTTGACAGTGCTGCTGAAATGTGAAAATATTATTTTAGTATGCCCGTACTGTAAGTTGGATTTTTTTATACAGCTGGCAATATTGACCCTCCCCAGGTACGTTTATTGGATATCCAGTTGGTCAGAATCGAAAACCCTCCATATAAGCCCCCACCACATTGTGACCTTGTGGTCTGGAGTTTCAACTCCTAGACATATAGGGGCACATTCTCCCTATCGTCCTGGACACGTTCCCAATGTGCATTGTCCGATCGTGCGACCGATCCGAGTTCTGCATGTGTCGCTTCATGCTCAGGTTTGACGGAGTTAGGTTATCATCTTCTTCCGGTGTATGTAAGGCCTTGGATGCATCACAATTTTGACTACTTAAATCCCGGTGCTCAGTCTGAATCAGTTGTATCATCAACAGCCTGCCCTGATTTTGTCGCCTAAAACGCCGGCGCACTGTGCCAAAATCCATTGATGCAAACACCATACTCTAAAATTACCTTCAAAGGGGCGCAAATCCCTAAAACGTCGGGAAGTCTAGACAGAAATGTGATCGTGGTGATCCTTAGTAAATAAGCCCCATAGTGTAAAGACTCAAGGGTACTATGACATCTCTAGTCTGTCTTGCTTTAAACAGAAGGGGGAAGCTGTTATCAGCACATGTCGAGGGAAAACGTTCTAGTTGCCGATGGAAATCAACCAGAGCTCGCTTCATCTATAAACTCCGTGGGAAATGAAAAGTGAGCTATGATTGGTTTGCATGGGTACCTAGAATAGTTCGTTTAATATACTTGTAGATAAATTTCACCCAAGATTGTGTTATGTCCAGCATGGAGCAGATAATTTCAATTACTACGTTGAAGTCGCACGGAATCCCGCCTTGTTTGCAAGGCAACATACTGAGAAGAATAAATTGATGGTTCCAGCCAAGCACGGTGATCGTTCGACTTTTATTTCTCGTCAAATTTCTTTATCCACAGTGGTTAATCCATAGTTCCTACGCGTTCTTGAACGGAATAGTCGCTCTTAGTCTGGAATGACAGAATGACTCGGAATGACTAAGGAGCAAACTAGTCGTTCGAAAAGCGTAGGAACTATGGCATGAATAAGGGATAAATGAAATTTGACGAAATAAAAGTCTGAAAGATCCACCGATGGTATGGCCTGGACATCAAAATTTATTTCATCGAAAAAGTATGGTGGTAAAAGTCTCCAAAGCAGGCCACATCTCCGTAAAACATGGGCAGAGGTAGTGCGATGGCTCGGGCTAGCTGACTACTGCCCACTGGGTCTCTAGGTTTATTATGATGGTCATAGGACAAAGCAGATCGGATAACTCTGAAGGGGAAGTATTAGAGACATACTGAACCACATTTATCGAAGCTAGTGCTGCAACTGCCCTATGAGCAGTTGGTGGAGTGTGCACCAGATTCAGCAAAAAATGGCGCCTGATCGGAAGTGGGCACCATGTTTACTCGGGTGCACATTGTGTCGTGCTGCAGGAATTTGGCACAGAAAAGAATTGAGTTGCAGTCAGACAGCATAGTCAGCAACTTAACGCCTATTGGGACGTGAGTGGTCTGAAACGGGTTTTTTACTGTACGAGCAGGGTAAGAGGAAGTAGGAATACTACAAGAAAAAGTCAATGATGCTACGAAAAAGGCTGGGAGGGAAAGAAGGAGGAAGCGTGAGAAAAGAGAAAGGAAAATAAAAGACCGGGGAGGGGGGGCGGGAAGGAACAGTAAGACACAGATATACATATTGGAGGGGATGTCTTGAAGGTAAGGATTTGCCGATGGGGCAAGTAGGGACACCGATTCTATTTAGCTGGGTTGAGAGGACTCTTTTGCACGTGGGGATTCAGAAAGGACCACAGCCATGGTGCCATTAGCTTAAGAAGTTTTCTGAGTTACCAGAGGTATCTGTCAGATTCTTCCATTTCTGAATAGTTACAGTGAATCTTGGGCAAAGTCTGAAAGTGGGGGGAACCACCATTACTAGAAATGACTGTCTGAGAGGCAATGAGGAGGAAGAAAAGCTTTTTTTGTTTCTTTATGGTCCCAGGGGAATGGGAGAGGAGGCCCACCTATGGGATCACCTGAGGCCTGCCGTACCACTAGGTCATTGATGAGCCTCAAAGATTGGTCTCAAAAGCCGAGATTATGTTCACGACCCGACCAGCCATATATGTAAGGAAAGAAGAAGTCTTCCCTGCTAGAATGCATTCCAGCACGGTCCGGGGGTCAAGAAAGGTAGACTAGATTGAAGTGTAGAAAGGCAGGCAACCCTGTACATATAGACGGATTGTAATTTTGTTCTTGAGAAGAAACGCACTACGGGGATTGTGAGTATACAGAACGGATGATTTATTCCCAATCTTTGAGAATATAGAGACTCCCAGATCTTCCCAATGCAAGGAAACGCAAGGCCGAGGCATGGATTATTTTACCAGGAAGCCCGAGATTTGGGATATGCAGTGTTCCAGAGGAGAGCTGAGCGAAAGAGCTTCAAAGGGTCTAAGAGGGGCATTATACGCTGCGACTGTGATCCTGGTTGTTGAGGAGGAACCAAGTTTAGGTTCTTTCTTAGCAAGGTGAGAATGGCCAGATGACGGAAAGACTACTAAATTCGTTAGGGATCGGGGGATGGACGAGGTCCGGTTAGGTGGGGGGTGTGGATTTGTTAACCCCGAATTATGCAAGTTTACTTTGTTAGTAATACCTTGCACAGTCATCGGCATAGATGGAGTCTGTGAATATTTGGGTGGACCAGGGGAGACAGACCACTCCCGAAGGGGGTGCGGCATTTCGCCTTCTACAGCGAGCCCCAGGAGCTGCAGAGGCACAACCCAGACGCTGCCCCTTCATCCTGTTCTTGACCCCCCGGCCCTTTCTTCCCATCGAAATAGCTGGTCCTATCAGTCTCCGCCTTGCGCCATTTCCCAATGTCCGACTATGTTGGGCCCTTTGGAATCCGAGCTACATCTTAATTCTCTTCGCTACGATTCCCATATGTGTACACCCTGGCTACCTCCACGGGGCTCTCCACACCGAACCCCCACACCCATTACCGCGTGCTAACCCTAGTCCCCTGACCCCTAGTCAGTCCGCCCCACCAGCTCCACGAAAGCCGGAGCTTCCGCATCGGAAGAGCGCTGACAATTAGGGTGACACACGAAAATGACAGGGACTGCCTTGATTATTCCAAATCTGAACAGTATTGCCATAGCAATAAAAAGCTCAGATTTTCTCACCCCCGTTACTTTAACCAATGTTTCGCAGTTACTACGTAGCTCCTACTTACACATCAATTATGGTCAGGGTATATTCGAGGTATGAGGTGAAACACTATGAGATTCCTCTGTGGCTCTGAATTATGGCTTGTGTTTTGTCGCAATGTGGTAGATCACTCAGGGTTTCGAGGTTTAATGGAACACTGTAGGATTTCGCTTGCTGCAACAGTTCTAACTAGTAGCTGCCACCCATCTAACGAGACGAGTGAGGAGGGACAAGAGCCAATGGAGGGAGCGAGAGAGAACTTATGAGAATAGGACTGAGTGCAGCTATATAGCCGACATGGCCACCCACTCCCGCATATCGCGATCTCGTAGAAGCAGGAAGACACCACCCCAGATAGTTCCCGATAGATGGCCGCTCCCTACCGCCGCGTAGAAATAAGACTGCTGTAATGTTTCTCTGTAAGCCCAGTAGAGTACATCAAGGAATGATGCTGCTATGCTGAACGGAAAGTGCCTGTGCTGTGTGTGTCAAGAGGATCGCGGAGCTGGAGTTGTGTAGTACAAGGGCAAAGAGACAGGGGGAGCACTGCAGCGTAGTAAAAACAAAAGATGGTTACTGCTTACTTGCAGAGCATAGGAAGGGAACGGCGAACAAGGGGTATAAAGGTTAAAAGATCCAAAAAAAATCCTGTATGTTATAAATACAAACTCCATTATCCTCACCTCTACGTCACCCTCTCCAAGGAAAAAAAACAACATGGGACTTCTGTCTAGTACATACTCAGGGGATAGTCCTTGGCTCATGCTAATGTCCTCCAATTTCTATGCTACAAGCCAGGAGTACTCTTATGAGGTTCGATGATTCGAGGGAACCAGCGTCTCTCTGAGGCGTTCGGAGGAGCCCGTAGCTCTGTGCTACTCTATATTCCTTCGCCAGGGGACTTGTTCCTCCACTTTCATTACGTTCTCCTCGTTCCTTCACCTGATGGCTCGTTCACGGTAAGAAGGAGAAGAAAGGAAAAAAAAAAACGATGGTGCAGTTATTTTCCAGTTTCTAAAACATATTTTATTGGTGGAAAATTACTCCAAGAGTAGAAATAAAAAGGCCCATAGTAAAACACGATGGTACACTGCCCGACTCGAGTTCGCGTGGTTAGGGCTTCTTCCGGGGTTACCGGCGGTTAAGCTGCTGTCTTTTATACACAGGATTATTTAAAAGTAACAATGAAACATTTTCCCAATCCATCAAAAAGCGGTTCAACGACAGCTTTACAGTTTCAATTAAGGAGCGTCCTTATATACAAAAATTCTCTATAATAAATTCTTCTGATATTTTTATCCAGTAATAAAAAGGGGGAGGGGGAGGGGGGGGTATCTTCAAGGTGGGGGTTTGTGTGTTTCCTCTAATTGACATTTTCATAGGGCTCTATCACGTAAAGGTAGTTGTATAAAGTGGATATGTATATCTCAAAACAGTGAATTTAACAAAACTGATTTGTCCTAAATAAACAGTGCTTAGTAGAGTTTTAAACGTGCGATATACAATCTATGGATTGTTTACAGATTTTTTTGTACCGATTTTTGATAGTACATAACATTTATCATCTCATATATAGCTTACAATCTAATGTTCAATGGGACAGCCTAATATGCAAAATGTTATCTGATTAATTCATCTAGTATTATAACGCTCTTATGGAGAGGGGGAGTGAAAAAACTACTTAAAGACGCAATATACTTTTTCCAATGTAACAATTTTTTTTATGTACTAGTTCTAATGGTGGTTAAAATCTGCGAAAAGTGCAATTGAATAATAAAGAGTGCTTAGTGATATTGAATCAGTGTATTAAAGTGCGGGTGAGACATACATAATAGTTTATAAAAAGCAATTTATTCAAGGTCGCATTTTTAAGAGTTCCCAGTGGGATTCGGGTTTTCGTTGGAGAAATCCCACAAAGGATTCGTTGTACATTTTTTCCATCAATCTTCTCCAGCACTCCAAACTACGAGAAGTGTGGACGGAAAGCTCGTTAAAACTGAAAAAAAAGATGTTTTTTTTGATGGATGTTGCGGGGTAAATGAGCCCGATCGAGAATGATCAAACTTCCATTTTCTTATGTTTGAAGTGGCTCATTACCAAGTCTTCAATTTCCTTATTGCCTTTCCTATATATTCAGCCCACCATGGGCAAACTAGAGATAAATAACTTGGAGTAGTTCGCAGTGGCAAAATTCTGATATTATATGTCAGGAATTGTCAGAGCTGAAAAATTATGAATTCCTCAGTTTTAATTCCAGCATAATGCAAAAGTAGCAGTCAACCCCCCTGCAGATTAGCAGTTTGATAAGAAGCAAATATTTTAGAGCCTTCAAACTTCCAACAAGCGCAGGATTATTAACGAGCATAAGTCTTACCAAACCCAAACGTTATGTTGATCAGTAAATGGTAATAAATTTTAAAACATAAAGTGTGGTCAATATGATTCAACCCCTAGGATTAAAAAATATTTGTGGAATAAGCCTTGTTTTGCAGATTACAGCTATAATCGTCTTTTTTTTTTAAGACCTGATCAGGCCGGCAAGTGGTTACTGGAGTTATCTTGGCCCACTCCTCCATGGCAGTCACTTCTTAGTATACGAGTTCTTTGGGTGTCTCATGTGGACTTTAACGTGGCTCCCTTCACAGTTTCAATTGGTTAACGTCAGGAGACTGACTAGGCCAACTGCAAACACCTTGATTTTTTTCCCTCTTGAACCAGGCTTGGTTTCCTGGATGTGGATTGGGGTCGATTGTTGCTTGTTGACGATGAAATGATTGACGATCTTTTAAGATCCTTGATGGAGGAGCGGAAGGTTTCTGGCCAAAAATCTCAAATAGCCGTGCTAATCCATATTCCCATGGATGCGGACCAGATGGCCAGGCCCTTGGCTGAGAAGCGATCCCCACAGCCTGATGTGCCATCACCATTGCTCTGACTGTTCGGAATGGTATTCTTGCGCGTGGTCGTATAGGCAAGTGCCATCCAGTCTGCCAAACGTACGTGAACTTGTGGTGTGGACAATTACGATCTTGGTCTCATCAGACCAGAGAACCTTGAACCACAGTCTGTATCAGAGTCCTCCAGTGATCATGAGAAACTGGTAAACGAGCATTACATGACGTTTAAAGTAAAGGGACACCTTAAGTGCTGCAGTCTGGAGCCGGAGAACATTGCGGTGAGTATAGTTACTTATGGTATTGGGAGACTGAAACCAATGTCCCCACTGCCAAATGAGATACTTACTGGAGCCACTTTCTTGTTGTCTTTGGTAAAGCCTGACTCTGGGAACAAGCTGGCCCTAGCACGGAGAAGGGGAAACTTTCAAAGGCGGTCCAGGCCGTGGACGAGCTAACAGTAGTTTCCAAAGCCTGCACTTACACTGGATGAGATGCTCACAGGGAGAGAAAGGTAGGCCCAACTACGTGGAAGGTTTTGTACCCTTGCCAGCCTGTGACTCCACAATCTTGTCTTATATGGCCTTGGGAAGGTCCCTTTGTCGTTCCATGTTGACCATGTATGATGCTGTGCACAAGTTGGGGGAGGGTCTTAAATAGTCGAAAGCTGGAAAAAGCTAAAATCCAAACATGGTGAAAGCTCATTGTTCTTTTGTGTCGAACTACTTCTTAATCTTTAGGGGAAAACCAAACAGAATTTGTGGTTGAGGGGGCAATAATAATTGCCCACACTCTTTATGTTTAAAATTTATTAACTTAGAGCAAAATAACTTGTTTGTAAGATTTATGCATATGTATTTAAATATGCTCTTGTCTGAAGTTTTGAAGGCCTCTAACTTATTTGCTTCTTATCAAACCTGAGCTAAATCTGCAGGGGTTGGAATACTACTGGTAGGGCACTGTATATTCCTACAATCTTACAATGGGTACACCTGAAGAAAAACAGTGTGTTCTGTCTGCTCTTCAGATTCATTATTGATAACTGCTGTGTACTATGTGAATCCTATGTTTTTTGCCCTCTGTGAATAAATTGAGGTGCCGCCATAGGGGATCCTATCACCGGGTTCATATTTTAGGGATTGTGCAATTTCTTTATATTCGTCGAATGTGATAGGAATCTTCTGTATATTCATGTGATAAATGGGGACCACAATTTGGTACTCTCCTCCTTAACAGGACCCCTTCCCCTTCTAATTCCATAATAGCTGGATCACATATCCTATCTTATAGTTCTCTCAGGAATCTATTTTTAGAGCGACACTGTTCATTGTAATCTCTTCTTGCGGCAGTTACGCTTATCATTTAAACTGCCCTTTGGGGATGTCTTTAAACCGGGGGGATATGACAGCTCGCGTGCTCATAAAACGATTGCAGGTCTGTCTCCTTAAAGTAAGTTTTGGTTTGTATATAGTATTATTCTCTTTTATAATTCCAAATATAAGAAGGCAACGCTCGTCTTACTAAGTTTGAAAGTAAATGACAAATTCTGATCGTTTGTACATTCAAAATATAGGGATAAGCTTGTACAAGTTTCTTGAGGCCTCTTGCCATAGAAAGACCACCATCATCTATGCTATTTTAATAAAGTTTAAGTGACTTGAAAAAGGCTATGGGGAAATATATTTTGTATCCCAGGAGGGCCAAATAACTGGCCATAGAAGGGGGCAAAATTTCTCCCCCCATTTCTGTCCCAGATGTTGGAGAAAGAATGGACCCCTAAACCAAAAGAGTCCTTTCTAGCCAAACTTATCAATTTAATAATAAAGTCCTTCGCCTCCCTAGTCATATTTTTACTGTCCTCCAGGGTAGATTTACTAGCCGCTATACCTTGTTCGTGTGGAATGCCTGTAAAAGAGCGAGTAAAATCGCAGTGCACAGTATAGTATATCGTAATCTACTCACTCGCTGAAGATCGAACCTCATAAGAGGACTCTAGCTTTAGCAGAGAAATTTGAGGACATTAGGCTGAGCCAAGGGTACTGTCCCGTGAGTACTGTAATCTAGGACCGGACAGGTACCACGTTTTTTTCCTTGGAGTGGAGGGTGAACGTAGAGGCGGAGGTTAATTGATTTGATTATTAGCATTTGCGATGCAGAGAAGCTATTCCTGAGACGAATCTACATAAGTAAGACGATTTGACAGTGGATCGAGGGGGACAACCAAAATTGTACACCACCAGTACTATAGAGACAGCTTGGACTATATCTTGTGAAATGCTGTTGTTATTTTTCTTGCTGTCAGTGAATTAGAAAATGTGTTATTTTGTTATAATGGTATATTTATGGATCTTGTTTTTCGGTGGGAATATCCTTTAAACCCCTTAACCACCGGCCCTTTTCCGTTATGATTTTATTTTTTATTACCCACCTTCACAAAATCCATAACTTTTGTATTTTCCAGTGAGAGAGACAGTGTTGAGGGCTTGGTTTCTGAATAAATTGCACTATAGTGACAGTAATTTAATAAACCATGATATGTACTGGGAAGCTGGAAAAAAATTTCAAATCCGTTGAAATTGGTTATTTGTACAAATTGCATTTTTGATGTTTCTTGTGGTTAGACCTTTACGCAAATGCCATTTCTACTGATTCTGTGGATGGTAGATACGGGTGATGACGATACCAAAATATATAGATTTTCATACATTTAAGAAAAATTGCATTTTCTTTTTGCCGTGTCGGGCGATTACTAACTTTTTATTACACAGTGTGTGGTCATTTTTGCACTTTTGATGATGTTTTCAATGCTTCCATTTGAGGGAGCTGTAAGCCTTTTGATCACTTTTCAGAATTTTCTATATTTAGCAAATGCAAAAAAAAGTGCATGCATTTTGACTATGGACGCTATATTTTGCATTGGGTTAAATGATGGGAATACATATATTTTAGTGAGATCGGGAAAATTTTTGGAGGTGTTTATTTATATTACTATCAGTTCTAGGGAAAAAAGGGAGCGATTAGAATCATTTTGCTTTATTTATTTTAATTTTTCAAAACCATAGTTTGTATTGATTGATCTACATATACTGTATACTGTCAACATGCATCTATAAACGTATAAATGAAGACAACCTCAGGTCTGTGTTTGACCGAGAATGTCATAGCATGCATTTGCTGTGCCCCAGTGAAGTGATTTGTCATGGTAGTGGACAATCAGGCCCCATGATTGCAAGCCCCCTGGGGGGTACCGCTTGTATTCACGGCAGCTTGCCAGGGCGGCAATCGAAGGTTATATTCAGCAAAAAAACTAATCAGCTAGTAACTACCTGTATGGGTAATCTGCTGATGTCTTGACTCTAATTCTGTAGGCTCAGGTCTGCATCGTGTTTGAGATTGAAGAACTTCAATAAAGTTAGTCGAAAATTCATTTCCTTGAGAAGTATACTTTGCAAGAACAACAACCTAAAGTTCTGTGGCAAATCGCTTAAGGGGAAGGTTCTGTTATCATTTCAAACTAACCTATAGCATTCAGGTATGTTATCACCTTTATCTTTGAAAAACATTTCTGGTTTCTAATATACAAGGCTTGCACCTGGAATAAAGGTATGTAATTTTGAGCGCAAGCTAATGCCCAGGTGCCGTGTCCTTTCTGTGCTCGTGATCTCCGCGCTGGGAACAAAGACCTATAATTGGGATCCCTTAAACATTGTTAGAAGGTTGTGGAAGCTCCTTGAATAAAATCTCTAAACAGGTACAGTCAAAGTACTAATAAGCAATATAATTCAAAACTGTAAAAATTATTAGATCTAAAGAATATGAATTAAAAGCTCCATTATAAACAAAACTATCTATCAGAAAACTTTATGAGAATTGCTAATATAAACGGGGAAGTTTCCGAACACAAACTGGTTAATAGAGGAAACACTGCGACCCTACTGACATAACTAATTGGTGAAAGTAGTGATTTTCCCTTATATGATTAGGAACAATAGGAATTATGGGCCTCAGGCGCCTAGCGGTTGATAAATGCGCTAGCGGGAGGTCAGTTGCTCACATCTATTAGAATATTGTTTTTTCAAGCCTTAACATTGATTTGATTTAACTCAATCAATTTAAATTGTTCGGCAATTAGCAGCTCAAAGTTGACTTAAGGTAATAGGATTCATTCGCCGTGTTTAGGATTTTAATTAGTTTAATAAGTGTATTTTTTCCTGTGCATGAAAATGGTGGTCAGCGAACCAAATCAATTATTATAAATATAAAATTTGAGTTGATTATGTAGAGCCTGCTAATTTGTACAATTAATGACTTGGAAAATCGGAGCAATTTATAATAAACTATCTGTACACATGGTTGTATTGACCACTTCTTTTACGCGCAGGATCATGGTTAAACATGAGGTTATAAGACTCAGATGCCAGACATAGTATGCTAATTAACCCTAATAATTAAAACATTTCTAGTTAAAGTCAGAAGCGGACAGCCTCTGTGTCTTTATGTATGGTAATCAATAATGTCAAAAGGCAAATTCATCGGCAATTATAACCAAACCTAGAGGTTTGGTAATATGGCCCTGCGAAGCTGACAGCTGCTGACCTGCAGGTCTGATTCACAAATAAAAGATCACCTCCCTCTAGACATTCACCACGCGACTGATATTCATACTTGTAAAGGAGAAGGAGACAAGCCCAATATTTACCAGGCAGGTGTTCGCTGAGCGCTTACACACTAAGAAGACAAACGTTATCTCCAAACAAAGATTTTTTCCAGCTAATACTTTCTTATCTAACACATAGTAAATACACATCCCCTTTTGTATGTAAGCTCAGAATAGAGGAGGGGAAATGGAATGTGCAATTTGACCTACTCACGTTAAAACGATGCAACCAAGTAGCAGTGATAACATACAAGATAAAGAATAAATTAAGGCATCAAGTAGAAAACGTTCTTGCGTTCTTTTTAGCCAAAAAATGATGGTCATTGCAAACAAACTCTAATAACTGTATCAAAAGAAAGAAATGTACCCATTGGGATTTTTTTAAATATCTGTTAAAATTGCCTCTCCTTCCAAAACAGTCGCTCCAATGTGAGCATATAGAGAATAGGGCCAGTCAGTAGGAATAAAGTAGGAATACTGTTCCCATTCGCCAATATGGAACTCCAATGTCGGAGATCTCTTGAAGCACAGTGTTCAGAGCTGCAGCAAGTATGCGTTTTGCAAATCTCACTGAAAACTACTACCCCCTATGTGGACTGCAACAAGGACCCTCAAGGGTCCGAAGGGGCAGAGGCCGTGTTAGGAGGAGCCAACTGGCCACCTGCGCCAGGGCCGCCTGATCCACGCGTGATGTTAATACTTTATGTGGGTCAACGTTAGGCCTGAGTAATGTACTATTAAATGTATGATAAAAAGAGTTCTGATATCCTTCTCTAACCCCTTAAGCATATTGACGTTACATCTTGGGGAGAACAATCATTTCATTGGCAGCCCGACTGTATGGAGCTCCAGGACCTGTAAAATTTTATATAGCATCATGGTAGAAATGATCAGACCCCCAAGGGTTAAAAATAGCTTGGGTATATAAAAAGTGAGTAAAATAAAGAAGTAAAAAGTTTAAAACAAAAATGTAATAAAACCCCCTAAAATTCAAAATAACACTGTGCTTCCCAGCCGGAACTATACTAAATAAAAACCATAACATCATAAACATGTGGTAGCACATCACTAAAGTACCCCACTCTATCCAAAATGATAAAAGAAGGACGCCCAAATTAAATGGAAGGAAAGCCCCGCCCAGAAATGTGGGGTTGCCATTTTGTAAATAAAAATGTTCTAATGAAATGAAAAAAGTGCATATGTCCTGATCAATAGTTCCGGATAACATCCAGGCTACATCATGCAAAGAGGTTGTGTGGTTCTGTTGTGTTTGTGTCGGAATTCTTCCGGGTCCTCCAGTTTCTTCCACACTCACAAAACAACATAATTGTAGTTTGCTTAGATTTTGCGGCCCCCCCCCCCCGAATGGGGATAGGAAGAAATAGATATTGTGGCAAACTCGTGGATGGAAGCGCTGAGTAGCGTGAATTGTGTTGCCAATCATATAAATAGACTTAACCCCTTAAGACGGAGGGTTTTTACGGCTCATTGTCCGCTCTCCAACTTCCAAAAATCACATAACTTTTTCATTTATACGGTGGGAACAGACCTGTGTGAGGGTTATTGGGTGTACGCAAATTTTTAGCTTTCCCGTATAAGTATTTCTTGGTAAAATGCCGATGATGTGTACCTGTGAAGCTGAAAAAAATTCCAAAATGGGGGTGGAAAAATTGAAAAAAAAACGCAACGGGTCCGTCTTGTGGGCCGCAGTTTTTACGACTTTACTCTTCGCTCCAAATAAACAACGCCTACTTTCATCTTTGGTTCAGTGCGACGCGGTGTACCAAATTTATATAGGTTTTATTGTGTTTTAATACATTTTCAAAAACATTAAACGAATTGTTGACAACAAAGAAAAAACATTTTTTGCCATCTTCTGATGTAATAACTTTTTCATAACTTTGGCGCACGGAGATGTGGGTAGGGGGTCATTTTTTGGCGAAAGAGGCGACGTTCATTGCTACCATTTTGAGGTTGTGCGACATTTGCTAATTTTTATTTCCATTTTTTTATGTTAGGTAAAAAGGTGTTTGTAAAAGTCGAATTTCGGGACATTTGGGCGCCATTTCCGCCCGCGGGAGGTCACCGCGCCCTTGTAACCGTTTTTATATTTTGAGATCGGCATTTTGGGAGCGGCGATACCTTAATATGTGTTTGTCATTTTTACTGTTATAGTTGATATCCGTTCTAGGTAAAAGAAAGGGGGGCTTATTTGAAATTTTAAATTTTAATATATTTTATTTTATTTTTTTTTTTTTAAAATGTTTTTTTTTATTTGTTTTTCACTCTCTTTAGACTATCAGGGGACATTAACCACTTAGATGGTCAGATCGCTGTCCTACCATATACGCATACTTCTGTATTGCAATATATGGCATTGTTGCAGACATTCATTACAATGAGCCCTGGCTCATTGTAACGAATCTGAGCTGCAAGATAGCTCGGTCAAAAAAGAAAGACAGAGGCGACCCTGGCAAACCGATCGCCGGCCCCGATGACGAAGGGGCGTGCGATCGAAAAAAAGATGGCAGCGCCGCGCGCCGGCCGTCTTTTTAAAGCGCCGGGACTTTGCCGGCGGGCAACGGGGCGGGGGTAATAAGCCGCGATCTGGCTAGCACGAACCGGGCGGTAGGTTATTAGCGTGTGGGGGTTTCTGCATTTTGCAAAAAACCCCACCTTTGTATGAAGAGGACTCAGGCCAGTGTGCCCGACTCTTCATAAATCCCTTATACCCTATCCCTTATACGCTCTGCGCCGTGAAGAGAACTACGGCGCAGAGCGTTAAGGGAGTTAAAGACTTAGGAATGAAAAAAAACATTCATGCAACCCACCAAAAAATGATATCTAAAGTTCTAACCGCTAAACTATGATAAAGTATTGTTTCAAAAATAAGGGCAAGATTCTGATTTTTATATAAGTAACATATAGAAAAACCTATAGAAGTAGAATTAGGTATCCTGGATTGCACCAACAATGAATAAAATGGGTGGATCTTGGAGGTTTATTGGAGTGCACGAAGAGCGGTATAAGTGAAAATATGGGAAATGGGGGGGGGGGGCTGGTCTGTAGCTATCTATGGGCTCTGTCTGTTCATATAATCTATGAGATTCTGCATGTATCCACTAATGAGGCAAGGGTGGGGGGTTGCCAGCTGTATATCACGATTAATTAGGGGACTCCGCTACGTAGATTCCGGAATCGTATAAGACGACCTGGTTGTATAAGACGAGACCCCCGACTTTCATGTTTAAAATATATGTAGTTTAAGATATAGGCACGCCGTATAAGAACTACACCCTAGTTTCAAAGGCAATACAGTATAGTATACAAGCACAGCCCCCCTTAGTATACAGCACAGCCCCCAGTAGTATCAGCACAGCCCCAGTAGTTATACTAGCAACAGCCCCCAATAGTATACAAACGACAGCCCCCACGTAAAGTATACAGCACCAGCCCCAGTTTAGTATACAGCACAAGCCCCCCGTAGTATTATAGAAGGCTCCACTGCCCCCAGTAGTAGTATTACCGCACTGCACCACAGTAAGTATACAAGCACCTGCCCCCCGTAGATGGTTACAGCATAGCCCCCAGTAGATTACAAGCACTGCCCCCCGTAGTATACAGCACAGCCAGCATTAAAAAAAAATAAATAACTTATCTGCTCAACCCCGGAGATGCTCACCCGATGTCCGCAGCGTCTTCTTTCTTCTGCGGGGCGCCGCAGCATTGGATCTCCACGGCAGGCGCCATGTGCCCTAGTATGAGCGCGCTGACTGAACGTCATAGAGGCGCCGACCAGGGGAAGGAAAGGAAAGAAATGGCGGGCGCCAGCGGAGGACTGAAGAACAGCACAGCGGAAATTGCAGGAAATGCGGGGGACAACGGAGGTGAGTATTTTTCCCCCGATGCCTGTTCTTTGAGGCTGCCGGAAGCTTTTGAGGCATAATTGACCGGCAGCCATCGCTGTGCGCAAACACCAGACGATCGGTGCATAGAACGAAAGTACAAGGAACGCGGTTTACCGGTAAGCCTTTGCTGCCATATGCAGCAAACAAAAGAATTACCGGCGTATGAGAGGGGCTCAGCCCGTGAGCCCGTTCCATGGCCACCGCGTACCCGCCGTATAAGACGATTACCACAGCGTGATACGACGACCCCAGAGAGACAGAGGAAGTTTTCGTCTTCAAAAGTCGTCTTATCCGCGGATATATAATGAGGGTTATATATGGAGCAGTTAGTAGACAATAGAACAGTAGTGGACCTTCACCCGAATGGACTATCATTACCATATGTTCCTTTCTCACTACACAGTAAAGTGTGCTAATCAGAGATGAAGAGCAAATTTGCATGATTAAGCTGGCTATAAAAAAGTTAATAAACCTGTTTCCCGAAAATAAGACAGTGTCTTAATATTAATATTTGCTCTTAACCCTTAAGACGCAGGCATGTTTGCAGTTAAGGCTACGCAACTTTTTTTTTAAATTTGAACCCAGTGCTCTTACCGTGTGGTATATAATTTGTATAATGAAGAAGAAGCATTGTGTCATTATAACCAAAAAAACACAAATTATTTATGTTAAAGTAGCCCAAACAAATACAAGAACAAACAAACATCCAAAGAGCAATAAATAAAAAACAATTTAAAAGGTGCCCACAAAAATGCACCATAGGTGGAAATCACCTGGGAGCCTGAACTGATAATGTCAGGTTTCCAGAACCGACGCCCCCCTAAAAAAAACAATCTAACAGAACCCATGGCTTAGCGGGATGTATACACGGTGGCTGAGTGTAATGTGTAACGCAGTGGGGTATCCACAAGCAGCAGACTCAGCAGAGAATGAAAAATGAACTGTGCACGGAAAGTGCAAGATTCTGCTGAAATGAAATGAAAAAGTTACCCAAAGTCACGTGCCACTAAAAATGGACGATTGTCAAAATATACCGAGAGTATGGGATGAGAGGACGGCTCGGGAGGAGAAGTTCGCCCACCTCGCGTGTCCGACCGTAACCGCAGCTTCCTCAGGGTAAAAATAACTTTTGAACGCTGTTTACTTATCAAGCGATCTGAGTTGTTTGTTTTCCCCAATGTTATGTGTTTGTACGTCATTTTAGGGGTAAATTTGGCTGTAGTTTTGTTTATTACAAAAAAAGAAAAAAAAATGATTGAAATTTTTAGAAAAATTTGCCATTTTCGAAATCAAATCACCGCGTTTTCAGGCAGATAGATTTACACCTAAATTAACTTGCAGAATAACATTTCCCATTGTCTACTTACATTTCATAATTTTTGAAAATGGTTTTGGAGTAAATTTATTTTGACCGTCACGCGGCCTACAAATCGAAATAGCGATTTTACCGTATTTTCGGAATTGACATTTTGGGAGATAAAACTTGTTATGAAATCAATTACCATATTTACAACAAAAAACCCCCTATTATAACCAACCCATTTTCAAATCTGCCCCCCTTCAAAATATCAGAACAGCTTTTACCAAAGATTGGTAGACCCCTTGAGTCTTAATAGTAATGAATCAAACTGGCAGGTGAAATGTTAGAAATTCCAAATTTACAAATTTGGTCGGGATACGTTCATTTTATGCCCTAAAAGTTACCACATTCCAAAAGATAAAAAGAGAAAAACTCACAATAAAATTTGTCTTTACAATTTCTCCTGGAGTGCAGGACCCCCCACACGTGGCCGTACTGGTTATGGGGCACAGCGCGGGCAGAATGGAAGAGCACCCTGCAGCTGCCAGGATTTTAGTTTTCTGGTTGCCCCTTTTGAAAGGCTATAAAAATTTTCGCTTGTCCGTTATTTGGGCCATGTGACGGCAGTTTTTTGCGGGACGAGATGCTTTTTCCAGTGTTACCATTTTGGGGTTGGTACACTATGTTGAAATTTGGAACTTTTTGAGGTCAGCGTAGAAAAGCATCAACTTTGTACTGGATTTTTGACTTTTTGTTCCGTGTCACCGTATATCCTAATAATCCTGTTATCTTTATTCTAGGGGTAGAATACGATTACGGGAGATAAGACAGAATTATTTTCTTGTGTTTTACTAAATTTGCCAAATAACACCCTAATGGTGGCGGAAAAAGCTATCATTTTTGCATCGCGTATTCCAAGTGGCATAAATGGTTTACGTTTTTGCTTCTAAAGAGCTGGTTGATGGCTGTTTTTTTGCGGGCGGGAATGTTGTTCGTTTCAACACTATATTCTGGAGTACAATATGTTTTGGTGATCACTTTTTTGATTTTTAGTGGGATATAATAGGTAAACATCATAATTTTTGGCAGGTTTTGACGGTTTTTTTTTTTTTACGGCGTTCAATCATATCGGTCATAGTTATTTAGTTTTATTCTATGGATTGTAAGGACGCTGGTGATTGAGACTATTGATGTGGGTTGTGTTATGATTTAGACGTTTGAGCGCAGTATATTCTCTTTATATGTTTTGGGGCTGCTTATGGGGCATTTAGTGAGTTATAAAGTAATTGTGTATTGAAAAACATTTTTTTTTTTTTTAATTCTTTTTACTGATCCACATGGATATGACAAGCAATCATATGATTGCTTGTTTTGATAATTTCTCGCCAATACTAATGTATTGCAGGGTATTATCAGTGCAAGCCTATTGCAGATTGCATAGGATGACACTTTTGCCTTCTTTAAGAGACGTCAGACCGCCATCTTAAAGGTAAACCCTTCCAGGCTTCTCTGGGGTCCATGACCCCAGAGGAGCCAAACGCGATCGGCCCCCCGAAAACGGTGCGGGGGGGGACCGTCGTGGGGTAAAGACACAGAAGCATTGTTAAATGCCGCGGTCGCGTTGAAGCGGCATTTTAACGGGTTATTTTAAACACGCGATCGGAGCCCCACTCCCGACCTCGGGTGTAGCCGGGGATGTCAGAGGTAGCTTACCGCTGAAAATCCGCGGCTATTAGCATGCCGGGTAGGCTGCTATACAGCGCTGAACCGGATCGTTCTGCGCCCGTAGCTGTAATGCGCTGACGCTAATCGCGGGACTCAGGGCCGTTACAGCTACGGCGCAGAGCGACTAAGGTGTTAAGAGACACTAGGTCTTATTTTCAGGGATGTTTTATTTTCCATGAACAAGAATTTACATTTATGGTGAACAAAAAAACAACTTCTTAGCATTCCTATAACATCTCCAAATTCTAATTTCTGCTGTATTTCTTAGAATCATTGGCAACAATCTCTTAGGTTTAGTAAAGCACTTTCCATAAATGAGCCTCTTATCCTGGTAGCTGTTGAGATACATTTGCAGCCACCAACAGCCGGTGTTTACTTCCATTGAATATCTTCCCAGGTACCAATCTTCTTGCAGCATCTAAAAGATGTCCTAATACTTAATGTATGGCGCGGGGGGAGTGCGGCAATGACTGCCGCAGTATTATTTCAGGGATGTCGTGATTCTAAGTCTAAACAAAATATTGTACTAGGTCTTATTTTCAGGGGGATGTCTTATTTAGGGGCAACAGGGTATGGCAGTTATCGAACCAATGGAGAAGACTTTGTGTTGCTGTAAATGTATGTAGAGTGTGTTAATATATATTTTTTATTTTAGTGGGAGGAGGGGACCCGTTCAGTATTCTGCTATGGGGCCTTAGTCTATCCTAGTTTTAAACCCTTGATTCATACACATCCAGATTTGGACATTCTGGGCTCAACGATATTAGAAGATTACAGTATGGAGGTTATCACCCATATGGTCCACGGGAAGGTGCGGAACTGTTAAATGGGAAATAATCACAATTTTTGGATGTTTGCAAGGAACTGATGATTATTCAAGGCGTACGACAGGAAAACTGGGGTAGAAGGTTATTGATAAATCCTGCACATATAGTTTACACTTCATTTTAGTCGTGGCATAGGAGAGAATCAACACTATTGCTTTATCCAAGCTATGGTATGAGTATCATTAATCACTGTCTTCAATTTCCTTTTATTGTAATTTTTACATTCACTATGGAATATGCATTCTCTTTAGTAGCCATATATATGGATAGGACTGTTCTCTTTTTCACTATTTTTCATGTGCACTGGTAGTAAGTACATCCTGGGACATTACACTTCCTAAAATTGCCACAAAATTAATTGGTATTCCATGCCTTTAAGACAAGGATACCATTGATAAATCTGCAGTGCAGCGCAGCAGTTCTTCTCACCACCGCTCTCCTTGGCTTCCTTTAAAGCAGCCTGGTTTGAGGACCTCTCATTCATGCTGGCCTGTGTGTAGTGATGACAGACCCGGGCAGGTGAGGTGGAGATAGAGGGAAAGACTGAAAGTAATTTAATTTGTATTATGGACTGACCAACTGTAAATTAATTATGAAGAATCTAATTAACCTATTATTAATATTATTTTTTATGTGGCAAGTTAACATTTATTCAGGGTGTCATGTAATAATTATTAGGTGGGCCTGTATATAGTTTAATTGGGAGTGGGGGATCGTGATATACTTTTTTATAGAGCAAGTTATAGTTAATTATCTGGGGAGGGCCTTGTATTAAAATTTATTAATGGTGCCCAGGTGACTAATTTGTCATTAAACCCGTAATGAACACTATGATAATTTTTTTCTCAAGGTAGTCATTAACCACATTTTAAGCCTTGTAGGTGCAACAAAGATAGATTGCAGACCTGGGTCCTGATGCTGATGCGGCTTACAACCAGATCCTAATAGCTCTGATCCTGGTGGACACCATGATGCTCAATCTGCCACCCATTAGCACCCTGCACCGAATAAAGGGTACTGATGAGGTCACAGGCAGCCCTAAGTTTTCTCTGAGGGGACTCCTTGCTGCCTGTAAGACCTTATGGCTGCCATATGGAAGTATATTACGGCCCACATATGGCGGCATTATAAAAGAAATTAAGTGATCTCCGGTCAGGATCTCCTTGTGGCGCAAAGTAATTAGAAAAAACCCACACAATTAAAAATTATGATAACCTTCAAATAACAAATGCTGCTCACCCCAAATTGGCCACAGTTTGGATAAGGCGTTGGCCACTAGATGTCTTCATTTGGATAGAACACAGTTGCAACCATTTTCTAGAGGTCTTAGTGTTTACGGTGTTCATTTGTGGTCAGCTCCCAGAACTACAAAATGTATATGTTTTTTTTAATGGTAAAATAATTTTAAAAAAATGCTTAGAAACATTCAAAATACAATATGTGTGATGAATCACCATATTTGACACCCATAACAACGTTGTCAGACTAATAATGGGTATTATAAATTGGGAACAACTTAGAGAGATGTGTTTTTGATGCCCTGAAACCACATTGGGGCACACGTGATTAGTCGCATTATCTACGCCAAAAAAATGACGGATTTTTGAATGTTTTTTTGGCGCAGAACTGTGCGGAGTCATTTATAAGGAAATTTGCGCCAGAAAGAACAGGATGTGATCCCGACTGATAGTACAGACAAACCTCGTATTTTGCTGCAGCGAGTGGGTTGTGGCCTAAAAGTTTCAACCATAATCTCCACAACACGCTATGTGCTTGAGGATGTTGCTCAGCATTTTTAGGGGCAATTATTTGACAACAACGAGAGAGTAGACAGGAAAAATTGGTCATGGATGAGCAAAAATTAGGCAACAGGGGCCAGGTAAGATTTGGCGCACATATTTACTGTCTGCATTTCCTGGTGTACGACGATTAATTCATCTACCCAGTAATTACTAACAGCCGTGCACCCTTTACACATTCTGGCTGGAGACCTGAATCTCCAATGCCGCACAGCCGTCCCCTGCACCCACGATTAGTAAATCCCCCACCTATATGGACTTGCGTTAGCTTGAAAGATTTAAAGTTGTATATGTCTGCTGTCAGGACCAGATGGTCATAACAACGTTAGTCTGTGAACTAACAGTCCCCAAGGTCTACTTTTTGGTGCATGATTTTTTAGATTACTTCATTTTCCAGGATGTTAGGAGGCTTTAGAACGTGGTGTGGTTTCCACATTCTTATTGAAGTGACTGCAAAGTAAAATTATAGAAAACCCATAAATCACAATTATTACCCATTATAGAAAACTGTTCTCTCAACATAAGCAAAACATGTTAGGAAGTTTGTCAGCCCAGTCAGTGTTCACAGGGGACACCAAAACAAATTGAGATGCGATTTAGAAATTGTAATTCTTTGCAAAACATTCATTATTCATAAGTTACACATGATAACTGATTTTAAAACCCTTACAGCCCATCTGACATAGTCACTATAAGTGGTTATAACTTGAACTCTTTAACAAAGTAAAGTGATTTGAAAAGTTTCTTTGCATTCATGTAAATGAAATATTGTTAGTGGTATGTTTTGAGTTTTATATTAGGAAAAAAATAGATATGCAAATATTTGGAAAAATTTGCAATTTCGAACTTCAAATGTTATAATTTTTTCCACATAGTATAACAGCAGCATAACTCAATTTACCAATGCTGCTTTAGTTGACATGGCTTTTTAAAGCGTCCTCTCATTTTTGTAGGAGAGTTATGAGTAGAGATGAGCGAACATGCTCGTCAGCGCTGATGCTCGGTCTAGCATTAGCGTAGCTCGAATGCTCGTGCTCACGACGAATACTTCGCCCGACTGCCCGCTCGAGAAAAAAGGGCACCCGCCGTTTTGCTTTTTGGCGGCCGCCAGAAAACAAAGCCAATCACAGCCAGGAGGACTCTGCACATCCACCCAGCATGGACGTGGTTACCCGTACCACGTCTGATAAGCAGTGATGTAGCAGAGTGGTTGGCTGGACAGGATCAGGTGACCCTGGGATAGACTAGCCGTGCCCGCGCTGCTCGCGATCTCTGTGTCTGGATGACGCTAGGGAGGAGAGCTGCTGCTGTCGGAAAGGTTAGGGTGTTCTATTAGGCTTAGTTAGGCAGGAGTGATTATCCAAGAACCCAACAGCCTTCTTAGGGCACAATACCGTTCTACTTTTTTTTTTATTTGCAGCTAGTACCATATTGTGAGAATTGGCAGGGGGGACTTGTACAGTTGTGTTTAGATTCTTAGTTCAGTCGACAAACATATCCAACCTCAAACACCAAAGTGGGGAAATTTATTAGGGGTTTGATTGCAATAGGCAACAGTCTGGCCATTACATTTGATTTTACGTGTATTTTTTAATAACTCAGTGTCATCTCATCTGATAGTAGTGTGCTTTCATAATTGGCTAGAAAAAAAATAGCCATAGGAGATGCCAAAACAGGCTTATTACCTACAGTAGGTTATATTATTTGAGTTCTGGGTGATTGCTGGTGGATGTACTGATGCGGTGACATCTACTAGGGGCCAAATTGTGAGCAATTTGTAGTGAGGACTTGCGACCGCGTGTTTGCGCGTTAGTGAGCACATCTCCATTGCAAGACGAAAAGTGGGAAAATTTGTAGGGGTTGGTTTAATTAGGGCACAGTCTGCCCTGTTTCTTTTTATTTTACGTTGATTTTGTTTCATAACTCGCGTCTCTCATCTGGCATGTAGTGTGCTTCATACTTGGCTAGAAAATAGCATAGGGAATCTAAACGCTTACTACAGGCTACAGTTAGGTTATATATATTTGATTTCTGGTTGCATCTGCTGGTGGCCCTGGACTTGCTGCAGTGCATTCTATAGCAAATGTAGTGAGCAATGTAGTGAGGCTTGCGACCGCGTGATTTTGCGCTTAGTACGCACATAGCCATTGCAAAGACGAAGTGGGAAAAATTTTCGTGGGGTTTAAATTTCAATTAGGCACAGTTGCATTTTCCTTTTTTTATTTTAATTTTTTGTTTCTTAACTCTGCGTCATGCATTGGCATAGTAGTGTGGCTTTTCATACGTGGCTAGAAAATAGCATAGGAGAATCTAAACGGTGTTCGTGTTCCGCCGCCACCCACCCTTTACTCTCTTTCTTACCTATTATCTTTCTCCTCCCTCTCTTTACCTTGATGCACCTCATACATCCTCTTTCCTTTCGTCCATCTTTTTCCCCTTATTTTTGCAATCTTCTATAATCTTTCCTCTTTGCCATTAGTCCCGTCCCTTTACTCCTATCTTTGTATCGTTCTATTTCTTGTTTTTTTCATGTTTTACTTTCACTATTATTGGTTCCACTGTTTCGGTGTTTTTCTCCTTCTTTCCCTCCTTCCTTCTTATCCTTTCTCTATTTCTTTCTGTTATCTTGCCCCCTTACTCTCTCTCTCCGGCTTCTACCTCGTCCGGCGTTTTTTATCTGTCGAGGTTCCCCGCTCTAATTTTTGTTTCCCGTCTTCCTCTGCCTATAGCGTCTTAGCCGCTACTTTTTTCTCGTCCCCCTTTTGTAGACGTTATCTTCTCGTACTACTTTCTCTTCCCTCTCTTTCTTTCCTTCGCCCCATCCACTGGACCACCCCTCCCCTCTATTTGTTCCATTCCTCCTTCTCATCCTTTCCTCTTTTGTTTTCTTTGCCTGCTTTACTCCCTCCTTCCTACATTCCTTGTTTATCTTTCTCTTTCCTTCTTTCTCGCTCCCTTTTGACTTCAACTGTGTTTGCTTATCTTTATTTTGAACCGCTTTCTTCCCCTTATTTGGGCTATCGTGCTTCTACGCCTTCTATCGCTTCTATTCTTTTTTGCTTCATTTGCCTCTACCGTCCTTTCACCCTTTTTTGTTAGCCTGGTCTTTCTTCTTATTCCTTTCTCGCGTCTTACGTTTTTTCGTCCCAGTTATTGTCTTTCGACTCCGCTCTTTCTCTGCCCCCCTCTGAGTTTGTTCTTCCTTTTCCGTATTTTTGTTTCTATCTTGCTGATCGTTCCTTTCCTTGACCCGCGCTGCCCCCTCTGACTTACGCCTACTGTAGCGTTATATATATTGATTCTGGTTGATTGCTGGTGGCTGTTACTTGCTGCAGTGCATCTACTAGCAAAGTGCGCAATTTGTAGTGGGTGAGAATTGCGACCGCTGTGTGTTTTGCGCTTAGTGACACATAATCATTGCAAAGACCGAAGTGTGGAAATTTAGGTAGGGTTGGATTTCAATATTAGGCCACAGTCGGCCATTTTCCTTTTTTTGTTACGTTTATTTGTTCATAATCTGCGTCATCTCATCTGGCATAGTAGTGCTGTCATACTTGGCCTAGAAAATAGCCATAGGAGAATCTACACGGATTTACTTACGCCTACGTAGCGATAAGATTGATTTTGGTTGATCTGCTGGTGGCTGTAACTTGCTGCAGTGCATTACTAGCAACAATTGTGAGCAATTTTGTTAGTGCGACTTGCAGACCGCTGGTGTTTGCACTTAAAGACGCACATATCCATTGCAAGACGAAGAGCTCGGGAAAATTAGTAGGGTGGGATTTCAATTAGTCACCAGTCTGCCAGTTTTCCTTTTTATGACGTTATTTGTTTCAGAGACTCTGCGTCATATCATCTGGACAGTGGTAGTGTGCTTCATAAGTGGCTAGAAAATAAGCCATTAGGAGAATCTAAACAACGGCTACTACGCCTACAGTAGCGTTTCTAGATATTTGATTTTGGTGATCTGCTGGTGGAGGTACTTGCTGCAGTTGACAATCTACTAGCCAAATTGGAGGCATTTGGATCAAGTGAGACTTGCGACGCGTGTGTTTTGCACTAGTGCGAAATATCATTGCAAAGACCGAAGGGGAAAATTTAGTAGGGTGGATTTCACTCGGCACAGTCTGCCATTTCCTTTTGTATTTACGTTATTTTTGTTTCATAACTCTGCGTCATATAATTCTGGCATCGTATGTGCGTAATATTGCTAGAAAAGAGCATAGGAGAATCTAAACGGCTACTTACGCCTACAGTAGAGTTATATAGATTGATTTATGGTTGATCTGTGGTGGACTGTACTTGCTGCAAGGCATCTACTAGCAAATGTGAGCAATTGGTAGTGAGACTTGCGACCGCGTGTTTTGCGCTAGTGACGCATTATCCATTGCAAAGACCGAAAGTGGGAAAATTTAGTCGGGTTTGGATTTAATTAGGCACAGTCTGCCATTTTTCTTTTTTTATTTACGTTTATTTTGTTTCATAAACTTGGCGTCATCTCATCTGGCATAGTAGTGTGCTTTCATTACTGGGCCTAGAAAATAGCCATAGGAGAATTTTAAAGGGCTTACTACGCCTACAGTAAGGTTATATAGATTGATTTCTGGTTGATCTGTGTGGCTGTTGACTTGCTGCAGTGAATTACTAGAAATGTGAGCAATTTGTAGTGAGGACTGCGACCGCTGTGTTTGCGTTAGTGACGGAAATATCCATTGCAAAGACCAAGGGGAAAAAATTAGTAGGGGTTGGATTTCAATTGGCACAGTCTGCACATTTTTCCTTTTTATTTTACGTTTATTTTGTGTCATAACTCTGCTATATCATCTGGAATTAGTAGTGTGCTTCATACTTGGCTAGAAATAAGCATAGGAGAATCAAACGGCTTACTTACGACTACAGTAGCGTTATCTATATTTGATTTATCGGTTGATTGCATGGTGGCTGTACTGCTGAGTGCATCTAATAGCAAAATTGTGAGCAATTTGTGTGAGACTTGAGACCCGCCTGTGGTTTGCGCTCTAGTGACGCAAATATCATTGCAAGACGAAGTGGGAATAATAGTGGGGTTGGATTTCAATTAGGCACAGTCTGCAATTTTCCTTTTTTATTTTACGGGCTATTTTGTTTCATAACTCTGAGTCATTCTCATTGGCATAGTAGTGGCTTATACTTGGCTAGGAAAAATAGCCATAGGAGAATCTAAACGGCGTTACTACGCCTACATAGCGTTATAGATATTTGATTCTGGTGATCGGTGGTGGCTGTTTGGCTTACTGATGCAGTGCATCTACTGAATGTTTGAGCAAGTGGTAGTGAGACTTGCGACGCTTTTGTGTTTGCGCGTAGTGACGCAACATATCCATTGCAAAGACCGAAGTGGGAAAATGTTGTAGGGGGTGGGATTTCAATTAGGACAGTCTCTGACCATTTTTCCTTTTTTATTTTACGTTTATTGTGTTTCATAACTCTGCGGCATTCATTGGCATAGTAGTGTTCTTTCATATTGGCTAGAAAATAGCCATAGGAGAATCTAACGGCTCTTACTTACGCATACAGGTAGGCGTTATATATATTGATTTCTGGTTGATCTGTGGTGGCTGTACTTGCGCAGTGCATTACTGAGCTAATGTGAGCAATTTTAGTGAGAATGGCGACGGTTGTGGTTTTGCGCTCAGGACGCAATATCCATTGCAAAAGCCCGAAGGGGGAAAATTTAGTAGGGGTTGGCTTTCAATTAGGCACCGTCTGCCATTTTTCCTTTTTATTTTACGTTTATTTTGTTTCAGAACTCTGAGTAATCTCATCTGCAGAGTATGTGCTTTCATAAATGGCTAGAAAAGCCATAGCAATAGGATAGATCGTTTGGTTTAAAAACTCCAAAAAACACCAAAAAAAAAACATCAAAAAACACAAAAAAAAGTTAAAAAAAAATTAGTTATTATAAGTCTCATTTTAAAAATTGTTTAAACCCGAGGGTAGGGGTAGAAGGACGAGGGCGGGGGACGTGGGCGTCCAACTATGCAGGGGTCATGGGTGTTTAGGCCGTGGTCCTGACCGGGGCTTGAGACACAACCCTGTTATGAGGGAGCAGGGAACGCGCAGAGCTACAACCCTAGGTTCATGTCTGAAAGTTACTGGGACTCGTGGTGGTAGTTAGAGCATGTTGAGGCCAGAACAGTGCCGACAGGGTGATGTCGTGGATTGCCGACATGCTCGAGCAATTTGTCCACCCAGTCAGTCTTCCACGCAGTCCACCATGTCACGAAATCGCACTCCTCCAGACTCCCTTGGCACCTCAGCCTCCTCCCCCCAGTGGCCCCCTCACAGGAAAATTGGCATTTGAAACGGCATAACTTGAGGAACTGTTTTTCTGACCCTTCCCCAGTCACAAACACTTGTCCGGTTGTTGCTGAGCAATTTTCCGAGGCCCAGGTTTTCAACCCAGTCACAGTATGTGGGTGATGATGACTCTTGACGTAGTGGGAGTGTGGTAAAGAGGTGTCCGACGATGAGGAGACACGGTGGGCAACAGTGGGAAGTTGTGTTGTCAGGGCCAGGAAGTCCGAGGGGGGAGCAGACTGAGGGATCGGAGGTGATGATGGGACAGACCAGCTGGGTGATAGCCGGGGAACACAGGTGCTTTGAGACGGAGGAGAGTCCTCGACCAAGAACAAGTCTGGAAGAGGCAGCTGGTGGGGCCAGACGGAGAGGCAGGGCCAGAGTGGTGCATCAGCGCAAATGTTGTCAACTTAGTGAGCTGCCCTGGCGAGGGCTCTTCGGCGAGGGCTAGATTTTCAGAAGTCTGGAGGTTTTTAAGGGAAACACCCGGATGACCCGACGGACTGTGGTGGCAAAATTGCCAAACCAGGACAGCAGGGGTTACACCACTACTAGCTTAACTACCACCAGTATTGCGCAGGCATATGAATGCTAACCACACCACTCAGTGCAACAAGCCGTTCACCTCCGGGTGCACACCACTGCCCTCCCCTGTGATAGCTGATAGTCCAAGCCCTGCCAGGACCTGCCACAAATAACCCCATCGTGCCTCCACCGATCCTCCACAAGCATCCACAGCGATTCAGTCTCCATACCCAGACGCGGAGGGAAACGCAAAATAGTGCAACCCACCCGCACGCCCAAAGCCCTTAATGTCCAAATCTCCCGATTGCTTAGCATGGAGATGCTGCCCTATAGGCTAGTAGAGACCGAGGCTCTCGCAACCTATTGGCGGCGGGCCCAGCCTCGGTATTAGGTCCCCAGCCGCCCTACTTTTCCCGGGTGTGCCGTTCCCAGCCTGCACCAGCACGTGTCAGACCACATTCAACCCGTGCCCTGACCAAACGCCGTTTATGACAAGGTCCACCTGGACCAAGGACCCCACGTGGATGAGTGCTGCCGGGCACGGGCATATATATCGCTGACGGCACATGGGGTTAACTTGGTGGAGGCTGGGACCCGAGTCTGACCCTGGGGCTGATCCTAAGATGCCGACGCCTAGCGAGGATGTGCGGGGAGCTACCGGTCAGGTGTTCGGCACTACTATGCCTCCTCCTCTCCCACCCCTCCTCACACCATCCGTCCGTAACTACAATCCGTGGGCACGGCGCCATCAGTGTGCTACTAGGCCCAGCCGCAGTGCGTCGCTAAGCGGACAGCAGCGGTGCTCAAACTGCTGAGCCTAGCGTTAAAAGGCACACCGCCAAGAGGCTAGAACACGGCATTCAAGGACGCAGAATTGATCTGTGGCTGGCCACCGCTGAACCTGAAGCCAGGATGGTTGGGTGTGTGACAAGGCGAACCTGGTGGCGGCTGCGATCGGCAGACTGACCACATGCCATGCCTGGCCATGTGTGTAAATCTGATAGTTCAGCGTTTTCCTCAAGACATACCCCTAATCTGTCAGATGTGCTCAACGAAGGTGCGCGAGATCTGTGCGCATTATAGGAAGTCCAGCACAGATGACTGCCACTCTAGGGCAGCGAGCGCCGCCTCCAACTGGGCCGCTCACCAGACTGTTGTGAGCAAGGCCACGAGGTGGAATTCAACACTGCCATGTTACCAGGTTAAGCCAGCGCGCGAGCCATTGTAGACAGCCAGATGTAACTCCACCAGGAACTGGTAGTAGGGTACAGTCAGCTTCCTCAGTAACAATGAGGAGTGACTGGCGGTCTGATATCTGTCAGGTGCTGAGTAACTTGAGGGAGTCAACACAAGAGGTCAAGTGGCGAGTGCCGTCATCATCAGCCTCACCATTCCGCTGCATGGCCTGTTGAAAAACCTCTCTGATCAGACATGAAGTCAGAGGCATTGACGCTCGTACAAAAGACGTGGGAAGAAGATTCCCTGTGATAGCCCCCCAACGACCCCTGTAGGTCTGTTTCTCAGCCAACGCATATAGGAAGGAGGTGGAGGTGGAGGAGGATAGGAGGAAGAGGAGGAGTGTTGCGAGACCCAAGACGGGGACCATTGTTGAGTCCTTCACTGTTCAGCGTGGATGGGCAGAAGAAGAGGAGTGGAGGAGTTGAGGAGGGGAAATGAGACAGTCAGGCCAGTGAGGGGGGGAAAGTGATTCTTACACGTTGGCTTCTGGCGAATGGCAGATATGCTGGTGCCTATCCGTGACCTCGCGTTCAAGAATTTATTACCAGCACCGAGTACTGGGTGTTAACTCCTGAGGACCCCACTGGTTTACAAGCAAAATCATTTCCACTTTATCCTGCAGAGGAAAGAGTGTGGGAGAATGCATGAATACCAGAGGCCCTGGTGCACAACGTGAAAAAGTATTCCGATTACTGACAGTCGCTAGCGGCAGAGTGGTAGTTCTGCGGAACAAGTAGGAGGGAAGGGAGAGTAGGCGGCCAGGAGCTTGTACAGCCACTGTGGCCAGAAAGGGTAGCGTTACAAGGCTTTTGCCAGCTTTATGTCACCCCAGCCAGACAACTTCACCGTCCCCCCTGTTCGCGGCAGAGTAGGCTGATCTTTACAGAAAGATGCGTGAGGGGAGTACGTAGCGGACCTACCATCGTCCTAATGATCACACAGCTCCCTCACAAATACTCGCGGTTTTCAAGCTGGAATGTGGCAACGAACTGGCGCTGTACGGCACTTGGAGGATCTGCTGCCTGCCGCTAGCGTCTTGTCCGAGCAGGGTTTTCAGTGCAGGTGTGGCTATCACCGATAAGCGTACACGCTGTCGCTGACAGCGCTTTTTTCATGACAGGCTGACGCTATTAGTGAATAAAAGGGCCGGGATTTCTCATAATTTCCAATATCCACAGGTGAGGAAGCCCTCAACCTAATAATTGATCCACTCTCCTCCTCCTCATTTCCCCCTTCTCCTCCTCTTTGTAAGTAAAGCAGAGGAAAAGGCATGAGCTATTTTTGAAGGGCCCACTGGCCTAGCTATAGTACTTTATTGCATTAATTTTTGGAGGGCCACTGACCCGGTCCTCTGTTTTAAACAATTTTTGGAGGTTGCACCTACAGGCACTCATCTATTAATTTTTCTGGAGGGCCACGACCCGTTGCCTCTGTTTTTAAAACAATTTTTGGAGGCCACATACAGGCCACTCATCTATTCTATTTTTGGAGGGCCACCTACCTGCCTACCTATGGTTGAAAACTTTTGGGACTGCACACATACAGGCACTCAATCTCATCAATTTTCTGGAGGGCCACCTACCCTGCTCTCTGGTTTGAAAAACTTTTTGGGACTGCCACATACAGGCACTCATCGATCACTTTTCTGGAGGGCCACATACCTGCTCCTCTGTCTGTGAAAACGTTTTTGGGACTGCCCACTACAGGCCACTCAATCTATTCTAGTTTTTGGAGGGCACCTACATGCCTCCTCTGGGTTTAGAAACTTTGCGGGACCGCCACATACCAGGCACTCAATCGATTCATTTTCTGGAGGGCCACTACTGTCCTCTGGTTTGAAAAACTTTTGGGACTGCCACATACAGGCACTCAATCTATTCTATTTTTCGGAGGGCCACCTACCTGCTCCTCTGGTTTGAAACTTTTGGACTGCCACATACAGGCACTCCATTATTCTATTTTTCTGGAGGGCCACCTAACCTGCTCCTCTGGTTTGAAAACTTTTTGGGAATGCCACATACAGGCACTATCCAAATAAATTGTCTCCATAGCAGCCTCCACACGTTGTCTCCATTGCTACCTCAAAAGTCGTCCTATATAGCTGCCTCATACATGCCGTTTATCAAACGAGGTGTGTCAGGCAGAATTTGGGTGTTTCATGGATTCCACATCAAAGTTGTTAACTTGTCGCCAACCCAGTTGTTATCCACAAAATATAATAATAAACTTTTCATTTACCAATATTATTTCAGCGCTCTTGCGCATCTGTTTACATTCCCCTCACCCGCCATATCCCAAACTTATAAGAACGCTCACACTTGAATCTATACAAAGGTTCTTGAGGAAGTGCTGTTTGGGGAGTAGCTAGAGGACAGGGGTGGATTGGCGAAAGCTCGCTGGCTGCGGAGCGCCAGCTCCATCCCAAGATCCAACTAACATAGTTTATACCTGCAGCACCTTTAATCTATACTAGTTCACTGCTCCCATAATAAAATAATAATCTTTATTTTATATAGCGCCATCATATTCCGTGTAGCGCTTTACAAATCATAGGAAACAAATACAAAGTAATGTAACAGAGCACAACATTTGTATGGAAACAATAGGAGTGAGGGTCCTGCTCCAGAGCTTAACGTTATGAGATGATGGGGGTAACACGAGGGTAAAAGAATATTTAATGGTCAAGCCATTCTTCTTAGGGAATAGAACAAAATATAATAAATGGAATTGCTGTCGCTTGAACCACTCAGCCGTCATCTTATATACCAGGTCAGGGTGAATGGACTGTAGAGAAGTTGGTGGCGTGTGGCTGGATAACAGATGGGAGGACGAACAGGACAGGTTAGTAGAAGAGTTAAAACTTCATGCAGTTAATGAGTGTTATAGGCTGCCTAAAGAAATGGGTTTTTAAGAGCACGTTTGAAACTTGGAGGTTAGGTATTGTTGATAGTCCAGGCAGAGCATCCATAGAATTGGTGAAGCTCTAGAGAAGTCTTGGAGCGCGAGAGTGGGAGGTCCGCACTAGGGTATAGAGGTATATCTAAGATCACTGGCGGATCTAAGAGCACGGGTTGGGCGATAGACTGAGATAAGAGAGGAGGAGGTAGGGGGGTGCAGCATATACAGAGCTTAGGATGAGGGTTATTATTTTAAACTATTCGAAAGGAGACTGGCAGCCAGTGCAGCCGACTGGCAATGAAAAATGTAAGCATACATGGTCCCCTATCAAACGAGCGTGTGTCAGGCAGGATTTGGGTTGTTTTCATGGCTTCCACACAAACTTGTAACTTTGTCGCACCCTGTGTGTAATCCAAAAAATACTGGCAACTTTTATCATTACCAGATATATTTCAGCGCTTCTTGCGCATATGTTTACATTCCCCTCACCCGCATATCCTAAACTTATAAGAACGCTACTACACTTGATCTATTACAAAAGGTTGCTTAGAAGTGCTGTTTGGGGAGTAGCCTAGAGGACAGGGCTTGGATTGGCGAAAGCTCGCCTGGCAGCGGAGCGCCAGCAGCTCATGCCAAGATCCAACAACATAGTTTAATGCAGCACCTTTAATCTACTATCGTCACTGCCCATACATAGTCCCCTTATAAACGAGCTGTGTCAGGCAGAATTTTGGGTTGTTTTCATGGCTTCCATGTTAACTTGTCGCCACCTGCTGTGTATCCACCAAAATATTACTGGCAAACTTTTATCATGTACCGATATTATTGAGCGCTTACTTGCTCACCTCCTTGGTTCCTCTCTGCCACCATGGTTTGAAGCCTGAGTCCATTTAGGGTATGTCGCCAGACACTCTCTAGCTGCTGGCAGCTGCCTCTGCATGCCGTCCCTATAGTGTCAGGGTCAATTATTGGATGTTTTAGATGCTATCTAGCTTCATTCGTCACTCTGTCATGGCCATGCTGTTGCCCATAATTTGGCAAAATGGTGCGATTAAGCAGCCTCAGAGGCATCCATGCATGCTGCCCCTGTTTCCTGTCATTTCCGTGGTGTTTCCAATCCTTTCTGAGGTTTCAGGTGTTTGGGCAAGCTTCCTGTGCAGAGCCTTGGTCCCTTGAAAATGCTAGAGTCTCCCATAACTTCAATGGGGCTCGTATTCGAGACGAGCTCTCGAGCATCGGAAAAGTTGTCTAGAATAACGAGTACCCGAGCATTTAGTGCTCGCGATCTCTAGTGTGAGGCGTTTAACTTTAAGTGCGTTTTTTCAAATTTTCATAAAAAATGCAAAATCCTTCTACTGTGGAACCTGCTCAGATTTCAAGTCACTTTGAGAGGCCTATATAATAGTAAAACGCCAAATAACAGTAAATTACCCCATTATAGAAACTACACCAATGAATGTATTATGGTAAGTTTGTTAACCCTTTATCTTGTTTTACAGGGGTTAAAACAAAATCGGATGCAATTTTGAAAAAGGTATTTTTCAAAAAATACATATTCTCAGTGGATTAAATACCAAAATACCCAAAAAGTTTAATCCCCAAATTTCCAGAGAGATCCAACATCCCATTTGGTAGTAAACCTGATGGGGCCACATGCATTGATTACCCCTACCCAACGTGTGTGGGTGCTGGGGCATTGATATGGTCACAGACTGAGCCTTCCATAGCTGGTAAGTCTTTGTGTATTGGGGAGCAGCGATGGTTCGCCATGAACAGCCTTGGGTGTGCTGTGGTCTGGTTGGCAGTTGATCTGTCTGTTTTAAACATTCATACAAGTGTGATTTCACATTTAATGAATGAGGTATATAAAATCCTCATATATACCATACTATATATGCAGTTATATGGTAGGATCTATCAGACAACTAGGGTTTTAAGTACCAAGGGGGATCTGAAAAATAGTGAAAGTAAAAAAAAAAAAGTAAAAACTGTAAAATCATAACCAGATTAAGATCTAAAGTGATCTATCAAAATATAATAAAGTTTTTTGACTGCGTTTTACACCGAAGCTGGTAAATAGCGCCCCAAGGCGGAAAATGCCACTTTTTTTCCATTTGAAAATAAAAAAAAATAAAAAATTAAAAAGTGATCAAAGGTCGTACTGTCTAAAAATGGTAGCATTCAAACATCATCAAAATTCGCACAAAATGACACCACCCACAGCTCTTTACACTGAAATATGAAAAACTATTAGTGCCAGAAGATGGCAAAAACTTGTACAGGAGGTTTTAATTTTGTAAATATATGAAACATTATAAAACAAATTGGTTATCCCCGTGATTGTACCAACCCAAAGAATAAAGTAGACACGTAATTTGGGGCGCACAGTGAAAACCGTAAAACAATCAAGCCCACAAGAACCGGCCAATGCGTTTTTTTCACCAATTGAATGCATTTGGATTTTTTTCTGCTTCCAGTACACAGCAGGGAATATTCAATACCATTACTATGAAGTGCAATTTGTTACACAGAAAAAAGCCATCACAGAGTCTTTTACATGTAAAATAAAAAAAGTATATTTTTGAAGGTGGGGAGTGAAAAATGGAAATGAAAAACACAAAAAAGGGCAGGCGTTAAGGGGTTAAAGGAAGGTGCGCCATTCAGAGTAGATTTTAGAGCAGAGCGATAACTTTTTAATGGCTATACAATTCTTTTATTTTGGCAATTGGACATAAAAGGGCTATTTCTGCAAACATTTTGGTTTCCTTTCTTTTTGTATTTTTTTGTGGCCGTACACCGTACAAAAAAAAATACTATATTATCTTTATGCTATAGATCACTACAATTACCGTTATACCTCACTTAAATGTATATTTTTTATATATTTCTACAATTTTACTGAAAAAAAACTAATATAGAGAAAACTCTATTGCCATCTTTCAGAGACATCTTAATGTTTCTGTTTGACAGAGCTGGTTTAGGGCTTAATTTTTATGGGTTTAGTTGTCCTTTTCAGTGGTACCATTTGGTGAACAGAATTTTTGATCACTTTTTGCAACATTTTTGTAAGGATTTTTGGCAAGTTTTAGAATTTTTTTTTTCAATGAGTGGGTCCAATAATGTCACTGATTTTTACAGATTCTTACGTTGCGGCAATACCAATATGTGGGTTTTTTTTCAGGATTTTTGTTTTTGTACTTTATTAAATGTTTATGAGGGATGTTCGGTGTTTAGGGGACTTTACAATATGAATTAATTAATTTTATAATCAGACTTTATTAAGTGTTTTAATTTTTTTTTACAGGTTGGCTGAACAAGCCATGCTCTATCGCTAGTTAAGTCTTCTTATCTAATACAGTGCTTCACTCTCTCCTGCTCCTGTGTAGTGCACACTACACAAGTGCTGGGGGAGCAGGGCGGAGGGTGAGATGGTAGGTTCTTATGACAGTGGTGGTGTAACAATGGTAAAATTCTGCTATTTAGGAAAAAACTATTAAGGGGCTATTACAGGCTCCAAAGGCAAAGTATACAGGTACAGTATAATTAAACTGCAATTAAAAAATATACGCAGGTAAAGATATTGGGAAAAAGGTGTATAAATATAAAAAAAAGTAAGCCCCCATTAAAATATTTATTATTCAAAAGAAGAGAAAAAAGTACACATCATAAATAAAGGTATTAAGTTATGGCATTTTCAATTCATACAAAGTATTAAAAAATCAAACACAAGCCAAAACACATTCCACTTCACACAATAAATAATAAAAAAATGGTCAAAAAGTGTCAATGTACCCCAAAATTCTACCATAAAAAACAAATCATTATAACCAAAAGTAATTCCATCACAAGCTAAGCTCTGGAAAATTGGACATAAAGTTATTGGGCAGATAATTAAAATGGCAAAACAATGGAAAAAAAAGTGGATTGGATAAGATAAAACAAATACTTGGACAGTAAGGACTAAAAAGCCATTTTATCAAGTTATTTACCGTAAGTTATTCAAGTTATTAAGAGGGGGATTAGACTATGATTTTGTGCAAATAAATAAACAAACACTCTATGAATTTTGTAAAAACATCTATAAATGCCTAAAAATCTATTACTTTACATAAAAGAAAATATTATAACTCCATATTATCCACTGTTTATGAATAGGGGTGCTATTACTTCCTCATGGACAATATGGGTGGATATTATAACTTCCATACCGGGGCTTTTTTCAAATAAGTCTTTTTTGGAGCGGTTTCACTATACATATATAGTGGAGGCCAAAAGTATGTGGCACCCCTGCAATTCGTCAGATAATTGTTTTCAAAAAATTTATCGCAATCAGAAATCTTTGGTATTCTTTTCTCATTTAATTTGGCTTCCAATGGAAAACCACAAAAAGGAAGTGTCAAAAAGCCAAATTGGATATAATCCACACCAAAAGATAAAAAGGGGGTGGACAAAACTATTGGCACTGTTTGAAAAATCATGTGAAGCGTCCCTAATTTGGGTAATTAACAGCACCGGGTAAATTACCTGTGCGCCTTAACAGGTGGTGGTGGCAATAAACTAAATCACTGAAATGGATTTAAAATTGACGTCAAACTCCGTCTGTGTCCTTGTGTGTACCACATTAAAATGTGCAAATCACACTTTCATGAATGTTTAAAAAACGACAGATCAGACTGCCCAGACCAGACCAGACAGCCAGACCCAAGGCTGTCATGGCGAACCATCGCTGCTCCCCAATATGCAGCAAAGACTTACCAGCTATGGAGATGGCTCAGCCTGTGAGCCATCTCAATGCCCCAGCACCCAACACACGTTGGGTAGGGGTTAATGCCAATGCATGTGCCCATACAGCGGTTTACCACCAAAATGGGATGTTGGAGTACTCTGGAGAATTTGGGGATTAAACTTTTTGGAGTATTTTGGTATTTAATCCACTGAGAATATGTACATTTTTTGAAAATACCTTTTTCAAAATTGCATCCGATTTTGTTTTAAAACCCTGTAAAACAAATAAAGGTTTAACAAACTTACCATAATACATTCATTGGTGTAGTTTCATATAATGGGGTAATTTACTGTTTATTTGGCGTTTACTATTATAGAGCCTCTCAAGTGACTTACATCTGAGCAGGTTTCCACAGTAGAAGGATTTTGCATTTTTTATGAAAATTTGAAAAACGCACTTAAAGTTTAAAGCCTCACAATAGATGATGCGAGCACTAAATGCTCGGGTACTCGTTATTCGAGACGACTTTTTCCCCGATGCTCGAGAGCTCGTCTCGAATACGAGCCCCATTGAAGTTATGGGAGACTCTAGCATTTTCAAGGGACCAAGGCTCTGCACAGGAACTTGGCCAAACACCTGGAACCACTCAGAAAAAGGATGGAAACACCACGGAAATGGACAGGAACAGCAGGGCAGCATGCATGGATGCCTCTGAGGCTGCTTAATCGCACCATTTGCCAAATTATGGGCAACAGCATGGCCATGACAGAGTGACAGAATGAAGCTAGATAGCATCTAAAATCCAATAATTGACCCTGACACTATAGGGGACGCATGCCAGAGGCAGCGGCAGCAGCTAGAGAGTGTCATGGCGACATACCCTAAATGGACTCAGGCTTCAAACCATGGTGGCAGAGAGGAACCAAGGAGGTGAGCAAGAGCGCTCAATAATATCGGTACATGATAAAAGTTTGCCATATATTTGTGGATTACACAGCAGGTGGCGACAAGTTAACATGGAAGCCATGAAAACAACCCAAAATTCTGCCTGACACAGCTCGTTTGATAAGGGGACCATGTATGCAGTGAACTAGTAGTAGATTAAAGGTGCTGCAGTTAAACTATGTTGTTGGATCTTGGCATGGAGCTGGCGCTCCGCTGCCAGGCGAGCTTTTCGCCAATCCAAGCCCTGTCCTCTAGGCTAACTCCCCAAACAGCACTTCTAAGAACCTTTTGTATAAGAATCAAGTGTAGTAGCGTTCTTATAAGTTTAGAATATGCGGGTGAGGGGAATGTAAACATATGCGCAAGAAGCGCTGAAATAATTCGTAATGATAAAAGTTGCCGTATTTTTTGGATTACACACAGGGTGCGACAAAGTTACAAGTTTGTTGTGGAAGCCATGAAACAACCCAAATCTGCCTGACAACAGCTCGTTTGATAAGGGGACCATGTATGCTTACATGTTCATTGCCAGTCGCTGCAAGCTGGCTGCCAGTCCTCTTTCGAATAGTTTAAAATAATAACCCTCATCCTAAGCTCTGTATATGCTGCACCCCCCTACGCTCCTCTCTTCTATCTCAGTCTATCGCCCAACCGTCTCTTTAGATCCCCAGTGATCTTAGATACCTCTACCCTAGTGCGCGACCTCCCACTCGCGTCTCCAAGACTTCTCTAGAGCTTCACCAATTCTATGGATGCTCTGCCTGGACTATCAACTAATACCTAAACCTCCAAGTTTCAAACGTGCTCTTAAAAACCCATTCTTTAGGCAGCCTATAACACTCATTAACTGCATGAAGTTTTAACTCTTCTACTAACCTGTCCGTTCGTCCTCCCATCTGTTATCCAGCACACCACACACCAACTTCCTACAGTCCATTCACCCTGGACCTGGTATAAAGATGACGGCTGAGTGGTTCAAGCGCAGCAATTCCATTATTATATTTTGTTCTATTCCCTAAGAAGAATGGCTTGACCATTAAATATTCTTTTACCCGTGTTACCCCCATCATCTCATAACTGTAAGCTCTGGAGCAGGGACCCTCACTCCTATTGTTTCCATACAAATGTTGTGCTCTGTTACATTACATTTGTATTTGTTTCCTATGATTTGTAAAGCGCTACGGATATATGATGGCGCTATATAATAAAGATTTTATTTTATTATGGAGCAGTGACACTAGTAGTAGATTAAGGTGCTGGGATTAAACTATGTGTTGGATCTTGGATGGAGCTGGCGCTCCGCAGCCAGTCGAGCTTTCGCCAATCCAGCCCCTGTCTCTAGGCTACTCCCCAAACAGCACTTCTCTAAGACCTTTGTATAGATCAAGTGTAGTAGCGTTCTTATAATTTGGGATATGGCGGGTGAGGGGAATGTAAACAGATGCGCAAGAAGCGCTGAAATAATATTGTAAATGATAAGTTTATTAGTATATTTGTGGATAACACGCTGGGTTGCGACACAGTTAACAACTTTGATGTGGAATCCATGAAAACAACCCAAATTGCCTGACACACCTCGTTTGATAAAGGGACTATGTATGTAGGCAGCTATATGGACGACTTTTGAGGTAGCAATGGAGACACGTGTGGAGGCTGCTATGGAGACAATTTATTTGGATAGTGCCTGTATGTGGCATTCCCAAAAAGTTTTCAAACCAGAGAGCATGGTAGGTGGCCCTCCAGAAAAATAGAATAGTGAGTGCCTGTATGTGGCAGTCCAAAAAGTTTCAAACCAGAGGAGCAGGTAGGTGGCCCTCCAGAAAATAGAATAGATTGAGTGCCTGTATGTGGCATGTCCCAAAAGTTTTCATCAAACCAGAGGACATGTAGGTGGCCCTCCAGAAAATGAATCGATTGAGTGCCTGTATGTGGCGGTCCGCAAACGTTTCTAACCAGAGGAGGCATGTAGGTGTTCCCTCCAGAAAACTAGAATAGATTGAGTGGGCCTGCTGTGGGCAGTCCAAAAGTTTTCAACCAGAGAGCAGGTATGTGGCCCTCCAGAAAATAGATCGATGAGTGCCTGTATGTGGCAGTCCAAAAAAGTTTTTCAAACCAGAGAGCAGGGGGTAGGTGGCCCTCCAGAAAATTGAAGAGATTGGTGCCTTATGTGGCAGTCCCAATAAGTTTTTCAAACCAAAGGTAGGCAGGTAGGTGGCCCTCCAGTAAAGATAGATAATGAGTGCCTGTATGTGGCACTCCCGCAAAAATTGTTTTAAAAACAAGGAACGGGTCGTGGCCCTCCAGAAAAATTGAATATGATTGAGTGCCTGTAGTGTGCACCTCCAAAAATTGTTAAAACAGAGGACCTCGGGTCAGTGGCCCTCCAGAAAATTAAATGCAATAAAGTACTATACTAGGCCAGTGGGCCCTGTCAAAAATAGCCATGTTTTCCTCTGCTTTACTTACAAAGAGGAGGAGAAGGGGAAAATGAGGAGGAGGAGGAGTGGATCAATTATTAAGGTTGAGGGCTTCCTCACCTGTGGAGATTGGAATTATGAGAAATCCCGGCCCTTTTATTCACTAATAGCGTCAGCCTGTCACGAAAAAAACGGTCTGTCAGCGACAGCGTGTAGCGCTATTCGGTGATAGCCACACTGCACTGAAAACCCGCTCGGACAGGACGTAGCGGCAGGCAGCAGAATCCTCCAAGCGCGTACAGCGCCATGTTCGTGCCACATGTCCAGCTTGAAAAACCCCAGTATTTGTGAGGGAGCTGTTGGATCATTAGGACGATGGTAGGTCCGCTACTACTCACCGTCACGCATCTTTCTGTAAAGATCAGCCTACTCTGCCGGATACAGTGGGACGGTGAAGTGTCTGTGCTGGGGTGACATAAAGCTGGCAAAAGCCTTGTAACGCGTACCCTTGTCCTGCCCAACGTGCTGACAAGCTGCCTGGCTCGCCTACTCTCCTCTCTCCCTCGCTACTTTTCCGCAGAACTAACCACTCTGCCGCTAGCGACTGTCATGAACGGAATACTGGTTTTCAGCGTGTGCACCAGGGCCTGCTGGTATTCATGCATTCTACACTCTTTCCTCTGCAGGGATAAGATGGAAAATTTTGCTTGTAAACCTAGTGGGTCCAGGAGATAACACCCATACTCGGTGCTGTGAATAAATTCTTGAACGCGAGGTCACGGATAGGCACCTAGCATATCTGCCTATTCGCCAGGAGTACCAACGTGTAAGAATTCACTTCGCGTCCCCTCACTGGCCTGACTGTCTCATTTCCTCCTCCTCCAACTCCCCACTCCTCTTCTTCTGCCATACACGCTGAACAGTGACGGACTCAAATGGTCTCCCTCTTGGTCTCGCCAACATTCTCCTCCTCTTCCTCCTATCCCCTCCACCTCCACCTCCTCCATTGCCGATTGGCGCTGAAGAAACAGACCTAGGGGTGTTGGGGCTACAACAAGGGAATCTTCTTCCCTCGTCTTTGTACGAGCGCAAACCTTCTGACTTCATGTCTGATCAGAGAGTGTTTTCAACAGGCCATGCAGCGGATGGTGAGCTGATGATGACGGCACTCGCCACTCGACCCTCTGTGTTGACTCCCTCAAAGTTACTCAGCACCTGACAGATATCAGACCGCCGTCACTCCTCATTGTAACTGAGGAAGCTGACTGTACCTGACTACCAGTTCTGGTGAGAGTTAACATCTGGCTGTCTACAAATGGCTCGCGCGCTGCTGTACAACCGGTATCATGGCAGTGTTTGAATTCCACCCGTGGCCGTCCACAACTCGTTTGCGGCCCCAGTTGGAGGCGGCGTCTGCGGCTGCCCTAGAGGGCAGCATCTGTGGCTGGACTTCCTATAAATGCGCACAGATGTGCGTCACCTTCGTTGGCACATCTGACAGATTGGGGTATGTCTTGGGAAAACGCTGAACTATCAGATTTAACACATGGCCAGGCATGGCACTTAGTCAGGTCCTGTCGCCGAGTGTCAGCCGGCCACCTAGGTTCGGGCCTTGTCACACCCCAACCATGCCTGCTTCAGGTTCAGCGGTGCCAGCCACAATCAATTCTGCGTCCTTGAATGGCCGTGTTCATAGCCTCTTGGCGGTGTGCCTTTTAACGCTAGCTCAGCAGTTTTGAGCACCGCCTGCTGTCGCGTTAGCGACTGCACTGTCTGGCTGGGCCTAGCTAAACTGACTGATGGCGCCGTGCCCACGATGTGTATTCAGGGGATGTGGGAGATGGGTGGGAGAGGAGGAGCATAGTAGGTGCCGAACACCTGGATCCGGTTGCCCCCGCATCCTCCTCAGGCGTCGGCATATCTGATCAGCCTCACCAGGGTCAGTACTCGGTCCCAGCCTCCACCAAGTAACCCAGAATGAGGTATAAAATCCTCATATATTACCATACTATACTATGGCAGTATATGGTAGGATCTATCAGACAACCTAGGGTTAAAGTACCCAAGGGGATCTGAAAAATAGTGAAAGTAAAAAAAAAAGTAAAAAACTGTAAAAATCATAACCAGATTAGATATCTAAAAGTGATCTATCAAAATATAATAAAGTTTTTTGACTGCGTTTTACACCGAAGCGGTAAATAGCGCCCCAAGGCGAAAATGCCACTTTTTTTCCATTTTGAAAAATAAAAAAATAAAAATTAAAAAGTGATCAAAAGGTCGTACTGTCCTAAAAATGGTAGCATTCAAAACATCATCAAAATTCGCACAAAATGACACCACCCACAGCTCTTTACACTGAAATATGAAAAACTTATTAGCGCCAGAAGATGGCAAAAACTTGTACAGGAGGTTTTAATTTTTGTAAATATATGAAAACATTATAAAACAAATTTGGTATCCCCGTGATTGTACCAACCCAAAGAATAAAGTAGACACGTAATTTGGGGCGCACAGTGAAAGCCGTAAAATCCAAGCCCACAAGAAAACGGCGCAAATGCGTTTTTTCACCATCTTGAATGCATTTGGATTTTTTTCCTGCTTCCCAGTACACAGCAGGGAATATTCAATACCATTACTATGAAGTGCAATTTGTTACACAGAAAAAAAGCCATCACAGAGCTCTTTACATGTAAAAATAAAAAAGTTATAGATTTTTGAAGGTGGGGAGTGAAAAATGGAAATGAAAAAACAAAAAAGGGCCAGGTCGTTAAGGGGTTAAAGGGAAGGTGCGCCATTCAGAGTAGATTTTAGAGCAGAGCAGATAACTTTTTAATGGCTATACAATTCTTTATATTTTGGCAATTGGACATAAAAGGGCTATTTCTGCAAACATTTTGGTTTCCTTTCTTTTGTATTTTTTTGTGGCCGTACACGTACAAAAAAAAATACTATATTATCTTATGCATAATCACTACATACCGTATACCTCACTTAAATGTATATTTTTTATATATTTCTACAATTTTACTGAAAAAACTAATATAGAGAAAAACTCTATTGCCATCTTTTCAGAGACATAACTTTAATGTTTCTTGTTTGACAGAGCTGGTTTAGGGCTTAATTTTTATGGGTTTAGTTGTCCTTTTCAGTGGTACCACTTTGGTGAACAGAATTTTTTTGATCACTTTTTGCAACATTTTTGTAAGGGATTTTTGGCAAGTTTTTAGAATTTTTTTTTTTCAATGAGTGGGTCCAATAATGTCACTGATTTATTTTACAGATTCTTACGGTTGCGGCAATACCAAATATGTGGGTTTTTTTTTTTTTTTTCAGGATTTTGTGTTTTTTGTACTTTATTAAATGTTTATAGGGAATGTTGGTGTTTAGGGGACTTTCACAATATTGAATTAATTAATTTTATTAATCAGACTTTATTAAGTGTTTTAATTTTTTTTTACAGGTTGGCTTGAACAAGCCATGCTCTTATCGCTAGTTCAAGCTCTTCTTCATCTAATACAGTGCTTCACTCTCTCCTGCTCCTGTGTAGTGCACACTACACAAGTGCTGGGGGAGCAGGGCGGAGGGTGAGATGGTAGGTTCTTATGACAGTGGTGAGTGTAACAATGGTACATAATTCTGCTATTTAAGGAAAACTATTAAGGGGCTATTACAGGCTCCCAAAGGCAAAGTATAACAGGTACAGTATAATAAACTGCAATTAAAAAATATACTGCAGGTAAAAGAATATTTGGAAAAAGGGTAAAATATAAAAAAATGTAAGCCCCCATTAAAATATTTTATTATTTCAAAGAATGAAAGAAAAAAAGTACACATCATAAATAAAGGTATTAAGTTATGGCATTATTCAATTCATACTAAAGTATTAAAAAATCAAAACACAATGCCAAAACACATTCCACTTCACACAAATAAATAAAAAATGGTCAAAAAGTTACATGTACCCCAAAATTCTACCAATAAAAAAAGAAATCATTATACCAAAAGTAATTCCATTGGATAAGATAAAACAAATACTTGGACAGTAAGGACTAAAAAGCCATTTATCAAGTTATTTACCGTAAGTTATTCAAGTTATTAAGAGGGGACTTAGACTATGATTTTGTGCAATAAATAACAAAACACTCTATGAATTTTGTAAAACATCTATAAATGCCTAAAAATCTATTACTTTCATAAAGAAAATATATTATAACTCCATACTTATCCACTGTTTATGAATAGGTGTATTACTTCCTCATGGACACATATGGGTGATATATTATAACTTCCATACCCGGGGCTTTTTTCAAATAAGTCTTTTTTGGAACGGTTTCACTATACATATATAGTGGTGGCCAAAAGTATTGGCACCCCTGCAATTCTGTCAGATAATTGTTTTCCAAAAAATTATCGCAATCAGAAATCTTTGGTATTCTTTTCTTCATTTAATTTGGCTTCAATGGAAAACCACAAAAAGAAGTGTCAAAAAGCCAAATTGGATATAATTCCACACCAAAGATAAAAAGGGGGTGGACAAAACTATTGGCACTGTTTGAAAAATCATGTGACGCGTCCCTAATTTGTGTAATTAACAGCACCGGTAACTTACCTGTGGCGCCTAACAGGTGGTGGCAATAACTAAATCACTGAAATGGATTAAAGTTGACTCAAACTCCGTCCTGTGTCCTTGTGTGTACCACATTGAGCATGGAGAAAAGAAAGAAGACCAAAGAACTGTCTGAGGACTTATCTCCAACGGTTTTCCGGTGAGATTACAGCAATGCTGGGGGAGTTCACGCACCCCACTAACAGATCTAAAAATTAAACCAAGCCTAGAAACAAGGGATTGCTGAAAAACAGCTTGTACTGCCACATACTGTTTGTCAAATGCTGGTTTGAAAATTTTGTAATTTTGAGTACCTGTCTAGATGGGGGGTCTCATGCCATGATCCAGTATAAGCTTATGATTGGGGCTGACTTCTCTGCATTGATCTGTTCTTGCAAGTCCACTTACTTTTAGTATGTGTGTGGTGCCTAAATGGACTTTGTACCTGACCTACTTAATGTTCTGAGCCACTCTTTGATCCTATTCTGAATCCAAGGTTTGACTAAGTTTGTGCTTTTTAACTATTTTTTTTTTACTATGAGTTCCTGTTCAGATATACCCCTCGTTTGACTCAGGGTGCTGACCGTGGCTTTGCTTTTGGCTTCCTCTTCACATTTCAGTGTAGGAAACATTGCATTAGGGAGGGGTCTTCTATAGAGCCACCCACCCTTGTCTCAGCCTGAATGAAATTGGGAAGATTGGAATCAGGATTTCCTATATGGGCAAAACTTTCTTAAATTATAGGTTTTAACATATAACAGCCTACTTTTTATTATGAATAACATACGGGATCTTGAAATTAAATAAAGGGAGGTTAATTAAAGATTGAAACAATTTAGAAGATTATTAATTTTTTATTAAAAATATTTCTAAAGGGATCTTACATTTCCCCCAATACATTATTAATCGGCAATCAACATGCACTGTGATTTAAAAAAAACGTGTTATTGTGCGGTTCCTTAGAAATCCAATTAATCCTTATATTCATAAGTTAGGGCACCCATGGTTGTGTATAGCACCCACAGCACCACCATAGGACAACAAATGGTACACCAACTGCATCATAGTCTAGGATTAAAACTGGTTATAACACTTAGGAAAAGCGCATGGAACAGGAATCATCAAGGCGTGTAGGAAATCACCAGTGGATTGTCTCTACAACACGCTAAAGATTATAAGGATTCCTGAAGGTGGGTAGCGTCTGGTTGCATTGTCTTAAGCAATACAGAAAATACCGTGACATACCCAATACAATGCCATGAATATCAATGAAGCAAAACGGGTATGTATATGTTCTATATATTAAGCTACACTTCATAGAGCAGACTTGTGCTTTAGGGTTGAGCTTTTCAGAGGTAAATGTGGACTGAATTTACAAAACCCTGTTAACTCACCACAGCGAATAAGGAATTATCGTCAAGCAAGAGATGAAATGCCATCTGTTTTTTTATGTAACGTACAGTAACAATTAAAATAGGTTACATTACCATACACCTGAATCATCACATAAAGATACAGTCAACAAGTTTCAGGCAGAAAGGAGCATTACACTTTGAAAGCCTTGAAGGAGATATCAGAAGTCATTTCAAAGAGGTAAAACCGTTCTCAGTTGCTCATGGAAACCAATACAAAGCTCGGTTTTTCTCAGCTGGGAAATGAAAGCTGAGCTATGATGGTTTCCCATGAGACAGTAGAACGTTTTGCTCTCAGATACTTTGCTAAATCTCCATAGGTGACTGTATTCACATTGTCATAAACGTTTATATTTGTGAGTTACATTAACCCAGGTCAGGTTTTCTATTGGATATGGTAATTGAAGATACATAAGTAGGACCTTGTCGGTCAGAACGTATTAGGTGGACTGTCGTATAGTCCTAGTGGTAGTATGCAATGGATTAAAGCTATTTGACTTAGGATAAGGAGGCTGGTCAAATTTCTACCATGCGAACATGCGTTAGTACACGGATCTAACCACTGTTTATATTTGAACAATACATATAAATTTATAAATTATATTGTACTTTGTTACCATCTGATCAATGAACTAAATAAAATGTTTTGCTCAACTGTAAGGAGGATAACACTATATTATAGTATGGTGATATTTCAAATAAACTAAGAGGAAATGAACTGAGAATTGTTTATTTCCATTAGTTTGTGGAATAATAGTTAGATAGTAATACTTATCAGTTCTTTTACCGTGTCCTGTCTGTGGAGGAAGTGAATCCTATTTTGAGGTGAGAGTAGTATAAAGAAAAGAGCTCAGTTGGCAAATTGCTGACATGGTTTGTGGTATTAGACAAGAGATCAGCAAGTTCGGTTGGACACTTAATCCGCTGATTGTCTACTTTGCAATAGACAAGGTATTATCCAGTTTTATATATAAATATAATCTATATAGTAGATAATATATATATATATCCATCCCTTATGTATATTTATTTTGGAACTAGAAAATTTCTTTTGGGGCTGTGAAACGCAATCTAGGGGCACCATGTAGCTCTAGGGACATGTTCACAAGTACTTCTGTTCATTAAATAAAGAAGCTCTGTGCTAAGCCCTTTCAAGCAACAGGAGCACCAGTGCAACCAGTACCACCCAGTATTATTTGTCTCTGACCATGATAGAGACTGAAACATGTCCTTTATACTTTATAGTGAACATATATGGCATGTTGTACAGTACTGTACAGTAATATGGCCGAGTAGACAATCGCTTTAAATTGACAAGATAATGGAGCTATAGATGGAGTAGAGTTGACTGTATATATATATAATGTATGATTGACTGATCTCCAAGCTCATGTCATTGTATGTGACAAACGGTACACTCTTATCTGTTTCTCTATATGTATTGGTCTTAACCAATCCTGTTCTGTTCCTACCATCAGATAGGTCCTAGTCTCAACCAATAACTCTATTTGGATATCCCCTTTTCCGAAAAATTACCTCCATCGTGTTCAAGATATCTTTCAGGGCAAGTTTGTTATAAATATTCTTTTCACTCTAAGGAATGAAATCAGAATGGCGTGAACCATAGATTTTGGAGACCACTTTCATAGTAAGAATGATATTATGTTTGTTTGTGGGTTTTATGTATAAAACAGGTGGAAAAAACCTCCCAAAAATCTATCAGATAGGAGTGGCCATACGCTACATACAGTGTGAGTTTTTCATGCTTTATGAGTTCATCCACCATACACATGACCAGGGACATACTGATCCAGAATTTATGAATGAAACACTGTAATTTAAATGCTAAATAATACCCTAAAGTGGTTTTCTTTTACTGATAGAGAAGAAAAACTTGTACTTTTACAGAAGAAAAATGTTCACTTATTTTTTCAACTAATTGTCAATTGCATTTTGCTTTGTCTGAGGGATATTGTAAATTGGCAAGGAGGAGTGCTATTTGTGTCTTATTGAAAGTACTTTATATGTGGCGCTCAAAATAGCACACTAGCAATGAAAAAAACAGCTGCAGTTTTGATGTTTTGTTGTAACATTGTTCAGGTATAATAGCACACTGTACTTTTTCTACGTGTAAAAAATTTAATTTATCAGCTCTAAAATATGGGCCAATAGCTTTTGAATCAGAAAAAAAAAAAAATTTTTTTTTTTCCAGGGGCTATAATGGATGTATGTGAACAAGATTTCAAACATGCCCCCACTGTACAAAATTAACAAAATCCTAAGGAAAGCATGCAAGCTTTTTCAGAAAGAAAGAAACAAGCTTTTCCCATACGAACTCAAATAGCACAGGAACGACTCACACCATAAAATTGGAGGAAAGTGCTTAACACGATTAGATAGTCATAAGAAATTTTCAAAAATATAAACTTATCACTATAGTTACAATCAAACAAACATGAAAATTTTCTAAGCAAAGATGCCCATGCATAGAAATTATGGACATCTGAGGCAAGGTGCTCCATTCACTTCCGTATGTAGCCGCGTGTGGCAAGGAAGCGCAGAGCGCGGTACCCGCTGCGCCGGCTAACAACGTTTAAAAAGTGTTTTAAACCGCGATTACGCGTTTTTAAAACACTAATAAAATAAGCTTCCAGACAAGATAACACTGAGATGGTTGCCGATTATTGACATCGGAAAAACTGCCACATACAGAGTGGTAGGTTTCCTTTAAAGCCAACAAGGTATTTATAGCAACAAAGGATGTCTAGCATTTCAAATTTACAAGTGGATGTGTATACAATAGAGATAGAGATGAGGCGAGCACTAAAATGCTCGGGTGCTCTTTCTTCGAGACAAACTTTCCGATGCGAGAGGTGCCTAGTCTCGAATAAACGAAGCCCATTGAAGTTCAATGGGAGATTGAGCAGTTTCAAGGGGGACCCTGGTTCGGGAATAAAATGGTAATTAATGAAAAAGAATGTCTTCTGATAAGTTAGAGATGTATGCACATCTGGCAATTATCTCTCACTGTTCCGCGTGATATTTTCCCCGACAAGTTAGCAGAGTGGAAGAACAGTGAAGAAATAGAAAAAACAACAGTGCACACAGTGAACACAGGACATTTAAGTGAAAAACACAGGAAAGAACCAGTGAAGAATGAAAGAATAGATTGAAGATGTCGGCCAATATTCTGCCCTTACTTTCGGGAGATACGCTTTGCACGGATCCGCTCCCTCTTATTCCACTGAAGTCCCCGATCTCCTGTCTCTATGCCCTTCCATGTCTATGTGCGATTTAACACAATTGTCTCCGTGCGTGCCGCTGCACGGGTGCCTCAGTGCGTGCCACTGCCCCGGGGACTCGTGCGTGCCGCGCCCCAGTGTATCCATGCTGCGTGACCACAGTGTCTAGTTGCTGCGCTGCCCCAGTGTCTCGTGCTGACGATGCACGATGTCTCTGTGCTGCGCTGCCCCAAGTGTATCCGTGCCTGCGTGCCCAGTGTCTCCGGGCCTGCCGCCTGCACGATGTCGCAGTGCCTGCCACTGCCCCAGTGTCTCCGTGCCTTGCGTGCCGAGTCTCGTGTCCCTGCCGCTGACAAGATGTATCAGTGCCTGCCGATGCTCGATGTCACCGTTGCATGCATGATGCACGAGATCTCCGTGCCTGCGACTGCCAAGTGTATAAGTGCCGTGACGATGCCAAGTGTAAAGTGCTTGCAGACTGCGCCGATGTATCCGTCCTGCCGCTGCCAGGAAGTATCGTGACCTGCTGACTTCCCGGTGTCTTGTGCTGCTCCCGGTGTCCTTAAGCTAACACGGTTTTGTCTATGCTGATGCTCCCTAGGTGGTCTCTGTCCTGCTCCGGTGTCTCTAAATGTGTTTAACATGCTATTTGTTCACACCGTTCCGGGGGATCTCCGACAAGTAAGCAGATGGGCAGAACATCGGTAATCTATCTTCACTGTGTTTTTCCACTGTGTTTTATTAAATGATCCGTGTTCACTGTGTGAACTTTTTTATTCCATTATTCATTGTTTCTTCACTGTGTTTTTTAAATGAAATGCTCGATCTCGAGCAGGTGGGAAATATCGTCACGAGCACGAGCCGTTTCGAGTACCTTAATACTCGACGAGCATCAACTAGGACGAGTATACGCGCTCATATCTAGTCTACACACATGATTTAATCAACAGCGGTTCGTGTGGGCTCATTACACAGTTAGGCCCATTTGCTTGGTAAAACGTTGAGTATGTATACAGCATAGATTATTTTGACACAAATTACCCTTACAGTTTCTTAAAGAGGATCGTCAGGCAAAATAAACACCCTAATATAAATAATTTTAATTAAATGCCATGTAGAAAGGCATTGACCCTCTTTTTAATTGTCATTACATGCTGTAAACTTAAGACTGAGGTTCCTAAAGCGATGCCAAATGACCGGTGAGATGGCAATGAGTATTAGCAATTCAAGCTGTCAGCTATTCATGAGTGGGAGGACAGCACACCCCCATCTTACGGGGGTGGTGACATCACTGCCTCGACCATGTACCCAGCCTCATTTACATAATAAAGAAAAGAAAACTTTCAATGTTAATGTATGAATTGACTAGATAACGGTTGAGATCGATCCTTGTTTTTTTTTTTCTGAAGTGCTCCAAATACTGTGGAGACACTACAAGGATCGATCTCAACCTTATCTAGTCAATCATCAGTCACAGGAGGAATAGTGACAGGATGACAGGTGTCTTTAACTAGCTGTAAAGTCTCAATTTGATGATATCACTACACTGGATTCAGTTATGTTTCGACATTTTGATAAGACATTTTCGCTGGCACCTATAATAGTCTTCTCCACAACTTTTTTAGTTGTACCATTTTTGCCTTTGTTTTCTTAATTTTCCCCATTTTTTGAATTATTATAAGAAGCTTGCTGTGGACGGTCCTAAACTTTTTGCCCTACAATCGGATTCAGTGTATTACATTAATTGCATCTGTCATAATAAGAACAATATTTGCTTATGAATTTCTTGGTGTAGTACATATCTTTAGTATATTAACCCTACCTTACTTATAACAAGACCCACCACTATGGCAACGAGGGCCATGCGCTTGCGCTCTTGATTATCGGGAGCTTCACATCCGTCTTAAACATGTAAGGTATTTTTGTAGATGGCAGTCAATAGAGATGAGCGAGTTATAATAGTCCGAGTGAGTACTGCTCGGGTGAGTATTAGCATACTAGGCCAGGACTCGTTACTAGGAACGGCTATCTCGACGGATAGAGTCGAGCATTATAAATTAATAAAAGACAGGGAAAGTGAAGAACAGTGTTGACATGTTCTTCAACAAATAACCACATGTTTCAGAGTGTTTCATTTAAAGAATAAATTAATAAAAACAATATTCTTCACCTTTACAGGTGCTTTCGCGCGTTGTCTTAACGCTAAGTTCTCGAAGATGTGCGCAGAACATCAGCATGTAAAAGAATAGTTGTTATTTGAATGTGTTCTGAAATCTGACACTAAAATGCTCGTGTTTCACTGTTTTTATTCTATTATTCACATTTGTGAGTTAGCGGCGTATCTCCAAAACTTAGCGGGAGACATTGCGAGGAATCTGAAAAAGGAAGATAGAAGTAAAAACAGTGCAAACGTGAAAACAAGAGCTTGTAAGTGACAAGGGAACACATTCAAAAACACTATCTCACATTGCTGATGTGCGCGCTAGCTACGAATTATCGGGAAAGATTGTGCTACCATCTGCAAAGGGTGAAGAATAGAATAAAAACAGTTAAAAAGTGAATGAAAACAGTGAACACAGGACCATTAATTGACAGAACACATTGAAAAGAACACTATTTCACATCCAGATGTTCGACGCAATTCCGAACCATGAGGAGAGACATGCTGTGCGGAACACCTGTAAGTGAAGAATTAGGTTTTTGTAATGAGTCTTACAATGAAAAACTTGGGAACATGTGCAGAATGGTTATTATCTACTGTTAGTTAATTGTGTTGGTGTTAGTGAAAAATGCTCGGGTCTCCCATTGACTTTAATGGGGCTCGTATCGTACGAGCACTCGAGCTCGGGAAAAGTTCGTAAACACCGAATAACGAGCAACCCGGCATTTTACGTGCTAGCCCATCTAGAGTAGTCAACACTCTTAGTATATCAATTGCAGATATTGACACTGAATACCCACTGCACCTCCCATTTGTGGGAAATATTCTTGTGTGTTTTTCCCTCACTACTGGCCTGTTAAACTTTTCTCTACCTGCATGAGGAACATAGGGGGGGGCCAGAATTTACTTACCCGGTCTTGTTGCAATTCTGAGGTTAGTTCTCCAGACGAGGATGAGTCTGGGCGATTCTCAAGATCGTGCATCCATTTAGTGGCATCTTGTCTCTTACCAGATGAAGGTCGGATGGATGTGCATTGGCTTTGCACACAATTGCTTTTAACTTCTGCGCTAGTCGGAATCAGGTGTCAGTCGGCAAGGCCCCCATTTGTGTTGCCTGCAAGAGGCGGCGCTACTGACGGCAAAAATTCGATCAAATGCGTCAAAAACACCCAATTTAATGTGGCGCAATCGGAAAAATAGTCGGGACAAACCAGATCATATTGTGCTGTGCAGACGTTAAGTAATGTGCCATTGTCGCATATTGATTTATTGTTCTATCCACCTGTGCATTTTTCCTTGTAAGTGTATAGTTGGATTTGTTTTTTTATTATATACATGGATATACATTGCTTATTGATCAGATGGTTGGTTAGGATGTGGTAGGGGTAGTTTATGCATATTTATGTGTTTTCATTTACAAGGCAATACCGTACATTTTGTGAGAGCTTATGGGAGCAATTTGGTTTATTGCAACCACCCCTTAAAACACATCTCTTGTATGTGTGTTTTAAGGGCCTTTAAGGTATATAAAGACACTTATTCCTGTTGTAATTTGGTGCATTGCAATTGATATCATGGGCTATTTTTATAACACACGTCAAGTTGACACATGTGTGAAGGGCACATTTTGTGGGTACTACTAGAGATGAGCGAGCACTAAAATGCTCGGGTACTCGTTATCTGAGACGAACTTTTCCCGATGCTCGAGTGCTCGTCTCGAATAACGAACCCCATTGAAGTCAATGGGAGACTCGAGCATTTTTCAAGGGGACCAAGGCTCTGCACAGGGAAGCTTGGCCAAACACCTGGGAACCTCAGAAAAGGATGGAAACACCACGGAAATGGACAGGAAACAGCAGGGCAGCATGCATGGATGCCTCTGAGGCTGCTTAATCGCAACCATTATGCCAAAATTAGTGGCAACAGCATGGCCATGACAGAGTGACAGAATGAAGTAGATAGCATCTAAAACATCAATAATTGACCCTGACACTATAGGGGACGGAGCAGAGGCAGCGGCAGCAGGCTAGAGAGTGGCATGGCGACATACCCTAAATGGACTCAGGCTTCAAACCAATGGGTGGCGAGAGGAACCAAAGGAGGTGAGCAAGAAGCGCTCAAATAATATCGGTACATGATAAAGTTTGCCAGTATATTTTGTGGATTACACAGCAGGGTGGCGACAAAGTTAACATGGAAGCCATGAAACAACCCAAAATTCTGCCTGACACAGCTCGTTTGATAAGGGGACCATGTATGGAGGCAGTGAACTAGTAGTAGATTAAAGGTTCTGCAGTAAAACTATGTAGTTGGAATTGGCATGGGTTGGCGCTCCGCTGCCAGCGAGCTTTCGCCAATCCAAGCCCTGCTCTAGGCTAATCCCCAAACAGCACTTCAAGAACCTTTTGTATAAGATCTGTAGTAGTGAGTAGCGTTCTTAAGTTTAGGATATGGCGGGTGAGGGGAATGTAAACAGATGCGCAAGAAGCGCTGAAATAATATTGGTAAATGATAAAAGTTTATTAGTATATTTTGTGGATAACACAGCTGGGTGGCGACAAAGTTAACAACTTTGATGTGGAATCCATGAAAACAACCCAAATTTCTGCCTGACACACCTCGTTTGATAAAGGGACGATGTATGGAGGCAGCTATATGGACGACTTTTGGAGGTAGCAATGGAGACAACGTGTGGAGGCTGCTATGGAGACAATTTAATTTGGATAGTGCCTGTATGTGGCAGTCCCAAAAATTTTTCAAACCAGAGGAGCAGGTAGGTGGCCCTCCAGAAAAATGGAATAGATTGAGTGCCTGTATGTGGCACTCACAAAAATTGTTTCAAACAGAGGACCGGGTAGGTGGCCCTCCAGAAAAATTAAATGCATGAAGTACTATAGCAAGAGCCAGTGGGCCCTGTCAAAAAATAGCCATTTTCCTCTGCTTTACTGTACAAAGAGGAGGAGAAGGAGGAAAATGAGGAGGAGGAGGAGGAGTGGATCAATTATTCAGGTTGAGCTTCCTTCACCTGGTGGAGATTGGAAATTCTGAGAAATCCAGCCTTTATTCATTTTAATAAGCGTCAGCCTGTCAGCGCTGTCAGTCGACAGGCGTGTACGCTTATCGGTGATGATGCCACCAGCTGCACTGAAAACCCGCTCGGACAAGACGCTAGCGGCAGGGCAGGCAAGAACCTCCAAGGCGTACAGCGCAAGTTCGTGCCACATGTCCAGCTTTGAAACCCAGTAGTTGTAGGGAGCTGTGTGATCATTTAGGACGATGGTATGGTCAGCTACGTACTCCCTCACCATCTTTCTGTAAAGATCAGCCCTACTCTGCCGAGACTGGGGACAGGTGACAGTGTCTTGCTGGGGTGACATAAAGCTGGCAAAAGCCTTGTAAAGCGTACCCTTGCCAGTGCTGGACAAGCTGCCTGCTCGCCTACTCTCCCTCGCTACTTGTCCCGCAGAACTACGCACTCTGCCGCTAGCGCTGTCAGAAGGGAAATACTGTTTCAGCTTGTGCACCAGGGCCTGCTGGTATTCATGCATTCTCACACTCCTTTCCTCTGCAGGGATGAGAGTGGAAAGATTTTGCTTGTACCGTGGGTCCAGGAGAGTGAACACCCAGTAATCGGTGCTGGAATAAATTCTTTGAACGCGAGGGTCACGGGATAGGCAGCCTAGCATGAAATCTGCCATATGCGCCAGAGTACCAACGCGTAAGAATTCACTCCCCTCACTGGCCTGACTGTCCATTTCCTCCTCCTCCAACTCCTCCAACTCCTCTTCTTCTGCCCATACACGCTGAACAGTGAAGGACTCAACAATGGTCCCCTCTTGTGTCTCGCCAACATTCTCCTCCTCTTCCTCCTCATCCTCCTCCACCTCCCCTGCAAATTCCTCACAATATGGTACTAGCTGCAAATAAAAAAAAAAGTAGAACGTTATTGTAGCCCTAAGAAGGGCTGTTGGGTTCTTGGAGAATCACTCCTGCCTAACAGTAAGCTAATAGAACACCCTAACGCTCAACGAGCAGTTTCGAGTACGCTAATGCTCGACCGAGCATCAAGCTCTGACGAGCATGTTCGCTCATCTCTACTCATAACCTCCTACAAAAATGAGAGGACGCTTAAAAAGCCATGTCAACATAAAGCAGACATTTGGTAAATGTTAGTTATGCTGCTGTTATGACTATGTGTTAAAAAAAGTAGAACATTTTGAATTTCGAAAATTGCAAATTTTTCCAAATATTTACATATCTATTTTTTTCATAAATATACGCAAAACATACCACTAAAATATTTCATTTAACATGAAGTGCAAGAAAACTATTTCAAAATCACTTGGACTTGTTAAAGAGTTCCAAAGTTATAACCACTTATAGTGACATATGTCAGATGGTCTGTAAGGGGTTTATCAGTTATCAATGTGTAACTTTATGACATAAATGAATGTATTTGCCAAAGAAATTACAATTTCTAAATCGCATCTCCAATTTGTTTTGCCCCTGTGAGACACTGACTGGGCTGACAAACTTCCTAAACATGGTTTTGCTTATGTTGAGAGATACAGTTTCTATAATGGGTAATAATGGTGATTTATGGGGTTTTACTATAATTTTGACTTTGCAGTCACTTCATAATAATGTGGAAAACCACACACAAAGTTCTAAGCCTCCTAACATCCTGGAAAATGAAATGATTCTTAAAAAAATCATGCAACATAAAGTAGACATTTGGGAAATGTTAGTCAGCAGACTAACGTTGTTATGACCATCTGCCTGGAAAGCAGAACATATACAACTTTAAAATCTTTCAACTAACGCAAAGTACAATGGGGGGGATTTACTAATTGTGCAAGGACGGCTGTCGGCATTGGAGATCAGTCTCCAGCCAGATGTATTAAAGGGGTGCACGGCTGTTAGTAATTACTGGGTAGATGGAATTAATCAGTCGTACACCAGGAAAATGCAGACAGTAATGAAGTGTGCGCCAAAATCTTACATGGCCTGTGCCTTAATTTTGCTCTCAGACCAATTTTTTCCTGGTCTATCGTGTTGCAAAAATTGCACCTAAAAATGCTGACAAAATACACATAAATGTGGAGGATAATGTTGAAACGTTAGGCCACACCCACTCGCGGCAAAAAAGACGGAGGTGTCGGGATAGTCGGAAACATCTGTTCTTTCTGGCGCAAACTCCTTATAAATGATCCGCAACAGTTCTGCGCCAAAAAAACATTAAACCGTCATTGTGAGTAGATGCGATACATACTGTGCCCCCAATGGGTCAGGGATAAAAAACATCTCAAAGGGTTTCCAATGTTAGAACCACATATCGGACACCTTGTTATGGTGATGCAAAAACATATTGTTTTGCAATGTTTTTAAAGCATTTTTAAAATTATTTACACATTAAAAAAACGATATACATTTTGTATTTCTGTGATCCTGGACCACAAAGTGAAAACCATAACAACTAAGCCTGCTAGAAAATGTTGCAACTGTGTTCAATCGCAAATTAAGACAGGAAAGTGGCACAAACGCCTTATCAAATGTGGGCCAATTTGTGTGATACATTTTTTTTGAAGGGTTATTCAAATTTTGTGTGTTTTTTTTGTTAGTTACTCTGCTGCCACTAAGGAGAACATGGACAGCAGAGCACTTAATTTCTTTTATAATGCCGCCAAGTAGTGCAGTACATTATACTTCCATATGGCATGGCCATAGAAGGATATTACAGGCAGCCAAGGGGTCCCTCAGAGAAACTTAGGCTGCCTGTGACATCATCAGTACCCTGTATTCGCTGCAGGGTGCTAATGGGTGGCAGAGTGAGCATCATGGTGTCCACCCAGGATCAGAGCTATTAGGATCTGGGTTGTAAGCCGCAGCAGCATCAGGACCCAATGTCATGCAATCTTCTTTGTTGCACATACAAAGGCTTAAAATGTGGTTAATGACTACCTTGAGAAAAAAATTATATAGTGTTCATTACGGGGTTTATGACAAATTATGCACATGGGCACCATTAATAAATTTTATACAAGGCCCCCCCCAGAATAATTATATACTGTGCTCTATAAAAAATTATATTCACTGATCCCCACTCTCCAATTAACTATATACAGGCCCACCTAATAATTATATACAGGGACACACTGAATAAATGTTAACTGTGCCCCATAAAAAATAATATTAAATAATAGGTTAATTAGATTCTTCATAATTAATTTACAGTGGTCAGTCATATAATAACAAATTAAATTACTTGCAGGTCTGTGCCCTCTATCTCCACCTCACCTGCCCGGGTTCTGTCATCACTACACAGGCAGCATGATGATGATGTCATCAAACCATGCTGCATGTGTAAAGGAAGCCAAGGAGAGCGGTGGTGAGAAGAACTGCTGCGCTGGCACTGCAGATTTAATCAATGGTATCCTTGTCTTAAAGGCATGGATACCAATTAATTTTTGGCAATTTTAGGAGTGTAATAGTACTCAGGTGATGTAACTTACTACCAGTGAAATGAAAAAATAGTGAAAAAAGGAGAACAAGTACTATACATATATATGGCTAGCTAAAAGAGAAATGCATATTCAATAGTGAATGTATAAATTAGCAATAAAAAGGAAATTGAAGACAGTGATAAATGATACTCATACATAGCTTGTGATAAAGCAATAGTTTGATTCTCTACCTATAGCCACGACTAATGAAGTGTAAACTATATTGGGCAGGATTTATCAAGACTTCTACCCCAGTTTTCTGTCGTACAAGCCTTGAAATAATCACAGTTCCTTGCAAACATCCAAAAAAATTGTGATTATTTCCCCATTTACAAGTCCGCACCTTCCAGTGGACCATATGGTGATAACACTCCATACTTGTATTCTTCTATATCTTGTATCCCAGATGTCAAATCTGGATGTGTATGAATCAAGGGTTTAACTAGGAGAGACTAGGCCCCATAGCAGAATACTGAACGGGGCCCCTCATCCCACTAAAAATAAAAAATATATATTAACACACTCATACATACACATTTACAGTCAACACATCTTCTCCATTGGTTCGATAACTGCATACCCTGTTTCCCCTAAAATAAGACATCCCCTGAAAATAAGACCTAGTACAATTTTGTTTAGACTTAGAAATCTAAGACATCCCCTGAAAATAAGACCTAGCGGCAGTCATTGCGCAGCTCCCCCCGCGCCATACATTAGTATTAGGAAATCTTTTAGATGCTGCAGAAGATTGTGTCCCTTTGAAATCAAATTGACATATTTAGCAACAAACCCCTATATAACCAACCCATTTTCAATCTGCACTGCACCCCCAACATCCAGAAACACTTTTACAAAGATTGTTAACCACACCTTGAGATCTTCATAGTAAATTGAATCAAAATGCGGTGAAATTTAGAAATTTCAAATTAAAATTTTGTCGGTTATATTCATTTAGCAGCAAGCCTAAAATTTACAACATTTCCAAAGATAACAAGAGAAAACTCACCATAAATTTGTTCACAATTTCCTGGTGTCAGCGACCCCCCACACGTGGCGCCGTTACTTGTGTTATGGGGGCACAGCGACGGCGACAGAATGGAAGGAGCCCCCTGCAGGCTGCCAGGATTTAGTTTTCCTGGTTGCCCCTGTTTGGAAAGTCTATAAAATTTTCGCTTTTTCCGTTATTTGGGCCAGGACATGTGACGGCCTTTTTTTGCGGGACGAGATCTTATTTCCAGTGTTACCATTTTGGGGTTGGTATCAACCTATTGTTGAAAAATTTTGGAACTTTTTTGAGGTCATGGATAGAAAAGCATCAATTCTGTATGGATTTTTATAACTTTTTTTTTTCCGTGTTTCAACCGTAATCGCTAATAATTCTGTTATCTTTTTCTATGGGTCGATTACCGATTACGGGAACCAACAGTGAATTATATTTTTCTTCGTGTTTATCTAACATTTTGCCACAATAAAACATACTGGGGGGAAAAATCTATCATTTTTTGCATCGCCGTCTTCCAAGTGGGCTAAACATTGTTACGTTTTGGCTACAGAGCTGGTTGATGGCTTGTTTTTTGCGGGAACAGGTGGTCTTTGCAAAACACATATCTGCGGATACATATGTTTTGTTGATTCACTTTTTATTGCATTTTAGTGGATATAATAGGTAAAAATCATATTTTGGCAGTTTTTGACGGTTTTTTTTTCGGCTTCATCATATCGGTTCATCCATAGTTATTTAGTTTTATTCTATGGATTGTTACGGAAGAGGTGATTACTATTATGTGGGGGTTGTGTTTATGATTTAGACTTTTGTTGAGCGTTTATAGTCTCTTTATAGTTTGGGGCTATGGGCATTTTTAGTGATTTATATAAAGTAATTTTATTGAAAAAAATTTTTTTACATTTTTTACTTGATCCACCATGGGATATGAACAAGCAATCATTTTGATGCTTGTTTCTTGATAATAATCTGCAATATATGTATGCAGGGTATTATCAGTGCCAGCCTATGCAGATGCATAGGCTGACACTTGCCTTAAGTGAGTCACAGACGCCCTCTTAAAGGTAACCCTCCAGGCTCTCTGGGGTCCCGATCGGACCCCAGGGAGCCAAAACAGCGATCGGCCCCCCGAAAACGGTGCGGGGGGGCCGTCGTGGGGGAAAGACCCCCAGAAGGCATGTTAAATGCCGCGGTCGCGTTGACGCGGCATTTAACGGTTTTAAACACCCGCGATCGGAAGCCCACTCCGACTGGGTGTTAGCCGGGGATGTCAGCGGTAGATTCCGCTGAAATCCCGCGTGTAGCTATGCCGGGTCGGCTGTATACAGCGCTGGACGGCATCGTCTCTGCGCCGTAGCGTACGGCGTGAGCGCTAATCGCGGGACTCAGCGCAGTACAGCTACGGCGCAGAGCGCTAAGGTGTTTAAGAGACACTAGGTCTTATTTTCAGGGGAGTTTTATTTTTCCATGAACAAGAATTACATTTATTGGTGAACAAAAAAATCAACTTCTCTAGCTTCCTATAATATTCAAATTGTGAATGTCTTGCTGTATTTCTTAGAATCATTGGCCACAATCTCTTATAGTTTAGTAAAGCACTTTCCATATAATTGACGCCTCTTATCCTGGTGCTGTTGGTATCACATTTGCCACAACAGCCGGTGATTACTTCATGAATTCTTCCCCATGTTAAGACCTAGTACAATTTTGTTTAGGCTTAGAAATATAACACATCCCCTGAAAATAAGACCTAGCGGCAGTCATTGCGCAGCTCCCCCCGCACCATACATTAGTATTAGGAAATCTTTTAGATGCTGCAGAAGATTGTGACATGGGGAAGAATTCATGGAAGTAAATCACCGGCTGTTATGCTGCAAATGTGATACCAACAGCTACAAGGATAAGAAGGGATCATTTATGGAAAGTGCTTTTACTAAACATGAGAGATTGTGGCCAATGATTCTAAGAAATACAGCAAGAAATTCAGAATTTGGAGATTTATAGGAATGCTAGAGAAGTTGAATTTTTTTGTTCACCAATAAATGTAAATTCTTGTTCATGGAAAAATAAGACATCCCCTGAAAATAAGACCTAGTGCCTCTTAAGAAGCAAAAATTAATATAAGACACTGTCTTATTTTCGGAAAAACAGGGTATATACTCTTACATACATAGAAAGTGTTCAATGATAGGGTAGTTACTATAGGCTGAGATGTTTACTCCAAATACCACCACCCATTTATTCATTGGGTTGGTGCAATCACAGGGATACCAAATTCTAAAGGTTTTTATATGTTATTATATAACAAATAAGAATTTGCCCTATTTTGAAAACAATAACTTTATCATAGTTTAGCGTTAGGACCTGTGTAAGATATCATTTTTGGGGGGGGGGCATGATGATTTTTTCATTCCTAAGTCTTTAATCACCCCTTACGTCTGCGCCGTTAGCTCTCGTCGCAGAGTATAACGGGATAAGTGTATAAAGGATGTATAAGAGGCTCAGGTCTGAGTCCTCTTCATACAAAGGTGGGGTTTTTGCAAAATGCTAAAACCCCACCGCTAATAACCGCGGTCGGTGCTAGCACCGATCGCGGCTATTACCCCCCCCCGTTGCCGCCGGCAAAGTCCCGGCGGCATTTAAAAGACGGCGGCCCGGCGGGCGCTGCCATCTTTTTTGCGATCGCCACGCCCCCGAACGTCATCGGGGCGCGCGATCGTTGCCATGGGTAGCCTCGTGTCTTTCTTTTGACACAGGCTATCTGGCACTGCAGATTCGTTACAATGAGCCAGTGGCTCATTGTAAATGAATGTGCTGCAAAAATGCCATATATGCAATACGAAGTATTGGCAGTATATGGTAGGACGATCTGACACTAGGGTTAATAGTACCCTAGTGGTCTAAAAGATAGTGAAAAAAAAAAAAAAAAAAAGTTTAAAAAAAAAAAATAAATAAAATATATAAAATATTAAAAGTTCAAATCACCACCCCCCTTTCCCTAGAACTGATATAAAACATAATAAACAGTAAAATTACAACATATTAGGTATCGCCGCTCCCAAAATGCCCGATCTATCAAAATTATAAAAACGGTACGGCGGCGGTGACCTCCGAGGCGGAAATGGCGTCCCAAATTCCGAAAAATGCGACTTTTCACCTTTTTTACTAACATAAAAAATGAAATAAAAATTATCAAAAGTCGCACAGCTCAAAATGTAGCAATGAAAACGTCCTCATTTCGCAAAATGTACCCCCACCAATCTCCGTGCGCAAAGTTATGAAAAAGTTTTAGTCCCAATCGAAGATGGCAAAATGTTTTTCTTTTTTTGTACCACATTGTTAATTTTTGAAATGTATTAAAACACAATAAAACCTATATAATTTGGTATCACCGCGATCGCACTGAACCAAAAATAAAGTAGGCTGTTATTTTGGGGCGAAAGTGAAAGTCGTAAACTCACCCACAAGAACGACGCACGTGCGTTTTTTTTTTCAATTTTCCACATTTGGAATTTTTTTCAGCTTCACAGTACACGGCATGTTAAAATAATAACATTACGGGAAGGTAAAATTTGTTACGCACAAATAAGCCCTCCCACAGGTCTGTACCGTAAAAATGAAAAAGTTATGGATTTTTGAATTTGAGATCCGAGAAATGAGCCGAAAAACCCTCCGTCCTTAATCGGGTTAAGTCTATTTATATAGTGCACACAGATTACGCAGCGCTTCACAAAGTTTGCCAAATCATTTCCTATCCCCATGGGGCTCACAATCTAATCAACCTACAAATATGTTTTGGAGTGTGGAAGCAAACTGGAGGACCCGGAAGAAACCCACACAAACACATAAGGAACACACAAACTCTTTGCAGATGTGGACCTGGATGGTTAACCTGAACTATTGAGGACTATATCACTTTTATTAAAATTTTTATTACAAAATGGCAACACATTTTGGTGCTTCTCTCCATTACTGGGTCATTTTATAATTTGATAGATTGGTACTTTAGTGATGTGGCATACCCAACATGTTTATGATGTTATGTGTTTATTTTTATATCAGTTCCGGGGGAAAGGCAAGGTTATTTGAATTTTTAGGGTTGTTTTAAACATTTTTGTTTAACATTTTACTTCTTTTTTTACTACTTTTTAGATACCCAAAGCTATTTTAACCCTTGGGGGTCTGATCATTTCTACCATATACATATATAATTTACAGGTCCTGGAGTCTCATACAGTCGGGCTGCCATGAGAATGTATTGTTGCTCCCCAAGATGTACGTCATAATGCATTAAGGGGTTAGAGAAATGGATATCATTGAATCTTTTTTTATCAGCAGTTTAATAGTACAGTACTCAAGGGCCACACTTTGACCACATAAAGTATAATCTACAGCTGGATCAGGGGGCCCTGGGCAGTGGCCTAGTTGGCTCCTCCTAACAACGGCCTGCTGCCCCTTCTGACCCTGAGGGTCTTGTTGCATCCACATCAGGGGGTAGTTAGTTTATCAGTGAGATTTGCAAAAACAGCATTTCTGCAGCTCCTGAACATGTGCTCAAGAGATCATTGAGTAGTCATATTTGGCGAGATGGGAATACCACTTTATTGCCTTTGACATTGCTAGTTCTATATGCTACATTTGAGCGATGTTTGAGGAGAGGCAGATTTTACAGAATTTAAAAAAAAATCCAAATGGGTACATTTCTTTTCTTTCGATACATTAGTTAAGAGGTTGTTTGCAATAAAACAATCATTTTTTGGCTAAAAAAGAACAGCAAAGAACTTTCATAGCTTGATGCAATTATATTCTTTATCTATGTAATGTATCACTGCTACTTGGTTGGCATCTTTTAACGTGAGTAGGTCGAAATTCATCATGCCTATTTCCCCTCCTCTTATTCTGAGCTTACAATACAAATGGAGATGTATTTACTATTGTTAGATAAAAAGGAAGATGGAGGGAAAAAAAATCTTTGTTTGGAGGATAACAGGTTTTGCTTCTGTAGTGTGTAAGCGGCATCAGCAACACCGCCTGAGTAAATTATTGGGCTTGTCTTCCTTCTCCTTTACAATAGGATCATATCAAGTAGCAGTGGTGAATGTCTGAGGGGAGGTTATACTTTTATTGTGTGAATAGACCTGCAGTCAGCAGCTGTCAGAGCTTCGCAGGGCATATTACAAACCTCTGGTTTGGTTATGAATTGCTGATTGAATTTGCCTTTTGAATTAGTTGATTACCATGAACAATAAGACACAGAGGCTGTCAGCGTTCTGACTTTAACTAGAACTGTTTCAATTAATTATGGGTTTAATTAGCATACATGTCTGGCATCTGAGTATATAATACCTCATGTTTAACAGATGATCCAGCAGCTGTAAAATAAAGTGTCATACAGACCATGTGTACAGATAGTTATTAATAAATTGCTCCTATTTTCCAAAGTCATTAATTATACAAATTAGCAGGCTCTACATAATCAACTCAAATTGTATAATTTATAATAATTGATTTGTGTTTCGCTGACCACCATTTCATGCACAAGGAAAGAAAAATCACCTTATTAAACTAAATTTAATCCTAAACACGGCTAATGAATCCTATTACCTTAAGGTCAAATTTGAAGCTTTTGCTAATTGTCAGAACCATTTTAAATTGATTGAGGTTAAATCAAATCAATGTAATGCTTGAAAAAAACAATATTTCTAATAGATGTTGCCAGACTGACCTCCAGCTAGCGCATTTATCAACAGCCTGGGCCCATAATTCACTATTGTCTATAATACTATAAGGGAAATGTCACTATTTCAGCAATTAGTTATGTCAGGTAGTCGCAGTGTTTCACTCTATTAACCATTTTTGTGTTAGGAAACTTCCCAGTTTATTAAGCAACTTCTATAAAAGTTTCTGAATAGATAGTTGTTTATGGAGCATTTTAATTCATATTCATTTAGAACTTCAATAATTTTTACAGGTTTGAATTATATTGCTTATTAGTATTGACTTGACCTGTTAGAGATTTTTATCAAGGGCTTCCACAACCCTTCTACAATTGTAAGGGGATCTCCAAATTAATAGGTCTTTGTTCCCAGCGCAGGGATACAGAGCACAGAAAGGACACAGGCACCTGGTCATTAGCTGCGCTCAAAATTACACTTTATTCCAGGTGCATAGCCTTGTATATAGAAACCAGAAAATGTTTTTCAGAAGATGAAAAGGTGATAAAATACTGAAATGCTATAGGTTAGTTTGAATATACCAGAACCTCCCCTTAAGCTATTTAGCCACATGAACTTTAGGTTTTGTTTCTTGCAAAAGTAATACTTCTCAAGGGAAATGGAATGTTTCGACTAACTTTTATTTTGAAGGTTCTCAATCGTCAAAACAAGATGCAGACGCTGAAGCAATAACAGAATAAGAGGAGTCAAGGACAATCAGGCAGATTACACATACAGGTAGATTACATAGCTGATGAGTGTTTGCTGAATATAACCCTTCGATTGCCGCTGGCAAAGCTGCCAGTGGAAATAAAAAGCAGGTGACGCACGGGGGCTGCAATATGGGCTCGGATTGTCACTACCAATGACATCACTGGGGCACAGCAATCCATTGCTATGACATTCTCGGGTCAAACACAGACCTGAGGTTGTCTTCTTTTAATACGTTTATAGATGATGTGGAAGTATGACAGTATATGTAGGATCAATCAAACAAACTATGGTTTGAAAAAATTAAATAAATAAAAGCAAAAAGATTCTAATCGCTCCCTTTCCCTAGAACTGATATGAATATAAATAAACACATCTCAAAATGTCCGATCTACTAAAATATATGGTTATTCCCATCATTTAACCCCATAGCAAAATATAGCGTCCATAGTCGAAAATGCCACTTTTTTGCCATTTTCTAAATATAGAAAAATTCTGAAAAGTGATCAAAAGGCCTTACAGTCCTCAAAATGGAAGCATTGAAAACATCATCAAAAGTTGCAAAAAATGACACCACACATGTGTATGAAAAAGTTATTAGCGCCAGAACACGGCAAAAAGGAAAATGAATTTTCTTAAATGTATGAAAATCTATATAATTTTGGTATCCCCGTGATCATACCAATCCAAAGAATACAGTAGAAATGGCATTTGCCGTAAAGTCTAAGCCCACAAGAAAACAGCAAAAATGCAATTTTTACACCAATTTCACGGAATTTGAAATTTTTTTCCAGCTTCCCAGTACATATCATGGTTTATTAAATACTGTCACTATGAAGTGCAATTTATGCAGAAAACAAGCCCTCACACTTCTCTCTACATGGAAAAATAAAAAAGTTATGGATTTTTGAAGGTGGGTAATATAAAATGAAAATACATAAAGGAAAAAAGGCCTGGTGGTTAAGGGGTTAAAGGGATATTCCCACGAAAACAAGATCCATAAATATACTCAGTATAACAAAATAACACATTTTCTAATTCACTGTACAGCAAGAAAAATACAGCATTTCACAGATATAAGTCCAACCTGTCTCTATTAGTACTGGTGTTTACAATTTTGGTTGTCCCTGGATCCAACTGTAAATCTTCTTACTATGGTAAGATTCTTCTCATGAATAGCTTCTCTGCATACTGCAATGCTATAAATACAAATCAATTAATCCTCCGCCTCTACGTTCACCCACTCCAAGGAAAAAAAAGCGTGGTACCTTTCCGGTCTAGATGTACAGTACTCACGGGGACAGTCCTTGGCTCATGCCTAATGTCCTCAAATTTCTATGCATAAAGCATAGGAGTCCTCTTATGAGGTTCGATGCTTCGGGACGGCGTCTCTCCTAGGAGTTTCGGAGGTAGCCCGTAGTCTCTGTGCTACTCCTAATTCCTCCCGCCAGGGGACTTGTTCCTCCACTTTTCGTTCCGTTCTCCTCGTTCCTTCACCTGATTGCTGTTCAAGGTAAGAAGAAAAGGCAAAAACGATGGTGCAGTATTTTCCCAGTTTCTTAAAAACTATTTTATTGGAAATACTCACAAGAGTAGAAAATAAAAAGGCCTTATATGTAAAAACACGCTCGGTACAACTGCCCGACTCCGAGTTTCGCCTGGTATGGCTTCTTCCGGGGCTTACCGGCGTGTTAAGATGCGTGTCTTTTATACACAGATTATTTAAAAGTACAGAACATTTCTCACAATCCATCAAAAAGCGTTTCACATACAGCTTTACAGTCTTCATATCAATGGAGCGTCCTAATATACAAAAATTCTTCTAATAATCTTCTCATATTTTTATCCAGTCATATAAAAAAGGGGGAGGGGGGGGAATATCTTCAAGGCGTGGTGTGTTTTTCCTCTTATCAACATTTTTCATAGGGCTTCCTAAAGGTAGTTTATAAGAGTGTTAATATCTCAAAACAGTGAATTTAAAACTGATTTTTCCTAATAAAGTGCTTAGTGATTTTTAAAGTGCTACTACAATCTATGTTTTATATACAGATTTTTTTGTACAGATTTTTTGTAAGTACATAACATTTCTCATCTTCCATATATAGCTTTACAATCTACACGTCAATGGGACATCCTAATATACAAAAGTTCTTCTGATAATCATATAGTATTATAATCGCTCTTCTGGAGGGGGGAGGGAAAAATTCCTTAAAGACGCAATATACTTTTTCATGTAACAATTTTTTCTTTTGTACTAGTTTAAAATGGTGCTAAAATCTCAGAAAAGTGAAATTGAATAAATAAAGTGCTTAGTGATATTGAAGTGATATTAAAGTGCTGGTGCATACATACATTTAATATTTTTTTTAAAAGCATTTAAAGAGAACCCGTCATGCAAAATAACCCCCCTAAACTAAATATATTTTCATAAACTGCCATTAGAGAGCATTGCCTCTATCCCTTCATTGTCCCTCTACATGCCTGTAAACCTAAGCAATGAGGTCCTAAAGCTGTATGCAAATGACCTGTGAAATGTCCAATGAAGCATTAGTATATTCAAGCTGTCCACTCTATTCATGAGTGGGAGGCACAGCCACACCCCCAGTGCATGACTGACAGCCTGTATAATGATGTGAGGCTGTATAATGATGTGTTTCCTGGTGCTGGCGCCCCCTGCAGCCTGTGTGTGCATGTGTGTGTGTGTTTAGGAGAGATACAGCAGCTCCAGGCTGCAGCCTTGTTACAGCAGAACATGTCAGATTCATGTGTAGCTGATGTCTGTGTCTCTCACCTTAGGAGGATGCAGCATGTCAGCAGATGACATACACACACTAGCCATACTTTACTATACATTACACACACACATGAGCAGGGGGAGGGGGAACAGGGGTAACAGGGGTGACATCACTGCCTCTGACCATGTGACCAGCCTCATTTACATGATAAAGAATAGATGATTTTACAATGATTAATGTATGAAATAACTAGATAAAGGCTGGGATGGGATCCTTGTGAGCTGCTCCAACAGGTAGTAGTGACAGGACAAGTGACAAAAGGATTCTCTTTGACTCATTTTTTTAATCAGATCTTCTCCCCTCCAATGTGGCAAAACTCGTTCTAAACTGAAAAAAAGAGGTACCAATGGGGTTTTTTTTTTTATGATGTTGCACGTAATGAGCCGACAGAGAATGATCTAACTTCCCTTTTCTTATGTTTCTGAAGTGCTCATTTACTTCAATTTCCTTATGGTCCTTCCTATATATTTCAGCCCACATGGGCAAACTATCATATAAATAACTTGAGTAGTATCGCAAGTGGCAAAATGTTTGATATTATATGTCAGGGAATTGTCAGATGCTTAAAAATTATGATTTCCTCCAGTATTAATTCTGCCTATATTCCTACACGCCTTACAATGTGTACACCTGAAGAAACCAGTGTGTGCTGTCCTTCAAGATTTCTATTATTGATACTGCTGTGTACTATGTGATCCCTAATGTTTTTTGTCCTCCTGTGGATAAATTTAGGTGCCGCCAATAGGGATCCTATCACCGGGTCAATGGTATAATCAACAATAAGGAATTTGATTATTTGTACATTAAGTTCCCTAAAACACCCACAATATATTTTTTACCTAAAAATAAAACATCACCTCCCGGACGCCCAATAGTGGCAGGCATAGACTCGATATCTAGCCGAATATCTGAGTATATAGATAAATTTCTACAACCATTGGTGTGAAATACACCGGCCTATCTTAGGGATTCAGGATCCCTTTTAGAACTTATTAAAGAAATTAGAGTAGATATAGATACTATACTGTGCACTTGCGATGTTACATCGCTCTATACATGCATTCCACACGAACAAGGTATAGCGGCTATTAAATCTACCCTGGAGGACAGCAAAAATATGACTAGTGAGCAGAAGGACTTTATTATTAAATTGATCAAGTTTGGACTAGAAAGGAACTACTTTTGGTTTGAGGGGTCATTCTTTCTCCAACAATTTGGGACGACAATGGGGGCGAAATTTGCCCCCTGCTATGCCAACATATATATGGCCTCCTGGGAGAATAAATATATTTTCCACAATAATCCTTTTTCAAGTCATCTTAAACTTTATAAAAGATACATAGATGATGTGGTCTTTCTATGGCAAGGCACTCAAGAAAACTTGGACAATTTTATCCTATATTTGAATGTAAACGATCAGAATTTGTCATTTACTTCAAACTATAGTAAGACGAGCGTTGCCTTCTTAGATTTGGAATTAATAAAAGAGAATAATACTATATACACCAAAACTTACTTTAAGGAGACAGACTGCAATAGTTTTATTGAGCACGCTAGCTGTCATTATGCCCCCTGGTTAAAGAACATCCCCAAAGGGCAGTTTAAACGGATAAAGCGTAACTGCAGCAAGAAGGATGATTACAATGAACAGTGACTGCTCTTAAAAAATAGATTCCTGGAGAGAAACCATAAGAATGAGGATATTGATCGAGCTATTATGGAATTAGAAGGGGAGGGTCCTGTGAAAGGAAAGGAGTTGCCCTTACAAATTATGGAGGAGGAGAGTAAGCAAATTGTGGTCCCATTTATCATTGAATATACACTGAATATATTCCTATCACATTCGACGAATTATTAAAAGAAATTGGCACATTCTAAAATATGACCCGGTGATAGGATCCCTATTGGCGGCACCTAAATTAGGGCAGTTTAAATGGATAAAGCGTAACTGCCGCAAGAAGGATGATTACAATGAACAGTGTCTGCTCTTAAAAAATAGATTCCTGGAGAGAAACTATAAGAATGAGGATATTGATCAAGCTATTATGGAATTAGAAGGGGAGGGTCCTGTGAAAGGAGGAGAGTAAGCAAATTGTGGTCCCATTTATCACTGAATATACAGAAGATTCCTATCACATTCGACGAATTATTAAAAGAAATTGGCACATCCTAAAATATGACCCGGTGATAGGATCCCTATTGGCGGCACCTAAATTTATTCACAGGAGGGCAAAAAACATTAGGGATCACATAGTACACAGCAGTATCAATAATAGAAATCTTGAAGAACAGACAGAACACACTGGTTTCTTCAGGTGTACACATTGTAAGGAGTGTAGGAATATACAGTGCCTACAAGTAGTATTCAAACCCCTGCAGATTTAGCAGGTTTGATAAGAAGCAAATAAGTTAGAGCCTTCAAACTTCAGACAAGAGCAGAATTTATTAACAGATGCATAAATCTTACAAACCAAAAAGTTATGTTGCTCAGTTAAAGTTTAATAAATTTTAAACATAAAAGTGTGGGTCAATTATTATTCAACCCCTCAATGGATCATTGTCTTGCTGAAATATCCATCCCCGGCGTAACTTCAACTTTGTCACTGATTCTTGAACATTATTCCCAAGAATCTGCTAATACTGAGAGGAGTCCATGCGACCCTCAACTTTAACAAGATTCTCGGTGCCAGCATTGGCCACACAGCCCCAAAGCATGATGGAACCTCCACCAAATTTTACAGTGGGTTGCAAGTGTTTTTCTGGGAATGTTGTGTTTTTTGGCCACGGTAGATAACGCCTTTTTGTATGACCAAACAACTCAATCTTTGTTTCATCAGTTCATCAGGACCTTCTTCCAAAATGTACCATGTGAAATTGTACTTCTAAGCTTCAAATACCGAGCACCAGCTCAGCACCATGCATGTGACTGTACCACCGTGCGCCGAAGCTGCTTCACATATAAAGATTACAAAAGTGTTTAAACTGCTATACATCGGTTACAAGGAAAATATGCTCGGTATTTGAAGCTTAGAGCAATTTCACATGGTAGGTTTCCTTTAAGGACGCAGACATTTTACAGCTTAAGGCTCAGCCCCATTTTTTGGATTCTGACCTGCGTCGCTTTTTTATGGTTATAACTTTTGAACTCTGTTACTTATCAAAGCGATTCATATTTGCTTCTTATCAAACCTGCTAAATCTGCAGGGGGTTGAATGCTACTTGTAGGCATTAATACTGAATTAATACTGGAGGAATTCATAATTTTTCAGCATCTGACAATTCCCTGACATATAATATCAGACATTTTGCCACTTGCGATACTACTCAAGTTATTTATATGATAGTTTGCCCATGTGGGCTGAAATATATAGGAAGGACCATAAGGAAATTGAAGACTTGGGTAAATGAGCACTTCAGAAACATAAGAAAAGGGAAGTTTGATCATTCTCTGTCGGCTCATTACACGCAACATCATCAAAAAAAACCTCTTTTTTTCAGTTTAGAACGAGTTTCGCCACATTGGAGGGGAGAAGATCTGATTAAAAAAATGAGTCAAAGCGAATCCTTTTGGATTTTCCAACTAAAAACCCTAATCCCACTGGGACTAAATGCAGACCTTGAGATTAAATGCTTTTTATAAAAATATTAAATGTATGTATGCACCAGCACTTAATATTTCACTCAAATATCACTAAGCACTTTTATTATTCAATTCACTTTTCTGCTTTTAACAACCATTTAAACTAGTACAATAAAAATTGTTACATGAAAATTATATTGCTCCTTTAAGGAGTTTTTCACTCCCCCTCTCCAGAAGCGATTAATCTAATCTGATTATCAGAAACTTTTGCATATTAGGATGTCCCATTGACATGTGAATTGTAAAGCTAATTGAAATGAAGATGAGAATGTTATGTACTTACAAAAATCGGTACAAAAAAATCTGTATATAAAACATATTGTAGTGCACTTTAAAAATCCTAAGCCCTTTATGGAAAATCAGTTTTAAATTCACTGTTTTTGAGATATAAGCACTTTTATAAACACCACTTTAGGAAGCCTATGAAAATGTCGATTAGAGGAAAAACACACCGCACCTTGAAGATACCCCCCCCTCCCCTCCCCCTTTTTTAATATGACTGAAAAATATCAGAAGATTATTAGAAGATTTTTGTAGTATAAAGGACTCTCCTTGATATGAAGCTGTAAAGCTTGTATGTGAAACCTTTTGATGGATTGTGAGAAATGTTCGTACTTTTAAATAATCTGTGTATAAAGACACGCATCTTAACACGCCGTAGCCCCGGAAGAAGCCATACCAGGCGAAACTCGGAGTCGGCATGTTGTACCGGCGTGTTTTTACATATAAGCCCTTTTTATTTTCTACTCTCTTGTGAGTATTTCCAATAAATAGTTTTTAAGAACTGGAAAATACTGCACTCGTTTTTTTGCCTTTTCTTCTACCTTGACAGCAATCAGGTGAAGGAACAGGAAGAAGGATGAAAAGTGAGGAACACAGTCCCCTGGCGGAAGGGAATTGAGTAGCACAGAGACTAGGCTACCTCCGAAACTCCTAGGAAGACGCTGTCTCGAATCATCGAACTCATAAGAGGACTCCTATGCTTTATGCATAGAAATTTAGGACATTAGGCTGAGCCAAGACTATCCCCATAGTAACTGTACTAGACGGAAAGGGTACCATGTTTTTTTTTCCTTGGAGTGGGTGAACGTAGAGGTGGAGGATTAATTGATTTGTATTTATAACATAAGGTTTTTTGGATCTTTTAACCTTTATCCTCCTTGCGCCGTTCCCTCTATGCATCTGCAAGTAAGAGTAACCATATTGTTGTTGTTTACTACGCTGCAGTGCTCCCTGTCTCTTGCCCTTGTATTACAAGACCAGCTCGGACACACTACAGACACAGGCACTTCCTGTCACCAAGCAGCATCATGCAGAGTTTACTCTACTGGCTACAGAGAAAATAAGGTATTTATTCAAGGGGAGGGAGAGGCATAGCAGGAATGACTGTGTGTGTTATAAGAGATTTAGCATATCTGGAGTGTGTAATTGTGTCTTATATTCATCTCATGCATATCATAATTTCTCATCTCTGCTCTGTCTCATCTCTCTTTATATTTGTCAGCTACTAGTAGAATTTTCAGAAGCTAAATTAAAGTGTAGATAAACCCTGAACCATGATAATCTAACCACATTGACAGCACAAAGCATTTCATAGCACAGAGGAATCATGTAGTGTTTCACACTCTGGAATTATACACTGACCTATAATTGAGTTATAGGAGCTATAAAACTGTAAAATTGTAAAGTAAGGGGTTAAAAGTTATCTTTTTTTATGGGCAAACTTTCAGATTTTAAAACAATGCTTATACCTCTTGTGTCACTATTTCCTCTTAGATTGTAAGCTCTTTTGAGCAGGGTGCTTACTACTATTGTTCATGTGACTATGTTATCACTCTGTAATTTTTTTGTTTTGTTTGTATATGTACCCCATGATTTGTAAAGTGTTACAGAATGTGATCGTGCTATATAAATTAAGATGTATTATTATTACAATGCCCAACAATATGAATGTAAATGAAGTCGATAACTTATAGACCATCTATTCTATTAAATAATTGCTTTTTGTCAATAAATGATAATGTGAGAGTCTGTTTTCTTATAACTTGTGTGGTGTAGTAAGGCTAAATTCCCACCACCGTTAGTAGTGCCCTGCCAAAATATCACAGACAATTTATGCAATGTATGCAATTATTAATAACCAAAGGTAAACTTGCATAAATTTGGGTTTAACCACTACCCCGATCCCCCGATCCCTAACGAATTAGTAGATCTTTCCCCGTCTGCCGATCTCTCCTGGCTAGAAAGCATCCAACTTGGTTCCTTCCTCAAACAATCAGGATCAGTTGCAGCGTATAATGCCCCTCTTAGACCGTTTGAGAATCTCTTTCGCTCAGCATCTCCTCTGGAACACTGCATATCCCAAATCTATGGCTTCCTGGTGAAAGAATCCAATGCCTCGGCCTTGCTTTTCCTTGCAGGTTGGGAGAGGGATCTGGGAGTCTCTATATCTCCAGAAGATTGGGATAAATCATTTCTGTATACTCACAAGCCCTCAGTAGTGCGTTCTTCTCAAGAAAAAAATTACAAAATCCTCTCTATATGGTACAGGGTTCCTGCCTTTCTACACTCAATCTATCTATTGACCCCAGACAGGTGCTGGAGATGCAGTCTAGACAAGGGAGACTTCCTACATATATGGTGGTCGGGTCGTGACATATCTCGCTTTTGAGACCAAATCTTTGAGGCTACAAATGACCTTATGGATACTGCAGCCATCAGGATCCCATAGGTGGCCTCCTCTCCATTCTCCCTGGGACCATAAAGAAACAAAAAAAAGATTTTCTCTCATTGTCTTTCAGCCAGTCATTTCTAGAAGATGGTGTTCCCCCCCCCCACTTTCAGACTTTGCCCAAGAATTACTGTACCTATTCAGAATGGAAGAAATAATGACAGATACCTCTGGTAACTCAGAAAAATTCTTAAAGCTATGGCAGCCATGGCTGGTCTTTCTGAATCCCCACGTTTCAAAGATATCCTTGCTCAGACCCAGGGCTAAATAGATTCAGGGTGTCCCTACTTGCCCCCATCGGGCAAATCCTTACCTTCAACATTCCCCCTCCAATATGTATATCTGGTGTCTTACATGTTCCTTCCCGCCCCCCTCCCCTGTCTTTTTATTTTCCTTTCTCTTTTTCTCACTCTTCCTCCTTCTTCCCTCCCTATCCCTTTTTCGTAGCATCTTGACTTTTCTTGTAGTATTCCTACTTCCTCTTACCCTGCTCGTACATAAAAAACAGTTTCAGACCACTCACCCCAAATAGTGCTTTAGTGCTACTATTCTGTCTGACGTGCAACTCAATTCTTTCTGTGCCACAATTCTGCAGCACGAACAATGTGCACCAAAGTAAAACATGGTGCACACTTCCCGAGCAGTGCGCCATTTTTGATGAATCTGGTGCACACTCCACAGGCAAACTGCTCATAGTGCAGTTTGCACTAGTCTTGATAACTGTGGTTCAGTATGTCTCTAAATACTTCAGAATTTATCCGACTGCTTTTGTTCTATGACACATCATCAATAAACACTAGAGACCCAGTGCCATTGGCAGCTATGCCCAAGCCATCGCACTACCTCCGCCATGTTTTACGGATGATGTGGCCTGCTTTGGATGATGAGCTTTACCACCCATACTTTTTCTATCCATCATTCTGGTAAAGGTTGAGCTTGGTTTCATCAACTGTGCTGGCTTTTTAGATCTTTTTTTAGCAACTTCCAATCTAGCCATTTTATTCTTGTGGCTTATCAGTGGCTAGCACTGTGCAGTAAACCCTTTCTATTTACATTCATGCAGCCTTCTCTTTATGCTACATTTGGGTATTGATACCCATATATCCAGGATTGAAATTATTTTGTGATTATCCTACATTGTTGTCTTCTGTGGGTGTCCAGATTGTTTTGAAATGATGAGCTCACCAGGGCTATCTTTATAGGCAAATGGGAATTTTTTGCAACACAAATATAAAGGAATGCTGTTGAGTAACAAAGGACTAACACAATTAATGGAAAAAACCAGATGGGTTGGATTTTCTTGGGAACTATTTCCCTCATCGTGATGACCCAGACATTGAAATTAGTGCTCCATACTGGACATAGACATATTGGGGGAAATTTATCATAAGTATATTAGAACAGAACTATTCTAGTTACCCATGGCAACCAATCAGAGCTCAGCTTTCATTTCCCCACAGATGTTTATAAAATTAAAGCTGAGCTCTGGTTGATTTCCATCGGCAACTAGAACAGTTTTACCTCAGACACATGATGATAAATCTCCCCCATTCTGTTTAAAGCAAAGACAAGACTATAGATGTCATAGTACCTTGAGTCTTTACACTATGGGGCTTATTTACTAAGGGTTCGCGGATCACATTTCTGTCGCATGCAAACGGATTTTGGCACAGTGGCGCAGGCTTTTATGCGACAGAAATCAGGGGGCAGACTGATTCAGACTGAGCGCGGGATTTAGTATTCAAATTGGGTTGCATCTAATTCACTTACATACACCGGGAAGAAGATGATGAGCTCCGTCGGACCTGAGCGTGGAAGCGACACATGCAGGAAATCGGGCGCACAATCGGACAATGCACATTGGGGAACGCGCCAGGGACAAGTAAGTAAATGTGCCCCTATATGTCTAGGAGGTGGAAAACTCCTCAACTACAAGGTCAACAATGTGGTGGGGGCTTAGGGAGGGTTTTAGATTTTGACCAAACTGGATATCCAATAAACGTAACATGGGGAGGGTCAATATTGACCAGCTGTATAAATCCAACTTACAGTACAGGGCATACTAAAATATGATCTACACATGTCAGCAGCACTGTCAAATAACAGTATTAATTTGATTAAAATATATCACATCGATATGACAATAACAGAGTAACCCTACCACAGTACCAAATTGTAGATTTTGCCACTCCTACTATTATAGCAGATGCTTCTTCCCGCTATAACTTTAATATGTTTCATACATATACATATATATATATATATATATATATATATATATATATACAGTACAGACCAAAAGTTTGGACACATCTTCTCATTCATGTTTCATGAATGTTTCTTCATTCTGTTTCATGACTATCAAAATTATAGATTCACACTGAAGGCATCAAAACTATGAATTATCACATGTGGAATTATATACTTAACAAATAAGTGTAAAAAAGCAAAAAATATGTCTTACATTCTAGGTTCTTTAAAGTAGCCTTTTGCTTTGATTACTGCTTTACACATTCTTGGCATTCTCTTGATAAGCTTCAAGAGGTAGTCACCTGATATGGTCTTCCAACAGTCTTGAAGGAGTTCCCAGAGATGCTTAGCACTTGTTGTCCTTTTGCCTTCACTCTGCGGTCCAGCTCACCCCAAACCATCTCGATTGGGTTCAGGTCTGGTGACTGTGTAGCCAAATCATCTGGTGTAGCATCCCATCACTCTTCTTCTTGGTCATATAGCCCTTAAAAAGCCTGGAGGTGTGTTCAGGGTAATTTTGCTGTTGAAAAATAAATGCTGGTCCAATTAAACTCAAACCGGATAGAATAGCATATTGCTGCAAGATGCTGTGATAACCATACTGGTTCAGCATACCTTCAATTTTGAATAAATCCCCAACAGTGTCACCAGCAAAGCACCCACACACCATCACAGCTCCTCCTGCATGCTTCACTAGGGGAACCAGGCACATTTGAGTCCAAATTTTTACCTTTTCTGCATCACAGAAAGACGTGGTAGTGGGAACCAAAGATCTCAAATTTGGATTCATCAGACCAAAGCACAAATTTCTACTGGTCTAATGTCCATTCCACACAAGTCTCTTCTACAGCTGCCTGTCCTTAGCAGTGGTTTCCTAGCAGTTATTTTACCATGAAGGTTGCTACACACAGTCTCATCTTAGCAGTTGTTGTAGAGATGTGTCTGCTGCTAGAACTCTGTGTGGCATTGACCAGAATTCTAATCTGAGCTGTGTTAGGGAAATATCCCCATATCTCGATGTAATGTGTGGTTCCAAATCATTGTATAGTGCGAGCTGCTCGGTGAATCACTCAGACCTTCACATGTTTGAGAGAATTCCAATTTATTTAGGTTGCAGACAGTTTTTATAGGTTCTAAAGACAAAGGAGCCTACTGACCATACCCACATTCCAATAGCCTTCAAGAGGATGTAACTGAAAGATGATCTGTGTACACGCGGGGGGGGGGGGGGGGGGGGTGCTATTCACAGGGATCTTTGTATATATACATGATAGAAGAACAGATACAAAAATGGATTCTATTCCATCACAATTCCTCCCTTTTTGTGAATAATTTCAGGTATTGCTCAGGTGGTACATTGACATGTGCTAATCACACATCCAGGACTTATCTGATTACTTCACCTGCTTCCCTCCTGAGCATCCTGAACATTATATCACAACACAATTCATGTAAATCCATTGTAAAGGGTAGAATCTTTACATCCTATTGGTGTATATGCTTATACATGTCAGCCTATCAACCCCTGAGTACTATTAGACATGGTATACGGCGCACACACTGTAGTAGGAGTGGTAATGTCCATAGCAGCATCAAGCTACACAGATTCATGTTCTGTAGTCTCTGGGTCCAGCACCATTCTTCTTCAGCTGTCGCTGTCTCGTTGTAGTTTCTACACGCTGATATGTCAGAGGTACTTGGGATGACTTTCAAAAGACTCTCAGGTGTCACATAAGGAACATCTCATCACCTGGGTGCAGGTCCTCTGCTCTAGCTACTTTAGGTTCTGGAACTGAAACAGATACTTGGTTATGCACCTAAGAAAAAATGTATCTGCAGGTTTTTGGACATCCACCAATTCTCTATGACACCTCTGGACAACCTTAGGGAAGTATATGTTCATCCATGGGGCAATTCTAAAAACAACCTCAGTAGGTGAAAAGACTTTTTAATCCCTAGTGCTCTTGTCAACTATATTACTGCCCCAATAGGGATTTTTACTTTAGTCTCTAGAATAAGTGGACTAACGTATTCCTCGATCCCTGGCTGTGGTCTTTACAGTTGCTTTAGTTACAGGATAGGGTTCAGATTACCCAGAAAAGAGGTTCACACACACATGTTCGTAGCTACTTACCTTTGGTAGCTGTACTTAGCCAATCTGCAGCCTCTGGAAGGGGTAAAGCGGCTTCGGAGTGTATATATGAGGGATTTCACTACTCTCCCTACATTGTACTTGGTATATATAAACATACTTGTGTAAATGGACAGTAGCAAAAGTAAATGTAAGTGATACTCAATACTTATCCACCATGGAGCAAATAGAGTCTTAGACTGGTGTCTCACCCTGTGGGTGCACTAAACCATCATAGGGTAAAGGGCCCTTGGCAGACATTGCTTGTCACCTTTTTGTCATAGTCCACCCTCCATCCATGGGGTCCCAGTTACTCCAGTCTTGCTTCCTCACCTGTGAAGCCTGTTTCTATATAGACAGGAGTATAGATAACTCTACTGGGCCAGCGAGGGTCACGGACTGTACTGATCCAGGCTCCTTTCCCCTAGGCTTTCCGGTAACCAGTATGGTCACTCCATGTGTTAGAGCTTTAGAGGTTTTACCTTCTATTATGGACCTTTATTGTAACACTAAGGCCTCTATCAGCTATTTCAAAGTCTCATAGTTGTTGATATACTTACTATATGAGGTTAGGAATCATAAGGAATCCCAAAACACTCACATTCTTCCCATCTGCCACTTTACCCCCCTCCATCAGTGCCTTCACCTCCGCCTCCTGTACAGACAGGTAGGTCAGGAGTGGTTCTGCTTCTGTTACCTCATGTTGTGTGACCACTGCACATCTGATGTAGAATTAACCTCATTCCTGGTTTCTAAAGCCATCTACAAAATACTCAAAATGCAGATTAATGATATATTCAGGTTAGACATATTAAAAGGTAACTGGTTCATTAATCATTAAGTTAATAGAAAATTTTAAATATAACCCGTCTACCTCATGTCTCCCCCCTTTGAATCTAGCGAGTAGTGGAGCTGGATTCAATGTAATACATCATAAAGAGGGCACATTATAACCGAGGTTTCTAGTCATGAAGAGGTGAAATACTATCAGGATAGTCCAAAACTACTACAGAAGCTTTTTATACACAGGCAGCAGTAGGATACAAAACCAAGAAGATCCAGGTTGTCATGTTACACACGATCAGCAGAGCTTCCGGCCTGTGTCCTCTCCTCTGAGGTGCTTGGCTTAAACTTAAATGAGAACAATAGAAAGTGAACAATATATTCCAGAAAAACACAGTTTTGGGACCAATGCCGATGTATCAATGCTGTATAATTATAAAACTATACAGTCATCCTGGGGGCACATACTAGGGGCACATACTGGGGGCACATACTGGTGGCACATACTGGGGACACATACTGGGGGCACATGCTGAGGACACATACTGGGAGACAGTGTTACTGAGCAGAAGCATCACTAGAGACAGTGATGTAGGAGGCTTCTAGGGATGTTATAACTTCTGCCTAAAAAGCTCCTAATAATAATCACCGTCATAGCTGCTGAATAGGAGTAATAGGGAAATCACTGATGAGCTAAAATGATAATCAACCTATGACTACAATTACTGGAATTTCTGACTGGAGTAGTCGTGGAGGTAGGTAAAAATTAACTTTTATTCAAAAATTATTAAAAATGGCTCCAGTATGACACGGCAGGAACTCTTTTGCCTCTTGTTGTTGGGGCGTTGATAGGGTCTTGTTTATACTGACTGGAGGTATTGGTGGCAACAAATCACTCACTTCTGCATTTGAGGATTCCCTCTGGGTCTGGGTCTTGATTAACCCCTTAGTGACCACCCATTTGGGTTTCTACTTCGGTCACTAAGGGACCTTGGACTAGGCCGACAGTTTTTTCTGCATAGGGGAATAGCAGTGACTGTTCTAACAGTCCGGATCAGAATGAGTTCCGATCCTGTCTGTTTAAGCCTTTAGATCCCGCGGTCAATACTGTGACCATGGAATCTACGTACCTGCAGAGGGAGGGGGCTTCTGTCTGACCATGGAATCTACGTACCTGCAGAGGGAGGGGGCTTCTGTCTCTCTCCTCCCAGCTTCACTGTAATAAAGGGCCCCGGGTTTGTCCAAGTCCAGTTCTGGCACTTCTAATGCACTGCAATAGATGGTTATTTATGATCATAGATGATATATCACATGATCACTAGTTCTTTTGCTGGTAATGTAAAAATAAAAAAAGTAAAAATATATACAAAATAGAAAAATAAATAAAAATTAAAAATAAAATTTATTGAAATGTCTCAAAAGCCAATAACACATATAAAACAATATATCCCCAAAACGTCCCAAAATTGCCAATCTATAAAAATATAAAAACAGTTTACGGCTGTAAACCCTGTAATGGAAAAATGTGCCCAAATGTCCAAATCGCCAACACATAACCGTTTTGCAACACATAAAATGATCAAACTGATCAAAAGGTTTCACCCTTTCCAAAATGGTAGCAATAAAAATGTCAGCTTGTTTCAGAAAAGATGACACCTTAGCAAACTCTGTTCTCTAAGTATGAAAAAGTTATTGGAGTCAGAATATGGCAAAATTAAGATGTTTTTTCATACAAAAAGTTTTCATTTTTTAAAAATCTATTAACAGCTAATAAAACCTTTATAAATTTGGTGTCCCTGTAATCATATCAAACCAAAGAATATCAATTTTATTTCTTGGCAAGTTTATTGCGTTTTGAATTTTATTTCCACTACCCAGTACACTGCATGGAAAATAAAATAATGTCACAAGTAAGTACAATTTGAAGATATGCAGAAAAAAATCTCTCAGACAGCTCTATATATAGTAATATAAAAAAGTTATATGAAATGTTATAAGTGGGGAGCAATAAACATAAAGTAAAATAGAAAAAGCCCATCAGTGGCAAGGGGTCAAAATGCCCCCTATAACACGTGATAAAAAGTTTACAAATTCTCTGGAATAAAGGTTTGTGGTACCTGTGGCGCCGTTCACATTTGGCATTTTGGTTATGTTTTGAAACGCAATCCAAAGGATCACATGTTTTGGTAACATTGGGGCAGATTTACTTACCCGGCCCATTCGCGATCCAGTGGCGCGTTCTCTGCGGTGGATTCGGGTCCGGCCGGGATTTATTAAGGTGGTTCCTCCGACGTCCACCAGGTGGCGCTGCTGCGCTGAAGAGCATCGGAATGCACTGGAATACACCGAGCCGGGCTGAGTGAAGGTAAGTGCAATTTTCGCGACACATTTTTTTTCAAAAATGCGGCGGTTTTTCTGAATCCGTCGGGTTTTCATTGGCCCTTAGTAAATGACCCCCATTGTGTTTCCAACACATTAACTAAACGAAGGAAATTCAATCTTACCTCAACATGTGATCTCAGGTGAAGCCTTTGGATTGCATTTCAAAAAGCAACCAAAATGTCACAGGGGTTCTGATTAATAGAACCTTTGGAGAATACTCTCCTGTGTTCTCTCAGTCCCTTGATGTCACCCAAGTACATGGCGGTATGGCTTTGATACGAGAAGCTGATCAAAAATTTCACCCTTAGGGTGCGACTACACATTCAGTTTTTCAGATGCAGTTTTTGATGCCCAAACCTGGAATGGAGTAAAAGTAGGAGGAGGAACAACACCTTTTAATTATTTGTCTCAACCCATTATCATCCACACCTGTTTTTGGCTTCAAAAACTACATCTGAGAAACTGAATGTGTGGTCACATCCTTACTTTTTGTAATTCAATACAAAAGGTCATTATTCAAGGCACAATGTGGAAATTGGTGGACAACTTCAGGATCCTGAGCCACACTATTTACAACTGCACACTTTCTGATGCATTTTCAAGAGTGGGATCTCTCAACTATTCAGTGCCAAAATTATCATGTGAGACCTTTAATTTAGGGATATTGTGATGAGGATCTCGGAAAGTGGTATCGACTTCCTTTCCGGTTAGAACCTGTAAAGGAAAAGAGTCACATTCATCATGCATTTCTGGGGTAGGAGGGGTTTCCAAAGTTTGTTTGAAGGTTTTACCATTTCTCCACAACTCCCAGAACAATAGGAAATTTTGTGCTAAAATCACATTATGCATGAGATTTTTCACAATACCCACATCATAAAAGACAGTTCCTACTATAGTTTCAATATTAACACTGGCCATGGGGTAGTCCTTGGTATCCCCATGGATGCAAAGAACACTCATATGCTTGTCTGGAATGAAGTCCCCAGCCAGGAAGCTGGCATTCACCAAAGTCACTGGAACCAAGCAAAGCCTGTACCGGATAGTTGTTCACGCTAATATTGCAGATCTGAGGCTAGGACTTAAGTCCCAATGCTTCAGCACATACAGACTCTGCAAACAACTACTGATTCCAACCACATTCCTTCGGCTCAGAGGTGAGAGGGCAATGGGCAGTGATATATCCCTGCTCATGGCATATTCAGCACCGTACTAGCCCTGGTTCCCCAAGCAGAGTTCCATTTTGGGGTTAGTGGACTGCTTGGGAGACACCTCATTTCATCTTTGGGGTCTCCATGTCTAACCCAGCGCTGCAACTCCGGGGGAAACGCTCTGAGGAACCGGTCTAGGACCTCTTTCTCCACAATCTGTACAGGGTACAGGAGTCATTTCTTTAGCAAGTGTATAAGGTTGTACACTTGGGACCTGAAAGGCTTGTCCATAAAGAAACTCCAAGAATTAACATGAATTAGTATGGACAGCAGTGGTTACCCCCAGCCGAGCAAGAATTTCTACTTTTGGTTTCTCATAGTCTCTAACATCCTGCTGGCAGAGGTTGTAATATCTTTCTGGGGTTTGGGGGGGGGGGGGGTCAGAAAAGGTGCAATGACATCTGCCCAGTCAAAAGCTAGCAGTCTTTATTATTCTGCTATTGAATTATTCTGCTATTGAATTTTAAGAAGGCTAATTTCACAAAATTCAGGGCTGCACTACAGGATATAGACTGGGATCAGCTACTGTCACATGATTACACTACGGTTAAATGGAAGACATTCAAATCTATCCTGGGTCATTAAACTTCTAAATTTATTCAGATAGGTAACAAGTACAGATGGGTTAGATTACACCCTGTGTGGCTTACAGCTACGGTGAAAAGGGCAATTAATGATAAAAAGAGGGCTTTCAAAAAATATAAATCTGACAGGTTACCTGGGGCATAAAACAATTACAAAAAACTTACTAAAATCTGTAAGAGGGAAATAAAATCGGCCAAAATACAAAATGAAAGACTGGTGGCCAAAGATAGCAAAACAAATCCCAAGAAATTTTTTAAGTATATCAATGGGAGAAAAAAGGGTCAGACTGGAGACTACGAGAAGGCTGAGATAATAAATGGGTTTTTAGCTCCATTTATACAATAGAAGAAGAAACTTCTGCAAAGAGTGGTTCCAGTGTGGGTGATGCGTCCTGTAATATACTAGACTGGTGGAATATAGACATGATCCAATCTAATCTCAATAAAATGTGTGTGTACAAGGCTCCTGGACTAGATGGGACACACCCCAGAGTTCCTAAAGAACTCAGTTCTGTTATTGTTGTGCCACTGTCTAAAATCTTCAGGGATTCCGTAATGTCTGGTGTGGTGCCAAGTGACTGGAAAGGGGAATATTGTGCCAATATTTAATAAGGCTCCAAAACTTCACCAGGCAATTACAGGTCTGTAAGATTAACTTTCATTGTGGAGAAAATGTAGGAAGGATTAGTAAAAGACATAAAAGGCATATTTTACTGACATAAAATAGAATAATAAGTGACAGCCAGCATGGGTTTCTTAAGGATAGAAGTTATCAGACTAACCCGATCTGCTTCGATGAAGACTGTGGTAGATCCTTGAACGGAGGAGCTGCTGTGGATATGGTGTTCTTGGATTTTGCAAAGGCATTTGACATTGCCCCTCATAGACACCTGATAGGTAAAATAAGGTCTATTGGTTTGGCAGAAATTATTTGTAATTGGTTTGAAAAGTGGCTGAAGGATCGTATCCAGAGAGTTGTGGTCAATGATTCCTACTAAGAATGGTCCCCAGTAATAAGTGGTGTACCCCAGGGTTCTGCGCTTGGCCCACTGCTATTTAATATACTTATTAATGATATAGAGATAGGAATTAATAGCACTTTGTCTATTCTTGCTGATGACACCAAGCTGTGCAGTGTAATACAGTCTTTGGAGGATGTTCATAGGCTGCAGGGTGACTTGTACAAACTGAGTGTTTGGTCATCCACTTGGCAAATTAGGTTCAATGTGGATAAATGTAAGGTTATGCACCTGGGTGATAATAATCGAAAAGCAAAATATGTCCTTTGGGGAGTAAATTTGGCAGAGTTCCTTGTTGAGAAGGACCTGGGGGTACTAGTAGATCATAATTGAATAACAGCATGCAATGTCAATCCCTTTAAAGCCAGCAAGATCTTGTCATGTATCAAAAGTGGTATGGACTCTCGGGATAGGGATGTAATATTACCACTGTACAAGGCATTGGTTCAGCGTCAACTGGAATATGTGGTCTAGTTTTGGGCACCAATCCATTAAAAGAAGGCCCTGGAGCTGGAGAGGGTTCAACGTGAGAGCCACAAAAATGATAAGGGGTATGGAGGGTCTCAGTTATGAGGAAAGATTAAAACAACTACATTTATTTAGTATGGAAAAGAGATGACAATGAGGGGACATGATTAATATATATAAATATATGAATGGTCCATACAAAAAATATGGTGGTAAGTTGTTTTGGATTAAATCAAATGTAATGACAAGGCGGAACTGTCTCCATCTGGAGAAAATAAGGTTTAATCACCAGAGACGACAGGGCTTTTTCATTATGAGAACTGTCAATCTGTGAAATAGCCTGCCTTGGACCCTGGTCACAGCAGGGACAGCAGAGAGCTTCAAGAAGGGTCTAGATTAGAGATGAGCGAGCACTAAAATGCTCGGGTACTCGTTATTCGAGAGCCACAGCACATGCCTCCCAGTATATAGGTAGCCACAGCACATGCCCCCCAGTATATAGGTAGCCACAGCACAAGCCTCCCAGTATATAGATAGCCACAGCACATGCCCCCCAGTATATAGGTAGCCACAGCACATGCCCCCCCGTAATTAGGTAGCCACAGCACATGCCTCCCAGTATATAGGTAGCCACAGCACATTCCCCCCAGTATATAGGTAGCCACAGCACAAGCCTCCCAGTATATAGGTAGCCACAGCACATTCCCCCCAGTATATAGGTAGCCACAGCACATGCCTCCCAGTATATAGGTAGCCACAGCACATGCCTCCTAGGAGATAGGTAGTTGCAGCACATACTCTCAGTAGATAGGTAGCCCCAGTACATACCCCCATTAGATGGGTTGCGACAGCACATGCCTCCAAGTAGATAGGTAGCCACAGCAACAAAAAAAATGAATAGAAACATACCAGTGCTCCCTGCAGCCAGCTCCTCATTGCTTCCACACTCTTCTCTTTGATCCTGGCCTAGATGATGGCGGTGATGGCGCCTGGGTCGTACAAAGGACCTAGGCAGCGGTAACATCGCTGCCTGTGTCCAGCGATCAGACACACAGCAGCCATCACTATTTAGTAAAGATCTGTCTGAGAGCCAGATACAGCCAACAAAAGAGCCACATCTGGCTTCTGAGCCATAGGTTCCCTACCCCTGACCTAAGGCCATGCAGCAAAATATAGGACATGTTCTATATTTAGCTGAATTTGCAACGCTGGTGAGGGGTGCTTACTCCCCCTCCCTTATCCACCCGGCCGTGTGCTATATCTGGGGTCCAGTCTAGGTGAGCACGTGGCTGTATGAATAAAGCCTAAGACTACCTGCATTGGTAGTGTCGGCAGGGCTTTTTTTGTGGGGAACAAGGGATTCTTTGCATCATGTCTCAACATGATACAAGGAATCCCATCCCTACAGTGTCAGCTAAAGAAGCCATCTGTATATTTAGTTCAGATTCAGATAGGGATACAACAATGTGAACACTTAAAACATCTAGGTTGATATCATGGAGGGGGGGGGGGGGGAGTAGCTCCTATACTGAGCCACCCATGTGCCACCACTATTTAGGTGGCGCATTCAGGCTGTGTTCACATGTAGCGTTTTGATTACATTTCGAAACAAAAGTCAAAGGCTGCACATTGAGTTAACATTGTGTTTACATCATGAAGTAAAAGTGATGTTACCTCAAGTTTTGATTGCAGGTGTAGCCGTTGACTTGTGTTTGAACACACAATCAACATGCCACATGTGATCGTGGCCTTGCATTTGGCTGCAGCATTTATATGTCTGGCAGCAGATACCGGTTCTGTACATAGGGGATCCTTACCAACAATGTGACATACATGTACTTCACAAGTTTTTCAGGGGTCAATGAAAAGACTCCTGCTGAACTTGATCAACTTTTCTAAGAGTACTCTTTCTGATTGATGTGTCTGACCCCACGTGGAGGGGGATCTGTAGAGAGGAGCATGAAGTCTCCTGAAGTTCCTTCCCTCATCAGATGTACACTACATAAGAAGATTGCTGAGGCTGAAGGGAGGCTCTAGAAGTCATATCTCATCATGTGTATGATCCAGAAACAAGCCCCCGGCAGAATGGGGATTCCACTCACTACAGATCACGAGTAAAACTCAATTATCCCTTACAAACCTTGTTGCTAGACTTGAAGCATCATTTTCAAGGCCAGATTATCACCTTCTTTTGTTTTTTGGGTTTACATTTTTTGCTTCCATTCTTTAAAAACTTGTTTTCCATGTATGGAGCTCTATAAACGTAGCTGGCACGGGTTTGATAGTATTAAAAAGTATTTATATTTGTTAATCATAAAAATAACATTAATCACAATAATATCCAAAATTGTAAAAACATGAGACAAATTCACATATCCATTTGTAATCTGTGATGATCTATAGTCATGCGTTCAATAAAGATCCCCAACACAACCATATATCATGTGTGACACTATGTCAGGGTCGGTGGTAGTGGAAGTGATGACGTATGCCGACACCTAGGAGCGGAGTCTACGTGGTCCTGGTGATGACTTCACGGGGAGTGACGATCACAGCCAATATGGTGGCGTTCTTGCACCACTGGCTGTTACATGCCACCGATGCCAGCGTGTAGAGGGTTAGCACTCCATCCAGTGCTGGCCACTGGATGTATCAGTGGATTGATCCTACACATGCAGGGAGATGGAAGGACCACCACATGTTAAGTTCTAGCATATAAATATAGCAATCCGTGGCAAATTATTCCATTTTTCTAACTCTACACCAGGCTCCATTTATTATATTTTCAGTTTTGCTGAATAGGTTTGAAAGATGTATCTGGCCTTTTTTACTTTATCATATTTATTATTTTTTTTCTTTCTTTGTATCTTTAGGCCCAAATAAATTTTTTTCACTACAAGTTTATTTTTATAGCAGTATCTAAGTTTTTTTAAATGTATTGGAAAAAATGACACTAATATTGTGTAGTTTTAAAAGATATAAATTTCTATGGTTATTATTATTTTCATTTGAAACCAAATGAACTACTGAAGTAGTATTTTATTTTTCTCATCCACACTTTCCTAGCAAGGATGGAAAGCCTTGATTATAAGTGACACTGATACAAAGTGATGTGACGTGTAGAGTAGCTCATATTATCCTCAACTTAGACTCTCCACATGCAAATTTCTCCTGACACTGTTTTCTTCTCGCTCTAGCTGGAGGCCCTGTGGGGAACATGACAGTTGTAGAAAAGCTGATTGGGGTCACATTGTGAGGTCAACGGGATTACAGCCAATGTCAACACCAACCCTAAGACAACCTACAGCCAATACTGCAACAAATCAGTACCATGCTCATGCTGGAAGTCAGAGATCCTGTCCCTAGTGGGTTCAAAAGTCAGGGAAGCTCAACAAGGATTGTGTTTATTAGGTGATGCTTTCACTGAAGTGTGAATCCCAGAGCCGAAATATATATGGATTTAAAGACACATGAAGGACATAAGGACATAATACAACGGGATCTTATGAGTAACAACAGAACCACTTGAAGAAGAAGAAACACATTTGAATTTATCTATATTACAGAATTATGATTTCACTTATATCTTCTTAATTAGGAAAATAAAAAAAATGAAAGTATGAATAAAATTATTATATACTTACCACATTAGTTTTGTCATATTTCCAGTTCCCACCAGGCCAGTCACTAGCTGCCATATCCCCTTTCTACCATTTCCTTTCCACCAGGCCAGTCACTAGCTGCTTGTGGGATACTCCATGTATGTCATTGCCAGTGATAAAAACAGGGTTAAGGAAGTGGCTAAAAAATACTGGTTAAATCCCCACAACCAGGCCAATTTTCTACTACCAATCATCCTTTTTTCACATCTATTTTTCCCCGATGCCAGGGGTTCACCATCCATGAGGCAAGGTGAGCCTCTTGCCTTAGCCAGCACCAACTGCAGCAAGATCGGGGGGAAGCACCAGAGGCTCTGTGACCTGCTGTAAAGCAGGATTTGACATCTAAAATTAGTGTCTCTTCACATTCTATGTTGCATGGAGAGCCCACTTTGCTAAAGAAATAACCTGACATATTATTTCTGGATTGGGCGGAGGGGGAGCCGTTCTATAGTTTGAGAGTTTGCCTGATTCATTGACTTCTGTTGTATACACAGTTCAATGAAAATTGTTCAGAAAATGATCTACTTTTTAATGGAACAGACAGACTAGCCCACATTTACTAAGGTCCTTGCGCTAGTTTTCTGGCGGACTTTGCATGTATTTAAGAAATGCCTGCGCCACATATTTGTTGCATGCGACCCTTTTGTGTCGCGGCTGGACTATTCTTCATGCGACACAAATTTCTGCACTGAAAAGGGGCGTTCTGGTGCGCCACATTTATCATGCAAAGTCCAAAAGAAATATGTTGCATGCGCTATGTTAATGGTGCACTCTGTCGGGGCAGTGCAATCTGTAGTAACCTGCAGAAATCCTGAATCTGGCGCACTCTGCACTTTACAAAGGCAAGCAACACAATTTAGACACTGTTTTTAGTAAATGCGGTAGTAGTAACTGCATTAAGTTTTAACTCTCTTTACTAACCTGTCCTGTGTCCTCCTCCCATATGTTATCTGCAGTCCTATTCACTTTGTATATAAAATGACTGCTGATGCCTAGGTCAAGCGACAGCACTTCTATTTATTATATTATATTTTGTTCTATGCCCAATCTTCCTCATAGACTGTAAGCTCTTGTGGGCAGGGCTCTCACTCCTTTTGTTCCATATGAATGTTTGTGCTCTGTCATGTTTTATTATATTATATTTTGTTCTATTCCCTTATGAAGAATGGCTGGAGCATTATACAAGCTTTTTACCTCTTGTGTTGCCCATTCTTCTTCATAGACTGTAAGCTCTTGTGAACAGGATCCTCACTTCTTTTGTAGCATATGAATGTTTGTGCTCTGTCATGTTTTATTACATTTATTATATTATATTTGTATTGGTCCCCTATGATTTATAAAGCGCTACGTAATATGATGGCGCTATATAAACTAAGATTTTTACTACTACTATTATTATTATTATTATTATTATTATTATGTGGGCCACAGTCTGTTAGAACAATGTGTGTTTGCATTGAACCATTTAAAAGTATTGCATTTAGTGCAGCCGTGTGCTGTCCTTTAACAAAATGAGCAGCACGTGTCTGTTTTTCGCTGTTGTAGCCATGGGCCGTTATTAATAGGATTTATTCTCTATTCACATGGGACACTCAGGATGGTAGCTGTACCTGTAGACCTTGTCTTGGTTTCTGGGATATTTTTGTGGTGGGACCATAAGACTGTGGATAGGAAATGATTGCCTTAGATTTCACAGTTTCTTTGTTATATCTGGCAATAAGAACATGCACTTGGTTAGATTAGCACTTGTACTAGGTATATGTATAATATAAAGTTGACATTGTATATCACTTTACAATGTAGAAAGGCCTGCTCAACAAGGAATAGGACCGGTTCTATAATTTGAGGCTCCTGCTGTGTTCACAAGTGTCATTTACATTGCGTTTTGAGACATAATACAACAGCTCAGGAGATGAGTTTTGCCTAATGACATTGCTTTTAATATGTGTGCTTAAAAATTAAACTTTAACACTTTGTTAACATATTTGTATAAGCATTAAATTTTTTTCCCCATAACCCATTAAATTTTTCTCTCTCCAGAAAGGTATCCAGGCCTCTCTTGAACATGAACATAGAGTCCGCCATAACAACCTCCTGGGGCAGAGAGTTCCATAGTCTCACTGCTCTTACAGTAAAGAACCTTTGTCTATGGTGATGGTAGAATCGCCTCTCCTGTAGGCGGAGAGGATGCCCCCTTGTCCTGGTCACAGGCCGAGGTATAAAAAGATCTTTGGAGAGGTCCTTGTACTGCACGTTCAGGTATTTGTACATTGTAATGCATAACTTTACATTAATCTACATTAACCCTCATCAACCATTTCTCTGCCCACTCCTCAAGCTTCCACAAATCTCTCTATAATGCTAAACTATTGTAATGTATCGTATCATATGCACCGTAAACGCAATGTGTGAATGTAGCCTAAAACTACAAAAAAAGTCCATTCAACTGACATTACACCCCCCCCCCATTGTTTATCTCCAGTCTAAACAGATTCTGAATAGTAATATAGTTAGGCCATGGTCATACAATGCGTTTGAATATGCGTTCTGTGAGGAGTTACTCTCAATGTGCTTTAAATGCATTTCAAATTGCATTTCAAGCCTCTTGTGTGAATGTGACCTTATGCCCTTATTGTTTTAATAGGCTAAGTTGGAATATCACCCACCACCCAAGGACAGGAGGGGCACTGATTTTGGAAAAGAAAAAAATTATGTCCAATTTTTATTTTAGTGACAAAGACCCATAAAACCCAGACTTCTGGGACTGAGAAGTTATTAAAGAAACACATGTAGAGGCATGCATGGTGTCCCCAGGTGGATTCATAGCTAGTCATAGAATGAAATGGATATCATATTATTAATTGTGAAATCTGTTTAAGCACAGGAAAGCATGTCTACAAGAGCTTTGTATGGATTATTAATGGGTGGAAATGTGATTATTAAATCAAGCATTGTAGTGTAGCTCCAGGAGTTGTTTGGCTGCTAATTATTTTCCAAGCATATGTATACATATCTAATAATCTGAGCCTACAGGCTTGTCTCTGCCTGTTAGTGTAACAAGGCTGCTATTAATGAGATTGCTCTGTAATTGAACCAACTCCTGTATCCCCTGATAATGGCTGCATGTTAATCTGAATTTGCAGCTACAAAGCATCCATCATACTTGCTCAAACAATAAACATTAACGTTGATTTGCCACGGGTATAAATGCTCTGTTAATTATTAGGCAAATAAAAGAACACACTCTTAATTGCAGCATTCAGGCCAAGAATTCCTGCAATTTTCTGCAGTGGCCACTGTGTGGCAGCATGGGACAGATTGTCTGCACAATCGCAATGGTATGAGTGTTTAAGCTAGCGGGGAGAAAAGGTTGGGTAACGGGTGGGGGTGATTGGTGGAGAAAGTGGTGTGAATTTCAGCTCAGGATGAGTCAATGTTATGGTAAAAAAAGGTGCGTTTACATCGATCAAAAACATGCATTAATAAAGCAACCACAAAGAATGGTTCTTCTAAACATAGGCAGCTGTTGGTGACTTTGAAAAAGGTACAGTTTCTAAATGTAAAAAGGCTGAAAATTGTCTCAAATCTGTTTCTAGGATACGTCTAGAACCTAGGATGAAAACTTAACTTACTTGTTAACCATTCAATAAAAGGGAGCTTATTTCCCATATGCACTTCTCTTTTGCAAACAATAGTGCAAAGCAAGTTACAGGTAGTCGTAAATGGGGATTGGGAGTTTCTGTGTAATAAATAGATTTATTTTAAAAAGAAAAGCACAAAATGTATATTTTTAATTTCATTCACAAAACAGGTACTTAAAGGGGGTAGGGTGGTTTCACATGGGTTTAATCACATCCGTGATTTTTCACTGAACCCAGTTTGGCCTATGGACACATACAGATTAGTTTTCTATCCCTGGTTTCAGTGATTTGTCATAGATGCCTTACTGATCCATTCTTTTCAATGGGCTTTCCACAGATCAGTGATCAGTTTTGAACCTGTTCTTTTTTGGCTGACAACAACTGATCACCAGGACCCGATGTCCCGCAATCTTCTTCTGACATGCCGGAAAAGAAAGGTGGCGTGTCAGGTGAAGTACCTTTAATGGCCGCCGTACAAACCCGATATGACGGTCAGTAAGGGGCTAACAGCCACATGTGAATGCAACCTCAAGGAAGTACAGACATTTAAGGCAGTAGCACAAACTGACACTAGCAACCCCCCCCCCCCCCCCCCAAACCGCGTACAGCACCTTTTAGATATTTTTTTATGTGTTTCACTAATACTAGTATCCATGAGATTAGAGACATAATTCTTCTAAAAAACTACTTTATATCAACTCTGTGAGTCCATTGGAGGGGTTGGATCTCTGCCTACTTACTAACCAACCTCACTAAGGCTTACCAAGATGCAGATTTTAGTGTAATACAATGTTTGTTAAAACTTGCAACATTTGCATGCCACAAAGCTGGCGTAGAAAACATGATAAAATAGAATGATAAATAGGGTTGCTTCTGGACTGGTCCTAGTATTATTAGGACTATATGTAATAAAAGCACACTGTACCATGCACTATCTTCCCGCCTTGTTCCATGTTCGCCCAACCTGAAAGATATTTATATGATTGCCAAAAAAATCTTACAGACTCCAGGGGAAATATGTTTTGTCTCTAATCCCTCAACAAGGCCTCACTTTTAATATGCAGCATGGTTTTGGGCACTAGTTCACAAAAATAAGTTTTCAAACTGGACGGAGTTCAGAGACAGGACACAAAATTAATGCATTAAAGGTAAGATTTTACATCCGATAACAGGCTTTTCATACAAGCGCTGCTTACACTAAAAAAGAGCGACCATTGAGAAAACATGGCAACTTCAAACAAGCAAACTCAGTGTCAACAAACAAAACTCCTTTAGGAATTTTCCTTCAAAATTGTGCAGAAGAACAACGTTCTCTTTACATTTTAGGAAAGGCGCTTTTACCCAGGTCTGACTACAAATATATGATTTTGACCTATTAAAAGTAGCAGGTAAATGGGTTGAACAGAAGCATCCCTACTCTTATCCACAAGCTGTGTTTGATATTGCAACTCAGCTTATTCAATTGAATGTGGATTGGGTGCAATACTAAACATGACAATGGGGAGATGGAGGTGCAGTTTCAGGTTAAAACTGACAATTTTTAATTGGTATAAAAGCATTCACGCTGCTGGGTAGCTTCCAGTAGCGTGAATACAGTAATATATTTATTAGGAGCGCAGTTTCTGTTATTAAGCTAAGACAAGTACTCGGCTCTCCCCCTTCCCTCTCCCTGCTGTTACAACCCGTCAGCACAGAGATAATACACCCTGCTACCACAATATTTCTAACAGACAGAGGGAGGGGAGGTGAGCATGTTACAAGGGCTTTGGCTGAAGTTTAACAGCCAGAGCCCGGACTGGTTATGGTCATGCCCCTCAGAGTTCTTGTGCATCATTTACATAAAGTACTTGTCACACACATGTTCCAGAAAAGAAGTATTTATTTCACACCATCCTCCAGTATTTATATCTATGTTATGGCATTCTTACTCCAATTCTTATGAACCACGGAGGGTTCTTTTATTGCACGGCGCACATCTAAAAGTGACTTTTTTTAATCTCATTAGCTTGGTTTATGGTTATATAGGTATTAATTTGGGTTACCATTATGTAAGGGAGCATACATTAATATATCTGTGTGAAGCTTAGTGCAATTCTCTGAAAACATTGGGGCACATTTACTTACCCATCCTATCCTGGGTGCAGGTAAGCGAGTGTCAATGGACACTTTCTTAAAAAAAATACTGCGTTTTTTCCGAATCTGTCGGGTTTTCCGATGGCCATGCCCCCGATTTCCGTTGCATGCAAATTTTTGGGAAACCCGAATGACTCCCATTGTTTGGCCCCCATGTGCATTTCTCATTTTTTTTGCTGCATATATTGGTGAATATACACATATTGGGTATGCTTAAACTCCTCACATCTTACTGTTTTTAGGAATATATATTTTCTTTATATAAGTATTCTGGATTTGTACATATTTTAGAGCAAATTTTGAATTTTCATGTAATTTTTGCATTTAATTACTGTTTGCTGCAAAGTTGCATAAGGGTGATACTGTTTATGAATTTAAAAGTTAATTTTGTGTACATGGTAGGCAGTGATTTCTGAAAAAAATGATTTTGACAGAATAGGCGCTTCATACTTTGTGTGTAATATATTTTGAAACACATTTGTGGATTGCAACCAAATATGGAATGGCTTTTGTTTTAACATTTTTAAGTATAAATTCTTGTTGATATTGTGTATTGTGGTTTGATGTGAGTTATGTAAAAATGTATGTTACATGAGGGTGGAACAGGCTGTCAACTGTTAATCAAGGCAAATGCAATTGCCTGTTTGTCTGCTACAATATGTAGGTTTTAGCGGTGTCTTTACTTCTTAATCTATTAAATTACTATATTCTTGAAATTTGTAGATGAAAATCAGATATTTAGTTAATTCAATTTTAGTGATATAATGATTTATTCATGTTAACATATGACTATGAGGTATCTGTGAAGTATAAACGTGTTCATCTATTGCATTTAGGAGATTGGAAGCTAAATATTTTCTGTTTGGAGCACATTTTTTGCCATCTCTAAACTCTTCAATGCAATTTTAAAATTCCTGTAGATAAACGACGAAAGAAACTAGGCCCTGCCTCAGGTGGAAGGAGCAACCTACGGATAGTGCAGCGTTTTGGCACGGACGTGACAGTACCCCCCTTTTAAGAGGGGCCACCGGACCCTCACCATTCCCGCAGAGATTGGGAGGGGGCAATGGTCCATTATCAATGGTAGCAAGAATATTATCAGAGCACAAGGTTTTTTCAGATGAATTGGTCTGAGCATCATCTTGCACAGCCTCATGCACTGGATGAGATATGCAAAAATCTCCTTCCTTGGGGCACTTAGTCCCCGGGGAAATATCAGTTGAGAGGCCTGTGCGGGGTTAATGACACTGCAGACTCCTTCACCAGAACTTTGACAAAATCAACAATACTTAAGGATCACATAAAAGTACAAAGTAGGCATGAAGGCTTGGCTCGAGGGTCCGGGGTGGGCTGGGCAGGACGCACGGGGGTCCGAGGCGGGCTGGGCAGGATGCACGGGGGTCAGAGGAGGGCTGGGCAGGACGCACGGCGGTCCGAGGAGGGCTGGGCAGGACGCACGGGGGTCCGAGGCGGGCTGGGCAGGATGCACGGGGGTCCAAGGCAAGCTCGGCAGGATGTACGGGGGTCCAAGGCGGGCTTGGCAGGACGCACGGGTAAGAAAGGCTGTTGAATATGTCAGCACCTGCCCAGCAACTGCACAACCACCAACACTAGATAAACAGTTAAGACTGAACTAGAGATCACAGGAGATTGAAACTAGAGATCACAGGAGACAGAAAAAAACAGCAAGGAGTCCAGGATAAACTGGGCACTTATAGGAAACTAGGCCCTGCCTCAGGTGGAAGGAGCAAGCAATTACAGGTCCAGAGTATTAACTCTTGCAGGACAGAATCTGAGGGGTGTGGCAGACTATTCTGGTCCCAGGAGATTACCCTTAAGGGTAAAATAATTATGATTATGCCATGATCACATGACCTGCAGAGAAAATACATTGTGCAGGCAGAAGTCTGTAGAAGGAAATGACAGAGTGGAGGGTGCTAACTGAATAAAGAGGGGGGATAACATGATGGGCGGGGTCTAACAGAATTAAGCGGGTTAAATTAATGAAGAGGGGGGGTTACATCAGGGCCTAACTGAGTGAAGAGTGGGAGAACATGAGGGGATTTAATATATTGTGGAGGGGGAGAACATAAAGGGGAGGTCTAACTGAATAAAGGGGTTAACTTAATAAAGAGGGGAGAGAACATAATTGGGTTAAATAAGGAGGGGGAGAAAATAAGGGGGGCTACCTGAATATGAGCGGAGGAGAAAATGAGGGACACTAAGTAAATGAAGTGGGGGAGAACATAGGAGGGGGCTAACTGAGTGAAGAAAGGGGGTCATAAGGGGGTTAACTTATTGAAGAGCGGGAGAACATGAGGGTGATAAAATTGAAGAGGGCGGAACATTGTCAAGTTGAGCGAAGAGGGATAAAACATGGGGGTCTATCTGAATGTGGAGGAGGAAAACATGAAGGGAACTAAGATATTAATGAGGGGGGGCTGAAATGAATGGGAAGAGCATGAGGTGGGGCTTAGCAAATGAGGAGGTGGAGAACATGAGGGCTGAGTGAATGAGGGTCTATGTGAGGAGAGGCCAGCTGACTGTATGAGGGACCAAGAGGGGGGCTTTGGGAGGAGAGGGGAAACATGGGGAGCATATGTTACCTAATGTTACTATACACAAATGATCTAACAACAAATGACAGATAGTGAGGTATTCCACTGAAATCTTAAACATGTTATGTATACCCCAATGCCTGATCTATAAGAATACTTAACTGCTTATCCCGTACTGAACATTGTAACCATCAAACAGTCCTAAGAATGGCAGCAATGAAAATGTCAGCTTGTTCTGCAAAAAATGGCACATCACACAGGTCTGTACATGGAAATATATAAAAGATATGGATGTCAGAATATGGCGTACATAATTTTTTCTGAATTTTTTTTTTTTAAATGGTATCAAAACATAAGAAACATAAAAATAAATTGGACAGTCCTGACCCAAAGAATAAAAGGGAAGGTCTTTTGGACCGAACAGTGATCGCAGTAAAAACAAATACATTAGAAAATGAAGCAACTGCATTTTTGTGATTTCTACTGCATTTGAATTTTTTTCCAGCTTTGCCGCACATTCCATATAATGTTGAATGGTGTTAACAGAGAGTTTCTGTCCCCCCCCGATAACAAGCCTCATACAGCTCTGTAAATGGAGAAATAAAAAAAAAGTTCTGTATTTTGATAGGCGAGGAGTGAAAAACAGTAAAGGGCAGCGGCATTAAATGGATTGTCCGGTTGGGGGTGCCAGTGGTGGGATTGTGGGGGTCCTTTGTAGCCCAAATTAATGTAGTGGCAGAACAGACATGCACACTGCTGTTACATTAATTGGCCCACAATTATTAAAGTGTTTGTACCAGTTTTCTGTCTAACTTTGAACTGAAAAGAACTTGCAAACTGCTTGCACATTTATTTATTAATATTTCTGGTGTAATTGCGCCAGTTTTGTGTGGCAGCTGCACACAAAATTCTGCACATAAAGGGACGTTTCGGTGCCAATTTGGACTGTGCACCATGTTTATTACTGTGACTCGACAGAATTGTGTCGCACATTGTATGTTAAAGGAGCTCCAAAAAAAAAATCACTGTAAATCACTCCTTATTAAGGATCCCTTTTGGCTTTAAACACTGATTTAAAATACTGACCAGGCTTCTTCCCTTATAAAATTGACTTAAAGGGAACCTGTCACCAGTAACCCATTTTTAGCACTCCCCCAGGCCCCCAGAGCATAGTACATACACTGCCAAAGTGTTTTTGTGTAAAAAAATAGGTTTTACAGAAAAAAAAGATATGTTATATAGTAACTTTAAATACCATGTGCTGTGTGACTAGGCAGTTGTCCACTGGGAGTGGCTGGAAAGGAGCAGTTTCCCCCCCACCCTTGGTAAACCACTCCTCCATGTGTCCTTTTCAAATATATGAAAACACCCATCACTTTCTTAGCAACGCCCCCTGCTCCTCTACAGCCAATCCCGAGTGAGGGAAGTTATTCATTTATTTGAAAAAGTCCACTCCCAGTGGACAAGTGCCTAGTTACACAGCAAGGTACAATACAATATATCTTTTTTTCTGTAAAACCTATTTTTTATACAAAAACACTTTGGCAGTGTATGTACTATGCTCTGTGGGGACTGGGGTGTGCTAAAAATGGCTCTCCTGGTGACAGGTTCCCTTTAAAGAATCTACCATCAAAACCCAGCATGATTTATTATTCAGGGCCCCCTTCCTTCTAAAAAAAAAACTTTAAAGATTATGCTAATAAGCCTGCAGTGCTATGGGCCCTTTATGCTCTGGGTTTACAAGTTGTTGTTACACTGCAGCAGCAGGTTTCAGTCTCCCCTTCCATTACCTGTAATCTCAGCAGCAGTGAGTACACAGTGGGAAGGGGAAATATTCTTCAGCCTATGCACCTACAGCACGGAGGGGCTCTGATAACATGCCCATAATCTTTCTGTCACAGGGACAAAATGCATTTTTGTCTGGATTTTATAAAATATACAGTTCCGACTTACTTACAAATTCAACTTAAGTACAAACCTTAAGAACCTGTCTTATATGTAACCCAGAGACTGTATGTATTTAAGGAGGTCACTTAATTCTGTGGGATCTGAAAGTTGTGGTTTATACATCCTTAGTTTCTTCATGAAAACACAAAGTTTTATTCTTAGTCTCTGAATGTCACACATCCTTCCCTCTTACCACAGCTCTTGTTTACTGTAGATATAATTTAGCCATTTTCATAGTCGATTATAGTGAAAATTGTACTACAAGAATTTATATCCCCTTTTCAATGTGTTAGCATATGGCTGATTGAACAATACTACTGGTGATACGTTTTCCAGATGAAAAGATAACAACATTAAGGGTATCCATCCGATATCATGCTCTGTATTAAATGCTCAGTCATTGTTCCTGTTTCTACTGCGGCATGCATGAGTAAATGGACTGATGTAATAGAAGATCACAAATCTGTATGTATGAAGATGTTCTATTGGAACCTACCTACACATACTATTAGGAAATGGCAAATATTAGTTAGTGAACATCAATCAACTATAAATTAATGTAGTGATACTGAAAAATATAACAGATTAAGTGAAGGATTAATTTATTAACAACCAAACCTTGCAGTAACATCAATACCAGGGTGATTATATTTCAGATAATGGAATTAGAATCCTCATTTACAAAGCTTTCATTTGTGAAATGGTCTTCATTGTTGGTAGATTCTGTTGTACTGGATTGCACTGGTAGTATAATTTCTCAAGCATTTTTCAAAGGGACCATGGTTCGGGAATAAAATGTGTTATTTAATTAAAAAAGAATGTCTTCTCATAAGTTAGCAGATGTATGCAAACATCTGCAATCTATTCTTCACTGTTCCGCGCGTATATTATCTCCCGACAAGTTAGCAGATGTGAAGAACAGTGAAGAATAGAATAAAAACAGTGAACACAGTGAACACAGGATCATTTAAGTGAAAAACGCAGTGAAAAACACAGTGAAGAATAGATTGCAGATGTTTTGCACATCTGCTTACTTGTCGGGAGATACGCTGTCCCGGGATCTGCTCCTCTTCTTCCACTGAAGTCTCTCCGCACTGCTGCCCTGATGTCTCTCCGCACTGCTGCCCCGATGTCTCTCCGCACTGCTGCCCCGATGTCTCTCTGCGCTGCTGCCCCAATGTCTCTCCGCGCTGCTGCCCCGATGTGTCTCCTGCTGCTACTCCCCGGTGTCTCCGTGCTGCTGCTCCCCGGTGTCTCTGTGCTGCTCCCCGGTGTCTCTGTGCTTCTCCCCGGTGTCTCTGTGCTGCTCCCCGTGTTCTTCAATGTGTTCTTCACACATATATATTGTCCTTCACATACTATTTTGCTCGAACCGTTCCGCGCGTATCTCCCGACAAGTAAGCAGATGTGCCGAACATCTGTAATCTATTCTTCACTGTGTTTTTTACTTAAATGATTCTGTGTTCACTGTGTTCACTGTTTTTATTTTATTCTTCACTGTTCTTCACTGTGTTTTTTTAATTAAATGCTCGGTCTCGAGCAGGGGAAATACTCGTCCGAGCAACGAGCCGTTTCCAGTACCTTAATACTCGAACGAGCATCAAGCTCGGACGAGTATACTCGCTCATCTCTAGTGACATTGTATATGTCTTTGTAACTTGGTGTATAATACTCACACTTGACTTTTCAATACAGTTGATGCTGCGGGATCAGAGACCTTTTTTCTGCACATTTAAATTCAATTTGGCAAACTATCAATTCTATTTAATGTAATATTTATTCATTAAATATTAGTAAACATTTCTTTATCCTGCACATAGCGATCCATAACATTGTCATATAAAGTTGTAGGACTGAGCAAATTACATCATGGTTATAGGGACACATGTAAGTTTCATGCATGTTTGAATAGCTAACTGAAACTCTGGGATATTTTATGTTGTATTAGCATAGTGAAGTGATGTCAGATGATAAGAATTTTCTTTCCTTTATTATCTAATTCTACCTGTTAGTATAACCCCAGCGGTTCATCATAACACACACAGTATTTGCTTCATTAATAATCACTTACATATTTCCGGCACCTCAAAAACAGTCAGATTTTTGAAATCTAATTAGATTTTGTTGTAACGTGAAGCTGCGGCAATTATGAGTTGAGTAGAAAAGGGGGATTGTTAATTCACAGGGTAGCCTAAGCATTGCACATAATTATAATAATTATTGTGTACCTAATGATATCTAATAGAAATCAACATGGTAAATAAATGCAGTCAGCATTCAGCAGGGTGGCCTGAACGCTTCCAAGAAACATAAACAAGTTAGGTTCATGTGTTTGCAGATGGTTATATTATAGGATCTGTGCTCACCGCAGTGCTTGTAGCTGCAGATTAGCTGCATTAGAACTCAACAGACCAGAAATAATCCACGGTAATGGACCACGCAGCTGTGCATTAAAATTATGAAACTGGATTTTTCCTACTTCTCCTGTAGATACACTGCTACTCGGGCCATAGTTTCCAATGAACGGCAGCACACCAATAGTTTAATAGAAAAATATTACAAAAGGATTTTTCGCTCTGGGTGAATAAAGTAACCACATATTTTTCTATTGAACTATTAGTGTACTGCTGCTATTTGGTTTTATTTATTGATGGATTGATCAATTGATCAAGTCCATAAAGGTGTGCACCCACTGTGGTTGCTTGTGCTGTTGGATGCTTTTTGATATATATAAAATACACACACATATATATATATATATATATATATATATATATATATATACACTGTATATACTTGAGTATAAGCCGACCCAAGTATAAGCCGAGTCCCCTAACTTTACTACAAAAAGCTGGGAAAAGCTATTGACTCTAGTATAAGCTCTAGTATAAGGGTGGTAAATGCCTCCACAGTATATAGCCTGTTGGGCCCTGCCCCATAGTATATAGCTAGCACCTGCCCCCCAGTATATAACCTGCCAGCCCATACCCCCCAGTATATAGCCAGCAGTGGGGGAAGCCAGAAAGATGAGTTTTGATATATTTTTTTTACTCAAGTATAAAGCCCCCGATTTGGGTCTTCAAGTACATTTTTTTTGGCTTAAAGACTATGCTATACTCGCGTATATATATATATATATATATATATATATATACAAACTAAGTAAAAATGGCAGCACTCAAAGATTCCATCCAAAATTGTATACTTTTATTCAGGTGACCACTGCAACGTTTCGGCTTAGCAAATAATAAAATGGAAGATATAACTTGGTTGGGTATGTTCACAAATAAAGATACTGATCTACTATAGGACTAGTAATTAAAGAAAGCAGCCTAACATTAAAAATACCTGTCTGTGGGGGGTGTGGCCGGCAGCACATGGAGTGAGATGTGTGTGACTGCGCTTCTTGCTCCAATAAAGTGACACTAAAGTGGCACCCAGCAAAGTTGAATCTGATCCCCAGCTTAAGGAGAAACACCATACAACCTGCTGGTACGATGGGCAAAGCAAGAAAAAAGATGGGCCAGCTAAACACCCTTCCACAAAGACTCAAAATGGCACCGGAAGCTCTAGAGCCAGTAGCCGGGTTCACAGCAGGCGGAATCTTCAGCATCCTCCTAGCAATCCTCCAAAGTATCTTCTCCAACACCAAGATTGCACTCATACCTCTCCCATGCTCCAGTCCAAGAACCCGGGACACCTAACAGTAGCCAGGGAATATTTACACTGCGGCACACATGCCAACACTGCAGGCGAACCAGGCGGAGCATATGCTCTCACCAAGAATGCACATGAATACAATCCCTTATGCACCGGTGTAAAAAAAAAATGCTTAAATCTTTATTGTGTAGGCGGAGATTTTCACTACATCAAGATATTCAGTCAGACTTTTTTTCACAATGAATGTGTGGCCCTGGGAGAGTGCATGGTGCATGTGGAAACCAAGATAGCGGAGCTAACCTCGGCTCAAGACGAGCTAGTGGATTTGAGTAACAACTTGGAGGAGGAAGGCCAAAACCCTGCCACCAAATATGCCCAGAGATGTTATCACCAGATTGCATTTTTCTCACTTTTAAGAAAAGCTCATGAAAGCAACCAGAGAGATTGATGGCCTTCCAGAGAGATTCCGGGAGAGCTCTTTATACGCTGATTTGTCAGTTTCCACTCTTGCTAGGTGAAAGGAATTCCAGGGAGCCGTGAGGATCCTGCGGTCCCAGAACATTCCCTACAAGTGGGGGTTACCCTGTCAAAATCATTATTAACAAAGATGGAAGAAATGTGGTGGTTTCATCTCCAACGAAATTGCAACAGTTGATGTAGGAATGGGGACTACCCTTTGATGCAGAAGTAAACATGTCCCTGCAGACCATCCATCCATTATATGTTGAGGAAGAGTGGGAAACAGTTCAGAAGACATGAACGGTTCTAAAGTGTGTATATTTGCATATAGACTTATTTCTAGCTGATTACCTGTTATACACAATAATACATTCCTCAAAAAATAAACACCATTAGTTGGCCAGATCATGCACCTATTCATTTAGTCATAGGAGAGCAATATGACGGACTACGATCCTCATATTGGCGCCTGAATAACTATGTACTACACCTTTTTCAATTTAAAGAAAACAACAAATCCACCTTAAAATGTTTTAAAGAAAACAACAAAGAAAACATAGCATCGGATTTACTAGTGTGCACATAAAATGAACATAAGAGGACATTTTTAGGAGTATAGCAGCAGCACACAAGAAAATAAGTGAAGAAAAGAGATCACACATTACGTCTGGACTCTCACTTCTGCATGCGCTTAACAAAGACACATACTGCCCCCATAGAGCAGGGATGATTAGCGAGCTACAACATCAGCTAAAATTACTAGATGCATATAAATTTGAAAGGGCAATGCTTAAAATGAAAGCTTCCCACTATGCTTCGGGAAATAAGGCTAGTAAAGTAAAAAGAAATGATTCCATATCTGATTTCTGAAAAGTCAGGAAAGGTGTTTGATCATCAGCAAATGGCGGAAGTTATGGCTAATTATTATGCTAGTTTATATAATTTAAAAAACAACTTAACAGTGAACCAACCTACACAACCAGCTATTAATGCATATTTAGAAGGGGTTAACCTGCCTGCTTTAACAGAAACACAACTGAATATCAGGCTCCAGGGATAGTGAACCCACTGGACCACTGTGGACAATGACGTAAGCCGACACCTGGGACTGGAGTCTAAGTGTCACCCAGTTTTCACCAGAGCCTGCCGCAAAGTGGGTTGGACTTGCTGCGGCGTGGTACCACCAGGTCGTTCCACAGGTGCAACTTTATCCGCAGTGGCAGCCAAGGCGAGGTATGTAGACGTTAGGCATAATTATAGTCAGTGACAGGCAGGAGGTCAGGATAGGCAGCACTGAATCAGAGTTGGGGACATAGCAACAGGTCAAGGCAGGCAACAGAGGAGCATACTCAGGAATGGATCCGGGGTCACAACGGGAAATCACTATAAACGCAAAGGACATGGGAACAAAGCTTTTTCTAACGCTATGAGGCACAAAGATCTGGCATGGAAGAAAGGAAGGCGCTGGGAATTTAACAAGAAGGGCATCTGGCCAGCGCCAATTACAGGTGCGCTGGCCCTTTAAATCTGTCAGTGCCTAGGATGTGCGCACCCTATGTGGGACCAGCTGGATACGCCGCTGGATCCCGGCGAGGTGAGTCGCGCGGCGAGTGCAGCGGCCCGCACAGAGGTACAAAGGTTACAGAGACGGTACCCCCCCTTCAGCCTCCCCCTCTTCTTAGCGTGAAGGAATCTATGAAGAACAGAATGGTCCAAAATGTTGTCTCCTGGCTCCCAAGACCTTTCCTCTGGCCCGAACCCCTTCCAGTCAACAAGAAAGAACCACTTCCCTCTGACTGACTTCATGCCCTAGAACTCTTTCACCTCACAGACATCAGGGGAGTCCGCTTCAGGAGCTGGCAGTGGTACTTGCCTGAAGAAGCGGTTCAGGATGACTGGCTTCAAAAGGGAGACATGGAAGGAGTTTGGGATGTGCATGGTGGGAGGAAGGCGCAGCTTACAGGCCACGGGGTTGATGCATTTCAGCACTTCAAATAGACCCAGATAGCGAGGACCAAGCTTGTAGCTGGGAATCTTCAGCCGGACATATCTTAAAGACAGCCACCCTTTAGCACCTGAGGAGAAGACTGGAGGAGACCTGCATCTCTTGTCAGCCTGGGTCTTGGTGCGGGCGGATGCCTAAAGTAGAGACGCCGTGTTTGCTCCCTGATTGATCTGAAGTCCTGAACCAATTCCTCCACAGAAGCGGTGGGCTTGGATGTCATACGAAGACAACAATGAAGGAAGCGGCACCAGCAGATTCTGAGAATTATATGAAAATTCTGCCCAAGGTAAGAGGGTAGTCTAATCGTCCTGATGAGCAGAAACCATAGATAGTGCCGTAGGTAGCAGCCTAGAGTCTGGTTGACCCTCTCCACTTGTCCGTTAGACTGCGGATGATAGGTAGAAGAGAAGTCTAGCTTAACTTGCAGTTCGCTGCACAGGGAACGCCAGAACTTGGAATGAAACTGGACCCTTGGTCCGAGACGATGTGTTGAGGAAGCCCATGAAGCCTAAAGATGTGAAGAAAGAACAAGCTGGCAAGACATGGAGCCAACGGTAGACAAGGCAGAGGCACAAAGTGGGACATCTTGGAGAACCCATACATTAATACCCAGATGACTGTATTAGCGGAGGAAGATTTGAAATCTGTAATAAATCCTTTGCTATGTGAGTTCACGGGCAAGTGGGTATCGGCAACGGTAGGAGTAGACCTGCTGTCTTAAGACATGAAGACTTGTTACAGCACGGGAAGCACAGGAACTCACAAAATCTCGAATGTTCTTGACCAGATCTGACCATTAGATATGAGAGCGATAGACCTCTGCACCCCAGGGTGCCCAGCCACATGAGAGCAGTGTCCTCAAGTTAGTATCCACTTCTGAAGAGCTGGTCGGTGGAAGCTGCAACAATCAGAAGTTCCGGAGGAGCTGGTTCTTCCCCAACAAGATCAGAGGCACGAGAGAGGGCATCAGCTTTGACATTCTTCTAGGCTGGATGGAAGTGAATCAAGAAGTTGAACTGGTAAAGGAAGTGAGACCAATGAGCCTGTAGAGGATTGAGACGCTGGGCGGTCTGGAGGTACAGGAGATTCTTGTGGTCAGTGTAGATATAGACCGAATGATGACCTCCTTCCAGAAGATAGTGCCATTCCTCCAAGGCTAGCTTTATGGCCAAAAGTTTCCGATGACCAATTGAATAATTCCTCTCTGAAGCGGAGAAGGTTTTTGAAAAGAAGCCGCAGGTGATGGTTTGACCTTTGGGCACTTTCTGGGTGAGAATGGCTCCAGCACCAAAGAATGAGGCATCGACCTCTACGGTCTCTCAGTATCAGGTCGTGTGAGAACTGGAGCAGAGGCAAAGGCAGACTTTAGCTTAGAGAAAGCTTCTTCAGCTGCCGGAGGCCAGAGTCTCGGATTGGCGTTCTTGGTCGGCACCACAATAGGAAATACAAGAGAGGAAAAATGTGGAATAAATTTCTGGTAATAATTGGCGAAGCCCGGAAATCTCTGTATAGCATGTAAACCTACTGGGCGAGGCCACTCAAGCACGGCAGGCAGCTTAGCAGGATCCATCTGTAAAGATAACTATATTCAATAGGAGCCTACCAACTGCAAATAGCTAAGTAAACCAATTAAAATACAAGATATATCAAACCAAGCTGAAAAGATGGCACAGGAGAAAATAGAGAAAAATAATAGTCCATGTCACACAGTACCTTTCACACTCTGTCTCCAAAAAGGCTTAGTCCGCAGTGGCAGCCAAGGTGAGGTACATAGAAATCAGGCAGAATCGTAGTCGGGGACAGGTAGGGGGTCAGGACGGGCGGCAGAGAAGCGTAGTTAGGAACGGATCCGCGGTCACAACGGGAAATCAATATAAATGCAAAGGACATGGGAACAAAGCTTTATCTAAGGCTGAGAGGCACAAAGATCCACCAAGGAAGACAGGAAGGGGCCAATTATTGGTGCTCTGGCCCTTTAAAACTGACAGAGCAGGCGCCCACAGGGAGCTAAGGGAGACGCTGCTGGATTCTGGTGAGGTGAGTCACGTGGCAAGTGCAGCGGCCCACACGGAGGTACACAAGTGTGCCTGCGACCCGAGACAAGGGTCGCAGGGGCACCCATGACAGTGAGTCCATTTTATTACTAATTTTGGTTCCCGAAGTTGCTGGAGCAATAAAAGCCTTTAAAAGGAACAAGGCCCCAGGGGCTAGATGGCCTGCCAATGATTACTTTAAGGAATACGTGCCCACCCTAATCCCACACCTAGTACATACACCTAATCCCACACCTAGTATTTAATTCCATCCAAACAACGGGTATTATTCCAAAAGAGATGCTTAAGGCCTCTATCCAAACAAGGTAAAGACTTCCAAATTTCCACCCCATCTCCCTTCTAAATAGGGACCTCATATTGTATTCCAAAATCACTGCAGATAGGATGGCCCTTCTCCTGCTGGGGCTCACACACCAAGAACAGGTGGGCTTTGACTGGGGGAGGGTCTCTACGGATGGTACATGCAGATTTATCAACCTAGTTGTTTTTGTGGCGCGGACTTGAAAGCCTTCTCTGCTTCTTTCCTTGGATGCGGAGAAGGCGTTTGATCAAGTTCATTGGGGTTATCTTGAAGAAATACAAAAAAAATTCTAGGAGTGATGCCACTATACAATCTATCATCTGCCTATGTCTCAATTGCTGGATGCTCTTTTAAATCCTTTAACATAACAAATGGAACAAAAGGGTGTCATTTATCACATTTGGTTTTCACATTGGTTATGGAACCATTAGCAGAAACCATACAATACAAAATGGGCTTATTCGCTGACGATGTGGTCATTGCAGTGTTCCTTGGATGCTATCACTAACATACTGGAATGGTTTAACAACATTTTTTATTACAAGTTAAATGTTGGAAAATCACTGATCCTGGCAATGAACATTCCGGCTCAAGTGGAGGAACAACTTAAACTATCATTCCCCTTTAAATGGGCATCTGATTTTTTACTGTACCTGGACATACAGTTAGCCTTTCCTACAAGGAAGCTTTTCCAAAAGAATTATGCTCCCTTTTTAGCTTAGGCTAAAAAAGATTTAAATCTGTATGCCAAGGCCCAAATACCATGGGTTGGAGAAGGAGCTGCAATAAAAATGATGCTGCTTCCAAAGATTACCTACATTTATAGAAACGTTGCGAATTTTTAAACCAAAATCCTTCCTTAAAAAACTGCAAAGAGTGGTAAACAAATGTGTTTGGCTGCAGGGAAGACCAAGGGTACAGTAGCAGCTAAGATTTTGTATCGACCACAACAGGAAGGTGGGCTGGCGACATTATTAGAGCAAGCCAGGCAGTGGCTGTTGCAGGTTTCCCCCAAACATTGGGTGCAAATAGAAAATTACACATCAGGGAAAGGATCAATGGCAGTGCACCTATGGGCATTTGCTATAGGTAAGTCGTTAACGACTCCATCATTGCTAATTGTGTCAACGGAGCTAAAAAATATATCCTATGCCTAAAAATAAAAGACTTTCCATGTAAATGGATAGGTCATTTTTTGTAAGACGTATATTTGAGTAATTGAATAGACATGGGAATTTCCTCTACAGGGTATCTTTGGGTGAGAAGTATCGAGAACATATTTTCAGAAATAAGCTTGAAATATCAGATACCAAAACAGGATTTCTACAAGTATCTGAGACTTCGTCACTTTATTTTGGATATTCCATCCATATCGGAAGATACTAGCTGCTCTCTATTCAGTAGGGCCTTTTTACACCCTAATAAGCTTATCAAAGAGGTTAGTCTGGCGTATAAAGCCATAATTGAGGCAGAGGTGAATCCTATAAACACACACCTCAACAAATGGGAGAAAGTCTTAAGAATGCCAATCAGCACAGAGGAAAGGGAAGCCACCTTTAGGACCACAAAAAGGTTATCTAAGTGTGCAACGCATATGAAGACTAAAAGGAAGGTATTATATTAGTGGTATTATATGGTTGCCAGATTAGCAAAAATCTATCCAAAACCATTCTGCGGGAGTTGTATACAGAGAGAGGTACAATGATGCACATCTTCTGGGAGTCTCCAATCATCGCCAGGTTCTGGAACCAAATACAATCATTGTACACCCTAATAAGCTTATCAAAGAGGTTAGTCTGGCATATAAAGCCATAATTTAGGCAGAGGTGAATCCTATAAACACACACCTCAACAAATGGGAGAAAGTCTTAAGAATGCCATAGCACAGAGGAAAGGGAAGCCACCTTTAGGACCACAAAAAGGTTATCTAAGTGTGCAAGCATATGAGAGACTAAAAGGAAGGTATTATATTAGTGGTATTATATGGTTGCCAGATTAGCAAAAATCTATCCAAAACCATTGTGCGGGAGTTGTATACAGAGAGAGGTACAATGATGCACATCTTCTGGGAGTCTCCAATCATCGCCAGGTTCTGGAACCAAATACAATCATTATTGACTGACTCCCTAGGTGTGACTAATAAATTATCACGGGACTTGGTGCTCCTGGGCATTGGGCTATCAAATTATGTACCCAAAGAGAGAATAGTGCTCTTCCATGTGACCACAAAAGTCCTAACTAGAGATGGGCGGATTTGTTGAAATTCAATTCTACCTGATTCGCCAAATTTTTTGGAAAAATTTGATTCGACGAAACATGTTAAAAAGCAAGTATTTCCTGGCTGCTGTGAGCCTGTAAGCAGTTCTGGCCTCACAGAGTCACCCCTGCTGCGACGTCCCCTTACTGTGCTGCGACCTGTGCCTGCTCCACCTGCCACCTTTCTGTCTGACATAGTGGTTAATCAACTACATGCATTTGACACATATTTCTTGCTCTCAACTTTAAAAACAAAATAGTATGGAAATTTGCGTTATACATATACCCCACAGCAGACACCCTGTAATTGGAGTGAAAATCACGCTATAAACTACATGGATTTGACATATATTTCTTGCTCTCAACTTTAGCAACAAACAAATATTGTAATTTGTGTTATACAGATAGCCCAAAATGCACACCATGGGAGAGGTCCAAAAATCACTACAGCAGCTGTGTGCATATAAAACAGTTTTCTTCCTAGTCGCTTCAGTAAAAAAAACAACTGCTATTTGGGGTATACAGATCCCCCTAAACGCACACCCTGGGATTGGAGCAGAAATCACTACCGCACAGTACAGTAAAACCAGCTAGACGCTACAGACAGCACATGCAGTGTGAAATGCCAAGCTGGCAAATGGCTGACAGTTTTTATAGGGCTGTGTGATATCACATAAGCCTGCGGGTCGCTGATTGGCTTACAGATCTGCAGATGTCATCGAGGGTGTTCCTTTCTCCTTCACAGAGTTCTCTGCCCCATGTAACACATTGGGGGTCATTTACTAAGGGCCCGATTCGCGTGTTACCCGAATATTTCTGATTTGCGTCGATTTCCCCTGAATCGCCCTGGGATTGTGGCGCATCGGCGCTGGCATGCACGCAACGGAAATCTGGGGGCGTGGCCGAACGAAAACCTGACGGATTCGGAAAACCCGCCGCATTTATAAAAAAAAAAACCTTACCTTCACTAGGAATACGTCGGTGAATTTCAGAGTTCGGAGGAAGTTCGGAGGAACTACCTTAGTGAGTCCCCCAGAGAACGTGCGCTGGAACGCGAATGGACCGGGTAAGTAAATCTGCCCCATTGTGCTCACACCCATTTAGCTAAAAAAGAGGAAGAATAAACAAACTTTGTTCACTTCACTTTGTAAACTTCAGATTCCAGACAAATCAAATTTTCAGTGAAGTTCGTATTGAATTCCACTTTGTTCGAAATGATTCACTCATCTTTAGTCCTAACGTTGATAGCATGTCTATGAAAATCTGCATATGTTCCCACGTTTGTGGAACTAACAAGGAGGGTAAATTCTAATTGCATTATGGAAAAAATGGTAGTGGAGGGTGAGGGTGGAGAGGGGCGATTTCATAACAACTGAGAACTGGGGTTAAATTCCATGTTTTACAAATCAACCATACAATATGATCTAGATAAACACTGAGAGTGGAAAATCCCTACTATGAGAGACCTATGAGCAACATATTCTTATGCTGTTCTTTAAGTTATAGTAATGTCTGACAAAATGTTGTTTGTTTGTGCTGTGTCAGTTTGGCTTTTTAAGATATATCCTGCTTTCTTACAATATGGAAAAATGTGAAGCCACATAACAGGCTTGGGGTACATGTGATGTAATATGTACAAATGCACATGTATCTATTGGAATAGCTTCAATAAAGTTTATTTAAAAAAAATACCTGTCTATTATTATTTAAAATGCAAAAATAAAGGATTAAAGAAATAAAATCCTGTAAGAAATAGAATAATGGAATCACTAGCCCTGGAAGATGGCGGGTGAAGAAAGACACACTGCGTTAAAATATGGCTACCAATGAGGGTCAAGTGAGGGTGAAAACTGCTGCCAATGTGGATGTAGATCATCTTATGTGAAATAGAAATTGGAAGAGGAAATCCACAGTGTCTGGTATCGAAGTATAATATTTGGATAGTAAATTGATATTATACAGATGCAATGTATGTTCAAGGCATACATTTACAATGCACCATGTCTTCCCATTTTGTTGCACTAGATTTAGTATAAGAATATATCATATGTACTTGTGTATAAGCTGAGTTTTTCAACACAAAAATGATGCTGAAAAACCCCACCTCGGCTTATACATTGGGGTATAAAAAAATAAACGTACTCAAATTCCTGCACTCCCCGTTGCTCCCCGTGGCTCAACTTCCTTCTTCTTTTCCCTTCGTAGCAGAGTGGGCAGAGAGACGCGTCTATGTGCTCTGCCCGCTGGCGAACACTATGATGTCATCAGTGGCAAAACCGGCACATCATAGCTCTCTGCTACAACAAAAGAGAAGAAGGAAAAGGAGCCATAGGGAGCGTCAGAAGGTTTGTATATAAGTTTATTTTTTTGTATATTGCGGAGCTGCACGACATTTCATCAGGGGGGCAGCAGAGAATTTCAGAGGACTGTATATGTCAGAAAGTGAGTCGAGAAATGTATTAAAGAATGGTAGATTGGAGATGAAATAATAGTCATCATTGATACTATCTACTGCTCCCCCTGTTGACCTGTTCAGTCAATGGCAACACTATTTGGCTTGGTGGCGAATAAAGCTACAAAACAAAACAGTAGCTCTAGTGTTATAAAATTGGTAATAAAGTCATATTTAAGGAAAAGTGAGCTATACTAAAGCACTATAAAAATATTTTCCTTTTTACTATGCCAAATAAATGTTCAGTTTTAAGATTATCCTTTCATTTCGTATTTTGTCAGGTATGATAGTCAACAATCGGAGTCACAATAGTGATAGCAACAAAGAACAGTATAACACAAGCTGAAGAGTAGTCTGAGTGGGAGCCTAGATAGAAATACCAGAATATCAGAAGAGTCTCTCTTAAAAAGTACAGAGCAGGCCAAGATAAACTTTAACCAGCAGTAAACTAACTGTAAGGCTATATTCACACTGCCGTTGCCCGCCCGTACCGTACCGTAGCGGGCAACGGCAGTGTACGGGGAGAGGAGGAGGAGGTGAGCGCAGCTCACCCCCGCCCCTCTCCATAGCAACCTATGGTACTCGGCGCCGTATTACGGGAAAAGATAGGACAGGTCCTATCCTGTCCTGTAGGGTGCCGTGCGCCCATAGAAGTGTATGTCGGCCGTATATACGTCCCCCATACGTTAGTGTGAATGTAGCCTAAGACAGATATTTATATGCAGCCAGAATCTGTGCCCCAGATGATTGGAGCATAGCTATGACAGTCACAGTGAGTTAACTATTGTTGGACCAGTGCATCCTCTGCCGCAATCTATGGACAGAGACGCCAGCATGATGTTACAGTCACCCTTTTTATGACATAATGTGGAAAAAATATTATGCACAATATTCCCTGGTATATCTACCTAAATAGAAAAGGTTAAAATGTCTTATGTGAGACACTGAAGGGGTTAACTGTGGATGGGCGGTATGTTTCCCCTAGGTTTTTCTATTATGCAAGGCCTTAGTGCTGAGGTTTGTGTCCAGCACCTTGGACACAGGTGGTGGGAACCGCCCAATTAGCCCCATAAAGCCGCTCAGCAGAGCTGAAGTTGTTGTCTGTCTGTAAGGAGGCTGGAGAGCACGCAGCCTTGACCTCTGTGCCTGGAGCAGCCAAGTGATTTTGTATAGTGGTGAGTTAGTGGAATACCTGTATAGTTAACACCCTGACGGGTAGGATTTTGTTTGTTTAATGCCTGAATGTTAAGGCTGTTTTATTTTGCTGCTGCAATAAACGCAGGCGAGACCTGTTTTGGACTGTACCTTGGTGTCACTGTCGTGAACTGCATCACAGCACCCCGCTACCACGGTCTCTACTGGGCCAAATCCCCACACTTAGTATTGTTCCATAATGTGATTTTTAATCATTGAATAATCCCTTTTCTTTACCTTTAATAGAACTAAATATTAAAATACATGTTACTATGAGATTAAGTGTAGTTTTTATATTATTGACCTGTATCGAAAATATTAAAAACCCAACTTAACTATGTCTGGAGACTAATCCATGTTCTATTGCTGCAGATAAATAAAATATAATCAGTTTACTAAATGGATTCCTCTATGATAAGAATGGATTATATTTCATATCCTTGTATGAATTATGACCTATATATACAAATCCATTATATTTTTCTAAAGAGGTTTATAATCAACTCAAGTATTTTATAAAAAAAAAAAAAACAATTGAAAACCTATTATCTTTTAAAACCGAAAAGATATTTGAGCACAAATGTTCATCCATTGAATATTATTACTAAAAGTCCATCTGCTTTCCTTTACATTACAGTATATTGATTTACTCATGCCCATTTTTATTCTGTGCAATGTATTGTGCATAAACTATAATTCAATTATTACATTTTCATAGTTTTATTTCAGTAATCAATTATTTGTTGTAAGAAAAAAGGTCTTTCAAATTTATAATTACATTTTGTAAATTTTGTGTACACCTCTATTATTCCAATACAGGATAATACGCCTTGTATAATAGCTCCACACATCATCATAATGCCGCTTCCTGTTGCTACCTACACTGTAAAATGCCCTAGTTCTGTAGGCATCCCCCTAATCTGTATAATAATGTGACCTACTAACTTAGTCACCAATTTTTGAAGTTAATAATTAAAGTGAAAGAGACATGAAATTCTCATAATTAGTGCTGAGCCACCCTGTTAAACTTGACACGAACTTTGTGACCCCAAAATGGCTGTAAAATGAGGGTGGTAAGGGCTAGAGGGCTGCAACATGGGGCTTGTGATCTTAGGGACCCAGTCCAATTAAATATTGTTTTTTATAAACAATAAAGCATAGCTCTCTATGCCACTGAACACCTCTTCCTATTTGAATGACGTGCTTCAGGAGATCTAGTCAATGATGTTCCTGGGTGCAAAACCATCGATTACAGTGAAGGGGGTGTTTTAAGGCAGGGAAAGCTTGACTTCATAAAACCTGTTTACATCTCACTTCTAAGTTCATTTTCTGGATGATCTCACCACACCAGAGAATGAAAGAAACATCATTTAGAAGCTGCTCAGTTGCTTGACAACATACTAGTAGTGGTCTATCAAAGGGAACCTGTCACCAAGAGACCCATTTTTAGCACTCCCCCAGTCCCCACAGAGCATAATACATACACTGCCAAAGTGTTTTTGTATTAAAAATTGGTTTTACAGAAAAAAAGATATGTTATATTGTACCTTTCATTAGCATCTGCTGTGTGACTAGGCAGTTGCCTTTTGGGAGGGGCTGGAAAGGAGCAGTTCCCCCCCAACCTTGGGGAACATCTCCTCCATGTGACCTTTTCAAATATATGAAAACACCCATCACTGGGCTTAGCGACGCCCCCTGCTCCTCTACAGCCAATCCCGAGTGTTGGGAGTTATTCATATATTTGAAAAGGTCACATGTTTCCCAAGGGTGGGGGGGGAACTGCTCCTTTCCAGCCCCTCCCAATTGGCAACTGCCTAGTCACACAGCAGATGCTAATGAAAGGTACAATATAACATATCTTTTTTTCTATAAAACCAATTTTTTATACAAAAACACTTTGGCAGTGTATGTACTATGCTCTGTGGGGTCAGGGGGAGTGCTAAAATGGGTCTCCTGGTGACAATTTTAAGTCAATTTCTGATGACAGGTTTCCTTTAAGAACTGCCCACGCCACATATGTATGATACACAACCCTTTTTTGTCGTGGCTGCACTATTCTTTACACAACACAAATTCCGGCACTGAAAGAGGCGTTGTGGTCCATAGTCGGACTGTGTGCCACATTTGTCATGCAGAATCTGATAGAAATGTGTCGAACACCCTATTTCGGAGGTGCACCAAAAAATAGTTAGTGCACTCTGTCGAAGCAATGCAGATGGCGCTAGATTTATGAAGAACAGGCGCCAGAAATCATGAATCTGGTTTGCACTGTTTGCACTGTTCTTGATAAATGTGCCCAATTTTGTCAGGTAAAGAGCCAGGGCAAAGCAGAGAAATGTATCATCGGCATTAGACACTTATATCATAATAAGGAGAAGTTGAAAATTGTCTATACAGGCAGTCCCCGGGTTACATACAAGATAGGGTCTGTAGGTTATATGAAAACACCCATCACTGGGCTTAGCGACGCCCCCTGCTCCTCTACAGCCAATCCCGAGTGTTGGGAGTTATTCATATATTTGAAAAGGTCACATGTTTCCCAAGGGTGGGGTGGAACTGCTCCTTTCCAGCCCCTCCCAATTGGCAACTGCCTAGTCACACAGCAGATGCTAATGAAAGGTACAATATAACATATCTTTTTTTCTATAAAACCTATTTTTTATACAAAAACACTTTGGCAGTGTATGTACTATGCTCTGTGGGGACTTGGGGAGTGCTAAAATGGGTCTCCTGGTGACAGGTTCCCTTTAAGTCAATTTATGATGACAGGTTTCCTTTAAGAACTGCCCACGCCACATATGTGTGATACACAACCCTTTTTTGTCGTGGCTGCACTATTCTTTACACAACACAAATTCCAGCACTGAAAGGGGCGTTGTGGTCCATAGTCAGACTGTGTGCCACATTTGTCATGCAGAATCTGATAGAAATGTGTCGAACACCCTATTTCGGAGGTGCACCAAAAAATTGTTGTCGAAGCAATGCAGATGGCGCCAGATTTATGAAGAACAGGCGCCAGAAATCATGAATCTGGTTTGCACTGTTTGCACTGTTCTTGATAAATGTGCCCAATTTTGTCAGGTAAAGAGCCAGGGCAAAGCAGAGAAATTTATCATCGGCATTAGACACTTATATCATAATAAGGAGAAGTTGAAAATTGTCTATACAGGCAGTCCCCGGGTTACATACAAGATAGGGTCTGTAGGTCTGCTCTTAAGTTGAATTTGTATGTAAGTCGAAACTGTATATTTTATCATTGTAATCTCAGCCCGAACTTTTTTGGTCTCTGTGACAATTGGATTTTAAAAATGTTGGGTTGTCATAAGAATCAGGATTAACAATAAAGCTTCATTGCAGACACCTCTGATAACTGTTACAGCTGTTTATTGTAGTCTAGGACTAAAGGACAATAAATTACCAATATCCAGTGGTCCGTTTGTAACTAGGGGTCGTATGTAAGTCAAGTGTTCTTAAGTAGGGGACCGCCTGTATTGACTTTGTACTATCTAAATAAAAGTTAGTAGTTGGTGGACAAAAAAATATATCTGCAAGGCACAGAATGATAACATTATCCCTGAAATCTCCGAGGTCTACTTTAGCATATCTAATTATTGGCTGTAGAACTGCATTCAGTTTCAATTGCCATTTTCATTACATAAATTGCTGTATCGTGTTTCTCTTTCAACATAAATTTATGTATCCTTTTACTCTCCCTTCATGAAATAAGCATTGCGGGGACGAAGCAAGCAGATTGTGAGCTGTCCTGACATCTGACACTCTGTGTATACTGTGGGAAATGAAAGTGCTAATCATTAGATTATACCTAAAACCTATTCTCTCCCCCGTCTCTCCAAACCCAGGTGTTAATGAAATCAAACAGAAATAAATGATTTGAATCTTTTACCTACGCCACACCTCTGTATCTCACAGAAATGTGTCCTGCATAAAGTAGTGAATATTCTGTCCGTCGCAACATGATAATAAGCCAATCCATACGCTGAGGCCCTTTTTCGTTTTTGCGTTTCCAGTTTTTACTCCTTGCCTTCAAAAATCTATAACTTTTTTATTTTTCCATATAAAGAGCTGTATGAGGGCTGCATGCATAACAAGTTGCACTTCATAGTGACATATGAAGGCTGTATGCGAAACAAATTGCACTTCATAGTGACGGCATTTAATATTCCATGTCATGGGGGAAGCGGGAAACAAACTCCAAATGCAGTGAAAATGGTAAAAAGAACATGTTTGCACCATTTTCTTGTGGGCTTGGATTCTATGCTTTCACTGTGTGTCCCAAAGGACATGTCTACTACATTCTTTGGGTCGGTGGAATCACGGGGATGTCAAATTTACATTAGTATAAGAACTGTGCAGCTTTTTGATCATGTTTTATTGAATTTTTTTATGTTTTTGAAAATGGAAATATTTCTATATCTATATTTTGATAGATTTTGACACGGCGATACCACATTTATTTATATTTATATGGGTTGTAGTGAAAGGGGGGGGATTTGAATTTTTAGGTGTTTTTAATATAATTTTTTTGAACTTTTTAAATTTTTTAAATTATTTTTCAGACCCCCTAGGGTACATTAACCCTAGTTTGTTTGATTGATCATACCATATACTGTCATACTACAGTATGGCAGTATATGGGGATTTACCAAATCGTTTGATACAATGTGCAAAACACACATTGTAATGAATGGATTAAAACCAGACAGCCTCGTAAGACCTGAGGTTGTCATGGTAACCAATTGCCGCCTCCAAATTACCTCACAGGGTGCAGCGATCAAATCCAAGAAGGCAGTGTCCATGCCGGGATTTAAATGCCTCCGGCATGCTTCCGATGCCAGCACCGACCGCAGTATGCAGCAAGCTCCCAACTTGTATGGAGAGGGCTCAGCCTGTGAGCCCTCTCAATACACCTGCAGTCGACATGTGATGTACTATTACGTCGCATGTTGGTAAGGGGTTAAGATGCTTATTGCATATTTACATCTTCTCACAGTACATACAATCTGAAGAGATTAATATTTTTGACATGATGTATGTAAAACTCTATATTTCTAGACTTTATTTTTAGATGCACTTTTCTTAATGGCATCCTGGTGAAGAAGCAAGAGACCTATTGGATTGCATAGTTTAGCTGTGCTGAGGGGAGTAAAGTTCTATGGTCAGGACTTAAGAAGTAAGAGGACTAAAAGAAAGGTTAGACAGAAGAAAGGTCAAGGATGCTCCACACATTTGCCACACTTTTGTGTGTTGTGTATATAATATATTTCTATGTGTGTGTATATGCTGTACATGGTATTGTATGTATGTGTGTATTTGCTGTATGTGTGTATATACACTCACCGGCCACTTTATTAGGTACACCATGCTAGTAACGGGTTGGACCCCCTTTTGCCTTCAGAACTGCCTCAATTCTTCATGGCATAGATTCAACAAGGTGCTGGAAGCATTCCTCAGAGATTTTGGTCCATATTGACATGATGGCATCACACAGTTGCCACAGATTTGTCGGCTGCACATCCATGATGCGAATCTCCCGTTCCACCACATCCCAAATATGCTCTATTGGATTGAGATCTGGTGACTGTGGAGGCCATTTGAGTACAGGGAACTCATTGTCATGTTCAAGAAACCAGTCTGAGATGATTCCAGCTTTATGACATGGCGCATTATCCTGCTGAAAGTAGCCATCAGATGTTGGGTACATTGTGGTCATAAAGGGATGGACATGGTCAGCAACAATACTCAGGTAGGCTGTGGCGTGGCAACGATGCTCAATTGGTACCAAGGGCCCAAAGAGTGCCAAGAAAATATTCCCCACACCATGACACCACCACCACCAAAGAAGCAATCATCTGATTGCTTGTTCATGATAATACTCTGCAATACCGTTATATTGCAGGGTATGAGTAGTGTAAGCCTACGCACATGCATAGGCTGACACTCTGCCTTTAAGATTACATCAGAGACGTCATCTTTCCTGATTGGACCCCAGGGCTGCCATATCAACGATTGTCGCCCCCCGAAGACAGCGCGGGGGGGGGGGCCATCATGGGAGAAAGACCCCTGGAAGGCATGTTAAATGCCGCAATCACGCTGACCACTGCATTTAACGGGTTAAATACCCGCGATTGGAGCCCACTCTGTCCGTGGATGTTACACTGGGGAGTTTAGGGTGTTAGCTACAGCCGGCACCCCATGTATCCTGATGCTGGTTCGGCTTCGATCAAGAGCTGAGCCGGCATCAGCTCCACGGCAGATATATCCGGACTAAACAGGTGGCCGGAATACAGGATACACCTCCAGCAGCACACTGGGGAAACTATCCATCAGGCTAAAAACCCTTGCTGGGCAGGGCTGAAATGCAAAGAGCAGGGTGTGGCTCAGTTAATCCAAGCACAAGCAGTAAGCCACAGTTCACACACAATAAAACGCCATCTATTCCACCAACTGTGGATGGTGCGACATTTAGGCGTTACGCTCAGTGTATTACATTACACAGTTCGTGCGCCCAAAAAAAGAACCATGGGGCAGAAATAATAAGTGGGGCAGAATTGTTGGGCTGCACACTCGGCGTGGAGGTGGGTCAACGACATTTACTCTAAATGGGGAAAGGGAGAGGGAGGGGGGGGAAAAAAAAAAGGGGAAAAAGGGGGAAGAGATTGCTTGAGAACAAAGGAAAGCAGGGGATAAGGGCGACAAGTAGCTGAAAGGTGGGAGATAAAGGTCGTACAAGGGTGCCAAGGTCCAGTGGGGGACGCGGGATGTGCACTCAAGAGAAAGAAGAACAACGGGACAAGGTGGGGTGGGGGTGTGGTCAGGCACGTGAGAAAAAAGGGGGAGGGGGGGAAGGGGGAAAGGGGAGACAGGAAACGAAGGAGAAGGAGGGGGGGGGAAAAGGGGAGGGGGGGAAAGGGGGGAGAAAAGGGAACGGGAAAGGAAACAAAGGGAGAAAAGAAAGCCATGAATCGGCGCGCAAATGGGGCCAAGCAGCATGGATTCACATAAACCGGAAAAAAAAATCAGGAAAGGCTGGGGCCGCAAACGTGTGGGGGTGGTGTAGAAAGGTATGTGGATCCTCATGATGGGATATAGTGTGTGAAAAAACAGAAAACAAACACGAGTTGTGATCATAAATAAGGGGGAAGAAAGGGAGGGGTAATAGAGAGAAAAAGAGAGAAAGCAGGGGAATTGGGGGGAGTATCACTGCAATATTGCGAGAGGTGGTGTCAAACTAGGCTTAATAAGAAAGTAGTACGGAGAGTAGGTACTGGGTGGGATGTAAGGCCGACGGAGAAGAAAGAAAAAAGTGATGGGTGTATGGGAAAATTGGGAAAGGGGAAGAATGGTCATAAAAGGGGGGAATGGGCGCATACATACTACAGAAAGACATCCCTCGGGACAGTGCTGAACACATTGATTCAGGAAATGGTATGGGACAACGAGAAAGGGACGAGCGACGAACATGTCAGGCATGGGGAGGAGGTGGCTGTAAAGCGTGACTCGGAGACCGAAGGGGAACCCGGGGAAGGAGAAGTGATGGGGCTGAACGCGGCACTAGAAAAGGAAGGGCTGAGGGCCAATGACCAACAAGGGAGTAGATGTGGGGGGGGAAGATGGAAAAGAAGGGGAAAGGGGGGGAAAGAGAAAGGTGAGGGGTTCTAGGGAGTGAGGGGGGATATGAGTAGGGTGTGGACAAAGATCACCAAGATTGAAAAGAGGAAGGTGGAAAAAAAAAAGTAGGGTCTCGCGAGACGTAGAGGAGGTGGGTGGGAACTGCTCCTTTCCAGCCCCTCCCAATTGGCAACTGCCTAGTCACACAGCAGATGCTAATGAAGGTACAATATAACTATCTTTTTTTTCTATAAAACCTATTTTTTATACAAAAACACTTTGGCGTGTATGTACTATGCTCTGTGGGGATTGGGAGTGCTAAAATGGGTCTCCTGGTGAAGTTCCCTTTAAGTCAATTTATGATGACAGGTTTCCTTAAGAACTGCCCACGCCACATATGTGATAAACAACCCTTTTTGTCGTGGCTGCACTATTCTTTACACAACACAAATTCCAGCACTGAAAGGCGTTGTGGTCCTAGTCAACTGTGTCCACATTTGTCATGCAGAATCTGATAGAAATGTGTCGAACACCCTATTTCGGAGGTGCACCAAAAAATTGTTGTGCGAAGACAATGCAGATGGCGCCAGATTTATGGAAAAGGCGCCAAAATCATGAATCTGGTTTGCAACTGTTTGCACTGTTCTTGATAAATGTGCCCAATTTTGTCAGGTAAAGAGCCAGGGCAAAGCAGAGAAATTATCATCGGCATTAGACACTTATATCATAATAAGGAGAAGTTGAAAATTGTCTATACAGGCATCCCCGGGTTACATACAAGATAGGGTCTGTAGGTCTGCTCTTAAGTTGAATTTGTATGTAAGTCGAAACTGTATATTTTCATTGTAATCTCAGCCCGAACTTTTTGGTCTCTGTACAATTGGATTTAAAATGTTGGGTTGTCATAAGAATCAGGATTAACAATAAACTTCATCAGACACCCTCTGATACTGTTACAGCTGTTTATTGTAGTCCTAGACTAAAGGACAATAAATTACCAATATCCAGTGGTCCGTTTGTAACTAGGGGTCGTATGTAGTCAAGTGTTCTTAAGTAGGGGACCGCCTGTATTGACTTTGTACTATCTAAATAAAAGTTGTAGTTTGGTGGACAAAATATATCTGCAAGGCACAGAATGATAACAATATCCCTGAATCTCCGAGGTCTACTTTACATATCTAATTATTGGCTGTAGAACTGCATTCAGTTTCAATTGCCATTTTCATTACATAAATTGCTGTATCTTGTTTCTCTTTCAACATAATTTATGTATCCTTTTACTCTCCCTTCATGAAATAAGCATTGAGGGGACGAAGCAAGCAGATTGTGAGCTGTCCTGACATCTGACACTCTGTGTATACTGTGGGAATGAAAGTGCTAATCATTAGATTATACCTAACCTATTCTCTCCCCCCCCGTCTCTCCAAACCCAGGTGTTATAGAAATCAAACAGAATAAATGATTTGATCTTTTACCTACGCCACACCTGTATCTCACAGAAATTGTCCTGCATAAAGTAGTGAATATTCTTTCCTTCGCAACATGATAATAAGCCAATCCTACCGCGAGGGCCCTTTTTCGTTTTTTGCGTTTCCAGTTTTTACTCCTTGCCTTCAAAAATCTATAACTTTTTTATTTTCCATATAAAGAGCTGTATGAGGGCTGCATGCATAACAAGTTGCACTTCATAGTGACATATGAAGGCTGTATGCGAAACAAATTGCACTTCATAGTGACGGCATTTAATATTCCATGTCATGGGGGAAGCGGGAAACAAACTCCAAATGCAGTGAAAATGGTAAAAAAAACATGTTTGCACCATTTCTTGTGGGCTTGGATTCTACGCTTTCACTGTGTTTCCCAAAGGACATGTCTACTACATTCTTTGGGTCGGTGGAATCACGGGGATGTCAATTTACATTAGTATAAGAACTGTGCAGCTTTTGATCATGTTTTATTGAATTTTTTTATGTTTTTGAAAATGGAAATATTTCTATATCTATATTTTGATAGATTGACACGGCGATACCACATTTATTTTATTATATGGTTTAGTGAAAGTGGGATTGATTTTAGTGTTTTATATAATTTTTTAAACTTTTTAATTTTTAATTATTTTTCAGACCCCTAGGGTACATTAACCCTAGTTTGTTGATTGTCCTACTATACTGTCATACTCAGTATGGAAGTATATGGGGATTTTACCAAATCGTTTGATACAATGTGCAAAACACACATTGTAATGAGGATTAAAACCAGACAGCCTTGTAAGACCTGAGTTGTTTCATGGTAACCAAATGCCGCTCCCAATTACCTCACAGGGTGCAGCGATCAAATCCAAGAAGGCATGTGCCCATGCCGTAATTAAATGCCTCCGGCATGCTTCCGATGCCAGCAACCGACGCATATGCGGCAAACTCCGACTTGTATGGAAGGGCTCAGCCTGTGAGCCCTCTCATACACCTGCATGTCACATGTGATGTACTATTACTCGCATGTTGGTAGGGGTTAAGATGCTTACTGTATATTTACATCTTCTCACAGTACATACATCTGAAGAGATTAATATTTTTGACATGATGTATGTAAAACTCTATTTCTAGACTTTATTTTTAGATGCACTTTTCTTAATGGCATCCTGGTGAGAGAAGCAAGACCATTGATTGCATAGTTTAGCTGTGCTGAGGGAGAAAGTTCTATGGTCAGGACTTAAGAATAAAGGAACTAAAAGAAAGGTTAGACGAAGAAAGGTCAAGGATGCTCCACACATTTGCCACACTTTTGTGTTGTGTATATATATATTTCTATGTGTGTGTATATGCTGTACATGGTATTGTATGTATGTGTGTATTTGCTGTATGTGTGTATATACACTCACCGGCCACTTATTAGGTACACCATGCTAGTAACGGGTTGGACCCCCTTTTGCCTTCAGAACTGCCTCAATTCTTCATGGCATAGATTCACAAGTGCTGGAAGCATCCTCAGAGATTTTGGTCCATATTGACATGATGGCATCACACAGTTGCCACAGATTTGTCGGCTGCAACATCCATGATGCGAATCTCCCGTTCCACCACATCCCAAATATGCTCTATTGGATTGAGATCTGGTGACTGTGGGAGGCCATTTGAGTACAGGGAACTCATTGTCATGTTCAAGAAACCAGTCTGAGATGATTCCAGCTTTATACTGGCGCATTATCCTGCTGAAAGTAGCCATCAGATGTTGGTACATTGTGTTCATAAAGGGATGGACATGGTCAGCAACAATACTCAGGTAGGCTGTGGCGTGGCAACGATGCTCAATTGTACCAAGGGCCCAAAGAGTGCCAGAAAATATTCCCCACACACCATGACACCACCACCACCAGCCCTGAACTGTTGATACAAGCGGAGGGATCCATGCTTTCATTTTGTTGACGCCAAATTCTAACCCTACCATCCGATGTCGCAGCAGAAATCGAGACTCATCAGACAGGCAACGTTTTTCCAATCTTCTACTGTCCAATTTCGATGAGCTTGTGCAATTGTAGCCTCAGTTTCCTTTTTTTAAGCTGAAAGGAGTGCACCCGGTGTGGTCTGTCTGCTGCTGTAGCCCATCTGCCTCAAAGTTCGCCGTACTGTGCGTTCAGAGATGCTCTTCTGCCTACCTTGGTTGTACGGATGGCGATTTGAGTCACTGTTGCCTTTCTACTCAAGCTCGAACCAGTCTGCCCACTCTCCTCTGACCTCTGGCATCAACAAGGCATTTCTGCCACAGAACTGCCGCTCACTGATGTTTTTTTTTTCTTTTCGGACCTTCTCTGTAAACCCTAGAGATGGTTGTGGCTGAAATCCCAGTAGATCAGCAGTTTCTGAAATACTCAACCAGCCCTTCTGGCCCACCACCCATGCCATGTTTAAAGGCCCTCAAATCACCTTTTCTTCCCATACTGATGCTCGGTTTGAACTGCAGGAGATTTCTTGACCATGTCTTACATGCCTATATGCACTGAGTTGCCGCCATGTGATTGGCTGATTAGAAATTAAGTGTTAGCGAGCAGTTGGACAGGTGTACCTAATAAAGTGGCCGGTGAGTGTATGTGATGTGTATATACTCTATATATGTGTCCATATGTGATGTGTATATTCTGTATGTATGTGCATATGATGCATGGGTAGGTGTATATGGTGCTGTATATATATATATATATATATATATATAGTGTGTATATACTGTATGTGATTGTAACTCCCATGTGTGAGTAACAAATATGTATATTTTTAAGAGGTAAAGGGGATCCCTTCCTTTCCTAGTTGCACCCCTGCTGCATTATAATTACAGAGCACATATGCATAAATTCAATTAAATCTCTAGCACCCGCTGTATCTTTATGTGCTGTCCCCTTTGAACTTTCCATTTCTGCACCCCTATATATACCCTCCCTGAAAAAATCTAGCCTAGATGTGAACAGCCCTAGTGCCCTGTGACACTTGTGATGGGGCTATGGCTTCCGGGATATTACTTTGGTGTATCAGCAAATTTTCTGATCAAATCTGATCAACTATTATTCCATATGGCAGTGCAAAGGCTTGTTTCACTGCCAAGTTTCTATATTTCTTGTACATCCACAAGCTACAGCTCAGGTTCATTCACTGTCCAGGGATATCAGCCTAGGGCACTTTAATCTTGTCAGGGTTAGGATTTTTCCTTGTTATATAGATAAAGCATAAAAAACAATGGGTTTCATTAACCCTGACTGGTTCACAACCATTATTAATGAAGGGGAATATCTTGTTGATTTAGCGTGAAAAAGGCATGACTGTCGGATGATTCATCTTTGAGGCTAATTGACATTATTAGCAACTGAAGCAAAATACCTAATGGTTTGTTAACCATTGATTTTTTTAAACCACTTTCTGTAACCATGGAAATTAACCATCCTATCATTCACATGTATTTGTGGAACTTGATGAGATGCAGTGATTGCTACCAGGCTAAAGCAATAAGCACCTTGCACACCCAGAAAACCTAAATTTATTTTCACTTGTTTAACATAAATATGTCTTATAATATGACTAAATAATATAATATTTAACTGTCTGTCCACAATGTACTTCATTAACCTCTCACCTGAATATCATCAGTTATTAGTGCATATTTATTAATACAGTCTCCTTTATAGAAAGAGTAAATTTAGACATACAGTCATTTTATTACAGTGGCTCTTGCCGGATGGACTTTTTCCTTGTACTTGCAGTAATTCTGTCTGTTTGTGTTTTGCTGGACCAGAAACACTGAACCTGTACCTGAGACTGTATCCAGCCTAAGCCAGTACCATTAAACCCCAACCTGATCCGGAACCTTGATCTAGAAACCTGGACCCCTAGCCTGATCTGGAAACCTGAACCCCGAATTTGTTGTGGAACCCTAAACCAGTATATGAGCCTGTATCCTGCTCTGTAATTTTCACCCCATTCCTGAACCTGTATCCCATTCTGAACTGTATTTTTTATAATTTAATGCCTTAACTTCCCACAATATTGCATGTGTGGTCTGTTTAAAGGAAATCGACAGTTCAAAAAACTAAAAAAAATACAAATCTTCACCTCCGCTCCACTTCATCTTGATCCTGGCGCTGTCCACTGCTAGTCTTGACACAGCGGGATAACCTAGAAAAGAAAGTTATATAAAACAGCACAGAGCGGAGGTACAAGGTGTCCAGCACTCCAGATTGGGAGCATTGGAGAGGGAGGTGACATCACACGAGTGTCGTTAATTCATGCCCCTGGTGTGGGAGAGGGAGGTGCTGGGGCATGCATAATTTGCTGGCATCTATGCCTCTTTTGATACATTCTGAAGATGTGCCATTAATGAAGACCATCAGTTTTCTATCATTAAGTCAGTTATTAACACAAATACTCTGGTATAATATCTAACACCACAGCCTCCCCCAGTTTCTATATTTACCTCAAAAATACTCAGATATCCTCACAGAGGTAATGTCTGAAATGAACTCTCCCCATATAACTCACATGTAAAAATGATTACTACTTAAAAAAAGTGCAAACCCTGAACCCAAAAATGGTCAATTAACTAATAGCAGGGATTGCTCTGAATAACTATTGTAGTAAAGTACAAAACAGACCTATCTATAGTTTAATTATTCATTCAAATCTAATATATAAAGCTGAATGTATGTATGTGTGTGTGTGTCTGTATGTATGTCCACTAAACGAATCTGTACCGACGCATTTGCAATCACCACATTTTGCACATTTGTTGTCTGTGACTCTGTTTTGAGACAACATTTTCACCCTGTGCTTTCCAAAATACACTTATTAACCACCATATACAGGAGCCATTGTCTGCTTCTGAGGCTGTGGCAGTTGGATGCTGTGATTGGTTGCTGTTCTGCCATAGGTCATTAATATGAGCTCTGAGCTGTGATTAGTTCCTATAGGCAATGAGTAGAAGTTAAAACTATTCAAGTTGCCCATGGAAACCAATCAGAGATCATCTGTAATTTTATAAACAACTGTGCAAAAATAAAACACAAGCTCGGGTTGGTTGCCATATTTACACTTCTGATAAATATCTCCAGAGACAAAGTGACAGAGACACTGGATTGAGAGTACCCGAGACTTAGAGTCATTGGAATGAGAGTGCCCAAGACCGACAGTCACTGGAACCTCTTTAATGTTACATGGTGCATTGTACATGTATTGTCAAATCCCTTACCTTATTATACCTGTGCTTTAACTTAAGCTGTGTGTGTGCATTTTCCATATTCCATGATATCACTGTGTTCATCATCCCAAAATTGTTATATTTTAAACTTGCTGCTGAAGGTAGCCATATTGCAATGCAGTGGCTGACCAATAGCTGTTGCAGTGGTCACAGCTTGGCCGAAACACCAGAGGGGGTCACAAGAGACTGTACCACACTTTGATCATATTAGAAGACTTTGGAGTGTAAACATTTTAATAGTTTTACAGGCAGTTTAATCATTTATCAGACAAGCCCCCATTTTCCTTAGTTCCCATTTCACACTTTTCATGCACGTGTTATACATGTGTTTTTGACGCGCAGAACTAGCACTGCACTCTGACCCATTGAATTTAGTTAGTTTGATCGGACTTGCATTGTTTTTTATGCACACATGCACGTTTTTTAACGCTTACTGAAATCTCAGAATGCTGTACTTTTGCAATCACTACTTTTAAAAAACACTCCATACAAGTCTATGGAGACACATCTAAAATGCAGTGCACTCGGAGACACATGCAAGTGCAATGCAAGTTCAATGCATTTTTCACTGATCAATTACACAGTTCTGAGTCTTTTTCACATACCTTGTCTACGCATGACAACGCACTGAAAATAAGGCCTTAGGATATCATTTACCTTTCATGTCAGAAATAGAAGTAGATCAGAACATAGTTGGGTAACTGAGGCTATAGAAAAATGGGCAGGTATAGTAAAATAATAATCTTTATTTATATAGTGGCGTCAAATTCCGTAGTCCTTTACAGAACGTGTACAAATAAAATAAGACATTACAGAGTAATAACAGTCATATGAAACAATAGAGTTAGGGGCCTACTCGCAAGAGCTTACAGTCTAGGAGGATGAAGCTTGTATAATGGGCCGGTCATTCTTTATAAGGGGATGGAATAAAAATAATTTACTATTCTTTTAGTATTTAGTACTCTGTACTGTACATTTTCAATACCAACAATATTATAGTAGATTCTACCATAGAGCCGAGGTTCTTTATCTTACCTGACAATATTTAGACCTTTACATAGAAATAAATGGAATTAAACCACTATATCTTAGCTAACACAAATTTTTGAAGACACTATTGAAACTGGCTGTTAGTGCTGCATATACTGGTCATATTAGCTGCTAAAAGGTACTGATGGGCAGTTTTTTTGCATTCATGTTTGCAGGTTATGAGGATTTAAATAACAAATTAAAAAAAATAAAAGTCTTATAAACTTTAATTTTAAATTACCAATCAATAATAAATAATTCTACTTATAATCATACCATAAAATGTGCGTTCTTTAAATTTACAGTTTTACATTTTTCCTCTTTAAACCATCTCTTATATGTGTATGTTTACATTACACTAGGATATTATGCAATTGCTTTAGCTTTAAAATATCATTAGACAAACAAAAAAATCTATTGCACACAAACACTGATTATTCTGCAGTCTATAGCTCCATAAAATATGGGGTCATTTGAAGAGGCAATTGCTTCCTGATGGAGTGTGTTATATATACATATAATGATTGTGTCTATCCTATAGTTGTTCTCATAATAGCAAGAGTGAAGGAAAAATTCTGAGCACATTTGAAAACCTCTCTCAAACATTTAAAATTAGAAATAATGTGGATGGGAAATGTATCTTGTTTTGTGTTAATAGCTCTTACACAGAGTACACCCTCTGAGTTATTAGTATTCATCAGAACATAAAACTTTTGTTACAGTTGTTTTGCAAAACACCTAAAAATATTAAACGTTAAATTATGAAAAGATGAAAGGACATCTACCATTAGGATGAAGGATTGTAAACCAAGCACGCTTACATACTGGTGTGGCCCCTCTGGCAGGATCTGTTCTTCTATAAGATTTTTATGCCCTGGCTTTTACAATTATGCAAATGAACTTGAGGGGCTCCAAGCTCCATTAATACCTATGGAGCCTTTAGCCCCTCAGGCTCATTTTCATAACTTTAAAGCCTTTTTTTCTTAAAACAAGGGCATAAGAAGCTTAAGGAAGAGTGGATCCTGCGAGTGGGGACTCACACCAGTATGTCAGTGTACTTGGTTTACAATCCTTCATTCTGGTGGTGGATGCCCTTTAAAATTGGAAAACCTGCTTTCCCTAGATTTAACATCACAAAATCAGAATCATGTTAGGAATCCCTGCTTCTAAAAACGCTAACTGTTTTCTAAATAGTGTTACACTTTACATTGCTGACACAAATGAAGCCAATAGGAAGAAAACAAGCCATGATATCTCTATAAATGGAAAAATAAAAGAAGTTATGGCTTTTGGAATGAGGCATATAAAAAGAGTAAAAACACAAAAGTGAAAAACACAAATGCCCCCATTTAACACATTATCTGCCAGTTTGATCACTTCCATGGCAGAAGAAGTTTGTGTAGTTCACTGGTTTGGACGTGTGTGCCAAGTGCCAAGTGCCAAGGCAATAGTCATAGAAAATAAATTATTGCTACCCATTCCTCAAATTGAAAACATTTGGGACAGTTGATAAAGTCGTCCAAATGCTACATTTCAGACTCTATAGGACTCTGCATGTTAAATGTTCAAGTTTAAGAAAGTATAAATAGAAACAAACCTAAGCAAGTATGGTTTGTTCAAGCGATTTCCATGGGCAGTCTCTTCTTTATAAAAAGAACTTGAGAACACAACATACATTTGATGCAACGTTCATTGGTAGAAATCACAAGAGTTCTGAAGTAGTGTTCTTTAGACAGAAAAAAGTGAAGTTTGCTCATAATGATACAGCACCACACTTTGAGAAGTGCTAATTTAGATTTTTTTTTTCTGCTGCCACAGCATCTGGGCTTAAGTATTCGATTGGCATTTAGTAAGTCGATTGTAACACCAGTATGATTGTTGGTGTTCCTCTTCTTATTGAATTTACAGCTGGGTTACCTTCTCTGGAACACCGATCATGTCTAGAGATATGCATGTGTCCTTCCTTCTCTCCCATTGTCTGATATGCAAAAGGCTGGCATGTGTCCCTACTTATTGTGCCAGACTTAACAGGAAGTTACCTGAAAAGCAAGGTCTATCAAGTTTCTGCAATGGTTTCTACCTGCTCACTGTTTGTGTTTCCTCGGTTTGTAAACTGTGGGTTGTTGCTCAACTTCATCTCTATATCTCGTCCATTACCCCTGCTTGACTTTGACTACGATACTGGGTTGCCCACTCAAACTTCTGCCCCTACAACATCTTAAAGAATCAAGTTGTTGCAATGACCCAAACTCCTGACCTCAACTCAACTAAAACATTGTGTGCTGGACTTTGAATTTCCTGTGCATAAGTAAACTGAACCCCTAGGACTGCTGATTATAACTGAGCTAAACCTAAGCAAAAGTGGGCAATGCAGGAAATAACAGGTAAAATAGACAAAAACTGAAAAAATTTAAAATGGAAAATGTGAAGGATGTCACAAAAACTCATTCTTTGTTGTGTATTTGAACAATTGGTGCGACTAAAACAAGATGTGCAAGAATACTGGCTAAAACTACTGGTCACATATCATAGCATAGCATTGGCATTGTGCTACTTCATTGTGCTTATAGGATAGTAGGGCATGTGATGGAGCAGATCATAAACTGATCCTTGTGGAGTCTGTGAAAAATAATGTTATGATGCCTTTAATAATGCCGATAGAGAAGGACCCTCATTGCTGTGCTTTCACTTTCTGTATCTCCTAATTGTTAGCCTAACTCCAGCTCCAATGGAAGTATCCTTATGTGCAATAGTACAATATGTATCTATGCATTTCTAAGGGTGTATTATAATACAGTGTTCACACATATTTTGGTGATTCATCCTTAGGTCCTAGCCTAGCACAACCATAACTACATAACAATTATACATATATATGATCATTTGCATGTGAGAAAATTAAAATTGAAGAATACCAGACACTAGTGTTTCAGAACTGTAAGCTAAAGAAGTAATATTACAGAAGCTCTAGTCATAAGAATGAAACACACTCTTGCATTTGACACAATCTTGCATTTGAATGCAGACTCTCAATACTCAGATACAAGGAACGGGGACGAAGATAAATCACACTTATGTGCTGCCAGCTGACAGCCGTTAAATCCGTTACAATCACTGCAGCCATCAAGGGAGAGCCTGCTTTTATCTCACTAAATGCAAAATTGTCCCAGCAATTGGTAATATTGTGGGGGCAATTACTCCACTTGTTTCTTACATAAATCCCAGCAAGCGGTAAGTAAATTCTGTTGACGAAATGTAATAAACCAAAGGGTGTTTCAAATATGACTGGTCCCAGAGGTATTGGGAGCCAAGGCTCTGCTTTCTCATTGTATGTCGCAGAGATAATAATGTTTGCTTTTATCTGTCAGAAATCAATATTTCAAACATCAGATAAAAGAAGAAATTGAACTGGGAATAGTCTGAAGTGCTCTAAAACTACAAAGAGCAATTATCAAAAAGCACTTAGCGTACTTAATAGGATACACATAAAAAAATGCCTAAATTAATGTCTGAGAGGTATAATGAGAACTTTTTTGGTGCTTTTTGATCTGATTGCAATGTAATTTTAGAGTGCAATGGTCAGTCAATACCATGGCCAATATTTGTGAATCCCAGTGGAACGAAATCTCTTCTTTTGCAGGAAATAAAATGGTGAATGTGATGGTTTAATAATTCAATTTATTGAAAGGGAATTTAGATTTAGTGCCTACTGTAAGGATTTCACTAATAAAGGAGATGCAATTAGTGGGACTTCTGCTGACTCTAAACACAAAAGTAATGTGTATTCAAGAGATATCTCAAAGTTTTGATGTTGCATGCACATTCCCAGGAGCTAGTTCACTTATCCACCTTATTGCTGTTGTAAATGATCAGGTCTCTCTAGTACAGTATGTGTTTTTTGCAGGTACATGTGTAGAGAACCTGTACTGAAGGATTTGGTAAGTTTGCTGCAAGATCCTGAACTCTGATACTAGGGATGGCTTGCAGCTTCATCAGACTGATGATTTACAGCACAGAACTCCTCACAATCAGTACCACCACACTGCCCACACACATAGCAGGCATATCTGCTCCATTACAAGTTTTCCTGTTAGTTCACTTTCTTGTTTGGCTTCTTTCTTTGCCTAATTTGTCATAGGTGTTTTACCTTGTGTTAAATTGGACCTGTGCTTGTTATTCTAAGGCCCTTTACACTGTAGCTAGTGTGATGCGACCAACTCACATCATACTCTCAGCGTGTGCTGGCTGGGACGTCCGGCCTGTTCAGTTCAAGTTTCAATGCAATAGTCATTGTGATTAACATGTACCAAAACATCTGAAAACATCTTAAACTAAACTAAACTAAACAATGGTATCAGCAGTGAGTTACCATATAAAAAGATAACTTTTAACCTCCGAAAATCTTTTCAGAATTCTGGTGTTGACTTATACGCCAGGCAATAAAGGGCAGCAAACACCCCCACTTCTCCCTCCCCCACTGATGTCAGGCTGACCAGGCTGTTACCTCTGTGAAGGAGCAGGAGGGAGGAGCTGTACAGGAGCACAAAAGTGGGGGCTGAGGAGTGAGTAACACAGACATGTCACATGTTGTTTTTTTAAATGCATCCACACCAAAGCCCAACCCCTGTGATTACCCCAGGATTTTGTCAGGGTGCAAGGTAAGTTAGAACACACAATTATATTGTAATGCAAATGCTTATAAAAAGCAGAGAGGCATATTTGCACTGCAGGTGTGATAAGCTTCTGCAACCTGTCTTTAGTGAAAATGAGGTCCCTGGTGACAGGTTCCCTTTAATAACCTGTGAACACTCTCAATACACCCGTGACGGCACCGTGATGTTACCTAAGATTACTATTGGTACATAAAACCATGTGTTAATACAACATTGATGGTTTATCCTGGTTAAATATTTGATTTGTGGGATCAGTCTCCTTGTAGTGCAGCTCACTTCAGCTTAATCACAGGGCTTGGATGTAATAAGATCCAATAAGATGTGTATAATATACAGTAAAGAATACACTCTTTTTGGTAAAGACCACTGGCCTTTCAATCAGCTATTCAGCAGATTTTTTGATATTTGCACCATCTAACAGTGATTCCCTATTCCACGAAACACCCTAGAGCAGTGATGGCGAATCTTTTGGTAACAGAGTGCCCAAAGTATAACCAAAACCCACTTATTTATCGCAAAATGCCAACATGACCATTTAAGCAGTAACTTATTAATTCCTACTGTATCACAGGTTTCAATAGTATTGGTGCCCTGAGTTCACCAATACAATAGAAAGATGATGGAGAACATGGATTATGGGTCCTCGAAGAGGAACAATCAGGGTTTCCAGAGCAGGAGCTTCAACAATATTCTATCTCTATCCACATATTCTCATTCCTCCTGTAACCCTGGCAGCCAGGGATGTTGCTTTAAAATTGCGCTGAGCGTGGCACTGAGCGTGGTCCTGGGCTGTATTGGACCGCAGGAGGAAGCCCTGAGTCCTGTCTGGCAAACTCTATGTTGGGGTGAAGGCTTGGGTGCCCACAGAAAGGGCTTCGAGTGCCACCTCTGGAACCCGTACCATAGGTTCACCACCACTGCCCTAGAGGTTGTCTCAGTCCTGGAAAAGAAGCAGACTGCAGTGCTCATATGTCCGCTGAGGTCTTTGTACTTCTTATCACATCGCCAAACATACTACAGTGGTTGTATTTGGTATTTCAGTCTCATTCACTGAATGAATGTGTCGTCACTGGCCTGTAATGTGAAAATGCTGTCGGAGGGCTGCAACCATATCCGACAGCTGATGGGGATGTTGTACCCTCATCAGTCTTAAACTGATCACCTATCCTAAGCATTGTATTCATATAATGTTTTTTTTTCATGTTATATTTATGTAGAGAAATGTGTTGATATTAAATACATACACCAATTAAAAATGACTGGGCATTCATAAATATTTAGCCACTTCTATATAATTAAGGCATGTGAAGATAAAGATACACTATGCATAGGATTAAAGTGAATAAATGCTGAACGGAGGTTTAAAAGAAAACAAACTTGGGGTAGGGCATCGAATAACATAAGAAAAGTATGCGTTTGCACCTTACTATATTGCTAAAATATATGGAAGGAGTAGAGTTAATGTATTCTTTGAAACCTGATGTATTTATTCTTTAAAGGACTGTTCAATAATTGTGAGAATCCTGTTGTTCCTGTTTAAGTGCATTGCAAGGGATATTCCGCTAAGACCTGCAACACTCCATATTGTCAGTAGGAATTTCATATCCTCATTTAACAAACCGAGTGGGACTTTGCCGATTAATTGCCAGAATAGCAGCTGAATGAGCCTTTGAAGTGCTTTGTGTGTCTCTCTTGCAGGCAAGGAGTCAGCAGACAAAAGGAAACAGCTTACTGTATTCAGGCCAGGGACTTCTGCAAGCATGATTGTGAATGGGAAATAGAGTGTAACATTGAGTGAGGGAATAGCTGGACCTTAAAACCTTTGTCTGTTTGACTACTTCTTCTTTTTTTTCTTCTACAACCAGGTAATGTAACATATGCTAAGAAAGTATAAGCACCCCCCTTGTCCTCAACATTTGCTTCAAACGCCCCTTTCATGTTGTAAACTAAACTGAGTGCTCAGTTCTTTGAACTGTTCAGGTAGCAGATGCCTGGCAGTGTGATCCGGGCAGCCACCTCCATCGCTGCGCAGTATTTAATGAAATGGCTTACAGAATAGTTTGATTATTGTCACTGCTGAATGCCTCCCAAGCGGATGTGTGCAATGCATCCGGACCTCTGAATTACAGCCCTGCCTCACACCTGGCCATGGAGAGAGTATTACTTTCACTTGGGGCCTGTGAACCCATTACAAACTCAGACAGCAAGAAATGACTAGACCACTTTAACCCCCTAGACAGATCCATGTTCCCACTGTTTTTCTGCACAAGTCCTGTTACAGTTCTGTGTTAAATAAGGTCAAATATTTGTCTTTTGCCTACAAAACACCTGCTTTATGTGTAGTACAAATACAAATGACTATAGAATCATAATCTTATTACCAGTATTATTTTATTGGTTCTTAATAGGACTTCATTGATGTTAGATTATTAAACATTTTATGCTGGATATTTGTGTCTGTACTTTTTTTTTCCAGTTTTTGGAGTTGTTTGATTTATCTTAGAATCTGTGGGTTTTTGCTACTCATAGAACAAGAAGTCATACAAAAGTCACAAATTGTTCTGCAACCCCTTCTAAAGTTTTTCCTACGCCTGCTCGGGAGTGGAGCTTACAACTTTTCTTACATTCTCATATTCTCACACATTTACAAAAATGAAAACCTACTGCACAAAAATAAATTCTTCTGGCACTAATAACTTTTTCATACTTTGGTGTACTGAGCTGTGTGTGGAGTTATTTTTTTACAACTTTTGAATATGTTTTCAATGCTAAGAGTATTTTAACCCCTTAAGGACGCAACCAGTTTATAGCTTAAGGCTCAGCCCCATTTTTTGTATTCTGACCTGCGTCGCTTTATATGGTTATAACTTTTGAACACTGTTACTTATCAAAGTGTTTCTGAGATTGTTTTTTCCCAAAATGTTGTACTTCATTTTTGAAATTCAAAATCATTGCGTTTTCAGGCAGATAGATTAACCACCTACATAAATTGCTGAATAACATTTCCTATATGTCTACTTTACATTTTCATAGTTTTTTTTAAATGTCTGGATAATTTTTTTGATGTCATGCGGCTTACAAATCGAATATAGGTTTCCGTATTTTTAGAATTTACAATTTTGGGTATAAATACTGTTTTGAAATTTTACATATTTATCACAAAAAAACCCTATATAATCAACCCATTTTCAAATCTGCACCCCTCAAACTATCAGAAACAGCTTTAAGGAAGATTGTGGTGATACTATATATGTGGAGTTTGTGTTATGGTTTAGACAGTTTTTTGCATTATATGTCTCTTTATAGGTTATGGGGATTATGGGCATTTTTATTTATTTATTGCTTTATTTTTTATTAAAAACCATTTTTTTAACTTTTTTACTATTTACACTATGGTGCATGAAGAAGCAATCATCTGATTGCTTGTTCATGATAATACTCTGCAATACCGTTATATTGCAGGGTATGAGTAGTGTAAGCCTACGCACATGCATAGGCTGACACTCTGCCTTTAAGATTACATCAGAGATGTCATCTTTCCTGATCGGACCCCAGGGCTGCCATTTCAACGATTGTCGCCCCCCCAAAAAAACTGCGTGGGGGGGGGGCATCATGGGGGAAAGACCCCTGGAAGGCATGTTAAATGCCGCAATCACGCTGACCACTGCATTTAACGGGTTAAATACCTGCAATTGGAGCCCACTCTGTCCGTGGATGTTACACAGGGGAGTTTCGGGTGTTAGCTACAGCCGGCACCCCATGTATCCTGATGCTGGTTCGGCTTCTATCAAGAGCTGAACTGGCATCAGCTCCATGGCAGATATATCCGGACTAAACAGGTAACCGGAATACAGGACACACCTCCAGCAGCACACTGGGGAAACTGTCCATCAGGCTAGAAACCCTTGCTGGGTAGGGCTGAAATGCAAAGTGGAGGGTGTGGCTCAGTTAATCCAAGCACAAGCAGTAAGGACACAGCCCTATTTAATTTAGGTGTTTCTATTTTCCATTACCAACATTAAAAAAATTACATATCTTTTTTTATATTTCTGCATACAGGGCTGTATAAGGACTTGTTTACTGCATAACAGATTGTACTTGCTAGTGATGGTATTAAATATTTTATGCTTTGTACTTGGAAGCAGAAAAAAAAATTCAAAATGTGGTAAAATTACCTAAAAGTACACATTGCGCCTTTTTCTTTTGGTCCCTGTTTTTACAGCTTTCATGGTGTGGTCCAAATAACACCTCCAATTTATTCTTTGAGTCTGTATGATCATGACGATAACAGATTTATATAGTTATTATTACATTTTATCAGATTAAATAATTTCAATCTTTTAGACAAAAAGAAATCTTAATTTTGAGGCCAATAACTTTTTCATACTTCAGTGTATAAAGCTGTGTAAGGTGACATTTTTTTGCAGGATGAGATGATGTTTTCATCACTACCATTTTTAAGACTGTACAACATTTTTCTGACCTGATCATTTTTTATAAAAAACTTTTAATGGCAAAAAAGGGGACATTCAGACATTTTAGCACTATTTTCCATTAAAATGCTCACAGCCAGGAATAACTGTTTTTATATTTTGATAGATCTGGCATTTTGAAACGCAACAATGCCTAACATGTTTCATGTAACATGGAATTCATTTGTTGATTTATTTTTTTATCATTTATAAGGAAAGGGGGGTTAAATGAACTTTTAGGTTTTTATTAATTTTATTTAATCTTTTTTTACTTCCTTTTTTTTCATATGTTTCTACTGTATTAAACCTTAGTTGGTCTCATTGATCTTAAATAGATATGAGCTGACCCAATGTTCTCGTTTGGGCTCGGCTGTACGACCGAGACACATTGCTGGATTGCCAGCTTAACAACCAATCTGCCCACCAACCCACTGTTACATATCACGCTGAAACTTGGGAGTCTCACATAACTACCGGATGTCAAAGCAATGAATCACCCTCCCCCATATGACACCACAAAGGATGATGATCTGGCTCAAGATGCCAGCAAGTGGCATACACTCGCTGCCTCACCATAACTGCCTAACCATTACCATAACACCATTGGGGAAAGTCATGGTACTGTAAGGGGTTAAATCAGAGGTAAGAGAAAAGTCTATAAAAATATAACACTATGATTAAGGCTTGAGAGCAAGCTGAAACACATAGGTGGATTAGCTACATGTCACTTTTCCTGCACTTCTTAATGTAAAAAGAATAAAATTTTGAAGTTTTATGGGATGTGCCATTTACTTGGACTATTTCTATAAAAATATAGGCTACTTTCTAAAGAAAACATACAAATGAGAAAAAAAATGATACATGGTTAGATATGAGAGAGGTTTTTGTGTGAAATACCTTTCTGCACATGTAAGAAAGTAAACCTTAAACTTTTCAATGTCATTGGAGGGCTGCTTGCCTTTCTACATGTACATAGATAGATTGATAGATGGTCTTAGGTGGATGGAAGAATGGATAGTTAGAGATATAGATTTTATAGATAGATAGGTGTCATACGGATTAAATGTGTTAACCACCATTTGAAGATAATAAAAAACCTGACATGAAGAATTTATTTCACTGTAAATTCTATTCTATTTGCTTTGAGTAAACCTATCAGGATCTGCATGTTAACTCACAGAGTTATAAAAGACCCAAGTTAAGGTGTATAAGCAATTAAGTAACATTATAACATTTTATTAATAATGTAATTAATAATTTTGCAGAGAGACTATTTTGATTAGAGTTTTTTTCATGAAAATCAGTTACTATAATCAAATATCTGTACAAATAGAGAATTTCATTGGGTTTGAGTGTAAAGGTAATTGAAGTCATGCTGGTATACTTGCATTTCATTCTAAATATAAGTCATGTCAGTCATAGACAAAGTAAGTTACAATGGATACCTTAATTCTATAAATTGCTTTTATTTAATGTCTTCTTTGGGATTGTTGGCCATACTAAATATATTGCATTATATTTCCGTATATTTATTTATTTTCACAAACGTCATCATTTTTCTGCAGCTTTTGGGTTAATGTTCCTTCACTTACCAAGAATTTCGCAACTACAAGGAAATTTGGACTGTAAATGATGCTGGATAAGACATTTTTCCGCTGTGCATCTCATTTTCCATGGGGCTGTTTCACCAATCAATTGAATTATTGCCCCTGCACATGACAGAACTGCAAAGTGCTAGCGTATTTCATTAAAGGGAGCAAACATTAATTACACACCCAGCCCCACCTTTTCAACACATAAATTAGAAACGATTGATGAGTGTACTTTCTCCATGCTTCATTGTCTGCAATGTCTAGATCCTGTCGTGCATTATAAACACATCAATGATGGCTATAATGCTTTATTCCTAGTGGCTTATAAAATGGCCCACAGGCCCATAAGGGATGGAAATAGCCAGCAGCATGGGAACATTATTACAAGTATCATATGACTTAAAGGTGTTTGTCGTTAAAAAAAAAAGAACAAAATGAAAAAAATTTGAAATTTATTCCAATCTGTTGATAATGTAAATTTGTGTGGATCATTAACCAGAAATTCCATGAAGACTAACCCTCTTAACCTTAGCTATCTGTGTCTCTGGTCTTGATGAGAGAACAAACAACACTGCTTTTGGCTCCATGTTCTCTGTTTAGTACACGAAAAATAGCTGTTGACCAACCCCCCCCCCCCCATACCATGTAGGTATTGATTTAATAATTATTACCCTATCAGAACTGTACCAACTATACACAATATACAAACAATACACAAACTATGCACTATTAGCATTGCTTATAAATGTCAAATGGATACAAGTGGCTGAAGAGGAGTCATCTGCCCTAAATCCTCTTGGCTTAAAAAAAGTCCAAGAGGCAAGTAGATTCTTATAACCTAACTTCCTTTGAATAAAACTTTCAAAGACCTACATAATGCTGAACTTTACTCAATAAGAGGTTTGTGGCAGTTTGTGGTAGTTTAAACTGGATTTACTTATTAGAATACTTTACTTAAAGGACATCTACCATCAGTTTACTGAAGGTAGATGTGTTTTAATAAGATGTTCCTCAGAATTTCTTTTATTATAATTCTATATGCTGCAATTGCATACAGTTATATAAGTTATGCTAATTACCCATGGCATCTCAGACTACATGACCCTAGTGCTTTAGAGATCCTCCTATTTTAATTTATGCACTCCCCCTGTAGCGATAGTGGTCAAGCCTTGCCCCCCAAACACCTAGAGCAGGGGACCGCTAGCGTTACAGGGAAAAGCATAAATTAAATTACGAGGCTTCTTCTAACAACTTCTAGAAGAAGTCCTGGGAAACATTGTCCTTCCTATAAGGACATCTCTACCATCAGTAAATGATGGTAGATATGTCCTAATAAGAAGGAAACTGATGGTAGATGTCCTTTAATGTTCTGTGGTTGATTTATCACTGAATCAGTAGTGATAAATCACTAGTAGTACTTGGAATCCCTTATACGTAGTAACTAAGAGCAACTCTTAATTGCTGTCCACACAATATTCTATCCTATTGCTTCCAGATTGCATGTCTACAGCAAAGATTGCTGAATGTGGAGTTTAAATGTGAATTGACCTGAGTGAGAGTCAGCCATGCTTTGTGCCCTGCAGAAATCTCTGTGGTTAAACAGTCACCCCAATGTTGAATAATTTCCAATGTAAAGACGGCATTGTTTCTTGTCAGTAGCAGTAAAAAAATGGATTATGCACAAAGCTGCTTAAAAGAAAGTGGCTCTTTTCTCACTAACATGAGGTAATATGGTACATGATGTATGAGTTTGATAATAGTTGAGGTTAATGATCTTTAGCTAGATCACGGAAAAACTAATTTCATAATACATGATGGATGAAATCATGTAACGGCTGGGTATATACATTAAAGACAATGATCTTTCTGGCATGCTAAATGGTAAAATAAAAAGCACTTTTAGTAAGTTATTTGATAAATTGGTCTGCCCTTTTAGTTATTTACCATGATAAAGTAAAATGCGTTTAAGCCGGTCACTTTGTTAGCCATTTTTCTTCGACATGCACAGCTACGTGGTGGTTAGATTGTGAAGCGAGAAGATCACACAATGCTTATGTCTTTGTTAAAAGTCACTGCTCTTTATATTTGTCCCTTCTTTGTGCAATTTTCACATTATGGCCCCCACCATGTGTCAAAGTGAGACAAATACATTTATAGATCTGGACTGAAGGAGCAGTATAAGGGTGAAAACATTGGCTTCTAAGTGGGTCATTTTGGCCCATGACATTGGACAAGTTGATTTAACATTTTAAGTAATTGAAAATGACCATTGAAATGCAGAATTGTGGAGAGTCAAGATTATACTGTCAGAGCTTAAATTGGAAGAGTCTTTCTTGGTTTACTACAAGGAGCCAGGAACATTATATTATTCAATGTGTCCATAATACTGTTTTATTAGACACAACAATATACAGAGAACATAACTCACACACCATTTAGACAAGTAAAGTCAAAAGGGAAACTCTATGGGGGATATTTATCAGAGCCTCTGTGCCACGTCAGTGGCATAGAAGATCTGAAATAATCGCAAATGCTAGCTTACTGCTAGAACTTGTGACTATTTTCCCCAATCTGTCACCTTCACGCCAGTGGCACGTGAATAGGGGGGGAGTGCAGCCAGGCAAGCAATAAGCGCAGGGGAGTGGGCCAGCAAGGGGCGTTACTTTCCCAAAGCCTGCACACTCGCTGCAGCTAGTGATATTTCACATGTGAAAAGTCACCGGCTGCACTTATTTCTACGCCAGACCAGACCTGGCGTAGAGATAAGCATTGCGCAGGATCCCACATGTATCAGGCTGCGCAGGAGGGCTGGCTTATGATAAATAACCCCCTATATCTTTTTTTTAACATAATGCTCATTTCATGATTTCAAATTTAGCTAATTTGATGCTATGTAGGTAGGTGTAATTTTACCAACCTATGGAGGTTTTACCGAAGGAATTTAAGATTATCGTAAATATTGATTGCATAAAAGTTGCAAATTGATTAAAATTTAGGACACTTTCAAAAAAGTTTAAATAAGGGCACCTATCAGTTGCCATATTTTAATTCCATCTGCATCTCCTGCCATTTGTTTGAACCTCAGGTCAGTTATAGAAAAAAAATTACAAGTTTTCCAAAAACCCGCTTGTGAACAAAAGGGTTTTAATTGCATCTATGATGGAACGATGATTGTTCATAGAGATACAGCCCTAAAAGGGGTATTCCAGGAATAAGCATAATTCATATACAAATGAGTCCTTAAAATATAAGCTGATATGTAATTAATTGTTATTTAAAATTTTGCTCCAGTAAACGTAAAATGCTGATGACATAGACTGTAATGAAGAATTAAAATGCTGCTGGCCCTTTAATCAGTCCGTTAATTTCCTCTGCGCAGTCCGTTGCGGAGCATACACAGGAGAGAAAATGGCCGCCGGTCACATGTCCACATCACATGTCTTGCACCTGCCTGGGCAGGTCATGTGATCACCACTAAGTTTGGCTGTATTCAGTTGGTTGCAGTGCATCCAGTATGGTCAGTGTTGTGGTGATGGCAGTTACATATCATTACTATGGTAACAGAGCAAGAAAACCTGTTATTTCATCACTGGGAGCAGAGCATAAGAGGGAGGAGGAGTTACTGAGAACTAAAGGATCTTGGGACTTGTAGTTTCCAGTGGCAGCCATCTTGGTGATAACTTTTGAGAGGCCATAAAATTTTGTGAATCATAAAATCAAACTATTTAAGCTCCATTTTGTTACTAATGACATTAAGTTTTGTTCACATTCATTTATTTATAGCATTATGTGTTTTTGTATGAGACGTTCATATTCCCGGAATACCCCTTTAATGTTGGCTTTACAGAAGGGACTAGCTGTGCCCTTCAGATTTTATCTTGGAGATCTCTAAAAGATTACTCTGATAAATATCTAGTCACTATGACTAACCTACCCTGTTTACCAATTCTTCACGTGCGGAATCTAGTTCTTTCAACCACACTTAGCCATTGTTTTAATGATCACTGAGCAGCCCAGAGATTTGTCCTCCAATTTTAGCAGGTTTCACCTATCCAGTTCATATGTGATATTAACAGTATTAATACAAGAATTATATCTAGACTATGTTAGGCTACATTCACATCTCATTTTTTAAGGCTAGGAAAGCTCCCAATGTATACATTAAGTGCATCCATAGACCTTTACTGGCAGAAGGAGGCATCCACAGGATGGAAAGATACAGCAAGCTAAGTCTTTTCATCCTGTTCCCTCCTGCTACTCTTACAGGATGCAACATCCTGTATCCTTCTCCTGACACCAATGGGGGAAACACCATGAAAATCACTGGCTGCTGCCAATGTTAAATCCTGCTTTCTGGGAGAGGGAAAGGCGGGAGTAGGGGGAAAGGATGACATTTTGCACTGTATGAGCATACAGTGGGATTTGTCTTGCCCCTATGTTGTAAAGATAAGTTGGGAATCCAACTTATTTATCCATACAACAAAGGGCTATCTTCTGTAATGCCTGAACAAACAAGTATAACCATATAAGATCAGGCTCTACATTATTTTTTCCCCAGACAAATAGGTTAACTTAAAGGGCACCTACCACCACGATTCTACCTATAAAGGTAGATCGGGTGGTAGGTGGATGTAAGGGACGTGAGGATAGCTCTTTTTAGAGCTAATCCTCACATCCCCGCTAACTTTTAATAAACTTTATTCCCCTAATATGTAAATTGGCTACTGGGGGTGGAGTAGCCGGACACGAGGCTACACAGCCGGCGGCCTACTCCACGCCACAGTAGCCACGTTACTCCTCCTACCCTGTGTGTGCGGCGCGCAGCATCCGATAAGCCGGAGTTCTGCGCATGTGCAGCATGCGCAGAATGCCAGCATGTCGGGCGAGGGCTGCGCGCCGAACACACAGGGTAGGAGGAGTAACGTGGCCGCATAAGTAAATTTACATATTAGGGGTATAAAGTTTATTAAAAGTTAGCGGGGACGTGAGGATTAGCTCTAAAAAGAGCTCTTCTCACGTCCCTTACATCCACCTACCACCCGATCTACCTTTATAGGTAGAATCGTGGTGGTAGGTACCCTTTAAGGGTCTATAGGATATTGGCAAAAATGTATTAAACCTTTCTTCATTGCTCCACTATTTTACAACTATTTTACATAAATGTTCATATATTTTGTTAAAAAATGTATTTTTAACTTGAATTAGCACAACACATTCTAAAATAAAATACATTTAATGTCCTGAAATTACTCAAGACTAAGAAAAAAACATGTTTTTATTTTCATAGATCAAGTGATGTTTATGCATAAAGAAATATATATGCTTAGTGAACACTGAAAATGCATTTCTGTTATAAAAAAAAGCCCTATAAATCTCTAAAGTGGTAGGTGGCTATAAGAACAACTGATGTTATGGTAATTTTGGCTATTATACATGGATGTTATTGGATAGAGAAGTGCCTTTAAACTTAAAGCATCCCCATTCTTTGTGGTTTCTTACAGTTTTATTGTAGTGAAATATGTTCATTTTAGCCGTGGAAAATTAACTTAAGTCAACAATATAATAGCTAGAGAATGCCATGCTACGGAAAGCAATTTTCAAATGATATGCTACACAAATAAAGCTCCCAGACATTTTGTTTTATGTATTAGAACGTCCCACAAATCTGATTGAAAACAGATCCACTGACTGATATTTCTGCTTTTATGCAGCATTACAGCGGATTTATCTCCCAGTGCTCATTGTAACTATTGATTGATTTTTAAATTACACTAAAGCAATCAGTAAATACCACCCAATCAACTCTTAAAAACATACCGGAGATTAGACAATTTAGGGTAATCAATGAAAATATTCTGTGATTTGTTTGCACTCAATTTTCACTATAAATTACAAGCATAACTCGCTCGCTACTAGGACATAAAACAAGATTGTGACAAGAAGGAAAAAAACTGTAAGAAATAGATAAAGAGATGAAGGGAACACAGTAGTGTTTCAATTTAATGAAGCAAAATCGCTCCTGCATTCCCCAGAAAAATGACATGCTATTATTTATCTCTTAGAGTAATTAATCGTCTGCAATTGTCCACACAACCAAGTTATGGGTGAAGCCAATAGAAAATTAAACTATTATTAAAAGCATTTTTCTTTAAAAGAGATTTCACAATGTATAACATTTGTTCAGAAATATTGTGATAATAATAATAATGATAATAATTCATTCATTTTCAAAAAATTATCTTTGTACTATAAATATATCTTTGAGGTCTGGATGTTTTTTTTTTCTTCTTTATTAAACAAAAGAAACTCATATGTTGGTGCCATGGTTGAAATTGAAATTCCCCTTAAAAGTTGAAGTAACATTTTTTGTGCTATAAGGGCATTGCCAAACCAGTTAATGGAAGGATGTTCAGGATGGAAGCTTCTAGTGGAAAAGGAGGAAATAATGTAGCATTATGGAGAAAAAAAATTACTAAGTAGCTTTAAACTTTAAATAGTCTGTGAATAAAAAGGACATGATGGAAACCATGAGAAGCAGTCTGAGAAAGCAAGGGGACCAATGGGGAAACATTATTGAAAAAGAGAAGTCAATGGAGAGTGTCACGGGTGGTCCAGCGGCCCATATCGCGGGTCGCGGGCTCACCAGTACTGCCCTGCCCCCACCAGCGCGCCTAACCTGGCCCGGCTCGCTCCCCTCCGCGATCCGCGAGCGTCCCCGTCTGCTAGGGTGCGCGCGCGGCTCCTTCTCCAGATTTAAAGGGCCAGCGCGCAATTAATTGGCGCTGGACATATTGCCCAATTCTATATAAGCCTGCCTCTTCCTGCAAGCCCTGCCAGATCTTTGTGCCTCACAGCCTGAGAGAAAGCTTTACTGAGATTAGCCTGCGTTCCTGTGTCTCCTGCGTTCCTGTGTCCCTCCGCGTTCCTGTGTCCCTCCGTGTTCCTGTGTTGCCTGAGTGTAGTGGGGCCGTGCACACCACTCCCTGGGACAGTCGCTGGCAGTGAGCTGGCTGGATGCACAGCGCTTCCCTGAGTCTTGTACAGTCAGCTGTGAGCTCTCTGGCAATGTCAATCAGCTGCCACTAAAGCCAGTAGGATCTTGTCATGTATCAAAAGTGGTATGGACTCTCGGGATAAGGATGTAATATTACCACTGTACAGGGCATTGGTTCGGCCTCACCTGGAATATGCTGTCTGGGCACCGGTCCATAAAAATGATGCCCTGGAGCTGGAGAGGGTTCAACGTAGAGCAACAAAAATGATAAGAGATATGGAGGGTCTTAGTTATGAGGAAAGATTAAAACAACTAGATTTATTTAGTCTGGAAAAGAGACGACTACGAGGGGACATGATTAATCTATTTAAATTTATGAATGGTCCATACAAAAAAATATGGTGGTAAGTAGTTTAGGATTAAATCAAAAGACGAGAGGGCACTGTCTCCATTTGGAGAAATCAAGTTTTAATCACCAGAGGCGACGGGGTGTTTTTACTATGAGAACTGTCAATCTGTGGAATAGCCTGCCTCAGGCTCTGGTCACAGCAGGGAGAGCTTCAAGAAGGGTCTAGATGCCTTTTTACACCTAAATAACATTGACGGCTATGTTATATAGAATTGTTTCCCCTAAATCCCTTCCTCATCGAATCCCTTCTGTTCCTTGGTTGAACTTGATGGACAAGTGTCTTTTTTCAACCGTTTAAACTATGATACTATGAATACATCTACATACAGCAGCCATCCCCCTAGTAATAAATCTACATACAGCTGCCATCCCCCAGCAATACATCTATATACAGCCACCATCCCCCCAGTAATACATCTACATCCAGCCTCCAACCCCCCAGTAATACATCTGCATACAGCCTCCAACCCCCCAGTAATACATCCGCATACAGTCGACCTCCCACCACTAAAACATATATACAGCTGCCAACCTCCTAGTAATACATCTATATACACTTCAGTCCCCCACCAGACACGCAGTCCCATGTAACATACATGTAACATACAAATCTTGTTCCAGTTGAGCTCCCCTGATACTAAGAAATCATTATATTCCTCCTTCCTGTCAGGACCTCACCTCCATGCACATGAATAACACTGCTCCTGGGAGGTTTCTGTTCTCCACTTGTAGTCACACATGGCAGCTCACTTACTTCCTGCTTTTTCCGGGACATCACGGGGTCAGGTGATATCCACACACCGGAGGATCTGGGAGATGTCTGTGTCCCTTGTGTTTATGCTGTAAGCTGAGTGTCTCCTATATGGGAGCCGGGGTTCGCTCACATACAAGAGAGGAGGAGAGGAGCGCAGCGGCACTCAGCACAGCCGCTGCGCTTTACTGTGAAGGGCTGCGCTTACTGCCAGCATTAGCTGGCAGAATGCAGCCAGGTGCCCTCCATTCCCTCCTGCAGCTACATCCGGACTATAAGACGCAACACTGTTTTTTCCCCATTTTCTGGGGAAAAAAAGTGTCTTATAGTCAAAAAAATACGGTATTTATATTTATTTTGCATACTAGAAATTAAAAAATTTTCAGCAGTTTAACACTTCAATGTAAGACTCAAAAGCAATATAAAATATTATTAAACTTCTGTATAATAACATTTTTCAGTTATTCACTGTGCAATATCGCTCTCTGTGTCAATAAATTCTCGTTACAGGAGTGGGCTGAAAATACCACAATGTATAATTATTTACAATATATATTATATACCAGTGATGGCGAACCTTTTAGAGACCGAGTGCCCAAACTGCAACACATCCCCACTTATTTATCGCAAAGTGCCAACGCAGCAATTCGGACAGTAACTTATCACAATCTTCTTGCTCCGTGCTGTACCACAACTTTTAATATTACTTAGGAAATCAATATCGTTGACAGAAGGGAAAATTTGGTTTGCCATTGGAGCTTCCCATGACAACCAAGAGCAGTAGCTCCAATCATAATCCGACCCTGTTCACACAGGATCAGACCCGGATGCCTCACTAACGCTAAACTTGTCACGTCCTGGGCTACCTGGGCTTGCAGAAGGATCCCTTAATCTCCTGTCTGGTAAATTCTGTTTTGAGGCAATATTCGGAGTGCCCACTGACAAGGCTTAGAGTGCCACCTCTGGCACCCGTGGCATAGGTTCGCCACCACTGTTATATACAATACCACAATTGTAACAACCTTCAGCTTTTTTCAGAAGAAATGGATTTTCAGCTGCTGAATATAGAAATGACTACCAATCCTTGGCTAATGGGATTAAACCTTGACAGTCCCAAAATATCTGAAACATTATTTTTTTGCCACTTCACAATAAAAAGTGATCAATAGGCCGTATAGTCTACAAAATGAAAGCAATGTAATTTCGGCCTGCAAAAAAAATTACACATTACAAAGGTCTGTATGCTGTAGTATTAAAAAGTTATAGGCATCAAAACATTTTCATACAAAAGTTTTTAACTTTTTCACCTTCTTAAGCAGGCCCTATTTTTAGAATCTGAAATGTGCATTAGTAGTTATCACTTTGGAATGCTTTAAAGGGAACCTGTCACCACCTGTGCACATATACAGCCAGTCACAGGTCTCGATGGAGCCCTATTAACTGACTGACACACTACTATTAGCTAAAAATTGTTTTGCTTACATCCACATAAATCCCCTTTTATCTTATATTACCTGGCAACAGAATGAGGCATGTCCTGCTCAGCTGGCCCCTCCCATCTAATCCTCCCCGTGCCTTATGCCTCCTTACTGGTCACAGTTCATGATATGTGAGCAGAGTGGCATCATCTCAGGTCTTTTAGCATCTTAACAATAGCAAACTGTACCCCCTGCATGTATCTGACCGCATGAAGTCACAGTAGCCTCCATGGACTTCTATTCCTCCTCATCCTCCATAGAGGCTGCTGTGATTTCATGTTATCGCATACATGGCGTACAGTGTTCTATTCTTAGAAGACCAAAGGACCTGTGATGATGTCACTGGTCACATGTCATGAATATAACACAAGGCACTGGATAAAAATATTCACATAATATTTCCCATCTGTACACAGAGCTTTAAATTTCTGCAGTTCACTATTAGCAGACAGTCCCTAAGTACAAGGGGGCAGAGCAGTGATTTGAAGAGACACAGAGCTGTCAGTCAGAATAATAGGATGTTGTTCACTGCCAGCCTGGGAGAGAGATGAGTCAGAAATACCAGAAATTAGTCAGAAAAGTAAATTTGCATATCAGAAAAATGTCTGTTATTAAGGTACAGTGCCCCACTGGCAGCTAATTTTAGGTGATGTTGGGAGGACTTTATCAGCAGGCATTATTAGTCATGATGGTCAAAATCTGGTGACAGGTCCTCTTTAGCATATCCTGGTGATTTTGAAACAGTCTTTTTATGACACATTGTACTAAATATACAGTTGATACCAGCTGGTTATAACCAAGGTGATAATAGTACTGCTTTTACTACTTTCCCATGTTGCAGCAATATTATGTCCATTTGCAGGAAGGGTTAAAACATAATAATATCTATATAACTTTTAAATCCCCACGATTATACAAACCAAAGGAATAAAAAGGAGTTGTCATATGAAACCAATGGTGAAAGGTTCAAATACAAAGCCCACAATAAAATGGCGCAAGTGCAATTTTTTGCCCACTTCCCAGAACACGGCATGATATGTTAAATACAGTCACAAAGAAGTTCAATTTGGTATGCAAATATCAAGTCCTCATACAACTCTGTAGAAGAAAAAAATTTTAAAAATGTTATGTGTTTTTGAAGGGAACAAAAAATGGAAACAAAAATGAAAAAAGGTCATTAAGGTGTTAAACAAACTCCTCGACAACTCCAATCATTTGAAGTTTTTTTTTAATGCTTTTTAATTGTTTTTCTAAAATTAAATATGTATCCATTTTCCATGCAATGACTTAAAGCGAACCTATTACCACATTTTAACAAACACAGCTAGTGACAGGTTCCTATAGAGCCTTATTAACTAACTGACACCCTTCTTTGTTATCTTACCTGGCATAAGAAGTAGCATGTCCTGCTCATCTGGTCCTTCTCACCTACTCCTTCTCATGTCTCATACTTCTCAGCATTCAGCACTCCGTGTCATGTGACCAGGCTGATGTAATCTAAAGCCCTTTTACCCAGTTACATTTGCAACATCTACCCCATTTATGTATCTGATAACATTAAATCACAGCATGCCTCCGTGGACTTCTACTCCTCCCCAACCTCCATGAAGGTAAAAGCACCTTAGATTACATCACCCTGGTTGCATGGCATGAAGTGCCCAATACTGTAACAGAGCTCTCTCTAAATGTTCTAAACAGCAGCCTGTTCTAGCAGTGATACTTGTCAATCAAGAACAAAGAAGCAGGGCAGTGCAGTAAACACTGCATCTACCGGACCTCATTACTATCATTGAACTCATATAAGTTTACAAACTGATTTTATTATTGTTAAAGCCAGCTGATCACTTTCCTGATCTTCTACTTATTTCGGCACAGAGAAACTGCTTTTCTAAACGAAGTAAATCTATATAATTTAAACTATAATTGTCAACAGCAGAATTAATTTCTGAAGTTGACAATAATAGTTTTAGTTATGCTTTTGATCACTTAAATATAATGATATGCTGTAATATTTCTTTATTATGCCTTTACATGAGAGTACTTCAGTAGTTGAATGTTGAATAAATTAGTAGATAGGCAGATTACAGAATATCCCACTCTTCAAACCTGCCACCTTTAACTTTAATCTCTTAAAGAGAACCTGTCATCAGTAATTCATGGCTCCCCCATGTTCCCATAAAGAATACTGTATACATTGCCAAAGAGTTTTTATAGTAAAACTGTCTTTTTTAAAAAAAGACATAAGTTGGATCAAAGTTTACTTCTCTGTATGCAGTGCTATCTCCTTAGTTGCATGGAAGTGGCAAGTGAGGAATGGTTCCCCACCCCCACTCTCGGGAAACTGCTTCCTCATGCATTGATTTCAATTTTAAATAAAACTCCCATGTCCCCCATATTTCCTCTCCCCTGTCGCTTTCCCCCTCGAGAATCATACATCATACCAAAGAAGCAGTATCCAGCTCTGCAGGTTCCACCTGAGATCAAATCGGACATAATTTTCACACAGTCCAGCTCAATGCACTCAAGGCGTCATATTCAATAAAATTAAGGGTCCGAAACACATGCCCCAAAAAGTAGTGGTGACACTTGTTTAACACTTCATGCAATTCCCTACTTTCCACAAAATTCAATTGATGATCAATTAGTCCAAGAACATCCTCTATCCTGTATGAAAGCCATCTATAATTATACTATCAAAAGCACCGTGACGTCTTCTACTTTTTTGTTAATGCTGTAGCCTTTGGGCTACATAGCTGCCAAAGCCGTGAATACTGTGTTGGGTTGAGGTTGTTTTTTTTGCAGTGAAAAACATGTCCTTCAGGCAGATTCAAAAAACGTGATGTGATCCCAGCCTTAAGTAACACATTTAGCGTGTGTGATCGCGACGTGCAAGGGGTTAAAACCTGTGATCTGAGGAATTTCTGATTCCGGCTGTAACATACTGCTGACACCAGTCGCTTCTGGGAGCCGCATTCAGGAGCCGGTGCCAGAAGCTTGACGTAATAGTACTGCATACTATTAGTACTACCTCCTGCCATGCAGTACTATTACATCAAATGTCAGGAAGGGGCTCAATTAGTGAGGGGACGATGTAGAGTAAATAGAGGAATATTGCAAAATTAGGAGTGGTAGGCATCCCCTTCCTAAAACTTATCTTATTTTTGTGGCAAAACAATCCTACCATGCCACAATAACTCACTGGATCAACAACTTCTAATTACAAAATGTTTTGTTCCCTTAACTTTTGATATTTTTGCCTCTCCAGAAATGCACCCAGGCCACTCTTGCACATGTCCAAATTATCAGCCATAACAACATATTGTGGTATAGAGTTCACAGCCTGATTTCTTTTATAGCCAAGAATACCTGCTCATTCAGATATATGTATACATTGTAATGAGCTTACCCCAAAGCGACCTATTTAAACTGAATAACCCCAGGTTTAGTAAATTGTCAATGGTTAATAATAATTATTCCATAAGCTTTATTTACAACTAATATTGTACCACTCAAAAATGTGAAACCCCCTCACATAGTTATGGCACCAGAAAAATTAAATGGGCAAAAAGTATCTTGGTCATACAGGTAAAAAAAAACCTGCAGGGAAACGGGAAAGAAATTTATAAAGTTTCATACTTTGTCTATTTTGTTATCTTCTTAGTATTTCCCAGTTGGGGGTGCATTTTCCCATATAACATTGACATTTGATATAACATGAGATAACACTGTATTTAGTTTTCAGTGCTTATCCACAGGATATATTAAAATTCCCAGTGTACAGCTTTGTGTAAAAAGCAATGTGGCCCGTACAAATAAATAAAATGTTATTCTGATAAATGTGTGGCAGAGAAAACAATTTATATCCCAGCAGAATGCTTGAAAAATGTATCCTTGTAACCAACGGGATACTTCAATAATCATTGTGACCCAACATGATAAAGCAGTTGATGCGTTGTACGGTTGAAAACTTAATATCCACGAACTGTACAGACAGTATGAGTGTTTAATAAAAAAAAGTGACATCCTGAAATATCTCCTAGCCAAGGGCGCAGTTAGTGTGACATCTGTACAGTTGTCATTACAACGCTACTCACATTACTCCCATAAATATGCCATCGGGATACAATGACTGATATCATTTTTATCAGATTGAAAGGTTGCTGTTACGTATCGGCAGGCAGAACCTTAGAGAACATTCTCTGTGATAAAATGGATTCAGTTATTGTGCTTGAGGTGGCGGGTCATTATTTAAAATGTGTAGTGCGAGGGGGTTCAGAGGACATATTTTTTTCCTATTGCAGGTGTTTTATCCTTTGTAGGAAAGATACATCGAGACAAATGATTCTGCTTGGCATTTTCTACACAGTGGAGATTGCTTATCGATCCAGATCAGAATATTCAACTAGGCCTAGGGGGAAAAAAGCAGAGTATTTTCTGAGGGAGTTAATAACCTGGCAGTTGAACTGTCTTGTCCAATTCACTGAATTCAGGGCTCTAATCAGGACGGAGTTTCTTATTTTGAGAAATCTCGGCCTAGGCGTTTGGAAAAAGCTTCCCTTCCACTCTATTGGTTCTGTGACAGTGATTGAAATGACACACAATAGATAGAGGCTAATCAAATTGTTTATTATCAACCTAAATCAATATGTATAGATTGTTAGGACATCACTGTCATGCTCGGGATACTAATACTTCTGCTGCTTCAAATGTAATTCAAAGAAATATTTCTTGGTCTGGAATTATATGTGGTTTTAAGAGACTAAAAGCAATTACGTGTGGAGAAGAGACAAGGAGTAACGATACACAGGATGGCGAGATGAAAGTTCATTCTTTAACAACTTTGGATGAATACAGAACAGGGTTCCTTTGGCTTTCTTTATTCACATATAGGCACATATAGGCCAAAGCCATGTTCCTGGCTGGCAGCAATTTTGCAACAAACCTTGTTTTTGGATTACTTGTTTTTAGCTAGTTTTTAATTGGTCATAATTTGATACATTTATTTCTAATAAGGGAGAAAAATGAATAAAATCAATGTCAGTGCCCAACATTGCAGGTCAGGGTCCGGGAACTCAGATTTCAGCCAGAAGCCTTTTGGAAGGGCATCAGGATTATGTCAGACAGTTTGGGACATGTTATTAAATTTTCATTTATGATTTACAGCATGATTAAGAGCGATTTCTTGTGCATAATGGTTAGGATTGACTAACATCAATCAAAGCCTTTTTAATATAAGATATATTACTACACATCTCTTATAGAAATGGTAAGAATTAGTGCCTGAGCAGCTGGGACCATATCAGATGCCCTGCGAATCACAAAACCCACCTACATCTACTTGTATAATGACAGTACACATCAAAGAAATATTAATCAATAATAATCAATATTTGATTATTATAATATCAATAATTATAATATGAATAATAATCAATATTTTATATGAAAATGCAAAGTGTGAATTTCCAAGTAGCTATAAAAATGAAACAGACTATTGGTCAATGTACACACTAAAAAAAACAAACACATGTCCAAATAAATAGCCTGTTATCAGTGTGCACCATCTAACAATGCAAAAATAAATTATAGATTTATAGCAGGCTACAGCAACACATGGACCAGTGAAGGCAATGGATTGCGGTCCCCTTTTAGGATAACCGGTAGGAGGGACTCGCAAATGGCTGCCAAGTCCATGCTACCAATAAAATCAATTACGGCACATTGATTCTTTTAAGGCAGAGCGGTATGGCACAGCGCGCCTCCGCAGGACACAGGGTGGCGTGCGTGATGATGTCACTATACAGTAGACACGGCTGCCAGGGAGAGGAGAGAGGGGAGCTGCAAGAGAGCACCAGGGCTGGGGCAGGAAGGCGAGTACAATATTTCTATTTTCTGGGGTTGTCATCCCTGTGTATACTGGAGGAGGCTATGTATACAGTGGAGGTTCTGTATACAATGGAGGATGTGTATACAGGGGGAGGATATGTATTAAGGGGGGCTGTGTATACTGGAGGAGTCTTTCATACTGGGGGAGTGTGTATACTGTGGGAGGCTGTGTTTACAGGGGGAGGTTGTGTAAAATGGGGCAGGCTGTGTATACTGGGGGGCTGTGTATACTGGGGGAGGTTGTGTATACTGGGGGGAGGTTGTGTATACAAGTGGTAGGCTGTGTATACGGGAGTAGGCTGTGTATACAGTAGGGAGGCTGTGTGTACAGGGGGAGTCTGTTATACAGGATGGAGGCTCTGTATAATGGGGGGAGGATGTGTATACAGGGGGAAGCCTGTGTATACTGGGGGAGTCTGTGTATACTTGGTGGCAGCTGTGTACTACTGAGGGAGGCTGTGTGCTAGTGGGTGGTGACTGTGTATACAGGAAGAGGCTGTGTACTACTGGGAAGGCTGTGTACTACTAGAGGGAGGCTGTGTATTCCTGGGGAGGGTAAATTAGGGCACCTAACAAATTGTGGGTGCTGTATACAAGGGGGAGAATGTATATACAGGGGGAAGGCTGTGTATGCTGGATGAGGTTGTGTGTACTGGGGGGGGGGGCTGCTGTGTACTACTGTGGGGAGGCTGTGTATCACTGGGGAGGCAAAATTAGGGAACCTAATAAATTAAGGGTGCTGTATATACTACAATTTATTCGGGTGACTATATAAAGGATTTTTTTGTGGGGAATAATGTGATCAATCATGTTGTGACGATAATATATTTTATTTACTCAGATTGATGAGCAATCCCTAACACACCATATCCAAGTACTAAAAAATAACTTTTATTTCATAATTTTAAAAAGGACTACATAAGCTGTGAAATACACAAATTTTAAAATCACAGAAACATCAATGTTGCGCAGTGCCAAGCAGTGTTGTGCCGGTAGCATAAGCTCAAACCCCTGATGAAGCTGTTTACAGTGCGAAACATGGGGGGGGGGGGCAGTTGTGAACAGTGGCCTATTTCACTGTGCTAGCTAGCATGAGCATGCAAGTTCATAGGGGACAGTGTATAAATATAGGTTTACTTGGAGTTGCAGTTACAGGCAGTGATATTGAATTGGGGAGTGTGTTTGCATTGGTGGAGTGAGCCAATATATACCTACCTAGTGACTGCACCTATAGTCATCTGGTTGGATAAATCAACCTACAGGGCTAAGACCTGAGTGGTAGACACAAGTAGTAAGGGACAGTTCTCTAGCATTAGCAGTGATATTTTCTATACTGTCAGGTGGACAGAGCGATACATCTTTTGTGTGTGTAGTCACTGACCTAGCTACTAGGAGGATAGACACTGTTCCCATTTGAAATACCTGAAGAATATCAAAGGGGCCATTCCAATTTTTACAGTACACAAGTGTGTCTAGTATCACATATGTGGTTCAAGCTCATACTATTACTACCGTGTTACCCCTACTAATAAAGGCATTGATCTATCATTACACACTGTGATCAATAAAGCCCTGTATTGTGAAATCCTGCCACTACGACCCCACTGTTATCTTCATATCACTGTATCTCCATTATCCCCGATTGTTACTTACCATTAGATACAATCCTCCCAACGGGTGTTTCCTGGGGATGGATATGATAGGCACTGCACAACATTTTCTGTGCTTTTAAAGTTTGTGTATTTCACAGCTTATGTAGTCCATTCTAAAATTATGAATTAAATTAATTTTTTTTAGTACTTGGATAAGGTGTGTTAGGGATTCTTTATCGATCTGACTAAATTCTAAAACATCCTGCCAAGTATAGATCCTAGTGGTGAATGGATAATATATATTAGGAACACAATCCATTATACAGTAAGTGACTTGGGTCTTTTTATGGGAGCCATGTGGTGTTGTGCAGCATAAAGGAGTGAGAAAAGGAAATTAAAGGAAATGAATTGGTAAAACAGGAAAGGGGCTACTGCAGAAGTGTGCAGGTTCATTGTCCTCCACTACACCCAGCTACCTCAAGAGTGTCTGAAATTTGGGTAAAGCACAAAAAATATTCCAAGGCTGTCAAATCTTTGAATAATGTTTTGTTGCAAATTTGGTTTTTAGCAAAGGACTCCTCTTTCTTCCTTTCTGCATATATAGGTCAACTCTAAAGCGGTTAGAGTGGTAGATTATGTAGATCACCATTGGTGTGGCATTATGACATATGCCACTGTTGAAATGAAGCATAATAATCCACTGCAAGTTTATAGAGACTGGATTTCGTAAAATTGATGATATCAAAATGGCTATTTAGTTTAAATGGCTGTTAAGTTTTCTCACATGAGGTCATAGCAGTGCCACCTGACAGGTCACCTGACTCTTAGGATTATTTCCTCTGGTGAGCCTAAGGGTGGTTTCACATTGTTGTTTTTTTCACATCAGTAATTTTTCACTGAACCATTTTGGCTTATGAACACATACAGATTAGTCTTCCCTTCCTGGTTTCAGTGATTTTTCACTTATGCAATACTGAACCATTCTTTTCAATGGGTTTTTTCACACTTCCATTTCTTTCCCATTGATCCAATGATGTCAGTGAACACAAAAAGAACAAGGTCTTAACTGCCCTCTGATCAGTAAAAAATATACTGCAGTAGGAAAAAGCCCATTGAAAAGAATGGTTCAGTAAGGCATCTGTGACAAATCACTGAAACCAGGAAGAGAAAATAAATCTGTATGCGTCCGTAAGCCAAAATGGGTTCAGTGAAAAATCACTGATGTGAAAAAAATGGCAATGTGGTCCACCCTAAGGACTCCTCATTAGACCCTCAGTCTGTTACAAATATTTTGTTGATTTAGATGGACGCGACGACACCCAAGGATGCTGAGCAATATGATAACATTTGCATGTGCATAAGATTTTTAAGACAAGGAATCTTATGGCAAAACTAATTGGTTATCTAAATCTATATTTCATACTAATTGATGATTTATTTATTTAATATTTCATACACTAACAAGATAACATGCAGAAAAGAAACAATAATATATCGCAGGTGCGAATTTGTCAAATTATTGTAGAGGATGATATGCAGTGCAGGCAAGTGTGTGCCTACAAGCATCAATTATGTAAATCTGACCCTGGTGACAACTATATGTGTAATTATAGTCCTAAAATGAATACCTATAAAGGTATGGATTCACTTTCACACACAATTTAACATCTGCACATGGAGTGTTTCCCTGCAGTACACATGCTGCGATCTGAGCAGCCTTAAGGCCTGTCAAAATACATGTTTATTGATCTCTGTGAAAAGTGCTTTAACACTCCAGCAAAGGCTTAAAGGAATATTTAAACATGTATACAGTTGTTTATGTTTCTTTCATTCAGTGCCTATAGTGTAGGAATTATTTTAGTGCATATTATGGTAGCTGCAATGAATGGAAATTAAAGAACAGGGTAATATCAATAGACAATTGCAGTAAATTGTAGTAAATAATGCATTATCTCAGATACTATGGAGTGGCAGAGCATTATCTCAGTATATACTGTAAGGGGTGTAGAGGCTTTCAGAAATTCAGCAGACTCAGGTCTATTTTAAGAACCAAGCAAAGTGGGGAATCAACCTAGGTGCCAAGGTGATGAGGGCATCTAGAAGGAGTGAGAAGATTTCATATTACATTGTGCTATGGCGACAGCATAGAAGTTTCTAGGTGAGCTCCACCGCAGCCGTTCCCTGCCCTCACAGAGAGTAAGCAGGAATGTTTGTATCATTGACTCACTGGTCCACACAGTCTTTCATAGCCACACAATGAGAGCTGCAGCCAATTGTAGCACTGAAACTGCTGCTCTGATCAAGTGTAGATCTCTGCTGGAGCTGGAAGGTCTGACCCTGCAGCGACTGTGTACCTAGTTGAACCTTATCTCTTCTGGAAAAGTTCACCCTCTGACCTTGAGCTGTTGAAGGAGGGGGTTCCAATTCAAGATTAATAAGTTGACTCCAACCAGGGGTAGGAGTAAGGTGTTGAGTTGGAATGATTTTTGAAAAATATTTTACATGTACTGTATATTTTTAGTTTTCAATCCTTTTTGTACACCCTGTAGTACATCTATATGTAATTTATTGTCAGTATAACTACAACTGTTTTATGAAGGCCTCGGAGGTTTTTTAAAGAACATTAGTGAACAAACAGTAATATGAAAGTCAAGTAACACCCACGGGGATAAAGTTGTGAGAAAGTATATTGCAAGTTTAAAAAACCCACACCTTAAATTCATCATTTGAAAATGGAAGGAGTAGGCACAATTTTTCCAACTCACCATCTGCAGTTACAGACACAAGAAAGAGAGCACTAATTAAAAAAGGAGCCAAGGGGCCCAGGATCACTGTGGAGGAGCTAAAAAGATCCATATGAAACATATGCAAGACAGTGCTCTTGTCAGATGAGTCCAGCTTAACTTTTTGACCTAAAAGCCAAATGCTGTGTGTAGAGAAAAGCCAATATTGCACATCACCCTGTGGGAATGGTTTGCTTCAGCATAGAATAAGAAGCTCGCCAGAGTTGATGGGAAGTAAAGCAAGCAGCTAGACTTTAGGCCACTACTATACCGTTTTGGCCTTGGTGCGGAGAGATCTTGTGGTGGTGATAATGAGGATAAGCCCTGTTCCTGACTGGGACAGTTGCAAAATTGTTGGCCTTTGATAAAGCTACGATTCTGGACAGCTTTAATCCATCCCCGCTCAGCACCAACCAGTTGTGGAGAAAGTAAGGTGTGTAATGCCATTAGCTGTAGGTTGCACATCACAACCGACATGTGGACATGAGCATGTAAGCATGTTACATCACTGCATCAGTGGCTGGGCTCAAGGCAGGAACATACTTCTTGCACATATACTTCCACCACCAAGAATTACAGAATTACCAACATTTCCCTCCTCCTTCAACATCCTACCTTCTCAGTTTGCTTCCTCTTCTCCTGCCTCCTTTTTCAGTCAGCGTTGACCAGCAGCATCAATTTTAGCACAGCCATTCTGGATGAACTAAAACTTTAAAAAAAAAACAACAAACAAACAAACAAGCAAGCTCTCCCTAGCTCGCTTCTTTGTGTAATGGCATCTGGTCATGTGACCCTGCACTAATACTGCAGAATCACATGTCCAGCCCTGCCAATCAAAGTCATGCCTACCAAGGACATGCCTGTGGTTGCTAAGGGGCTGGAAGTTGCATGTTTGGCTGCTTCAGCAGGCAACTAAGCAGCTTCACACATTTTCCTGAACATAGACCCACAGACAGATCCCAAATAATGGAGTTTGTTCAGACTCCGGGTCTGTGGGTGTTGAGGTATAGACCCTTAAATCATAACAGTTATAAATAACAGTTTTTTATAATGTAGTTTCCTGTTGCCATGTCATGCTAACTATGATTTTAACTTGAATTTTAAAAACATGTTGTGGTACCGACTTCCCCCCTCCCCCCATCAGTGACGTCAGCGATCGACAACAGTATTCTAAAGGTGGTGCACAAGGTTTAACCATTTCAATCCTGCTAGAGACTTTTTCAGCACCGATCGCAGTGGTTAACGGCAGGGGGATTTAAACCGAAACCGCAAAGTTTTGGTAGGACCCTGAACTTTGTGGTTTGTGTAAGCTCATCACTAGCTGTTAACATAAAACATGATTTGAACATTAGATTATTTTCTGATATTCATTGAGTTTAAATGACAACTTCATCTCTACTTGTTCCAATGTAAAATATAAAAATGGCCATAAGGGATCTCTAACTAGTGATCATGCCTTGTTAAACCGTAATAGTTCAATCAAGGTCAATTAAAGTGGGATTTTATCTTTGTGATAAAAAGGACTATTTTATTATTTTTCTAATAAAAATATAGATATCTCTTATATCCAGTATTCAATTTAACTTCAAACAAAATTTCATAAGAAACAGCGTGACAGAAACAGCAAAAACTGTGTAATGAAAAAAATCAGACTCATATTTATTTCATGCTGCATTATCCCTTATATTATTGCCTCAATGTGCTCCATACTTACTGACATACTGCTTCTCTTACTGATGTCTGGGAAGGCGTTAACGTAACTAATACACTGGTGATGGGTGATGAAACATCTAAAACGTTATCCTTTTTCTGAACATTTCTCCATCTAATGCATCCTCATAAAAACATTCATAGTCAATACTATATTGTATTTCCAGGCTGACTCATTAAGTACAGTGAGCATTGAGACACAGTTCACATCTATTCGGAACTATAGTGAGACCTGTTTTAAAAGAAAACAACCAAGTTTTTATTGCACAGCGATCTTCTGGAAAGTAAATGTTCTCAGTAAAGGTGTTTTTCTAAATAAATATGTATAATCTGTTACAGAAAACCTGGTCCTATTATAGAGGTGGTCTTTTGAAGACAGTACGAGTTACAGCTTTTAGTTTTATATTATAAAATATTTTATATTTTGTTCAGTGTACAAAAAAGCAGGAAATAAATTTCAAATGTGGTAGAATTGTCAAAAACACAGTTGTGCCATATTCCTACCTATTTTGTTTTTACATCTTTAATTGTGTGGTCCAAATAACAACTCCCCTTCATTTATTGGCTTGGTACAATTAAGGAGATACCACATTTATATACGTATCATTATGTTTTAATACCAAAAATATTTGAATCTTTTATACAAAAGTTTTTCCATATTCTGACACCAATAACTTTTTCATACTTCAGTGTAGGGAGCTGTGTAATTCTTTGCTGGACAGGCTGATGTTTTCATTAATACAATTTTAGGGGACTGCACAACCTTTTGATCACTTCTTATTTACATTTTTTATGTTTTGTAAAATGTTGAAAAAGTGGTGATTCGAAAATGTGGGTGCTATTTTCCATTACTGGGTTCTCAGTTGGGAATAATAGTTTTTTTTTTTAAATTTGGTAAATCCAAAATTTTGTGACACAGTGATGTGTCACAAAATTTTTGTTTTATTAACAAAAATTGTTAACATGTTTATTATTTTACTTATTTAGTTTTTTTTTAACGTATGCTCTAGGAAAAGTGGGTGATTTGAATTTTTATATTTTTATGCATTTTTTAAAATCTTTTTTTACACTCTGTTTTATTTATTTTACTATAATTTCAGGCCCCCTAGGGTACTTTACCCTCACTTTCACTTATGCAGTAACACACAACAACTGTATTTAAGTATATAATCAATATACGGGGGCACATTTACTAAAGGCTGAGTGCGAGTTTTATGACAGACTTTGTATGTTCTTTTAGGTACAAACTGCTTGCACAGGTATTTAAGAATGCAACCATTTTGTGGCACAGCTGCACTATGCTTCATGTGACACAAATTTCTGCACTAAAGGGGGCGTTCCGTTACTCCATATTTATCATGCAAAGTCCGAAGGAAATGTGTTGCACGCCCACCAAAAAAAAGTGGAGCACTCTGTCAGGGTAGTGCATAGAGTGCCAGATCCATGCAGAATGTGTGCCAGCAATCCTGAATCTGGCGCCCTCTGCACATTATACAGGCATTATACAGGCTGTATATATATACGAACTATGGAGTATCCGACAATCATGCACACTGGTGCGATTCACTGATTGTGCGCTTAATATCCTGCAGATGTCGCTTCTCCAATCAGGTCACCGGAGTGCACCTTCTTCTTCCTGGTGTATGTAGGTGCATTGTCTTGCGACACAATTTGAAAGTTAAACCCAGCGCTCAGTCCGAATGAGTCAGATCGTCCGACGCCCTGCCCCCCCCCCCTGATTTCTGTCGCATGAAAAACAGAGCAATGGCGCCACAATTCTATCACGTGCGACAAAATCCCAGTGCAGACAACTGTTTAGTACCTGTCAAAGCAGTGCAAATCCCAAAAACCGTGAACAGTCTGACGAAAGTGCGATCCGTGGCCCTTAGTAAATAGGCTCCCACACTCCAAAACATTAGATTGTGAGCCCCATTGGGGACAGGGACTGATTTAGCAAGCTCTGTGCAGCACTGCGTAATCTGTGTGCACTATATAAATAAAGGAATAATTATTATAGTGGAGTTTGTACTCTTCTTGGTAAACAGGGGCGGACTTGGAATTTAAAGTGGCCCCATTCTGTGGGCAGAGTCAAAACAAGTAGGTGTGGCGTTGTGGGTGGAGTTACTAAACTCCACACAAACTGTTGATAGATGGTCTAAACGAACCTGTACAACGCAGAGAAAGAGACTCATACTGCCTTCCTTGTACTTTTTTAAAAGAACACAACTAAATACTATATATATATGCACAAATACACTCTACTGCAATACCTTCTCCGATATACAAGAATGTAACTACTATAATACTGCCCCGTATTTACAAGAATATAACTATTTTAATACAGTCCACTGTGTAGAAGAATATAACTACTATAACACAGTCTACTATGTGCCAGATTAAAACTACTATAATACTGCCCCCTATGTACAAGAATATAACTGCTATAATACTGCCCCCTATGTACAGGAATATAACTACTATAATACCGCCCCCATGTACAAGAATATAACTACTATAATAATGCCCCCTAGGTACATGAATATAACTACTATAATACTGCCCCTATGTACAAGAATATAACTACTATAATACTGCCCCCTAAGTACAAGAATATAACTACTATAATACTGCCCCCTATGTACATAAATATAACTACTATAATATTGCCCCTATGTACAAGAATATAACTACTATAATACTGTCCCTGTGTACATGAATATAACTACTATAATACTGCCCCTATGTACAAGAATATAACTATTATAATACCGCCCCTATGTACAAGAATATAACTACTATAATAATGCCCCCTATGTACATGAATATAACTACTATAATACTGCCCCTATTTACAAGAATATAACTACTATAATACTGCCCCTATGTATAATATACATATATGTATATATAATACTGTCCCTGTGTACATGAATATAACTACTATAATACTGCCCCTATGTACAGTGCAGATGCAATGTTGTTATTTTCCTCATCATCTGACAAACTCTATTTAACTTTTCAGTTTTCACTGACTTTACAAAAAGGCTATACTGGAAATTGTGAGGCTATAGGCCCACACTGTGGAATGGCAGTAATTCTGCAAGCATCAGAAACCAGTCAAAATCATCAAGCATTATTTGTGGTTTTCACCATGGTTTTGCTGTGGCAGGGCAGCAAAGCTTAACCCATCCACTGCATTGCTACGGTATTACACTGTGGATTTTAAGCATGAAAATCTACAGGTGATCCTGATTATGTATATTCAGCCTAAATTTAACTCACACGTCAAGTTATGCGAGTAAACTCTTACTGTGCATACGACATCTGTTCGCATCTCATCCACACTGCCACTTGTACATACTACAGAATTTTCACATAGAAAACCCATAGTGGATCATTCTTGTGTGGAAACACAATAATACAGCATTGATTGCTGTGCCTACACCATCACTTGTGGACTCTGTATTCAATAGCTGATACATTGATCTAACCGAGAAGTGTAAATGTCACCATGTGAATATTGTGTATATGTTTATACTGTGTACATATAAATGTAGTGTTTGTGCATGACTGTATATGTTTTACACTATATCCCCATGGCAATACATCACTGAATTAAAGACATCATTTCAATATGGAGCTGTAGTTCGTTGAGGATTAGCGGCGTAACTTAAAGCTGATGTACCTCAGTGCAAAGTCTGTGCCAGACCCCTGACCAGGGTCGGCTCCAGCACTCGACATACACGGTCAAGTGCCAGAGGCCCACAGCTGCTGGGAGGGCCGACTTGAGGTGGGGGAGTTAAATGAAATCATTCTGCAGGGAGCAGTGCCTGTGCTTCAGCGTTGGAATATTCCATTTCCTGGTTTTACCTCTCATTAGCCGTTTCCTGCTTTCACGATGGAGCCCCACCCACCAGCCCAGCGTCTGTGCAGCTGCCAGAAAGTGGCCTGTACTCTGCTCTTCCTGGCAGCATAAGGCCTCCACAAGCCTGGAACACGTGTTATAGGTCCTGTGCCTGCAATGGGACATCAGGGGCCTTCTGTCTGGAGATGAGGAAGCAGCAGGGCAGTGACCCAGGTGCTGGAGCTGTGCCCCTTTGCAGGAGTAGCTGTGAATCTGCTATGTTCTCCTGGGAAGACACAGGTCCACCTACAGCTTATCAACTGGAGAGGTAAGTATGTGACTGAACTTGTATGTTTACATGTGTATGTGTAAATGTGTGTGATGTAAGCAAATATACATGTGGGACTGTACATTATAACTGTATGTGTGTGTTTACAGCCTGTTATCTGAGTTAGGTCTGCTATATATATACATCATGTGTTTGTGTGAAGGGGATAAGTGTGTGAGTGATGTTAATTATATGTAATAGAAGTCTGTAACCTGTACCTGTTTGTTACCTGTACTATGTACGTGTGTCTATATTATATGTATGTGTAATAGGTATATGCTCTATGTAATGTATGTATGTGAGTATTATACGCAGGACATGGCTCTGCTGCCTACACAGTACAGCAAGTGTAATTCACATGCTACACGAGCCTGGACACAGAGCTGGTATCACAATGTGAGGGGGAGGTTGGAGGCACTAATGGGGGTATTATACTATGTAGGAAGGAATTTCTCTGCCGCAAAATTCGGGAGGTATGGAGCACAAGTGCCCGCTGAGGCTCTGTCGCCCAGGGGCCTCATAAACCTGGAGCCGGCCCTGGCTAGATAGAATGTATGGTTTATAGTACTAGTTTTCTCTTATGGGAAACTGACATCCTAATGGACCACCTAAGCCTCTTCGGGTCTGTTGTGACCACTCCATCTGCACCCTCTCAAGTTACACCCCTATTGAGGATACAAGTACTCATGTGAAATACTGACCCAGAGAATATAGTACTGTGCATGTCGAATACGGCCCTGTGAATAAGCTGTTACTTGTCCATTAGCTGTATGAGCTCATATATGAGAATTTATAATGATTATTGACCAGTGTAAACAGTAGTGGATTATAATATAGGTAGTTTTGGTAGCCCAGGGTCAAAGCCATCTAGGGGGCCCATGGCCACCCAAACCACACACCAAATTTTATACACAAAAACCATTTCAGGAACTTTAATGGTCATCCAAAGGCCCTGAAACCACAGTTTGAAAGCAGGAGGAAGGGACACATCTTCCATTCCCTTAAGAAGCTTGATTCTAGAACCATATGTAGGAAGTGAATTCAGAACTTGTAGTGGATATAATATTCATGCAACCCAAGGCCAACAAAAGCAGTAAATAAAAGTGTTATTCTGTTTTCTTTTTATAATTTTCCAGTTTATCTGATTTTGTTTTTTGTCTGCAGCCTGCTTGACCTTCTGCTACTGGACTGTATTGCCTAAGCTCCCTTAACCCTTCCTGCCTTACTACCAATACTGCCTAATGATACTTTGTTGTCACCAGATAGTTCCACCTAACACTGATGGAACAATGGTAGTTATCTTTATATTCCATGAAGCAAATGTAATCCATGCACATTTCTTAAATTCCCTTACCAGGGTAAGCTCCAAGTTAATTCATTGCAATACAACAAGTTCATATCTATTATACCTGAGGCATCTCTAATAGGAAGAAACGAAAACAACATCCACCACAAATGCCTTGATTTATGTAGAAAAATAAAAAAGGAATCCATGTTAGGGGGAATAAAATCCTGCTGCTTTAGGACACATAGAATACTATAGGATACTATAGTTTCCCAAATACAGGTTTTCATCTGTTTATTGTATGATTGCTTAAAGAGGTTGGCCACTCTTTTGCATAAACTCTTTTACTGCCTTAATAATAATCTTTTAATGCTCACCAATCGATTCATCATTCTTGATGCTTCCTTTATGGCTGTGTGCAGACTCTCTGTTCAGTCCCCAGGATGTTTCTTTACATTTCTGACCACTGATAAATAGGAGGGACCTGCAACAGGACCTGCTGCTCCCCCTCTCCCACCTCTCTATGTCTGACGGACTGAGAGAAAAAACACACACTGAAGGCTGCCATTAGGACCGACTGAAAGAGTGAGAAACAGGAAGTTGTGTGGAGATCCAAAGTGCAGCATGTGGATAACAGCTCTCAGAGGAGGCAAAGGTATAGGTACATATACATGCAGAGACCTGTCTAATGGAACACATTTATTGAAAAGTGGCCAATCTCTTTATTACATATATAGCGGACCTATAGTAATACAACTGATGCTACTGGTTCTTATAAACCATGATCATCATATATAGCATGGTGCCAGTAGAAGAGTCATTGAGCTGCTTGCGGTCCTGCACCCATATCTACTACAGATATAAACAGACGCAAACTCCATCAGTTCAGACCTAAGTACAAGTGTGAACTGGCAGAGTTTTTGCTATAGTCCTTACTGTTTTTTCGGAAGAGACTATAGTAAATCCTTTGGCTTTCACTCCCCTGCCTGCCCCTACGCTGCCAACATGGTGTGCCAGTCAGAAAAGCCAGGAAACTGATGGGGAGTGTGAGATTTAATTGTGTAGATTCTCCCCCACAGTGTCCTTTGCTGTGCAAACATTGTATTGGGTGCAGACCCTTAGCCAAACTCATTGTTCTATAACTATTAACATTTTGTGCCACTACACTCTAAATATTTGCTCTTCTACACTGTCCTATTTATTAATATTTGGAAATTTTTTTGGAAGTAAGCTAAGGCAGAAAAATAGATGAGGGAACATGTCAGATCAAAAGTGTAAGAAGTATGCAAAGGGTTACAATGTGCAGTTTTGCAGTTTTATGGCCCCATATTCACATTGCACCTTTGTGCTTTATCTCTTAGGTATGATCCGGCATAACTTATGCAGTGTTTGGCATTAATCATTTCTAGGCCTGGCTCACAGAAAGGAAATCTTTATTTTCTTCCAACTAAATAACCTGCCTTTAATGTAATGGCATATGTCTGTAATAAATATTAACAATGTCATTGCCACTCAGGCTTGTAATTCATGGCAATATGCTACATTATGTCTGGGAGAGGAGAATCTTGCTTGGCACAAATCAAACCTGTTTATATTTTTTTCTTTTTGATGATTATCTGTTGCAGATTGTTCAGAATTTGGAAGACCCCAACATTGACACCAGATATTTTTTATTTTTCATAGAAACACAGGAAATCAAAGCATTATGCTTTTTTGAAGTTATTGATGTCATTTTAATTACATTGCATGTGTACAGATACTTTAACCACCATAATGGTTTTTTGGCTGTGAAAAACATATTACACATTATAGATTCCAGTCTTCTGGATAAGGAAAACATGTGCTAAGCACTGAGGTTTTATATGATGCCAAGCCACTGGTGCAAGGGCAGTCTGTGCAGTAAGTTGTGTTAAAAGAAAATCTACTATCAAAATCAAGCATGATAAACCAGGGACACTTACAAATATATCCAGGCACTGTGACTGGTAATACTTCTATATTTTTTATCCATGGTCTCCTTCCATCCAAAATAAACTTTTAAGTGATGCTCATGAGCCATTAAAGGCTACTAGGGAGCCTCCCATGTTGCAGATTCACAGGCTGGAACTGTGTTTAGAAACAGTCCCCCCCCCCCCCGCCCACACTTTGTGCTGGTATTTCCTGTGCTGCAATAAGATTGCATCAGACAGTCTAAAAGCCTGTGAATCTGCAGCACAGAGGGGCTCTGGTAATCGCCCCTGTAGACTGTAGACTCATTAGCATAATTTTAAATGTAGATTTTTAGAAGGAAGATGGTCATGGATAACAAAAATAGAATCACTACTGTCCCTTGAGGATCAAGATGTACACAACAGCTTCTCTAACACTGGAAACTGGAAATAGGTTTCTGTAGCTGAGACAGCAACATTATAATATAATATAATATTTTTTTTCAAGGAGTGAAACCAAGAAAGCCTCGGATCATGGCGACGGATCGCCATTCCCCGATGACCTCTTGGGGAGCAACGATCCTCGGCAACATGGGGGCGCTCATGGGGCACCGACCGCGAGTGTCACCGGTAAGATGGTGGCTCTCATGGGCCACCGGCCGCGGGTGTTACCGGTAAGCCTTTGCTGCAATATGCCCGTGAGCCCTCTCCATTCACATGCACCTGGCATGTGACATACCATTACTTCATATCTGGTGATACAATTTGAATCAAATTTTCTGGGAAAATTCGGCGAAGCGAGTTGAATCAAATTTTTATAAATTTGCCCATCTCTAGTAACTGATATTCAATATTTTTTAACTATTCTGCAAAGGAGAAGAAAAGAGACAAACAACAAAAAAGGGGGAGGGGGTGACAGTGGGCCCCCAGTAAGATGGGTAAAGGTGAGATGACATATTATACAGCAGTATCAACTTGCTGTAGTATACAGCAAAGAGTTTGTTATATAACATTTGCCACCTAGGCAACCTGCATGTTATATAGCAGTAGCTGCATTTCATATGGACAATGAGCATGTTAAATAGCAGTAGCTACCAGAAAAACAAACATGTTCTATAGCAGGAACCACTTAGGCACCCTATATGCTTTATAGTAGTAGCCACTTAAGCAGCCAGTATGCTTTGTAGTGACTCAAGCAACCTACATGTTATAATGCATTAGCCTCTTAGGCAATGAGCATTTTTACAGAATTAGACACCTGGGCAATGAGCATACTAAATAGCATTAGCCACCTAGTTAACCTCAATGTTATATAACAGTAGACATCAGGCAACCTGCATATTCTATAGCAGTAGCCACCTGGCCAACATGCATGTTATATAGCTGTAGTCATCTAGGCAACCTGCATGTTCTATAGTAGTAACCACCTAGCCAACCTGCATGTTCTATAGCAGTAGCCACCTAGACAATGTTCATGTTCTATAGATATAGCCATTGTAGCCATCTAGGCAACCTGCATGTTCTATAGCAAAAGTCACCTAGACATAGGGAGATCACACTGTGCACATCAGCATTAGGCTACATTCACACGGACGTATAAAAACGGCCGTATACGTACCGTTTTTTTACGGGTTACATACGGCCACATTCATTTCAACGGACAATACGTCCAACCATTTATATTGCCGTTTTTGACACTGGAGTGTACGTACCGTATACTGGCCGTATAAAAATATAGAGCATGTCCTATTTTCTCCCGTATTTCAGTTCTGTATGCCCTAAAAGTCTAAGGGCATGTATAAAATACGGGTTAAATACGTGCTGCATACGGATGAAAAACGTCACGTATATATACGTCACGTAGGACTGGAGAAATCATACGGTCGTGTGAATGTAGCCTTAGTTTGTCTGAAACTGTCTTCTGCTGAATGGACAGTGTTAGGGAAAATTAGTGGAACATAAACCCCTCCTCCACTCCAGAACCTACTCTCTGAAATGGATTACAATGGTCAGATACTGGGACTCAGATCTGAGCATCTGGGGCCACTGGTGTATCAGTGATATCACCCATGAGCAATATGGGGGGGCACAACTTAACAGGCACAACAGTGTGATGGTGCACAATGTGAAGGGGAAACAATAACAACAATAGCAAGGGGTTCTGGGGAGAGGAAGATTGATTTTAAGAATAGGTCCTACCTAACAGTGGACCTTAAGGTCACTTTCACATGATACTCCTAAATTCCATTTCAAGCTCATGTGGAGTAACCCTTCCCCCAACGCATATGTGTTTACACCTAAATGCACCTGCACCCACTGTGTGAGATGACAGGAGGTAGAGGGAGGACGGATGTGCTGAGGGACAGAGGGGAGGATTTAGACAGTGAAACGGCCTGTGAATCTACAGCACAGAGGGGCACTGGAAACACCCCATGAGCTCAACAGGCTCATTAGCACAATTTTAAAAATTGATTTTTGAAGAAAGGAGGCCATGGACAATACATGAAAGAATATTCCCACAGACACGGTGCCTGGATGTATGAGTAAGTGTCCCTGGTTAATCATGCTTATCATGGTTACAGATTATTTTAAAAAGACCTCAGAAAATATATCTGAATAAAGATCAGCTGGTTAAATCAAAGTTGCTTACCAGTAGAACAGCAGGTTTGTTGTGGATTCTTATACTTTTAGGAATTCGGCAGTCGTGTATGGCAATTACATATGGGCAATGAAGGGTATGAAATAGCCCTCCTCATGGATATCTTGCCAAATAAAACCCATAAACCTATTTTGTAAACACAAGTCTATTCATTTAATTGAATGAATGAAAGAAGAATGAAAATAATAACATTCCAGTTTTTGGAAAACCACCAATGTTTCTGGGGTTGAGCGTTCACTGAGATGGTTTTGATAAATCTATATTATTTTGGTATGTTCCTTAATTCTCTCCTGCTCCACACTCAGCGTTTGTTAAGCAGAAAAACAGTTATGTTAAAGACAGATATTGAATTCATTGTAGAATTCACATTATATTTTGTGGCCAATCTAAAGAGTCTTTAAATAGGGATTCGGAAATTAAAGCCTTCTAACGTAGGGAGAACACAGCCAGCTTGGGATTTGGATGAATATTTGCAGTGTTCAGAGCAAGGAGTGCTGGGCTTTTCACAAACAGTAACTTAAAATCTTTTGTTTTTTCTCGTTATTCTGGAAAGCTTTATGCTCCAGTGCTTGTGTAAAAATATAATTAGGGTTGTATAATCCACCATGTGACACATTGAAGAGGTTAAGTTTAGAATCTCTTTAGGCCAAACGTCTTTTTACTAAAATGTAAGCATACAAGGTAACAAGATCCATGGAACCACTTGTTTTCTAGCTTGTTAACAATAAAATAACTATATAACGGCTTTGGATTGTTTCTTTATTATTACATATAATTTCCACTGTGTTTTCATTACAATGCATTAATAATAGTTACATAGACCCACATTCTACACCAAATGGGCACATATAGTGGTCACACCCAGCCCTGCCCTAAAGGCTTCCCTTGTGAAATAACAGCTGTAATCCATAAACATTTGAAAGGAATATCCTTATATTTATTATATATACTTTTTCTGTTACAATACTAGTAAATGTTATCTGCACACAAACCTCTATTTTTCACAGCCATTTTGCATCAGCCTGGCAATTGTTTTTCATTGATCCTCCTAAACTATAGTCTATGAGTGATCCACTAAAAGCTTAAAGAATTTCCCTACATATTACATTACTTCTTTTTCCTGTGGATTTGATTTACTCCTCCTTGGTACAGTACAAGGTGGTTGATCAGTGCTTAATGCCTTGGGTTAATGTCATTTGGTAGAAAGGTAGAATAGCCAGGAGTAATGTGTTTCTGATTGGATAAAATGTTAAAACTTCAATGAATACTTATTGAAACTGAAAACTGTGCACATGCTACAAAGTTATCTGGTGAGAAAAAATAAAGTAGTACCTGCTGATGTTGATGGTAGTCCTATAAGTCCTGTCTTTTAAGTAGACAGAAAAGAGTGAAATTTGTCATCTAAGAGAAAGTTAAGTTGCTACAGCTTCTTAAAATGGTGCTTGATATGACCTGTGTCCTATTAGCAAAGTATATGAAGCTGACAGTAACTGTAATAGTATATACATGTTAATACATAACAATTAGCACTTTCTGCTGCTAGCATTAAGCCTCCTGCACTATACTATACCGACCTGACATCATAAAGAAAAACAAGGTGAACATCCAGGTGCACACTAGAAAGCTGCAAATAAAATATAATAAAAACATTTTTAAAAATTCTATTATATAAATATTTACATGAAGGTTTTCGCTAAGCAACAGTGGAAAAAATTGTAATGCATACTGTGTCTTTAACCCCTTGAGGTTTTTCTCTCATTTCTTGCTCTATACCCCTCAAAAATCCATTACTTTTTAATGTTTCCATGTACAGAGCTGTGTAAGGGTTTATTTTGTGCAAAACAAATTTTACTTCTCCCTGGCATTATTTATTATTTCATGCCGTGCACTGGGTAGATGGAAAAAAATTCCAAATGTGAAAAAATTGAGAAAAAAAGCATGTGCATTAAGTTCTTGTGGGCTCAGTTTTTACGACTTTCACTGTATGCTTCAAATAACACCTCTGCTTTTTTCTTTGGTTTGGTAGAATCGCAGTGATACCAAATTTATACAGGTTTCTTGTGTTTTGATAAAGTTTCAAAAATTAAACAAATGTGTACAAATTGCCATTTTCTGATGCTAATAAGTTTTTCATATTTTGGTGTACGGAGCTGTGTCATTTTTTGTACACCTAACTACTGTATTGCAGTATATGGCAATTTTGCACAGTATATATTACTGAGCCACTGGCCTTGAGTCGGGCGGCGGTGCGGACCTCGAGTCTAGCGGCAGTACAGGCCTAGGGTCTGGTGGCGGTGCGGGCCTTGGTGCTGGCAGTGGTGCAGGCCAGCTCTGGCGGGGGTCTGCTGGTGGTGCAGGCCTCTTTGCGGCCTTGCCATAGTGCAGGCCTTGGCGATGACGCAGGCCCTGGTGCTGACCCGCTGTACAGGTCTCTGGTGCAGGCCTTGGTGGGTCCAGGCACATGCCTTTTTTTTCAAAGGGTGAACCGAGAAAGCCTCGGATCATGTGGCGAAGATCGCGCATTCCCCATGACCTTTGGGAGACAACGATCCTCGCCCCTGGGGGCGCTCATGGGGACCGACCTCGTAGTGCCACCGGTTAAGATGGGGCGTTCTCCGGCCCCCGCCCTGGTGTTTACCGGTAAGCCTTTGCTGCAGATGACCGCTGAGCCCTCTCCTCCACCCTGTCACCTGGCTGTGATGTCACCATTACGTCAATCCGTGTGATACAATTTGCATCAAATTTCTGTGAAATTGCGGCGAAAGCGTAGTTTGATCTAAATTTTTATAAATTTCCCATCTCTAGTAACTAATATTCATATTTCTTAACTTATTCTGACAAAGAAGAAGACAACGGACAAACAACAAAAAGGGGGGAGGGGGACAGTGGGCCCCCGTAAGATGTGGTAAGCTGTGAGATGACATATTATACAGCGATAGTATCACCTTGCTGTAGCATACAGCCAAGAGTTTGTTTATAAAATTGCCACCGTAGCACCTTATGTTATATAGCAGTGTAGTCATGCAGTTCAAGGACAATGAATGTTTAAAATTGCAGGTAGTACAGAAAACAACTCTTTCTATAGAGGAACCACTTTGGCACCCTAAATATTCTTTATAGTAGTAGCACACTTAACAGCCAGTATGGGCTTTGTAGTGACTCAAGCAACCTACATGTTTTATAATGCATTAGCTCGTTAGTCAATGAGCATTGTTCAGAAATTAGACCACTGGGCAATGAGCCTACTAAATAGCATTCATACCTAGTTAACCTCAATTTACTAACAGTGACATCAGGCAACCCGGTGGGCCATATTCTATAGCATTAGCCACCTGGCCAACATGCACTGTATATATAGCTTAGTCACTAGGCAACGCTGCATGTTCTATAGTTGAAGCACTCTAGTCAACCACCTGCAGTTCTGATAGCAGTAGCCACCTAGACAATGTTTCATGTCATAGATTGCCATTGTAGCCATCTAGGCACCCTGCACTTTCTATAGCAAAAAATCACGTCCTAGACTAGGAGATACACTGTGCCCAAAGCAAGCATGTTAGGCTATCATTCACACGTACTATAAAAAACGGCCTTATACGTAACCGTTTTTTTAACGGGTACTATACGGCCACATTCATTTCAAGGACAATACGTCCAATCCACTTATATGATGCCGTTTTTGGACACTGGAGTGTACGTTAACCCGTATACTGGCCGTATAAACATAAGAGAATGTCCGATTTCTCCCCGTATTCAGTTCTGTATGTCCCCCTAAAAGTCTAAGGCATGTATAAAATAGGTTTGTTTTGTTCAATACGTGCTGCAACGGAGATTGAAAATGAACGTCACGTTATATACGTCACGTAGGCTGGAGAAATCCATACGTCGTGTGAATGTTAGTCTTTTTGTCTGAAACTGTACTTGCTGAAGGTGGACGTGTGTAGGGAAAATTAGGAACCATAAAACCCCTCCTCCATCCGCAACCTACTCTCGTGAAATGGCTGTTCACAATGTCAGATACTGGATCCAGATCTGAGCATCTGGGGACCTCTGGTGTATCATTGATATCACCCAGGAGCAATATGGGGGGGACAACTTAAGGCCCAGGACATCGTGTGATGTGCCACATGGAAGGGGGAAACAATAACAACCAAGAGCAGGGGTTGGGAGAGGGCAAGATTGATTTTAAGAATAGGTCCTACCGAACACGGACCTTAAGGTCACTTTCACATGATACTTCTAAATTCCATTTCAAGCTCATGTGGAGTAACCTTCCCCCACTCATTGTGTTTACCACTAAATGCACCTGCACCCACCTGTGTGAGATGACAGGAGGTAGAGGGAGGACGGATGTGCTGAGGTACAGTAGGGAGAGGTATGATACAGTGGAACAGCCCGTGAATCTGCAGCACGAGGGGCATCTGGAAACCCCCCCATGAGCTCAACGGCTAATTAGCACAATTTTAAAAAATTGATTTTGAAGAAAGGAGGCCATGGACAATAATGAAAGAATATTCCCACAGATACGGTGCTGATGTATGAGTAAGTGTCCCTGGTTATCATGCTTATCATGGTACAGATTTTTTAAAAGACCTCAGAAAAAATCTGACATAAAGATCAGCTGGTTAAATCAAAGGTTGCTTACCAGTGAACAGCAGGGTTTGTTGTGGATTCTTATACTTTAGGAATTCGGCAGTGTGATGGCAATTACATATGGGCAATGAAGGGTATGAAATAGCCCTCCTCATGGATCTTGCCAAATAAAACCCTAACCTATTGTGTAAACCATCTATTCATTTAATTGAATGAATGAAGAAAGAATGAAAATAAAAAATTCCAGTTTTTGGAAAACACACAATGTTCTGGGTTGAGCGTTCCACTGAGATGGTTTTGATAAATCTATATATTTTGGTATGGTTCCTTAATTCTCTCCTGCTCCACACTTCAACGTTTGTTAAGCAGAAAACAAACAGTTTTTATGTAAGACGATATTGAATCATTGTAGAATTCACAATATATTTTGTGGCCAATCTAAAGAGTCTTTAAATAGGGATTCGGAATTAAAGCCTTCTAACAGGGAGAACACACCCAGCTTGGATTTGGATGAATTTTGCAGTGTTTCAGAGCAAGGATGCTGGGCTTTTACAACAGCAACTTAAAAATCTTTTGTTTTTTCCTCGTTTTCTGGACCATCTTTATGCTCCAGTGCTGTGTAATAAATATAATTAGGGTTGTATAATCCCCCATGGACACATTGAAGAGGTTAGTTTAGAATACTTTAGCCAAACGTCTTTTACTAAAATGTAAGACATACAAGGTAACACAGATCCATGGAACCACTTGTTTTCTAGCTTGTTAACAATAAAATAAACTATATAACGGCTTGGATTGTTTCTTTATTATTACATATAATTTCCACTGTGTTTTCATTACATGCATTAATATAGTTACATAGACCCCCATCTCACACCAAATGGGCACATATCGGTGGTCACACCCCAGCACTGCACTAAGGCTTCCCAGCTCCTTGTGAAAAACAGCCTGTACATCCATAAACATTTGAACGGAATATCCTTATATTTACTTATATATACTTTTCTGTTACAATACTAGTAATGTTATCTGCACACAAACCTCTATTTTCACAGCCATTTTGATCAGAGCCTGAATTGTTTTCATTGATCCTCCTAAACTATAGTCTAATGATCGCTAAAAGCTTAAAGAATTTCCCCTACACTATTACAGTAATTCTTTTTCGTGGATTTGATTTACTCCTCCTTGGATACAGTATAAGGTGGTTGATCAGTGCTTAGCTTGGGTTTGTATTGTAGAAGGTAGAATAGCCAGGAGAATTGTTTCTGATTGGATACAATGTTAAAACACTCCATGATACTTATTGAAACTGAAACTGTGCAATGCACCAAGTTATCTGGGTTGAGAAAAATAAAGTAGTACCTGCTGATGTTGATGGGAGTCCTATAAGTCCTGTCTTTTAGTAGACAGAAAAGAGTGAAATTTGTCATCTAGAGAAAGTTAAGTTGCTACAGCTTCTTAACCCGTTCACACCCGTGACGTAATGGCACTCACGGGTCGGCGCCGCGGGTGCAGGAGAGGGCCACGCGCTGAGCCTCTATAAGCCGGTAAGTCTTTGCCATATTGCAACGAAAGGCTTACCGGAACACCGCGCAATCGGTGCCAGCATCCGATCGCGGGTGTTTGTCCGCTGAACACGCGCCGGCTCGAAGCTGTCGGCGGCTTCAAAAGGATGACGGCGTCGCATGGGCGCCCCAATCTTTCGAGGACGCCGCTCCCGTGAAGTCATCGGTAACGGCGATCGTCGCCATGGTAACCGGGTCTCCGAAGACTCGAGGCTACTTCGGGTTAAAACCCATGCATTCAATGTGCTTCACATTGTACATGTTGTAAGTAGTAAAATAACATAGTACGTGCCATACTGTAGTATGGCAGTATATGACTAGGATCGTGCAGACACCAGAGGTATAAGTGACCCTAGGGAAGTGCTGAAAATATAAAAATAAAAATAAAAAAAAGTTAAAAAAAAACAAAATTATAATAAAAACCCTAAAAATCAAATCACACCCACCTTTCCTGGACTATATAAAATATAAATAAACAGTAAAATCATAAACCCATTAGGTATCGCAGCGCCAAAATGCCCGATCATCAAATATGATCAACATTTTATTGTACTGCGTCTAATCCCGTAACGGAAAATCGCGCCCAAGTTTGAAATGGCTTTTTTGTCATTTAAAAAAAATAAAAAATTCTATAAAATGTATCACAAGGTTCGACAGTCCTAAAAATTGAAACATTGTAACTCATCACAATTGCCAAAAAAAGACACCACCCACGCTCCGTACACCAAAGATATAAAAAAGTTGTAGTGCCAGGACAGATGGCAAACAATCCCCAACAAATCTTTTGTACAGAAGGTGTTTTCATATTTTTTAAATGTATGAAACATTATAAAACCCTATAATAATTTGGTACCCTCCCCGTATCGCAAGCGACCGCCAGAATAAAGTAGACATTGTCATTGCGGCGCACAGTAAATCCAGGAAAAGAAATCCGAGCTCCAAGGGCGCCCACAGAAACAGCACAAATGCTTTTTTTTTACCAATTTTCATTCTCACCGCATTCTAATTTTTTTCCCGTTCCCAGTCACACGGCATGGAATAAAAATACTATCATCACTAGAAGTGTAATGTGTACACGCAACAGCCCTACAACAACAGCTCGGAATGAGAAAATAAAAAAGTTAGTGATTTTGTCAGGGAGGAGCAAATGAAACATGAAAAAACAAAAAAGGCCATGGTCCTGAAACGGTGTAAAATGGTGCTTGATATGACCGTGTCCTATTAGCAAAGTGATGAAGCTGACAGTAAACTGTAATAGATTATATCTACATCTTTATACATAACAATTAGCCTTTCGCTGATGCATAGCCTCCTGCACTATACTATACCGACTGTCATCATAAAGAAAAAACAAGGTGAACATCCAGGTGCACCCTGAAAGTGCAAATAAAATATAATAAAAACATTTTAAAAGTTCTATTATATAAATATTTACCTAAAGGTTTTCGCTAAGCAACAGTGGAAAAAATTGTAATGATACTGTGTTTTAACCCCTTGAGGACACAGGGTATTTTCTCTCATTTCTTGCTTCTATTACCCCTCAAAAATCCATTACTTTTAATGTTTCCATTTTACAGAGCCTGTGGTAAGGTTATTTTGTTGCAAACACAATTTTTACTTCTCCTGGCATTATTATTTTCAGGCGTGCACTGGGAGATGGAAAAAAATTCCAAGTGAAAAATTGAGAAAAAAGCATGTGCATTAATTTTTGTGGGCCTCAGTTTTACGACTTTCACTGTACGCTTCAAATAACACCTCTGCCTTTTCTTTGGTTTGGTAGAATCGCAGTGTACCAAATTATACCAAATTTATACAGGTTTCTTGTGTTTGATATAAAGTTCAAAAATAAACTCAATGTGTACAATTGCCATTTCTGATGCTAATAAGTTTCTCATATTTGGTGTACGGAGCAGCGGTGTCATTTTTGTACACTCCTACGTTATTGAGTATATGGCCCATTTTGCACAGTATATATTACTGAGCCAGGCCTGAGTCGGGCGGCGGTGCGGACCTCGAGTCTAGCGGCAGTACAGGCCTAGGGTCTGGGGTGGCGGTGAGGGCACTTGGTGCGGCAGTGGTGAAGGGCCAGCTCTGGCGGGTCTGGGGGGTCTGAGGTGGTGCAGGCCTCTTTGCAGGCCTGCATAGTGCAAGGCCTGGCGATGACGGAGGCCTGGTGCGACCCGCTGTTCGGTCGATGGTTGAGGCATTGGTGGGTCAAGGCACATGCCTTTAGCTCCCCAATGGGCTGTCCGATGGATCTCGCTCGATCCAGGTAACCGAGAGTCTGGTAGAAACAGCCAGAAAGTAATGGGGGGAGGAGAAGAAAGGGGGGAGAAAAAAAGGGGGGGGGGACTAGAGCAGTGGTACAGGCAGCCGCCTGCTAGGGCACCATTTTGGTATGTCCAACTGTCCATAAGAAATCGCCAGTTAGAGATCACATGACCCTCCGTCTGCTGCCATTTTATGGGAAGGAATCTCTGTCTGTTGAGGTAAAAGACAGGAGGTGTCACTTTACATATCAAAAAAGCAGTGAGGCAAAGTGGCCAACCCCTTTAAAGAAAATCTACCATCAAATTCAAGCATGATAAACCAGGAATACTTGCTCATAGTGTGGTAATATTCCTATATTTGTTGCCCATGGCATCCTTACTTCTACTTTTACAATTATGCTAATGAGCCAGAAGGCTGTTACTGTGTGCAAGTGCACTACCCCCCTCCCACAATGTGCGGAAACTTTATCTGCTGTCATGAGATTACATCAGGCAGAAGGAAGAGGGACCCCCAGAGCTCATTAGCATAATGTAAAAGTTGATTTTAGAAGGAAAAAGAAAGATTACCATAATCACGGTGCCTGGATCTATATGGTAAGTGACCAATAGATATGAGCGAGTATACTCGTCCGAGCTTGATGCTCGTTCGAGTATTAAGGTACTCGAAACGGCTCGTTGCTCGGACGAGTATTTCCCCTGCTCGAGATCGAGCATTTAATTTAAAATACACAGTGAAGAACAGTGAGGAATAGAATAAAAACAGTGAACACAGGATCATTTAAGTGAAAAACGCAGTGAAAAACACAGTGAAGAATAGATTACAGATGTTCGGCACATCTGCTTACCTGTCGGAAGATACGCGCAGAACAAAATAGTATGTGAAGAACAATATATATGTGTGAAGAACACATTGAAGAACACGGGGAGCAGCACCATGGAGACATCGGGGGAACGGGCAGCAGCATGGAGACATCGGGGGAACAGGCAGCAGCATGGAGACATCGGGGGAACGGGCAGCAGCATGGAGACATCGGGGGAACGGGCAGCAGCATGGAGACATTGGGGGAACGGGCAGCAGCATGGAGACATCGGGGGAACGGGCAGCAGCATGGAGACATCGGGGGAACGGGCAGCAGCATGGAGACATCGGGGGAACGGGCAGCGCGGATACATCGGGGCTGGGGCAGCGCGGATACATCGGGGCTGGGGCAGCGCGGATACATCGGGGCAGCACGGAGACACTCGGGGAGGGGCAGCATGGAGACACCGGGGAGCGGCAGCACGGATCCCGACAAGTAAGCAGATGTGACGAACATCTGCAATCTATTCTTCACTGTGTTTTTCACAGCGTTTTTCACTTAAATGATCCTGTGTTCACGGTTTTTATTCTATTCTTCACTGTTCTTCACATCTGCTAACTTGTCGGGAGATAATATACGCGTGGAACAGTGAAGAATAGATTGCAGATGTTTGCATACATCTGCTAACTTATGAGAAGACATTCTTTTTCAATTAAATAACACATTTTATTCCCGAACCATGGTCCCTTTGAAAAATGCTTGAGTCTCCCATTGACTTCAATGGGGTTCGTTATTCTAGACGAGCACTCGAGCATCAGGAAAAGTTTGTCTCGAATAACGAGCACTCGAGCATTTTAGTGCTCGCTCATCTCTAGTGACCAATCATGCTTGATTTTGATGGTAGACTTCACATAAAGTCTTTTGATATTTTAAGAAGAAAGGTCTAATCATAAATACATCTAATATTATTTTTTAACTTTTCTTTCAAGAGCATTGAAAGACCTAACACTTAATATATTATGACAAATTAAGAGTTTAGCAATCTCTTGGTGTATCATAAGTTTAACATCTGGTAAGCCACTGATTGCTTGTACAAAGCTTCCAATCTCTAATGTGAGGTGAGATTAAACATAATGGGAATATTATATGATAGCAAAGCTTTTCACAGTTTCAGTGAAGTGTGCCTCTTACTGCTGGATATTAACAGGCAGCAATTACTGGAGCAATTATGGATTATTAATTAATTAGCTGAGTGTGTGGGAGAGAAAAATGTAGCAATGAAACATAATTAAGAGCAAATGAAAATATTTTCATTCATACATCGCTCATATTTCTCTTGTTAATGAGAAGTGTAATCTGGCTCATTAACCAATATTTCCTGACACTATAAACTATGTGAGACATCGAAATATGATTACACCCTAAGCTCTCACAGTTAATCACTACTCACATCGAGATGGGTAATTATCACCTATCCATAAATCTGGATAGCTAGTGTAATATACAGTCTTAAGTGTGTCCACGATGTCATATTAGTACATATACGTGCTATGCATTCTGATAAAAGCTTTTGGTGCTGCATTTCTGTGCAGAGCCTGGTTGCACATATTTGTAGTGAGTTTGATACTGGTACTGTATGTACTAAGATTGTTTCTAGAGCAGTATTTATGTACAGATATATCATAACATTTCATGGGAGGCACTCAGGGTCGGATTGGGGTACCTGGGGCCCAACAGTGAAATTGATTTTGGGGGCCCACCTACTACTACATAGAAATATTCTGGGATAAGGACATTTCTAAGCACTAACTGGGGCAGTGAAACAAAAGATAAGCCCTTTCTCCCTACCTCTCTGCTAGTGCTCGGCTTATGTTGTGTAAACAGGGCTGCAATAGTGACGTTACCTCAGGGCATTAATGCTAGGAATAGTATAAGAGTTACCCCTGGTGTCCCGGGCTTTCTGCTGGTGCTGAAAACCTTTACAAGAACTGATGACAATAACCCTACTCTGGCGTCCCCGCACCACATAGACAAGTCACCCCTGTCTCTCTGACTCTATAGATATAACAGTACATAAGCTGAGAGCTGTCTCACACTAGGAGGTTAGTCAGGGAATACAATACTGATCTGAAACAGGAAGAAGTAGAATCTTGTACCTCACAGGTGACATGTCTTCTCCTTCACATCCAGAATCTTCGCAGAATTTTCTTGCAGATGTGTTTAGCTCTGGGAAGCAGATTCCCCTCACTGCGCCCCTAAAAATACCAAAGTTACTAACAGTATAATGTCACCTAGATAAAATAATGTCCCACACTGTACTTCTAAAGACTCTACATAAGAAACCCCTCTGTGCTCCCCAGCATATCAAAAATTACATTGTTACCCCCAAATACATTACTATACTACAGTCTGTGAATAAATACTGTACCACTAAAAATCATGTGTGCCCCCCCATTAATTGCATAATGTAAGGTTCCCCTGTAAATTATTTTAATGAATTATTTCGTCTTTTTAATGTCCATTCTAATTATTTTTACATATTGCCCCTACTAAAATATGTGTTATATAACAATCTACTTATTCTTTTTATACAAAATGTACTATTATGTTTTTATACCATGTCCTAATTATTATTATACATATGATCACCTCCAAATTATTAATGAGAATATAGCATCCCTTCAATTATACATTTATACATCTTGCCTCCTATTTATTCATTTACACATAGTATCTGCACATTATTTAAATCTATTATTATATAAAGCAGATGACTTGCTGCACACCGCACTGGTTTACTGGGAAACTCTCTGCTGACATGTTCCCTCTACATATATATAGTTTTATTTCTGTATATTGTCCCCAAACATCTTATATCCTGTCACCTTTATGCATTTTCAAAACTAGGTAATGTATTCTATATACTGGACCCCCTCATTAATTATACACATTGCCTTCCCCCCAAGTTTTACATAAGGGGTCCCCCCCAATGAATTTTACATAGAGCCCTCTCATACACACTGCCCCCCCATATACCTGTATAAATTTGGTATCCTGTGATGTCAGCAATCAAAACAAGGAGATTTAGAGAGCACAATAAAAACTGTAAAAAACGGGTCCTCAAGAAAATGGCTAAAATGTTTTTTCCCACTTCCTAGCACACGCCGGGGTATATCAAATATGTCACTTTGAACTACTTCTTGTTATGCAGAAAACAGGGCCTCACATCTCTGTACACAGAAAAATAAAACCGTTTATAAAACCGTTAGATTTAAGAAGGTGTGGAGTGAAAAATGGAAACACAAAAAAATCAAAAAAGGGTCAATTTGTTAAGGGGTTAAGGATATAGTTCCTATGATTATGGCTTGAACTGTTTAACTGGTTTAGTGGAGCCATTACTTATCTTTTACATCTATGTTTTTATTAGTTAACATAAGTTTATGTTGCAGACAGCAACCTATATCTTTAATAAAACATAAGTTACTTTTTGTGTCCCACAAATCCAGACATACATTCAAGCAGTCACAATGGGTGCAACAATCTAATTGATAAATTGAGTAAAGTAGTTGTGTATATTAGTAGAAGGATAGCACATCAGCAACTGTTCCTGTCGATAGCATCCCCTAGCCTATTATCCACTGGGGAAATCAAAGAATGCTGCATGAGTCTTTAGTTTTTGTTCAATAAAAATACATTACTTTCAGTTTACAATAATTTACTATGTGAGCGAAACACCCAATGATGCAAAACTGTGAATAACATTTTTCATAATCAGTATTTACAGTCTGTGAGACTAAATCAGTGGTGGATAACTTGCCCTACAACATCACTGAGGACTAGGGTTCTACCTGCAGTGGATAAACCACCCTGGTAAGAAATCGACTACCTGCAACATATCATGATCCTGAAGAGTAGAGATGAGCAAATTCCTCCTTTGATAAATAGATTAGGCATGAATCTGCCAATTGGCACCAAATCGCTGAATTGTTTTTTAATAAAAATCTTGCTTTGTTCAAAACTTGGTACAAATTTTATTATTAGAGTTAAGTTCAACCAGCTTAATCCTAATGCAAACCCCATCAGTGACCAAAATGCTAACCCTTATCAATAGACATTTAATGAAATGTAATAGGACCACATTTTTATTTTATTCTTTGTTATATACCAATTTTATTTTATTCTTGGTTATATAACAATTTCTAGAACGATTGGAGCAAAATCAGTTCCAACCAAAGAAATTCGGACCTTAGCTGAACCTTTTGAAAAATTTGGCAAAGATTGAGCAAATTGAATCTTGAATGGTTCACACATCTGTAGTGAAGAGGAAACTCTCTTTTGTATGACTACTGCTGGTAGATATAACAGATAGGTAAATCAAACTATTAGTTTTCACATAATTTAACATAAAATCAAATGAGCTCCTGAATCAAAATCCTAAAGAATGGTAAAACTGATAGATGACTGTTGAACTAACAGCATATCCAGAACGCAGAATTAGTAAATGAGCCACCAGAAAACAGTATCTGGCAAGGATGTTTAGCTGCAGGAATGTATTATAGGAGGCTGATATGAGCAATCCACTCAAGAACTAAACCCTTACCAATCACCCAGACCAGCTCTGAGAACAAGGATTGTGTGACACAGTCAGGCACTTCCAGTTTATGTAGCAGTAAATCCTACAGTCCTTCCAAAATTTCTAGGGTAGTGGTAGTAGGGGCCTTTCTCATCAAAGCATGGGTTTAATTCAGAATACTAATCCTGCAGGTTTTATAGATCTAGCAGAGCTTAACAGCCAGACCTGGCAGCCCAAGCTGATTGGGGAGGCAGTAGCTCTACGGTTAGTCTCTCCAAGTAGACTGTCACAGCCAGACCTCACACTTTCTGCGCTCCTGCTCCGCTACAACCCTCACATGTAAAGCATTTTCTATATATATTTTTATCTTTACTCATGTTAGGTAAAGCAGAGAAAGTTTGGATACCTTAAAGCACTTTGCTGCCTGGCAAAAGTATCATATGAGAATTTAGCTCATATAATTTAAAGCATGTATTTACAAAAAAAATTGTTGAACTTTTTTAAAATATAAGGCATTACTAACTAAAATAAATTGTTGAAATATGTCATTTTTTACATTGACTTTTTAGCTTGCTCCTTAAAATCATTGTAGCAGCATAGTGCCTCCATACAACCAAATAAGAAAGGAATATAGCTCTGACATGGAAACCCCAAGGAAAGTGTTTGATAGTAAGCAAAACAAAAAACAAACTGATTTCTCTTGTACAGATTTAGATCTCATTAATCAACGAAAATTACTGCAAATACTTGAGACCTTTGCTTTTTTTTTATTTTCAGAAGAAAAGAGAATTAATCCATGTAGGCTAAATGAATATTATTACACAATATTTATTAAAATGTCATATTATTTCCCTATTTTTATACTAGAAATTTTATATATATTAGATAAAATTTTAAATTAAATCAAAATCTATAGAATTATTTTTTGAATTTTAGTATGATAATCGGAAACACACCAGGTTATGTACACGCTAATCTCACTAATAATTTCAGTAACAAATTTTTTTTTTAAATGTTAGTAATTTTGAGGATTATTAAATAAATCTTTGCTTTTCTGTACCATTTCTTGCTCCAAATAAAACCATAATCGCATCTTGTTATGGCCCATGAATATTGGAGCCAGTCCTGCCAGGCTCCATGACCAGCGGTAATGAAAGCGTGTCAGAGGTGAAAACAGTATAAGCTGGGATGCAGTAAATATGGGAAGGAGGGGGGCTTAAAATAAGAAAGACAAATTGCCTAATGCCAAACACCAGCAAAATGCTTTTTATGGATGTCCAGGAAATTATAGCTTGTGTCCATTAGTCCTTTCAGGGTTAATATTGATGTAGATATTATTTCTGTCTGCGATACCATTTCTATGAAATATTATGACTGGGATAAGCTGGCGCACTAAATCAAATCAATTGATGGAGCCGTTAGGAGCTGAGACTTTATACTCTGGACTGAGCATGAAATATCATGAAGATTGTTCCTTAAAGTGATCACTTAATCATCATTTGTCTGCTCCCTGCCCCATGCCTCGCACGCGCTGCTCTCCCAGCTGATTTCAGCTGTCATAACTCAATCAGCTGTATAATGACACTGCGCTCGCCAATTCTTACCTGTTACTGAACTTGTAAAGGCCTCAGAGGAAATTATATTTATCCGTGTTGACAGATGTCAAGAGGAAACTGCAGGTTCATGTCAGTTTTTATATGTAGGATATGTATCTTCTAGATGTAATTAGAGGGATGGTTATTTGAGGTGTATCAGAATGGCTCACACAAATATTCAAGCCCTGTGTGGTTTCAGGTCAGCGTAGGGCACATCTTTCAGCATGTCTAGTGTTTACTGAGATCTGCTGTCAGCCACATCATAAATAGCTGTCACTTATGGTTATTCAAGCATACCGGCTGAAAGTCATCAGGGGAAAAAGAATTGTAGTGGCTGGGGTCATATGTCCGATAGTAAAACTCATCTTGTGAAATATGTGCACATTTACACTGTAATGCAAAGTTGTAATTTAATATGTTTATTAGAAGAAAAATATAAAACAAGTTAATTGAAGGACTAACTAAGTGATGCACAGTAGTGTTGCATAAAGCACCTGGGCCAAAATGCTAAATCTGCACCAGGGCACCCGCCCATCATGTGTCATTTGTATTAGAGGAATCTTCCTATACAGGGTATAACAAAGAGGTTGTAACGGTGGATTATCTCGCAAATTACAAAAAACTAAGAATATATGTGCCAAACATTTTTCAAAAATATATCTAATGATACCAAATGCACCTCACTACCCCCACCCCCAGCAACTTAAAAACCTTAAATGGGACCCCCATTTTTATTGCAGGTTTGAATCTTGGTGACAGATGCTGCTGTAATTGCCAAAAATCTAAATGTGTGCAAAAATGTCAATGAAAATTACTGGAATTGTCGGTTGAATCAATGTCATTTTTCCTGGGGAATCCGAATCTGCAAGAAAAAATGGGGGTTTCCATTTAAGATTTTAAAGTTGCCCCCACCAAGTTTGCTACCATCTAATATATAAAGCTGAGTGTGTGTGTATGTGTGTAGGTCATAGGAACACATACAAACATACATAGGAACATCATAGACTAGGTTTTAAGACCCTAGGTTTTCCAAAATCCACTTATTAACCACCACACAGAGAAGCCATTATCTGCTGTATCTGCTGTGGCAGTTGTAAGCTGAGCCGTGATTGGTTGCTGGTCTGCCACTGGTCATTAATATGATCTCTGGACTTTGATTGGTTACTATAGGAAATGAGTATAAGACACTTATGTGTGAGGTAAGATGGATATGGATACAGAGATAAGGGGAGATTTATCAGACATGTCTGAGGTAAAACTGTTCCAGTTGCCCATGGAAACCAATCATAGATCAGCTGTAATTTTATAAACAGCTGTGGGAAAATGAAACCTGAGCACTGATTGGTTAATATGGGCAACTACAGTGTCAGAAACAGTCACTGGAATGAGAGTGTCAGAGACCAAAACGGCAATGAGAGTGTCAGAGACGATCACTGGAATAAGAGTGTCAGAGACAATCACTGGACTGAGAGTACCAGAGACAGTCACTGGAATGAGAGTGTCAGAGATAGTCACTGGACGTGTGTACTACTATTTGCACTATATTTACTGCTGGTAGGCCTAATTGTAGATGATCACATAGCAGTTGGCCTCTTTTTTAATAAGAGTGGGAGCCATTTAATTTTTTCCCCTGAGGATCGACCCTGAATCTTCTGAATTTTTGCTTGTCTGACTAGGGCATCAAAATACCTTACCTACGTCCTGCCTATAGCTTTGCCCCTGGATGTAAATTTTCTAGGTTTAGAAATCTTTCATTGCAAATAAAATAATTTGTGTTTGGGTCACCATATTCCAACTTTTTGACAGCTTTCATCTATGTTTTATGGGAGTGGTTGTAGTTGGTAATAGTATCCAGCTTACCTTCTAGGTGCGTGGCTATGCAGGAGAATAGTCTACAATGTCCAATAAAGAATGAAGCTGACATTTAAAGGAAATTACAGTGCTGACCATGTTTTCTTTCATTTTATGAGAGTGGTGGTAAACACAAAAAAAGCTTTTGTTAAAATATTTAATTTGTTATTCAAATTAGGTAACCACTTGGAATTGCAGGAGGAGTATGATGTTCTTGATTAGTCGGGATTTAGTGCATACTTGAACTGGAGATCATGCAGGTAATATGTGATCAGCAGCAGAAAAACGTCTGTGACACAAAGCCGTTTCCTGCACTATTCTAAGCTTATTAGGCCCAGGCAGAGGCCAGGTCTAATAGCTTTGATGTCAATGTAAAAGTGACAGTTATAATACACTACTATACAGAAACATTGCAGTATATTATAAAAACAATTAAGTAATTGCTGGGACATAATGTTGAGAAAAGTTTTATAAAATACAAAAAAATATTATAAATGCTAAAAGTAAAAAGAACACCCACAATAAATCATCCTTTTCCCCAAAACAGATTGACTGTATGATGCCCATTCTGTGAAGGATATAAACAAGTAAAACATAGGAAACTCTGTAATTGTTTGGTGTTTCCTTAACCCATTAACGACCTGGCTCTTTTTGTTTTTTAATTTCCATTTTTCACTCCCCACCTTCAAAAATCTATAACTTTTTTATTTTTACACGTAAAGAGCTCTGTGATGGCTTGCATAATAAATTGAATAAATTGTTATAGTGATGGTATTGAATATTCCATGTTGTGTATTGGGAAACGAGAAAAAAATTCCAAATGCAGTGAAAATTATGAAAAAATGATTTGTGCATCATTTTCTTGTGGGCTTGGATTTTATGGCTTTCACTGTGCGATCCAAATGACATGTCTAGTTTATTCTTTGGGTCGGTACGATGCCAAATTTGTGTAGGTTTTGATGGCTTGCGTAGCTAATTGAACTTCATAGTGATGGTATTGAATATTCCATGTTGTGTACTGGGAAGCGGGAAAAAAATTCCAAATGCAGTGAAAATGGTGAAAAACGCATCGTGCATCGTTTTCATGTGGGCTTGGATTTTACGGCTTTCACTGTGCGACCCAAATGACATGTCTACTTTATTCTTTGGGTCGGTACGATGCCATATTTGTGTAGGTTTTATAATGTTTTCATACAGTTACAAAAATGACAATCTCCTGTACAAAAAATGTTTGATTTTATTTTGCCTTCTTCTGCAACTGATAACTTTTTCATACTTCAGTGTACCAAGCTGTGGGTTGAGTCATTTTGTGTGACTTTTAATTACATTTTCAGTGCTACCATCTTTAGGACTGTCAACCTTTTCATCACTTTTATAGAATTTTTTAATATTTTTTAAAATGCCAAAAATATGCCATTTTTGACTTTGGGAGCTATTTTCCGTTACGGGGTAACAGGTCTTCATGGCAACTGATCGCCGATCCCCAATGACGTCACGGGGAGCAGCGATCGTTACCAAGATGGTGGCACCCATTCGCCCCCAACTTTTTGAAGTCGCCGGCAGCTTTGCCAGTGGCGGTCGACGGGATAACACCTGCGATCGGTGCTAGCAATATGAAGCAAAGACTATCCAGCTATGGAGAGAGTTCAGCCCGTGGGCCCTCTCCATATACCCGCACCCAATGATTGCCATACCTTTAAGGCAGCTGCCGGTAAGGGGTTAACAGAAATTAACCACATTCAGTGGTTTTAACTGAAGCATATTTACATGCTGGTGTGTGCCCCCTAACACAGGGTGATATTCATTTAGCTGCTTGTAACTTATATTTGGATTAAAGGACTTTTAAAAATATCCTGTGTACATTTCAGAATCCTCTTCTGGTTAAGTCCCTCCTTCCTTCAGCACCCGCCACTCCCCTACCTTCCCTGGTCAGAGAGACATTGACGTCAGCTGAGGGAGCTTCTGTGATGAGCCCCTGAGGCTCATTTGCATATTAAAAAGTTCATTTTATTTAAAAATAAGCCATTAACATCTAACTGAAGCAAAGAAACCGTTTCAGGGGAAACACATGATCATGGAAGTATGCTTAAAACAACAGAATTTCCTTGATTTCCTTGGTTGATTTCCTTTAATAACTTTAATAATTTACAAAATAACTTAGCTTGTTTTTATACTGTAGGATCAACTGCATAAATATTTTTATTAAAAAATAACTGTTTAGTAAATTATTTAAGCCCCAACTTATTCAACTGATTGCAGTTGATCACTGGTTAATGTATAGCTACAGTACTGGCTACCACAGGGTTTTCTGACCTACAATTAGATTGGACCGGCATTTTTTGTGTTGCCTTTAGCTGATCATCTCCATTCTATGGGGCCTCTAAACTTTCCTTGGCTTCCCTGATATATTGCAAATATCAGTGGTATAAAGATTGTGTCACTGGTGCTCTCGCGACCCGCATCCTTGCCTCTCCGTGTGCCTTCGCGTCCCGCGATATCTACTCACCCATCCTTGCACCTGCCTTTGGTCCCTTGGCCATGCATGTTCATCCCCATCTCCTAGGGAGCGCGCGCTGGCTTGAGAGGATTTAAAGGGCCTGCGCACTGTTAATTGGCGCTGGCCTTACCCATGAATCCTATTTAACTCAGCCTCTCCCCACAAACCCTGTCTTTGTGCCTCACTCCCATAGAAAAAGCTTATTGTATGCCTTTTGCTTTTGTTCTGTATTCCTGTTGTGACCTCGGTTCTCCTATTGACTTTGATCCTGTTCCGCCTGCCTATTGCTACATCCCGACCTTCTGCCTGTCCCGGATTCTGCCTAACGTCTGTGTACCCCGCCTTGCCTGCCACCGTGGACAAGTTGCACCTGTGGAACGACCTGGTGGTACCACGCTGCAACAAGTCCAACCCGCTTTGCAGCAGGTTCTGGTGAAAACCAGATGCCACTTAGATTACGGTCCCAGGTGTTGGCTTATTTCATTGTCTGCAGTGGTCCAGTGGATCTCTTTCTATATATCTACTTTCAGCCAATTCATGTGTATGAGGGAATTGGGAGATCGCTAGGTGAATAATCATTCCATGTAAGCTATCTAATGCCTATAGGATCTCTTAGCCCTATAGGATCCCTTAGCCATATTTCAGTCTCTTGCTCCATTTAATTCAGTTGCAAATAAAAGTGTGCATTCTTTAATAAGAAAGACAATAAAATGTCTGCACTGCAAAAATACAAAACAAGATAAAAACTGGAATTGTAGGCTCGGCATTATCTATAACAATTACTCAGCTGTTAACACTGTAGATTTATAGATGCTTACACAAATGTGTAATTTGTGAGGAAAGGCTAATAAAACTTAACGGCACAGTGCCGAAATAATCTGTGGGCTAACCCGGGCAGTGTCAGGGCTAATTGAAATGTTTAAAAGCGGCTCTTCTCTGGAAGTGTCTGTGATGCATGGCTAGGAAGCATATTCAGACCAATCCTTTGTCTTAACTGGACATATATTACCAGTGTATATCATCGTAATTTCAGCCCAGACTCTTCATTGTCAAAACCTTTGAACAAAGGGCACTTTATAATTGTAGTTCCCTAGTCATGATAATAACAGCAATAATTTACTGTTAAATGGGAAAGAAGCTTTGGAGATATGGATGCTTAGCATTGCCCTGAGATCTCACAGGATGAACGAATGTAAAGGCAAATGGGAACTGAAGTGCTTATCATTCATCGTCTTATATTAATGTGTATTCAGCCCCCATTATATGAAATTGTCATTTTTTTGGTGAAGAATCAACAACAAGTGGGACACAATTGTGAATTGGAAAGAAATGTATTGGATATTTTAAAGTTTTGTAAAAAAAAAATAAACTGGAAAGTGGGACATGCAATATTATTCAGTCCCCTTTACTTTCAGTGCAGCAAACTCACTCCAGAAGTTCAGTGAGGATCTCTGAATGATCCAATGATAAATATAATCTACCTGTAATCAAGTCTCTATATAAATACACCTTCTCTGTGATAGTCTCATGAAGACCAAGGAACACACCAGGCAGGTCCATGATACTGTTGTGGAGAAGTTTAAAGCCAAATATGGATATAAAAAGATTTCACAAACTTTAAACATCCTAAGCACTGTGCACATGATCATATTGAAATGGAAGGAGTATCAGACCACTGCAAATCTACCAAAACCCAGCCACCGCTCTAAACTTTCATCTCACACAAGGAGAAGACTGATCAGAGATGCAGCCAAGAGGCCCATGATCCCTCTGGATGAACTGCAGAGATCTACAGCTGAGGTGGGAGAGTCTGTCCACACCTGTGTTGGGGCTTTCCATTGCACTCTCACCTTCCATTCCCCATAGACTGAATTTTTGTTTTGCTGTCCATTATGTATTTATAGAAGAATAATGACACAGGCAGCAACAGAAGCTGGGATTTCTGTTACAATTGCAGGACATTAGTTTCTGATCTCAACAGTCATTTATCATTTATGCATCAATCCCTTAACTATACAATAGGTCACAAAAGATTAACAAAATTGTACATAAAAGTACAATATTCAGCATTCATTAACTTTATCTGAAGAATTCTATTTCCTTAATTTTGTTTTTGCTTCACATCTAAATGACTAAACACAAAATATCAATGTCATATTAATGTATATATAGATGTAAAATGTAATAACAAAATATTGAAACTACAAAATATGTGATGCCTTTTCTTCATTAGTGCTGATTATATGGCAATTTCAGAAAGTATCGCATAATCCCTGGTGTGAATAGTTAATGGTACAAGCAGTTCCAGTATGATTTCACAGCTATTTAGCTATTGCAGTAGATGAAGTGTTAACAATTCCTGAGAGACTGAATGTTTGCATTATGTGTGCTTGGAGCTTGGCTCTATGGGTAAGCAGACAGTAGATTGAAGTGTGTCATTTTTCTAATTATGGAGCATGTGAAGTGTACACAGCATTGTGCCATGTCTGGGACAGGCCTGCTGAATTCTTTTGGCCTGGAAATAAGTTTTTGATAATTCCCATGTCTCTGTCAAGACATTTCATTTCACTTGTTTCTAGTAACGTTGTAATGTAGTTGTAGTTAAAGGGAACCTGTCACCAGGGGACCCATTTTTAGCGCTCCCCCAGTCCCCACAGAGCATAGTACATACGCTGCCAAAGTGTTTTTGTATTAAAAATTGGTTTTATAGAAAAAAAGATGTGTTATATAGTACCTTTCATTAGCATGTGCTGTGTGACTAGGCAGTTGACAAATGGGAGGCTCTGGAAAGGAGCAGTTCCCCCCCACCCTTGGGGAACAGCTCCTCCATGTGACCTTTTCAAATATATGAAAACACCCATCACTTAGCTTAGCGATGCCCCCTGCTCCTCTACAGCCAATCCTGAGTGAGGAGAGTTATTCATATATTTGAAAAGGTCACATGTTTCCCAAGGGTGGGGGGAAACTGCTCCTTTCCAGCCCCTCCTATTGGGCAACTGCCTAGTCACACAGCACATGCTAATGAAAGGTACAATATAACATATCTTTTTTTCTGTAAAACCAATTTTTTATACAAAAACACTTTGGCAGTGTATGTACTATGCTCTGTGGGGACTGGGGGAGTGCTAAAAATGGGTCTCCTGGTGACAGGTTCCCTTTAAGTTCTAGTAATGTAACACATGCAACAGATTATGTGTTCATTATTTTTTTTGTTATTATGTTTAGTTTTAAAATAGAAGATCTATAGTAAATTAACATAACATTGGTTCTCTCAACTTGAAAATCCGTTTATGTGTAGCATTTAACTTTAAAATTGTTACAAACTATGACCACAGCACAGCCACTGCAGAAGTGCTTCTCCAGCTATGGCAGATTTGACCATTTATTATTACAAGTACTGAAGAGAAATGTGCTGTCTGTTTCTGCAATTTTGATTAGGGAATGAAAAAAATTGCATAGGACCTCTGTGCAAAGAATGTACCTAGGTCCCCCTCCTTTCTACCACTAAAGCTGCCTACACAGGAACATGCTCTGTCCTTAGAAATAGGACCATGTTATGTTAGATCCCACAGACCAAACTGCGTGTAGTGGCCTTGAGTCCTTGCATCATAGTGAAATATGATGCAATGATTCACGCTCTCCCAGCTAGCGGCACTCGTGCTGGTGAACAATTATGCCAGTTAACAACCAGGAGTGGTAGACAGGTGAACAGAAGAGAAAGTCCACATAAATGGAAAATACAAACTTTTTTCTATAAATACCTATTAGCTTTGTAAAATAGTGAAGTGATTTCAAATGTGAAGTACTAACATGACATAAAATCATAGATAAGCTATAGGTTTCACAGAAGATCCCTAAAAAAATTAAGCATTAGTGGCATGCCTCCTTTCCTCATAAAAAGAACTCGTGGCTTTTTTTCAGCCTCTTGCCATTGATGATCCATTCATTGGATATAACAATATAAGATCATTAAAAGGGGGTCTGACACTTGTTATTGTAATGATTTCAGAGACGTTGATGACATAGGAAAGGTCAACAATCTCAGGTGGGGATCTGATACTAGCATTGATCTGCTGATTCTGGATGCTTTCCACAGAGAATGAAGCCTGAATCAGAGCTCTGTTCTCTATGTACAAGCAGTCCCTGGGTTATGTACAGGATAGGTTATTTAGGTTTGTTCCTAAGTTGAATTTGTATGTAAATGGAAACTGTATATTTTATAATTGATGCTCCAGACAAGATTTTCTTTTTCCCCAGTGACAATTGAATTTTAAAAATTTTTTTGCTGTAATGGGACCAAGGATTAACAATAAAACTTAATTACAGAGACCTTACAGCTGATTATTGCAGCCTGGGACTATAGTAAAGCATCCAGAGAGCTTCACCAGAGGTCACAGTGGGCAGAGGTTCGTCTACAACTAGGGGTTGCCTGTAAGTCAGATGTCTTTAAGTAGGGGACCGCCTGTATTGGCTCTTCTTTAATGTACTCTATAGGCACATGTATCTTTGTTTTGGTTTTGTACTCTGCTGTGAAATGTGACATAGGAGTTTTTCCTCTTTAATATATCTGAGTCAATGGAGGGTATTTATCATACGCTGGTGGATAGCCCCCGCTGGGCTAAAATGGTGTAAAACTAAGCATAGCCAGTGACTTTTCACCTTTTCATTTGGAAAGTTTCAGGCTGCCCTGCTTCACCCCACTCCCCATTCATGTCCCTCCATGCCCCCCTGGTGTTGAGATGGCGTAAAGGGAAAAATAATCACAAGTGCAGGCAATGAGCTAGCATTTGCATTTATTTCAGGGCTTCTATGCCAGTGACAACAGCAGGAATAGATTTGTGACTTTTTGCAACTTTAACATCTGGCAGCAGGTCTTTACATTGCAAAAACTAGACAATGGCTAAATTTAAAGGGAGGTTGTCTTTGGAGCAACAAAAGTGGCAAAAGTGCAGAAAAAGTTTCAAAAAAGGAAAAAGCCAAACAAAAACAGAGGTACAAGTGCCCTATTTACTAATCAGTTGCTGAAGCTATTCATCGGACACAGAGTGGACCTCTTAAAGCTGAGCCTGCCAGTCAAAGATAACAATTGAACTAAGAAAGTTAGATACATTACTGCTTTGCTCTTTTTTTAAGATAATTAACATATAGTTTTGTAGTTGGAAGCCTATCCCTAAGAAAGGGAGACAAATACTGCAAACCTGTAGGAATCCTGTAGTGTTTTTATTGAAAATGAAATTCCAACCTAGTTATCATTGTTCCCAATGTACTGTATTTATCATTGTACCATAGTTATCATTGTCTCACTCAGAATACTGCAGCTAAATTTGAATAAAAATGCTGACTTCTTAGAGGAACTTGAAACAGATTATACGTATTGGTTTAATACAGGGAATAAAGAGATTAAAACCAGTAAAGATTTGGATGATCACTTGCCATTATGTCTAGACAGTAAATTCTGTCCAAAACACAAATAATGAGGACAAGATAAAATTAAAGGAAAGTTATGGATGAAGAATTAAAAACTAATCACCGGCTTTGTAAAATAAAAACATATTTTATTTCCATGGAGGAACTTCAACATCAATTATTCTTTCTCTATCCAATCTTTTATGGGAAGCATGACTTTGTACAACATGTTATACATTATATATGTGGCGCTTGTGGGAATTACTTGCAGGTGCTTTAAGATGTCCTTAGTTCTCCTAAGCACAAATATGAAAATGATCATCTTTTAACAATTTAAACTGTAAAGATGTTGATCAAAGACCTTGAGAACAAAAATGATTTGCAATGAAGTGCAAAACAAAGAGATTGTGTTTAAGTCTAACATTAGTTGGTCACAAGCACAAAATGAAAGGTTAAAAACACCTTGAAAGATTAAGACATTCATAAATGTGCTTTCCTATAAGGAATTTACAAAACTTTTGTTTATTGCATATTTCATATATTGTTATTAGAGGGTTCAAAGTATTATAGATACTCAAAGAAAAAGAAGTGTGCTACTAAGGACCACAACGTTAAGCCAAATAATCTTTATTGAAACAATTCATGAAATACACAACTCCACATAGATTAAAATCAATTAAAAATATCACAAAGAACACAGGGTAGGAGGAGTGCAGTGACCCCACTCTATCCACCTCCCCTAACCGCAAGTGTGCTGGCCCATCAGTCAAACCTGGTATCAAGGTAAAATACCCGGGTTACAACCTGTGTGTTGCAACATACAATACAATAAACATGCAATAAGTCAACATCTGTATAAAAATATATATGAAACTTTTCCTGCCAAAAGTGCCCAATGCTTCCAGTAAATAGGACTGAATAAGTCAACTCATGCAGATAAGGTGCAAGTGCTAAATACCGCTATATATCGCCCTGTACCTGGAGCAGAATGGGCCCACCTGGGCAAGACCAAACACCCAGGAATTACTGCAGGAAGGCCAAAGCCACAACACATGCAGCACACAGAATTACGGTAGGGGTGGAAGGGTTCAAAGTATTAAGACTGGAGTGTTGTGCACACAATTAGGGAATTACTGAACTACAACAATTTTTAAACTCATTTGCCACAATTGAAATATACACCAGGGGTAATCTCGGGCTTTGTATGGGACTCCTTCAGACCCCGGATGGCACACAGCCTTCTCACCAGGCCTAAAGAGCTAGGGGGGGCAGGTCTGCCCGATATGGGTCTGTATCACGAGGCCTCTATGCTGGCTTGCTTAGCAGATGCAGTCTTGAGCTCGTCCTCTAAGCTTTGGGTGACATTGGAAGCTCCTCTAAATCCTGCACGCTTGTTGGCATCCCTTGGGCTTCTCGCAGCAAATCGCGACACATCCTCTCCCCGCTCACCCTTATATAAAACACTCCTTGGTAGCTTGGACAAAATGAGGAAACGGCATAACTTGACCTCCATAACAGGCCCCCTGTCACCAATCTTTCTAGAACTTAGGTGCCCCCTTCGAGACCTTAATCCTAGTTTATTCGAACTTCCGTCGACCACGGTGGTACAGGTACGACACGCACTGGAGGGCCGTGACATACACTCCCTGGAAGGATGGTTCCCTGCAGGCATGAGAAGTAGTAGGTGGTTTATGGCTAGCCAATTGAGCAGTTTCTTACTATTATTGGGCCCCACACAAAACCTTACATGGGAACTAACATTTATAGAACAAATTCTTACAGGCAAAGATACTCCTAGACATCTGATATCTGCATTATACGGGTGGCTGCTGAGAGAGAGGACTAAAAAAGAGCCAGTCCCATACAGATAGGCTTGGGAGAAAGCATTAAGTAAAACATTTACTGAAGAGGATGGGGATAAGGCGGCTGTCTTGACCCATAAGCTCTCTGTCTCGTCACAGATACAGGAGACACACTTTAAAATTGTGGCCAGGTGGTACCGAACTCCAGCAAAAGATGCATAAGATGTTCCCAGCAGTGTCTGACATCTGCTGGAGATGCAATAGGGGACATGGATCCATGTTACATATTTGGTGGTCTTGTTCTGCGGTCAGAGAATTGTGGGAAGCGGTTTTTGCACTCTACAACAAATTATAGTCAGACACAATTACACCGTTACCAGAGATTGGGCTCTTATCCTGGCTCTTACCTGGCAAGTGTATGTCCATCAAGGGCCCAATGGGCAGAAGCCTTGAACCATATAATGAGAATGGAGGAGATGAGAGCCATGGAGGGACTGGCATATTCCCAGATGGATAGATACACCAAGGTATGGTCCCCGTGGATCGATTTCCGTAGCTCAGCAGAGTTTGCTCTCTGGATAACAGGCAACGGTGCTACACTTTGATACATGGTCATGCACTGTTCAGGTGCTACAGGCAATGAAGGACTTGGTTTGAGCTTTCCTTGTGTGCTCCTTCCCGTCCCCCACTTCCCTTATCCCTCTGTATCCCTGGATGTGCTTCCCACCTTCTTCCCGTGATGTGTATGTTTAATGTGGTTACTGTTGTTACTACTCGTTTAGTAGTGGTTTAGATTCTTTTCATAACTTCTCCAGGTAGTCCATTAAGGAATTAATCCTCATATTGGAATTACTATTGTGGTACATACAGAGTGAAGGGTCATATATATGCAGATAAATACTGGATCCGCTATATTTGTACTTGACTACTTTACAGTGTGTATACTGCTTTATTTTACATTGACTCATTGACAATGCCTTGAATATTGTTTTACGTTGATTTCAATAAAAGTTTATTGAACAGAAATATACACCAGATCTAGCCTGGTGAAGATTTCAGCTATAACCTGTAAGTTTAGCATTTTCCTAGCTGCTGCCATTTTTTTGTGGCAAAAATGTCACATATTCCAGGACATGCACCAGGAATTTAAAGTTTTTAATGCCTTGTACAACAAACAACTGACACACAAGGCATGATGCATCAGGGCAACAGTCTGAATCTAGATCAGCTTAAGGTTTTGTTAATATCTGTTTTGTGTTTTCCACTAAAAGTGTAAACTAATATATAAATTTGAGTATTAGCCGAGACCCCTAATTTTAAAACAAAAAAACTGGAAAAACCTATTGACTCAAGTATAAGTCAAGGGTGGGAAATGCATTACGTTACAGGCTCCCAAGTATATAGCCAGCAAGCCCCCTGTAGTATATAGCCTGCCATCCCCTGTAGTATATAGCCTGCCTACCTCTGTAGTATATAGCCTACCTGCCCCTGTGGTATATAGCCTGCAGCCCCTGCCCCCATTATAATGCCTATAGGAAAAAAAACAAACAGTGTACTCATTTTCCGTCGCCCCTCTCTTCTACACAGCGATGCTCCGGCATCGGCTACGTGTCCCCGCTCTGTCCGTCGCAGGCACCATGATGTCCATGACATGACATGACACGGGTCCAATGCCAGAGCAAGCTGTATGACCAGATGACATCTATCTGCACACTCCAGCTGTCCACTACTTCCAGTAATTTACATCCTTCTACCAGCTCACTCCACTGCTTAATCCTGCACCCTCATATGTACACTACTAATAACCCCTACACCTATCTGCTCACTTCACTCTTACTCGCCCAGGTACTAACTACTGTGTCTATACTGGGTGTTCACTTCTACTTCTCCATGTATTCACTCCTTTGTCCACCCTTGGTGCACACTCCTACTCCCGCAGGTACTCACTCCTGTGTACTCACTCCAGTTGCAGGGTCCTATCGGTTGCACCCTCCACCCTTAAAGAGGTATTCTCATGAAGACAAGATTCTTAAATGTACTCAGGATAACAAAATAACAAATTCTCTAATTCAATGTTATATACAAAAACGCAGCATTTCCCAGCATTTCCAACCTGTCTCTATCAGCCCTGGTGTACACAATTTTGGTTGCCCCTGGACCTGTATCTTCTAAGTCTAGGGTCAGCAGCCATCTTGCTCTTGTGTCTGACACTGCACTGAGCTCTTCTCTGCTCTCTGCCTCTAGCCCCCACCCTTGCATTCCAGGACAAGCTCACACAGACACAGATACTGATCACCTTAAGGAGATTAAAGCTACCAGCTACAGGCAGATAAGAGAGGGAGGGAGTTATTTCTCAGTGCTGTGTATGTTATGGCTGTTATAGGAGAGCTGAGAATGTAATTGTGTGTAAAATGCATCTCATGGATTTCTTTATCTCTTATCTCTGATCTGTCTAATCTCTCTTTCTAAGAGTCTAGATACTAGTAGAAGATTCAGAAACTAAATGAAAGTGTATATAAACCTGTACCCTGATAATTACCACATTGTCAGCACACAGAACTAGAGGAATCATGAAGTTTCTGGTTAGAGAGACCCCGCCCACACTCTGTAATTTTACACTGACCAGCCTAGTGAGTGATAAGATAAGATAAGATAATCCTTTATTAGTCCCACAGTGGGGAAATTCACAGCGTTACAGCAGCAGAGAGGGTACAGAGAGTAAAGTACAAACTATGACAACAATAATATTAGGGATAAATGAGCAAAAAGAAAAGGGGGATAAAAAGACAAAAAAGAGATAAGCAATGATCGTCAGTTTGATGTTTAGTCATCTAGATGTTTAGAATCTAAAACAGCAATAAAACTGATTAGAAATTGTAAAGTAAAGGGTTACAATTTATCTTTATTGTGTAAACATCACTAGGGAATTGAAATTTGAGAATTTTCTTTCATGGACAAACCACTTTACCTATATATATATACTATGGTCCAGCAGTTCAAACATCAGCTATAACAAAAGCAATAGTAAACGAAAGGCAAGTAATTACTATTTTAATGAGTATAACACATATATCAATGTGTAATATATATTAAAAAATCAATGTTTATGTGAGAAGCGTGTTTGTATGTGGAATGTATATGTACCAGTAATATGTTTGTTGAATTGAAGTGTCATGTGTAAATGTCTGCTTACAGTAGATACAAATGGAATGTATGTGCATGATTAAGGTGTGTATGCATCTTATACATATTAATGTGTCTGACATGTCCAATATGTAAATGTGTATATGGTCTGGTATAAGTAAGGATACTGTTTTTTTGTATACATGTTATGCTGTAGTATTCCAATACTGGAGGCCTATTTTGGGAGAACTCCTCTCATATCCCTCCAAATAAAAATCTATGATTATATTTCGTTGTATTCCTATACAGGGGGATAAGTCACCCATGGGCTAACAATTACAAAAAAATACTGCAGTTTATACATTTTGTGCTTTATAATTTTGTATCTTTCTATCATTTGTATCTTTGTATGATTAAGAGAATAAAAACAGGAGAAAGAATGGTGATAGTGTAGTAAGGGCTCTTTCACACTGGCGTCGGTGCCCAGCTTCAGTTGCACATCCATTGCGTTTTGTCTCCATTGTGTCTCCGTTTTCTTCTGTTCTGTCTCCTTGTTGAATCAGTTTTATCTCCGTGTACGCAAAAAAAATAAAAATTAAAGGTTTAACATTACTTTGAAAACATCAGAACAGGTTTTTGAGCCTCATCAGTGAAAACAAAATGTATGTTTCATCAGTTTTTTTCCGTGATCCACATCCATGAAAAAATAGGACATGTTTCATAATTATTTCCACAGACAATAGATCAGTGAAAATAGAAGCCAATGTGAAAACACCTACAGAAATCAATAGCTTTGTGAGCCATCCATGAAAATCACTGAACCACAGACGTGAAAAATAACAACTAGCTCAACCCTAATAGGTGGTGATTATATGTCCTATAGATAATCTGCTCAACTTGGTTGGTTGTGTAAGACTCTTTTCTTGAAAGTAATAACACTGCGCTTATTACAATTAAAAACCAAATGATTTTTTAATATGATATAAATATTGTGATTCAATTTCTCAGCTTTTTTTTCACTCATCTCTTTCATCTTCCAGTATTTTATCCTCACTGCTGATGCACATCAGGTATCACAATCCAGGAATACTGTCATACACACAAAGGGGGGAGGGGGGGCTAAAATAAGTCCTAACTTTTTCATGACTGATTTAAAAACTTTTAGAACTGAAAACATTAAATCATCTCTTTTTTTGGAAAGGTAAACATCAGCTTTTAATTTAGCAGCATTTGAATATATTGTCTTATTGCATAAATTTTAGTAGGCGATACTCTTTGAGATACTTTGCTTTACTTTTAAATTTTGGGTATAAAAAGCCTCCTACAAAACTAAAGAGGACGGCTGTAACAGCATTTCTTCTGTAGAGCGTAGTCTGGTATGAACAGGCGTGCTACTGAAGGCCGTCATTAGCTGTTAACAACCTCATGAGTGGAAGGTTAATCCCTTCCCTCTTCATGAACAAGAACGTTTATTAAATTTGTGGTTCTATGTATTTTACTGAGGTTAAATTTATTTACTACTTGTTTACCAAAGCAAATTCTACGTTATTTTAGTTGAAAAGACACTACTTACTTTGAGTAACACAGTGAAATGTATATTGTATACATGTTGGTTTGTATGTTAAATATTTTAAAGCTCAAGTAAAATGAAGGAAAATATTTCCCACTATAATCTTTTTATAACTTTTATACGTTTACTGTTGCCTTGTTGATTTTCCTAAAATGAAATAATTTCCGTCGCTTAGAAAAAAATATACTAGTGTTATTAACTATCTGAATGTTGTATTGTAAGGTCAAAACAAATCTTAAAAATTTTTGGACCATAATGTGGCATTTCATCTGGGCATTATTCTTTATATCTTTATACTTGCATATTTTAAGGGCTCTCTGTCATCACAATTTATCTATCCAAATGAATCTTAGATATTAAGTAAAATTCAACTTTATTGCAGCATATTCATCAAGAATATAAAGTTGAATACCACAAGCTAATCAATGTGTTTCGGTTTTGCTCCCTACTCATGATCGTGAGGCATAAAGCGAAACATGTTTATTCTTGTGGTGTTCTGCATTTGAAGTATTCTGTTAGCTTACTGTCAACCCACCCATCACCCCCGACAAAGCTGCCGGCAGCTTTAAAAAGATGGCAGCACCCATTCCCCTTGGTGAAGATCGCCACTCTCCGTGACGTCAATGGGACAGTGATCGATTCCCATGACATATCCAAAGCTCCCCATATACTGCCATACTGTAGTATGGCAGTAAATGGTAGGAACAAACATAGGGTTAAAGAACCCTAAAGGGTCTGAAAAAAAGTAAAAAAATAAATAAATAAAAAGTTTTTTAAAAATTATTTAAAAAAAACCTAAACATTCAAATCACCGCCTTTCCCTAGAAGTCATATAAATATAAATAAACAGTAAAAATCAAGTTAGGTATCGCTGCATTTTTTCACAGCGTTTAACCCCTTAACCCCAGCACCCAAAGTCGAAAATGTAACTTTTTTTGCAATTTTTAAAAAATGTTAAAATTTTTTTTATAAAAAGTGATCAAAAGGCCGTACAATCCTAAAAATAAAAATGTTGAAAATGTAATCAAAAGTCACAAAAATTACACCACCCACAGCTCTGTACACCAAAGTATGAAAATATTAGTTATTAATGCCGGAAGATGGTAAAATATATGTATATATTTTTATTTATTTTTTATTTTTTGTGCAGGAGGTTTTAATTTTTCTAAATGTATGAAAACATTATAAAACCGATACAAATTTGGTATCCCCATGATCTCAAAGAATAAAGAATAAAGTAAAGAATAAAGAATAAAGTAGACTGATCGCTTGGGGCACACTGTGAATGCTGTAAAATCCAAATCCACAAGAAAACGGTGCAAATGTGTTTTTTCTGCAATTTCAATGCATTTGGATTTTTTTCCTGCTTCCCAGTACATGAAATGGTATATTAAAGGGAACCTGTCACCAGGGACCTCATTTTCACTAAAGACAGATTGTAAAAGCCCATGACACCTTCAGTGCAAATCTGCCTCTCTGCCTTTTCTTAAGCATTTGCATTACTATATAAATGTGTGTTATAACTTACTCTTGCATCCTGACAAAATCCTGGCGTAGTCACAGGGGCTGGACTTTGCTTTGAAATGCAAATGCATAGAAAAGGCAGAAAGGCAGATTTGCACTGCAGGTGTAATAAGCCTCTGCAACCTGTCTTTAGTTAAAAAGAGGTCCATGGTGACAAGTTCCCTTTAAATACCGTCACTATAAAGTGCAATTTGTTACGCACATAACAAGCCCACACACAGCTACATGGAAAAATAAAAAAGTTATAGATTTCTGAAGGTGGAGAGTGAAGAATGGAAATGCAAAAAAGGGCCTGGGATTTAAGGGGTTAAGTGATCTTTCTTATTGGTGTTGTTATTCGTTGTCCATGGAAAAAAATTATGAAACATGTCCGTTCTTTTTCACTGATGCGAATCTTGGAAGCCCATAGAAGTCTGGTTAAACAGTATGTTTCCAAAGTTATATTAAATATTCAGTTTTTTTACTGACACAAAGACAAAATGGAAGCAAAACAGAGACATAACGGAACCAAAACGCAACTGATGCTCAGCAGAAGCCAACGTGAAACCACCTTAATGCCCGCCAAAGAACTTCAGTCTAATTTGCATATTTGTTCATTTTTGCCATGGAATGAACAGCTGAATGATAAAAACAAAGGCAAGGGTGGCACATCCCTATGTAGATTAGGAGATAGTTTTGATAGATAAGAAGTGACATATTTCTATTATAGGCTATTACTTTCTGATCTTTGGGACTAGATCAGTGGAAGACCACATGGTTATACACAATATTCCATCATTCATAAAATATTGATATGCCTTAGCATTCCAATCTGTGAATATGCCTTTAAGTTACAGCAATTCTGTATAATCTATAGATCTAAAAAGAAAGTGTGGGTAAAAATAAAAAATCTTCATAATAATACACAATTTTCCTAATTTTTAGATTTTTTTTTAAACATTTTTCTAATGTCTCAATATCACAAAAGTAACCATTTATTGCATCAGGTTTGATGCGAAAATATAGCAAATTGCTATTTGACTCTTATAATAGTAACTAATCAGCATATTTAACATTTTTTTAAATTTTACACAGAGCCGATTATAAACGGAGACACAAACTTGCAGAGGTGCACCAGGGCAACCTTTTCAAATATTTGCCTTCACAAAGGCTGATCAAGTTAGTTTTTCAGAACAGTTGGGCTCATTCTTTGCAGATTTGGCCCAATGCTCATGAAAAATAGCTATCATTATGACTATCAACATCGACTTTTCAGAGACACAGCTGTTTTTTGTTTAATATGCAGGACTTGACTGCTTTTAAAGTCAAACCAAATCCTCAACCCCCTCCCTAATTTTGCCAACTTGCTCATACAAACATCTATATTTAGAAACATGTAATTGCATTGATTGCTTGGGATCCCGAGGTAACACAAAACCACGTTAAATAATTAAGATTTATTAGATCAATTTACTAGTTTTCATATCACTAGGACTGCATCCATTTCAAGCAGCAATTAAAGGTTACAGTGTTAAATAGATACCATGTTTTGATGAACTTTTGCTCTTTTGCAGAACCTGAAGCTGGCTGTAGAAACTAGAAGTTTGTACGATGAAGTGAATAGTGAAAGAGCATACTGGAAAGTAGAATGCTACAGTTTTTGGCTAACATGGTAGCAATGTTATTAAATAAATGGAATGAATGGTTTGGGTCTACAAGTAAACTCTTGTTCTCACAGATGTCTGGCTTTTGACTTTAGCTGTTAGGATTGCCTAAATGAGTAATACAGTGGCTTATAACTATGGATGAATGGTCAAATATAGTTAAGAATTTAAAGTTTATGAGTTGGATCTAAAAGAATATATTTAGAAGTAAATACTCAAGGGCCATATCATAGTATCCTAGGTAGAAAAATTAAAACTACTGTATATACATGAGTATAAGCCGAGACCCCTAATTTTGACACAAAAAACTGGAAAAACCTATTGACTCGAATATAAGCCGAGGGTGGGAAATTATATAGCCTGCCAGTCCCCTGTAGTATATAGCCTGCCAGCCCCCTGGAGTATATAGCCTACCAGCCCCTCCCGGTCCATCGCAGGCACCATGACGTCAGCCGCAAGCTAACATCATAGTGTGTGGCGACGGTGACGGACCAGGACCCCATGTCGGAGCAGCGGTGGATGCCGGGTAGCGTCAGATGGTGAGTTCACTTTTTGTTTTTTTCCTTGACACGATTATAAGCCGAGTTAGGGTTTTTCCGCACATTTTTTGTGTGCTGAAAAACGAGGCTTATACTCGAGTATATATGGTAATTTATATTTGTGTGTTTTATTCTAGTACATTTGGAGGAAAGCCTGAATTTGAACTAAACTGACAGTCTGAGTTCAGTTCAGTTGTTCTGTATTCAGGATTATATATATATATAATCTACTTAGAAAACCCGGTAAGACATTTTGATGTCACAAAAGGGGGGGGGGGGGTTCTCTGGTTACGATACTTCTCTTTATCCTAGAGTAACTAAGTGAGAGTGAATGTTGCTATGCTTGACATGTATTGTCTGACATGCACATATTTATCATAATAATATATATTTATACTATATATATACATAGTGTGTGTTTTGTACTCTATCGTGAAATAGTTAAATATAATAGGAAGAAAAGCCTAAAAAGCATAAATAGGTGGTTGGGGAGGGAGGTTTTCACCTGTCCAACGTTAGCTGGGCAGCAGCTGCCAAGCATGCGGTATACATTTTTCCACTGAGTTTGGCAAGGGAAAGGCTTATCTGTTCCATGCAAAATTGTGTATATAAACCCCTGACGCTGACACAAGACTACCTAAATATTACTTCCAGACAAAATCTAACTGAAAAAGACCAGTGTACAACTGAAAGCAAAAATTAAGATTGGTCCTTCAGATATCAGTTACAAAGATCTATTAGAAGTGATATAACAGATGCAAAGAAAACGTCCTTGTTTTCTGTATGGGTGAACAGCACAATTTTTTTTTGGTGCAAATGGTTAATGTTAATAAAAAAATTTCCATTTTATATTGTCCTTTCATTTCAAGAATGTTTTATATCTGTTGTTACGAATGGCATAATCAAAATGGTACCTTGCCACATCTTTGGAAAAGCTGGACTAAACTAGAATAACAGTAATACCTCTGAATGTGATATTTGTGTGATTGATCACTGTTAGGGTGCCTAAAAGATTTTGGTTTTTCCACTGTACATGAAGTGTGGACTGCAGTGCTATTTAATGCATGCTGTCAAAGATAACAGAGCATTAGGAAATCATGAAGGAACCACCTTGAAGTCAAAGGGCTTTTGAGTGACCAAAACTTTGTTGTATTCCACAAATGACCCAAGGGGTTATGTACTTTATAATTGTGGCAAACAAATGTGTTTAAACTATAAATAAAGCGTATAAAAATAACTAAAAGGGAACCTACAGATTAACTTTCCAGCTCAAATTTCTTTTATGGCTCAGCTCGTTGGCATCATCCAGAAAATCAACTTTAAATTATTATGTAAATTGGCCATGTAGAGTAAGAGTGTCAGGAAGGAGACTGTGTTTTCTAAGAAAAAGAATATTTCTCTGTCTCTGTGACTTTATACATTAATCTTTCATATCATTTCAAAGTTGTAATCCTGGATGACTGTAAAGGCACATGATTTAGGTGTAAGTCTGCTTTAGAAGGTACTGGTAGTGTTAGAGTTTAATAGATCCTGTTCTGCTTTAAGATTCCCTATGGCAGTTATTTATCATAAACTAGCATTAGAAGTGCCAGTGTATGATATAATTTCCAGTCCTTTGGCAAGCTGGATATATCAGGTGTTTCCAACCTCCCGATGTTTCTGGCAGATGACTGCGTCGGTCTGCAGTTCCAGCCAAGGCCATCAACAGGTGCAGGGTTCAGCGAGTGGCCCGCCCCCTTCACACCTTTCCATGTTCCCTTGACATAAAGGGGGAAATAATGGCAATTTCTGGTGTTGCACCAGAAATTGCGATTGTTTCAGGGCTTGACATAGAGAACTAGACACCACTCTGTCAAATTTTATAACTGCATCCAATGACAGGGTGTAAGGGAGATACCACTACCCAACTCAATGGACGAGCAGAGCCTCTGAATGCAATCACCAGTTTTCCTCCCAGGAATGAATCCAGTTAGGTCCTTATGTATGATATATGCAGCTAAGGCAACCCTGTGCTCTATCTTTCCCAGTATGCATGGCTGGGGAGTGCTATTTCCTATGGGGAAGGAGGGGTGAGACCCACCATATTTGTTGAAGTGAGTAGCGCGCCAACGTGTGCTCACCTGGGCTATGGCCTTAGACATTTATCAAAGCAAAAAAAACAAAACAAACTAGTATTTCACCCCTGCCAGAAGCCCACCCAACCCCTCCCTCCCCCCAACACCATGACCCACTTCTCCTCACTTAACCTAAGGTTTCTAAACATAAAGAAATGGTCTTTCCTTCTTTAATAACATGAAATTTGGTAAGGAACAAAATCAGGATAAATTGTTTGAAAAATGTTTTACTGTATAATAGAGTATTACAAAAAATATTATAAAGGGAGATACACAGTCATGGCCCAAATTTTTGAGAATGACACAAATATCATATTTTCACATGATCTGTTGCCCTCTGGTTTTTATGTGTGTTTGTGAGATGTTTTTATCACATACAGAAATAAATGTGCAATCATATTATGAATAACAAAAGCTTTTATTGACAGAATGAGTTAATGCAGCAAGTCAATATTTGCAATGTTGACCCATCTTCTTCAGGACCTCTGCAATTCTCCTTGGCAGCTCTCAATCAACTTCTGGACCAAATCCTGACTGATAGCAGTCCATTCTTGCACAATCAATGCTTGCAGTTTGTCACAATCTGTTGGTTTTTGTTTGTCTACCCGTCTCTTGTTGATTGACGACAAGTTCTCAATGGGATTAAGATCTGGGGCATTTTCAGGCCATGGACCCAAAATCTCTGTTTTGTTCCCTGAGCCATTTAGTTATCACATTTGCTTTATGGCAAGGTGCTCCATCATGCTAGAAAAGGCATTGTTGATCACCAAATTGCTCTTGGACGGTTGGGAGAAGTTGCTCTTGGAGGACATTCTGGGACCATTCTTTATTCATGGATGTATTTTTAGGCAAGACTGTAAGAGAGCCGATTCCCATGGCTGAGAAGCAACCCCACACATAAATGGTTGTAGGTATCGGTCACCTTGTCTTCTCCGAACAAGCTGTTTTTCAGATGTTCCAAACTATAGGAAAGGGAATTCATCAGAGAAAATCACTTTACCCTCAGCAGTCGACTCCCTGTACCTTTTGCAGAATATCAGTCTGTCCCTGATGGTATTTCTGGAGAGAAGTGACTTCTTTGCTGTCGTCCTTGACACTAGGCTTTGCTCCAAGAGTCTGCACCTCTAAGTGCATACAGATCCACTCACACGTGCCTGCTGCCATTCCTGAGCAAGCTCTGCACTGTTGGTAGCCAGATCCCAAAGCTGAAACACTTTTAAGAGATAGAGCATCATCAATAAGATTAGAAAAGAGTGAGGAACACAATGGGCACTTTTCTGTTTGTTTTTAAAGGGGGAATTTCTCAACTTAGGGAGTCTTATCCCGGTAGACCATACCAAGATGTACAAACTTAATTATGGCCCCTTCCTTGAATCTCTTAAACTAGATCTAAAGAAGTGGGCTAACAAAATGGTCTCATTTGTGGTTAGAGTGGGGTTTGCATTAAAATGACAATCCTCCCCAGATTACTTTATCTATTTCAGACGATACTTTTCGCTTTCCCAAAGCTCTTCTTTAGCAAACTCACCAGCCTGTTAAATAGGTTCCTTTGGTCCTCATCATACCCCAGAATAGATACAGCAACATTGATTCATACAAAAATGCAGGGGGGCGGGGGTCTAGGGTTAAAGAAATGTAAGGCCTATTCTCCAGCAGCCACTTTAGCCAGAATTCTGACCTGGTTTCAGCAAAACAACAGTAAGCTCTGGGTATTCTTGGAGGAATCCCTTTCCCCATTGCCCCTGACAACCCTGGCTGCCTACACCACTTATCTTCACTCTTTACACTTGCTACTATATGTGGCTTCCCAGGTATTGAAAACACTGAAGAGGTTCTTGGGCTCCATGCAGCTTTTTATGCCGGATGGTCATGGGTTCTTATTTACCCTGATATTGCAGATACCCCTCTACTTTAGGACACTTATTGAGAAAAGTGCTCTCAAAACATATGAAGAAGCCCTCACAGTCTCCTAACAATTACTCCATCCATCTGCAATGGGACACCCAGATTAGTCTTTACTTCCCACCATAGTATCCAAAGGAAAACGCTCTTTAATGGGATTTATGCTGATTGCTGTCTGTACCCTTATTTCTAGGCTATGAAAATCCTCATTTCCTTGTTATCTTTCTCCTAAATTTTGCTACCGCCCTCTCTAATGCCCTTTTACTGTAGAGGGCTCCATAAAGCCGTCCCCTACGCCTTAAAACAAGTGTATGCTACTTCTCGCCCTCTATAGCTAACCCATTCCCCTTGCCCATTCCTCCTGTTATTGATACCCTATTGCAAGCAATTCTGGTTATTTGTTTCTCTGTTGTATTTTTTCTCAGCGGCATTAAGGGGTATCTCTTTGTGGGACCCTGAAATTGATTGTTTTTTTTTAAAACAGGGAATTTCATTTGATCACACTTTAATAAAGAAGACATTTTTTAAAGCAAGCCATAAAAATCCTATTTATAAAAAGGGGACACAGGAAGTACATGGAAAAAAGTGTACTGATTAGATTATATCAAAATATTACTTTTTTACCTGAATTCCAAACATTATATGTAGAGGAAAGCCAACATTCCACATCACCCTGAACACACCATTCCCACCATAAGGAAGGGAGGTGGCTGCATCATTCTGTGGGTATGCTTTGCTTCAGCAGGGACTGGGATGCTGCTTATAGTTGATGGGGAGAAGGATGCATAGATTTGTACTTGTTACCCATAGAGAGCAGAAGAAGAGTGAAGAAATTAGTATATACCTTTTTGTGGCCAATAGAGTATATTTGATGTTTACTTTTGAGAATACTAGTCCTCTTCCTCAGACACGATGTTTTGAAAGAAATAGAAAATTCACAGCATTTTATAAACATTAAGAAGTGTTCATAAAGGGATATAAAGTTTTTAAAAAAACAACCAAATCATATATATCCAGACATCTTATTTACAACTGGATGGTAATAAACAGACTAAAAAGGTGTGAGGCATGAAAAGAGAGCCCCCAGAGATATGGGGTGAAATGGACATGGATGCTAAGACCAGTTTGGAAGGTGTTAAAACTCTGCATTAATTTTTACTCTTGTTTTTACTCCTGTTCTTTCCTTTCCCTCTGACTTGAAATGTTCAATTAAAGGGGTTATCCGGGACCATAAAAAATTCTCCAGATGTTCCCAGTATTCATAGTTCATGATCCTAATGACCCTGCCTTACCTTAATTCAAACTTTGAATCCTCCCTGCATATACAGTTACACACCAGCCTGCAAATGTTTACAATCTCAGATTCCTGTATAGAGGTTTTTGTGCTGCAGAAACTACATTCCCCACAGTGCATTGTGCTGTAAACACAGCAGGGAGTGTATCCACCCATTCCATACACGGTGCTGGCAACCCCGCCCACTATACCTTCCAGGCTCTGCTGCATCCCGCCCACTACACCTTCCTGTTTCCTGCCTAGTGCACAGATAATGAAAACATTATAAAACCTATATAAATGTGTTATCCCCGTGATCATACTGACCCAAAGAATAAAGGAGACATATCATTTGGGGCGTGAAGTGAAAGCTGTAAAATGCAAGCACACAAGAAAATGTTTCAACTGCAGTTTTTCACCGTTCTCACTGCATTCAGAATTTTTTTCCCCACTTCCCAGTACACGGCATGGAATATTCAATACCCTCACTGTGAAGTGTAATTTGTTACGCAAAACAAGCCCCCACACTGCGGGGCTTGGGGACAAATTTTTTTGACCTCATTTCAAATAAATAAAAGCTGGTTGTTGTGGTGTGTATTTGATTGGGGGATGCTCACATATGTTATCGGGGGTGTCTAAGATGTGATCATATGTGACCACCTCCCTGCAACAACTGTGGACATCCCACAAGCTCAATTGCCATAATAGGAGGCCATTACATGTGTCTTAAGCTGTGGGTGGTCACATATGTAGTGGAGAGGATGGTCAAATATGAGGACCTCATATGTGACAAACATACCCTTCCCTCCACACCACCACCACATATGTGTCAGCACATAGGAAGCTTATGTGTGACCTTTCCCCCACGACATATGTGAACACAAAGATATATGCATGCACAGTGACTTTCGCATCCAGTACCAGGGACCTGCGGAATTTATGCTGGGAAGGCAGGCATGCGCAGTAGACAGAGCGAAGTGTCGCCCCGACTGCGCGTGCGTCATGAAGAATCGACACCGCCGGCCCCCAGACTCTGAAGAGGGCCAAAACCCCGCCTATCCGTCCCGCAGGAGTTGTGAGCGATGTGATAGTGAAGTCGGCGGAAGTGGAGAGAGGAGAAGATGCGGCGTCACATGACCAACTCCGGAGCCGCGGAAAGAAGACACTTCTGACGAGGTAAGTATATTAGAAAGTTAGTTAGATTGCAGGTAGATGTAGAATAGTTAGGGAAAGTTTAGTCCTGGACAACCCCTTTAAAATAGTAATCCGCAAATCTTCTATAGTGTGGTCCTCTCTGGAGGAATGTGCAGCCACTCGGAGATCTTTTCTTTTTGATGTCCGATCTGTGCAAGCTCAAGTGCTCATGAAGTCTCTAGCCTGTTTCCCCATCATAAAGGCCTGTGGTTGGACACTGTACACCACATTGGACATTGGTGAGAGCTAAATACAGGGCAATCCCAGAGGGAAACCTGCTAGAGGCAATGGGATATGCAGACTGCAGATCATCCAAATATATTCTTGAAAATTAAAGTGCCATGCAATAAAGCCTCAAACAGAAAAAAAACAGGATTTAGAATCATATATTTTTGGTTGTCCAAAAAGTTTTCCATTTGACTTCTTCCCACCATCTAGCTATTGTGACATAACATCTGCATCAGTTTATCAAAGTTTCACTTTCTTTTCCCTACCTGCAAAATTGTGGAAACTATTGTAGTGACTAGTTGTACAAATAAGACTTCTTGTCTACTAAATATTGAATTGTCTGAATTTGACTCCTTACTGAGCACATTGCATATCTGGATGATACCTTGGGATCCAGCATATTTGTTTTAAAGAAGTCTAGCTATAAGATGGCAGACAGATGTGATGTCACAATGTTAAAATAAGTTTTCCTGTTTTCCATCTTGATGAAGTTACATTTTCCCTGAGCTGCTATGACTAATTCAGACGTCCAAAAAAAAAGACAATTGTCCTACTATCTATGGCTGATAAGTTAATGGAAAATTTACAGTCACATTCTAATATTTCTCCAATTCATTGGAAAGTCTTGCACAAAAATGTTTCTATATTTACAGCATGTTGTATGTTTACCATGGGAGCAATTTACCCAGATGCTACAAAACTTCATGTCTTTTCCATTAGAGTAGAATTGCTGTTGACAACTATTGCCTAAAAATGTAACCGTGTTTATGATAGCTGCTGTCCATACTGACTGTAACTTTTATGCTCTACAGATGGAGAAAAGTTATTAACTTAGTTTATGAAGTATTCTGGGAATCTTACCAGTTTCCCAAAGCATGTAGCTGGTAATAATTATGGTGGCCAGGTTAGTCAATTTAACCTATTGCTGCCCACCACATAATGCAGTTCAACACAGAAAAATGTTAGACATTACCTGTGAGGAAGCCAGGCAGCTGGCTATACTTGTGGGGTGCTTAGTTCTTTGTAGTTACACCACAGGGACATTTGGGGTACTCATTACATGTAATGTAGAAATTAGTACTTTTCGTGTTGCCATTTTTTGATGTCCATGTAATCTGGTTTATATGCAGTTGTTGCTTTTTTGGCACTTTATACTTGACATAGTATATTTTGTCATGTTTACAATGAACTGATTTCTTTATATGCATATACACATACACACATACACACTGGTAGGACTTTTTCCTGGTAATTTTTTAATTGTGTTTTAAGTGTTTATCTGGTGTGCTTTGTCTTATGAGCTTTAATCCCTTAATGACCCCCCTATTCTACGGCAGTCATTAAGGGTGCTTCTGACGCGACGCCTTTCTACGGTGGGGCATCAGAAGAAGATTGCAGGACAGTCTCGCTGGTGCCGTAGTTGGGTTGTGATGTCACAGCCCAGACCCAGCATTAACACCCGGGATCGTAAAAACTCAGTTCCCAGGTGTTTAACCCCTTACACACCACGGGCAAGCATTACGGAGTCCTAAAAATACTAAATAAAAATTAATGATTTTGTTTTAGTTAATAAAATCTCAAGAATAAGCTTTAGACCCTCAAAATGAATTATCCATGCATTGTATCTCATTCCGCAAATAATAAGCTCTCACATGTTTGCATTACCAAAAAAAAATTTAATTTATAGCCTGTACAATGTGACAATACAAATCTGCTGTGAATAGCGCTGCTTTCATTCTATGCCCGGCGATGCATCCATACAGAAGTTTACCAGTTTACTCAGGAGAAATTGGGCATCAAACTTTGCAGAGCATTTCATCATATTATTCATTATAAAACTAAATTAATGTATTTCCCCCCAAAGGGATAAAGTTTCTATAGTGGGGTCATTTATGGGGGTTTACTATGTTTTAGGCTTTTCAAAGTCACTTGAAAGCTGAGTAGTCCTTCAAAATGTGAGTTTTGGCAATTTTCATGAAAAAGAGAAAAATCGCACCTAAAGTCCTGCGCCAGATAACATCCTAGAAAAATGAGAGGACACATAAAATACTATATCATTATAAAGCAGACATTCCGGAAATGTTAATTATCAAGCTTTTTGCTTGACTGACAGTCTGTATAATGATGTGAGGTATAATGGTGTAATGGCTCCTCCATGTGCTTCCTGGCGCTGGCTCCTATATGTGCTTCCTGGTGCTGGCGCCCCCTGCAGCCTGTGTGTGTATGAGATACTCCTATACACATGACTGACAGCCTGTATAATGATGTGAGGTTCAATGGTGTAATGGCTCCTCCATGTGCTTCCACGTAAACAGAATTTCAGACTATGTTCACAGGAGACATTGTCATTTTTGTTGGTCTCCTGAATATTTATTAAACCTTAACAAAATTTCCTGTAAATGCTCCTAGTTCCAGTGGAGTAACTCCTGTTCTCTTTGAAAACCTTCCTGGCTGGAAAGCCCATAATCTCCATGATTCTATAGAAGGCATTCACTGGTACTTTATAAAGCATACAATCCCATACAATCTGTCCTCGTGCCCCAGTGACCAGTTTACCCATACAAGTTTTTAATAGGACCAGGTACCTGATCAGGATTACTTCCCATCTTAAATTATTTTAGGACAGTCACATATATTGGATTAGGACTTGAAAAATCCTCTCTGAAATTTTAGAAACTACAAAATTCTAATGCATGGAATTATTTTATTTGCTGTTTAGTCTACTAAATCTGGACATATCCTTATATAGTACTTCAAGCATAGCTTTTCATCATCAGAGGAGCCATTGTTAAAAAGTGAGTCATGATTCTGTATTATAACTGGAAGTCTAGAGTAGGTAGAGTAATATATTAAATCTTTATTCGCCTACAATACAAGAACAGAAGCATTCATAGTCTGACTATTTTTCCCAGAGTCTGAAGAGTCAATATAATGGCTTGTCTTTATAAATATGATATATGAATAAACCTAATTCTGCAGCAACTAGCGTTCTACCCCACCTTACAAACCACAATTTTAATGTCTCCCTGATTACAGGTCGCCAACCATAGGATATGCTGTGTAGACATGATCCTGTCTGATTATATGAGGAGACTATAATTTACTGTCTGTTTTACAGATATTAATGTGAGGAAATCTATTCTGAAAAATGACTTCAGCATGCAGGAAATATGAGTAATTTTGCATATACTAACCTAGGGGAAGAACAGCAAGATGGACAGCTGGTTTACATTTAAAAGAAAAAAATCTATGGATATGATGGAACTTTCGGGTAGTGCAAAATAACTCATCAAACACTGTGAATCATGATTTATTTGCAGGGCACAGACAGCTGGGGAGGGGGGTGGTAGAAGTCATAAAAAAGACTTCCTTTTGCACTCCATTTAAAAATATATCTAGTGTATATATGTACCTTTCAAAACCCAACTAGATGGCTCAGTCTACACAGAATAAAACTTTGTAAATTACTTGTGACAGTACCCACATAATTTATGTACTTTACTGTCCCTGCAATTTGCTTTACGTTGATGAGATCATATGGGATTTTAAAACATGCATTAATTACAATAGATAGACCATCAGATGCAAATGTAAGGGTATCTACTCCGTGAGGTGGGGTGCATATAGTGCATTATATAATGTTAACTGTGATCCTGTGGCATTTCTTTGGGGTTCTACTAAAAACTGAAAGTTGGGCTGTAGCTGTCCTTATTGTGGCATTATCCTGCAGAACCTGGTTGACATACACTTTCCCTTAATATCTCTATAAGTCTACAATAAGGGATTAATGCTACTATTGGGAAATGCAATATGGTGCCTAAAGTAAGTCTGCATGAGTTACATTGCTCTATGGGTATGCCCTTTATTAATATGGCCACCATGGTATCGAGGTGTGCCAAGGAGCATGCCTGAAGTCCTGTGGGTATGACCTTAAAGTTTGACCGTATGCCCATGGTTTCAGGGTATGCCAAGGGACATGTGTCAACTTTTTCAGATACTAGGGGCACTTTCATACTGCTCCCCATGCACAATGACTGCTTGTGGAAGCCAGCATTGGCATGAGATCCTTAGGAAATCATTGGTAGGAATGTTGTCATGCCTAATAATGTATTCATAACACCTGAAAAGGTTAACTGTGTATGTACTGCACTGGATGAATAGTCACGGTATGAAATCATGTATTTATATAAATAATTTATCTAAATTTAGGATGTTTATCTAATATTATGGCCACCATTCACATTGTAAGAGATACACTATATGTATTTATGAAACATTAATTTTTATGCAAAAGGAGATTATGTAATTAGTTGTATCTGAGATGCACTTTCTTTAAATACTCTGTGCTAATGCTATGTCTAGTCCTAAGAAAGGCATCAGTAAAGGAGGCCAAAATGTCACTGTTTAAATAAATCCACTTGATCCTCAAAAACTTCCAGTTTTTTTGGAAGTATGGATAACATGGAGTAAATGCACCCAATAATTCTCATGCAGCAGTGCTGCATTGGACTTTTGTTTATCAATTTATCTAGCTATCCATCATATTAGTCAGTATCAAATAATAATGCTTTTTTACATATTATTTTGGACCTGAAATAGAAAAAATATCAGTAGAGAAGTTTACAGCAGGTGCTACCAATTTCAAAGCTGAGCTTGAACTCAATAAGGAAGCTGAACATTATACCATGGCAGAGGTCGAGGTAACTTCTGACTCATGCCGTACTATTAAGTCCTCCTTCTGGCAAGTGAAGCCAGTGCTATAAGCTGCGGATGTCAGCTGTATACTACAGATGACACCCAGCTGCAACACCTGCGATTGGAGATTCCTCTGATTGCGGCTGTTAACCCCTTAGATGCCGCGGTCAAGCATAACTGCAGTGTGTAAGGGGCTTCCAATGTGGGTTGCACCCCCCCCCACTTACGAGTGCCACGGGGATGTGCAATGTCTGTGAATGCCTCCAGGAGCAGCATGCTCGTTGAGTTACATAAGCTCATGTTAGCACAATATGAGCTTGGACAGTTGAGCAGAGGGTCACTTGTTCAAACCAGCCTGTAAAAAAAATAAAAATATATGGTAAGTTTAAAAACAATTATAAAAATACTTCAGTTATGCCTACAAAAAGATGGCGATACTAAAACAAATGAAATTGTATCTACTTTTGCAGAAAATAAGCCTTTATGTATCCAAATTGCTAAAAAGAAAAAGAGATTCTATAGCCTTTTGAATCAAACTTGATAAGTAGACTTTTTTGGTAACTTACCCACTGAGAATGTGTACATTTAAAAAAAAAAATACAAAAAAAAATCATCATTCCAAAATTGCACCTAATATTGTTTTACCCCTATGATACTATTATTGATACATGTGGTGTTTGATCTTTAGTAAATCTGCGACTTTTTAAAACAAAAGTCACAAAAAGTCTCCAAAAGTTGCAATCAGTTCTAAGCTATTTTCTACGCCTGGTCAGAAGCAGCCTTAAATTTGTACAAAAAATTGTTTTTTTATGCAAATCTAAGGTGTGAAAAGTCAAAATGTTCATAACTGGATTCATGTGGTAAGTCAGGGAACACTGCCGAAAACTAGACAATGGCGAACTTTGAAGGGAGACTGTTTTAGGTGCAAAAAAGGTTCAAATTAGCACGTACACCATTAAAAGTCTCAAAAATTAAAGAAAAAGGCAAGTCAAAAGTTTGATACATGTGCCACAATGTTTCAGAAAAGTAGAAAATTCAAAATTTTGAAAATCGAAAATTACAAAAAAATTTCTTCAAATATCAATTTTTTCATAAATAAACCACAATGAAGCACAATGTGAGAAAACTGTTTCAAAATTACCTGTATATTTTAAAGCGTTCCAAAGTTATAACCACTTATAGTGACAGAGGGCAGATTTGAAAAAATGGTCTTTGTCAGGAAGGTGCAAGTCAAGAGTCTTGACACCAAATATGACCAAATTCCATACCATCTTTACAAGTCTATGAGGGAAATACAGTACGAAAAGCGGGACTGCTTACCTTTTCATTTTTTCAAGATATTTTGTCATAAGTGGTGTTAAAGCAAGGAAAAAATCCTTTAGCATTACTCAATTACTAAAGTCCACCAGATTTATTTTGGTTTGCTTTCATAGCTTGTCATCTTTTGGCATTATGTCAAAACAGGCAAATGGTAAGAAAGGATTAATCTTTGCCTTCTGGCATGACATGGTCTATTGAAGTCTTATAATAACTATCACCCCAGACTTAGCTCAAAGCATCCAGTAACTGAGCAGTAACTTGTTGGCTGCTGCTTAAGTTACTTGGTGGTTATACACAAATACAGGGCACTTGCATGCATGACTTTTGCCCTGGTAGATCCATTGAGAACAACTTGCCCAATTGGATGCAAATGATTTACTTCTATGGAAATGTATAGAAAATAAACTCATACCCATTCTTTGCTTACTTGGTCATAACTGTGTGACTGAGTTCTTTGAAGTTATTTTCATAGCTCATTTTTTAGCTGCAGAACTGACTCGCCAACAGTTGGACCTTTTAGATGTGATTCATGTATTAGAAATAAGAGAAACTCAACGGGTGATCTCCATTTGACCAGTTATGCGACTTCAAGAAACTCACTCTGGTTCAGTCTTTCTATGAATAATAAGGAGGTGGATCTATAGTTGTTTATGTTTGTCTGTTAAACGTATGTAAAGCCGTTAATGGATGTCATGAATTACATAGTTTCTGCATGCAATGGGGTAAAGAAACAGATACCTGATGCAACATTGTTAAATTGATCTTAGCTCACTCTTGTTATTATTATTGTCCCACATTAAGCACATGACTTGCTTCATGGGATTATTTTCATTACATTCCTTGGTGTCCCTTGATACGTGTACTCTCAGAACCACTTCACATCGCCTTCATTCCTAACAAATAATTAACTAGGATTGAAGCAGCAGCAGTTTCTTGCATGTCATCTGTTTGATATGAATAATGAGGCTAAAAGGTTAACACTGGGTCACAGACGGTTTCCTATCTTTAAACTTATTTATTCAGTGAAATGAGAAATTGATCACATTATTTTCTATAGAAGAAACTGATTCATTACAATCAGGTTTAAATTGGCAGTTATGGCTGTGGGGCATTTGCAAAACATTATTTATGCCTGAACAGGCAGCGGTAAGGTCATTAAACAACTTGTTATCACCTCACTGACCCTTTCATGACCAATTTTCCAAAACGTGCTTGAAACTAATTGGAAAATGACGAAGGTATAATTACTAAGGCTGTATGAATATTGGCAGCAAGTCATGTGCAGAACGTTATATGGAACAATAGACTAAATTCTCCTTTTCTCCCATGAATATGTAGCAGTGCAGTAAAGCTTAGAGGTACAAGACTGATAACAATCACTTAACCATTGCCACCATGAGAAACGTGGGCTAATCTACTCATTTCCTGGATATATGTAATATGTCATGTTATTTTAACCAAATCAGAAAGTGTTTTTCTTCTGGACGACTCTGCATGTTCTTACACAATAAAGACAGACTATGAACGTAGATGATAAATTGTCTAATATTTCTTTTCCCCCGTGGTAGCGGTCTGAAAAAATGTCATACCTACTTCTGGCATTCCCGGAAGACTACAGCTGATTTCTGAAGATCACAGCTTATAATCTGCCTTTTATCAAGGGAACCTTCTAACAAACAATCGCTAGCAAACGTCTAGACTAGTAGAAATTAAAACTAAGGTAAAACGTATATAACTACTGTATATACTGGCGTATAAGACTACTTTTTAACCCCTTAAAATAATGGCTACAGTGGGGGGTCGTCTTATACGCCGGATATACTGTGTGAGGTGTTTTTTTTCCCCGTCAGCGCGCAGAGAGCCGCTTCCTGGGACCGCCGCGCATGCGCGGCAGTCCACCTCTCACAGTCATTAGAAGAGGCTTAGTACGCGCTGACGGGGCGGCGCGCTGTATGCTAATGCAGCCGCCCTGTCACAGCGGTGGGCGTCACAGAGCTGGGGGTCAGAGGCGGCACTTACAGAAGCATGTCGGATCTTCATTAATATCGCAGCTTACAGTTATGATCACCAGGCACTTGCTCTCTTGTTTGTTTTGCAAAGTTTTAAGCAGACTTTTTTTCATTTGGGAGAGGGGTAGTCTTATACAGTGAGTATATACCAAATTCTATATTTTTAGGGCAGAAGTTGGGGGTCGTCTTATACGCCCAGTCGTCTTATACGCCGGCATATACGGTACACATAATATGAAGAAGAAACATAACAGAAGAGTTCAATAAAACTACATCATTAGGATTTGGCTTCTTGGTTGTACAGAATGTGAGCTGTATAATATTTAAAGTACAACTGATATTTATTTTCACAGATCAATAGCTTTTGTTATGTAGAACAACGTTGCTTATTATTTTGCAGTTTCTTTGCCATCCTTATCAATAAAGCCTATTCCTGCAGTAGCTGTCTACCCTGGCTGTGCTGATTATCCCTGTGAGACCTTACAGTTTATTATATAAAGGATACAGATAGGATTTACATTGGAGAGGGTCTGCTGCTCCCTGCCCACTCTGGAGGGGGATGTCGTGTGATGTGGTCAGCGGGAGAGCTGAAAATGTGCAGATCTGTGAATGTGGAAGTCTCCTACACAGAATAGTGATTTACAGTCTCGGAATAGATTGACATGCTGCTCAGATGGGGAGCTGTAAGCTCACTGAGACAGATGTGCTACTTTGCACTAGTATTTTAGCTTTGAAGGCTGGAGGAATGCTGTAAGTTACAATAGTTGCTGTAACATATATTCAGGGCCGACGACAACACTGGGCGTAGCCTGGCAAGTTCCTGGGGCCCAGTCTGCTAGCGGACCTAGATAAGGCTGTACATAATGAATTGATGGTGGGTGAGGGGCTTAGTATAACCATGAGGGGGCTGTTTGGTATGATACTAGGGAATATTTTAGTGAACAGAAGACTGTTGTAGTTTCCAAATTTTTAATGCCACCACGTGAGTTCTCTGCAAAAGGGTCTACTAAGGCTCTGTCACCCAGGGGCCTCCTAAAACCTGGAGCTGACCCTGTATATATAGCATTCCTCCTGCCTCTGGAGCCAAAATACTGTATGTTAGGTACATAGTGTTCATATAGTGTTCCTTCTGTCTTACGAGCTAAAATACTACTGTAGTGCTGTAGTTTCCAGCTCTCCCATTTACCATAACACCAGCAATTTAACTCCTATGAATCTTTTGAATGGAATAGTCCTTTTCCAAAATGTGCAGTTCCAATATTTTATCAATGAAAGCACAATACACAAAAACCTCAACCTGACCAGCACCGCAATCTATTTCTCAAATTTTATTTATCTATGTCATGATGCTGCCGCTATGTATTATCACGGAGCGATGTGTGATCTCTCATTAGTCTATCAGTCTTCCCATCCCAGTCTGTGATTCAATAGAACTCCCACCTGCTCCCCCTTCGTGCTCTGATGTCAGCAGCAGTGAGCACACAGTAGGAGGGTAAAGTGCTCCTTTAGTGTTACAGTCTTTGCAGCTACAGCATAGAGGGGCTCTAGTAACACCCCCAGAGCTCTTTGAGGCTCAGTAGAATCATGTTAAAAGTTGTTTTTAGAAGGAAGACGGCTATCCATAACAAATCTAAGAATAAAGGAAAATATTGATATATAGGGCCAGTCTTACACTAGAGCAGAGGTTTAAATGAAATTACAAAAAAGAAAAAAGTTCACCATTTCCCCAATGTACTGTCTACGGCATCCCTATAACTTTTTCTCATGGTGTACAGAAAAGGTGTTGGTACCGAAAGAGCTTTATCCCAAGTAAGGGTAATCCAGCCCTCTTTCAGACTGTTAAAAACCTTTTTTACTCTTGCAGACGTACAGATCCCACAAATACCTACAGTTGCTACATAATACCTACAGTTGGTACATAGTCAACTGATGTTCCGCTGCCCCACAAATCTTGCCAGATATTGCCTGTTAGTATATCCAATCCACGACCAGGCCCGCCACAGGCCACTCCATTCCCCTTCCTACCTACTCTGTAAGTGGTGTAAGGGGATTGAAATTTTTTTATGCCCGTACAAGCCTTAATAAATTCCCTCATAGTCTGCCAACCAGAGATTTCAATATACAAGAATAAAGATGGTTTTTAACAGTCTGGGTGAGTGATGGTAGACTTGACTGCTCTTTCAGATCAATGACATGGGCTGAACATTAAAAGAACGGTACTTACTTTTAACTGATTTACCTGTTCAGCCACCGCTCAGCTCTCTGCTGCTGCCAAATGCCCAAGGATTGGCTTATTAGTTATCTATAGGCATTTCCTGTGTTGGGAGGCTTTGCAACATCTGAATAAAAGTAGCTGGAAACCAGAGAGCTTGACTACTTTTGTTTTCTTTTTAAAGCACTCATGTTTAGCTATTTTAAATGTTCTATAATTTTCCAGGAAAACCCCTTTAAAACAAAGAGTGTTCCCTATACATCCTTTAGCTCCGTTGCCTATAAATCTAGTCGTTTTCCCAATCTGACATCTCATTTACCACATAAATAAATTATCCAAAGAACAAAAGCATTGAAGTTTTGTGCAGCCAAACTCCAATAAAACAGCACAATACAAATCAAATAAGATTGCATTGAAAGTTTTAAACATTTTCTCTGTGAAGAAAAAAAAAGTTAACAAGTTCTAGTAAATTTACATGTTCATTTCTGAGGCAGAGTATAATCAGCTAAGCCACTCTAAAGACAATTTTAATAAAGCTCCATTTAGAGAACTATAAACCATGCAGGTTGTAACAATAATGTTTAGTGCTAGAGCTTGATAAAGTGGCAACATTTGTACTGTATGTTTTAAATTACAAGCAAAGAAAACTAGCTCTTGTGTTATGAAGCTTGACATTCTTAAGCCTTCTGAGACCGGGAGAATTGTAGTGTATTAAATATTCCTTGTAATCTTAGAAGCAACTGTAATTGAAAGGTACAGAGCTACCTAGGGCTACAGGGAATTTACTGCAGAGTGTTTAAATGGGTTAATTTTCTTCTTGCCTTTATTGGTGGTATTAAAAAGAAACCCTCTTTGGAGTGGGGATGTATAAAAAAGAACCAGACAATATAGTGACATTTGCAAATTGTTTTACAACGCCCATTAATTTGGAAGGACATTATCATATGTTCTCTGGAAATTTGTAAAATCTTTAAACAGTTAGAATGTGTTAATGCTCTTCCCCTTGTATTTTACATAGCGCTGTTAAAGAGTGGGTTGATCCAGTCTGAATATAATGGAAGTGTATACACAGATTTATTGATGAAATGACTTCTCCTGAAAGCTGGATTGAATAGATAATAGAGCGGGCACTTCCATGCACATCCATTGGCAACTGTTTATGGTATTTAGGTGGTGGAACAACATGTGATTATAAAATACCTGTCCAAAGAATCAAAGGACTGTTGTGCTCTTTGGCTTTACTACTTCGTATACAGAAATTTCACACTACAGCACCCAGCCTTGAGAAATACAAAGTTTGATTAAAATACACAAGCAACTTCATCTATTTTTAGTTAAAACTGTTCTTTTATATGTGTCATGTATAAATTATTTTGCTTCTGGATGATTATACTGTATATGGTTAATTATTTTCCATACGACTGATGCATACAAGTAATACTTTAAATATGGTAAGGCCAGGCTGTTATGAAGTTTTCCTTCACTCTATGCAAATGTTGTGTGTACTACCCTCGCATTCTATCGGTATATCGAATAAAGTTGGAACATATTCAAAAAGCCTCAAATATCTGATATCAATGGCCTACCATAAGGATTGACAAGCAATGGTGCAATACAAAAAGATTTCACTTTTGGTGATTTTTTTGGGATTTTCCAACCATTAAAAACCTAATACTTTTTTAGAGATCATCAGTAACAATATCTTAATCTTTTTAGCCAGAGTACAATAAATGGTAACATTTGTTATAGAACACTAGTAACTTTCAATTCACCAATGGCAAATGGTGAAAGTCACTGACCTCCTTGTTACTCTCCCTACATATGGGTAGTTCACAGAGCAAATATAAAACCCTTTTCCCTGAAGGTCAATGATCCATTTCTATATATTAATTGTCTCGGAACATGTAGCTGTTATAAAGCAATCTCCGAAGGAATGCTAACATAGCAGAGCAGATTCAAATTAAAGATTTATCAGAAATCAGAAAATAGAAAAAGATTGGAAAAAAATATTTATTCAATATTTGGTTTCATTTAGGCTACTAGCACATGATGGTTGAAGGTATACAGAACACAAACAAGGGTCCTTTGGACCTTTCTTTGCATATTGTGTGTCATCCACAGCTGAGCTTCACAATTGAAAATTGCTGCCTGGGACACAAATATAAGCAGGAATAGGACCTCCATTTTTTTTGGTCTCTGAATGAACTGCATTAGGCTATTCATAATCTGCTATAGTGCAGGGATATTCTTACTACTTATAGAGGATTATACAGCAATACTTAAAAAGGCAAGACAGGAATATTAGCATTTACAGCATCATCCTGTAAGATCATAAATCATAAAGGTGCTCCTGTCAGTTAATAGCATGCATTAGTGCCTATATTCTAAAATTGCTCCCGTCTGTGAATAGCATGCACTAATACCAAGCTTGTAAAAGTACTTAAGTCAGAAATGCTTGTGCTCCTGAGGCAGGAATGCTTGTGCTGACCCATGCCACACCAGGTATACCGACTTCCCATGTATTTCGCATAGTGTGGAAAACTGGCATACATGTTCTGATAAAACTCCTTCCCCATACATTTGGACCCAGCAATAAACCTGAATATAATAAAGCTAGCAATTGAGACTGTACCGATCTATACAAACTGTACTACTAACTAATTTTCACAGCGATTTGCTCATATATAAGCCATTCCCTGTTATATTATTATTGTTGTTTCAATTTCCAGTACTGATAAAAAATATCTTTGATAAATATGGTCATTTTATATTTGCTTATTGATTGATATAAAGTTATCCAAGCATGTTGTGTAAATGATGGCAATAAAACATTTTTTGTATTAAAATATTATTTTGTTTATATTATTTCAATTCAATTGTCTACCCATAGACATGTTTCTGCTTAAAATTGTGAGCCTTTTAAAAATAAAAGCAACCACTAGGAATTTAGAGAATAGAGAAATCATAGATCTGATTGTGGAATGGTATCCAACACAAAAGCATCATATTTATATCATAAAACATTCACTGAAGCCTAAATACAATTTGTGAGCAAGATGTTTTATATAAAATTATAACAACAACATATGTTGCAATACTGAAAGAGAAATTATGCCAGTTCAGGAGGGAAAGCCAATCGTTTTGATCATGTAAAATACTATACACATTACAGGCGGTCCCCTACTCAAGGACACTCGACTTACAGACAACCCCTAGTTGAAGACGGACCCCTCTGCCTACAGTGACCTCTGGTAAAGATCTATGGATGCTTTACTATACTACCAGGCTGCAATGATCATCTGCAAGGTGTCTGTAAAGAAGTTTTATAGATAATCCTTGGTCCCATTACAGCAAAAAATAATTTGAAACTCCAATTGAGTCACTGAGGCTAAAAAAAATTGTCTGGAACTGCAATGATTAATTATACAGTTTCGACAAATTAAGAACAAACCTATGGAACCTGGGGACTGTCTGTAGAACCATTTTAAAAATGAGCTTGATAAAAAAATAAGCTGGTCTTCAAAGAATAAGGCTACCTGTCCACGATGAGGAAATGAGGATGTGTGCTAGTTGTTAGAGATAAGGAGGTTGGCAGAAAGTTGATTGGATCAACAAAGTTTGATTCAGGACACAGACTTCAGGCTTAACTTTGACTCTAATTCTGACCCCAATGAAATCAAAGAGGAATTGGATTTTAACAACCAAAAATGGCTGTATAATGGAGATAACAAAGGCTAGAGGGCTGAAAAATGGTGGGAATAACCAGGCTGTTGTACTTAAAATAATAACAAATAAAGAGAAAAACATTAATCCCTTCACGCTGTGGCGCTGCGGGGTGAGCCCTCTTAATGTCGCATATTGCAGCAAACACCCACCGCCATATTTTTATGTGACGTTATTTGGGAGCGGCAATCAGTTGCCATGACAGCCTCAGGTCTCTGTCAGACCCGAGGCTGCATGGTATCTGCAGTTTCATTAGAATGATTAATAAACTCCCCCCACCCCCCTTTCCCTACAACAGATATAAGACATAATAAACAGTAAACATCACAAACATGTTAGGTATTGTTTCATATCCAAATACCATAAAGCAAAATAGCGCCCAAATGTCAGAAATGCTATGTATAAACCATTTTACATCTCACAAAAAGTAATAAAAAGAGATTAAAAGGTTGTACAGTCCTCACAATGGTATCAATGAAAACATCAGGTCATCTTGCAAAAAATGACACCTTAAACAGCTTCGTTTACTGAAGTATGAAAAAGTTATTAGCGTCAGAAGATGGCAAAGCTACTTTTTTGACACATTCCTTTTATTTTAGAAAACACAATAAAACCTATATAAATTTGGTATCATCGTGATTGTACTGAAACAAATAATGAAGTAGATGTATCATATGGATCGCACAGTGAAAGTCATAAAAACTTAGCCCACAAGAAAGTGACGCAAATACTTTATTTTGCCAATTACACCACATATTTTACTTTTTTTTCCAACTTCCGAGTATACGGCATAGAATAATAATGTCAAAATTACCAATAAAACTCTCATTTCTTACTCTGGATGTAGCGCGTCAATCCATCGGACCTCATACCCTTTTATCCCTCCTTATCTACACATTACTTCTGGACTACCATCCAGCCCCGGGGCCAGACTCTGCAACTCCACTGTGACCTCAAACGCTACTTTTCCCTGCTATCTCTTCCGTATTGTGCACACATTCTTAGGCACCTGGCTCAAAAAATCCCCCAACACTATTTTTACTCTAATCTCAAGTTGAAATTCTGGAATTGAAAATTTTTAAATTGAAGTTCAAGTAGTCTAATCTACAGAAATCATGGATGATGATTACAAAGCATAGCGAAAATTGCAAGATTGTTGTGACAGGCAAGAGAGATGAAAAGTGCTTAGTTTTGTAAAATAACATAGTTTTTGAAAAGGACTTATCCTGTTTAGTCCTTTACGGGACATTACTATTATTGAATTTGTTATGCATTGATTGTTACCAAGGGTTTTGTATAGAGATGAGCGAGCATACTCGTCCGAGCTTGATGCTTGTTCGAGTATTAGCGTACTCGAAACGGCTCGTTGCTCGGATGAGTATCTCGCCGGCTTGAGATTGAGCATTTACTTAACGAAACACAGTGAAGAACACAATGAAAACAGTGAACACAGGATCATTTAAGTGAAGAACACAGTGAATCTGCAATATGTTCTTCACACATATTGTTCTTCACATACTATTGTGAAGAACACCGTTCGGCCCGCATGTCTTCGGATAAGTTAGCAGATGTACGGAACATCTGCAATGTGTTCTTCACTGTGTTCTTTCAATGTGTTCTTTTAGTGAAAACATCTGCAAACATCTGCAATGTGTTCTTCAGTGTTCTTTCAATGTGTTCTTTCAGTGAAAAATGCTCGAGTCTCCCATTGACTGCACTCGAGCATCGGGAAAAGTTCGACCCGAGTAACGAGCACTCAAGCATTTTAGTGCTCGCTCATCTCTAGTTTTGTACTATCTGTGTACATCTCTATATGGATAAAACATGGACATGGCTACCAAATGTGTATCTTGTTAAATTTATGCATCCCCTGAACAGCAGTTTGAAAGCTAATGGGGCACATTTATTAAAGGGCCATGCACCCATGCAGTTTTCTGTCAGGCTTTGCACAATCTTTTAGGTGCAAACTCCCTGTGCAGGTATTTAAGAAGTGCCCGTGCCACATTTGTGTAGCACGTGACTGTTTTGTGGAGTGGCTTCGCTATGCATCACGCACCACAAATTTCTGCACTAAAGGGGGCGTTCGGTGCTCAGTCGGACAAAACAGATGGGATTATTCCTCATCATATCTTATCTATCATACCCCTTTATACCCCCTACAGAATAGTAATGCCACATTCACCGCTGCCTCATATGTTCAGTGAACCCTCTGCCCTTTTACCTTAGTGCCCACCTACCATTTAATCTAAATGGCCACTTTTTTGCTCCACTTTAGGTTAGTTCCTTCCATTCCGCATTAGTTTTATTGTGTTTTTTTCCCCGCTCAAGTGTCTCTTTTTAGAATTACTGCCTCCTTCCTTCTCATTTCCATCTTATCCCAATGTTAACGCTTGTGTACAGAGCTGTGTGAGGGCTTGTTTTCTGCATAACAAATTGTACTTTGTAATGACCATATTTAATATTTCATGCCGTGTACTGGGAAGCGGGAAAAAAATTCAGATGGGGTGAAACATCATGAGTGTTTGCTGCAATATGCAGCAAACACACAGCTTTTGTGGAGAGGGTTTATCCTATGGATCCTCTCTGTACTGCTAAACTAAATTGTAACGTAATAATTGCAAGTTGTTAAGCGGTTATAAAAATCCCCTCTTTTGCCTGGCATATGTCATTGCCTCTTCTCATTATGTCCTCTCTCATTATGCTCTAGCTCATTATGCCTCTGCCCCACTCATTATATCCCTGTTCATTTTGCTCCAGCTGATTATGCCCTCGCCCCCTCTCACTATGTCCCCACTCATTATGCTCCAGCTCATTATCGCAATGACATCATTATGCTGCCTGCCACTGCATAAGCCCAAAGAGGCCATGGGTCACAGTAATTCCGTGACAGTCATGGCCCCTCACTTCCAGCAGGCCCGGTCGCAGCCGTACTCTCTGTGACTAAGATCATTATGCAATTGTATGCAATGACAGGTTGCATGGACTGATGCCTTTTTCTAACCTTATGATACTATGATACTAAGTTCCAGATTCAAGTCCAGTTCAGAAAATGCAGAAAGTCAAAATTTAAAAGAAAAAAGTTAAAGTTCCAGGAACTTCATACTGTGGGACTGCCCCACCAACAGATCTTTAAATCTGTCTCAACTGGCCTGAATGGAAGCATTGCATGCCACACTGAAGATGCCCTATGGGATGGCCTTTGTTCCTTGGGTCCCTGGGTGGGAGTAGTAGTAGGTCACAATGTGTTTATGAGCTGCATTACCTTCTTCCTTACTACACCAGGTACGGTTTTAAGAAATGGAGTCCCCCCTGTTAACTAGGAATTTAAGTTTTAGCATTTACCCTTTATTTCTATTATTATATTATTGTATTTTATTCTTAATATATGTTCACTTTTTAATGGAGTTGAATCAATAAGTTGATGAAGATACTCTTCTTGTCATAGATATTAGAGACACATTTTTAGCCTCTGTTGTATATTTTCCAACTGAAACCCTCATTGGGAACTCAGGATCGGTTGGCTAGTGGCTTCTGCAAGAATCTCCATTCGTGAAGTCCATCCATGTGGACCTTGGACTTGTGAACCCCCTTTAGGTGCATTTGGCAAATACCCAAGTGGTAATCAGGCGAGCACCCCTGATTAGGGGTTGTTGCTCTTTCTTTTTCTAGAAGGTATCACCCGAGGCCCCATCCTTTTTTGTTTTTTTCTTATGCATAGTATTGTAGTGTATCAGGTAAATGTACAAAAAGAGCCATGTTCAGGGTAGCTGAAGGGACCTTATAGAGAAGTCAATATATTGTTGCAAAAAGCTAGGTAGTAATTTTTTGAAGGTATAGGCTCACAGGGAAATATTTATCAGGGCTAGTATTCTAGCATACAATTTATGGCCACGCAATTCCTGACTACCTCGCTACCAAGGGTGTGTGGAGGGGTGTGAAGGAGGGTACGCATGGTAATGGCGGATCTTCATTAGTGCTTTATTGGTGAACACTGGAGACCCTGGGTTTTATGGGCCCATCGCCATCCAAGTTACTTATCTAGTTACAGAATATGCCTGCTGCTGATTCATGAGAGCAGTGGCAGGCAGATCTATCATCATTAACTCCTGCTAAGCAAGTGAAGCTCTGGTGGTCACTTGAAAGATCTTCTCTCCACTTTCTGTCATATAAATTTATGATGTGTGTCTGTGTGTGTTAGTATATGCATATGTGCATGGTGTGTGTGTAGGTATCTGTGTATATGAAATCTGTGTAAGATGTGTGTTTGAGTATGTTAGGTTTTTCGTACATACAAATATGCATATTTATCGGGTCCATAAAAAAAATTAACTCTGTACTCACCTTTCCGATGATGCCCGCAGGTGGGGGCATCTAAAGAATACAGTGTTAATTTTTTTTATATGCTTGGCATATTCGGAGCAGGGGCTGTTTGGCTTTATACTGGGGGAAGGCAGGCTATATACTGGGGGCATGGGCTGGCACGCTGTATATTGGGGCAGGGGCTGTCTATATACTGGTGGGAAGGGACTGCCAGGGTATATACTGGGGGGCAGAAGCTAGCTATATACTGGGGGGCAGGGACTGGCAGGCTATATAATGGGGGGCTGGAGCTGGCTATATACTGAGGGGGCAGGGGATGGCAGGCTATATAAGGGGAGCAGGGTTCTGGCTAGCTATATAATGGGGAAAGGGGCTGGCAGACTATATACTGGGGGTCAGGGGTCTGGCTTGCTATATTCTTGGCGCGGGAGCTGGCTATATACTTGGAATGTGCTGGCTGGCTATATACTGGGGGGTATGGGCTGGCTATATACTAGGGGGCATCGGCTGACTAGCTATATACTGTGGGATATAGGCTGGCTAGCTATATACTAGAGGGCATGGGCTGGCTAGCTGTATACTAGAAGGCATGGGCTGTCTATATTCTGAGGGGGAAGGGGACTGACTAGCTATATACTGAGGGGTAGGGACTGGCTAGCTATATACTAGAGGGTGTGGGCTGGCCAGCTATATAGTGGTAAGGGGGCTGGCCAGCTATATATGGGCTGGAGGCTGGGACTAATGCATTTCCCACCCAAGACTTATACCCAAGTCAATAGGTTTAACCAGTTATTTGTGTTAAAATCCAATTTCTTAAATACAGAATTAGGGTTGTTTGCAAATCGTTGCAATTCTGTCACGAATCCATTGCGTTTTGTCTCAGTTTTGCTTCCTTTTTGTCAACACTTTTGACACCGCAAAAAACCTGAAGGTTTAACACCTGTTTTTTCAGTCTCATCATTAAAAAACAAACAAACATGTTATCAGGTTTTTTTGCACACCCATAGACTTCTATGAGCTCTGTGATCTGCATCTGTGAAATAAATAGTAAAGGTTTTGTAATTTTTTCCACAGACAATGGATCAGTTAACAAACAAGCCAATGAGAAAACACCCATTGAAAACAATGGCTTTGTGAGACATCCATGCCAATCAATGAACCATGGATTTGAAAAACAACGCCAATGTGAAACAGCCCTAATATTTCAACATTTATGAGGTTTTAGAGGACCCTCTCATCTGACTGATGAAATTATGACAGGTGTCACTTGTAAGAGTGATTAGAGACATTTGCATATTTCCACCCACAATTTAAGAACAAAGAGTGAATTTTATTTCTGTCTCACTGAGATAATACATGATTTATTCATGCTGTACTATATGAATATTCTTCCACCACACTGGGTTTGAAAGATAAATCATATATTATTTTCTTAGTGGGCACTGAATACTCTTACTATGATATTGTTTGGTTGATCCCATATTTCCTCCAACCTGGATGAACTTGTCAGGTCCTGTTCCTAGGGTCTACATTTGTGGGTGGGCGCCTTCTGGAGTAATATCTTTTTTTACTAGAGTTTCCAGGTTTTTAATGGCCTCCATGGCCAGAGCAGTGGCACTTAGTATATAGGAATAGGGGCATGAACTGTAAAAAGAAAACCCCTATAATATGTGTGGACATACCCTACGACAGATCGACACATTTTGAAATAGTATGGTGTAATCACAAATCATTACTAATGTTTATTGTTGATAACATTGACTATATATCATTATTATTACTTACAAACATCCAAATCATGAAGCCAGTTGCTTGGTATAAATGGACCTTGAATGGGGTCATAATGTCGTGTTTTGGGGAGAATGCAGTAAATTCGGGACTTCCCTTCCCTTGCCTGTTTTCAGGGTTTTTTTTGTCAAATCCTTCAACAGGCTATAACTTTTATATTTTTTTTCACTATAGCTGCTTGTTGACTTGTTTTTTTTTTCCAGAACAACGTGTAGTTTTTAATAGCACAATTTTGGGTTTCATATGTCCTTCTGGTGAACTGTTATTAACCTTTTATTTACAGATGTAAAAAAGAATGCAAATTAACATTAATTCTAATTAAAAAATTGCTGCCTATGTCATCAAACTCAAATAACATAATAGCTTTTTCCTCAAGGTGAATATGCACACAACGATACCTAATCTATAGGGTCTTTTTAAATGACCTTCCTTTGCATCATGAAATATTTTTGAGAGAAAAAAAACTCTTTGCATTGCCACCTTCCAAAGCTCTTTAACTTTTAAAGTTTTTAAGGGGTCATTAAGGGGTCAATGATATTATCAGTTCACCTATATCAGAATCATATAATTTCCTGTTGTTGTTTGATAGACAGTATGGGGGTCATTTATCATACGCCGGAGCTCGTACTCTGGTGTATGATAGCCCTACCACTGCTCTTGCGGAGCCCGATACAGTGAGAGGCTTCAGCGTGAAGCTAGCATTTACGATTATTTCAGGGCTTTTATGCCACTGACGTGGCGCAGAGGCCCTGATAAATATCACCCTTTTGAGTCTTAACTTCTTAGTTAGAAAGGCTGGAAGGTTCCTCATCACCAACCAGCTCTCTTTTTTCCCATTAAACACGTCCCTCTTCCTGCTGTTTGTTTGGGTGAAGCGTGTGGCAGCGTGCATGTAAACATTATCTTACAGACAACCATAGCTGCTTGACATTTCACTGTGGGCTGTCAAATACCAAGTAACACCAACTGCTTGAGTGCTCTGGAGAAGAGTTTAATATAGCGTATAACATTCATTTACTGCATATGTAGAAAATTGTCTTTAATATCTATACAGTATATCTCTTTGCTTTAAGGGAATGGAATCCTATGCAAGGCTGGTCATATTAGTAATTGATCCATACAGATGAAAGTCCCTGATTACAATATGCCTGAGAGGTTTAGAGAACAGAGAACACGCATCGATGGGGTGGTCTATGTTGTTCCTACCTGCTGTCAGAGTCTGTGAGCCTGTATTATATTTCTAACACCATTAAAACTTTGAGGTTGGGACAATACAGAACAGCAGCTGCTGAAGGAAACTATCCAGTAAACCCTGATAACAATTAAAAAAATACCAGTATGCCAAGCAACCCAATGCGCTTGTAACACCTGTGTACTATAAGTATCACAGCTGTACACATGCCAGTATTCATCCATCTGGATCACACTGCAGTTGCCTTCGGTTTTGTGGGGATGGAGAGGGTGAAAATCCTGCAGTGCAATTCAGGAACAGCATGTCCCCCTATTGGTATCACATTGCTTTCTACATTTTCACTACTCATGTTTCTTTTGTTGGTATTTTTTATTCTGTTTTATGGGTGTTTTTATTTGTGCTGAATGCTGATGAGTCAAATCTTGGATGAGAACCAGACATTTGTTTTGAAGAACACAAACTCTCTGCTTTGAACCTTTAATGTTTCTTCACCCTTGTGCTGAGACAAAGAGGCATAAATGCTTCACCATAAGACACTCACTTATTTTCTTTTGAAAGAAAAGTTTATACAGCAATTGGTGCCAATGTTCTACAATTAGATGCTTGTCCAATTCAGTGTTAAAGCAATATTCCATCTTATGTAGGAAGATGGTCCTGACATTACACTCCAAAACATACTGGTAGGTTGATTAGATTGTGAGCCCCACAGAAACCTATTTGGCAAGCTCCATGCAGTGCTGCGTAATCTGTGTGTGCTATATAAATAAAGGAATTATTATTATTTTTAATTTTACTCAGGTTCAGAGTCCTACAGAATAGCATGTTCACCCATCTGAAACCCAGCCTGCTTATTTTATACAGTGCTAATGCCATATTCACAAAGCTGTTTTTTGCTCAGTATATAACTGTAAGGCTGCAGTGCATCTTACTTGCCAAGGTCGATGGCCCATCACCCTCTCACACTGCCCTGAAGAGTACAAAAAAATGTTGTATTTTGGACCCACTCATGGTTTTAACTTTCAAATACTCATGATACTAATTGAAATATTGTTATTTGAAAGCCATTAAAATGTGGCCATCTTGCAGACCATATTAACAATCTATACACTATAGTGCCATTAGAGGGAACCTGTCATCAGGGACCTCATTTTCACTAAAGACAGGATACCTCCCTCCTGCTTTTTCACAGAGGCCACAGCCTGGTGAGCTGACTTTAGTAGGAGAGGGAGGAGCTGTACAGGAGCACAACGATGGAGGCTGAGAGCTGAGGAATGAGCAGCAGAGACAAGTAACATGTTGTTTTTTCAAATGCATCTAAAAGCCCAACCCCTGGGACTACACAGAGGATTCTTTCAGGGTGCAAGGTAAGTTATAAAACAAAATTTTATTTTAATGTAAATGCTTAGAAAAGGCAGAAAGGTGTATTTGCACTGCAGGTGTGATGGGCTTCTTCAATCTGTCTTTAGTGAAAATTAGCTCCCTGGTGACAGGTTACCTTTAACCCCTTAAGGACTAAGCCCTTTTTCATTTTTGCTTCTTTATTTTTCACTCCTCACCTTCAAAAATGTATAACTTTTTTTATTTTTGCATGTAAAGAGCTGTGTATGGGCTTGTTTTCTGCGTAACAAATTGCAATTCATAGTGATTGTATTTAATATTATATGCCATATACTGGAAAGCAAGAAAAAAATTCTGAATGCAGTGAAAATGACACAAAAATATGCAGTGAAAAGAAACACATTTGCACCATTTCTTGGGGGATTGGATTTTACGGCTTTCACTGTGCGCCCCAAATATATCCCAAATATTTGGGATACCTAATTTGTATAGGTTTTATTATGTTTTCATGCATTTACAAAAATTAATACCTCCTGCACTAATAACTTTTTTGTACTTTGGTGTACAGAGCTGTGGGTGGTGTCCTTTATTGCAACTTTTGACAGCATTTTCAATGCTTCTATATTAAGGACTATATGACCTTTCGATCACTTTTTATAGAATTTTTAATATTTTTCAAAATATTTTTTAAAATTTTTAATATTTTTAAAAATGGCAAAAAAAGCCATTTGCAACGTGTGTTTATGATTTTTAGTGCTTATTTATATTTATACGAATTCTAGGGACTGGGGGATTGTTTGAATTTTTAGGTTTTTTTAATATAATTTTTTTTAACTTTTATTTATTTTTTTTACTATTTTTAAGACTCCCTAGGGTACTTTAACCCTAGGTTGTCTGTTTGTCTGTTTTTGCACACCATCTATTATAATGTGCAAATCGCACATTGTAATAGATAGCCTAGATCTTTGTGTGACCCGAGGGTGTCATGACAATGGGGAGCGACGATCAGAGCCCACGTGCCGCCGGCTTATCAATGCCGCCGATTAACACCAGCGATCGGTGCTAGTGAGTATGAAGATAGCTCAGCCCGTGAGCCCTCTTCATACTCCCCCATGCGCAACAAGACTTAAGGGTACGTCTTATTGTGCTATGGGGTTAAAGGGAACCTACCACCATGGATCTAACTATACAGTTAGATCGGGTGGTAGGGGGATCTATAGTTCTTTTACAGGCTAAGCCTCACGTCCCCGCAATTTTTTTATAACTTTCATTCCCCTGATATGTAAATTTTCTAAAGAGGCTATTGGGATGTGGAGTAGCCAGAGCTGAGGCTAGACAAGTAGAGAAGCCCTGGCCACTGGCTTCACTGAGTATGTCAAACAGAGATACTCTTGACATCACCTTAGGTACGCATAGTCCAGTGAGACAAAAGGGATTCCACCACCGCGTTGTCGAAAGCTCCGGCTTCCTGGTCTCACTGGACTACCCGTACCCAATGTGATGTCACCGGTACCTCCATTTGACCGACTCAGTGAAGCCACCGTGTGGACCTACAAGGAGCCAGAGCGTTATATAATGTGAAAACCTACCTACAACAGGAGTTACATTGCCTCACACAATTGTGACCTATGTTTGGTGATTCACGGAAGATCGCTTGGACATCATTGCCAATTAAAGGACTTTATCCCCGCAAGTAGAAGTTGCTACACATAAAGGTTAGTGCAGCAACATTTACACCAACACACAGCAATAAACTGCAATAGCACAGGGAGCCTTGTATCATTGGTCATTTACTAAGGGCCCGATTCGAGTATCCGAATAATTCCGATTTGCGACGATTTTCCCTGAATTGCCCCGGGATTTTGGCGCACGCTATCTGACTGTGCCGCATCGGCGCCGGCATGCATGCGACGGAAATCGGGGGGCGTGGCTGTAAAAAAACCCGACGGATTCGGAAAAACCACCGCATTTTAAAAAAAAGTGTCTCTTGACACGCGCTTACCTGCACCCAGCGGAGGACGGTGAACTTCAGTGCAATCCGATGAACCTCAGCACAGCAGCGACACCTGGTGGATGTCGGAGGAACTGCCTTAGTGAATCCCGGCCGGACCCGAAACCTCCGCAGAGAACGCGCCGCTGGATTGCGACAGGACCGGGTAAGTAAATCTGCCCCAATATTTTCTCTTAGTCAGTGCAGGTACACAATTGATTTTTTAAAGTACTTACTATTTTCAGTAGTGGAGAGGCACACTACCTGTAACAGCGCAGGCACCATTGTTCTAAAAACAGCATCTAACCATATACAATCGCGGTAGCGCCAGTGTATTATCTTTTTACTAGTCTTTAAGACTTCCAGGCCTGTAATAGAGCACAAAAACACAGTTTGCCCCTTAAGGAGCTACTCACGGTATAAGACCGGTCCACACAGTCTTTGAAAAAGTCCACAGAAATAGAGAAAATAATTTCACCATTAAAAATGCGCATATCACAAATTCACATAACGAGACGCTAGCTTTCCTATCCGGCCGACCCAGGGTTTCGCCGGAAAGGCTTCTTCCGGGGCGTTGCTAGCGTCTCAAACGCTAGTGCTAGTCTGAATGGTGATATACTTTCAGCAGGAGAAACTGAAGATTGGTGCTGTTCATCGATGTTTTAAGATAGAATAAGAGGGAGAAGAAGAATTTTTGGAGCTCCGGTCATAGTGAAATTATTTTCTCTATTTCTGTAATAGAGCAGTCTGAATAAGGTCTATGGGGGGGCCTAGAAATAGTAAAATAAAGCATTCAAAATAAATTAAATCATCTAAGTTCAGGTCAACCTCAATTCCCTAGAACAGAAACAGGCACAATCATAAACATGTTAGGTATGCCTGTTTCCCAATATGCCAAGTCTATCAAAATATTAAAATGAATATTTCCGTTGGTGAACCCTCGAACTGAAAAAAATTAATAATGAATATCCGATTCACCACTTTTTTTGTCATTTTGCAACACTTGAATAAAATTGAGCAAATGGTTAAAGTATAAAAAAGTTATTGACCTCAGAATATGGTGAAACAGATTTTTTTTTACAAGTTTTACATTTTGTTCAGTTTATTGAAACATAACAAAACCTATATAAATGTGAAATCAATGTCCTTGTAATGACCTAAAGAATAAATGGGAGTTGTCATTTGGAGAGTACAGTGGAAGCTGTAAAAACAGAGCCCACTAGAAAATGGTGTAACTGGTGTAATATTTTGATCAATTTCACAAAATTTGGAATATTTTTCCAGCTTACAGCAAGGGGTTAAAAAGATGTCATAGGTGACAAACTAAAATTTGCCACAGGTAAAGGACAGCTTAGTCACCATTCTTCCTTTGTCATACATTATTATTACAGACTCTGAACCTGACTGAACCCTTTAAAATATCAAATATCCAGAATTCCGTTCTTGCTATTGTGAGCTGGGTCAGCTCCTGTATCCAATCTCTTTTCTCATAAAATATCATAACAGGAAGAAATTTAAATAGTGGCTGACAAATACTGACTGTTCCATTTTTTGTGGTTATGGGCGATAACTTAACATCCTATGACTAAAACTACCAGATGTCATTTACATGAGATGCACAAAGGGTCTATAGACAGTAACTGCTTGTGTGATGAGAGATCTAGTAAGAGTGCAGCCTAATACACTTTTCCAATATCTCTCTCTTATGTTTGTATTTCTGTAGAAATAACATTTACTACAGCATTCTACAGATTCAAATTACTTACATTAGTCCACGTCCATTATACATTTTCCTTTCATCTATCACCCAGAAATCAGAATCCTTCTATAATTCATTGAAGCTGTATGAAACATTATGAAACAGCATAATTTTTGAAGTCACATAAACTCTGGGGTCATCCCGTCAAATCACTGTTTTCAATGAAAAAATGCAAAATGTAAAGGAAATATAGTCCAGACATTGACAAGGTTTGTTTGTTTTTTATTTGAAGTAATAATTTTCTCTTTCAAACTTTGCTTTCATCAAAAAATGCTCCCTTTGCTGCAATTCAAGCATTGCAGACCTTTAGCATTCTAGCTGTTAATTTGCTGAGGTAATCTGGAGAAATTTCACCTCATGCTTCCAGTAGCCCCTTCCACAAGTTGGCTTGATGGCCAATTTTTGTGTACCATATGGTCAAGCTGCTCCCGCAAAGATCAATGAAGTTGAGATCTGGTGACTGGGCTGGCCACTCCATTACAGATAGAATATCTGCTGCCTGCTTCTTCCATATATAGTTTATGCATAATTTGGTGGTGGGCTTTGGGCCACTGTCTTCTTGTTGCATGAAATTGGCTCCAATCAAGCACTGTCCACAGAATATTGCATGGCAATATGCCATATGGCCTTGTAAAATGGAGTGACAGCCTTCCTTATTCAAAATCCCTTTGACCTTGTACAAATATCCCAATTTACCAGCACCCAAGCAACCCCCATCATATTACTTCACCATAACTGACAGATGGTGTCAGCCACTCTTCCAGCATCTTTTCAGTTGTTCTGTGTCTCCCAAATATTTTTATATGTGATCCAAGCACCTCAATCGTAGATTTGTCTTTCCATAACACTTTTTTCAATCCTCCTCTGTCCAATGTCTGTGTTCCTTTGCCCATGTTAATCTTTTCCTTTATGATATGCATTTTTCTTTGCCCTTAAAGGAGTATTCTCATCTGAGCATTCACATTCAGTTTCATTAATCTGCCATATATAAGTATTTCTTCAATCAGATGTTATTAAAAAAAACATTTGACATTTATTCAAATGATCTAAAATTTGCAGAATTTTTTGGCGCAAAAAACTCAAGACAAAACCATACTTAAGGAAAACTTAGAAAATGTGACTTGACACATTTGTGACAAATGTCCATTTGACAGAAGGAAAAAAATTAGATTGATAAATTACCAAAGAAGTAGGCAAAAACAAGCCAAAAAAGAAATAAGATAAATGACCACCACAGACTTTCCATGTCTTACTGATGTTAATTTGATACTATAGTCAAACTATAGTGGTCAGAGACAGAAAAGCCAAAATGGCCATAGGTACGCAAGTTATGTGGTTGTGAAGGCTAGCCTGTCTGAAACAGAAAAGTTTATATTGGTAAAGAAAAATGTTACATCTTGCCATATTGGAGTCCCTGTCTTGAATGGTCAGATCTAATTTTGGTAGTATGGGGAGGACCTACACATTGTCTATATTGGTTTTAATATTATGGATAATTTATGTATATGAGGGCTGTCTGGCTAGAAGTATTGTTGCCAAGGTGACTACAGCTAAATTTGTGCATCAGTCCAGAGTCCATAGTCGGAAAGTTATGGGATCAGTTTTGTCATCAGTTTCCTGTAACTGTTTTTCTTTCATACTGGTGCCCCTGCGACCCCTGTCTCGGGTTGAAAGTGCACCTGTGTACCTTTGTGTGGGCCGCTCCACCACTCACCTTGCCGTGTTCCAGCTGCGTCTCGCACAGCTCCTTTTGCAAGTCCCGAGCGCATACGGTGCGTCCGCACCCGCTCTCTTGAATTTATAGGGGCAGTGCACCGATAATTGACCCTGGCCAGCTGCCTTTCGTAATAAATTCATAGCCCCTTCCTGTGTTCCCTTCTGGATCTTTGTGGCTTATAGCCTTAGAAAAAAGCTTGTTCCCATGTCCTTTGCGTTTATAGGGATTTTCCGTTGTGTCCTTGTTTCTGTTCCTGACTATGATCCTCTGATGCCTGCCTTGACCTGTTGCTACATCCCCTACTCTGATCCTGTTCTGCCCATCCTGACCTCCTGCCTGTCCCTGACTACGATTCTGCCTAACCTCTGTGTGCCTTGCCTTGGCTGCCACTGCAGACAAAGTCGCACCTGTTGAACTACGGCAGATTCCTCCTGGCAAGATCTATGTCTCACCAGCTCTTCGGAAGAGGATACTAACTTGGGGACGCTGCTCTTGTGTGGCTGGGCATCCTAGGGTGCAGATGTCTATCACTCTCATATCTCATTACTACTGATAGCCAGATCTGTTTAGCGACATTTGAGCTTTTGAGAGTTCCTGTGCTTCCTGTGCTCATAACAAGTCATTATGTCTCAAGCCAGCAGGTCTGCTCCTGCCGTTGCAGCTACCCAGTTGGCTGTGGAATCACATCTCCCATCTTCTTCCGGTAATACAGTCATCTGGGTGGTAACGGATTGGTTCTCCAAGATATCCCACTATGTGTCTTCGCCAGGTCTGTCGTCAGCTACAGTGAGGAAAACTATCCCCATACAGTGAGGGACACTACTGCTTTACAGAGAGGAAAACTACCGCCATACTGTGAATAACACTACCCCCATACAGTGATAAACACTACCACCATACAGTGAGGAATACTACCGCCATACAGTGAGGAACACTACCGCCATACAGTGAGGAATACTACCGCCATACAGTGAGGAACACTACCACCATACTGTGGCGAACACTACCCCCATACAGTGAGGAATACTACCGCCATACAGTGAGGGACACTACGGCCATACAGTGAGGAACACTACCTCCTTACAGTGAAGAATACAGCCATACAGTGAGGAACACTATCACCATACTGTGAGGAACACTACAGCCATACAGTGAGGGACACTACCTCCATACAGTGAAGAATACAGCCATAGAGTGTGCAACACTTCCGCCATACAGGGAGGAACACTACCGCCATACAGTGAGGAAAACTACCGCCATACAGTGAGGAACAGTGAGGAACATTACCAGTGAGGAAAACTACCGCCATACAGTGAGGAACAGTGAGGAACATTACCACCATACTCTGGCGGACACTACCCCCATACAGTGAGAAATACTACCGCCTTACAGTGAGGGACACTACCGCCATACAGTGAGGAACACTACTGCCATACAGTGAGGAACACTACCGCCATACAGTGAGAAACACTACCTCCTTACAGTGAAGAATACAGCCATACAGTGAGTAACACTATCACCGTACAGTGAGGAACACTACCGCCATACAGTGAGTGACACTACATCCATACATTGAAGAATACAGCCATACAATGAGGAACACTATTGCCATACAGTGAGGAATACTACAGCCATACAGTGAGGAACACTACCACCATACAGTGAGGAACACTACTGCCACACAGTGAGGGTTACAACCATACAATGAGGAACACTACCCACATAGAGTGAGGAACACTCCCGCCATACAGTGAGGAACACTACCGCCATACAGTGAGGGACACTACCGTCATACAATGAAGAATACCGCCATACAGTAAGGAACTCTACCGCCATACAGTTAGGGACACTACCCCCATACATTGAGGAACACTACCGGACATACAGTGAGGAACACTACCTCCATACAGTGAGGAACACTACCCAAATGAGGTGAGGTACAATACCACCATGTTCCTTTCTTCTTTCCACAGTTCTCTGAAACACATTGTGATCACGGCCATTTTGCTAATGAAAGGGGAAAAAATCACTGAAAACTTCGGATTCGTGACGAATCAAAGTTTTCCTGAAATTATAAACAAATTTAGAATCGTTAGAACCGATTTGCCTATCTCGTGGAAGTGTCTAAAATAGCTTTGCAGTTATAGACACAATGGATAGGACATATCTTTTACTGCAAATTGACTGTGATTGGATATAAATACATTCAGTTTTGTCCAGCACTTTCTAACCTTTTATGTTTTTTAAGCACCAGAAAATGTAATAATAGATTTGTGCTTGTGGATACAGATCTACAAAGTGCTTTGTCAGCATGGCATTCCTCTGGGAGCATACATGCTAGTGACAATGCTGGTTAGCACGTGTATGAGCACACACCCATTATTAATGATTAGTACACTGGTGCCTATGATGTATTTAGGGTGTCTGTTACTGAATATTACCACTGTCAGTTGAACAAACGTGTGATGATCGCAGTTAGTGAGGAACAAAGAATATGCTGTCAGGCAAATTAGTAAACTAAGCCAGCAGCGGCAGAGGCAAATATATAATGTTGGTAATGCTGCATTATTTGACTTGCTATACTTTTGAGTGACTATAGAGACCTATGTAGACAATACCTTTTTCTTCTACCTGGAGAATGACATTTGCAAGCAGAATGAAAATGATACATTAGTAAAACTGGTTATAAAATCCCCTCCTCATTCTCCAAGCTGACTTCTCAGTTGCTCACAGGTCTGGGAGAGTTTGAATTCGGGTTTCCAAGGCACAATCTATCTTTTGTAGGAAAGGAAGTAATCGCATACTCTTCAGAGGATGTTGTGTTTAAACAATCTACCTATAATTGAATTGTGAGGTGGAAAGCTCAAATGTGAAAGGTGAGTTGAGAAAAAAAAATTCAGGATTTGGCATAAAATACTTTTCTAGTTAAGAAAAGGGAAGGCTAAAAACAGACAGCTATTGTTGAAACACATGTGTGTCTGTCATAAATGTGTCCTGATAACAGATAAGACAAGCAGGGAAAAAGGCAAAAAAAATATTTTAAATATTTTCTATATTTTATTTCTTACTAGAAATAATTATATTTCAGTACCTCTACAGAATGACCTTAAGTATGGAAGTTTTTGTTAACTTTTGAGACTTAATTTATAAAATTCTTTTTAGTTGTATGTTATATATAAAATGTATAATAGAGAAAAAAGAAGTTAAAAAAATTTACCAAAAATCGTTTTCATTGCATACAATAGGAGGAAAATGTTTTTAGGATACATTTTTTGCCAATACCTTCTTTTGTTATTACTAGAGATGGGCGAATCGATTCTAATGAATTGGAATTTGGTTCTGCACAAATCCGAATTTTACTGTGATTCGTATTAACATGGGGCAGAGAAGTCTGGGAAGATGAAAGGAAAACCCTTGATCACATGTGCAGACATGCAGTGACCGGCAGGCTTATGTGATGTCACAGCCCTATAAAAACAGACGGCAATTTGCAATCCTGTCATTTCACACTGCGTGTGCTGCCTCTAGCGTCTAGCTGCTTGTACTCAGTAGCTGATGGAGTGATTTTTTTCTCAAAGCCCCAGGTGGTTCAGTATACCCTAAATTTCAAGTGTTTTTTGTTGATAAAGTAGAAATCAAGAACTCTGTGTCAAATCCACATAGTTGCTGGAGTGATTTTTTCTCAAAGTCCAGGGTGTCAGTTCTTAGGGTTTTGTATACCCCAAATTTCTAATTTTTTTGATTATAAAGTAGATATCACGAAATCCATGTCAAATCAACATGATTAAGCAATATGTCAGACAGAAAGGTGACAGGTAGAGTCCGTGGGTTCGTCAGATACAATACTTAGTTGGCATGGCCTAGGAGCAGGTCAGTGGCCCTCACCTGTCCTCAACCAGCCTCTGTTCTGTTCATTTCCATCAGAAAGAGATTAACAAGGTGGTCTGGGTTCAGCACCACTATACAGTGAGGACGAATTCTTTGAGGACAGTCGGCAGTGAAGAGGTGGGGCTTCGTGCAGTAGGTGGGAAAGTAGAGATGTGGAGAGGGGCACGAGAGGTTATGTTGCACTTGCAAGTAGTCAGGCTATGCATACTGAGACCATTGAGGAGAATAGCAGTGACAGCGAAACACAAATAGACGTTCACACTTGGGAATTGGGTGAAGCCTGGGCTTCATCATCATCATCGAGAGAAGAGGGTGTCAGCTTGTGCTTCAGGCAGCGAAGCAGGCAGCAAGTTGCTACTGTGGCCGTGAGTCAGCATGGTGGCAGCAGTGCAAGGACGGAAGCCAAAAGGCCGCGGGGTACAAAACCCGCTTTGCAGGTCCAAGTAAGCAGTGGCACAGGGGCTCAGCAAGGCAGCGGTGTTAGTAGTCACTCAGCACAGAGTGTTGGTGGTAAAATCATCTTCTCGGCAGTGTGGCAGTTTTGTGTTAAGACACCAGAGGAGCCGAGAATGTGTGTATGTAGAATCGGCGGGCAGAAAGTGAAGTGGGGCCAGGGAGCTAACATTGGCACCGCGGTCCTGCGTCAACACATGCAGCTTCACCATCCAATGGCCTGGGAGAAACGTGTCAGATGTGTTGGTCCATCCTGCCGCCGCAGCAACAGCAGCACCTAGTGGCACACATGCAATTTCAGCCAGTCAAGGCTCCATCATCTCTGCCGAAGGGAGCTGTTTATCTGTGACATCATCTCCCGGTCCAGATGCTCCTGCTCCTCGCTACGCATGGCGGCAGCAGTTGTTGAAGGAGACGATTACAAAGAGACAACTGTATGCGTCCAGCCATCCTAAGGTGCAGAAGCTGACTGTGCTCCTGTCCAAGTTGTTGGTACTGCCGTCCCTCCTTTTCCAAGTCATGGACTCTGCATCCTTCAGAGAAATAATAGCTTGTGCCAAACCGTGGTAAAGAGCGTCATTCAAAAAGAAATCAATGTGTGGCTTTCTCCATGACAACTGCAAATCAGAACCATGGTGACAGACAATGGGAGGAACATGGTATCTGTGCTGCACCGAGGAGGGATGGTCCATGCATAGGCCCTGCATGGCACACGTGTTCTTTCTGGTTGTCAAAAGGTTTCTGAAGTCTTCCACCCATCTGCAAGACATTCTAAAAACTGCACTTCAGCCATTCTTACATAGCCAAGCACAACCTCCTCGAGTTGCAGCGGCAGAACAGCCTTCCCCAACATAGTCTGATATGCAATGTTTCCACCCGTTGGAATTCCAGCCTTCATATGTTAGACCAGGGAGAGCAAAAATAATCCCAAATTATTTTTCAAGTATATAAATGATAAGAAACTAAAAACAGAGAGTGTGGGTCCCCTTAGAAATAACATGGGGGTCATGGTGGAAGGAGATGAGGAAAGGGCCAATCTACTGAATGTCGCCTTCTCAACTGTTTTTACCCAGGAAAATCCCCTGGTGGAAGACACAATGAGGAATAATGTAAATTCTTTTTATAATGTCAACAGTTTAACCCAGGAAGAGGTACGGCGCCGCCTCGCAACCACTAAGATAGATAAATCACCTGGGCCAGATGGCATACACCCCCGGGTTCTGCATGAATTATGTACGGTGATAGACAGACCGTTATTTTTAATATTTGAAGATTCACTGAGGACTGGTTATGTTCCACAGGAATGGCGCATAGCAAATGTGGTACCAATATACAAAAAAGGATCAAATAGCGATCCTGGAAACTACAGACCCGTAAGTCTAACTGCTGTGGTGGGGAAAATATTTGAGGGGTTTATTAGAGATGCTATCCTGGAGTATCTCACTGTGCACAACCTTATAACCCAGCGTCAGCATGGGTTTATGAGAGATCGGTCCTGTCAGACTAATCTGATTGGTTTCTACGAGGAAGTAAGTTCAAGACTGGATCTGGGGGACGCTGTGGATGTTGTATATCTGGACTTTTCAAAGGCATTTGACACCGTGCCACATAAAAGGTTGGTATATAAAATGAGACTGCTGGGAATAGGAGAAAATCTGTGTATCTGGGTAAGTAATTGGCTTAGTGATAGAAAACAGAGGGTGGTCATTAATGGCACATTCTCAGATTGGGTTGATGTTACCAGTGGAGTGCCACAGGGGTCAGTATTGGGGCCACTTCTTTTTAATATTTTTATTAATGACCTTGTAGTGGGTTTACACAGTCAAGTTTCAATATTTGCAGATGATACTAAGCTGTGTAAAGTAATAAATACTGAGGTCGATAGTTTAGCATTACAGAGGGATTTGTGGAAGCTTGAGGGATGGGCAGAGAAATGGTTGATGAGGTTTAATGTAGATAAATGTAAAGTTATGCACTTGGGCCATGGAAACAAAAAGTATAATTATGTTCTAAACGGTCAATTACTTAGTAAAACTGAAGCTGAAAAGGACTTGGGCGTATTGGTGGATGGTAAACTTAATTTTAGTGACCAGAGCCAGGCGGCTGCTGCTAAAGCAAATATAATAATGGGATGTATCAAGAGAGGAATAGATTCTCATGATAAAGACATAGTTCTGCCCTTATACAAATCCCTGGTCAGACCACACATGGAATATTGTGTACAGTTTTGGGCACCAGTGTATAAAAAGGATATAGTAGAGCTGGAACGGGTGCAGAGGAGAGCAACCAGGATTATTAGGGGAATGGGGGGACTAGAATACAATGACAGATTACAAAATTTGGGATTATTCAGTTTAGAAAAAAGACGACTGAGGGGAGACCTCATTACAATGTACAAATACCTGAACGGACAGTACAAGGATCTCTCCAAAGATCTTTTTATACCTAGGCCTGTGACCAGAACAAGGGGGCATCCTCTACGCCTAGAGGAGAGGCGATTCTACCATCACCATAGACAAAGGTTCTTTACTGTAAGAGCAGTGAGACTATGGAACTCTCTGTCGCAGGAGGTTGTTATGGCGGACTCTATGTACATGTTCAAGAGAGGCCTGGATGACTTTCTGGAGAGAAAAAATATCACAGGTTATGTGGATAAAACATTTATTTAATTCTTGAAGGTTGGACTTGATGGACTTGCGTCTCCTTCCAGCCTTATATACTATGATACTATGATACTATGATACTATGACCGCCTGTATGAACAGAGAAAAGCCATTAATGATTTTTGATGATGCAAGTGGACAGGAGTACTCCCCTCTGTAACTTTAAAGTCAGCCACTGGCAGCTCATGCGTGACACCTGCCATTTGCTAAGGCCCTTTGAAGAGGCCAAGTTATTTGTCAGTCGCCAGGACTACGGGATGAATAACGTCATTCCGCTGCTTCATGTTCTGGAACAGATGCTGCAAAATCTGCCTGGTCAGGGCACTGAAGAAGTGGCGATTACATCTCATGGCCACATAAGTCCAGCAGCAGCAGGACATGGAACAGACCCTGCACCAGCAGGTGGTGGCCTACTTGGACAGAATTCTACCACCTCAGCTAGAGAATCCCCTGGACTACGGGGGCAGCCAAACTTGATGTGTGGCTGCAACTTGCGGTGTTTGCAGTAGAGAAGCTGTCCTGCCAGCCAGGAGTGTGGCATCAGAGTGGGTGTTCAGTGCAGCAGGGGTCATCATTACCCCAAGGAGAACCCACTTGTCCACCCGTAATGTGGAGAGACTGACCTTTGTCAAGATCAATCAAGCTTGGATCGGCCAGGATTTTAACACACCAATGCCTTATGCATCAGATTAGATCAGCCATGATGCCTTCCCCAAATGCTGAGAAATGAGTCTTGATTCTAATTACCTACCTCAGCCACTATTCTGATACTGCCACCCGCCTGATGCCACACATCTGCTGCCAGTTGCTCCATTTGCCTCCCACCAACTTTACCAGGGACTGGAAGTGTCACCCACCTCCAGAATTTGTCATTGTGCAACTCTACGACCTCCTGCTGCTGCCGCCATTTCCATACTCTGTCATTATGCCACTCCGTGGCCCACCATGTTGCTGCCACCTTCACACTCTGTTATTGTGCCACTCTATGGCCTACTATGTTGCTGCCGCCACCTCCACATTCTTTCATTGTGCCACTCTCTGCCCTATCTTGTTGCCGGCACCTCCAAACTCTGTCATTGTGCCACTCTGTAGCCTACCATGTTGCTTCCACCTCCACACTCTGTCATTGAGCCACTCTGTGGCCTACTATATTGTTGCAACCTCCAGAATTTGTCATTGTGCTTCTCTCTGACCTCATGCTGCTGCCGCCACCTCCACACTCTGTCATTGTGCCACTCCGTGGCCTACTGTGTTGCTGCCACCTCCACACTCTGCCAACATCCTTTCTAGTCTTTTGGGGGGGTTTCTACATGTATCAGTGTTTAACACTGAAGACCAAACCACGCTCCCTATGCATTTTTTAGCATGGCACAAGTTCTACAACACCATTAACACCATTTAACGTGATCCAACATGATTCAATTTGGGTCAAAAAAAATTTGGAACTATATAAAAGAAAACAACCCCTGGTTCAAAATAATTGAGGTGTAATTTTTTTTTTACGGTAGTGCTACAGATTTTACTTTCAGGCCTATTGTCATCTTCTAACATTCCAAATTTTAATCAATCAATGAATGCCTATTTAATTTCCACAAAGTTACAAATCAGCAATCAATTCTCATCTACATTTATATGTGTTTATTTTCAAGTTCAAAGTCATAATTGCCTTGATTTTTTATTTTATTACAGCTTTTACATATATTACAGATTTTTTTGTAGGATAAATTGTATGAATGGCATTCTTTAATGTCGTGGGAGGCTAGAAAAATTGGTAGTGATTATAGTATAAAATATAGTTGTGCTAAATTAGCATGTTACAGTGATATGTAATATGTAACTTTATTCTGTGGATTAGCATGATCATGGGGATAGCAAATTCATTAAGTTTTTCTACAAGAAAAATAAACTTTTCCTTAACAAAATTTTCTTCATATTCAAACCCAGAATCCAATAACTTTAATTAACATTTCTACATATAAAGTTTTGTTTTATGCTTGAAGAATCATTAATTATGAAATCTCTTGGGCTGCAATAAAATTGTTAAAATGAAATCCCTCTTCCCCACTAAGGCGTTGACTAGACGGTATATATATATTTTTATATTTTATAGTATATTCTTATATTTTAAAGTATTTGGACATTTCACATCAGAGATGCCTAATATAGGTGGTCCCCAACTTACAGATGACCCTAGTTACAGGCAGTCCTCTCTGCGCAATGTGACCTCTGGTGAAGATCTCTGGATGCTTCACTTTACTTCCAGGCTCCAATGATCAGCTGTAAGGTGTCTGTAATGAAGATTTATTGATAATCCTTGTTCCCATCAAAGCTAAATTTGTCTGGAGGTACAATTATAAAATATACCAGTTACGACTTCAAATTCAAATACATATTCAATGTGTTCTATGCATTTTTTTAATATCTTTTCTGGGGGAAAAAAAGGTGAATGTCTTTTTTAAAAACGTTTGAAAATATTTTTGAAAATTTTTTTTCTGTTTTTAATGCCTCTTATGTTGTCTGTTAGCTCACAGAGCAGCATACAGGCAGTCCCCGGGTTACGTACAAGATAGGGTCTGTAGGTTTGTTCTTAAGTTGAGTTTGTATGCAAGTCGGAACTGTATATTTTATCATTGTAATCCCAGCCAGAACTTTTTTGGTCTCTGTGACAATTGGATTTTAAAAATGTTGGGTTGTCATAAGAATCAATATTAACAATAAAGCTTCATTACAGACACATTTGTAACTGTAACTGTTACAGCTGATCATTGTAGCCTAGGACTAAAGTACAATAAATTACCAATATCCAGAGGTCCGTTTGTAACTATGGGTCGTATGTAAGTCGAGTGTTCTTAAGTAGGGGACCGCCTGTATTGACAAAAATGCACTTGTATGACTTGGAGTTGAATAGTCAATATGAAAGTCATGAGTCACTTAGATTCTGTTCTATCTAATGTAAGGGGTTAACAGCTACAATAGGTGCTAGCACCTATCCTGGGTATTAGTGGAGGGCTAATCCCAATTCTATCAGCATGACATAATAGTTTTATGATTGTAACCAACTAGTTATAACATAAACACACAGAATTGTGTAACTGAATATTGCCAACTCTTATTCCTTGCCCAATAGATAGGGCATAAATGTCTTGTTTTATATTCATCACCAGTGCATATATATTTCAATTTATAAAGCAAAGCTGCAATAGTGGCTATCTTTCTGAACAGCAAGCTGCCCCAAGGATGGGAAGATTATTAACTTAAAGAACATAACTGAAAGAAAGTAAATTTTTTGTTTGACTATAAAGATTTGTTACAATACATTTTTAGCCTACAAGACTTATTAGAAAAACTAAGGATTCTCTATATTTCCAGCAATATTCAGGATTGCTTTGCATCTTTTCATATTCTTTCCCATAATTTGTGGAAGCAGCATGGAGTCTTCTTATTTACTCCTTTGTGGTTTTGTAATATTTTGATTAAAGCAACGGAAATGTTTGAATACCCCAATTTCACTTATTTGGACTGTGGCAAGAGCCATTTCTTTCTCATATTGGAAATAATGATGCCACACAACTTAATAAAATGGATAATGTAAACAGAACCATTAATTAGTATAATCACATTATACCCTGGAGGGATTCTGTTTAATTTCACCACATGATCATATATCTTTACTGCCAGATAATCAAACTGGCCAAATGAATAACACACAATGTTGGCAATTTATTAAAAGCCCTTTCATTGTAGGTTGAATTTTTTTTAAATGCACATAGTTCTAAATTCATTAGGGGATAGAACTTTTAGGGAATAGTTTATGAAATATTGAGTTATAAATGCATAGAATGAAAATATAAAAACACAATAAAGCCTTATAACACATTTATATACTAACTATAAGGTAACTAAATTTAAAATGAGTAGTAAGTATTGCTTTATTTGTATTTGTCGAATCAAAATAAAATTATTCTAGGCCCTTAATATTGAGGATTCTATAGGTCATAAATATTATACAGCGATCATACTTTTAGCTTTCCAGACTCTCTGCTTCTAACCCACATCAGCATCCTACTACATATGGAGCTTGACACTAACAGATATGTACACAGTGTATTTGTTGGATATATGGGGAGTGCAATTTAAAAGATTACAGATCAAATTTGTTATTTAGCATTTGTAGCTAAATAGTATCATTATTGATGTACTTGGTGCCTCAAATACTGTTGCATATCTTAATTTACACATTGATCTTTTTAAAAAAAAAAGAGGATATCTATTATCCATATGTGCTAGCTACCACTTAAATGAGTTTTGTTTTCCCCCATTGATGATCATCATCAAGAGGCCAAATGGGCAATTGCCTAGTGCCCCCAGCCATTGGTCATCAGGGTAGGTGACGAATCACCCACCAGGAGGATGGACTTGTCATACTTATATCAATAGCACCTGTGTTAAGGCACATGTGCCATTAATATGCATATTGGGCCAGAACAGACCTATCTGTGTGCCCTGCTCTGTACATTGTGGAGGTTGCAGTTGGTGTGTGATGACATCATCACATGCCACCCACGTCACTGCACAGACATGCAACCCGGTAGAATGGCCGGTAGAAGAGAGATAGCTTTGGCATGGGAAAAGGGATATATTTATTAAATTTATTATTTTATTAATTGCCAAATGCAGATTGAATAGAATAGACTTTTCTTTACTGTTTTTTAGACCCTCTAGGGTACATTAACCCTAGAAGGTCTACCCCTATCCTAGGGGTAGTTTTAACATTTTATATATGCTTTTTATTATATGCATGATGTATATGTTTAGAATGCTATGCTGGAGATGCATTATATGATGCATTATTAAATGAATGTTTAAGATTACCTTTAAATAATAACCTGTTTTGTGCCACTATCATGCTTCTGAAAGGCTCATTAGCAGAAAGTAGCGTTTGGAATGAAACATCTCTTTTTGGAATATTTTGGAGTACTGGAGTACTTTTTTTCTACAAAAAAAATATTTATCTATTTTATCTATATTTATCTGAAACCTGGACGGTTCATAAAATAGTTTTATTTTGGGGCCTCACTATTAGTTTTGCCCAGGGTCACACTTTGTCTAAAAGCAGCCCTGTCTACAGAGTAAATGGTTGTAGAGGTCGCACCAATGGAACCACCATTGTTCATTAGAACTGAGCAACACGTAGAAGAAAGTAACGGCACTCACCGCTAATGTCCTTTATTCAGGTGAAGAAGCATAAAATCACATGCAGGGAGAAGCAAGCCTTGGCAACGGGGCCGTTTCTCGCACTCATGACATCACATATATGCACTCATGTGACCACCAGTGGGCGGAGCCACCAAGACTGAATACAATGTATACTCTGTTTTGCAATATATCAGCATCATAACAATAGATGCAAGCTATGATGATACAAAGTGAGAAAAGATAAACACAATCACATGCAAACAGGTAAGTAATTAAAATCAAAAGTGGGAGGACCGCAGATCCCAGCAAGCATCAACCTTGCCTAGTTGTTCATATGAGGTACCACCCTGATATTAAAAACAAACACAAGGATTGACCACCTTATACTATAGGTTAAAGAACTTATGATGCATGCACACAGTCATAAACATAGACCTCACATGGAACATGTATGAAAAATACCAGAGTACTGACTTAGACAGAGGAGAAAATTAATTATGTCTACTGCAACAAAAGTTGCTACGGCATCCACATTATTAATGGCTTCAATAGTACAGACCTCTTAAGTGGGTACACAGCATATGGCCAATGGCTGAGGACAAAAAAAAAATAAAAAGGACATGCAGATACACAAACATAATAACGTATTGGTTTAAATAGATGGAAAGGGGCGAAGTAACCAGGGTAAAGTGTCCTCACAAAAACACCCCAAGTTCATTACGGTCGTTCAGGCCCAGAGGTCCCAACGCTCTGAATTTTATAATATGTCTGCGTTCTTGCTGGAGGGGAAGTAAAGATCGATCTCCTCCTGCTGTGGGGCAATTGACTCGCTTCTCCCTGCATGTGATTTTATGCTTCTTCACCTGAATAAAGGACATTACACTTTTCTAACAAGTGCCGTTACTTTCTTCTATGTGTTGATATGGACTTTTATTTTTATTAACTGAGCACCACCGCATGGTACTGTACCACGATCTCTGGTTCCAGGATTGGTCTGTGGCTTAATGTGTGTCGAGTGGGGATCCTGCTCTGATGGAAGATAGTGCCTGCCAGTTTTCCTTCATGTGAACGTTCACTAGAACTGAGATCCTGAACCCCCTTATTACTTGATACTGTGGTCGTTCACTGAAGACTTCAAAAAGTTTTTTGAAAGAAAGAGTTTTCGTTATTTACTTCCCACATTCAAAAAGTCATATCTTTTTTTCATTTTTCCATATACAGCCATTTTTAATGAATTAAAACTTGCAAAAAATGTCTTTATATTTCCTTATCAACAGGGCCTGTTTAGGCTCTTCCTCACTACAGCTGTACAACAATGGATGACCTGGGACTCCAGTGGCAAGAGATTTATCACTCATTCACTGATAATAATCAAATCAAATAATTTTTACAATCTTGTGTTCTATTTTTGATTGTATTCTCTAATAATAATGGGAAGTCCAAGATAGCACAGTGATTTAAAAAGCCTGCTAAGGGTGGATGCTCAGCCACAAGGTTTTTAGCCACAATTATCTTGAATATGGATCCACAGAAAAAGCAGCACTCCAGGATTATGGTGAAAACAGGTGGACATCATGCCATGCCATTGTTACATTTCCATCCTTTTTCTATCCTTCCATTCTTAACTGTGTGTGTGCCCGTTAGCTCTAACAGCAACCTTATGGCCCAAGGTAGCATTGGTTTATAGCTTACTCAATGAGGGCTTTATCAAGACATATTTTGTGCAGAAAGAATGTTTTTTTGATGATTAAAAATCCATTAAAGGTTTCCTATACTGTGTAATTTGTTGTTCACAGCAGCTTTGTAAATGGTTAAAAGAAACCTTTCACCAGCTTTACCCACTAAGCTACTAGCATTCTCAGGTAAAATATGAATTGTACTTTCGAGCTTTACCTTTTTTTGTTAAATCTTGCCCATTTCCGTATAAAAATTCCCTTCCAGTCATATGCAAATGAGCTGAGGAGAGTCGCTCTTTGATGTTGAAGGGGAGCGTCATTTCATATGCCCATGTTGTTTGAAATGTGCATTTTTTCAGAAATAATGTAATTTCCATTGATCAAAGTTGTTGTATTTTTTGGAATGTTTTCACCATTGTACCATTAGAACACTGGCTCTTACCTGCTTGTGGCCTCCAGGTCAGCACGGTGGCTTAGTGGTTAGCACTACAGCCTTGCAGCGCTGCAGACCTGGGTTCAAGTCCCAGGGTCAACATCTGCAAAGAGTTTGTATGTTTTCTACGTGTTTGTGTGGGTTTCCGCTGGTTTCCTCCCACACTCCAAAACATACTGGTAGGTTGATTAGATTCTGAGCCCATGGGGACAGGGACTGATCTGGCAAGCCCTGTGCAACGCTGTGTAATCTGTGCGCACTATATAAAATAAAAGGAATTGCTACAATTATGGTTTGAAATACACACACAGATTACATATATTAAAGAAATTACAGACTTGGAATGACCTTGCTATTGCTAATAAAGCCACCCTTTTGGCCTTCATCTGGACAACCTGCTGTCGGAGGTTTTCAGTCACTTTGGAAAGGCACTCCATTTTGCAGTGGAAATCTAGTTAAATAGGAAATTTTGTAAGGAAATTAACACCAGGTGCCAGAATAACACCAAAAGCGTGCAAGTATCTGAAAATGTTCTCTAGTTTTTATCATTTTACAATTATCTCATTCACATTTTATTCTGTGCTTTAGAATATATATATAATTTACAAAATTGCTCCTATGTTAGAATATATTCACATAGGACTACACAATGATCTTGACATATATGTTGCTGTGTGTTCTCTAATTTTGATATCGATAGAGTATGTTTAATACATGTATATAAATTTTAAAACTTATACAGTACAACTTTTATCCAAATTTTTTTAAAAATAAGTGCACTTTTCCAAGTTCATTCTTAATAAACTGAATAAGACTAAGATGCATTATCAGGTATAGTCAAAGGACAAGGGTGACACTTTCTAAAATGAGAAAATTATAATAATAACTAAAGCTTTTCATCATAATCTGCAGTGCTGTACAAAAATCCTATCTTTCAATCCTATCTTTTTTAAAAAAAATAAATAAATAAACAGCAGATCTGATAATTTACATAAATAAAACGATTTACCCAGTGTTTTTTGCTACAAAGTTGGAAGACATCTTGAATGCAAACACTTATCTATATTTCAGCTGTATTTTACATTCATTTGCAAATGTATCCAAATAAAATAAAACATCCAAGTCAGAATATTAAAAATTGTATTACAGATGCTTTGTTCTCTTTCTATTTCTTGTGTAGATTTAAATTTGTCCTTTGCTTTTAAATTCCTTAATCGCCCATCTATTGTAACTTATTGCTACCTTTTTACTAAAGGTGAAAGGTCAGAGTTATTGACATAATCCTGTGGACACTTCAAAAGATGAAGATTAGTGGCAAAGCTTAGAACTAATGCCCCTGAGATGGTTATTTGTCAAAAAGTTGATATTATTGATGGGAAAGGAAGAGCTGTGTCATTTATCTAATAAAGTCAGAATATATTCAAACTTAACGTGACACTTTCTCCAAGCTGTTTCAAAATACAAATAAGAAACCCTAGCATCAAGGCATAGCTATTTTGATTATTAAAAAAAGTTTTAGTACATAAAACTAAAAAAAGAACAGAAGTTAAAAAGAAAAGGATCAATTACTTTATTATGTTACTGCATTTCATAAGCAAATACGAAAAATATTCAGGCCCGTTTAAATTTTCCCTCTGTGTTCCATTGCAGCCTATTGGTAAGATCAATAAAGTTCTTTTTTTCGCTCCTTATTATACACTCTGCATGCCATTTGACAAAAAAAACTGAAACATACCATATATACTCGAGTATAAGCCTAGTTTTTCAGCACAAAAAAATGTGCTGAAAACCCAAACTCGGCTTATACTCGAGTAATAAAATATAGGTTTTACTAGGTTTTTGTGGTAAAATTAGTGGCCTCTGCTTATACTTGGGTCGGCTTATACTCGAGTATATATGGTAGATTTTTTTTTTTTCTAATTTATTAAACAAGATAACATAAATAGTCAGACCCTTTGCTGTGACAGTCATATTTGGTCTGCTAATTGGGAGGAGGGATTAGTTTGCACAGCTGATAAATTAAGGGATAACAACTCAGTTTTGAGCTTGCTCATTTTGGCTTGTGCCAAAAAGTGGAGTTTAAAAATCTGAGTTCAAAAAAGTGGAATCCACAGAACTGTAAGTAATCTTCATTTAATATCTCTTGATTTATACACTTTTCACAGTTTTGTAACTAGGATATGGCTAGCAAGATTGGTGGCATGCTCCAGTGCACAATCTGCTGTATCTTTACACTACCAGAGCAAGATTTCCAGGGTGAATACCACTGCAACAGATGTGCCCATATTTTTCTCCTGAAAGCTCAAGTTAGAGATCTGGAGGAAGATATTGCACATCAGTGAGCAATCGACAATCTTGAGAGGAGGATTCTGCTCACTGAGCAAGCAATAAGCGGGATAGAAGTGGAGAGAGGAGGAAAAAAAGCCAGGAAGACCATCTAGGTTGCTGGGTTACTGTAAATAGAAGGCGGAAAAGGGGCCAAGTAAAGGAAGGCCAACTCTGACTCTTAACACACAAGCGAAATGCAAAATTGTGTAATGAAATGGCAGTCCTAGTGGATCCTGCTCTCCCTAACAGCCAGGGGAGCAGCCAAGGAAGTAGGAGGAGGAATGGAAGTGCAGGTAAGCTAAGATAGTTAGTGGCTGTATGGGGACTCTATAGTCAAGATGGATAGAATAATTTGCCACCAATGGCTAGCCTCAACCAAATGTCTCCCTGGTGCTAGGGTTTGGCGTGTGGTGAAAAGGTTGGATAAATTATTGGGAGGGGCTGAGGATGACCCAGCTGTTGTGGTTCATGATGGAACCAATATCAGAATAGAAAGTAGGTGGTGGAGCCTGAAGAATAGTTTTAAAGAATTAGGTTCAAAGCTTAATGGAAGGGCCTCCAAGGCTAGTATTCTATGGAATACTACCTTTGCCATGTGCGAAACAGAGAAGACAGTGGGAGCTCAGGGAGTTAAATGCATGGCTCAGATCCTGGTGTAGAGTAGAGGGATTTGGGTTCCTAGAGCATTGAGCTGACTTTTCATTGGGGTATAAACTGTTTTCCGCAGATAACTTGCACCTAAATGGAAGGGGGGCTGCTATGCTGGCGGTGATGATCCTAGCAGGGGTGGCAGAGTATTTAAACTTGGATTGAGGGAGGAGAAAAAGGAAGAAGCTAAAATGGTAAACAGGTCAGAGAGGGGACAGCCCATGTTGGTGGGTGGTGAAGTGGGTGGTAAATGGGGGAGTAAGGCAGTGGATAGGGAGATCAAAGTTACAAAACAATAGCGAGGATATATGTGCCAGTAAAATTAATATAAATCAAATAAATAACCGTGAAAAATTAAAGTACATGTTCACAAATGCCAGAAGCATCACAGGCAAAATGGGTGACCTTGAGACTTTGGTATTACTTTCTCTTCTGAAATCAATTCTTAATGCAGCATCCCGGCCTGTCTCTCAGACCAAATGCTACATGGATGCCTCAAGCTCGCGCCAATCACTGCACTGGGTGCCGTCTCTTTCTGAATTCAGTTTAACATAATAACCCTCATCAACAAAGCTCTTCATAATGCTGCACCTCCCTACCTCTCTTCTCCCATCTCAGTCTATTGCACAACCTGTGCTCTTTAATCTGCCAGTGATTAGATTAATCTCTACCTTAATTTGAACCTCTCATGCACATCTCAAAGACTTCTCCCTGGTCGCACCAATTCTCTGGGATTCACTTCCATGCACTCTGAGAATAATACCAACCCTCCAAAGTTTCACATTTGCTCTTAAAACAAATTTTTTAGGCAAGTCTATCACACTTGCTAAATGCATGAAATGTCAACTCTCTCTGTACTAATCCATCCTGTGTTCTCCTCCCATCTCTTATCTGGCAAACACCAGATGTATACCAAGCTCCAGGCTTCTCTGCAGTCACTTTCACCTTGGACTTTGTAAATAAGATGGTAGCTGAAGAAAGGTTCAAGAAACAGAATTTTTATTTATTGAATTATTTTATACTGTTCCACTAAAAAAGAATGGCTAGACCATTTTACAAGCTCTTTTACCTCTTGTGTCACCCCCTTCATCCTCATAGAATGTAAGCTCCTGTGAGCAGGGCCCTCACTCCTATTGTTCCATATGACTGTTTTTACTCTGTAATGTATTATTATATTGCCCCCTATGATTTGTAAAGCACTACAAAATTTGATGCCGCTATATAAATAAAGAATATTATTATTATTATTATTATTATTATTATTATTATTATTATTAGAGGAACAGTTAGATGTATTTGGTGTAGTGGAGACATGACTAGATGGATCACATGTTTGGGGTGTTAATATTCAAGGTTTTACACTCCTACGTAAAGACAGGGCAAATAGGAGGGGAGGTGGTGTATGTATGTATGTCAGAGGAGACTTAAAAGCGATTATGAATGAGACAGTGGTTGTCATGGTGCTCCCATGACTCATGTCTCCGGTCTCAGGCTCACCCGTACCCATATCTGTGCTCCAGAGTGGTGTCCGCATCACTTACATGTTCCTGTTCCTGCTCCGGCGATGGTGCGTGCACATCCCTGTCTCCTAGGGCCAGCACACTGTTGATTGGTGCTGGACGATCTCAGAATCTGTCATAACCCAGCCTCTCCCTGCACACTTTCCTGGATCTTTATTACTCTTGCCTTAGTTAAAAGCTTCTCCCTATGCCCTGTGATTGTTTGGTGAATTCTGTTTGTGACCCCGGTTTCCTCCCTGACTACGTTGCTGCCTGACCTAATTTATTGCTAAGTTCCCGACTTTGATCCTGTGCTGCATGTCCTGACTTCCTGCCTGTCCCCGGCTACGATTCTGCTCAACGTCTCTGTACTTCGCCTTGGCTGCCACGCCAGACAAAGTCTCGCCTGTGGAACGACCTGGTGGTACCACAGCAAGTCCAACGCACCTTGCGGCGGGCTCTGGTGAAAACCAGGTACAACTTAGACTCCGGTCCCAGGTGTCGGCTTACGTCATCATCCACAGTGGCCCAGTGGTTCACTACCCCTGGAGCCTGACAGTGGTCAATGAAGAATGTGAGGAGACTAAAACTTTGTGGGTTGAAATTCAAAGCCAGGAGTGCTTTGAGAAATATATTTTTGGTGTAATTTATAGACCCCACAATATCTCTGAGAAATTAGAGGGTGACCTTTATAAAACAGATAGATCATGGTGTTCAGGAGGGGACAGTAATGATCATGGGAAACTTTAACTTTCCAAATATAAATTGGGGTCAGGGATCTTCATCATCTTTGAAGGGGAGACATTTATCTACTTTCTGCAGGATAATTTTATGGTACAGCTTGTAGAAGATCCCACAAGAGGTGATGTTTTGTTGGACCTTGTCATTTCTAACAATGCTGAAACCTTTGGGAACAGCGATCATAACACAATTTTTTTTTGCTCTTAAACTAAAAAGCAATTTCCCGAAATTCAGGACTGCATTAGAGCAGTGATTTTCAACCAGTGTGCCGTGGCACACTAGTGTGCCGCGACACATGGTCGGGTGTGCCGCGGGGAAAGTTCCCCAAACTATGGTGCCCCCTGTGTTTTGTTTCCCGGCAATGCGCAGCGATGTAAAGTGAGAAATACTATAGTCATGAGGCTGGAGTACTACAAGTACCAGCTCATATGCTGAGTATATGAGCTGGGCATTGTACTTTGGCCTCATGACCATAGTACTTCTCATTGTACTCCTTTATATTGCAGTACATGAGCCACATAATAATCAGCACCATATACTAAAAACAGGGAGAAACTGAGAACTGTTGAGGAAGAGGTTTCACACTCACTCACTGAGTGAGTAAAATAAATTTAGAATCTATATTATTAACTATATGTATAATATGACTGTTTTAGTGTCATTATGTGCTATTTTGGTTGGTGGCGTGCCCCAGTATTTTCTAAGTGTAAAAAGTGTGCCGCGGCTCAAAAAAGGTTGAAAATCACTGCATTAGAGGATATAGACTGGTATCAGATACTGTCACATGATGATTGTTAAATCGGAGAAATTTAAATCTATACTAGGTCATTATACTTCTAAATTTATTCCTATAGGTAACAAGTATAGACAGGCTAGATTACACCCTCCGTGGCTTACAGCTACAGTTAAAAGGGAAATTAATGATAAATGTTAAAATATAAATCTAATGGGTCACCTGAGGCATTCAATAATTGCAAAAGACTTAACAAAATCTGTAAGAAGGAAATAAAATCTGCCAAAATACAAAATGAATGACAGGTGGCCTAAAATGGCAAACCAATCCCAAGTATATCAATGCAAAAAAAGGGTCAGAGCAGGTTGGAACCCTATATTCGGAAAATGGGGCATTGCTGACTGGCTACCAAAGGAAAGTATTTCACTGCTCAGTTCAATCAGACGTATGTATGGTTAAAACATAACCTTTATTTGTAAAAGATAAAATCATAAGACACCAACATAAACCGTAATGATAAAGTGTCCCTCTACTACAACAACTAATAAAATACTCCACTATCCACAGTACTCCACAGACCAAAGGAAAGGCAAAGATACTAAATGGGTTATTTAGCTCAGTTTATACAATACAGGAAAGAATTTCTGACGTGGGTGGTGCCAGTGCGGTTGATGCATCTTGTGAGCTCAATAAAATAAATGTGTACAAGGCTCCTGGACCAGATGATTTACACCCCAGAGTTCTTAAAGAACTCAGTTCTGTTATTGCGATTTCTCTGTCTTAAATCTTAAGAGATTCCCTAATGGGCTGGTATATTGCCAAGTGACTTGAGCAAGGCAAATGTGGTGCCGATATTTCAGAAAAGGCTCTAGAACTTTGCCAGGCAATTACAGGCCATTATAACAGTTATCACCCAAATTTTGTCAAAAAGGCCCTTTCTTATGGGAAATTTAATCACCTGTGTAGAATCAATAGTACCCAAGAAGGTTTTGAATAACAGGTGGAAGATCTCAGACTCAGGGTCCAAAATAGAGGGTATCCAAGACCTGTTATTCAGGAGGCATATGAGAGGGCCATACAAGAAACTGTATTATAAAAGAGCATTTCCAAAGCCCAAGTGAAGGGTGAGAATAGTATTGCTTTTTGTTTTGATTTTTCGGAGATAATTAGGTCTGCAATTTTGAAGAATTGGGATATCCTCGAATACGACACAGATTTAGGGGATATAGTGATAAGAAAACCATTCATAACTTTTAGAAGAGGCAGGACAGTGAAAACGCACCTGGTTCATAGCCGCTTGAAGAAAGGGAAACAGAACACCTCAAAACTGGCTAAAGAAGGCAATCTCAGTGGGGCGTTTTAGGTGTAGAAATTGCAGTTTCTGTGCACAATACATTAAATTTCAAAAATAAAGATTTGGGAACCAAACAATAAGCAACAATTAGCAACAATTCCTAAACTGTAGAACATCATTCGTTGTTTATATTATCCTTGCAGACTTTTTATGGGACTGGCTGGCTATATACATTAGGGGCTGGATATATACTTCAAGGGCTGACAGGCTATATACATTAGGGGCTGGCTATATACTGCAGGGGCTGGCAGGCTATTTACTGGGGGGATAGGAGCTGGCAGGATATATACTGGGGGAAGGAGCTGCAGGCTATATACTGGGGGTAGGGGCTGGCAGGCTATATACTGCAGGGACAGGAGCTAGCAGGCTGTATACTGGGGAATATGGGCTGGTCAGTTTTATACTGGCTGTATGCTGTGACCGATGCATTTCCCACCCTAGGCTTAAACTCGAGTCAATAGATTTTCCCATTTTTTTGTGTTAAAATTAGGTACGCCGGCTTATACTTGTGTCAACTTATACTATACACATATATGTATAATGATCCCAACATTTCAACAGACAAGTGATACATTTTCAGTATGTAAAACATACCAGGAAGAAGAGCATTTCAACATCAAACATGAGGATAGGGATAACAAATCTTCAACAGAAAAGTGATATTCGAAGACAAAAATTGGGATAATAACCCAAAAAACTACAACAAATAGATTATATACTGTTTAGGTGTATTACACAATAATTTAACCCATAGAGAGGGGATAATGATCCCAAAAGCAAAACAGCCAAGAACAAATAATGTATTGAATGCACAGCAACATATTTTAATGCAATAAAAAGGGGATAGTAACCCCCAAACCAAAATATACAAGTCAAAAATATTTTGCATAGATTAGCAGTAGTAGCCAACAGGCTGTATTGACCCCAAAATGATGGATGGCAACAACAATGCACAGGGTATATTGACCCCCTAAACAATCAATGATTGTCTGCTTCTCCAGTTCTGTCACCAACAATATCCTCCAAAAGAATGAACATGTGAAGTTGTGGATGTTGTATACCTATCCTTCCAAGGTATTTGATACAGTGCCATATAAAAGATTTGTACATAAAATATGACTGCTGGAACAAGGGGAAAATCTTTCTATTTGGGTAAGAAAGTTAGTTAGTGGAGATTTAATATTTGCAGATGATAGTAAACTGTGTAAAGTAAATTACACAGTAGAGAATAGTATAATGGACACTTTGCTTGTTGCTTACGGCTCTTTGTTGCATACATACAGTAAGGCATATACTATTGTAGGAAAATGCCAGTGATAAGCTGTGTCCGTATGAGATGCAACATTATCCCTGAAAATCTCCCCCCCACAAATAATGTAATATTGTATTGTATTGTATAATATTACATTTCTGGAAACTGTGGTGCACTTACTCACCCCGTCAACGGAATTCACAGAATCGCAACACCCCCTCTACTTAAATACCTGTGCAAGCCATTTTCTTATTCAAGATAGAGCACAGTCAGAAAAAAGAGCTGCCAAAAGCCTAAGTAAATGTGCCCCTGTATGTTTTAAGTAGTAAAATTCTTGGATAGTAAAGTTAATTTTAGTGAAAAGGGTCTGCTACTTCAGCAAATAATATTATGGCATGTATCAAGAGAGGCATAAATTCTCATGATAAGGACATAGTTTTGCCCTTATACAAATCACTGGTCACACCACACATGGAATATTGTGTACAGTTTTGTGCACCAGTGTATAAAAAGGACACAAAAGAATTGGAATGGGCGCAGAGAAGAGCAACAAAGCTTATTAAAGGGGTTTTCCAACGAAGAAAACTCTAACTTCGCCTAACTTGCTGATCAGTGGGGGTCTCAGTGTCTTAGAATTCTCGTCACTCCGTCAGATTAATAGAGCAAATGGCTACGCATAACCGTTCTGCTCCATTAATCTCTATGGAGCTGACTGAGATCCAAAGAGATTAATGGATCAGAATGGTCATGCGCGTTCCATTAATCTGACGGAGCGAAGAGGGGTCCGAAGGATAGGCCCTAACTTTGCTTTGTGGGAAAACCCCTTTAAGGGAATTGATGTTCTACAATAATTGGAGTTATTTGGAAAAATTAAGGGCTGACTTCATTACAATGTATAAATACCTGAATGGAAAATACAGGGATCTTTCCAAAGTCTTTTTTATAGCTAGGCCTGTGGCGAGGACAAGGAGGCATCCTCTACTTGTAGAGAGTGGATTTTACCTTAGACAGAGGTTCTTTAATCTAAAAGCATTGAGACTACAGGAGGTTGTTATGGTTGGATGCCTTTATGGGGAACAAAATATCATATCTTATAGGAATAACACTTTTTGTAAGTACCAGACATACTCGAGTATAAGCCGATCCAAGTATAAGCCGAGGCCCCTAATTTTACCAGAAAAACCTTGTAAAACCTATACATTTTTTACTCGAGTATAAGCCGAGTTTGGCTTTTCGGCACATTTTTTTGTGTGCTGAAAAACTAGGCTTATACCCGAGTATATATGGTATTCCTATATGAATCCTTGTCTTTTCCTGTTTATGGCATGGAAACTCTATCCCAACACTCAAGTAGAAAGCAAATGGTGGAGATCTTGTAGGATGAGTCATTAAAAGACTCTATAACATCACACAGGCTGCTTTGCATGTCAAGAACTGCTTCCATCCTTTTTTTCTTTTGCTTTCAACCACCAATTCGGATTCATAATGAATCACATTTCATAAACTTTGGATCAAATCCCGATTCATTCACTTCAATTTGCTCATCTATAGTCTGTATAAATTATGCCTTAGACAATGAAGTCTACAAAAATTGTAAAGGAAAATCTATCCCAACAAAATAAGTTGTTCACTGGTATATGTAAATTATTAGGCATAGAAATCCCTTTAGTATTTCATAAAAACTTATACTTACCCCATTCTTGGAAACAGGAGGTAATGCAACATGTCACATTACCAGAACTATTTAAAATTGGTACAACCAATACATCTCTCCTCAATTGAGTACAACCAACACATCTTTCCTCAACTACTTGCTATATATTGACTTTCAAAAACACTGCTCACCAAAGGAAAAGAAAGTAGCAGAAAAAATGGACAGAGAAGCTATTTTACTTAAGGGAGCCTTAACTAGAGCACCCTCTGATAGGGTATGAAATGTCCTTTTCAGGATTCTTCCGTTTGCCCATAAAAAGTCTCCACCAAAGTAATTTTTAAATGTAAAGAAAAATGTTGTCTTTGCCAGAGAAGGGTCAGGCTCAGGTGCTGGAATGGGGTGTCACTTTAGCTGGCTATGTATTGTGTCATATAGTAGCTAGCTACAGTAGCCAGAAAACCATAGATAAAGGCAGTTTAAGTCAATAAAATCTTCATGAAAAAGCGGGAAATGCCTTAATCGAAAGTGTGAAATGTTTTGTAAAAGTTTTGGTGGAATAAACTCACCAAAGGAAAAAAAAGAACTACACTCCCTCACCTGTCCTCCTCTTCAACCTGAGACTGGGACATATCTTCTCTAATCTTGACATGCAGCGTGAGGTATCTATCATGCAAGAGACGTGACTTCATGCTGGGAGAGGGAGGTGGTGAGGGCTAGAATAATTAGCAGCCCGGAGCACCAGACATTTTCTAGGTAATCCCAGTGTTTCAATATCAGGGAAGACAATCACTGGTATCAGGATGAAGAAGAGGACAGGTGAAGAGGAGTATGTGTAGATTTCCTATAAGGGCCAAGCCCAAAATTCCAAATCTGCCATGCCTGACTATATGCCATTATAACCTTAGAACAGTTTAACTTACTAAGGTGATTTGCAGATTGTTTTTTCTCATGATATGCAATACGTGACCTTAGTGGTATATTTTGGTTGAAATGATTTTCCAATTTCTAAATGTCATGCTCATCATGCAGATAGTTTAACCTCCAAAATATGTTACTAATTAACTTTTTATTAGGATCCTCGGAGGCTTACAAATCAACCATCAATTTTTCAGATTTTCAAGAAAATTTTAGATGCAATTTCTTTATAGGCCTATTCATATTTATAGGGGTTTTAGAAACCCCCACAAAGATGCATTGGCTGACATGCACAGTGGTAGATCCTGTCAGAAACAGGATCTGTCACTCAGGGGCTGAAGACAGTCCATTAGCTGCCATGAAGACTATCAGCATCCCCAGAAACTGGCGTGCAGGGAGGTGGCAATAAAGATGGGTGCAGGTGAGAACGCCCTAAAGATGTTGCAGTCATGTTTGACCACTGCGCCTGCAGCCGGAATTGCAACTATTACAACCCTAGCTCTTAATAATAATAATCTTTATTTATATACAGAAAATGCTCCCACACACTGTAACGGTTTATAGTTGTTACGGTTACAGTTTCATGCAAGGTCCAGGAATGGAAACAACCCGCCAACTCGGATGTAAATGTTTACCTTTTATTTTTGTTTTATACACCATATATACACCATGCAACATAAATAATATGTTATCTATGTTATGTTTCTATGCTATATCTATGTTAAATGGGTCAGTTAGATTACGGCATTAATATAGCTTTTTTTTGTTTGAATAATTTGCATAATAAAATCGCATTTGTAGACATAAATCACTTGTTTTTGCATTGCCATCTTCTTAGATGTGTAACATTTTGATTTTTTTTTTGTTCATTGAGCAGTATACGGCATTACTTTTAGAATGATGGGTTGTACTTTTTATTGGAATCATTGTGGTGTAAATGTGACTTTTTTTTAAATTTTTATTGCTTTTTTGTTTTGGCCTGTTTTTTTTTTTTCACTGTAGGGCTTAAAATTATTTTTATTGTACGGGTTGTTGCGAACATGGCAATATCTTTTTAGTGTCCCACACTGGAACACTGGCACTAAGGTGATCATCTTATCGCTTATTTCGCTTGTATCAAAGTAACACACTGCCATACTGATGTATGGCAATGTCAGCCTTGGCGCATGCATAGGCCCCAAGAGGAACTCTTATTGTACTGCTGAAAGGCTGCCATTCAGACAATCCACACACCCCAAACCTGGCACTGTATTTGTGGGGGTCGCATACAGCCGGGCCCCCACACTGCTGTCACTATTGACAGTTTTCAATTGTGAGAGCATTTGTGGGCGTAAACACACGTCCAGAAATGGGAATTACCCACCGTCCTAGGTCGTTTAGAGTTTAAAGTACATGTATATTACCTTTTTAGCCAAACAATTTCATGTCTTTGAAGAGAGTGTGTCTCCACGATCAAAACTGTCTAAAAAGTAAAACTAAGAAAATGACCAATCAAAATGCTACTTTTTAGGGCATTTTGAGAAATAAACATTTAACCTAGTCATTATGGACAACTGAATGATTTCACTACCAATTCTGATGGCTGTAGAATTGTGAATGTAGCTTCAGACTACATAAAACATGTACATTAGAATCAAATATCTTTATTTGACTTATACAGCATATGGTTATTACCTTTGTTAATGGTTCATTTAAATTCAGGATTAGAGATGAGCGAACATGCTCGTCCGAGCTTGATGCTCGGTCGAGCAGACGTTGCAGTCCATGTTTTGACCACTGGCCTGCAGCCGAATTGCAACTTACAACCCTAGCTCTTAATAATAGATAATCTTTATTTATATCAGAAATGCTCCCTACCACACTGTAACGGTTATAGTTGTTACGGTTACAGTTTCATGGCAAGGTCCAGGATGAACAACCGCCAACTCTGATTAAATGTTTCAATCCCTTGTAGGGTTACTTTTGATGTTATACACCATATATACCACCATGCAAGCATAAATAGTTATGTTATCTAATTTATGTACATGCATGCTATGTTAAATGGGTCATTGATGACGGGCATTAATATGCTGTTTTTATGTTTGAATAATTTTTTGCATAATAAATCGCATTTGTAGACATAAATCACTTGTTTTTGCATTGGCCCAGTCTTCTAGATGTGTAACATTTTGATTTTTTGTTGTTGTTTCTTGAGCAGTTATGGCATTCTTTTAGAATGAGGGTTGTACTTTCTATTGGAATATTGGGGCAGATTTCCTTACCCGCCATTCGCGCTCCAGCGCGCCTTCTCTGCACAGGACGGGTCCGGCTGGAGTTAAGAATAGTTCCTCCGCCTTCCACAGGTAGGCGCGCTTCGCCGAAAATAATCTAACGTCCCCGGAATGCACCATCCCATAGCATGAAGGTGAGCCGCTCCCCAAGCACCATTTTCGGTTTTTAAATGCGGCTGGTTTTTCCAAACGTCGGTTTCGTTCGCCACGCCCCCGATTTCGGTCGCGCGGCATCCTGCGCCGATGCTCCACAATCCGATCGCGTAGCGCCAAAAAACCCGGGGCATTCATGTACAAGCGCGCAATCGGAATATTCGTAACAACGGGAAAACGCCGAATGGCCGTTTAGTACTGCCCCAGTAGAAATTGTGGTTAAATGTGACTTTTTGTTTAAATTTTTATTGCTTTTTTGTTTGTTTGGAAGCCAATCAAAGCCTTTTTTTTTTTTTTTTCACTGCTAGGGCTTAAAATATTTTTAGTGTACAGGTTGTTGCGAACATGCAATATCTTTTTTAGTGTCCCCACTGAACCCTGGCACTAAGGTGATCATCTATCGCTTATTGTCGCTTGATACCAAGTAACACCACTGCCCATACTGATGTATGGCATGTCAGCCTTGGCGCATGCATAGGCCCCAAGAGAATCTCTTATGTACTGCGAAGCTGCCATTCAGACAATCCACACACCCCAAACCTGGCATCATGTATTTGTGGGGGCGCATACAGCCGGCGCCCACCTGCGTCACTGATGGACCATTTTCAATTGTGAGCATTTGGTGGGCTCAAACTCACGTCCAGAAATGGGAATTACCCCCGTCCTAGGTCGTTTAGAGTTTTAAAAAGAAAGTACATGTATATTACCTTTAGCCAACAGATTTCATGTCTTTGAAGAGAGTGTGTCTCCAGACACAAACTGTCTAAAAAGTAAAACTAAGAAAATGACCAATCAAATGCTACTTTTACGGCATTGTGAGAAATAACAGTCATCCTAGTCATTATGACAACTGAATGATTTCAGTACCAATTCTGATGGCTGTAGAATTTTTGATGTAGCTTCAGACTACATAAAACTGTACTTAGAATAAATACCTTTACTTGACTTATACAGCAGGGTTTATTACCTTTGTTAATGTTTTTACTTAATTCAGGATAGTACACTCACACGGCCACTTTATATTGTTAAAAACCACTGCATGAGTAACGGTTGACCCCCTTTCTTGCCTGTCAGAACTGACCCTCATTCTTCGGGCATAAATCACAAGGTGCTGGAAGCATTCCTCAGAGGATTTTGGTCCATAATTGACGTGATGGCACACACGATTGCCGCAGATTTTTTTTTTTTTTTTTTTTTTTTCGGCTGCACATCCATGATGCGAATCTCCCTTCCAACCCACATATCCTCAAAGATGCTCTCATGTGGATGGAGATCTGGTGGACTGGTGTGAGGCCATTGAGACAGTGAACTCAATTGTCATGTTCAAGAAACCAGTCTGAGTTGATTCCCAGCTTTATACATGGCTGATTTCCTGCGTGACCGTAAGTCCACATAGTTTGCGGTACATGGTTGGGTCATAAAGGGATGGACATGGTCACCAACATACTCAGGTAGACTGGTAGGTTGCAACAACATGCATTGGTAACCAAGGGCCCAGAGAGTGCCAAGAAAATTTACCCCACAAGACACATTACACCACACACCACCACCATGCTAACCGTTGATACAGGCAGGATGGAGCCAGCTTTCATGTCATGTGTTGACGGAGGGAGAGGTGAAACGTGGCGAGATGAGGTCAGCTCCCGCTAAGGGGCACCCCTATCTTCAATCCCGCGCGTACCTAGGCCGCAGCAGAAATCAAAACCTCAGACCATGCAACGTTTTTTGTCTCTTCTAATCTTCTACTGTCCATTTCTCCGATGACTTGTAGCAAATTGTAGACCTCAGTTTCGCTGTTCTTACTGAAGGAGTAGCACCGCTCGTGGGTCTTCGTGCTGCGTAGCCCATCTGCCTCCAAGTTCGACGGTACTGTGCGTTTCAGAAGATGCGCTTCTTCTGCCTACCTGGGTTGTAACGGGTGGCGATTTGAGTCCTGTTGCCTTTCTAATCATGCTCGAAAACAGTTGACAAGTCGCCCATTCTCTCTTACGTCGCCACTCTCTTCCGGCATTGCCCACCCATAGGCCTTTCCACGCCCCAGACTTATCCGCTCCTGGATGTTTTTTCCTTTTTTCTCGTTCGGACCATTCTCTGTAACCCTAAGCTGTTTGCTGAAAATCCCAGTAAATTCACATTTCTGAAATAAATCAATCAACCAGCCCTTCTGGCAAACCAACACCATGCCACCGTCACAGCAAAGGCACTCAACACTTTCTCTCCCCATACGTGATGCTCGGTTTTGAACTAGGCCGAATGTCTTGGACCCTGCCTACATGCCTAAAGCACTGATTTGCCGGCCATGTGATTGGCTGATTAAGAATTAAGTGTTAACGAGCAGTTGGACAGGGTGACCTACTAAAGTGGCCGGTGAGTGTTCATTTCAGGATAAAGCATTTTTTGTCTTTCAGATAATATATTAACTATTAAAAAAAACCCTGTGAACACATTCTCGTAATGCAGCTGCTTGTCCCTATATATGTTTGCACTAATCACCAATTATCACGCGCTCGACCAACGCTGAATAACAGTTATTTTCAATGTACAACCTACATCTGATCAGTGTATTCTATTTGGCAGTCCCCTATTTGAACTTGATGATCTACGAATCAGTAAAATTGGAGATCAATAAAAGATCCAAAAATTCAATTTTTGCTACAGGGTGTCTTACAAGGAGAAAGATTATTAATAAAGACGTGCAGTATTGACCACTGCGCCTGGAGCCGGAATTGACAACATTACCCCTAGCTCTTAATATATAACTCTTTATTTAGATACAGAAGAGCGCTCCCACACACTGTTAACGTCTATCGGTTGTTACGGTACAGTTTCATGCAAGGTCCCAGGATGCGAAACAACCCGCCAACTCGGATTGTAATGTTTACTTTTATTTGTTTTATACACCATATCTACACCATGCAACATAAATACATATTTCTGTTTCTATGTTATTACATCGATGTTGAAATGGGTCAGTTAGATTACGGCATGCATTAATATAGCTTTTTATGTTTGAATAAATGTGCATAATAAAAAATCGCCATTTGTAGACATTAAATCACTTGTTTTTGCCTTGACATCTTCTTAGATGTGTAAATTTGATTTGTTTTGTCCTGAGCAGTATATGTCAATACTTTAGAATGATGGTTGTACTTTTTTTGGGAATCATTGGGGCAGATTTCTTACCCGGCCCATCGCGATCCAGCGGCGCCTTATCTGCACAGGATTCGTGTCCGGCTGGGATTTAAGAAAGGTAAGTTCCTCCGCCGTACACAGGTGGCGCTGCTGCGCCGAAACTAATCTTAACGCCCCGGAATGCATCCCATAGCAGGTTGAAGGTGAAGCGCTCCCCAAGCCGAAAACATTCGGTTTTCAATGCGGCGGTTTTTTTACGAATCGTAGGGTTTTCGTCGGCCACGCCCCGTTTTGTGCGAGCATGCAGGGCGGAATGCGCCACCAATCGATCGCGTGCGCCAAAAACCGGGGCACTCATGTAACGCGGCGCAAATCGGAAAATATTAGGGGTAAACGCGGGAAAACAGCGAATCGGGCCGTTAGTAAATGACCCCCATTGTGGTGGAAATGTGGACTTTTGTAACTTTTTATTGCTTTGTTGTTGTTTGGATGCAAAACTCCCCACATTTAGTAGGGGTTTTTTTTAAGATGTTTTCCATGTAGGGCTTTAAACTCATGTTATGTAAGGTTGTTGGAACATGGAATTCTTTTTAGTGTCCCACACTGGAAACAATGGAAATAATGGTGATCATCTTTCGCTTATTCGCTTGTATCAAAGTAACACCCTCCATACTGATGTATGGCAATGTTCAGCCTTGGGCATGCATAGGCCCCCAAAGAGGATCTCTTATTGTACGGCTGAAAGCCCTTGCCATTAGACAATCCACACACACCCCAACATTTGGCAGTATTTGTGGGGCGGGTGCATACAGCCGGGCCCCCACACTGCTGGCACTATTGACAGTTTCAATCATTTGTGAGAGCATTGTGGCGTAAACGCAGTCCCAGAATGTGAATTACCCCCGTTCCTAGGCGTTAGAGTTTAAAAGGCAAAAGAGTACAGTATATTACTTTTTAGCCCACACCAATTTCATGTCTATGAAGAGAGTGTGTCTCCATGAACAAAACTGGTAAAAGTCAACTAAGAAAATGACACTCAAATGATATTTTTACGGCATTTGAGAAAACTACAACATCTTTACCTAGTCATTATGGACACCTGAATGCTTCAGTACCAATTCGATGGTGTAGAATTGTGATGTTAGCTTCAGATACAGAAAACATGCTTACATTAGAATAAAATACCTTTACTGACCTTATACAGCCTATGGTGTATACCTTGTTAATGGTTAATTTAACGGGATTATACATCACCGGCCACTTTATAGGTACACCAGTAGTAACGGGTTGGACCCTTTTGCCTTCAGAACTTGCTCAATTCTTCGTGGCATAGATTCAACAAGGTGCTGGAAGCATTCATTCAGAGATTTTGGTCCATATTGACACGATGGAATCACACAGTTGCGCAGATTTTTTTTTTTTTTTTTTTTCTGAGAACATCCATGAGCGCATCTCCCGTTCCACCACATCCCAAAGATGCCTATTGGATGATTGTTGGACTGTGGAGGCCATTTGAGTCAGTGAAACTCATTGTCTGTTCAAGAAGAAAGAAACCAGTATGAGATGATTCCAGTTTATGGACATGGCGCTTATCCTGCTGAACGTAGCCATCAGATGTTGGGTACATTGGGTCATAAAGGGATGGACTGTCGCAACAAATACTCAGGTAGGTGTGTGGTTTGCACAATGCTCAATTGGTACCAGGGGCCCGCAGGGAGAGTGCCAAGAAAAATATTCCCCACATCCTTGCACCACCACCAACAGCCTGAACCGTTGAGACAAGGCAGGATGGGATCCAGGCTTTCATGTTGTTGACGCACATTCTGACCATACATCCGAAGGTCGCAGCGAGGAAATCAAAAACTCATCAGACCAGGCAACGTTTTCCAATCTTTACTCTCCAATTCGATGACCTTGTGCAAATTGTAGCCTAGTTTCCTGTTTAGCTGAAAGGAGTAGCACCCGGGTGTATTCTGCTGTTTAGCCCATCTGCCTAAAGTTCGACGTACTGTGCGTCAGAGATGCTTCTGCCTACATTGGTGTAAAGGGTGGCCGATTGAGTCACTGTTGCCCTTTCTATCAGCTCGAAAACCAGTCTGCCCATTATCCCTCTGCCCTTGGCATCAACAAGGCCATTCCGCCCACAGAGAACTGCCCGTCACTGGATTGTTTTTCCTTTTACGGACCATTATCGTTCAACCTAAAGCTGGTTGTGCGTGAAAATCCCACGTCGATCAGCAGGTTCTGAAATAATCAGACCAGCCCTTTCGGCACCAACAACCATGCCACGTTCAAAGGCACTCAAATAACCTTTCTTCCCCATATGAGGCATCGGGTTGAACTGCCAGGAGAATGTTTGCCAGTTCTAATGCCTAAACGGACACTGAGTTGCGCATTGTGAGTGGCTGCTGGATTAGAAAGAAGTGTTACGACAGTGGACAGGGGTTTTTGGTACCTAATAAAGTGGAAAGGTGAGTGTATATCAGGATAAAAAGATTTTTGAAGAGAATAATTAAACTTTATTAAAAAAACCGGAACACATTCAGTAATGCAGTTGTACACATAATCATGTTTGGCAGCTACATTATACCAGTGAATATACATTACTTTTAATGTTACACCTACATGATCAGTGGTATTCTATTTGGCATCCCCTATTTGAAATTGATGATCTAAGTAGTAAATAGGAGAGCAATCAAAAGAGCCAAAATTCAATTTTGTACAGGTTGTCTTACACGGCGACGGATTATCTTAAAAACTAAAAGAAGATGGCAGTAAATTTTTTGAGGCATCTCAGGGAGTAGTTAAAATTTTCAACTCAATACTTGTGTCAACACTATACTTAGTTTGAGGTGTTCTAAAAAATCTAAATAATGCCAATAGGTTTATGGATGGAATACATGGATGGTTATGATGGACAATTTCTTGCCTGCCTGGGGGAAGTATTCGCATCACATTAAAAGAGGGAAGGTCTCAAGTAGGCTAAATTTTTCCCCATAGTCAGCACAAGGTAACTGATGTACTGAATTGCTCATACCTGTGAGTTACTCCAACTGTAATCTACCAATCATCAGTATATATGGAAAATTGTGTATATTGTTTTGGTCAAGTGTACCTAAGTGTACCCTAAACCAATTAAATATCTATTTAAATTGCATGTTCTTTTAGTTCCACGAATCCCGGTCCATTATAAACATGTTGCAAACATCCCCCCAAACGGGGGCCGAGCTTTTCTTGGGGCCTAGCGAAGCCAGGGCCGCAGTACTGAGTGGCTGCGGTGCGGAATAGGCAAGGTAGTGTCACGGTGCTTGGTATGGGGAACCGGAGGGCCTGTCCTACAGCGGGAGGTCTCCTAGCAGGGTGGGGTTGGCAAAGAAATGATGAGGGAGAGGCCTTGCTCTAGCGATTATCCCTGGGGCAAACCCTGTGGGTTAGAGTATGAGTCTCTGTGGGTGGACAGGGTGCCCGTGGTGGTGACAGCCGTAGTCAGCAGGACCAGACGGAGGCCATACGTTGAACAAAAACACACTTACCGTTCTTTATGACGACCAGGGAACCGTAGCAACGTGCCTTGACAGAATGTAGAATGCTGGAGATGCGTTGGAGGGAGCAACCCGGTGGGAGGATCATAGCCTGGATGCAAAGGGCAGGCTGGGCGATGCGATAGCTGTGCTAGTAGGATTGCTTCAGCTTGTCCTGGGTTGCTTCAGGGATCACCTTGAAGGGTAGGATGATACCCCCCTTTTCCTATCACTAATAGCTCTTCGCATCCAACTTTTCAGGCAGAGCTGGGATCACATGCTATGGGTCTTGGCGGTGCTGCGCGTGCAATGGATCTTGGAGTCTCTAATCTGGTCTGTACTGGATTAGCTCCAGAATTCTTATTCTGAACTCTAGAAGTTTCCGACAAGGGGGGTTTGTTACTCCCATGGTCAGGTTGGTGGCTACTCCTCCAAATTACTCTCAGCTCACAGACAGAACACAAGTTATACACATGTGATTGCTGGGAATTGCATCAAGAAAACAATTAACTCATGCCTTACCAGCAGACTCTACCACTGTAGTGTTCATCTATGTTATGTAGTGAAAGCTGTGGGACTGAGCAGAACTACACAGTGCTGACAAGCACATGTGGGAGATTCGCAACAACGTCTCTGCCTTGCATCAGCGAGGGTGTTGCACATGCAACTGAGTTGACTCATGGCCCGATATAATCCTTTAACCACTAGGCTTTCATCAAATGAGAGTGCTGATAGGGCTCTGTTCCACTGAGGCAAGTGATAGGGGACTTTCAGCCATTGAAGAGTTGTGAGCGAGTTTTTGCCATAGGTTGTGTGTGTGAAAAGCTATATATTTTGTTATCGTAATTCCTGAAATGTGTGTATCAGGAGTGCTATCTTCCACTAGATATAAAACTTTTCTAACTCCCTTTCTAGCTAAGCTTGATGGCCCAAATTAAAAAGGGCCGCAGTCTTTATTGTTACGTATCTTAGCCCAACAGTGTCTTTCTTTTGGGCATGAACGGTGATGTCAATTCCGTACACTCGCAGAAAAGTTTCAGTATAAAGTGGGAGGGTGAAATCGCCCCTCACATTTTATTAGATCTCGTGCTACAGAACGAGGCTTTATGGTGAGACCCCCCCCCCCCAGATCCCTTTGGCTCATTACCATAATTTTACAGTTGATTTTTTATTTTAGGAAGTATAAAGCGCATAGATACACAATTATAAGAAGAGCACACAGTCCCGGGGTGCAGAGATCTAGGAGTAAGCTGTGTTTATTAATAATTTGATTTTCAAGTAGCTTTCTTTAAAATCTCTAGATCCAGTTGTTAAAATCGTGCAGATTTACCTTACTCTCGATGTAATATTGATGCTGTTCATATTATAGCAATATATTTAATTTGTAATTTTACTTCATAACAATTGTGGTTTTTTTTTTTTGTTTCAGAAGCGTAGTTACCAAACCAACCAACATGCATACAAATTGAATGTACAGACTTAAGGCTATATCACAATGCCGTTGCCCGGCCGTTACCGTACCGTAGGGGCAACAGCAGTTAGTACGGGGAGCGGAGAGGAGGTGCGCACACTCACCCCGCCCTCTCCCATAGTAATATGGCGCAGGGGCACGTATTACGGGACAAAGATGGACCAGGTCTCTTTTTTCCCCGGGTAGACCGGGTTCACGGTGCCGTGGCCCATTGCTTGCTATGGGGGGACGATATCGGAAGTATATAGTCGGGCGTAGATAGTCCCCCAATACGTAGTGGAAGGAGCCAACAGGGCATCCAATCTGTAAGAAAATCCCCGACCAGGAGTCTGAAAAGAATGATCTGATACAGTTTAGTTAGATGAATTATAAATACCTTAGTGCTTTTCATAACCATGTTACTTTGTTTAGTGGGGCCATTTTACTAAAAACATGTGTAGTGTGCACAGAGGGCACAGATTATGATTTCTGGCACAAGTTCTTCCATGAATATGACGCCTTCGGCAGAAATATATATGTCAGACTTTGTATGTTACAATGGTTGCGCGGTCCCAACTGAGGCACCTAAACGCCCCACTTCAGTGCCGAATTTTGTGTGATTGGGTTACCGTGCAGCATGCACCACAATTGGTGTGTGTGCGCCAAAAAATGGATCTGACATTTCTTAATAATGTGCAAAAGCAGTGAAACGAAAAAAGCATGAAACGAAATGTGCAAAGTCCTTATAGAAAACTGGGCGTAGTGAGACTAAGAGGGCGGGTCATGTGTGCGCCATTGCGTATGTTCATAATAAACTACTTAGGAAACATATACAATTTCCAAAATGATGATTCCATAGCCACACAAACTTTCTTTTTAAATTGGGAAGCAAAAGTCTGAAGACGTTTTGAGTGAGGATTTTTTTCAAGGTGTTTTTGAGCAAACTAAATCTATACAGATTGCATTCTCTAATTTAGAACAACACTGCATATATGGAAAACAGCACAGATGTTGTTCAAACCATGAAACAATTTATGAAAAATTTGGATAAAGAAGCGAAGGTATTAAAAAAAAACAAGATTAAGCCTCAGCTGAAGAAAATAAGACTTTTCATGGCCACGCTTGTGTATTGTTTTCAAAAACACAAGGGCATTTAGAATTTTTTGTAGCTATGGGATTTGCTTTTCCGAGCCATCCCTTCCAGTCTGATTTCAACATTTGTCTAATGCTTATTGTGGGGTATGGTTTTTAGTAGTACGGCACGTCAGCTGGGCAGTATGTCGACAGCTATATTTAATAGAATTTGGACAGTTCTAGAGTGCGCTCACTCGTAGAGAGTTGATATGTGGGTTGAATGTGTAACATCTCAATTTGCCATATTAATGACAGTATTATTTCACACTTTCACACCAAGATAAGATATTCCTGGCACATCACTGAAAGTACTATTAATATTAACTGACTAAGGGTCGAGTTAGCCTTTGAAACATACATTGCCATTTGGTGGAAGTTAAGGCTGGTGTATTTTCAACCTGCAAATGCAAGAGAAGAAAACAAAAAAAAAGAAAAACAACAAAAAAATAATTAGATCTCATGTGCAATAATGTCCCAATATAGATATAGATTTATATATATTATATACGTATACACATACAGTAGGCCATATTTATTTTCTATGTTATAAAAGGAAGTTATTAATCAATTTTTAAGTCCAATAAATAATTTAATAATAATTTAAGAAAATACAAATACCTTGTAAATAATAATACAATAGAACAATAATAAATAATATAATCTTTATTTTATTCGCCACCAACGTACGCGAGCTGCTAACAGACAACGCTTTCCAACTTGGTTCTAGTCATATATAACCAAAAATTATCGAAATTACTTCAAATTAGATCGTCACTGTAAACTGTCTGGTTATAACCATTAATCATGTCAACAAGGAGTATTGGACGTGGCTAAGCCAGAGAATATCAATAAAGGTATATATGACCACAATAACGGAATTAAGAAAATTTATGTACAATACTGTACTCAATAGATTCCATACGATAATATCGATGTTGAATTTTGTGGGGGATGGCCAAGTCCTTGTGCGTTGAGAGACCCCCATGTATAATATGTCAGCCTGGCTTACTAGCTGAGATGTATTTATTGATCCAAAAAGGAGTGTGCCAACTATCCTGTATGTTATACTACTAAATGAGATATTCCGAAAAGGAGTGAAAAGTGATGTTGCCATTGAAATGAATGAAGATCACACGAGCTGCAATGGGTACAACTCAAAATTCATGACTGACTTTGTTCGAAGGTAGACTTTCTTTAAGAATCTCTAGACTCCAGTTGTAGAAGCTTGGCGACTTTACCTGACTATCTATGGTAAATTGACATGCTTAAGTATGTCTAGCAATATATTTAATCTGTAATATAGCTTCCAGCTATCACATGTCCAGAAGTGTATAAGTTAACACAACATACAACGCAGTACAGATAACAGGGCATCTTAAATCGTAAGAAATCCCAGCACAGAGTATGAAAGGCTGACTATATAAGACAGTTTAGTTAGGAATATACACTCACGGCCACTTATTAGGTACACCATGTTAGGAACGGGTTGGACCCCCTTTTAACGTCAGAGTGCTCATTCGTGTGGCATAGAGTCAACAAGTGCTGGAGCATTCCTCAGAGATTTGGGCCATATTCACATGATGTGGCATCACACAGTTGCCGAGATTTTAGATTTGCGGTGCACATCATGTGCGAATCTCACGTTCACCACATCCCAAAGATACTCTATGGGATTGAGATCTGGTGACTGTGGAGGCCATTGAGACAGTGAACTTTCATGTCATGTTCAAGAAAACCAGTCTTGAGATGATCCCGCTTTATGACATGGGCATATCCTGCTGAAGTAGCCATCAGAGGTTGGGACACTGTGGGTATAAAGGGGCTGGTTATGGTCAGCAACAATCTCAGGTAAGCGGTGGGTTGCAACGATGCTCAATTGGTACAAGGGCCCAAGAGGCCAAGAAAATATTCCCACCCAGGACACCACAACCACCAGCCTGCACCTTGATACAAGGCAGATTGATCCATGCTTACATGGTGTTGACGCAAATCTGACCCTACATCCGAATTTCGCCAGCAGAAATCGAGACTCATAGACCAGGCAACGGTTTTCAAGTCTTCTACTGTCCAATTGGATGAGCTTGTGCAATGTAGCCTCAGTTTTTGTTCTTTTAGCTGAAAGGAGTGCGCACCCGGTGTAGTCTTCTGCTGCTGTACCAATCTGCCTCAAAGTTAGATTGTACTGTGCGTTTCAGAGATGCTCTTCTGCCTACCTTGGTTGTAATGTGTGGGCGATTTGAGTCACGGTTGCATTTCTTTAACCTAGAACCCAGTCTGCCATTTCCATGACCTTCTGGATCAAAAGGCATTTCCGCCCACAGAATCTGACCGCTCACGTATGTTTTTTTCTTTTTCGGACCATTGCTGGAACCCCCGGAGATGGTTGTGCATTAAAATCCAGTCAGATCACAAAGCCGGTTCTGAAATATCAGACAGCCCTTCTGGCACAAAAACCATGCACGTTCAAAGGCAATCAAATCACATTTATTCCCAATACGATGGCTTGGTTTGAATGCAGGAGAATTGCTTTGACATGTCTACATGCAAAATGCACTGAGTTGCCCGCAATGTGATTGGCTGATTAGGAAAATTACGTGTTAACGAGCAGTTGGACAGGTGTACCGAATAAAGTGGCGGTGATTGTAACATATATTAGTTGTTTTAATAACCATGTTACTCGTTTATAGGGGGGAACATTACTAAAAACAATGTGTAGTGGCAGCGGGCCAAGAGGGCACCAGATTCATGATTTCTGGCACAAGTTCTTCATGAATCTAGCACAATTTATTTTGATGCACCTTTAACAAAGGGTGTGCAGAAAATATCTGTCAGATTTTGCATGTTTAAAGTGGCGCACGATCCAACTGAGCACCGGAACGCCCCCTTCAGTGCTGAATTTTGTGTTGCATTGGGTATAGTGCAGCAAGCACAACATGTGTATCACTTAAATGATTAGTTTTATGTAGTTATTGATACATTTTGTGTATAGGATTATTTTAAATATTATTTTAAAAATTGAAATATTTAAAAAAAAAAACAATAAAAATATAAAGTATAAATAGTTTAAGGTTGATGCCAAATTTACAGGAAAAGACTCAATAAATCAAAGCAAGGTTTCATATGCAAATTGATAATTATCACAGACATCACTGAATACACTTACATTTTCATTCCGCTCCTGGCAATATGGCTGCCACCTCAGCAGATACAAATTCACAGCAATGTTTTTATCACTTTCATATAGTGTAAAAAGTATCCCTATTTCATCAATTTATTTTGATATCTCTAGGGCCAAATAACATGTTTGAGTTGCTTTTTCTTTACGTGATCTTAAAACCAAGAGATGTCAGGGATTAAATCTTTTTGATAAATGAGTGAAGAGATATGAAATAAAAAATGGCAGATAAAATATAACAGTTCTAAGAAATGTATCTCAAATGTGGCAGAACTCTTCTATGTATAAGAATATTTAGAAACATATGCATAAAATAAATACTAGAATAAATATCTATAACATAGATGTTATTGGACGATTATGTGAAACTGGCGTCCCGTTTTATAGTTTTACATGCACATTAAGTATTTTGCAAGCATATTTTATGCAAGTAAACTTCAATTGTACAGACATACTACGCGATCCGTATGCATATTTCTTCCAGTGACCGACTGTGGTGAATAGTGGAGTCAAGGGAGGATTAAGCGCAATGGAGATGGTCTGAACAGTGGTCTATTTCTGCCAGATGATTTTTCACATATGCTAAAGTGTGGAGGAAAATTACATGCAGGATATCGGGCGCAGGATCTACGTTGATCGTTGCACAGTGCAGGATTGTCGGGGAATACACCTCGGGGATCGCGACTCGGATTGGTAAGTAAATGTGCCCCAATGTGTTTGCTAACTCCCCCTGGTGATCAAACCAGGGAGGTGTCACTGGGTTTGTTTTTATACTAGTTCATCCTAAACACCTAAAGATACCTTAAAAATAATAGCAGTACAAATGAAAATTTTTGCTGCACAAAGGTAGCACAAATGTTTAACACCAGTTTTGTTTGATTCGTTAATGTGGGGGGGGGGGCTGGTTGACTTTTTGACCTTTAAAATTTTGTTAATATATTCAAAACAAAAGCAGCACAAACGTTTGACACCGATTTTGTTTGATTTGAACAAGGTGGGGGGGCCAACTACACAAGGTGTTCTGCAGAGCCTAGACTGCATTTATCTATGCCTTCTCAGTATGATGGAGACACCAAGTTGTGCAGGGGCTTCATCACCCAGTGCAAGGTTCACCCCTCTCTTGGACAGGAATGACCCAACATCACTGCCAACATCACTGAATTCCACACTGAATTCCAGTCCATCTTCTAGGAACCAGCCCGGGTATCTTCTGCTGAGACCGCCCTGTTGAGTCAAGGGGACTTGTCAGTTGGTGTCTACACGGTAAAATTCTGCACTATTGCCTCCGAGCTCTATTGGAATGGCCGAAGGACCGTCTGGTCGAATCAAAGATGCTCTGTCTGGACAGGATCTGCCATCTTCTCTGGATGACCTCATCACCCTTGCCACTCGGAACCACTTTTTCAGAGACCTGCTATATACCTGTGTCATGGTCTACCTGGATAATATCCTGGTGTTCTCAGCTGACCTTGAGTCCCATTGGGTTTATGTACAATCAGTCCTAAGGCATCTAAGGCCTACAGCCTGTATGCCAAGCTTGTTGAAAAAGTGCCTATTTCACCAAAAGAGTCTTCCTCTGACGAGGAATTGCAGATGGATCCCACAAAATTGTCAGCAGTCCTTCAGTGGCCTTGCCCAGGGGAACTTTGTGCCATCCAGAGATTCCTAGGCTTCTCTAATTTGTACCGACAGTTCATATTGCATTTTTCCTCCATAGTGTCTCTCATTGTGGTGCTGACCAAGAAAAACACCAATCCTAAACTCTGTCCTAAGCCAGATAGGGCCCAAACGCCAAACAATCAATAGCGGCTTCTTCTCGAAAACCTTCTCAGCTGCAGAAATGAACTCAATAGGTTATCAGGAGCTTCTGGCCGGTAAACTTGCCTTGGAAGAGTGGTGGTATCTACTGGAAGAAGCTCATCATCTGGTCTCAATCCAAAACTGGTTTGTTGGTCTCCTTTCTTCTCTCGTCTCAACTTCCTCATCCATTTCCTAACATAAGAGAAGAACGGCAAAGCCGATGCTCTCTCTCATTCCTCTGATGTAATTGTGGACGAACCAGCTCCTTGACATATCCTTCCTCCTGAAAGCTCCTGTGGATCTACAGCAGATTCCTCCTGGCTAGACCTTTGTCCAACCTGTTCTTCGGAAGAGGTTATTTCTACTGGTGAAAAGGTCTGGTCAAGGATGTACGAGACTGTGCGTTCCTGCGTTTCATGTTCCCAAAATAAGTAATCACATCTCAAGCAGCAGGTCTGCTCCTGCCACAGCCTATACACAGCACAGTTTCCAATGAACTCACGTGGCCATGGACTTTGTTACTGATCTTCCACCTTCTTCTGGTAATACCATCATCTGGGTGGTCACAGACCATTTTTCTGAAATGTCCCACTTTGTTCCTCTATCTGGTCTACCATCAGCTCCTTGTCTTGCCAGCTTGTTCTTTATCCACATCTTACAGCTTTATAGACTTACTTAGCACATTGTCTCAGACCAAGGGGTCCCGATTGTTTCCAGATTCCGGCATTCTTTGTGCAACCAACTTCAAGTAAGACTAGACTTCTTCTCTGCCTATCATCTGCAGTCTAATGGGCAAGTGGAGAGAGTCAATCAGACTCTAAGCTGCTATCTGTGGCACTTTGTTTCCGATCGACAGGACGACTGATCCACCCGGTTACCTTGGGCAGAATTCTCCTATAATTCTCTGGACTCTGAGTCTGCAGGTGTCGCTCCCTTCTTTGTTGTTTTAGGACAACATCTACGCCCACCTCTTCCCCTCTCCATGCTTTCTGATGTTCCTACCATGGAAGACTTGGTACAAGACCTCAAATCCATCTGGGAGTAAACTCATCGGCCTCTACTTCGGGCGTCTGCCCGCACCAAGATCCAGGCTGACAAGAAACACAGTCTCCCCCAGTCTTCTCTCCGGGTGATAAAGTGTGGCTGTTTTCCAGATATGTCTAGCTGAAGATTCCCAGCTACAAACTCGGTCCTCTTTTCCTGGGTCCATTCGAGGTGCCTAAGCGCATTAACCCCCGTTAAGCTTCGTCTTCCTCCCATCATGCGCATCCCGCACTTACACATCTTCCTTCTAAAGCCTGTTATCCTAATTTGCTTCTCCTGGCAAGTAGCTCCTCCTTCTTCCGAGGCTGATTCCACAAATGTCTTCGGAGTAAAAGAGATCCTGGACATGAGTTAGAGGGAAACGGTTCTTTATCAACTGGAAGGTTTTTGGGTCAGAGGGGAAATCTTGGGAGAATGAATTCAACTTTATGGACTACATTTTTTTTTTAAATGTACCATCAGGCCAAGAAGAGTGGAAGGTTGAATGGGGGGTCAAGGGTGCTCCTGCAACCCAGGTCTCAGGCCCACCTTTGTGCGCCATGTGGCAGTGCCTCTTTGCGGTGGCTGCAGATGTGCTCACCTGTCCTTGCTCCAGGGATGGTGCCTGTGGTGCATCAGCTCTTTGAAATTTAAGGGCCAGTGCACCGCTAATTCCCGCTGGCCGTCCGCTGCCCTGCTTTATAGCTTGGCTCTCCCTATGACTCCTGCCCAGTTGCCTTAGTGAAAGCCTCGTTATTGAGACTCTTGTGGTTTATCAGTTGTGACCGCCACTTGTTTCCTGACCTCTGATTCTCTGCCGCCTACCTTGGCCTTCTGCTACATTCTCGACTCCGATCCGGTGCCACTGGTCCTGACCTTGTGCCTGACTTTGACTCTGACTCTCTCTGCCGTCCCTGTACCTCACCTTGGCCACTAATGCGAGCACGTTGTGCCTGTGGAGCAACCTTGTGGTATCCCAAAATTATAAGAGAGAAAGCGGATGTCAAAATTAGGTATATTAAATATTATAAGAGAGAAAGCGGATGTCAAAATTAGGTATATTAAATTCAATCGCTTTATTAGATCAACAGAACAAAGAGTAAAAACATTTTAAAAAGCACATGCAAGTGCTATATAAATCCTAGTGTCCCCAGTCTAGCAATAAAAGTTCAAAAACATGGTAGGGCAGGCTTGTATATATATGGACATTAGTCATAGTAATTTCTACAACAAGTGATACGACTGCCGGAGTAAAATAAATTGCACCACACTCTTGCAATGAGTTCATTAATATAATCTTGTCTTTTTAGATTCATAGGAAGATGCAGATGAAAAGACTGGACAGATCAATGAAATTAAATTTTAGGCTCCTTGTTTAAAGCCCTTTTCATGGGCATTTGTCCAAAAAAGTTCTTTCTATTCAAAACTTCAATTTAGTTTTAATTAGCATTCACCAAAAATAGATGCACAATCTTTTAGGAAACACTTTATTAAACTGACATGTAGCAATTACTGGGATAAAGTGACTGTATGTATATGTACACACTTGAAATTAAATCTTTATTTCTATAAATATTCTGCAGCGCTTTTCAGATTGTAGAGTACATAAACAATTAAAAACCTCTCAAGAAAGAAATGTGTCATACAGGCATGTAGGAAAAATAGTTATTTTATTCATATATACACTACAGCAGACAACAATAAAAGCAATTGAAAAGGTGAACAACCACCTAACCATGACAGGCAGGAAATAAACATATGATATGATAGTGTTAGCACCACTGCAAATGTCCTTGAGTCCCTCACTAAATGTAGGTCTTAAAATTGTATCTGGCAGCTAATGAAGAAATAATGAACACAGATATGTATATTCATGTGAATGGGAAGCCCACCTGAATAGACACTAAATACTCCAACAATAATGGGAACAAATCCCAAAAGTGAGATGACCCAATAGCCAAACGGGGTTGGGCCAGGAAAAAACACACTATCGTCAGACTATGCACAGTTTTTGGTGGTAAAACGGCTTACAACGGAATTTGTGTGTGCCCTGAGATTGTGGCGTACGCAATCCTTTTTGTAGCGCAGCTGCGCTGGCTTCCATGCAGCACAAATTAGGGGGCGTGCCGTCAGACAGTCCGACTGATTCGGACTGAGCACAGGATTGACTTTTACATTGTGTCCCAAGCCCAAGCACTTAGATGCACCACAAAAAGATAGTGTCCGACCTGAGCAGAAAAGCGACACATTCATGACTTTGGGCGCACGGTCTTAGTGAATCGCTGTATGGTGCATTAAAGTCGGACAATGCACTTCTGTGAACTCCGGTGACCATGTAGGTAAATTTGTCCCACTGTCTAAATGAATGCATGTGGTACCAAGATACACACATCTGTTAATGCAGCATCCAGGCTCGTCTTTCAGACCTAACGATACACGGATACCTCCAGTTTGTGCCATCCCTGTACTGGTTGCCTTTCTTCTGTCTAATTCAGTTTAAAAAAATAACTCTCATCCACAAAGCTCTGCATAATGTTGCACCTCCCTACTCCTCTTCTCTCATCTCAGTATATTACCCAACCCATGCTCTTGGATCTACCAGTGATATTAGATTAATCTATACGTTAATTCAAACCTCTCATGCACATCTCCAGGACTTCTCCCGAGCTGCACCAATTCTCTCGAATACCCTTCCCTAAACTCTGACTAATACCCACCCTCCTAAGTTTCAAACATGCTCTTATAACCCATCTTCACTTATCCATTTTATGTCATCCTTCTGTTGCTTACGCGGCAAAAACCAGATATATACCAAGCTCTAGGCTTCTTTGCAGTCACTTTCATCTTGTATATAAGGTGGTGACTGATGGCTGGTTCAAGTAGCAGAATTTTTATCTATGAAATTATTTTATACCGTTTCCTTATAAATAATGGCTGGACCATTATACAAGCTCCTTCACCTCTTGTGTCACCCCCTTCATCCTCATAGAATGTAAGCTTTTGTGAGCAGGGCCCTCACTCCTGTTGTTCTATATGACTATTTGTACTCTGTAATGTAATATTATATTTGTCTATCTCCTATGTCTCCTATAATTTGTAAAGCACTATGGAATTTAATGACACCATATAAATAAAGATTATTATCATTATTATTATTATTGTAGAGGAGAGAGTTTAGTGAGTGGAAGACTGATTAGTAGGGCGGATTCTGGAGATGTTTCTGAAATGAATGTGGCAAGACTGAAGAAGAGATTGAATATGTGGTGCAAAGGAAATGTCAGAGTCTCCTAGATGGAGCGGTCATGGTTGGGTTGGTTAGTAGATGGCGGATAAACAAGAGGAGAAAAGAAAAGGGGACCTAGGACTGAGCCCTGAGGAACCCCGACAGTGAGAGGAAGATGAGAAGAGAAAGATCTAGAAAAGAAGACACTGAAAGTGTGGTTAGAGATATGGAAAAAAAAACCCACAAGAGTACAGTGTACCTTAGGCCAATGGAGAGAAGCATCCTCAAGGGGCTGGTGGTCCACAGTATCAAAGGGGGTCAAGGAGGGAGTTAGCTGAGAGATAGCGGGTTAGTTGAGATAAGACTAGGCGTTCCAGGAATTTGGAGATGAAAGGGAAATTAGAAACTGATCGGAAGGTTTCTTTCATAATGGGGTAACAACCGCATGCTTGAAAGAAGAGGGAATGACACCATAAGAGAGGGAGATTGAAGATTTTAGTGAGGTGAGAAGTGACTCCTGGGGAGAGAGACTTGCGATATGTGAAGGGATAAGGATAAGGTCACTAATACAGGTAGAGGGTCAAGTAGAGAAAAGGAGCCTTGGACACTTCATCCTCTGTGACTGGTTCAAAGGAAAATATTGAACAGGGTAAGGTACCAGAGGGAAGGGGATTAGTGGGTTGAGTGGATTGAGAAATTATTTCATGGCCAATGCAGTCACTTTTATCTTTAAAGTAGTATAGACTCTAAATTACACATTTGGCTAACTATAAATAAAATAGTTCAAATATCTTTCTGCACAGACTATTTAGATATAACTTTATATACTCTCATTTATAGACAAATATAACCCCTTTAATAACTCATAAATATAAAATGATGCTTCAGCTGAGATCCAGAAGTTAGGACACTGGAATCTATTCTATAAATCTATTCATAAATACAGCACAAGAGCCATAAGTTCAGCTTCAACATCAAGCTAACATTATAAATAAAGTTCTTTACATAAGTACAGTATTAGAGCCAAGAACCTAGCTCAGTAATACAGAACCAAAAACATACATTGTACTGCTACAGAGTCTACAGAAAGAGGCAGTCCGGATCATAAGTGACACAAAATTTCCTGTAAATGTAAGAACAAAGAATGCCACAGCACAGAGGAGGTGTAGCTCATGGTTAATGCAAACACTAAATGTAAGTTTTACACAACTGATAGATAGTGTCTTTAATTGAATTGGTCTTTTCTTTTATCTTCTTCTATGACCTAGACCACCATGTCAGCTTTTAAAAATAGATTCCTCACAGTTCCCCAAAGTAGCCAAGACTGTCCCACAGTAGCCTATAGTCATAGTGCCTGACCCCACTGTATTCGATATGGTCACAGTACCCCGAGTAGCCAAAAGTCACAGTGCTACACTGTAGCCAATATAGTCACAATGCCGCTCTGTAGCCAATGCAGTCACATTGCCCCCTCTTAAACAGGAGTCAAAGTTCCCCATTCTTAACCACTAGTCAGAGTTACCCTGTTTGAGCCACTAGTAACAGTGTCCCTGTTTTAGCCAATAGTCATGGTATGCCTATTTTATCAAATAGTTACTTTGCTCCCCTTTCAACCAATAGCCACCTCCCTTTAGGAGATACTAACAGGGCCATCCTAGTAGACAGCAAAAAAATAATAATAATAATACTCGCCTCTCCTCTACAGACCTCTTTACTGATGCTTCTTCTAATTCTAGCACAGTGGTGCACTGATATTATTATGTCCACCTGTGCCATATAAATAGGGACCCAGTGCAGACAGACGCAATAATTAGACTACATTGCCTGTGTAGGATGAAGCTGTCAACTTGCAGCCTGTGAGATGGGAACAACAAAGTTTATAAAATTAACTAGAATTGCCCCAGAGTTTTGGATACAAATTTTAGGAAAGTTAAGTCAATTGGCTGTAGAAACTACTACCAGATAGTTTAAAGATGTTCCAAATTTATCATTCAAATGCCACTGCAATAAATCTGCCTCATATTAACTTATCAAATCGTTAAATAGCGATTTATAACTATATGATCCCTAATGCCATAAACATTGCAGACAAATGTCATCAGATCATATGCAACAGAATTATTATTATTTATAAACCCACAAGAGGCAGCTGAGGCAAATTTATACAAATTTAACATCTACATGTAAAATTAAGCATGAATTAAATCTATGTCCATACAATCATTGTGGACATAGCATTTAAGTCAATATCGTGTAGTTTAACACCTTAGATTACCTGGATATTGGAGTTTTTTCATCTTCTAGGTAAAAGCCTTCAGGGTCTTCCAAATCAAATCACCTCAGTCATCTATTCCACTCCATATGTTATAGAACATTTTAAAAACAGGATGTAATACTGTTGAACTTTAGTATGTATACAAATTTTTGCATTAAAATATTAACAATATTGAAGTATATTGTTCTCAATCCCCAGTGGGTTCTTTAAAATAGCAATAGATTTAAAAACTCAAAAAAATTAAAACAATTTCTAACCACCTTCTAACTAATTTTCCTAGAAAACATAAAAAAGTTGGTACTTTTGATCCTTTGTTCAAATCGTCTCCATTAAAAAGTTCAAAAATAATAAATAAAACCAAAAATACAAAGGCGACGTTACCAAACAATTTTAATGGGCATTTTGTCTCTATTCATGCTAATGTTTTGGTCATGATCCAAAAATGATTATCATTTTAATTAACAGTTGAACATGCTGACTTTTTATCTGTATCAAATGATACTGTCCCTGGAATGGATATACTGGTTTGGCTTTAATTCCACATCCTGTCATTAGTCTTCCTGAAAGTCATGCTTGATGTTAAGGGGGCTGCCTTTCAAGGTAGCAAAAAGAGGCATTGCTTTCCTTGTACTATCCTGGGGGAAAAAATTGCATATTTTCCAGAATCCCCAATGGAACATCAGTGGCTATAAGTCTCCACATGCCACCAGTAAGGAGTCTTCGTAAGGAGAGCTCTTACTTCCCGACCCTGTCTAAAAGTTGTGATTGATAAGTCTCTCAGTTTTAGACTATCAAGTCTTATTTCATGGCTTACTTAAAGTGGTTTTCCATGATAGAAAATAGATAGATAGATAAACTCTAACACAGAGGCATGACAGGCAGAGTCTCACAGACTTTTACACTGCCAGCCCTTCTACATCTCTTTTCTCACAGATATGTACTTGCTTCCCCTTTCTCCTGGATCAGTTATCCTTGTAGTTTGTAGCTTCTCTCTGCTCACGGTGTGCTGGCAGGAAGTGAATCAGTGAGTTTCTGTGTGAGCTCCGTGCTGGCACTGCAGGGGGCAGGGCTAAAGGGTCGGAGCAGAAAGAAACAGTAACTCAGCAAGCATGGCTGTACAAAGGAATCCAAGATGGCGGCCCGCCCCTAAAGTCAGAAGTTTCAGGGGCAACTGAAAATGTGTACAGCAGGACTGATAGAGACAGGTTGGACTTATATCTGTGAAGTGCTGTATTTTTGTTAAAATAAGACCAATATCCCTTTTAATTAGCGACGTTAAAATTTTTTCCTCCATATTAGCCTCAAGGTTGTCTTTGTGTCTGGACACCGTAATAAATCCCGATCAGGTCGGCTTTATGTCGAGGAAACAAACCAGGGACGCTACATGTAGAATAATTAATTTAGTACAACTGGCAAGACTCCAGGGATCCCAATGTGCAGTCCTGTCAATAGATGCTGAGAAAGATTTTGACAGGGTGCACTGGGGATTCCTGGACGCTGTCCTAACCCAGTTTGGTTTTTCCCCTGTTTTTTGTGATTGATGATGTCTTTATATTCAAAACCAAAAGCTTTTGTTTCAGTGATGGGGTACATTTCAAAGAAGTTTCCAATAATGAACGGGGTTATGCAGGGATGCCCTCTATAATGACCGATATAATTTTGACAGTGGCTAGAGCTACACTCGTTAGAAAATGGAAGGATGAAATTATCCCAAATATTGATAAGTGTTAGCTTTAGTTAACCACATATGGACAATGGAAAAATGTCTCTGGGAACAAAACATTATAAAGGTCAAAAAATCAAGATAAATTATGGAAACCCTGGCCAGGTTATGAAAAGATTATTACTTAATTATTTTATAGTTAATTTGTGGCGAAAGAAAATTCCTTAATTTTTATTTATTCTCTTTCCTTTTCTTTTTTTCCCTAATCTCTTTATTCTCCACCTCTCCTTGGGGTATTGAATATAGAAGATACAAGATACAACACACTAAAATTGGAATGCAATTGTTGTTTCTCCTTTAATTTTTTTGCGGAAATTCTGTATTTTGTCATTATGTAAATAATTTCATTTAAAAAATATATACATATTTTGCAAAATTCTGAGGCCAATAACTTTTTCACATTTTGCTGTACAGACCAGTGTAAGATGGTATTTTTTGCAGTATGTGCTGGCGAATTAATTTATATCAATTTGGGACCTATATGACCATTTAATCATTTTTTTATTCAAATATTCATGGATGGAAAATGGGGAAAAAGTGATGATTTGGAAATATGGGCGCTATTTTCCATTACAGTGTTCACGACTGGGAATAATGTTTTCTATATTTTGATAGAACAGTAATTTTTGGACGATGCCTATCATGTTTATTTTTACTGCTGATTTCTAATAGCTTGCTATCTGGCAAGCCTACAAGCCTCAATGAGTCGCGTGATGTCAAGATGGCGATGCCCATGAAATGCTGTGGTCGGGTTGGATCGCGTCACTTAACAGGTTAACTGCCGCGATCGGGGCAAGCACCAACTGCAGTGGTAACAGGCGAGTTTCAGCTGTATTTTACAGCCAACACCCAATGTGTACTCTGTGAGCTCTCTCCATACACCCCCCGCAGCACCAGGACGTTATAGTACCTCTTGGTTCACCAAGGGGTTAATTTCAGAACAATGAGCTACAATTTACACTCCTGTGCTCTATATTAGGGAACACCCACTTTTCTTTGAAGCAGCTCCTCTTTTTCGTAGAAGCATTAAAATGCTTGGAATATAGGTGCAGAAATGTCCAGAACAGCCTTTCCCTTTTTTATGCGGGCAAAACATTTTGTGGCATCCACAACCAATGGCAGATGACTGTCCGATTTATTTTATTTATTTTTTTTAATTATTCTGAGGCTATTGAAGTTTTCTCATTGTGAAAAAAATTTGTATTGAAGCAGGTTCCACTCTTTTTGTATATTTAGCACACTAATAGAACATCCACTTTCAGTTTGAAAGTACTGTGGAGTCTGGCGGAAGCCAGACTTCATTCCACCACTGTTTCAAATAAAATACTTATAGAAGGGTCACAAGAACAGGGACAGTTTTCTATCACTTTTAGTTGTGCAATGATGGCAAATGAACACTTCATAAAAAAAACCTCCCCCCAACTGCACTTGTAAGTGCGTTGTGATAGTAGTAGTAGGAGTAGTGCATGCGGTGTGTGGAGGATGTAGTAGTGCATGCCGTGTTTGGTGGAGGTAGAGCTGCGTATAAATTGAGAACTTGCTACTAAAACTAGAAACATTCTAATGTTTTTTTTATGTTTGCATATTTTTTTATGAATTTTAGAAGGAATTAACATAGAAAGAAGACAAAAGTCAAAGGTTTTCTACAAAAAAAAAATTGTGGTATGACTTTTTGTCAAAAAAAAATAGAAGTTTTCCTAAAATGTTGAATTTTTTCTCCAAAAAAACCCAAACCAATCAGCAAAATTATAAACTTCACCCTATAAATACCTAGAACCACTTTTGAGTAAAAATACGCAAGGCCTTTTGTTATCTTTTTCTTTGTTTCTAGACTTTTTGTTTGCTCTTAACTGTCACACCTGGGGAGGTACTCCTAGGTCGTATTTTAGTTACTTATTTACTGGATTTACATATACTCATCTGAAAATGTATGGAAATATGATCTAACAATATAGTGAAATAGCAGAAATACTATGTTACCTTATTCCACTAACCTGAACATTACATACACATATTTTTGTGGCAAGGGATCCAAAATATATGTGATGGACAAATGGATGTAAATCTTTATTGATTGTAAAAAAATAAAAATAAATAAAAGTTATTTTAAAAAAAAACACAACAATTTAATTTCAGCATAGGCATAAATAAAAACAAATCCTGCTAGTCTGACTTCTGTCTAATACAATAAGCACATCCTTATCTATACGTGCACCTGGCTGCCCGTTCTTGGCCAGCAGGATATATGGAGGCACTCAGTTACCTTTTCTGTACGAACACAGTCCAGCATTCAGCGCTCCAGGTAGTGCCTCCACTACTTATTCTAGCGTGCAGTATAAATCAGGTTCTAACGAATCATGTGACCTGCACCTGTGTGTTATAGAAAATCCCAGGACCGAAGTCCAGATGGAGTAGGCGTTCCACTACCAGCCTACCTCTACTCCATAATAAGCAAGCCCAATACGGCCTTTACAAAAGTGTTGATGCTAGCTAGGCCTTTCATTTGCTTTCAAATATAATGGTTCTCCCAAACAACACCTCTCACTTTCTCACACACTATACAGTAATATTAAAGGGCATCTGTGAACTTGTGGGCCAGGAAACAGTACAAGAGTGAGTACACTGGACAACCATAAAGAATTATCTCCTTTCACGCAATGGGTTTTCTGAGAAAAGAAATACTTATGCCTTCAGAACAAGACTGTGGGATCGATTTATCAGAGCTTGGATGACAGTTTTTAGACATACAAGACCTGAAAAAGTCACAATTCCTGGTGCAGGCCCAGGAATTGAGACTATTTCTGCCCTTTCTTCACCTCCACGCCAATTGGGCCTGAAAGAACATAAAGGGTGCCTGCCAGGTGGCAGAGTAGGAACTGGCATGGCCTATAGCACAATTCTATGCCAGCACAGATTTATCAGAAGTCCAGAGCCTCCTGATATAGATCCAGGGCGGGTGTGGCAGGGTTTAATCCTACGCTGCCCTGACAGCAAGATTTTTAATAAAATCTGTGAGAACATTTTTTAATACACACAAAAGAATCCTGAATTAAAGTCAAAATAACCACAGGGTAAAAATGCTTTACAGTATGTGAGCATACTGGAGAGAATTTATTTACCCCATTTACCAGAATTTCAGAAACAAAAAATCAAAATGGTTTCCTCAAATACTTCAGTGAGAATATGAGCATCTTGGGGGATATTTATCATACGCAGGCGCACGCCATCATACGATAGCCCCGCCGCTTCATTTTTGCAGTGTGATACATCAGGAGGCTTCTTCATGTATCGAGCAGGGTGCTGCGCAACTCTGCCTGGTGTAGGAATAAAAACAGCCGATGACTTTTCACATGTGAAAAGTCGCCAGCAGCTAGTGTGCCGACAGTTACCCCACGCGCCAGCCCACTTCCAGACGTCCGCGCAATAATCTCGGCCGGCCGTGCCCCCCCCCCTTCATGCCCCACTGGCGTGAAGGTGGTGGATTGGGGCAAATAATTGCAAGTGCTAGCAATAAGCTAGCATTTGCGATTTTTTTTTCAGGGTTTATACGCCACTAATGTGGCACAGAGGCCCTGATAAATATGCCCCCCTTGTGTCTGTTCAAATTTATCAAATGCACCCTTCTGAAAAGTGACAAATATTGTTTCAAACTCACCCCAGCTGACATAGAACGCCATATAAATAGATTGTGGACTTTTTATCATATGGAAGTCATTTTATTTTATTAGTGAGCATTAATAAATAATGGTTTTACCAGGCACAATCTGATGTTAAAATAGCTGATGCATGTTTTTACACTTTGCTGTGTGCATGCACTCATTAATCAGTGTCCTTCAGTCCTAACATTCGGGCTTTTAACCTTACTTAACCTTTATGGAGCAAAATGATCACCACCTTTCAAACACAAATTAGCAGAGACTCTAGTGACTAGCGTGAGATAGTGTGAGAACGATTGCACATGGTTAACAAGGATAAGTGGGTTCATAGACCTAGAATTGCTTTGCAACCATTCCATGTAGGGTGATGCCCCTTTTTTAATACCTTAACATTTATGAATAGAGATATGTAGAAATATGAAAATAAATACAACAAACACAACAAATACAACAAACAAATAGACACAAGTCCAACATATATTTCTAGTGTTGATCCAGAAGAAGGGAAAATTCAAATTTGGCAATACGAACAAATATCTGGATCACCTCCCTCCAGAAGTGAAACTTTAATAGCTTGTTGCACAGGAGCCCAATAAACCTGTAGTGACCAACTTCCATTCTTGGATTAATTATGACCTACAATTATATGAAATATTTAAAAAAAAATCAGGCCCTCTCTTAAGTGCTACCATAAGTTCTGCCACTTCTACCTCTTGGTGTAGGGAATTTTATAGTTTAGCTACTTTAACTTTAAAAAACACTTTCACAAAATGATCCTTAAATCTCCTTTTCTCTATCCATAATGTATGTCCCCTGGTCCTTAGCCCGGTTCTTGGATAGAATACATTATGTATCTTTGTACTGACCACACATACATAGTGTTCCTTCACAATATCTCTGCCAGAAGTTAAGAAGATGACAACAAATAAAACATTGAAAGCAAGATTAATCCCAAGGTGAGGTTAAACAGACCACCCATAGCAATGGGTAAAGATTAAGTTTCAACAAAAAGTAACACAATATTTGGGTTGACCTGAAAGATGCTGCTTTTGTGTTCTCATGTGTTCGCTGATATTTAGGCTGATTGAGCTCACTTAAGTTACCCGGGCTTTACAAAAGATAATTCAATGCAATCTTTGAAAAACAAAATCAGGAGGTCAGTCTTGTAGCAGCTTATTCATTAACTATTATGAGAATTTGAGTTGTTCCCAAGCAGTGATGGACATGTGGACTAGTCACAATGCATGAGAAGTGCCTAGTCAAAGCTCATAGAAAGCAAGAAATGGGTCAGGAGGGAGGATATATCTCCTTTAGGAGACTGCCTTTGCAGGTGTGCAGCGTCTTAAAGGCCATGCATTCAAATAAGTTTCCTGGGATGGGAAAAGGAAAGCTATACCTAGCTATACCTAGCCTGTAAGGATGCAACTCCCTATAGTCCAGTGCTTGACTTTTAAGAAGCCTTATGACATGACTTTGGATAATAGTGTACCCAGGAGGCAAAGACACCTAACTGTAGACAAGGCTGATCCACAGTCACTGCTTATGAGGTACCTTTCCAACCTGGAAAACTTATTTGAATTTTGCTTTCCCTGAATCCTAAGAGATTATATAGCAAAGCAAAAATGGCTTTTAAGACTCCATACAACTGCAAAGAAGGTCTGCACTGGCAGCCTCCTTAAAACTATGAATCTTCATATTTTAGTACAATGTATACATCTTCAAAGTACCTGTATTTGACTCTAGAAGGTATTTGACTTCAGATATTATAATAAGATATGTACTTTTATGTCCCAAAACATTTTTTATTAGAAATATTTTACCACTAATAAAAGATCTACCTGTAACATGATTAGTTTCTATAGTCAGTAACTCTACATGTACTTGCTACTTGTTCAAATATTGGAAAAGATAAAAAGGTTTAGGAGTATTCTAAGCCAGTGCACAATGAACAGTCAGAGGGTACCTTTGCAGATCCTACAGTCAGTCAGTAGGTGGACCCCAATTCTGTTAATAACCTTTCCTAAGGATAAGTCAATCATAATTTTAAAAAAAAGTCACAGGAAATTTGTTGTAAAAATTCATGAAGCAACTAGAACATGGTCACAGTGATTTTTAGCAAAATTACAATTTTTTAGGAAAGTCAACCAAATCATTTCCAAAATAGTATTCAATGTCATATGTTTGTTCATCCTGATTTGTGAAATTTACATATTCGATAGGAACTCTTTAAAATGGCAGTACACAGGGTTAAAATGTGTCTCTCTTGTTAGGTTTGAATTCCAGAGTAAATTTGGAATATTAAGTAGCTTGATTACACAGCCTCATTCAAGTCCTGAAAGGCATCCGTCGGCAGAGTTGGTATGAAATAAAGTGGACGCTGTCTGTCCTGTTCAGATTACATCTGCAGCCAGGCTCCCCAGCTGCCTGGGAAAATGAAGAGCCCCCTATCCAAAAGTACTTTAATAGGGTTTATTACACAGCCTTCTGCAAAGTGATCCCAGGCTTCATGTGAACTTTAGAGTGGGAACAAAAGGGAAAGTGCAGGAGGCTGCTCTCCCTTGGCCTATGAATGGCATCTCACTTTTGATTTCAACACTTGGCCATTAATTCTCTATGATGTGTGATGTCCTCAGTAAAAGTGCAAGGCACTGAACCAAGATCTCATAAGTGCATTCTGTGCCTCATACGTGCCAAGCTGTCGTATGTCATAGACTAAGTCTCTTTTATTGGAAACCAGTTTCTGCTACATATTAATATACCAATAGTTAATCTGGTTAAAGAAAGGATGCTTTAAAACCCATGACCCCAGAAACTATCATCATGTCTGGAACAGCATACCAGCAGAGGTGGTAAAAGTCAGTGCAGCAATTCATTCGACCAGTCTTGCTTGAACTGGAGGTAAGGTTATCCGGATTATAAAGGAAAAGGTCAAGGATCAAATAGACTACGAAGATTTACAGCTTCCAAAAAAGAAGTAACATACTAAGTGGGCCTGGACAGCCCCTACCTGTTGTCACTTAACAGTTCATAGTCTACAGATATGGGAAGTTACAGATAAAATACTTTTTCTGATGTTATAAAACAATGCTGATCATATAGGGATTTGTTAGGAAATAGGTTTTGGCACATTTGAACAAATGCTTTACAGGACCTGATTAAAACTCTCCTTCTCCAGTAACGGGGACCATATAACTGTGAAACCTGTAATCTACATGTTCCTCTCTCTATACCAGCTAACTTGCCTATTATTCAATCACAGGGAGTTGGTTAACCAACTTGTTTCTTGCTAAATTTGGTTCTTACATGACCCACCTATAATCTTGCCACTGAACAACAGCTTAACTTGCTTACAATCCTTTGTTTGGATGGTGCCCTGTAGATAATTAAATATCACATTACCGCCTAGCCTATTTTTTTGCATTAAAAGAAATCTACCATCAAAATCCAGCATAAATAAACCAGGTACGCTTGTATATAAAACATATATATATAATATATGTAATATGACCTCACTGTGATCTTCTGATCATTTTACTCTAGAAGAATGAAATTCAACTTATATTTCTGAAAGTCAGTAAGAGTCACATTTAGTTACTAGATGCCCTCCAGATGTATTTTTCTATATTATAATAATAATTTATTATTGTACTATTGATTTATGAACACTTTGTTAAAAAGTTAGCCACAATTTAAAAATAAAGAAGTCAAATAAATAAATAAATATATAACTATAACTAAATATATATATGCCTCTGTACATCCTGCTTCTCTGAGAGTGTGTCCTTTTCTTTTTGTTTAAAACATAACTTTATTAAAAACATACAATTCCTTTAGCTCATACATACAATATACAGATGTATAAGTAGGTGTTGCATTAATTACAGAAATACGTATTATTACAGAGATCATGTTCAAGATACAAAATGTGTGGATAATGTATATCCTCGAGGTTTTACTGTACATATTGTACATCCGGACTGTGAGCTTTGATATATAGTAATTTGTACCAGTGTGCTGCAGTGTACAACAGTTGTGCCATGTGATATCATCAAGGGATTTGCTTTCATAGCTGTTAGCTAGCATGAGGTGGTCATAGCATGATTGTGAGTTCAGGATATGAGTGATACTAATACATATCTAAAGAGACATTTGTGATAGAAAGGTCAACATGGATTCAATACTGTAGTAAGTTGCAGTGTGATTAAATCTGGTGGCTATAAAATTTAGCTCTCCTTAGCCAGGCTACTGGCCCTTTAATCAGTTGATTGATAATCAGAATTGATAATCTGTATTGTTTATTGGGATTATTGTCACCTCCTGTGTGGGGAACTCTAGAATGTGAACAGCGGCAAAACAAAGAGTCATTGATGGGAATTTCAGTCATGGTATGGGCTCGGCCCCGGTAGGTCTGTGTGGGCTTTGAGAGTCATTAGTTCCATGGGAAGCCAAACATTGGTAGGTTTGTCTGGGAAGGGATGATTAATATCACTAATTGGTCTAAATAGTTCTGTACTATTGTCAGGTACAATTGTGAGGTACAATTGTCAGATGGGTTTACTTAGGAGCTACTACGATAGTAGTAGAGGTAGGTGCATAAAAGGTAACTTTCCTTCTGTGTTGAACATAGCATGTTAGACTTCATTCTGGGGAAGGGGACACTGACTTATTTGGAGCTATTAAAGTGAAAGACTTCTTGAAGCAAGTTGAAGCAATGTAGGAGCAGTGATAAGTACCCTTTTATGCCAAATTGCTGCTTAGAAATCAATACAATTTCATCTTTTTATAAAATGCTAAAAAGTCTGCAGGTGCTACCCTCTCCAGTCTTGTGGCTGCAAGTGGCACATATTGCAATTCGCCAGGAATCTTCTGAATAGGTTTTCAATATAATTGAGCTATAAACCGCTAAACAACAGATATTCCCCCAAAGGGATGCAATAGTTTGGGGGTCTACTTTTAATTTTCCATTGTTCAAGTGTGTGATTATACATAAATATATTATGAGCCCTTCACTTCCCTAAAAATAAATAGAAATCATGTAAATAACCGTGTCTTAACTTGAATGTAAATGAAGGGCATCCAAAAAGGAGGTGTGCTGTCTACAGACTCCTTAGAAGAAGTGTTACAGCTTACGGGACTGAAATAGCCCATAATACAGTATCGCCTGATCGATAAGGGCCTATAATATTGCCTCTCAGAGGAGAACAGCACTTGTTGTACCAATAACATTTTTTTCCTAGCTGTCATTAATCTCTATTAAAAATGAGAAGTGTGGCATGCTTTTAGTTCAGTAATAAACCTATAGTGAGTTATTATATTGATGTTGTTTTCTGTTGAGCTCTTACAGTGCTGGGTATTGATTAGAACTGAATTAACACAAAGCGTCGACAGAGCAGATAGCAAATATGTGTAGGATTGATTTGCATTCCCCTTGCCTGGTTTCACTTGTAGGAGAAACAACACATCCTTCACTTCACTTCAAATAGCCACAGTCAGTCTCACCACCCATGTTGGAGGAAATCATACCTTCACATATTACATTCATCATATTATCGCTGCTGTTATTATTATTATGGTCTACAGCAAAAGATGTGACAAACTACTCAATAGAATTCATTATCTCCTGTCCAACAAATGTATCGATTTCTACTTTGTGGTTACATAATACAATTTTAAGGCCGTCACAGTTTAAAGATTCTATAGGAAGATTCTTTGAGTCCTGTTTGGTGAACTTCATGCTGGGGTGATGGCCTGGGTGCCCACAGAGAGGGCTCCGAGTGCCGCTTCTGGCACCAGTGCCATAGGTTCGCCACCACTGGTATAGGCCTAACCTAACTTTCTCACCTAGAAACAATAGTTAGATCATATGGAACGTTATGAAGAAGTACTTACCAATATATTGTTGGCTGCAGCAGTCACTCTGTATTTTTCTCATTCAGAGTAAACTCAGACCTTCCGCTCCTCTCTCCATAGACTGCTATTGCAAGCTGTAATATGACCTCACTGTGATCTTCTGATCATTTTACTTTAGAAGAATGAAATTCAACTTATATTTCTGAAAGTCAGTAAGAGTCACATTTAGTTACTAGATGCCAGATGTATTTTTCTATATTATAATAATAATTTATTATTGTACTATTGATTTATGAACACTTTGTTAAAAAGTTAGCCACAATTTAAAAATAAAGAAGTCAAATAAATAAATAAATATATAACTGTGCTGCAGTGTACAACAGTTGTGCCATTTGATATCATCAAAGGATTTGCTTTCATAGCTGTTAGCTAGCATGAGGTGGTCATAGCATGAGAGGGCACCAGATTCATGATTTCTGGCACAAGTTCTTCATGAATCTGAAGCCTACGGCTTCGGCAGAAAATATCTGTCAGACTTTGTATGTTTAAAATGGTGCACGGTCCAACTGAGCACCTAAACGCCCCCTTCAGTGCAGAATTTTGTGTTGCATTGGGTATAGTGCAGCATGTACCACAATTGTGGTGTGTGCGCCAAAAATGTGTATCTGACATTTCTTAAATACATGTGCAAGCAGTTTGAAAAGAAAAAGCACTGAAACGAATGTGCAAAGTCCTATAGAAAACTGGTGCGTAGTGAGACTAAGAGGGTCATATGTGTGCTGCATTGCGTATGTTCATAATAACTACTTAGGAAACATATACATTTCCAAATGATGATTTCATAGCCACACAAAACTTTCTTTTTTTAAATTGGAAGCAAAAGTCTGAAGAAGTTTTGAGTTGAGGATTTTTTTCAAGTGTTTGAGCAACTAAAATCTTATTATAGATTGCATTTCTCTAATTTAGAATCAACACTGCATTATATGAGAAAACAGCACAGATGTTGTTCAAACCACATGAAACATTTATGCAAATTTGTTATAAAGAAGAAAGGTATTAAAAAAACAAGATTATAGCTCAGCTGAAGAAATAAGACTGTTCATGGCCACGGCTTGTGTATTGTTTTCAAAAACACAAGGGCATTTAGAATTTTTTTTAGCTATGGGATTTGCTTTTCCCGAGGCCATCCCTTCCAGTTGATTTCACATTTTATAATGCTAATTGTGGGTGTATGGTTTTTAGTTAGTCGGCAGTCAGCTGGGCAGTATGTCTGCAGCATATATTTAATAGAATTTGACAGCTGATAGAAGTGAGCTCACTCGTAGACGATTTGATATGTGGGTTGAATGTGTAACTCTCAATTTGCCATATTAATGACCATTATTATTCAAACTTTCACAGCCAAAATAAGACTATTACTGGCCACATCACTAGAAGTATATAATATAAATGACTTAAGGGTGAGTTAGCCTTTTGAAACATCACATTGCCATTTAGGTGGAATGTTAAGATGGTTTATTTTCAACCTGCAAATGCAAGAAAACAAAAAAGAAAAAAACAAAAAAATAATTAGATCTCATTGTGCATGACTCCAAGATATATGTATATAGATATACACATACAGTAGGCCTATTTATTGTTCTTTATAAAAAGGAAACACATTTTTAAGTCACAATAAATAATTTAATAATAATTTTAAGAAAATACAAATACCTTGTAAATAATAATAATAATAGTAACAATAATAATAATAATCTTTATTTATATTTCGCACACAGATTATGCAGTGCTACACAGCGCTTTCCAAATTGGTCTCTGTCATATATAACAAAATTATCCAAAATTATCCTAAATAATGACTAGTCACTGTAAATGCTCTGAGCTATACATTAATCCAGTCAACAGGATAGTGGCCTAAGCCAAAGAATATCCAATAAATATATATGCCACAAATACTGACATTAAAACAATTTATTGTTACAATACTTACTCAATAGATTCCATACGATAATAGAATGTGAATTTTGTGGGGGATGGCAAGTCCTTTGTGGTTGAGAGACCCCCATGTATAATATTGTCAGCATGGCTACTACTGAGATGTATTTTATATGATTCCAAAAGGACTGTGCAACATAATCACTGTATGTTATACTACTAAATGAGAATACTTCCTGAAAAGGAATAAAGCTGATGTTGCATTTGAAATAGATGAAAATCTATAGATGAAAATGGGTACAAAATAAAAATTATGACTGATTTTCAAGGTAGACTTTCTTTAAAATCTCTAGACTCCAGTGTAAAATCTGTGCAGATTTACCTTACTATCTATGTAATATGTATATGCTTAATATTCTAGCAATATATTTAATCTGTAATATACTTCCACTAACACATGTCCAGAAGTGTAAAGTTAACAAACCATACAAACAGGGCATTTTAATCTGTAAGAAATCCCCAGAACAGAGTATGAAAAGGCTGACTTATAAGACAGTTTAGTTAGTGAATATACATATATTAGTGCTTTTCATAACCATGTTACTTTGTTTATAGACTTTCAGCCATTGAAGAGTTGTGAGCGAGTTTTGTGCCATAGGTTGTGTGAACAGCTATATATTACTTGTACTCTGTACATCCTGAAATGTGTGTATCAGGGAGTGTCTATCTTTCCACTAGATACTAAAACTTTTCTAACTTTCTAGCTAAGCTTGTGGCCCAAATTTAAAAAGGGCCGCAGTCTTTATTGTTTACCTTGTATCTTCGCCCAACAGTGTCTTTCTTTTTGGGCATGAACTGTGATTGTCAATTCCGTACCTCGCAGAAAGTTTCAGTATACAGTGGGAGGGTGAAATGCTCCCTCACATTTTATTAGACTATGTTGCTACAGCACAGAGAGGCTATGGTGATGCCCCCCCCCCCCCCCCAGATCCCTTCTGGCTCATTACCATAATTTTACAAGTTGATTTTAGAAGGTATAAGGCCATAGATAACAATTATAAGAAGAGCAACACAGTCCCGGTGCCGAGATCTAGGAGTAAGCGGTTTATAATAATTGATTTTCAAGGTAGATTTTCTTTAAAATCTCTAGACTCCAGTGTAAAATCTGTGCAGATTTACCTTACTATCTATGTAATATGTATATGCTTAATATTCTAGCAATATATTTAATTTGTAATATACTTCCACTAACACATGTCCAGAAGCGTAAAGTTAACAAACCATACAACTGCATACAACTGCATGTACAGACTAAGGCTATATTCACACTGCCGTTGCCCGGCCGTACCGTACCGTAGCGGGCAACAGCAGTGTACGGGGAGAGGAGGAGGAGGTGAGCACAGCTCACCCCCGCCCCTCTCCATAGCAACCTATGGCGCACGGCGGCGTATTACGGGAAAAGATAGGACAGGTCCTATCTTTTTCCCGGGTACGGAACGGTACGGTGCCGTGCGCCCATTGCTGCCTATGGGGGACGTATATCGGCCGTATATACGTCGGCCGTATATACGTCCCCCATACGTTAGTGTGAATGTAGCCTAACAGGGCATCTTAATCTGTAAGAAATCCCCAGAACAGAGTATGAAAAGACTGACTGACTACAGTTTAGTTAGTGAATATACATACCTTAGTGCTTTTCATAACCATGTTACTTTGTTTATAGTGGGGCACATTACTTTCAGCCATTGAAGAGTTGTGAGCGAGTTTTGTGCCATAGGTTGCGTGAACAGCTATATATTACTTGTACTCTGTACATCCTGAAATGTGTGTATCAGGGAGTGTCTATCTTTCCACTAGATACTAAAACTTTTCTAACTTTCTAACTAAGCTTGTGGCCCAAATTTAAAAAGGGTCGCAGTCTTTATTGTTTACCTTGTATCTTCGCCCAACAGTGTCTTTCTTTTTGGGCATGAACTGTGATTGTCAATTCCGTACCTTGCAGAAAGTCTCAGTACACAGTGGGAGGGTGAAATGCTCCCTCACATTTTATTAGACTATGTTGCTACAGCACAGAGAGGCTCTGGTGATGCCCCCCCCCCCCAGATCCCTTCTGGCTCATTACCATAATTGTATAAGTTGATTTTAGAAGGTATGAGGCCATAGATAACAATTATAAGAAGAGCAACACAGTCCCGGTGCCCAGATCTAGGAGTAAGCGGTTTATAATAATTGATTTTCAAGGTAGATTTTCTTTAAAATCTCTAGACTCCAGTGTAAAATCTGTGCAGATTTACCTTACTATCTATGTAATATGCATATGCTTAATATTCTAACAATATATTTAATCTGTAATATACTTCCACTAACACATGTCCAGAAGCGTAAAGTTAACAAACCATACAACTGCATGTACAGACTAACAGGGCATCTTAATCTGTAAGAAATCCCCAGAACAGAGTATGAAAAGGCTGACTTATAAGACAGTTTAGTTAGTGAATATACATATATTAGTGCTTTTCATAACCATGTTACTTTGTTTATAGTGGGGCACATTTACTAAAAACAATGTGTAGTGTGCAGAGGGCACCAGATTCATGATTTCTGGCACAAGTTCTTCATGAATCTCCTACAACGTAATGTGGTTTCAAAGGGCTGTGGGAACGAACTTGGGCGCTGTACGCATTGGAGGGTATTGGCTGCCCTTGCCGCGTCAGCTCATTGTGCCTGAGGGGTTATGCAGTGCATGCCTGGTGGCGATTAATCACACGATAAGCGTTAACGATGTCGCCTGCAGCGTGACAGGCTTGACGCTATTAAAATGAATAAGAGGCTGGATTTCTCAGAGATTTCAGAATCTCCACAAGGTGATAGGGAAGCTCCGATACTCTGAATGAATTGATCCCATCCTCCTCCTGTCCGTCCTCATGTCCTGGGCCGGGTTCTCTCCTCTTTGTACCCCCCGTACAGCAGAGGAAGAATGCCGCCACTATGTGTGTGTGTATCCAGGGCCCATGGCTTTGCATGTATGAGTACTGCAAGCATTTCATTTTATGGAGGGCCTAATCCCGGGTTCTCTGTTTGAACAACGTTTGTGAGTGCCACATAACAGCGCACTCAATCTATTCCATTTTGATGGGAGGGCCACCTACCCGGTCCTCCTGTTTTAAAAAAATTTTTGGGACTGCCATCATACAGGCACTCAATTATTCAATTTTACTGCAGGGCCAACTGCTCTCTGGTTTGAGACAATTTTGGGACTGGCCACATACAGGCACTCAATCTATTCATTTTTACATGGGGGGCCCCCACATACGCATGCATCCTCTGTGTTTTGATTGAAACATTTTTGGGACTGCCCACAAAGGCACTCAATTATTCCATTTATGCAGGGCCACTACATGCCTCCTCGGTTTGAACAATGTTGGGACTGCACATACAGGCATCAATCTATTCCCCATTTTACTGGAGGGCCACCTAAATTGATCCTATGGTTGAAACCATTTGTGGGAACTGCCAATAAAGGCACTCAATCTAGTCCATTTTACTGAGGGCCGCCTCACCTGCTCCTCTGGTTTGAACAATTTTTGGACTGCCACATACAGGCATCTCAATCTATTCCATTTTTAATGGAGGGCCACGTATACCTGCTTCCTCTGGGTTGAAAAAGTTTTGGGGACTGCCACATCAGTACAGCACTCAATCTATTCCATTATACTGCAGGGGCCAGTCGACCTGCTCCTCTGGTGGACGCAATTTTTGGGACTCCAACATACAGGCCCTCAATCGATCCCTATTTTATGAAGGGCCACATACCTGCTCTTGGTTTGATGAAACCTTTTGGGACTGCCATATACAGGCACTCAACTCTGCCATTTTTAATGCAGGGCCACCCCTCTGCTCTCTGGTTGTGCACACAATTTTTGGGGAACTGCCAGCTAAGGCAATCATATGGATTCCATTACTGCAGGGCACACCTACCCTGCTCCTCTGTATTTGTCTGAACAATTTTTGGCGATGCGACATCAAGCACTCAATCTATTCCATTTTAAGGGGGCCACCTAACCGGTTCCTCTGGTTGAAACATTGTTTGGGTGACTGCACACATACAGGCACTCAATTCATTCCTCTTATTTACTGCAGGGCCACCTTACCTGCTCCTCTGGTTGAATAAATTTGGGACTGCACATACAGGCACTCAAATCCTATTGTCCATTTTACTGCCAGGGCAGGAATACATGCTCTCTGGTTGAAAACAATTTTGGGGGACTGCCACCAAATACAGGCACTCAATGTGTTTATTCCATGGTACGCAAGGGCCACTACCTGTTCCTCTAGTTTGTAACAATTTTGGACTGTGTCAATACAGGCACTCAATCTAGTTCCATTCTTTAATGCGGGCCACCTACCTGATCCTTGGTTGTTTAACAATTTTGGGCGCCATACAGGCACTCAATTCTATTCATTTGACTGGGGCCACACACCTGCTCCTCTGGTTTGTGAAACATTTTTTGCGGAACGGCCACACCCACAGGCACTCAATCTATCCCATTTACTGGAGGGGGCACCGTCAGCCTACCTGCTCCTATGGTTTTGAAAAATGTTGGGACGGCAACACCTACAGACATATCCAAATTTAACTGTGATCCATAGCCAGCCTCCACACGTTGTCTCCATTTGACTACCTCCAAAGTCGTCCATTATAGCTGCCTCCATACATCGGTCCCTATCAAACGAGGGTGTCAGGCAAGAAATTGGGTTGTTTCATGGTTCACACAAAGTGTTACAACTTGTCACCACCCGGCTGTGTAATCCCAAAAATACTACTGGCAAACTCTTTACAATTTAGGGATATTATTTGTTTTTTTTTTTTTTTTTTTTCACGTGCCACGCACGCTTACTGAGATCTGTTTAATTCACCCTCACCCGGCAGACTCATAAAACGATCTATAAGACACGACTACACTTGATCTTATACACCACCTCCAGGTTCTTAGAGGCTGTTTTGTGGGGAGAGTATTAGAGACAGGGGCTGGGATTGGCGAAAGCTCGCCTGGCAGCGGACCGCCAGCTCAATGCGTCACAGGCGGTTCTTGCGCGATTGGTTTACATTCCATATCACTCCGCCAATATCCCAAATACTTGATCAAGAATGTCTCACACTACACTAATGTGGTTGCATGGCTAGGGACCGAGGTTGCCACTGGGGTGTCTCATGATGATGCCGACGCAGTAGAATGGCGGGGGGCCTTACACTTAGGTCCAGGTCATCACAAAGGCCCACTATACCTCTGCCCCACCCCCTCCTCCACCGTTCTCCGAATTAACCCTATCCTGGGCATAGCGCATCAGTCTGTTTGCTCTAGGAACAGCAGCAGTGCGCGTCGCCTAGCGACAGCACGGCTTTTTTTTGTGTTGCTGACCGCTGAGCCTAGGCGATAAAAGAACACCGCCCAGCGAAGAGACTATTCAGGCATTCAACCTCCAGTTGTAATTTCTGTGTCGCACACACCCTGCTGTGTAATCCCCAAAAGTTTACTATCAGCCTGCAAAACTTTATATATTTTTTTATTTTAGGATATTCTTTCATGTTAGACCCCCTTCTTGCGGCATCTTGTTACCTTCCCCCCTCACACCCCCCCCGGCAGACTCTAAAACTGTATAGAACGCTACTACACTTGAGGCCCCCCCCCTCATACATCAACAAGGTTCTTAGAAGTGCGGCTTTGGGGATGTGAGATAGAGACAGTTTGCGTTGGAAGATTGGCGGACGAAGCTCGCCTGGCAGGGAGCGGCGTCCATGCCCAAAGCTCCCAAACAACATAGTTTTAACTGCGGCACTTTAATCACTACCAAGTTTCACTCGCCTCATACCAGTGTTCTCCCTTATCACGAGCTGTTTAAGCTGTTGTCAGGCCGAAGAGATTACTGTTGCGGTTGCTTTTAATTGGCTCCATGTTTAACTTTGTGCCCTAATACCAGTATTGCTGTACGCACAATCCACAAAATATAATGGCCCTTAATGCAGCACCTCACTTTTATCATTTGTTAACGGATAGAATTTGAGGCTTCTCTGCCCCCCGTCGCGTTCCACCTCCTTTGTTGAAGCTTCCTATGCCACCCATTGTTTGAAGCCTGAGGACTTACATTGTAGGGATGTCGCCTGCCACTCTCTAGGCCTGCTGCCGCTTGTTGCCTCTTGTCCATGCTAGGTTCCGAATTCTCACTAGCTGTCAGGGGTCACTTATGTGTAATGTGTTAGATGCTGTGATCATAGCTCAATTCTGGTCATCATGTTTTTCATTTGTCCAGCTCGTGTTTTTTTCTGCCCAGTAATTTGGCTAAATTTGGTATGCTGCTAGTTCAGCCTCAGAGGCCATTCATGACCTGCGCCCCTGCTGCAGACCCGTCATAGTCCGTCGCGGACTGTATCCCTCCTTTTCCGGAACACAAGCATTACCCAGCCCCGTTTGTGCTGTTTGCGACACAGGCTTCCACGTGGGAGAGTGCGTCCTGGTCCCTTGAAAAGATAGCGCGATATTCTCCGCATTGACCTTCAATGGGTCGTTACTCGACGGGTACGAGCACTCGAGCATTGCGGGTCAAAAGTGAGTTCTTCGTAATTAACGGAGGTTACTTTTATTGTTTGAAGCACTTGAGGGTTCGCTCATCTTAAATCATCCAGTGAGGACTAAACTTTTCCACTCTACATGAGTCCAGAACAATTTGTTTTGTTGTCGGCATACCTGATGTTTTTTTGTTCGTGTACCTGATTCTCTCATTATACTGCACACAGTTACTCCACTTGTAATATGCATTTGTTTTCATTCAGTTATTTTTATTGAGTGGAAATTGTGGATAGTTGTTTTGTGTCCAGGGTACACCTTAAGTGTACCATTAAACGTCAATTAAATATAATAAATGTAAATGTGTTAGTCTGTATTCGTTTATCTCGGTGCACTTGTCATACCAGTCCTCTCGGTCATATACCGATGTGCACAAGCATCCCCACCGGGGACCTAGCCCTTTATTGCGGGGGTTCTACAGACGCCGATCCTGTGGCTGCCGGTCTAGGTTTACCTGAGGGCTTGGGGTCTTTTTGCTGGCACCCTAGGTAATCTGCTAGTGCACACGGTGCTTGGATATGGGGAACGGAGGGGCTGTCTTCGTATTAATGTATTTATTTTTGGCAGTCTCTTAAGCAGTTGGTGGTGGTGTGGACAGTCAAGAAAAATGATGAAGTGAGAGGCTGGTGCTATTATGCGTTTCTCCCTTGTGGGCCATTTATATATCTATTTTTTTTGGTGCGTTCTAGAGTATGAGTGCTAATGTGTGGGTGGGGAACTAGGGCTGCCCGTTGATGGTGACGAGGCATGCTGCGGCCTTCTTTTCTTTTTGTGAGTAGGCATGGACCAATTATTGTTTGGGCAACGTTTTGAACGAAAAACAACGTTACAGTTCTTTTATGTGAACCGACAGGAAACCGATTACAGCAAAGGGCCTGGTAAAGAAGAATGCGTGAGAATACGAATGGGCAGATGCATGATGTATTGGGAGATGCGAGTTGGAGGGAGACAGCCCGGATGGGAGGACTCATACGCCTGGATGCAGAAGGGCGAGGCTGGGCGATGCGATAGCTGGGTTCCTAGTAGGATGCTTCGAGTCAGTTGTCCTGCGGTTGCTTCAAGGGGGATCAGCCTTGAAGGGTGGTGATACCCCCTTTTCCTATCACTAAATAGCTCTCGCTAGCTCCAACTTCTTCAGGCAGGAGCTGGGACACATGCTATGTGGTCTGGTGCTGCGCGTGCACACTGATCCTTGAGTCTCTTAATCTGGTCTGTACTGGATTAGCATCCAGAATTCTTATTCGTGACTCTATCCCCAACTGTTTCCGACAGGGGGGTTTTTGGCACTCCCATGGTCAGGTGGTGGTCGTACTCCTCCCAATTACGCTACAGCTCACAGCAGAACAAAGTTATACAATACATGTGATTGCTGGGAATTTGATCACAGAAAACAATAGACTCATGCCTTGACCAGCAGACTTCTACCACTGTAGTGTTCATCTATGTTATGTAGTGAACATGATGTGGGACTGAGCAGATACTTACACGTGCTGCAAGCACATTGTGCAGGACGTATTCGCAAACACGTGCTCTGGCTTGCATCAAGCAGGGTTCAGGTGTGCACAGCAACTGAGTTGCATCATGGGTCCGATAGAATCCTATTTAACTCACAGGCTTTAATCAAATGAGATGCTGATAAGGTTACTGTTCCACTGAGGCAAGAAGTGATAGGGCACTTTGCAGCCATTGAGAAGGAGTTGTGAGCGAGTTTTTGCCATAGGTGTGTGGGAAACAGCTGTATACTGATTCTTGTTATCTGTAAATTCCGAAATGTGTGTATCTAGGTGAGTGCTATTCTTTCCACTAGATATAAAACATTTCCTAAATTTTCTACATAAGCTTGAGGCCCAAATTAAAAAGAGGTCGCAGTCTTTATTGTTACTGTGTATCATTAGCCCAACAGCCTGTTCTTCGTGCTTTTGGGCATGAACGTGTTGATTGTCATGATTGTACGACCGCATGAAAAGTTTCGATATGATGGGGAGGGGTTTGATCGATGGCGACCGAATGGCGTCGGCCACTCACATGGGTATCTTAGACCTCGAGGCGTTCCGTGTGCCACTTGGTGAGGCACACACCGAGCATTCTGGCTGTTTGGTGAATGTCACCCCCACCCCATACGATCCCTGTTGGTGGCTCAATTACCATAATTGTCTACTATATATAAGTTGAGTTTAGAAGGATATGAGGCCACTAGGATAACAATTATGGAAGAAGGTCGCAGAAGAGCAAAACTCAGTCACGGTGTGTGACCCAGATATAGGAGGTAAGCGGTTTAGTACTAATTGATTTCACCTGGTACGATTCTTTAAAGCTCTCTTCCAGATCAGTGTAAAATATGCTGTAGATTGACCTTACTATCTTAGTAATATGCATATGCTGTAATAGTTGATTTTATAACAATATCATTGAATCTGGAAATACTTTTTTCTTTTTTTTTTTTTGACTACAAAGAACTTGCCAGAAGCGTAACGGTAACCAAACCATACAACTGCCATTGTCACAGACTAACAGGTGCTCTTAATATGTAAGAAATCCCAGAACAGAGTATGAGAAAGGCTGACCTGATAAGCACACGTTGTAGTTATGATATACAGTATATTAGTGCCTTTTCATACCCATGTTACTTTGTTTTATAGTCGGCGGCCATTACTAAAAAACAATGTGTAGTGTGCAGAGGGCACCAGATTCATGATTTCTGGCACAAGTTCTTCATGAATCTGAAGCCTACGGCTTCGGCAGAAAATATCTGTCAGACTTTGTATGTTTAAAATGGTGCACGGTCCAACTGAGCACCTAAACGCCCCCTTCAGTGCAGAATTTTGTGTTGCATTGGGTATAGTGCAGCATGTACCACAATTGTGGTGTGTGCGCCAAAAATGTGTATCTGACATTTCTTAAATACATGTGCAAGCAGTTTGAAAAGAAAAAGCACTGAAACGAATGTGCAAAGTCCTATAGAAAACTGGTGCGTAGTGAGACTAAGAGGGTCATATGTGTGCTGCATTGCGTATGTTCATAATAACTACTTAGGAAACATATACATTTCCAAATGATGATTTCATAGCCACACAAAACTTTCTTTTTTTAAATTGGAAGCAAAAGTCTGAAGAAGTTTTGAGTTGAGGATTTTTTTCAAGTGTTTGAGCAACTAAAATCTTATTATAGATTGCATTTCTCTAATTTAGAATCAACACTGCATTATATGAGAAAACAGCACAGATGTTGTTCAAACCACATGAAACATTTATGCAAATTTGTTATAAAGAAGAAAGGTATTAAAAAAACAAGATTATAGCTCAGCTGAAGAAATAAGACTGTTCATGGCCACGGCTTGTGTATTGTTTTCAAAAACACAAGGGCATTTAGAATTTTTTTTAGCTATGGGATTTGCTTTTCCCGAGGCCATCCCTTCCAGTTGATTTCACATTTTATAATGCTAATTGTGGGTGTATGGTTTTTAGTTAGTCGGCAGTCAGCTGGGCAGTATGTCTGCAGCATATATTTAATAGAATTTGACAGCTGATAGAAGTGAGCTCACTCGTAGACGATTTGATATGTGGGTTGAATGTGTAACTCTCAATTTGCCATATTAATGACCATTATTATTCAAACTTTCACAGCCAAAATAAGACTATTACTGGCCACATCACTAGAAGTATATAATATAAATGACTTAAGGGTGAGTTAGCCTTTTGAAACATCACATTGCCATTTAGGTGGAATGTTAAGATGGTTTATTTTCAACCTGCAAATGCAAGAAAACAAAAAAGAAAAAAACAAAAAAATAATTAGATCTCATTGTGCATGACTCCAAGATATATGTATATAGATATACACATACAGTAGGCCTATTTATTGTTCTTTATAAAAAGGAAACACATTTTTAAGTCACAATAAATAATTTAATAATAATTTTAAGAAAATACAAATACCTTGTAAATAATAATAATAATAGTAACAATAATAATAATAATCTTTATTTATATTTCGCACACAGATTATGCAGTGCTACACAGCGCTTTCCAAATTGGTCTCTGTCATATATAACAAAATTATCCAAAATTATCCTAAATAATGACTAGTCACTGTAAATGCTCTGAGCTATACATTAATCCAGTCAACAGGATAGTGGCCTAAGCCAAAGAATATCCAATAAATATATATGCCACAAATACTGACATTAAAACAATTTATTGTTACAATACTTACTCAATAGATTCCATACGATAATAGAATGTGAATTTTGTGGGGGATGGCAAGTCCTTTGTGGTTGAGAGACCCCCATGTATAATATTGTCAGCATGGCTACTACTGAGATGTATTTTATATGATTCCAAAAGGACTGTGCAACATAATCACTGTATGTTATACTACTAAATGAGAATACTTCCTGAAAAGGAATAAAGCTGATGTTGCATTTGAAATAGATGAAAATCTATAGATGAAAATGGGTACAAAATAAAAATTATGACTGATTTTCAAGGTAGACTTTCTTTAAAATCTCTAGACTCCAGTGTAAAATCTGTGCAGATTTACCTTACTATCTATGTAATATGTATATGCTTAATATTCTAGCAATATATTTAATCTGTAATATACTTCCACTAACACATGTCCAGAAGTGTAAAGTTAACAAACCATACAAACAGGGCATTTTAATCTGTAAGAAATCCCCAGAACAGAGTATGAAAAGGCTGACTTATAAGACAGTTTAGTTAGTGAATATACATATATTAGTGCTTTTCATAACCATGTTACTTTGTTTATAGGGTTCTTCGAAGTGTTGTTTGGGGAGTACGAGAGACAGGGCTTGGATTGGCGAAAAAGCTCGCCTGGCAGCGGAAGCCAGCTCCATGCGATCATGCGCTTCTTTCCGCATCTGTTTACATTCCCTCACCCGCCATATCCTAAACTTCATAAGAACGCTACTACACTTAACTCTGTGCAGGCTGGGACCGAGCGGACTAGGGTGGTCATATTACTGCCGAGCAGGAATTGCGGGGCCTGGGGGGCCTACCTCGGTCAGGTCCAAAGGCATTACCTACCTCTCCCACCCTCCCACCTCCTCGAGTTACCATCCGTGGGCATGGCGCATCAGTCCGGTTGGCTTAGGAACGCAGCAGGCCGTCGCTAAGCGACAGCAAGGGGTTTGCTGAAACTTTAGCTAGGCGAAAAAGGGACACGCCCAAGAGCTATAACGGAGCATTCCACATCAAATTGTTAACTTTGTCGCCACCCTGCTGTTCATCCCCCAAAAATTACTTGCAAAATGTACATTTAGGATTATTCAGCGCTTCTTGCGCATCTGGTACATTCCCTCCCCGGGCAGAATCCTAAACTTCTAAGAAGCCTATACACTGATCTTATACAAAAGTTCTTGCAGTGGTTTGGGAGTTAGCCTAGAGAAGTGGCTGGATTGGCGAAAGCTCGCCTGGCAGCGCGAGCGCCAGCTCCAGCCACAGACCAACAAACTAGTTTTAACTGCTGCCTTTATCTACTTACTAGTTCACGGCCTCCAACATGGTCCCTTCCCCTTATCAACCGCGCTGGTGTCAGGGACAGATTTGGGTTGTTCGGTTCCTGGTTAAATTTGTCGCCACCTGCTGTGTAATCCACAAAATATACTGGCAAACTTTTATATTGTCCGATATGATTGAGGCTCTTGCTCACCTCCTTGGTTCCCTCTGCACCATTTGTTTGAAGCCTGAGTCAATTTAGGGTATGTCGCCATGCCACTCAGGTGCGCTGACTCGATGCCGATCCCCTATAGTGTCAGGGTCAATATTGGATGTGTTAGAGGCTATCTAGCTTATTCTGTACCTCTGTCATGGCCATGCTGTGCCCATATTTTGGCATAATGGTGCGAATATGCAGCCTCAGAGGCAATCCATGGAATGTGCCCCTGCTTTTCTGTCCTTCCGTGGTTTGTTTTCCATCTTTCTGAGGTTCCCATCGGTTTGGCCCAAGCTTCCCGTGGGCAGAGCCTTGGTCACCTTGAAAATGCTCGAGTCTAACATTGACTCATGGGGTCGGTATCGAGCCGGCACTGAGAGCGGGACAAGTTCGTCTGAATAACGATTCCCGAGCATTTTAGTGTTCGCTCATCTTAATATTCAAGTTATGGACTAACTTTTTCCCCGCATTGTCAGTACAAGGGGAAACTGATGTACTGATTCTTCATACCTGTAGTTACTCCCTTGTAATCGGCATCATCAGCATATATGGAAATGTGATATTGTTTTGTCCCGGGTACCATTAAGTGTACCCTTAAAACAATTAATATAATATTGAAAATTGCATTGTTCTTAGTGACGCTCATCGGTCAATACATGTGAACATCCCCCAAAACGTGGCCTAGCCTCTACTTGTGGGCCTACAGCAGCCGGGGGCAAGCAGTACTGAGTGTGCTGGAGGTTGCGCATGCACGCTAGTGTCACGGTGCTTGGTATGGGAACGGGGAGGGCTGTCTACAGCCTGGCCGGTCTCCGCAGGGTGGTGTGGCAAGAAATGAGGAGTTGAGAGGCTGCGAAGACGTTCTCCCTGGGGCAACCTTTGGTGTCGTCGAGAGCCTTCTTTTCTGGTCTAGTGTGTGTGGACCAGGGTGCCCGTGATGGTGACAGCTGTAGTAGCAGGGGACCCCAGCCGGAGGCTACGTTGATCGAAAACATTACCGTTCGTTTTGGAACCGACAGGAACCGTCGCAACGTGCTTGACAGAATGGTTAGATAGATATGCTGGAGATGCATTGGAGGGAGCAACAGGATGGAGCTACATCCGCCTGGTGCAAAGGGCAGGCTGGGAGCTTAGCTGGTCCTAGTAGGATGCTCAGTTGTCTGGGTTGTTGATTCAGGTATCCCCTTGAAGGTAGGGATGATACCCTTTATCTCACTACTAGCCCCTTTCGCTCCACTCTTCAGGCAGGGAGCTGGGCTTCACTGCTTGGTCTGGTGTGCTGGCTGCACTGACTCTCTGACGTTTTAATCTGGTCTGTACGGATAGCTCCAGACTCTATTTGAACTCTAGAAGTTCTGACCAGGGTTTTGTTCTCCCACTGGTCCGGTGGTGGGCTACTATCCATTACGCTCTCAGCTAAACGAGAAAGCAAAGTATTAAAAATGTGTGCTGGAATTGCATCACAGAAGGAAAACAATAACCTCCTGCCTTACCAGGCGAGACTATACCACTGTAGTGTTTCATCTATGTTTATGTAGTGACATGCTGTGGGACTGATCAGACCCTGACCAGGCTCAGTACATGGTGGGACGTATTCGCAACACGGCTCTGCCTGGCATCAGCGAGGGTGTTGCACATGACTGAGTGAATATCATTGGCCTCTGCCATCGACTCTGACCTTTTCTGCCTTGTCTGCTGATGCTCTGTGCTGCACTGTCCCTGCTGCCTCCTCTGCTGGCTTGCACTGCTGCTGCTGTGACATCTCCTCTCTGCTGACTGTGATCCTGATTCTTGTTGCTCATGTTGCTCCTAATGCCTGATGCTCTGATCTGATCATCTGCGCCTGTCTGCTGCTCTGCTGACTTCCCTGTCGCTGCCTTCCTACTTTGATCTGCCCTTGCTGCTGCTTTGTGTACTGTTGATGTGTGATGCTGATGACTGTGACTTCTGTGCTGCTGCTGTGCTCTGTGCTGTTGTGCTTGCTCTGCCTGCTGCTGTCCTGCGTGCCTCTGCCTTCTCTGTGCCCTGTGACTGCTGAGCGTGATTGGCCCTGCTGCTACTGTGATCTTCTTGCGCTTGCTGCCTGATCTTGTCTGTGCTCGCCTGCTGTCTGCCTGCTGTATTGACCTTTCTCACCTGTTGATATCATCTGATCTGACCTGATTCCCCCACTCTGCCTGCTGTTTGGGCTCCTGCCCCTGCGATGCCTTCTCGACACCTTCTGTGTGTGTCTGTGCTGCTGCCTGTGTGTGTCTGCTCCCCCTCGACTGAATATGCTCCTACTGCATGACACTTTCTGTCCTTGCTGATCTGCTATGATTCCTGATGCCTGCTCGGACTGCTGTGCCCTTGACTTGCTTCTGCCTCTTATAACCTGTTTGTTGATGCCTGCTCCCGCTGTTCAATCACTTGATTGATCCCACATTGCTGCCTGCTTGCTGCTGTGATCCTGCTCCACTTGTGCTTATGATTGTGCCCTCCTGCTTGCTGCTTTTCCTGTGCATGCTGCTGATTCTGTGATGCTGCTCGCTGCATTTGCCTGCTGCTCTGCTGCTCCTTGCTTTGTTGCCTTGTGTCTGATCTGGTGATTTTATCTGCTGATATCCCCCTGCGATGTGATGCCTGCTGCCCTGTGATACTGTCCTGCTTTGATTCTTGTCTGCGTCCTGTGCCTCTGTCTTGACCTGCTGCTGCTGATTGTTCTCTCCTTGCTGATCTTGTGCGCTCGCTGTCTGCTGCTGCTCCTATGCTCCTATCATGATACTGCTGCCTCCTCTGCTTGACTGCTGATTGTGCATGACTATAATCTCTGCATGCTCACGATCCTGCCTGCTGCTCTGATCAAATGATTCTGCCTGCTTTTGTCTGCCTGCTTGCTTCTCTGAATGCCCACTGCTGCTGCTGCTCGCATGCCCTGCACTGCTGCCTTGCTGCTCTGCCTGCTCTCTCCTACCTCTGCTTTCTGTGTTCTGATCTCCCTGACGCCTGCTGTCCCCTGATATTGCTTTGCCACTGCTCTGATATTGCCATGCTGCTTGGCTGTTCTCCTGCTGCTGCTGCCTCCTCTGCCCTGCTCCTTCTCTGCTGCTGCTGCTCCCTCTCTCCTGCTGCTGACCTCCTGCTATCTCTGCTCTGCGATACTGACATGCCTGTCTGCCCTGCTGCTGTGTGCTGCTGCCCCTGTTGATCTCCTCTCCTGCTGTCCCTGCTGCCATGCATCTGCTGCCATGCTGCTGTGTTTGCTCTCTCTGCTCTGCTGCTTGCCTGCTGCCCTGACTGCCACCTGCTGCTTCCTCTGCTCTGCTTGCCTGCTCTATGACATGAACCTTGACCTCTGGCCTGCTGCTTTGCAACTGCTTGTTGATGCCTGCTGTGCTTTGCATCCTCTACATGCTGCTGCCTGCTGCTGCTGATCTGATAGCTTGTTGTGTCTCTGTGTGCTTGCCTGATCCTGCCATGCCTGATCTGTCCCCTGCCTGCTGCCTGCTATGTGCATGCCTGTGATAATGCTGCCCTGCTGCTTGCCATCTGACCTCCTTGCCTGCTCTCGCTGCCCTGTGCTCCTTCTGATACTGCTTGCTTGATATTGTCATTGCTGCCCAGGCCTTGCTGTCTGTGCTCGATGCTGATGACCTGATCCTGCTCGATCTTGCTACCTCTGATCTGTGGCTCTCTGCCCTGATTGCTGACATCCTGCTTGTTTTCTTCGCTGTTCTCCTGTGCTGCTTTGATCTCTGCTGCCTGCTACCTTGATTGCTGCATACCTGCCTGACTTTGACTCAGGCTGTGCTGCTGCTCCTGGCCTCCGCTTCTGCTGTCTGATCTCTGCTTGCTCCCCTGACTACTCTTGCCTGATCTCCTGATGCCCCCTGACTGCTCTGACTGCTTCCTCTGATCTCCTTGCCTCCTGCCTTGCTGCCTGCTGCTCTGAACTGTGCTGCCTCTTTAATGATCTGCTGCTCATTGCTCGCCCCCTCCTGCCTGCCTGCTCCCTGATGACTTCTGCTGCCTCCTGTGCTGCCCTCCCTCTGGCTTGTGCTCCTGCTATCTACTCTCCTGCATGATGCTGCTGCTTAATGTGCGATATTGCCTGCCCTGTTTGCTGCCTGTTGCCTGTCTTTGCCTCTGCCTGCTCGTTGACTGGATTGCTGTCTATGCCTTCTGCTGCCTCTGCTGCTGACTTCTGCTCTCTCTTGCTGTGCTGCCTCTGATCTGACCTGCCTCTGCTGCTGACGATCTGCTGCTGCCCTGCCTCCTTCTGTGTCTCCTGCTGCTGCACTTGACTGACCTGCCCTGTATGACTGCTGCTGATTTGCTTGCCCTGCTGCTGATCTGCTGATGCTGCTGACTGCCTTCTTGATCGATCTGTGCTGCCCTCCTGATCTGCTCTCCTGCTATGCTGCTGTGTGCCTCCTCTGCTGCTGCTGTGATTGCCTCTGCTCTGCCCTCCTGATCCTGATTGCCATTGCCCCCCTGACTATGCCAATGCCCTGCTGCTTGCAACCTTGTGTTCTTGTATGATACTGCTGCCTGCTGCCACTGATCTGTGAATGCTTCTGTGCTGCCTGCTCTGACTGCTCAATTGCTGACTGCTGCTGATCTGCCCCTGATCTGCCTTGTGAGTGCATTTGACTTCTATGCTCTGATGCTGTCTGCTCTTCTGCTGCTCTGACTGATCCTGATGACCCTGATCTCTGATGCCTCCGAAATATCACTCTGATATCTCGCTCTGGCTGCTGTGCTGTGCTCGCAATGCTTCCCTTTCTGCCTGATCTGCTGCTGCTGCTTCTGCCCTGATCCTGCACCCTGCTGTGCCAATCTGCTGATGTGATTTGTGCCTGTGCTCTGCCTGAAGCCTGCTGATCTGTCTGCCCCTTCGCCCTGAATCTGCCTGCTGCCTGATCTGCTGCTGCTGATTTACTGCCTGATCCTTGCTGCCTGATGATCTGACTGCCTGTGTGCTTGATGCACTCTGTGACGTGCACCTTGTCCTCCCTGTTGATTCTGATGATCATCTGGACTGACCTGCTGTGCTGCCTGCTGTTGCTCTGCCCTGACTGCATGCTTGACTGCCCGCTATGCTCTGCTGTGCTCCCTACCTGCTGCGGCCTCTCAGATATTGCATGATCTTGACCTGCACCTGACTCCTGACACTTGCTCTTCCTCCTGAACTTCTCTGCCCTCCTGCTGACTCCCTTTGCACTGATATCTTGCTTTGCTGCTGCTGTTTTGATCTGATGAATGACTTGTGCTGCTGCTTCTGATGACTGTGCTGCTGACTGCCTGCCTGCTGCTGCCTGACTGCTGCCTTTGCCTGCCTGGATGCTGCTACTGCCTGACCTGCTGCTGCTGGTGCACTGCTATGACTGCCCTTCTGTGGGCTTTGATCTTTACTCTTGCACTGAGTCCTGACCATAAGCCTCTACATGCTACACTCGCTCATGATTGATCTTCCCCTGCTGACTGTTGCAACTATTGACCTGTGCCTTGCTCCTCTTTCTGCTGCCCCTGACCCCTGCCTGATATCTGGACACCTCTGCCTCTTCCCTGTCTGCATTGCTGTGCCCCTGATCTGCTCCTTTGATCCCCGCTGTTTTTTTGTTTTTTTTGACTGATCTTGATGCCCTGCCCTGCATGCTGACTCCTGCATTGCCGTCTGTGCCCTCCTGCTCTCTTGCTCCTCTGTTGCTGATATAATCTTTAACTCACCAGGCTTTCATCAAATGAGATTGCTGATAGGGCTCTGTTCCACTGAGGCAGTGATAGGGGACTTTCAGCCATTGAAGAGTTGTGAGCGAGTAGTTTTTGTGCCATAGGTTGCGGAAAAGCTATATATTACTTTACTCTGTACATCCATGAACTGTGTTTATCAGCTGAGTGTCTATCTTTCAATAGATACTAAACTTTTCTAACTTTCTAACTAAGATTGTGGCCAACTTTAAAAAGGGTCGCGTCTTTAGTGGTTACCTTGTATTTCGCCCACCAGTGTCTTCTTTTGGGCATGAACTGTGATTGTCAATTCCGTACATTGCAGAAAGTCTCATACACAGTGGGAGGGTGAAAGCTCCTCACATTTATAGACTATGTGGACAGGCACAGAGAGCTCTGGTGATGCCCCCCCCCCCCAGATCCTTCTGGCTTCTACCTAATTTGTAATAAGTTGATTTGAGAAGGATGAAGGCCTAGATAACAATTATAAAGAAGAGCGCACACACAGGCCGGTGCCCAGATCTAGGAGTAAGCGTTGATTATAATGATTTTCAGGGAGATTTCTTAAATATATCTAGGACTCCGTTTAAAACGTGCCGATTTACCGTACTATACTAGGGAATATGCTATGCTTAATATTCTAACAATATATTAATCGTAATATACTTACTAACACGTCCAGAAGCGTAAGTTAACAACCATAAACTGCGTGTACAGACAACAGGGGCATCTTAACTCTGTTAAGAAATTCCCAGAACCGAGATGAAAAAGGCGACTTAAATTAAAGACAGTTTTAGTTAGTGAATATCATCTATTAGTGCTTTTCATAAACCATGTTACTTGTTATAGGGGGGCACAGTTTACTAAAAAACAAAGTGTAGTTGCAGCAGAGGGCCACAGATAATGATTTGGGCACAAGTTTCTTCAGAATCTGAAGCTACGCTTCGGGCACAGAAAATATCTGTCAGACTTTGTTGTTGAAAATGGTGCAACGGTCCAATGAGCACCCTAACCGCCCTCAGTGCAGAATTTTGGTTGCATTGGGTATAGTTGAGCATAGGTACCACAATTGTGGTGTGTGGCGCGCAAAAAAATGTGTCTCTGAATTCTTAAAACCTGTGAAGCAGTTGGAAAAGAAAAAGCACTGAAACGAAGTGCAAAGTCCTATAGAAAACTGGTGCGTATGTGGACTAAGAGCGGGTTATGTGTGCGGCATTGTCGTCTGTGTCATAATCATACTTAGGAAACTATTACTTTCAAATGAGTGATTTCATAGCACAAAAACTTCTTTCTTTTTTAATTGGAAGCACACAAAGTTGAAGCAGTTTTTTGAGAGTTGAGGATTTGTTTCACGTGTTTGAGCACACTAAATCTGATTATAGATTGCATTCTCTAATTAGATATCAACACTGCATTATAGAGAAAAACAGCACCAGATGTTGCAACCACCATGAAAACATTTTATGCAAATTTGTTATAAAGAAGAAAAGAAAGGTATAAAAAAAACAAGGATTATAGCTCGCTGAAGAAAATAAGGATGTTCATGGGCCCGGTTTGTGTATTGTTTCCAAAAACAAACAAGGGCATGTAGATCGTTTTTAGCTATGGGTGTGATTTTCCCGAGGCCATCCCTTCCAGGTTGATTTCACATTTTATAATGCTAATTGTGGGGTATGGTTTTTAGTGAGTCGGCGTCAGCTGGGCAGTATGTCTGCAGGCATATTTAATAGCTTTGACAGCTGATAGAAGGGAGACACTTGTAGACGATTGTCTGGGGGTTTGAGTGCTGTAACTCTCCCATTGCCAGATGATTGACCATTATATCAAACTTTCACAGCCAAAATAAGACTATTATGGCCACCACCTAGAAGGATCTCATTTCGAAATGCTTTCGCTCTCTGTCCTTCGTTTTCTTTCTCTTATGTCCTCGCCTTTTTCTCTCCCTTCTTTTTCTCGCTTTTTTAATTCGTTTCTTGTGTTTGGCTTTTCTCCCTTATGTCTCGGTCCCCGTTATTCGTCCTTTAACCCTTCTTGATCGTTTTTCTTTTGTTCCGTTGTGTCTTTGCTTGTATTTTACGTCCACTTCTCTCTTGTTATCCATGTCAATTGTCATTTCTTTTCCACTTTCTTCTTTGTTCCCTCATCCTCGATCTTCTACGTTTGCCTTACTCTTCTGTTCCTTCTTGGTTTTCCTATGTTTTCCTCTCTCTGCTCTTCCTTAAGGGTGAGTAGCTTTTGGAAACATCACATTGCACTTAGGGGAATGTAGGGATGGTTTACTTCACCCTGCAGTAAAATGCAAGAAAACAAAAAAAGAAAAAACAAAAAAATAATTACGATCTCATTGTGCAAGATAGCTATTGTCCCAAGATATATGGTATATATATATATATATATTATATATATATATATACAACATGTATACAACATACAGTAGGCCTATATTATTCTTCTATTTAAAAAGAGAAAATGATCTTTAGTTAACAAAGTTTTTACGTCGCAATAAATTAATTTAATAATAATAATTTAAGGAAAAACACAATACCTTGTAAATCATACATTAATGCATAAGAAATAATAATAATTCTTTATTTATTTCGCACCCAGAGTAGCGAGCGCTACGATCAGAGTTTCCAACTTGGTCTGTAGGTCATTATAACAAAATTATCGAAATTACTTAATCTTTGATAGTCACTGTAAATGCTCTGAGCGTTTTAGACATTAATCAGTCAACAAGGATAGTGACTAAGCCACAGAGACTACAATAAATATATATGACCCCAATTACTGAATTAAGAACAATTTATTGTACACTACTGTTTACTCAATAGATTCCATACGTATAATAGAATGTGAATTTTGTGGGGGATGGCAAGTCCTTTGTGCCGGTTGAGAGACCCCCATGTATAAATATTGTCAGCATGGCTACTAGCCTGAGATGATCTTTATATGGATTTCCCAACGGAGATGTGCCAACATATCAATCGTATGTTATACTACTAATGAGAATCTCCTGAAAAGGAATAACGCTGTGATTGCCATTTGAAAGAGAATGAAAATCCATTATACGAGCGCAAATGGGTACAAAATAAATAACTCTGACTGCTGATTTCAGAAGGTAGACTTTCTTTAAAATTCTAGACTTCATGTGTAAGTCTTGGGAGATTTACTACTATCTAGGTAATATTGTACTTGCTTAATATTCTAGCAATATATTTAATCTGTAATATATTCACTATCACATGTCCAGAAGTGTAAAGTTAACAAAACCATTAACAAATCAGGGCGATTTTAATCTGTAAGGAATCTCCACAGCAACAGAGATATGAAAAGGGCTGCTGATTATAAGACAGTATTAGTGTAGGATATACAATGATATATCGGTGGCTTCTAATAACCATGTTACTTTGTTTGTAGTGGCGGCAGGCTTTACTAACACACAATGTGTAGTTGAAGAGGGACCATAGAGGGCACCAGATTCATGATTTCTGGCACAAGTTCTTCATGAATCTAGCACAATTTATTTTGATGCACCTTTAACAAAGGGTGTGCAGAAAATATCTGTCAGATTTTGCATGTTTAAAGTGGCGCACGATCCAACTGAGCACCGGAACGCCCCCTTCAGTGCTGAATTTTGTGTTGCATTGGGTATAGTGCAGCAAGCACAACATGTGTATCACTTAAATGATTAGTTTTATGTAGTTATTGATACATTTTGTGTATAGGATTATTTTAAATATTATTTTAAATATTGAAATAATTAAAAATAAACACAATAAAAATATAAAGTATAAATAGTTTAAGTTTGATGCCAAGTTTACAGGAAAAGACTCAATAAATCAAAGCATGGTTTCATATGCAAATTGATAATTATCACAGACATCACTGAATACACTTACATTTTCATTCCGCTCCTGGCAATATGGCTGCCACCTCAGCAGATACAAATTCACAGCAATGTTTTTATCACTTTCATATAGTGTAAAAAGTATCCCTATTTCATCAATTTATTTTGATATCTCTAGGGCCAAATAACATGTTTGAGTTGCTTTTTCTTTACGTGATCTTAAAACCAAGAGATGTCAGGGATTAAATCTTTTTGATAAATGAGTGAAGAGATATGAAATAAAAAATGGCAGATAAAATATAACAGTTCTAAGAAATGTATCTCAAATGTGGCAGAACTCTTCTATGTATAAGAATATTTAGAAACATATGCATAAAATAAATACATCTATAACATAGATGTTATTGGACGATTATGTGAAGCTGGTGTCCCGTTTTATAGTTTTACATGCACATCAAGTATTTTGTGAGCATATTTTATGCAAGTAAACTTCAATTGTACAGACATACTACGCGATCCGTATGCATATTTCTTCCAGTGACCGACTGTGGTGAATAGTGGAGTCAAGGGAGGATTAACCGCAACGGAGATGGTCTGAACAGTGGTCTATTTCTGCCAGATGATTTTTCACATATGCTAAGGTGTGGAGGAAAATTACTACATTGAAAAAAGGAGCTTTGCAATATTTTATTACAAGAAAGGATAGCAGTCGCAATTCCACGCTTTTATGCGACAGAAATTGGGGGTGGGTCGTCGGACGATCCAACGGATTCGGACTAAGCGCAGGATTTAACTTTCAAATTTGTGTCGCAAGCCAAGTGCTTACATCTACCGGGAAGAAGAAGGTGAACTCCGGCAAACCTGAACGGGGAGCAGCACATGCAAGATATCGGGCGCAGGATCTACGTTGATCGTTGCACAATGCAGGATTGTCGGGGAGTACACCTCTAGGATCGCGACTCTGATTGGTAAGTAAATGTGCCCCAATGTGTTTGCTAACTTCCCCTGGTGATCAAACCAGGGAGGCGTCACTGGGTTTGTTTTTATACTAGTTCATCCTAAACACCTAAAGATACCTTAAAAATAATAGCAGTACAAATGAAAATTTTTGCTGCACAAAGGTAGCACAAATGTTTAACACCAGTTTTGTTTGATTCGTTAATGTGGGGGGGGTGCTGGTTGACTTTTTGACCTTTAAAATTTTGTTAATATATTCAAAACAAAAGCAGCACAAACGTTTGACACCGATTTTGTTTGATTTGAACAAGGTGGGGGGGCCAGGAGGACAGGAGTGACCCAACATCACTGCCAACATCATTGAATTCCACACTGAATTCCAGTCCATCTTCTAGGAACCAGCCCGGGTATCTTCTGCTGAGACCGCCCTGTTGAGTCAAGGGGACTTGTCAGTTGGTGACTACATGGTAAAATTCTGCACTATTGCCTCTGAGCTCTATTGGAATGGCCGCCACCTTTAAGAAAGGACCGTCTGGTCGAATCAAAGATGCTCTGTCTGGACGGGATCTGCCATCTTCTCTGGATGACCTCATCAGCCTTGCCACTCTGAACCACTTTTTCAGAGACCTGCTATATACCTGTGTCATGGTCTACCTGGATAATATCCTGGTGTTCTCAGCTGACCTTGAGTCCCATCGGGTTTATGTACAATCAGTCCTTAGGCATCTAAGGCCTACAGCCTGTATGCCAAGCTTGTTGAAAAAGTGCCTATTTCACCAAAAGAGTCTTCCTCTGACGAAGAATTGCAGATGGATCCCACAAAATTGTCAGCAGTCCTTCAGTGGCCTTGCCCAGGGGAACTTTGTGCCATCCAGAGATTCCTAGGCTTCTCTAATTTCTACCGACAGTTCATATTGCATTTTTCCTCCATAGTGTCTCTCATTGTGGTGCTGACCAAGAAAAACACCAATCCTAAACTCTGTCCTAAGCCAGATAGGGCCCAAAGGCCAAACAATGAATAGCGGCTTCTTCTCGAAAACCTTCTCAGCTGCAGAAATGAACTACTCCATGGGTTATCAGGAGCTTCTGGCCGGTAAACTTGCCTTGGAAGAGTGGCGGTATCTACTGGAAGAAGCTCATCATCCGGTCTCAATCCAAAACTGATTTGTTGGTCTCTCTTCTTCTCTCGTCTCAACTTCCATTTCCTAACATAAGAGAAGAACGGCAAAGCCGATGCTCTCTCTCATTCCTCTGATGTAATTGTGGACGAACCAGCTCCTTGGCATATCCTTCCTCCTGAAAGCTCCTGTGGATCTACAGCAAATTCCTCCTGGCTAGACCTTTGTCCAACCTGTTCTTCGGAAGAGGATATTTCTACTGGTGAAAAGGACTGGTCAAGGATGAGACTGTGCGTTCCTGCGTTTCATGTTCCCAAAATAAGTAATCACATCTCAAGCAGCAGGTCTGCTCCTGGCACAGCCTATACACAGCACAGTTTCCAATGAACTCACGTGGCCATGGACTTTGTTACTGATCTTCCACCTTCTTCTGGTAATACCGTCATCTGGGTGGTCACAGACCATTTTTCTGAAATGTCCCACTTTGTTCCTCTATCTGGTCTTCCATCAGCTCCTTGTCTTGCCAGCTTGTTCTTTCTCCACATCTTACAGCTTTATAGACTTACTTAGCACATTGTCTCAGACCAAGGGGTCCCGATTGTTTCCAGATTCCGGCATTCTTTGTGCAACCAACTTAAAATAAGACTAGACTTCTTCTCTGCCTATCATCTGCAGTCTAATGGGCAAGTGGAGAGAGTCAATCAGACTCTAAGCTGCTATCTGTGGCACTTTGTTTCCGATCGACAGGACGACTGATCCACCCGGTTACCTTGGGCAGAATTCTCCTATCATTATCTGGACTCTGAGTCTACAGCTGCCGCTCCCTTCTTTGTTGTTTTAGGACAACATCTACGCCCACCTCTTCCCCTCTCCATGCTTTCTGATGTTCCTACCATGGAAGACTTGGTACAAGACCTCAAATCCATCTGGGAGCAAACTCATCGGCCTCTACTTCGGGCGTCTGCCCGCACCAAGATCCAGGCTGACAAGAAACACAGTCTCCCCCAGTCTTCTCTCTGGGTGATAAAGTGTGGCTGTTTTCCAGATATGTCTAGCTGAAGATTCCCAGCTACAAACTCGGTCCTCTTTTCCTGGGTCCATTCGAGGTGCCTAAGCGCATTAACCCCCGTTAAGCTTCGTCTTCCTCCCATCATGCGCATCCCGCACTTACACATCTTCCTTCTAAAGCCTGTTATCCTAATTTGCTTCTCCTGGCAAGTAGCTCCTCCTTCTTCTGAGGCTGATTCCACCAATGTCTTCGAAGTAAAAGAGATCCTGGACATGAATTCGGTTAGAGGGAAACAGTTCTTTATCAACTGGAAGGTTTTTGGGTCAGAGGGGAAATCTTGGGAGAATGAAGACAACTTTCTGGACTACATTTTTTTTCAAATGTACCATCAGGCCAAGAAGAGTGGAAGGTTGAATGGGGGGTCAAGGGTGCTCCTGCAACCCAGGTCTCAGGCCCACCTTTGTGCGCCATGTGGCAGTGCCTCTTTGCGGTGGCTGCAGGTGTGCTCACCTGTCCTTGCTCCAGGGATGGTTCCTGTGGTCCGGCATCAGCTCTGTGAAATTTAAGGGCCAGTGCACCGCTAATTCCCGCTGGCCATCCGCTGCCCTGCTTTATAGCTTGGCTCTCCCTATGACTCCTGCCCAGTTGCCTTAGTGAAAGCCTCGTTATTGAGACTCTTGTGGTTTATCAGTTGTGACCGCCACTTGTTTCCTGACCTCTGATTCTCTGCCGCCTACCTTGGCCTTCTGCTACATTCTCGACTCCGATCCGGTGCCACTGGTCCTGACCTTGTGCCTGACTTTGACTCTGACTCTCTCTGCCGTCCCTGTACCTCACCTTGGCCACTAATGCGAGCACGTTGTGCCTGTGGAGCAACCTTGTGGTATCCCAAAATTATAAGAGAGAAAGCGGATGTCAAAATTAGGTATATTAAATCTCACGGCCACTTATTAGGTACACCATGTTAGGAACGGGTTGGACCCCCTTTTAACGTCAGAGTGCTCATTCGTGTGGCATAGAGTCAACAAGTGCTGGAGCATTCCTCAGAGATTTGGGCCATATTCACATGATGTGGCATCACACAGTTGCCGAGATTTTAGATTTGCGGTGCACATCATGTGCGAATCTCACGTTCACCACATCCCAAAGATACTCTATGGGATTGAGATCTGGTGACTGTGGAGGCCATTGAGACAGTGAACTTTCATGTCATGTTCAAGAAAACCAGTCTTGAGATGATCCCGCTTTATGACATGGGCATATCCTGCTGAAGTAGCCATCAGAGGTTGGGACACTGTGGGTATAAAGGGGCTGGTTATGGTCAGCAACAATCTCAGGTAAGCGGTGGGTTGCAACGATGCTCAATTGGTACAAGGGCCCAAGAGGCCAAGAAAATATTCCCACCCAGGACACCACAACCACCAGCCTGCACCTTGATACAAGGCAGATTGATCCATGCTTACATGGTGTTGACGCAAATCTGACCCTACATCCGAATTTCGCCAGCAGAAATCGAGACTCATAGACCAGGCAACGGTTTTCAAGTCTTCTACTGTCCAATTGGATGAGCTTGTGCAATGTAGCCTCAGTTTTTGTTCTTTTAGCTGAAAGGAGTGCGCACCCGGTGTAGTCTTCTGCTGCTGTACCAATCTGCCTCAAAGTTAGATTGTACTGTGCGTTTCAGAGATGCTCTTCTGCCTACCTTGGTTGTAATGTGTGGGCGATTTGAGTCACGGTTGCATTTCTTTAACCTAGAACCCAGTCTGCCATTTCCATGACCTTCTGGATCAAAAGGCATTTCCGCCCACAGAATCTGACCGCTCACGTATGTTTTTTTCTTTTTCGGACCATTGCTGGAACCCCCGGAGATGGTTGTGCATTAAAATCCAGTCAGATCACAAAGCCGGTTCTGAAATATCAGACAGCCCTTCTGGCACAAAAACCATGCACGTTCAAAGGCAATCAAATCACATTTATTCCCAATACGATGGCTTGGTTTGAATGCAGGAGAATTGCTTTGACATGTCTACATGCAAAATGCACTGAGTTGCCCGCAATGTGATTGGCTGATTAGGAAAATTACGTGTTAACGAGCAGTTGGACAGGTGTACCGAATAAAGTGGCGGTGATTGTAACATATATTAGTTGTTTTCATACCATGTTACTGTTTTATAGGGGGAACATTACTAAAAAACAATGTGTAGTGGCAGGGGCCCAAGATTCATTGATTTCTGCACAAAGTTTGCTTCATTTGGAAACTGCACAGAGTGCACAATTTGAGGCACTTTCACAAAGGGTGTACAGGAAAATCTCTGTCAGATTTTGCATTGTTTAACGGCGCACGATCAAACTGAGCACCAGAACGCCCCCTTCAGTGCGGGTAATTTTTTGTTTGCACTTGGGTATAGTGCAGCAACGAACTCACATGTGTATCAATTAAATGCATTAGGTTTTATGTAAGATTATTGAACTTTGTGTGTAAGGATTATTATTAAATATTATTGTTGTAAATACTTGAAATATTAAAAATAAGACAGCAATAAAAATATAAACGTTAAATAGTTCCTTTTATGTTTGAAGGTGCTGCAAGTTTCAGTGAAAAGACTCAATGAACTCAAATGCCAAGGTTCAATGCAAATTGCTTTATATCACAGACATCAACTGAATACATTATCATTTTTCATCCCCCCTTCCATGGCAATATGGCATGCCACCTCACAGATACGACATAGTTCAGCCCCCACGTAATTGTATTTATCACATTTCAAAAGGTGCTAAAAAGTTATTCCCTTATTCATCAATTTATTGTGATATCTCTAGTGCAAATACATGTTTGAGTGGCTTTTCTTTACGTGATCTTAAAACATAGAGAGGGATTATATGATTAAATCTTTTTTTGATAAATGGATGTGAAGAGCATGATGAATAAAAAATGGCCAGCCAGTATAAAATATAACAGTTCTAAGAAATGTATCTGCAAATGTGGCAGAACGCTTCTCTGTATAAGAGTCATATTACGAACAGCGATGAATATAAATAAACTGACATTAAATATTATAAATACGATGTTTATTGAGACGGACTTATGTGAACTGGGGGTCCGCTTTTATAGTTTTTACCATGCACATATTAAGTATTTTGCGAAAGATATTCTAGCGCCGTAAAGCTTACAATTGTACGACATACTACGCGTCGATGATATTTCTTCCAGTGACCAGTGAGGTGAAGTGAACCGTAGTGGACGGTTCACAGGAGGATTAACAGACAACTGGAGTCGATGGTCCTTATGCTGAACAGTGGTATAGTTTTGACAACGATGATTTTCACATATGCTAAAGTGTGCGTCAGGGAAAATACATGCAGAATCGGGCGAGGATCTACGTTGATCGTTGACCAGGCAGGACTGGTGGGGCATCACACCTCGGGGATCGCGACTCGGATTGGGAAGTAAATGTGCCCCAATGTGTTTGCTAACTCCCACCTGGTGATCAAACCCGGGAGGTGTCATGGGTTTGTTTTATACTAGTTCATTCCTAAAACCTAAGATTACCTTAAAAAGACTAGCAGGTACACATCGAAAATTTTGCTGCACAAAGGTAGCACCAAATGTTAACACAGTTTTGTTGGATTCGTTAATGTGGGGGGGGGGCTGGTTGATTTTTGACTTTAAAATTTTTTTAATTATATTCAAAACAAAAGCAGCACACACGTTTGACCCCCCCCACCCCCGGGATTTTGTTTGATTTGAAAAAGGTGGGGGGGCCCAACTACACAAGGTGTTCTGCAAGCTCGACTGCCTTATCTATGCCTTCTCGTATGATGGAGACAACAAGTTGTGCAGGGGCTTCATCACCAGTGCAAGGTTCACCCCCTAGTTGGGACAGGAATACCCAACATCACTGCCAACATCAATGAATTCCACACTGAATTCCGTCCATCTTCGAGGGAACCAGCCCGGGGTATCTTCTGCTGAGCCCGCCCTGTTGAGTCAGGGGACTTGTCAGTTTGTTTTTGCTCTACACGGTTAAAATCTGCCATATTGCTACGGCCTTTGGAATGGCCGAAGGGACGTTGGTCGAATCAAAAGATGCTCTGTCTGAAGGATCGCCATCTTCTCTGGGGATGACATCATCACCCTTGCCACCGGAACCACTTTTCAGACAGACCTGTATGTATAACCTGGTAATGGTTAAATGGATAACTATCCTGGTTGTCTCAGCTGACCTTGCGTCCATGGTTATGTACAATCAGTCTTTAAGGCATCTAAGGCCTACAGGCAGTGTATGCCAAGCTTGTTGAAACGTGCCTATTCCACCAAAAGAGGTCTCCTCTGACGAGGAATTGCAGCTGGATCCCACAAAATGTCAGCAGCCTTCAGGGCCTTGCCAGGGGAACTTTGTGCCATCCCGAGATTCCTAGGCTTTCTCAATTTGTACCGACAGTATATTGCATTTCCTCCATAGTGGGTTCTCATTGTGGTGCTGACCAGAAAAAACACCAACTCCTAAACTCTGTCCTCTAAGCCAGATAGGGCCCAAACGCCAAAAAATCAATGCGCTTCTTCTCGGAAAAAAACCTTCTAAGCTGCAGAAATTGAACTTCAATAGGTTATCAGGAGCTTCGGCCGGTACACTGCCTTGGAAGAGTTGGTGGTATCTCCGGGAGAAAGCTTCATCATCTGGTCTCCTCAATCCAACAACTGGTTTTGTGGGTCACTTTCCTCTCGTCTCAACTTCCTCATCAGTTTCCTACACATAAGAGAAGAACTGCAAAGACGATGCTCTCTCTCCAAATTCCTCTGATGTAATGTGGGACGAAACCAGCTCCTTGACATTATCCTTCTCCTGAAGCTCCTGTGGATCTTACAGCCGATTTCTCCGGGCTAGGACCTTTTGTCAACCTGTTCTTAGGCAGAGGTTATTTCTATGGTGGAAAGGTCTGGGCAAGGATGTAAGCGACTGTGCGTTCCTGCGTTTATGTTCCCAAAATTAAGTAATCCACATCTCAAGGCAGCAGGTATGCTCCCTGCCACAGCCTATCACAGCCAAGTTCAATGAATCACGTGGCCCATGGGACTTTGTTACTGATCTTCCAAATCTTTGGTAATACCCTCATCTGGTGGTCCACAGACCATTTTCTGAAAGGTCCCACTTTGTTCCGTATTGGTCTACCATCAGTCCTGTTTGCCAGCTTGTTCTTTATCACCCCACATCTTACAGCTTTATAGAATTACTTAGAACATTGTCTACAGACCAAGGGGGTCCCGATTGTTTCAGATCCGGCATTCTTTTGTGCAAACCCTTCAAGTAAGACTAGACTCTTTCTGCCTATCATCTGCAGTCTAATGGGAAAGTGGAGCGAGTCATCAGGCTCTTAAGTGCTATCGTTCTTTTTTTTTTTTCTTTTTTCTTTTTGGCACTTTGTTTCCGATCGACAGACGACTGATCCACCGGTTACCTGGGCAGGGAATTCTCCTATAATTCTCTGGACTATGAGTTGCAGGGGTCGCTACCTTATTTGTGTTTTAGGAAAACATCTTACGCCCACTCTTCCCCTCTCCATGCTTTCTGATGTTCCTACCCTGGGACGACTGGTACAAGACCTCAACCCCTTGGGGTAAAATCCATCGGGCCTCTATTCGGGCGTATGCCCGCACCAAGGATCCAGGCTGACAAGAAACACCGTCTCCCCCGTCTTCTCTCGGGTGATAAAGGTGGCTGTTTCTACAGATATGTCGAGCTGAGATTCCCAGCTACCAACTGGTCCTCTCCTGTGTCCATCCGAGGTGGGTGCCTAAGCGCATTTTAACACACGTAAGCTTCGTCTTCCTCCCATCATGCGCACCCGCACTTAACACATCTCCTTTCTAAAGCCTGTTATCCTAATTTGTTTTTCTCCTGCAAGGTAGCTCTCCTTCTACGAGGGATGATTCCACACAAGGTCTTCGGAAGAGTAGTGTAGTGTAAAAGAACTGGACATGAGTTATAGGGAAACGGTTCTTTATCACTGGACGTTTTTGGGTCAGGGGGAAATATTGGGAGAATGAATTACACTTTCTAGGACTACATTTTTTTTTTTAAATGTCATAAGGCCACGAACGTGGAAGGTTGAATGGGGGGTCAAGGTGCTCCTGCAACCCAGGGTATCAGGCACACCTTGTGCGCCCATGTGCAGTGCTCTTTGCGGTGGCTGAGATGTGCTCACTGTCCTTGCTACAGGGATGTGACCTGTGGTGACATCAGCTCTTGAAATTTAAGGGCCAGTGCACAGCTAATTCCGCTGGCCGTAACGTGCCCTGCTTGATAGGCTTCGGATATCCATATGGACTGCGCCCAGTTGCCTTAGTGAACGAGTCGTATTGAGATCTTGTGTTTAATCGTTGAACCGCCACTTGTTCTGACCTCTGATTATCTGACGCCCACCTACCTGACCTTCTGCTACATTCTCGAATCCGATCGTTGTCCATGGCAGCCCTTGTTGCCTGACTTTGAGTCTGAATCTCTCTGCCCGTCCGTGTAACCTCAACCTTGGCCACTAATGGCGAGCACGTTGTGCGGTGGAGCAACCTTGTGGTATCCCTAAAATTATAAGCGAGCAAGGCGCGATGTCAAAATTAGGTTATTCAATTCAATCGCTTATTAGAATCAACAGAACAAAAGAGTAAACACATTTTAAAAGCACAATGCAAGTGCGTATAAATCCTAGTGCCCAAGTTCTAGCAATAAAAGTTCAAAAAACAGGTAGGCAGGCTTGTTATTATATGGACATTAGTATAGTAATTAAGTAATAACTAGGATGAGAGAAAACATCTCGTCCGAGCTTGATGCTCGTTCGAGCATTAGCGTACTCGAAAGCTCGTTGCTGGGACGAATACTTCGCCACGGCGAGGAAAATGGCATCTCCCGCCGTTTTTGGCTTTTTGGAGGCCAGAAAACCAGAGACACCACAAGCCAAGAGCACTCTGCACTCCCCAGGCAAGACGTGGGTACCCTTAACACGTCGAAGCCCAGTGGTGGTGGCCAGATCAGGGGACCCTGGAATAGACTAGCCCCTGCCGCGCTGCTCGGTTAATTCTGGTCTGGATTGCCTCAGGGAGATAGTGCTGCTGCTGCAGGGAAAGCGTTTAGGGTGTTTTTTTATTAGGACTACTGTTAGGTAGAGTGAGGTCCTGTTACAGAACCCAAACAGCCCTTCTTCGGGCTGCAATAACGTTTATACGTTTTTTTTTTTATTTGCTGTGGATGGGCTCTGCTGGCACTAGTAGTGCAGCTAGTACCAATTGTGGGGAATTTGCAGGGGGACTTGCGTGTGTTTAGCTCTTAGTGACACACCTATCACCTCAAAAAACGAGTGGGACAATTTATTAGGGGTTTGAGTAGAATTAGGCAGAGTCTGCTGAGTTTTTTTTTGTTTTACCTTATTTCATTTATAGCTCAAACTCATCTTTGCCAAGCAGTGTGCTCTCTGGTAGGCTACAAAATAGCCATGGAGAAAACCCAACGTTAATTAGGCCTACAATAGCGCTATATTCTGTTTTTTTTGTTGGCTTGGGGCGGGGCTTGCGGCACTAGTAGTGCAGCAGTATCCTATTGTGAGGAATGCAGGGGCAGGGGACTGCGACCATTGTGTTTAGCTTTCGTGACACGCATATCCACCTCAAACACCGATAGTGGGGCAATGTATGAGGGGGTTGAGTAGAATTAGGCAGAGGTCTGCTGATTTTTTTTTTAGCCTTGTATTTCATTTTTATAGCTCAAAAATCATCGTGCAAAAGCAGGTGTCTCATTGTAGGATGCACAATAGCCATAGGAGAACCCCAAAGGCTACCTTAGGCCTCTCAATGAGTGAGATTTCCTTTTTTGTTGCTGTGGCGGGCTTGCGGCACTAGGAGTGCAGCTAGTACATACTGTGAGGAATTGCCAGGGGGACTTGCGACCGTTGGTCTAGCTCTTAGTGACACGCAGATCCAAATAAACACCAAAGTGGGACACAATTTATAGGGTTTGAGTAGAATTATGCAGAGTCTGCGATTATTTTTTTTTTTTTACTTATTTATTTATAGCTCAAACTCATCTTGCAAAGCACAAATCCAGGTGTGTGCTGTCAGTGTAGGGTCGACAACTAGCCCATGCATAGGATAGCATGTGTGTTAAAAAAAAAATAAAAACTAGAAAAAATAAACCACAATTTTTTTTTTTTTCAAAGTGTACACTTTAAGTTTGGAAAATGTAACCCGCGGGGAGGGGTAGAGGGACGAGGGGCGTGGACGTGGGCGTACAACTACTGCCAGGGGTCAGAGGTCATGGTCCTGGGCGGGGGTGAGATCCACCTGCTGAGGGGGGGGAGCAGGGGAACGCCGCGAGGTTACATCAGGGATATCAGTCTCAAGTTATGGGACTCGGGTAGAGCACTGTGGAGGCCAAACAGTGCGAAGAAGGTGACTGCTGGATTGAGGGACAATGCTTCAGCGTTTGTCCACCAGTCAGTTTTCCACGGCATGTCCACACAGTCATCGAAATGGCACTCCTTCCAGCTCCTCCACTCAGCTCCTTTCCCCCCAGTCTTCCCCCCCCACAAAATTCTGGCTTAGAACCGGCTACTGGCATACTCTGAGGAGTTTCTGGACCCTTCCCAAAGTCACAAACCACTTGTCCTGCTGGCTGCTGAGCTATTTGCCGCATGCCCAGGTTTTCCACCAGTAGCAGTTGTGGGTGATGATGACATATTCACGAGTGGTAGAAGTGTGGAAGAGGTTCGACGATGAGGAGAACGGTTGTCAGACAGTGTGACGTGGTGTGTAAGGGCAGGAAAGTCCGAGGGGGGAGCAGACTGAGGGATCGTGCGGCTGATGAGGTGACCAGACACAAGCCGGGTGAACCACAGTTGCTCTGAGCGGGAGGTGAGTCCTTTAGCAGACAGGTTGGAAGAGGCAGTGTTGGGGCAGGGACGGAGATGGGGGCCAGAGCAAGCTGGCATCAGCCGCCAAATGTGCCCGTAGCAAGCTCCGTGTGGCGACGGGTAGATTTCAGAAGTTGGAGGTTTTTAAAGAAACACCGGACTGACCGACGGGACTGTGGTGTGCAACTTGCCAAACCAGGAATTTCAAGCAGGGGTTCCACCACGACTCGCTTAACTACCCCCAGTATGCGAGGGCTCTGATGCTAAACACCCCACTCAAAGGCACCAAGCCCGTTCACCTCCGGCTGCTGGTCACACCCTGCTCCTTCCCCTGTTCATATGCAGTCGCCCCCTGCCACAGGACCCCGGCCCAAACACTCCCGTGCGAAAACCCCCAATTTCGCCTCAACAATCCTCCACAGCATCACCAGCGTTTTCAGCTCTCCATACCCAAGACGCGGAGCGCAAAAAAGGAGGTATAGTGCAACCCACACACGCCCAAGCACTCAACGTCCACATCTCCAAGTTGCTAGCCCTGGAATGCGCCTATAGGCTGGTAGAGACTGGAGGCCTTTCGAAACCTCAGGGCTGGCGGCACCAGCCCTCGGTATCAGTCCCCAGCCTCACTACTTTTCCGATGTGCAGTCCCCAGCCCTGCCACAAGCACGTGTCAGCGAACATTCCTACCGTGCACCTGACCAACGCCGGTTTATGGACAAGGTTCCACTGACAAAAGAAACAGGCGAATGTCGCAGCAGAAATCGAGACTCATCAGACCAGGCAACGTTTTAGCTTAGCTGAAAGGAGTGGCACCCGGTGTAGTCTTCTGCTGCTGTAGCCCATCTGCCTCAAAGTTCGATGTACTGTGCGTTCAGAGATGCTCTTCTGCCTACCTTGGTTGTAACGAAACCACACCTGCCATATCCACAAGCCGCAACCTCCTGGCAAGTGGTGATATACAATGCACGCACAGCGTACAAAACCAACACTCTAGTGAACCACCAGCCGCTATCACCTTAGCTAGTGGCGTAACTAGGTGTGGATAACCGAACAAGAACCATCTTCTCAGAGACCGCCCCTTAGAGAAGTGTATAAATGTCTCCACATATAATCCACTGGCCACCAACCTCCAAGCTAGTGGTGTAACCAGGTGTGGAGAACTTGTCTCCCATAAACCATAATTACGCGCACAGCGCGCGAGAGCCACATCCCCAGCTCCACATAGCCGCCAACCTCCTAGCTAAGTGGCGAAAGAAGATGTGGCCCTAGACCAACCATTGGAGACAGTAACATCAACCACACATAAGACATTATATAAATGTACCAAGGACCTGGATATATAGGATCCATTTATCTTACAGAATTAGGTGCAGCAGTAACACTGACCATGTGTCTGGCTAATTCTCCAGCCATTTCATGGGGATAAATGTAATATAATATTACAATGCTAATTCACCATTATAGTCTGAGGTGGCATATAACCCCCTCAGTATTGTTCCACTCATGTAACCTAGAGTATATGTATATATATTTATATATATGAGTGCACATAAGGTATACATGGACAGTCCATAATATAGAAGCCACAACTACAGGCTAGTTATATATATATGTAAGATACAGCCTGGTCCATGACTACAATAAAGCAGTGAGATGGAAGCCATGTACACTGCACCAGGCACATAAGTATCTGAATGCAACATGTGGTGACTATATAGCAATGACCTGGGATGGGCTACTATAGAATCCGTATGTATATCAGTGACATGGAGGTTTTATTCAGATAGCTAAGCTTCCCATATCCAGCCACTACAATTACTCAGGTCAATGCTGGGCCATATAGACCAGGAATGTGGGGGACCTGTACCTATCATGGTCAGTAAATCACAGTAAGGTGTAGGCCACCAAGACTATAGAGAAACCGAGATTATAAGAGACTAGTAATAGTGCAGCCTCCATCTGTGATCCTGTACCTGTGCTCTCTCTGGGCAGCTCCTCTCTCCCTAGTGTATAATACATGTAACATCCCCATGACAAGCAGAGTAATGGTGTACAGAACTCCTGAAGAAGCTCCAGTATGAAGCTTGTGATTGCTTTGCCATATCTGTGCCACGAGGATTGGTACTAAAATAGCCATGTGTACCTGTGTCATGAAGGTATAAATGTAACCTTAAACCGTATACAAGAGGTCATTACCCTCATGTAAATTAGTGATATATGCAGTGAGTGAGGTAAGTACACCCTCATCACTCAGCCTCACATAAATCAGTGATATGTACAGTGTGTGAGATAAGTACACCCTCATATAAATTAATGATATGTACAGTGTGCGAGGTAAGTACACCCTAATATAAATCAGCGATATGTACATTATGTGAGGTAAGTACACCCTCATATATATCAATGATTTGTACAGTGTATGGGGTAACTACATCCTCATATATATCAGTGATATGTACAGTGTATGAGGTAAGTACACCCTCATATAAATCAGTGATATGTACAGTGTATGAGGTAAGTACACCCTCATATATATCAGTGATATGTACAGTGTATGAGGTAAGTACACCCTCATATATATCAGTGATATGTAAAGTGTGTGAGGTACCTACCCCTCATATACATTAGGGCATTATGCAGTATGTTAAGCAATAAGCTGACATATCAGCCATGTATGTAGTATGTGAGGTGACCTGGGGCAGATATTTGGTTAGTTTTCTCCCCATATACCGCGCTGTATACACGGAGGTCACCTGCTCCCCTATACATAAGTGTCTGTCTGTACTAATCATGGAGCATCACATGTGAGGAGCAGGAACATGAGGACACATGGACTCCCATCCTGCCACAGCTGCCATGTGTAAGATAGCTGGGAGCAGATACATGAGGAGACATGAACTATCATGTCTACATTACACTAGTAAATAAATAAAGCTCCCATGTAGCATAAAGCAGCCATATCTATAGAGTGAGGTATAATCTGACAGATATCGCCGCCACAGCTGCAGGGTATAAAATGGCAGGGAGCAGACTCCTGAGGAGACATGGCTGAGGAGACATGGAGGCTTCTTACATACCTTCAGCCATGTGCACATTACATGAGGTAATGCTGCTCCCCTGTAACATTAACCAGTCATATCCACAGTGTGTGGGGTTATAAGCTCACATGTATATCATAGCCATAGCTGCCATGTGTGAGGTAGCTGGGAGCAGGTACATGAGGAGACATGGAGACATGATCTCCTGTGGTAATGATTAATTCCTGAGGTAAAATCCTCTCATATATCATGTGTAAGCTGAGTCTACCCTGGTACATGATGTGTGAGGTGTATGTGGTGACATCAGAGTGATATAAAGTGGTAACCCCAGTGTTATACCTTCTGAGTCTGTCAGACATGTTTCTTTCTGTGCTTCTAGAGAGAGAAAGAGAGATACAGGACAGGGAGTGACATCTACCCCTGAGCTCCTCCCCTCTTACATCACTACACTATCCCACCCACTCTGTTCTTTTAACAAGGACCATCATCTTACATCAATACTATCATCTAAATTCCGTGGTTATAGGTCCCACCTTACCACCGTCATGTTCCTGCTTCGCCTATGGCTCCGCTGTTGTCATTCTCTAGTCTGCTTCAAAAAGCCGTAGCAATGTGCAGTTCAGGATCATGTTTTATTGCAGTACTAACAGCATTAAACTAAATCAACCACTGCTATACAGTGGTTTTGAGCAGCTATCACTTACATACTGAAACATAATATAAAAATCTAAATATAATATAAAAATAGTTTGAAAATCGCTGGATACTGGAGCCCTGGAGCGCCTTAGGGAGGCGGAGAACAGCTCATTCAATGCATAATTATCCCTCCCGTTCCCATGTACTCGTACTCAACTCGTACTCAGCAGTGCCTGATTTTCTCCACACATACCGCTTAGAAAAAACACCAACAAGTTTTATCTTCTGATCAGACCAGAGAACCTTATTTCTCATAGTCTGAGAGTTCTTCATGTGTTTTTTGCAAACTGTATGCGGGCATTCATATGTCTTGCACTGAGGAGAGGCTTCCGTCAGCACTCTCTGCCATAATCTCCTTACTGCATCTCTGGAAATGAGCCACAGTGATCTTGGGGTTCTTTCCAAAGATTGCTTTGTTTGGCAGGTTGGCCAAGTCAAGGAAGAGTTGTGGTCATCCCAAACTTCTTCCATTTGAAGATTATGGAGACCATAATGATCATATCATCGTAGCAACGATGTGCTATAGAAATTCCTTTTTAACCTTGGCCAGATCTGTTTCTGAGCTCCTCGGGCAGTTCCTTAGAGCTTATGATTCTCATGAGCTCTGACATTCCCTATTAACTAAGAGGTCTTATATAGACAGGTGGATGTGTTTCCTAATCAAGTCAGTCAGTTTAATTAAATATAGCTGGACTACAATGAAGGAGTAGAACCATCTCAAGGAGGATGAAAAGGAAATGTGAGTTAAATATGTGAGTGTCACAGCAAATAGTCTGAATACTTATGACCATATAATATTTCAGTTTTTCTTGTTTAATAATTTAGCAAACATATCTAAATTTATGTTTTATTTTCCTTTAAGATGGGATGCAGAGTGTACATTAATGATAGAAAAGAACCTTTCTATCTTACCAATTGGTTGCAAAGAAACAATGAGTGAAAAATTTAAAGGGGTCTGAATACTTCCGTACCCACTGCAGATTGGCTATTCTCCATGCCTCACCTGAAAACTGGAGTACAAGACACAACAAAACTACTGGCATAGCCTCAGGAAATAGGCGGGGGGCGGGGGGGGGGGGTGTAACAGTTATTTCCGTAATGTACACTAACTCCTTGCAGACCATCTTGCAGTGTAGTGTTCCATACACACGAAGTGCTGATGCAGTTGTTCAATCATTGTTCCTTAACCCTGGGGTGGAAAGATGGACAATAACTATCGATAAAGTCCCATAGAGATGACCCATAGCGTTATTATTATTGAGCAATAAGGGGCACTTGCGGGGCTCCATTCTTTTTACTGCTAGAGCCAAATTAATGGAAAACCCAACTTTCCTGCAAAAAAGTGTTATTGTGGGGAAATCTTTTTCAGGTGGAAAATATGATGTGCACAAAATGAACATTTATAACATAATACTACTGTGTTGGAAAAGTCTGACCCCTGTTAGATGTGAGTACAGGCACCAGACCTTCTATGGTGTTTTTCAGTAATTAGCTATAATAATTGGAACTGGGGAGTTATTCAGAGACACATCTAACTGTTTGATTATATGTCTCAGGTTCACCTAGGTGATTACTCAACCTGTCAGCAATTTATTGCTTTGTATACTGACCAATACTGAGGATTAATGCTTAATTAACAAAGAAAATGAGAATTTAGGATCCACAGTTCACAGCTGGGAAGATACATACCGATGCATTGTCGCAGACTGGATACATGATTTTCCACAATGTATGATTTCCCAAAAATTTCTCTTAGTTAATATCAATGTTGGATTCTGAAATATAGATTAGGACAGACCAGATATAATTTAGCATCTATGTATGATTAACTCAGGGCCATTTAAGAACTAAATAATTGAGAGGAGAATCCTGGCATGGTTTTCCATATGTGACCAAGTCTGTCTGCTTCTAACCTTCTACTTTTTACCTAGCAAATAATATTATGATCTTACTAAGAAGATTATAGATAATAAAAGTGTCATCAATTTATAATCCAAGCCTTGAGAGGCAGATGTATGACTCAAATGATAGATTTATTGAAAAAAAAAACAGCAATGCATATCAGTACATGACGACTTGCGATCCCGCCTTCTGGAACATGTTTATAGGACAACACCGTCCTAACCATTTTCATTGGTTCATAAGCAAGCGCGGCAAAGGGGGGGTATCTCTTTCTCTGTTGTTATTGTTACGCTAATCAACTCAATGTCACAGGTCCTCCTGTGACCCACGTCTCATCTGCAGGCGCACCCATGCCCCGGACCCCCACCGTCCTGCCTTTTAGGGCACGTGCTATTCTGCTCCTACCTGGCATAGAAATAAATGCTGAGCAGCAACCAACCAAATACATCAAGAGGCTGGCTTAGTTGTTAACCTTACAGTCTGTATGTTTGTATGTTCTCTCCGTGTTTGCGTGAGTTTTCTCCAGGTCCTCAGGTTTCCTCCAACACTCCAAAACATACTAATAGTTTGATTAGATTGTGAGCCCCATTGGGGACAGGGACTGAATTGGCAAGTTCTTTGCAGCGCTGCATAATCTGTGTCCGCCAGGGGCGTAACTTTAGGGGTTGCAGAGGTTGCGATCGAACCTGGGTCCAAGAGGTTTAGGGGGCCCTTATGGTGTCACTTTCCCATATGAGAAGACTAGTACTATAAACCATACATTATAGTCGGGGCCTGGCACAGACTTGGCACTGGGGTCCATCAGCTTCAAGTTACACCACTGGTGTCTGCTATGTAAGTAAAGGAATTATTATTATTATGATGAGGCTGGAGACTCTTGAAGTATCCGGCTACGCCTGAAAGGGCTGTGGGGCAATCATAAGCTGGCACTCCGCCCAAAATATTTTTATACCAGTTTCTTTATATCTTTTACATGTCCCTCTATGCATCTAACATATATTCTAGAATTCTATCTATATATCGATGCACTGGAAGTACGGGGCAGCACTCAAAAAAATTTCAAAAAGAAAAAATACTAAATGTAATTTTAAGGGTAGCATTCTACAGTGAGAAAGATTATTCACCAATGGAAAACATTAAAGAAGACTGACAGTCTTCCCAGAAATGGATATCCCAGTAAATACCCACTAGGTCAGACTGTTTTTTGTCATTTACTGTGAACATTGCACAGTGAGCTACATCTCAACTTTTTCATGCCTCAAGTAACATGTGAAAGGTTCATGACAATTAGAAAATGAGTGGCAGGAGAACTACCATAGCCCAATGGTATTGGCAAATTTCACAAATCGAGCACTATCTTCCAACCTTCTTTTAGCTAAAAGTTCCCCTTACATCCCCATAAATCAACTTTATGTCATATTTCCTGGGATCAGAGGGGGCATGTCCTGCTTGGCCAGACCCTCCCATCTACTCCTCTTCATGGCTTATGCAACCGTACTATTCAGCAGTTCATGTCATGTGACCAGGGTGATGTCATATAAGGTCCTATACCCTTTACATTTGCAAAATTTACCCCAAATATGACCATATAATATCACCACACCATGACCAGTGCTATTCCTATATAATACCACCACAACATGGCTATTACCGTATAATAATACCACTACACCATGACCACTGCTATTACCACATAATAGCACCACACCATGACAACTGTTATTACTGTATAATACGAACACACCATGACCACTGCCATAACCAAATAATACCCCCACCTCATGACCACTACTATTACTGTATAATAGCACCACACCATGACCACTTCCATTACCATATAATAGCACCACACCATGACCACTGCTGTTACTGTATAACAGCACCACACCATGACCACTGCCATTACCATATAATAGCACCACACCATGACCACTGCTATTACCATATAATAGCACCACACCATGACCACTGCTATTTCCATATAATAGCACCACAGCATGACCACTGCCACTACCAATTAATACCCCCACACCATGACCACTGCCATTAACAAATAATACCCACAACACCATGACCACTGCTATTACCATGTTCTACCACACAATGACCACATAATTCTCCCAGACTGCCATTACCACATAATACCATGACACTATGATGCCCCTGGGGTCAGAAAATTTGTAAACCGATGCTACGGCTGTACATCACATGCAATTTCCTGTGGGCAAACTAATTTACTTTTTACATAGCCAGGCATATAGGATAAATTTATTACAGGTTTTAAAAAAGGAAACTGACATGTCATATGCTTATTTGTAATCCTCATTAGTGTAAAAATCTGCAAACTTTGAAGGTTTTTTTTGCTCTTTTGGTGTCATTTTTAGATTACAGGATTTGCAGCAGATTCTTCTGTGCCGATTTGTGCTGCATATTACAATGACTTTGAAATGTATGCCACTTCAAAGTTAAGGGGTATAGACTGCTGTAAAGACTTTATCTGCACAGAAATTATAAGAACTGTCTTTAATATGTATTTTGGTATCCATAAAGCGTATCTGCTTATCTGAATAGCTGAAAGTTGTAGTAACCCCCATGGTATTAAAGCAGGGCCTCCTCATCTGCAGTCCAGATGATCAGAATGTCATCAATATAACGGAGATACATCATGGATTTTGTGGTGCATGTGGATAAGTAAGCACCTTTCAGTTCAGCCATAAAAAGATTGGCATACTGTGGTGCACACCTTGAACCCATTGATGTTCCCATACACTGTATTGATCATCTCCAAATGAGAAATAGTTGTGTGTGAGCATGAGTTCTGTGACCAGTTCTGTTGGTAGGTTATGTTTCACCATGTTTGCCCAACATGCTGCTATTCCATCTTTGTGGGGGATGTTAGTGTATAGAGATTCCACATCCGTGGTGGCCAGAATTGTACCATAAGGAAGTGGGGCTACAGTCTTAAATTTATTTAAAAGGTCAGTATTGTCCTGGAAGTAGCTAGGAGTACTTCTGACCAGGGGTTTTAGGAGATTTCCCACCCAACCTGAGATACTTTCCGTCAAGGTGCCAATGCCAGAAATAATAGGCCTTCCTGGATTGCCATCTTTGTGGATCTTGGGGAGTATATAGAAACAAACTGGCCTGGGATCCTCAGGGATGAGAAGGTTGACTTTGTTTCGGATATCAGTTGAAAACTTCTTGGTCATATCAATTGGTTGATTCTTGTAGGCCTCTGCGGGGTCACTTTCAAGTTTACTATAATTAATAGGCTTGAACAGCTGTTTGTTTGCTTGCTTGATACAGTCAGAACTATTCATTAGGACTATATTCTATAGAGACACTATACATACAAAACATGGCACATATGCTCTATACACACATAAACCTGCAGTATCATACACATAAATTTACGCACCAAAACATGTAGGGGTATATCTGTACACAGATACAGGTGTATACATGCACATAGTTATATAAATAGAGGCAGGAACACAAGTAAAGGGTATGTACACACAGGCATACACACAATCTTTCTCAATACTGTCATGTAGCCACTTACCAACTCCTCATGCTGCACAGTCCTCTGCTCTCTTCAGGCTCCGGCTGTGGGCAGAGCTTTATCCAGCGCTCTGTGTGTGCATAGGATGCAGTATGGAAGTTTACAATGCACATACAGAGGCTGCACAGTGTTCATATCATTCGAAATTCAAAAGTCCCTTACTTTAGACAGCAAGGGCACCTCTTGGGGTTGAGGGTCCTGGGCAAACATCAATATTTCCTGCCCCTGGCCTGGGAGAAAACAGAGAGTTATATCTTGAATAAAAGAGTCAAGCTAGCAAATTTGCATATCAGAAAAATGGCTGTAATTAAGATACAGTGCTTCACAAGCAGCTAATTTGAGGGGATATGGGAAGGAATTGTAACAGCAAGTATTGTTGGTTTGGGGGTTAAAATTCTGGTAACAGTTTTTATTTAAGCATTAAAATTTGCACCCTTAAGAGAGCTATGGATAAACAGTTGCCTACAAACCTCAATGTACTGAAGTAATGTGGTAAAGAATAGACAATAACTTCTCCAAAACCGTGTGAGGAATGGATAGACTTGTAGTGAAACAAAGTTGGTTTTACAAGTTACTAATTTATGGAGTTTTATTTTTACACATGGCTTTCTTGTTTTTGTTAAAAATATAGTTACCTGTAAGAATTAGTTATATTGTGTAGTTGTATTATTATTTCCTGATACATAAATCCACAGAATTCAGAGACATTGTGCCAGATGCATCACTTATTTTCTTTCTGTTGTTTTAGCGACTGCGTCACAATAATGTTGCACCAGTTTTGCAACTAAACACCAAACTAGCCGTGCATAAAAAATAACCATGTTTTCCCTCATTTATCCTATCACAAGCAACGTTTCGGTGTTAAACCTTCTTCAAGCATGCTTGAAAAAGGTTGCACAACAAAATATTGCATCCAGCCATGGAATAAACTTCACCAATTTTTCATTATATTTTTGGTGTGTTGCCTTTTCTGTGAACATCTATCTATCTATCTCATACATATTTCAGAGTTTTTATATTAACCTATAACCTTACAATTTATTTCATATCTATCTACAATTAATCTATCTTGGATCTATCTTCTATTTCCTATGTACCATATTTATTTATAATATATCCAGTGCATGTGAATCTATAAATCTTTTTACGAGTTTATCTATCACATATTTTTATATTCATCTCTTAGGTATTACCTATTAAAATATGTCATATACAGTATATGCATCAATCCATCTATTTTCATTTGTATATACAGTATCATTGTATGTATTCATCTCATATCTGTCTCCATATACATATACTGTACACACATTTGTATTCATCTCATATCCATTATCTATTTTTCTATCTTTATATCTATCATTCATCTACTTTCTATTGTAAGTACAAAATCCATCTTCCTACTGTCCTACTAAGGGTTAAAATTCAATAATATTTTTTTTCTGTCCTTTTTTTACTTATTCACTACCACAATGTTAAAATAAAAAGCCGAAAACACAAGGGCTAAATGTCAGTGACCTATTATTTAAGCAGTGCGTGCCTTTAAGTACTGTATCATTTTATGTACAATAACCTCCTTTATGCTTCAGATAGAAGCATTGTGGGGGAAAGCTGTAATTAGATATTCCGAATATTTAAAAGATCTTTTAACACAGTCACAAAAAAACTGTGCTTCAATATGACGCATTCAGAATTGTGATTCTTTATTAATTCTTTGCCTTCATATATTAACTGCTTCATTGACAGAAGAAGCAGCTTGTTTCTTTAGATCTTTGATAATAGACGTTCGTAGAACTATATAATGTAGGACCTGCAAATGCTTTGGTAAAACAAATACAGTAGGACTGTATTTGATTAAGTTTTATAATTTCATTGAATTGCACAAAACTAAATTTCAAGTAACATTTAAATGGGACAGTTAAAGGGAGGCCTCTGAGAAGGATTTGGCTAGTGTCTTGTCAAGCAACTTACCGTATATACTCGAATATAAGCCGACCCGAGTATAAGCCGAAACCCCTAATTTCAACACAAAAAACTGGGAAAACCTATTGACTCGAGTATAAGCCGAGGGTGGGAAATGCATTGGTTACAGCCTCCCAGTATATAGTCTGCCAGCCCCTGTAGCATACAGCCTGCCCAGCCCCTGTAGCATACAGCCTGCCCAGCCCCTGTAGTAGAAAAAAAAATAACACTGTACTCATCTTTCCGACATCCCCCATAGGTCCTCTTCTGTCTCAGACTGTCTCAGACAGAAGAGGACCTATGATGTCAGATGATGTCAGAAAGGTGAGTTTTGACTTTATTTTTTTAGTTGACTCGAGTATAAGCCGAGATAGGGTTTATGAGCACAAATTTTGTGTTGAAAAACTAGGCTTATTCTCGAGTATATAAGGTAATTCCATTCCTTGTCATGATTCTTATATGGGCCAGCATTGTGGCAACATCCAGAAAACTTTGCAGATGTAAATTGGTTGTATAGTTAGTCACAATGGCGGAGAGTTCAGCACTGAAGTCAAGCTCTCCCCACCTTAAAATGCCCCCTCTGCTGTGCAAGATGCACCAGTTTTCAGAAGAGAGGTTTACTGATGTTTATGGATACAGGGCCACCACTTAGAGCAAAGGTGGTATTCTGAAGCCAGGAGAGATTGACTTCTATTCTAAAATCTCTGTCTCCTTTAATTAAAGTTAACCAAGGTCTCAAATGAGAGAGGGGGAATGAGGGATAAGGGAGACATTGGTTGATTCAGCTGAAGAAAATTCCTGAGGGAGCTGGGAATGAGGGGATCAGAGGATGATGTTGGCCAAATCACACAAGGGTCCTCAAATAGGACACACCTCTTGTGACTTATTGAGTCTGCTGGCAATATTCCAGCTACTTTTTTTCTTTAAAGCGCTTGTAGCTGGATCTGAGCTATGGATTTTTATACAAAATAAAGAATGGGGCACAGTATGAAGACTTCTGTGGGAACCTATCATTAGGTATATTGGTAAAAACCTAATGACAAGTTTCCCTTTAAATCACCAGAGTCACTTTAATATTTACTAGGGCAAGGCAATGCTGCATATTTGGAGCCTATATCACTCCATGCGATGTTACAACTATTACCTTGGATTTTAATATATACACTTAAGGTGGCTGAATCAGGTAAACATCAACTGAACCTGATAATTTAAGGGAGTTGGCTACCCTTTCACATAAGTTGCTCATGTGCCTTTACTTGCTTAGGATAGACTCACATTGGCCTTTTTTCACAGAACCCATTTTGGCTTATGGACATATACAGGTTTTCTTTTCCTGGCTTCAGTGCGTTTTCACTGATGCCTTACTGAACCATTCTTTTCAACGGTCTTTTTCAAACTTTTTGGGCTTTTTTTTTTTCTTTTTTTTTTTACTGATGGTCAATTTAGAACCTGTTCAGTTTTTTTCCCACTGATCCAATGTGAAAAATCTAAAGAGTGGTTTTGTAAGGAATCAGTGAAAAATCTATGAAACCAGGAAGAGAAAACAAATCTGTATGTGTCGATAGGACAAAATGGGTTTAGTGAAAAATCACTGATGTGAAAAAAATGCCAATGTGAGACTACCCTTAGTAATAATCCCTGAATATTCACCAAGTGATTCACCATTCCTGCTACTTACATTTGTACTGTCTGTAGACTCTGTCAGTCTTGATGAATAGGAGGGGCCTGCAGCAGCAAAGCCATCCTGCTCTCCCCTCCCCTCGTCCGTCAGTGAGGATGGACTGTGAGAGAAAGACAGTGGGAGATGCCATGAGGATGGGCTGGAGTAGTAAAAGAAAGGAAGCTGTCTATATATGCAGAGTGCAGCAGGGAAAGGTACAAATACATGCAGAGACATGTCTAATGGAAAAGATTCATTGAATATTGGCCAATCCCTTTAAAATGGATATTGCTCCCTCTGCCCTAACAGATTGGGGAAATTAAATAAAAGCTCAAACATTTATATTTTTGACAGTTTTATAAAGGGGGTGGGGGGTATTCATTGTAAAATGTGTACCAGCTAGTCTCCCCATTAAAGATACATGTCTGTTCTGCTGGACCATGTGTGCAATTTTTTAGGGGATACCATAGCTCTTGAACTTATTGAGGCAAAATTAACAAATCTCCTTTTGCATCTGTTCACATGGCAAAATTGGCAGATACAAATATTTTATAGCCGCATAAAAGCTGATGCTATTTAAAACCAGTAGATACATTGCTTGTATATCCAATGGTGTCTTTTTATCTCTTCTTTATCCTCTTCATAACATCAGTTCCATCACCTTATAGAACAGCTCTCTTCTGCTTCAACTGGGACTGGCTTTCCCCTTAATCCTGTAGCATTTTTGTGTTCATGTGAGGTCAAGTGACTTCCACTGCAGTAACTTGAGACATCTTAAGTGTTTTCAGAGAAATCCATTCATCCCAGGCTGAGAAGAAAATAATGGTGACATAATGTTTTAAGACCAGGTATTAAGAGTATTTAGAACAAAATACATTACAAAAACAAATAAAAATATTCACAGATACTGACTATGGTACGTTATAGGTCTGATAGCAAATTTCCCTCTTGTATCACTTCTTCCTTATAGATTACAAGCAGGACCCTCATTCCTATTGATTGATATGTTCTTCCCTACATTGATTTATACTTTGCTTCTTTGCCATTTTATGGTCTTAAAATGATCTATAATGTGGTAGAGGAATAATTATGTAGAGAGATTGACAAATCAATATAATATCTTTTTACTAAAAATGTAATTTCATACTATAAGAATATAACAAACAGTAATTTAGTTGTGCAAAAATATTTGCTGATTTTTGCATACTTTATGATGGTTTCTATAGTGTGAAATTTAATTTATGATTGATTTACATTAGTTTTTGCAGTAGTTTTACTGACCAACATTTTCAGAAAGCAGTAAATAGTTGCTTTTTACAAAATGATCAACATTTAAGTACTCCCACTTGTTAATAACTTGTCTTGAAATCTTCACACATTTTTTTTTTTTTTTTTATGCGAAGGGGGGGGGGGGGGGGGTTGGGGGTTGGGCTTGTTTGATTCTTCTTAGACCGTATGTCTCAAACTCATTTTCATGGGGGGCCACTTCAGCCTTGTGGTTGCCTTAATGGGGCTGAATGTAATTTTATTACTGTATAAATGTATATTCTCAAGCTATTTATTAGCTGCATTTTAATATTAAAATTATAAAATGATAAAACCCACGGGCCTTGTGTTTACACCTGTGTCTCAGAGAATGATAAATCTGATATCGGGAAATTTTTGAGCAAGCACTGCCAAAGATTTTTTGCAGCCGTTGCACAAAATATTGCAAAATGTCAACATCTGGGTTTCACACAAATAACTCAGATGGGCTGATGAAAAAGTTGATTTTTTGTGCAAAACTACTAATGACCTCAAAAAAGGGATGAAAAAAAACGTAACCCCCACCCCCAAGAAATGCATTTCTGCACCATTTACTTTGCACAATATGTTGAGGATTTGAGCTAAATGTGCGGTAATCTTGATAAGTGCGGCAATCTACCACAATGCAACAAATCTATGAAGCAAGTGAAACAGCAGCATAAAAAGCAAGAAATGATAAATATTCTTTTATAGTTTGAGTGTAATTTTTTAGAAGATATGAATTAAATAGAATTATTAAACTGAGTGAGTGGTAAAATGCAAAGTCTTCCCTGAGCAGTGATAGAAAGCATCCAACGCAATGAGATTTAACTCATAATAAAAGGAGAAATGCTATTTGTTTACATATTAAAATTTACACTCATCATCCAGTTTTGCAAAGTCTAATCTTGCCCTGACGCTTTGCATAGACTATAAAATAATCTTTAATCTCAAGCCTTCTCAAAGCCGCTCCTTCTAACAATATATTGTGGCATAAAGGGTGTATTTTCTACAAATTGTTTTGCTTCATTATCTCTTATATTGGAATCTGAAAATTAGTATGGCAAGGATCCAGAGTATTTAAATCAGTCAAATGTTGTATTTTTCTGGATATAATTGAAATACTTCCGCTGATTCATAAAGACAAGTGAGTTATGGCAAAGGATTCAGAAAATAAAAGTTTATTTGACGCAATCATTAAATAGCTGTGCTGAGAAAAATTGTGTTAGTGAGAAATTCTGCTCATCCAATGTTGTGGGAGTATGTGTGAAATGTGAAGCCAGCAGGGAAAGAATGACAGATTTTAGGTTGTTTAAAGAATAAACAAAAAAGGAAGGATCTTAGATCAGGAAGCGGATTCCCCCAACTCAAATAAAAGTGTCTTCTATTTAGTGACCAGATGTGAGTGTCAGTGACACAAAAGGCACATCATAAAGGCATCCTTTACTCCACAGATCTTGTAAATATTGCAGACTTTTAGCCAGCTATAAAACCTGGGTATAAAAAGAATGCTCAAATTAACAGATCCTGCATTGCAGGAAGTTCACTGATGCGGAACATTTAGCCCAGCCATTGAGAAAAATAAAGAAGAGTCAAGACTCTCAACATTCTTTAAGAACACCATAAATTTCAAAAACATCATTAATGGTCACGTCTACCTCTATACCGCCCTCAACAATAAAGAAAATCAAACAAACATTAACCCTTCTTCTCTGGTCATGTTTAATATATTGAGTAAGTTATCTATTGATTGTAAAGGGGCGGAGATGGGCACCAAATCAATGAAAGAGAAAACAATAATCAATGGCAACAGTTGGAGGATTTGGAAGATAAGGACACAATATATAGCACAATATACTATTATAGGGAGAAAAAGTTTGTAACCATCAATTCAAGGTTTTGAAGTGAAGGGGGGAGGGAGCTATTGTGATAGTGTAATATAGATTTTAAAACTCATTAAGAAGATGCTGTCCATTATGCTAAAGGCAAATCAATTAAAATCAGGGCAGAGGAGGTCATTCAGGAAAATAAATGGAAGAATGAAGAAACTAAACATTGGGAGAGATTTTTGTTTAGATCTAAAAATTATCACATTCTAAAACATTGAATCTATGTTGCCTACAGAACAGATAAGTCGTTCATGGCAGAATACACGTACATGATAGAATCAAGGTATATTTCATGAGATCATGTAATTGCTAATTATTACGCTTGTTAAACTAGCCTCAAAGCATTTTAGACTTTTTGGTGCGAATAACGCCAGAATTCTGGCGCAAGGAGATTGATAAATCTCCCAATGTATCCAAAATGTGGCCATTTACCTACGAACATTACAACAGAATTCAGTCAAACAGTGATAAATCCCTTGTTCCACTTTGTGGGGTAGGTAAAGCTCATTGAAAACAGAAAAAGCTTAGTGGGATATTCTGTCAGAGAGTTTACAGCTGGCATGTATTGGTTCGTACAAGTTGTCAATTTGCCTCAACTAACCACTGTTGGCTCCACCTGTTTCTGCCAATGTTTAAATTGGTGAATATCAACTCTGTAGCCAAGTTTATAGAAAGTGTGGTTTAATTATCAGTACCGTGGGGACTGGTGGAGACATTAAAAATCCTGCAGGATAAACTAGAAAACTGGCTCAGTTTTCCATAAGATGCAAGACCCTTTGACCTTTTATTTCTGCATTTACAATACTTATAGGTTTAAAAGACTCCCTTTGTTTGGATCGGCACAACCCCAATTCTGCTACAAAAATATAAAATATATAAGAACCTAGTCCAGTAATCTCAAATGTAAGCTAGTACAGGCAGTGGTGGAATAATAGTCCTATATCCCCTATGTCCTGAGAGCTAAACTCCTTGTCCGACAACACCACAGCCCATACTGACCCCCCTTTAATGAAATCACACCAGAATCCTCCCCCTTTAATAAAAAAAGCCTCTATACTCACCTTCAACTTCAATCTTCATATAGGGCCCAGGTATAGGAGTCAGTCACACCAAAGTCTTGAAATGTTTAAGCTGGCCCACTCCACAGGCAAACAGCATAAAGTGCAGTTTGCACTACTTTTCAAACATGGGCCATCATGTTTACTATGCCTAATTCAGAGGAGAGCCCCATGCTCACACCCTGAGACCTAGAACCTGAGTAGAATAAATGTATAAACATCACAAGTTTATATCATATACTGTATGTAATACAATGTATCATAACTAATGATCAGCGGAACCTTTCAGGTACCCCCCATTAATAAAACTGCTGGCACGGATCATGGATAACTCTTTAAATGCTGCTGGAAGCAGTTAAAAGGGAACCTACCACCACAAATCTAACTATAAAAGGTAGATTAGGTAGATCAATAGGACGGGAAAATAGCCCTTTAAAGGGCTAATCCTCACGTTCCCGCACTTTGATACGTTTTCTTAGGCAGACATGTAAATTTTCTTATGCAGCTACTGGGGCGTGGAGTAGCCACAGCTGAGGTTACACGGGGTGGCTACTCCACACCCCAGTAGCCTCTTTTCTCCTCCTACTCACAATCTTTAGCGCGCAGCTACGTCAGACGAACCTGCCGTCTGCGCAGAACAGCAGGGCCGCGACTGCGCGGTAACTGCTCCGGAGCTGCTACAAGGAGCTGCTCACTGAAGATTGTGGAGAAAAGAGGCTACTGGGGCATGGAGTAGCCGCCCCGTGTAACCTCAGCTGCGGCTACTCTACACCCTAGTAGCCGCATAAGAAAATTTACATATCTGCCTAATAAAATATATCAAAGTGCGGGAACATGAGGATTAGCCCTTTAAAGAGCTATCCTCTGGTCCTATTGATCTACCTTTATAGGTAGATTCATGGTGGTAGGTTCCCTTTAAATTTAGAGAGATCACACCAGTGAGCTGAACCCCCCAAACCAGGGCTTTGCGTGTTCATCTGCTCATTGCCTTTAACCTATAGTTCAATTGTAGAGGTGTAATGCACTGGAGAAAGTATCAGGTTTGTTGGCAAAATAATTTTAATTCACTAAAATTTTATTTTAAAAAAGGTTTTGAAGTTAAAAGATACTTCTTAACCTTTCAACTTACAGTTATGCTTACCAAAAACAAATTCTCCCTAAAGGGAAGCAACTTCCAAATGAGATCTAGTACAGCATACAGCCGAGAGGACTTCAGAGACTGAGCACTAGGACTTGCCCACATCTGCCACTTCTGCAGTCCTAACACTTAAGGTTTCCTGGTTTCTAGAAACTTCCATTAATACATGGAAATGCATTCTATGCAGTTTACCAGTATCCTATTTTTGTTTTCTGCAAATTATCAAAGACTTTAGGTAGCAGTCTTTGCCCTAAGATGCAGAGTGTTACATAAATACTCAAAGCAGAAATATATTCCTCTATATAACGAGTTAGTGCAGGTGGAATAATGTAATATATACAATTGATGTGCATAATACACTCCACCTGCCTGTCCTTTGGGACCACCCATGCGAGGAAGAGCAAAGCTTTTGTCAATATCTCATCTAAGATTCTCATCATTTATAGAACTAGACAGCTGACCACACAAGAAACCACATGGGGGATTTATCCTTTACTATACGCTTAAATGTATAGTTTGTATGAAGCCAAGAATAGCCAAATGGATAAGTGACATTGCCTACATCTTAAACTTGTATATTGGGCATATAATGTTCAAATGTTAGTCCAATATTTTTAATAGGACTACAAAAAAAAAAAACTACATTGTACCCATTTTAGTACATTGGTCCAGACATACCTGTTGCCTATAGGACTTTGAACCACTTAGAAGCAAGTTTTATAAGCAACAAAGTGCAAGACTGGAGTGGATCAGTGGAGCTAACAGGTTATGCAAAGCCAACTCAAGCTCCATCTGAAATGCTGATGGGTGTTGGGACTTATAAAATGTGCACCGGCTCATTAGATTCCTCCTCATCCTTAAGGATGTGGTCACACAGTGAATTCTTAAAGGCATTGCAAAATGCACACTTTTTTCATGCTACCATGCGTTTTGCTGCTTTGAATCAGTTTCTTTCTGGAAGTATAAGCAGCTGTGACCCCACACTTCGGCTGTGCCTGACATATTAAGGCTCCAACCTCTTCCAGAACACGACTGTGCAGCCAGATCAATTGTATTTGAGACAATCAAGCTATAACATGCATCAGGAACTGGTACAGGCTATGCGCCAGTGTGGGGCGTCCCTGCATCTGCCCATTCTGCAGTCCAGCAAGGTTCACTCCCTTCAGCTGTATTGGGATGGTATTATATACATGGGCCATCTCCTGCATGAAACAAAAACTTGCTCATTTGTCTAGTCAACAATACCACAATTAATAATACAAACGGAAAAGATCAGCCAGATCTAGTTCATATTCAGTAAACTGGCAGCTTACACCAAGTGTGGAACGTTTCATTTTTTACTTCTCATGAAGATAAAATAACATTTTCTATAAAATGTTAAATATGCACAACAAAAATGCTGTGCATTATACTGGGGATTGGGGAGGCAACTATCCTCATGAAGTGATTATATGCTGTTGGCTAATTGAGCCTTAAACTGCATGATACGTTTGTGTGAAACTAGCCTCAATTTTGTGCAGTTTACAAGCATAATAGATATCAAAGACTTACAGCAGTAATAACAAATGTTCCAAGTTATTATAGCCGTCACTTCATTTAATCCGACCAATGCTTAGACTAGGTTGATCAGCTCCAAACAGCAAATTTTCACTGTGACTTAATTGTTCAAGACACAGGGAAGAAATCTTTGAATATTTAAAATTTAATGGGGGAGATTTGGAAAAAAAGCCTTGACATAATCGCAAGTCTTTCACGTCATCTGCATGCCAAGTGGGTGTGAAGAGGGATGTGCTGGGCGCAGAGTGGGCTGGCACGGGCCTTTCCCCATCCTGCGCACTACCTATAGCCTGCACCCATTCTGACGCAGTCTACATATAGCACAATTCAACGCCAAGCCCAATCTGTCGTAGTATTGACTGTCAGCCCAGCTGTGTATCAGGCTTAATAACCCATAGAACATGTGTAACAAATCTCAAAACCAGACACCACACATTGGAAAATTCTTGTATTTGAGTACTTGATTAAAATTACAGTATTCTATTCATCAATAAAACAATAATGGAGCTGGACATGAAACTTTCAAAAAGAAAGCGCATAAAGGTCCACTTCCTACTAATACAAAAATCATGAACCACACCTCACTTTGTTTTTGTATATGTTAACATAAAAGGGTTCCCATTTTCTTTAAACCCCTTTAAAACCAGAAGACTATAATGTATTCAAATGCAGGCTTCTCCCCTTCCCAAGGGCCACTTGAGAGCAAAAGGTTCACAAACTTATTTACACTAAAGAAAGTGAATATTTTCTCATTTATATATTTATATATGTACATATACACAAGCATCTACATTTTATTTTTCCATGGAAGTTTGTTCCAGATGCTATACTTAGCAGCAATTGTGAAATTCCAGCACATATTCTATAATGTCTATACCTACTTAGGTGAAAAAACAAAAAACAAAGTGTCAACTGCAACTTAAAAATAATTAAACCACTTGTCTCCTCTCCAATGAATGACATGGTTTTCACTGTACACACATCTATAGATGGAAAAATAAAAATGCACAGAACGTCTACTAGTGGATAAGAAACATCTTTGAAGAAAAAAAAAAAAAAAAAAAAAAAAAAAAAAAAAAAAAAAAAAAAACACTTTAGGGCAGTACTGTACAGTCTTAAAATCAGTCCGTTCCATACAACCAACCCTCCCTCCCCAGAAAAATGAAACAAAACAAGTCTTCACTTAAAATGTGCATTCATGTACATACACATACTCCCATATTACCTTATGCATTAACACCTGGGACCATGTTAAAATTGAATATATAAAATAAGTTAATGCCAAAAACGATCAACCATCAAGACTTGCAAGTTGCCATAAATGTTACAGCCGGTTTACAACTCTGGCCTTTGTATTTGGAACTAAATACTAATAGACTAGAGTTAAAGCTTGCATTTCTATGCAGAGCTAAAAGTTTTTCATCACTAATAAATACACCCATTTAAAACTCTGGAAGCTGGACATGATACAAAAGAAAGTCAATGGTGCAGTTCTAAGAAAAAAAAAAAATGGAAAGAAAAATAAATCTGAAGCATGGCGACCTCAGGCTGCATGAATTGTCCTGGAGAACTTAGATTAGTTTGTGGCAATCTCTTTACTGTCCTCCACAAAACGCATGAACTTGAAGGAAGTCCCATTCTCGCTGCTTGCCAGTTTCTCCAGACCAGCTAGAGGTGCATTTGGTTCGGAGTTTTGCAGTTTTTCCAGGCTCCCTGTGAGACCACTGATGGGGGAGCTTCCACCATTTCCCAAGCTTCCAGTCATTGGAGTAATTCCACCATTCTGAATAACTGAAATTTCATTGGTCTTCATGGCCAAGCCATTTGACAGAGCTGCAGCATACTGGTTCCAGAAACTAGATGGGTCCCCATTTCCAGTCCTGGCAACCATGTCTTTCTGAAATATTTCTGGAAATTTAACAGGATTCCCTCCTAAAAATGCCATAGGCCCATCCACAGATAGCCGCCTTCCTCTCCTTGCAGGTGTACTGTTCCACATGTGAGTACCCATATGAACCTGCACAAAAAAAAAAAATTAACATTCAGGTTCCAACATGTATTTTATAGAGAGATCTTTACACACCCCCCTCCAAAAAAAAATTATATCAAGTCAACAGACTCAATTGTGTAATTTGTATTCAAATTTCACAAAGCGATCTCTAGAGAAATTCTGTCAACACCATGTGTAAAAATGCTAGCACTTTGCTACTGTTTAAGAACTAAAGTCATACATGCTTTAGATGAATAAAGGCCATCTTGGTTAAACACTTAAGGGTTTCAGAAGATAAACCATGTCATTCAGAAAGTCAATAGACTAAGCCTTGAGAAAAAAAAAAAAAAAAAAAAAAAAAACACTTTCTAGATAGCTCTGCACAAGAAAAAAAAATCCCCTCGTAATCAAATAGGGAGTCCAAGGATTTTAATGAATTTGCAGGACCACAATGAAATGCAGACAATACTTTAAACCATGGAAGCTCACTTAAAATGATTATTTTTAATGCCCCATGATTAAAAAAAGCCGATGCATACCAAAGTGATACTTTCAGAGTACAACCAAGATAGATGACCCTGTCTGCAATCTTTCAGCCATTTCCAAATACCTATGTCATGTTTTACAGTATTTAAGCTGCAGCAGGGATTCTGGGAAATGACATCCAAATGAACACAGCGTTGGGAGAACATAACATCTCAGAAGGGTGAATGACCCCCTGTATTTACATACGGAAAGCCTACTGTATTGAATAGTGAAACAAGGGTGGACATTGCTGTACAATTTTTAATTTCTAATATTAGCAGATTTGAAGATTCTAAATGGCAGGGATAATAAGAAAAATTAAAAGGTTTTAGTGCAAGGCTAAATCACGACAATTTACATATTATTGCTTATAAAATTGGCTATATCAAAACAAAGACCGAAATGTACTTCCTTAATTTATAATGTAATATACCACAATCATTACTCAGAATCAAAAATCACCCAAAATAATACTAAAAAAAAATCTTAATGCCAAGTATAAGGACTTCCGTAGAATTTTTTTTTTTTTTTTTTTTCTAACCAAAAAAGTTCATGTTAATATATAGCCATTATTAAATTATAGAATCATACCTTGATATCACATGACTTTTAATATACAAAAGTCTTTAAATACTAGATTTGGGGTAGAAATTAAAGCATTTGTTCCAAATTGTGCGTGCAAGTATTTACACACCAAATCATATAGCATTTATTTTAAAAGCAACAAATGGTTTCATTCAACAGAAAAAAAACCCCACTAGAGAAACCAGTTAAAGATGGACGTTTTAATATAAATTTTTCCCACCATTTGCCGTAATTAGACCATCTTATTGAGACCGCTTACTTTGTGTCAGTGAAGCAGTTTTTCTGCTGCAACCCTTTTAGATCCCTATTCTGACTGCTTTGAAAGTGATGTTAAAAATGAATCTCTCTATACCTAAAATCAATTATTCTAGGGTAAGGGAGGCCTTCCTTTTACAGCATGAACCATTCTACATGTCAAAGCCACACATGATCGACTTACCTTAAGATTGCCTTTTGTTGTAAACGCTCTTCCACATATAGTGCAGGCAAAAGGTTTTTCACCAGTATGTGTTCTCTCATGGATTTGTAAAGCACTGGAAGATGAAAAGGACTTGCCACATGCGTTGCAGTAATGTTGTTTTGGAGTCCTTCTGGCCAAAGATGGAAGGAGCACTGGGGACGTAGCAGAAGATGACAGAGATCCTGAAGATGTAATACTTGAAGGCTGTTCTTTATTCTCCTGAGTTGAGCCATGCATAAAACCATTAAACTCAGTCTTAATAATGGTTGCTAGTGGATTTGGAGTTTGGTTTGGTGTTGGGTGTGTGTTTACGGTCAAGTTGGAGTTGGGCTCAAAAAGTTGTGATGGTAGATCTCGCATCTGGTGGGTAAGCATATGCTGTTTTAAATTGCCTTTAGTGGAAAAGCCACGATTGCAGACTGTACATATAAATGGCCTCTCTTTGGTATGGCTTCTATAATGAATGTCCAAGGCACTCTGACATGCAAATGTTTTACCACATATATCACATATGGTGTTTTTAAACTTGCTTCGTTCTCTGAATGGAAAAAGAACACCCATGGGTTCTTCTTTAATCACTTTGTCGGTGTTGGTGGAAGTCAAGTCTAGAGCACCTCCATTGGCTGGAGTTGGTGACATCCCATTGGTTAGCTCAGGTGGTAAAGCTCGAAGCGTTTTTTCTTCAGCATTTGGAAACTTCAGAGTGTCATTTGTGCTGTTGGGTGACAAAGCATTCATAGAATAGGTAGACTCTGAAGCAGCTGGGCTTCCAGCACTGTGGCTTTCAATATCACCACCAAGAGAGGATGAGTCGTTAGTCATGCAATCACCTTCAACAGAGCCATTATCAGCTGATTTTAGGCTAGCCTGAAGTTGTTCCACTAGTCCAGCACTGATCATCTTCATTTGATTCTCTAAAGCAGCAATGCTTGAGATTTCAGGGGGCAGCGGAGAAGACGACAAACTATCTTGAGATGCATCTGCAGATTTAGGTGTATCTGGAACACTGCTATCAGGACAGTCTTCCATATTTTCATCTGAGAAATTGTCAAGGTCATCAATAGTTTTTTCATCAAAGGACCCAGTATCAGATTCCATAGAGTCAGGATAATTTTCAGCAACTGGGGTGTTGGGAATCTGACCTCCCATATGCATCCTGATATGTTGCTGTAAAACAACAGCATTTGTAAATTTCTTTTGACAAATGGGGCAGGAATGTTGTACTCTAAGTGGTGGCATGGCACGATGTACACTATAGTGAGTCTTTAGGTTACCTTTGGTGGTAAATGCACGTCCACATATTTTGCATTTAAAGGGTCTTTCCCCTGTGTGTGTTCGGTAATGCATTTTAAGGGCGCTCTGGCAGCTTAGCACACGATGACATATCACACACTCATTTGGGTCACTAGACTTTTTATCAATATTTTCTACAAGCTGCTGAAGTTTGGAGGTTTCTGATGCAGAAGATGTATCCAAAAGCCCACCAAAAGGAAAATTTGCTTTGAATTGTTCAGAGATCAAAGGTAGAACAGGATTTGAGAAAGTAAGGTTAGCTTTTGAAGAGTCACCGGACGGAGAGCAAGTAGTACTGTCAAAATTTTGGAAATTTGAATGTTGAGAATTCTCTTCACCCTTATCATCAGGGATAGGCATCCCCATAGATTCAGTCTCTTCTGAAGGACTGTTACTTTTTTTAAAAGTTGGAACTACATTTGGCATCTCACTTTTTACTGAATCAGATGGACTTGCAACTGGATGACTGATAGCGATAGGCTGTGGTTCTTCAGTCTTAATAAATGGTGTCAAGCTTGGAATAGTTGGTGGGAGTGGCATCCCCACAGATGTTGTCAGGGTTGCCAAAACTGGCTTGGTATCCAGCCAATTTGTCACAGGTTTTTCAGGTGGTATAGACATTCCATATGGAATTCCTGTGCTGGTTGGTATGTTGTCCAAATGCTCTGGCACTGGATATGGATTCATCTGAATGTGGGGATATTTCTCCTTATGGCGCTGAAAGTGAACTTTTAGGTTCCCTTTAGTGGAAAACCGGTTTCCACAAATGTTGCATTTAAATGGCCTCTCACCTGTATGAGACCTAAGATGGATCTGCAAGGCACTGTCACTACCAAAGACCTTTGCACAGAACCTACACTTGTGTTTGAAAAATGCCTCATCAGAAGAGCTTTTGGTCTCAAATGAAGCCACACTGGCAGGCTTATTTTTCCTCAGTGAATTTAAGTCCTCTGCAGTTGTTCCAATGTTGGGTAATGTGCTGGGGAATATGGTGGTACTTGTAGCAGTCTGAGGTAGTAATGGGTTAGATGCAGGACTCAATAGACTGCTTATTGCAAACGCTGGTGAAGATGTTATGGGTGCTGGTGGATTGCTGACCTGTGAACCAGTGCTTGAAGGTACTCTGTCTACAGAAGGTGGATTAGCTGCTGCCATTTGATTTAGAGTTGGAGAACAACTATTACTAGATGGAATAGTGGTACCAGGGCTGCTCTGAGGTAGCTGTACTGAGGGTATTTGCTTAATACCAGTAATGGTGGCTGATTGGCTGGCAAGACTTTGAGCCAAGCCAGCTGCTGCTGCAAGCTGTTGGGACAAATGAGAACTCAGTGTAGTCAACGGAGTAGCAGATACCCTCAGTGCCCCTTGTGACCCGCTAGATGTAGGCATTTCTGCATTTTGTGATGCCAACAATAATATTTGGTGACGAATTTGCTCAATCAGGTGCAACTGGTGAATCTGCTGCTGCTGTAAAGCCAGAAGCTGTTCCATTAGAGCTGGTACAGCCATTTTATTGTTACTTGCTCCTTTAGACTTTGCTTCTTGAGAAAACTGTGCCACTGCCACTTTAGTACTCTGAAGATTTTCAATGATGACATTGCTGTTAATAACAGAGAAGTTGCCCAAAGCTGCCAGATCCCTTACTTGAGGTAGTGTGGTTGCGATAGCTGAGGTACCCGCTGTGGAATTATTACTACTAGAAACACCATTTTCCACTTTGTTGGAACCACTGCTGCTATTGCTAGCTTCGATTTCCACCTCCATGGATTCTTCTTTGTCAGGCTTGTCATGCTCTGAAAGGTCACTACAGTCAGCTTGATCTGCGTTATTAACTGTGTCATTCATGTGCTCGTCAGGATTATCTGAGGGGGGACTTGGAGAGGTTGTTTCAGCAGGAGGTGGTGGATTTTCATTCACAATTAGAACCAATTGATTTTTAGTGCAGTTCTTCTTGTGTTGCAACAAATCTGATAGTTCAAAGAACTCAGCGCAACATCTGCTGCAGACATGAGCATCCTTGTTCTTGGGCGTCCGATGAGCTTGACCCCTCTCTGCAACTCCTAAAATGCAAGAAATGAGAGAGTTAGAACTGTGGCGACACAAAGTAGAATTTTTTCATTAAGGAAATCCCTAAAAACCTGATGTTTTGATGTAAATTACAGATTTTTTAAACTTTTTTAACAAGCTTCACCTCTCACTAGACTCTCTAACTGGATTTTAGGTCTTCAATCATTTGATTAAAAATCTATTAAAAATGTGAAAAGTACAGGAGCCACTTGGTAATTAATAAAATTCCATATAGTTTATAGATTTCCAATATTTCATTTTTTGTTGCCTACTGGGCACAAAATAAATTGAAAGCCTTGTTAAACATCCGAGTTTCTGTCAACCTCGCTTGAATTTTTAAGTCTATTTTGGCCTGACACATACGCACACATAGTCACCATTAAGAGAAAGACCATAGATAATTTTCACAAGCAATAGTGAAGGTAATGGCTCTAGCTAAACCACTAAGAGGAAGAAAGTATCAAAATATTTCAGAAGATGCAGTTGTGCATACAAAGTACATGAGACATAACTACACAGCAACTAGAAAAATAGCAACAAAAATATTCAATTAATAAAAGAATTTTCAAAAAGCTACATTTTCAGGAGGTCTGTTAGGGAACCTGAAGTGCAATTAACTGCATTTCTATCACCAACTAAAAACTGAACATTTTACTGACTGGAGTGCTAGATTATCCCATTTTGTTTGCCAATTAACAAAAGTATTAGCCTTAATAGTTTCTTAAATAAAAGCACTATAATAAAATATACCATCATATCAGAGTAATATTGTATTTTATAATCAACACAAATGCCAAGGAAAGGGAAGAAACGACTTTGGCAGAGTTTCATCTCAAAATGGAGAGTGTGCCCAAAGTACAGAAAAACTCTTCCCTATTGTTTCACATCTGTGTGCTTCCACACATTTCAATTAGCTTATAGGAAAGGCTTTGCAATTTGCTCTTCCCACTAGTTGCTCACATTTCTTATCACACCCAAGACCATTTGCAAATTAAACGCAAGTCTCTGACTCCAAAACTAACTGATCCTATTGAAAAACAGGATGGTTTCCTATTGTTCACCCAGCGTGAAGACAGAAACTTCTGTTTAAAAAAATGGTGTGTGGTTATCTTACAAGGCTGTGAAAAAAAACCTGTTTAATTCAGAGATTACCTCCCTGCATGTTTTACTGCAATCCTAAAAAAAACCTCACATAATGGGAAGTTTCCATGACACCACTATTGAATTTGGGCAAAGCCTGTGTGCGCGCGTCTTTCAACATAATAAAATACCCTGCTCTGTAATAACTTATTAGACCCAGTGAATAAAATTAACATTTTAGGGGCCAGAGGGAGCTCAACAAATGGAACAAAGCTTTAAAATTAAGCTGTGGAAAGTTTCAAAAACATCCAAATAGTTTGGTAAATGATAAGTATCAAGGATTTAACCAAAATTAGAAAATAAAAGATTTCAGGTCATCCTAATTTGGTTGCTTTTTAATCATAAAAAGCTATGTAAAACAGTAAAAAGTGATATTAGAATTCAGATTATGGTGTGGGAAGGATGCAGGGATTGTGGCTTGTTGATAAGCAATGTATGTGCATTTAGGTTGCCTCTCTGTTCCCATGAAAATTCAGCATCTAATATATTCAACAGAAATGCTGCACATTTCCATATGTAATGGTTATGTCCCCATCTACTTTTACAGCCAATTATGAGCGAACAAAAAGCCATTCTGTTTGTGCACACATTTTGAACAAAATGCATTAAAACTATTATGTCAGCATGTTCATTTAAGCTCTACATTCAGTGGAAAATACGTTTCAACCAGATCACATTTATCAAAACATAATGCCACTTTAAAACACAGTTTTGCTTGGTCAGCTGTGCTTAGGCAAATAATAGCAAATTCAGGACTAAACAGCTTGCAGGGGAAGGGGGGCAAAGACTTTCTATGAACTGTGAATGTACAACTTTAGACAAGAATTATTTCATAATCGCCCAAAATTGCACGAAACAACTATGAGCAACCCACAAAACACGCAAAATTTACCCAAAAACATGTAAAAAAAAAAACCCAGTTTCATTTCATTACATACTTTCATTTTTAAATACAAGTTTTCTTTCATCTACTTCAGATTTCATTTCTTCAGACTCTCTGGCAATCTTCATCTGTATTAGATCCAGTGTACCTAGAATTACAGAATCATCATTTAATGGGTGGGAAGTTATTTTAGGATTGAGACAGATCAATTCACCTAGAAACCGACTGATAGGTGTATAGCCTAGAATCACTAACCTTATAGAAAAATTAAATAAATCCAACTTAGTAATTATGATTTCTGAATTTAAGAGAAGTTGATAAATTTACTAAGGCTGCATACAGCCATTTTTCTCTTTTTAACCAAATATAGTTTAGGAAAAACACAAAAATACAATAATTTGACCCAATAATTTCCTTGTTATATTAAAAAAAAAAATTGTATCCAAACAAAAAAACTACAAGAATAAACATTCCAAATATTAGCAGTTTTATAGATTTAAAATTACATATATACATATGCATACTTTCTCAATAGGAAAAATGTGCATTTATGTGTTGCTTTGTACATTTTACACTTTGTGTTATACAGGACATACTATAAACCTGAGGTGTAGGGGATACATTTAAAAAGTTAACTGAAAAATGTAATGGTTCTTAGTCAAATGTATTCTATGTATTTAAATAATGAGCAGGTTTCACAAAGCAACTGATATTCTATCACTCCAACAAATGAAGCTCACACTTTATATTAGTGAACACTAGGTGGGGATCCAGAAGCAATGCATTCAATGGGGAGAGCAAAAAACCTATATGACAATTCCAGAGTGAGTGAGTAAAAGAAAAAAGAAAGGTTCCTGGAGTCTCCATCTACACTCTGCCTACATAAATATTGGCATTCAGACAAGAAACTAAATCCCAGTTGTTTTGGAGAGCTCTGCTCTATGGGAAGCACTTGTCAATCCAGTGTTGTGTGAGGGCAGGAAGGGGTTAGTGGAGAAGTGCAGCTCCTGATAAGGTGTATGGGACCGAGTTAACTCCCTGCTAGGAAGGATCAGGGGGGACTTGACGAGGAGTCAGAGAGGATCCAAAAACATATTGGATGCTGAACTTTGTCACCTTTTTAAGAGAGGAGGCCAGCAGAGGTTAACAAAGCGGAGAGATTTAGATTGATGTACAAGATACAAGACATACAGTAAAGTAACCTTTATAATTCATACAACAGGCATCATATATATTTGTTCTAACAAAACAAATATCAATCATTTAACACAAACCGATTCAGTATACAATACACAGAAGAAACTACCAACACTATCCACATCTTACCAATTCAACAGACCTAAAAGCCACAAAACAGCAAAAACTTCGTCTCCAAAATTTTACTAAGCCGCTAATCAAAATAAATAAAAAAAATTTAAAAAACAAACTAAAACGATTTCTATTTTTAATTCCACTAAAGCAAAATGCAATTTATCTAAACCTCCCCCAGCTTCTCCACGGAAAAAAAACTTGTTGAATTTCTAAGGAGATAACAATGTTTACAAACACTGCTGGAAAAAGAGGAAAAACAAACCAAAAGAAGCAACTCCAGGGAGCGACCTCTCCACACAGTCCATCGCTGCTGCCACTTTAGGCTAAAATCTAACGAATTTCCAGAGGCTGGTTTGGAAATGCGACTTGTATTCCTCTATAAAGCAAATGACGACCTAGTAGTTATTTGGGATGTACATTTACGTTTTACATAGTCGCGCCAATTAGATATTTTTGAGAAGTATGAAGGGGTTTGAGGGCTTTAGTAAAATGCTATTACTACTACAAGATAATCCCTACAACAATTACAATTCATGTCCTGCGGGCAGAGTTATTGTTAAACTACGATTAAACTAACTGTGATAAAACTTTTTTTTAGGGCGCTTAAAGAAAACGACCAGAGATAATGGTTTCCCTTCCTTTAAAACATTTGTACTTTATTTTTTAATTAACATTTAATTTACGAGTCTTATAATATTTGTAGCAATATATTTTCTGCAGTGCAACTGGCTGATAGTCTAAAATTGCAACGAAGGTTTACAATATATTAACATCTATATACATCTATTTATATCTACACACAAATATATAATTTAAAAAAAACTTTATAAAAAGTATAAGTATATATGAATCACATTCGCTCAGGGATCTACATCAGCTGTGGATGAACACAACAGATAAAAGTTTGTAAAACCTCAGAAGTTCCCGTGCTCCAATAAAACAATTACAGGGTGGAGGGTTGTAGCCATTTTACTTGCCCAGGACAAGCCCCAGGTGAGTCAAAGACGAATAATTTAACCAATTTGCACAGATCTGATAACGTACTTTGATTTCTGCACGTATTACTTCACATGCAAATCTTAAACAGTTAATGCAAATGATAGATGAAATCCTATTGTTTTGCATTGATGGTGGGAAGCGATAAGCACAACAAACAAATATAGACTGTCCAGGGGCTTATTAGCATTGACCATAGACAGGATCTGGTTACACTAAATACTTTTTTCGTTTCTGCTCTGAAACCTAGTGTGACCATATTTTTAGGATTAATGAGTAACCATTTCATGCTGGATGTGGTTAATCTTTTAGCAGGGTAGGAGGGGGGTCACCTCAATGGGAATGACTCACTGGGACAAAGCAGACAGTTCCCCCTCACTCCATTAGGTTGTTGTGGGGGCTCCAGCCAAGGAATACAAAAAGTTAAGCCCTTAGAGCAGCACGTCTTAAGCAGTTATCAAAGGGAGTCAAAAGGTGCTTCCTACAAGTCCCATCAGTTCTATAGGTATAACCCAAGCAGATATCCTAAATAGGGGTCCTGAAGATATGGGAGAAAACAAGTCCTTCTCTCGTCCTCCCATGTGGAGAGCATTGTTTGCTAGTGAATGGCTTAAAAGATCTGACCCCTAAATGTTGCACTGTCCTCACAATGGGGCATGGGGAGCTGCCTACTATGCCTGGAAGATGTTTAGCAAAAGGGGACAAATCACTTTTCAATGGGCGTCTAGGGGATTGTCACACAAGGTGCATGTAGTAGATGAGCGGCTCGGATCCTATAGTCAGATGCTCCATGTATAAAGTCGCTTCATAAAGTTACAATATTTCACCAAAAGCATAAAAAGTAGAAAAAAAGAATAGTATTATAAATATAAGTGATGTCTGAAAGGGAGACAACATATTGTATATAATCTATTAATAAAAGGAAGAGCAGCCCCTATCAGACAGGCTGGAGACTAGAGATAGATGCGGGGAGCGCAAAGTTTCTGAGGAGTTGTACAGGAGCAGGAGAAGGACCCATGGGTGCCGGGGCTGAGGGGCAGCGATCCTCGGGCTCAGGGTGCAGCACCCTGTGGAGAACAGGAGCTCGGACTTACCATGACTTCCAGGCAGGGCCAGCCCAGGGTCCGATTGGAGATGCTGGGGTTTCGCCTGCTTCCTCCGAGACATGCTGGCTCACACATCAGCTGGGGCAGAAGACAAATAATTTACTCCCAAAATGTGCTCCCAATTCCGGGCAGGGAGCCCCATCCAGCGCGCATGTGTCCTGCCATAATTATGATGATCAATAATGCATTGCGATTAATCATAGGCGGGGGGCTGGCACATGTCCAGCGCTATTCAAACCCCCTCTCCCTAATCAATGAGCCTGTGATTGGCTGCAGGCTCCTGTCCCTCTCCGCTGCCGCCCAATAATCAGGGGGCCGGCTCCGGCAGGGGGAGGGGCGGGGCTGACGCTGCCTGGGTACAATGTTAACCCTCTAAATAGCGAGCTCCGTATCTACAGGAATGTCTATGGGATGTCTCCTCCATGACTGAGGTAGAGTGCAAGCTCTGAGGCCAAGTCTGCCTCATGTCACCAGAGACATGTGATTGCAGCCCTATGTGTAGCTTTATGACTGGAAAAGACTGATTGCAAGCTCTGAAGCCCAGGGACTTGTAGCGTATTCTGCCTTCTATTGGTTGTGTACAGATAGAAGTTGTATATATCAGGCGTCACATGGATCAGCTGTATGTAACACTGATAGCAAGCTCCGAGGACAAGCCTCGTATCGGTCCTCTCCTTGGATAAGTATTCAAACTCTTCTGTACTTATCTCCTGACACGATTACACGACTGCTGGATCTTGTAGTACTACACCAATATACTGTTACGTGCCCTGTAATCACAATGCACTATTAACCCCTCGCACTCTACATGTGTAAAGCCGAGTAGTAGTGCATGCATTTGTAGGTCGCCCCTGATTGGCTGTGGGGGCTGTCAGTCAGGAGGACAGTAAAGTGTGGGGCGGGGCCAAGGAAAAGTGCTGGTGAGGGGGGTCTGTGTGCGGTGATCTGCCCCCTTCTACCAACACAGTGCAGGGGATTTAGGATGATGGCAGCAGGTCCTGGAGGAAGCTGAGAAATAGTCCCATCACCTTGGAGGGAGCTTCTCCCTGGAATACTTCTCATCTGTTCTCCTCTACCACAGCCAGACCTGACCCTAACACCAGAGCCCTCTGCTTAGTTCTGATGACTGATGGTACACACCAGCTGCAGCTCTAATAATGGCCATGACTTTGGGGGGTCCAAGCTTTATGTTTAAATATACGAAATAAAATGTATGTATATATATATATATATATCACAATTTTATATATTGTGCACTGTGATAATCATTTCTATACACATCGACCTGATCAAAGAGGAGCCCTGGATACATGTAGAAGAGGGGCTGTGCTGGCTGGGACATGAAGCTCAGTTGGGGGCTGAGTTTGAAGGATGGACATAATAATCTTCCTATAGGTGATACTGAACAAGTCATTATTTTTCTCTGAATATTTAAACACATCCTTTGGCAGAGATTGATATATGGCTCATGGAGAAGAGATGGTGCAGGCTGCTGTGCTCTCTATGTATATACCAGTGAGCTGTGTCTGTAGTCTATGCATTAGAGAAAGTTTGTAGTATATTCGAATATCATCTTCATGTTTGTGTAGAGTGTAATATTTGTGTGTTTATAATATATTTAGAGCAACTTTAATTGAGGGTAAAAGTAGGCAAAACTATTTTTTTTTAAAAGTCAATGCAATGTGATTTTTTAGTGTTTTTCATCCAGCATCTTCCTGATGAAAATACTACCACAATTTGTCAGCATTCTCTGGTTCGCATTAAACATATTATATATAATATATATAATATATTACTATACTAATATATATATATATAAGAGAGAGAGAGAGATACTGCTCTAGTTCTAGTCTAGATCTATATATATTTTTAGTCTTTATCTTGCCTAGTTCTTTACTATTGTAGTCTTTGTAAGCATTAATTGAAAATAGTAACTGATAAAGAGAAAAAAAAAAAAATATCAGTTTCACACAATTAAAATGTAGACTATGTGCCATCATAAAGGGTTAACAGAAATCTACAAAAAACAAGACTGCCAATCATTAACCATTTAGCAGCTGAAATATACCTTTCACTCTGAGATACATTGCACTTCTGGTTTCAGTGAAGGAGTGAAGAGGATGAATGTTAATATGAGAGGTGCTATGTACACCCCAGTATCCATGTATCACACATTATGATGAGGAGTTAATCATTGCAGCACATCTGTCATGTAATAACAGCTATCTTTTTTGGGTGTGGGATTATACATATACACTGCTTAAAAATCTAGTAGAGCTGAAATTGTAACATATGAGATAAATTGTTCACCTGTAGCCCTATGTAAAATGGACACAGAGTTTGTTAAATGCCAAACTCAGCTCTGCTACATATGAAGGTAGCAAGTTTGCAGCTCTGTATACTGTGTGCTAGTCATTCAGGTATCTTACATTGATTGTCCTTTGTCTTTAAATACAGTCCTCCCTCCAACCTGCATATTACTACTCTGGATGACATGAAGCCCTTGTGGTCTTTTCTTCCCAAACAATAGAGACCCATCAACTCTCTAGTTTAGATTTATTTCCTTGTGATCAATACCAAGCATAGCTGTCCCAAATTTAATCCCCCTCCATTATTTCTGACAGCAGATAATTGATCAGAGGTCAAACAAATACACATAATTGAATCATAAGTAATATGGGGTGGCTCAAGGCAACTTCATGGGGAAAGGGAGTCAGTCCATTCATTCCTGCTTTGTTGTCCATTGGTGTGACTGACCACACCTAGAGCTGTCCTTTTTATCATTTAGATGTTTCTTTCCTAGAGGCAGGACATTTACATTAGCTACATTTTATTACTATAATTTATTAAAATGTGAGCAGAAACCAAACATGGAAACAGAAAGGTTAAGTTCTAAAAAAAATTGGAAAAAATTATTTGAGAACTTTTTTGTTTGTCATACAAATCTATCTATCTAATCTATCATATCTATATTTTATAGCTATAACTGTATATATCCATCTATCTTCAAAACTATCTATTGTATTCTATATTTATATCCTATATATATACTTGTATCTATCTATCTATCTATCTATCTATCTATCTATCTGATTCTAAACAATTTCAGTCTTGTTATTACTATTATTATCATTTTTTGTCTTATATTGTTCATTCTTTCATGTTTTCTGTGTTGGTAGAACAGTGTGTAGAATACAATAGTTAATAATAATAATAATAATAATATGAATAGTTTATAACTGCAAATTAATTAGTATAAATGCAGTCAGTGTAGCTGGAAAGTACTGGTACAAATCATATATTCTGGTCTAGGGTAATGGAACTAAAGAAACCCTTTTAAAGCAAAACCACAATGAAATAAAGCGACAAACAAATCACAAATAATTTGCAGGAAAAGTATCTGATGTGAATCTGATCATTGTATTTTTTAAAATCTTCAGAGCTTTTAATGAAAGTATCTCAAATACCTGTTGAAGGTCTACACATTTTACATGGGACTGCCTTTGAGTAAAAACAGACTTATAAAAGATGAGCCCATTCTCTGTATTTAGCCGCCGTCTTGTGTATTGTGTTCACTCATTTAGAATTTTCACCTCCTTGGAATGGAAATGACTTCAAGGAAGCTGTTCCTCAGACATGGCATATGTTCCTTTAGGCATAGAGGAGGCAACGTTATGTTACAATTAAATTAGCTCCAGCTTTTAACATTGAATAATTGGGTAATTTAAATTAAAGTCAGGCTAACACCTTCCGCCGGTTGCAAACTTTAAAGCATCTTGGCATTTAGTGTCCCCATTATTATTATTACAAAGGTAATTTAAGTATAAATACATCTATCAATCTACCTTAGGAACAATAGAATATATTCACAAGTGAAGACTTATTTATCTTGTCCAAAAATTTGGACACGCTCGTAATCCAGGACATTTCCTGACAGTAGTTCATATATACTGTAATAAATGGTGGAATCTTGTTTACATGGCAGCATTAACCAGGTCTTGTTTTACTGTCTCTTACCCAGCTTAAAATGGTAGTTGGTGAAAGATTTTCATCTGTGACTACCAATAGGAAGAGTTATTGATGGTCAAACAGGACAAATAACAGGCAATCATCATAGCATGTAATCATTGACCCCTGACTGAACAGCAACCTTTGACCTTGATATGTATGTAAAAATTGTGGGCACTTATCTTCTCTGCACATACTGGAAAAACCCACCATAATTAGTGAGAAATGTTAATAAATAGTAGCTTCCTTTACAGACTAATACATCACCAAACTGATGGTAACCCATGAAATCTGGCAACTTAGATTTTACCAAGCAGTCAGATCAATCCCTTTGGCTCCTTATATTACCAAACAATGCTATTTCTAATTTTAAGGGTAATTTAAAGGACGTTTGCTACTAATAGTCGTGCCATATACAATATAAACATCTTCTAGGATAATTATGATATTTTATAGTAAATCTGCTCCATTAAAGGAGGAATTTAATGGTTGTCATCAATAATATCATAGTCTGTAAGATATCATGATAGTTAATCATTATCTAGACTGTATCCAGAAATCTGAGTAAAGCCCCTTTTCACATCTGATGAAAATTTACCAAGTATACAGTGTTTTGCGGGTTCAGACAATATAGGGGCTGCTGACTCATGCTCCACTTTTTTCGCTGCTAGTAGATATCAGGAAACATAAAGATTGGACAGGCCAGAATTTATATTTCCGATTCCTTTTGTTCTTTGTTGGCAGAAGACTCTGCTGGTAGCTATATCTACATTCACTTTTTGGGTAACTGATAGTATACAAGTATAAGAAAATCTAAAGAGATTGCCATTGGCCAAATTAATGTTCTAGCTATCTTGAATAGGGCACTTTTTTGATAAAACTTTCAGCTTCAGGCATGTAATCCACCTTAATGATGTAAGAAGAGCGATAGATATTTTAGAAAACGCATCATTGTTCCCAAAAGATAATGGGGCACATTTACTATGGACCTTGCACATTCTTTGATGTGAAAACTGCTTGAACATGTATTTAAGAAGTGTCTGAGCCACATATGTGTCACACACGACCCTTTTGTGTTGTGGCTCTACTTTTCTTGAGGCAACACAAATTTTGTCACTGAAATGGGCACAGTCAGACCCTGCACCACATTAAACATCCAAAGTCAGACAGAAATGTGTCGCACACCCCATGTTAAAGGTGCTACAAACTGCACTGTAACAAGGTGCTTTCAGGTGAGCAGTACTCTCTTCTCTCACCAACCATTGATCCCAACAGTATTACACGAGGCGCCGTCCTCTCTTGTTGTTTTTTCATTCTGTTTACAAAGGTTCTGTCTGGGCAGTGCAGGGAGCCCCAGATTCATGAAGAACATGCGCCAAAATTCCTGAATCTGGTACTCTCAGTACACTACACAGCACTATTTTTTTAGTAAATGTGCCTTAATATGTGTTATAAGCAGTTTTTCTAGGCTGACCCACAGAAATCACTGGGAGAGACCATTACTAGTTAAAGTGGTGACCCTCCTCAGCCAGTCATTGGTTGTGTAGGCCTATCCTAGTCGTTCCTATGTGTTCAGGGACATATGAAGCAGAGTGTAGCAAGGATTGAAAGCAATGAAAATGTATTGGAGTGTACCTAATGTAGGACCCATGTTATTTTTTTACTGGGACCAAATTGGAAAGCTTTGTGCAGCGCTATGTAATCTGTGTGCACTACATAAATAAAGGAATTTCTATTATTACTCCACAAACTCATTAAGACATTTCCTCCTCCTAGATTGTAAGCTCTTGCAAGCAGAGCCCTTACACCTATTGATTCTTATGACTATAATATTACTCTATAATGTCTAATTTTTTTTGTAGATGTACTCTATATTTTCTAAAGATGGCGCTATATAAATAAAGATCTATTATTATTGGTATTATTATATTATTTCACTGCCAACTTGCAGCTATTGCAGCTACGATGAAGACAGTACAAGAGAAAAATGTGTGCCTTCTATATAGTCGTCCACCATAAAAGTTTCTAACATAAAAGATAACTAAATGCTAAAAATGCCATTTATGTTTAGCAAAGTGTGCCTGCCTTTAAAATTCGAGGTTTCCCTCTTTCCTTATTAGTTCATATGTATATATGGATAAAGAATGTCTAAAACTTTATTCTTGTATGTACATTATGCACATGTTCCTCTCTCACATGTGTTTATTCATGCATTCTCTTTTCATTTCTTTCCATTGAAGCAACATATCAGATTCTCCACAACATTACTTGTGTCTTTCCATTAAGAACTCACTTTCCAAATCCCACCTCTCCCCTCAGAGTGTGTAATCCATTCTGCAGGGGAACATTACAATATAACTAATTCTTCTGTCATGTAATGAAATATTTATAGGTGTAGCCTGCAGGAATTTGCATAAGGATGGCTTGAGTTACACACACTGTAGGACATGTGAACCAATACCACTGTGTTAACCCAAGTAGCAACACAGAAACACACAGTTTTTTCTGTTCACTTTAGTCACCAAACAAAGGGCTTCTTTGGAACCCAGAGAAATATATGACACTTGTAGAACACTTGTCCTCATGTCCAAAAGAGAACTGCAAATCGTGTATTATTCCTATTTAAGAACATGGAATAATGTGGCACAGCAGACACATCTATGATTTTTTTAATGCACCTAAATTTATTTTACTGTTATTATTAATAAAATATTCATCATTTAACTTGCCCTGTTAGAGATTCACTGTTAATAGTACATTACACAAATAATTACTAGAATCTGATTATTAACCATTAACTTTCCAAAGATGATTCCCGAATTACAGGCTAGGTTTTGGCAAAGTAAGGAATATTCTAGGTCACCAGAGGAAGAGGACACCATTTTTGTTTTTATTTATTAATGTTTTTAACTAAAGTTTTTTGTAACCAGTGTTATATTAAATAAATAAGAATCTAGGCAGAGAAAGATGCCATAGGACAGACCTGATAGATACTATGTGTATCCTACAGGACTGAGCATGGTGGGTACATTTTCCACACATTAGCTTGGGATTTGAAGAGCTTGCCCCATACAGCTGGTATCTTTCCAACAAACTATACTGCATAATTTCTAAAAATGCAGGCCCTTTTAAAATCTGGCTGATGGAAAATCCCCGTAATACATGGAACTGCTGACAACTGCATCATGAGCAAATAGAAAACCTTTTGAAGTCATACTAATGCTATAGAGTTCGATTGACTTAAATATATTATTATTATATATGTAAAGTAGATGGATTTATTTCACCTATCTGTACATAAAAACCTATCCTCATTATTTTCTATACTTAACAAACTTGAAAATTTTTGGAATTTTTTGCAAAATTAGCAAAGCTGCGAACATCATTTTTTTTGTAAGTATTCTGTTAAGGAGACATCTTTATCTGCAAATACAAGCCCACATGGACAGAGATTCCTAATATAGATGCAAAAAGTTGATCAAAAAACCTTACAAGTTGATATATTTTATTATTTTATTTATCCAGTAACAGCAGACAACAGACAACAGCAGTATACAAAAATAAGCAATAAAGAAATCCAAGTGAAGATGTAGCCAAAAATGAAGTACAAAGTCTGAAACTATGTATTCAACATGAAATCCCAACCCCCAGTGATGCTCTACCCCCCAGGAAGCTGGCAATAGAAAACACTGTGTTTTCTGTTTATGTACTTTGCATACACACAATGGAGGTGTGAGAATTTACTGAGCACAATATTTACAGTAGGTTTACATACATATAATAGGGCTTACAATGCATAGTGAAAATCACAATGCCCACATGTGTGATTTATGGACAGTTTTATTGTAACCTGAAATTTCCACCATCTGCATAAAAATAAATTGTATCAACTGGTGGCTGTGACAACTCAGTTATTTGTATGCTATTTATTCTTCCACGGCCTGGTTACTTTCATTATGACCTTTTGTTCATAAAGTAGCAACATTTTATGCAGCTTTGTTTGCTCTATTACATATTTTCTCGCTTGGTCAAATACTTATAAATTCATCATACAGTATTTTTGCCATGTAAAGTCAGGTAACAATGAAAGGACATGTATTAACATTTATATCTCACTCGACCTTAAGGCTTCCAGTTTAATTAAGTAGCTTAATGAAAGACGTCATAAAAGTAGATATTATGCCCACTATACAATATTATTTTAAGAAAATGTAATGTAAAAAAATAAAAAAGAAGAGATTCAAATTTGTTGGGGTTTATAAGTCATGCTGATGTTATATATACATTGTTTATTTAGTTTATAGTTGGTGATATTAGCATCATCTCTACAGTTACCTGCATGCCAGCAATTCCCTGGTAACTGCTGGTCTTTGTTTATAGCATTGCTGCAATGATTAGATATGTGACTGAGGGAGTTTCTCTGATTTTGGGCAATCCTCACCCATCTGAAATATCCTTAAACTAGATCACTTAATCACCATGTATGGTGCAATCTTTGTTTTTGGTAGGCATACAAATGTTCCCATGAAAGTGGCTAGTATTCATCTATATTGCCAAAATATAAATAAATAAGTCAGCACCCATTTGAGTCTATGGTTCTTTGAGGAACACAAGTACAATAGTCGAAGCAGGTGTGGACAAGGTGTGGACAAGTTTTATCAATCTCATCCACATGTTGGTCAAAAAATCCACAGTGTAAATTGATGTAATATGTCAGTTCCTGCTTTGAGATCTCTGGCATTGGTAATTTGCTGCTGGAAGGCAGGACATGAACCAGTTACAGTTGGAATTGCTGTGCAATGTCCACTAAAATCATTCTGAATGTTTGTGGCATGTATGACCCCAGCCTAAGACTACATGCACAAGGCCATTATGGACATGTGATATCCACTGTTTCAATGGTAGCACACATCTCCATGTCTTTCTATTGGTCCACTTGCATGTGCAAAGTTTCTACGTCCCAGTGTATGAGCCAAGTACCTTGGTAGCAAATTATAGAGCAGTAGCCCTTGTTTGTAGCTTTGGCAGACCTTTTCTAGTTTCATCTGCATGTGATCTCCGCTCACCCGTCAATGACACATGGGCCTCAAACAACAGACCACTAATGTTCATGTGCAGGCAATTCCTTAAGATCATGCACTTTCTTGTTCCATAACTGTACAATAACAACAGCCATGGCTCAAAGTGCTGGTACATGACTGTTAAGTGACTATTCTATAGAAGTACATCAGTGTAACTCAATGTATTCCTGTGAACAGCACCTCTTAGTGCAAAATGTCTTTATGTCGCTAATGCTATAGACATGGAAACAAAGAATACGGGAACAAAATGTAAAACTGACAATATTGGATATTTAAAAAAAAAAATGTGTTAGAATATTTGTATTTGCAAACTGCACCTATAGGCTTGCTTATCATAGTTTCTGTAAGGAGTAAGACAGACATTGTCGGTTCAGTTGTTGCCTCAGGCACCAGAACAAAGCGGACAGCCTTTTGTAAGAGGTTGTCATTAGTTACAGTACAACATTACACTACTCTAGAAGTACCATGTTAGAAGCAAAACCCTTCATCACACAAGTTTTATGGCTACTATTTAACGTCCACAAAAACCTAAAATAGTAGGTGTGATTGTAATTAGCCGAGATTTTACCAGTTCCTCACGCTGGAGACCTAGCTATCACTGGTGACCTTCTGATAAAAGAGCAAATACTTAATCATCCATTGTATACATCACCAATGGCTACCAGGTCCCTAGTGTAGGGACCCTGGCAAACAGTTCTACATACTACTGCTTCCTGGGCCACTGTGAGATATGAGGTATAAGATGGCCTCGATAATAGAGTTGACCACATGTAAGTTGGTTCATTTTATTGGGTTATAGATGTGAAGGACAGGCTTTCATGTATGTATTGACTACAAAAAGTGTTGGCTTAAGTTTTCAGTATATTATATATCTATACCAAACAGATTTTTAAGACTTTAACAGGGGAATACGGTGGTATATACATGAACATAAAAAGTATATTTAGAAAAATGCACCATGCTGCATCTCCTTCTACATAATATCTAGGAACACTGATTCAATGCATTTTATTTCAGCTTTTCCCTACAGAGTGAGGTTTTGTTCAATGATTGTCTTCTGTATTGAATAATGAGGTAAAATTAACTATTCAGTGAATGAGGCCTAGCAAGTGGTTAACTTTTGATTGTTAGCATCCTTTGGTCAGTACCATCTGCAACTTACTTCACCTTAAAACTGTTTTACAACACAAAGTAAATCTTTAGTTTCCTTCACCAAAACTGGTGAAGACTTAAAAACCACCAAACAATTTCTTTCATACTGAAATATGATTTGCGAAATTCCAAAAGGCAGCAATATGCATACTATGATTGCACGGTAACAACCAAAAAAAAATCTTCTGTGTGCAAAATAAGTTTTCCCATTGAATATGTTTTCGATCTCTTTATTGGTCAAAACATAAATAGAGATAGATAACTCTAACTGGCAATTAATAAAATTCCATGTATACTTACCATACCATTCACCGTACAATGCAATTTCCAATTTAAAAGGAGTTTAGATGCTTGAGGAAGAATATATCTACAGTAAAAACAAAATGAAATCCCACAATGTCATAGGAAGAATAAATGACATAAGAATAAATATTACATGTAGACATAGAGTATCAGATATATAACATAAAGTAAAAGTAAATGATGTAATAATCTATTAACAGTCTATAAAACAAATAACGAACATCTAGCAAACACAAATAGAATAAAACTCGCCCATTCTCCAAAGTTCCCGCTGAGGTTTAAAGTCTAATATTCGTAAACCACACAGGATTGTTTATGGATTTAGGTTGTGGAATCGGAGCTCTACGGCCAAGTGTTGTGAGTACAAGCAGCCAGCCTGATTGAACGTGGCACACTACAAATATTCCACAGTGAGCCTATGCTCTGGTTGAGATTATTCTGGTCCTGGCACAATTTATAGCAGACCATCACCAGCGTGTTTATCAAGAATGTCCCTGTCATATGTCACAAATGAAAACCATATTTTTTTTATTCAATATCAAACACAGAGATTACAATCTAATTCTAATATTGTTATTTCAATTGTTCCTGCTGAAGTTCTTAAAAGGATCTCACATTTGCCATGTTCTTTGCTTGTTCGTAGCCAGGGAGGGGTTAATTGCTTTACAACTGTATGATATTTTTTACACTGGGATACGAGTTGCTCTAAGGATTGTCTCAGACATGCTGTCCAGTGCTATTTGAGTAACAGAATTTTTGCAGGAAACATCACAGACTTTTACAAGATATAATTATCACTAGGGTGCTGTGAATGGGAGTTCTGTCTCATTTTTTTTTTACAAATCGATGGTTATATCACAGTGTCTGATGCTTCAGAAGCTACTGATAAGTCTGGAGCTTGGATGCAAGGCTTCCTGTCTGTGTATTACACACACTGTGAGCGAATAGGTAGTGGGATCAATGCTATTAGACTTTATTATTCTGTAAATTCTTCAAAATAATGGCAATATTTTTTAAACTTCTACTTCAACTTTTTGAGTACAGCAATCAGAGCAAAGCTTTATATATTTCATACCGTGTTTTTTTTTAAAAAAAGTAGTTCCGGTTAGCCTTCCATAAAAGATGCACTTTTCACTGAAATAACTAAAGTACTGTTCGAAGACTGAATCTTTTGACTAAATGCTATCTATAAATACATTTAGGTCTCTACTCTTTTACAGATCTCTGTATGTACCAACTCTATTAAAGATATATGTTGTACACAGAGTATGTCCCACCAACTTTATTACACACTAGCTGTAGCTCCTGGCATTACCCGGGATAGTAAATAACTGCTCTTAGCTATAACACAATAGAATGGGTTAAATATATTCTATATGTATTTATAGACTGTCTCTGTCACTGACTGTCCCTTTTTTATAAACTTTTTTAACCATCTATGTCTCTGACCTTCTCTGTCTCTGGTCTTCTCTTTGAGTGATTGTCTCTGGCCATCTCTTTCAGTGAATATCTGTCTCTGGCCATCTCTTTCCGTGACTGTCTATCTCTGGCAGTCTATTACAGTGACTGTCTGTCTTTGGAAGTCTCTTTCAGTGACTATCAGTCTCTGGCAGTCTCTTTCAGCGACTATCTGTCTCTGACACTCTCATTTGAGTGACTGTCTCTGGGACTCTCATTCCAGTGACCATCATTGACACTCTCATTCCAGTGATTGTCTCTGACACTCTCCAGTGACTGTCTCTTTCTCCGACTGTCAATTTGTGTATGGGGAGATTTATCAGAAGTGTCTGAGAGCAGAACTGCTCTAGTTGCCCATGGCAACCAATCAGAGTTCAAGCTTCATTTTGGCAAAGCTGTTTATAAAATGACATCTCTAATTGGTATCCATGGGCAACTGGAACAGTTTTACCTCAGACATTTCTGATAAATCCCCCCTATGTCTGTATCTCTCTCCATCTTACCTCACAAATAAGTTGTCTTCTAGTGTCTTCGCCTCATTGCCTATAGTAACCAATGAAAGCTCAGAGCTCATATTAATGACCAATCACGGCTCAGCTTTCGACTGCCGCAGCAGCAGCAAACATTGGCTGCTGTATATGGTGGTAAATAAGTGCATTTTGGAAAGCGTGGGGTGAAAATTTTAGCTCAAAAACGAGTCTACGATGTTCCATGAGTCACAGAATGACTGTGCAAAATTTGGTGATTGTAGACGTGCTGGCGCAGATTCCTTTAGCGAACATACATAAATACATGCAAACACATACACTCAGCTTCATATATTAGATCTATGTTGTACACAAAGTATGTCCCTACTCTATTACAGATCTCTGATACACCCATATCCTGCTTTTGGCCAATGCTGTACAAACATAAAAATAAAATCTATAGAGCAGTATGTGTAGATTATTTTCTTCACAGAGTGAACATAGGGCCTATGGTCTGTAAAACAGTCAATGCAAATTCTATATAATGCATTGTTGACTTTAGTAAGACAAAGACTGGCCATAACTTGGACTGTGGAGCCTTTCATTCTCTCAGATTAAACTTTATACAATTTCAAAAATATATTTTATCAGCATAAAATATATAGGCACTGGGTATTTCAATTACATAGGGGACATAGTAAGAGTAGAGAGAGTAGCAGGTGGTCCCCAAAACCTAAGTTTTACCCTGTTTGCTAAAGGCAGTATTGAACAGCTGTCCTGTGCATGGCCTCAAAATGACAATAATGATTTTAGTAGAATCAATAAAATCACCATCAAGAGTGTCAGGAGCCATGGTTATAGCATTTGAAGGATGAAGGCAATTGGTGTGTGTGTGTTCATTTTTCCATTATATCAACAGGGCTCAGTGATGTTAGAAATGAGCTGCTGCATGACCACTGCCAGTATATGTGCAGGTGTATTTACCAGGGATAGAAACATACAACTGTAGTTTCGTATTCTTAAAATGTAATTCCATATAATTCTAATATTTACAATTTCGTATTTACAAAATATATATTTTTTTCTAACATCATCATTTTGGGGAACAAGGGATAAAAGCTGTCTAAAACCCTGATAAATGAGGCACAATACATTTTTTAGACTGCTGTTGGCACTGACCAAAGATATTAGTAGCTTTTTTCAAATTTTCACACCCAATTTTGTGTTACAGTTTTTGCAGTAAGTTTTAGAGCCTATGCTTATAAATCTAAATCAGATCTTGCAAGACTCTTACAAGCTAAAATGTCATGTTACAATGGTGAGGGAAATAAGCCCATCAACAGTACATTGCACTAAGGTATCTCAGTCTACGATGATCTATGATAAATTGTGTAGATTCTTTAGGGAATTTATTTTTGTATTATTTAGGAATATTTATTGGATGTGTTTGAACATTCAATAAAATTGTGACTAATGATTGCCAACAAGTAAAAGCACCCTGGACATAATGGTTGTAGAAGTTTAGTAGAAGCACCAGAACCCTGAGCGTGAACCCAACTGCGACAACATCTACTTAGTGCTTGAATGTTCTCCTTGCGATCACCCTGATTTTTTTCAGACATGGAAGAAAGCATACCCTAGCCTTATTGGCTTCTATTACATTGTTTTTACAGTGTGCATGTGACTAAAATAGCAAAATTTGATTGTTAGACCCACAGGGGACAGGGTCTGATGTGACTGATCACAAGGTGTACAATGCTGAAAATAAGTTGTGCTATTTACGCAACTGGCATCAGAAACTTACATTTTGAAGTTGAATTTTTATTTTTTTACATTCATATTCAGTTCACGTGGTGCTATTTTCTGATATGGACAATACATATATCTATTAAAAATGTAGAATTCTGTTCACACTTAACCTTATCCGGGAGGGAAGCAGTCAATGCAGCTCTTTAGCATCAGTGTCCACCTTGAGAAATGATTCTGCTGTAGGCGACTGTTCAAGACATTGTATTGATCTAATGCTTTCTGAGTCTCCCTGGAGCTACAGGGAGGATGGATAAAATGGATGGAACGAGTGTGCCACATCAGGAACTATTCAGCAATATATCTCCCACAATTACTATAGAGCAGGGACAAGCGTGTGTACGTGAATAAATATTACTGATATGCAACAGTTGTAACAATTGTAAATCATGTGTTCTTTCAGCATATTCCCTATATAAATCACTTCCTTAGATTATTTTCTGCTATACGTTGCACTCCTGAATATTTTCATCATATGGAGGACAGAATTCAAATGGATTCCTTACAATGTCATCAAGATAATGTCACGTCCTCCTCTATTTTGACTTGAAGTCATCATTGACAGAACATGGCAGGTGGAGCATACCATGTCACTCAGAGATTCATTCAGGTCCATCATCTGTTCACTGATGTACATGGATATGTCAATCTGCATGCTCAACCTTATCTTCTACATCTTTCCTTTAGAACATCCATCGGTGATGCCAGTTTCCATTTGGTTGATAGGAAGCAATATCAGTGACCTAATAAGTACCTAAGAAATAAGCTGCTATGTCAAAAATAGGCAATATCTCTATAATAAAAATCATTCACCACATAATGTTTTTTCTTCTTTTTTTCATATTACACCAAAAAGTCTCATGTTCTCTCCCAAATGCAGGCTAGAGGCTGGGTTGCAGTTTGGCACAGGACCAAGATATTTTGAGACATCTATCCAATTTCCATTTGACCAGCAGATAATCTAATGTTACATCCAGTGAAACTCTGAAAATTGTGTTTCTGGCAGGGATCAGCCAACACTTATGTCAACGTAAAATGTATACACAACAAATTTTTGCCAAAAAAATTATACGGTGCTTTACGGAATCAAAAACATAAATGAGATTGAAACTTATTCACATGCTGCGCAAATAATCTGCACGGTAAGCTTCCCTTTGGTGGAAAAAGTATATTTGCAGAATGTCAATTTACGGTGGATGAAGAGAAATGGAACATGATGGAAGAAGGAAGCATTGGGCATGTAAGATGACATCACGGCAGAACTTTTTTATTCAAGCTGTTTCCAGAAATGCAATATCTCAGAGAAGTAAGTGAAACACATGCTGTGACTGGAAAGGTTGGTCACTAGTGGCTACAGCAAGGACCTGAATGGTGCATCATCTGACAGCAGCCTAGAAATTTGGAATGAGGAGCCACATATATGCGTTTTTTTAATAGTCTATAGAGGAATAGAGGATACAAAAAAATATCCCTAGCTGTGGATAGGCATTCAATGTCTTTTTTTGAAATATTTTCAGTTTTTGTATGTCAAATTCTGTACAGTATCTATTTTATTATTAACCCGGTTTTTGGATTATTGCCATGTTTACAAATAAGAAGTTTCGCACAAGATTAATTTGATATTTAGGATTTCCATTATAGCGCATTGCATGAACTTCTGGCAGTGAAAGAGTTACCGCCTTTGTTCTCCTACAAAAAGAACCCTTGAATATTACTTGCTTGCTTCTTGTCAGGTCCTAAAGGTGATTTCTGTTCTTCGTTGCCAGAAAAACTTTGCACTGATCAAAACACAGCTGCATAGATGTGCTTGATCCTATAATAGGTGCCACTGTGCCTGGCTGTATCTGCCTGCACCTATGAAAATAGATACATATAATTAGTGAGACAGATATCATACGCATGCCAATTTAGCTTCATGTAAAATGAATTATAATGCGGCAAGGTTTTATTTTGTTAAACCTTGATATTAATAAAACGAATATAATTCTTCACAATTGTGTCTTTTCCCAAACAAGCGCTTCCATTGAAATCGCTGCATTACATGTTCTAATTACTTCTCTATGTGTTTTTCACAAAGCGATCGCTCCTTTGTAACTGTTATATTAATGTGTGCTCTTTCAATTTTCCTCTTAAATACCCATTTTTCTTTATATTTATATATTTTATTACTGAGCATATTTTTAGAATACCTTACTTTAGCTTAAAAAGGAAAAAGAAAGAGATAAAAAAAACACTTAATTCTGTTATATGCTGGTGTAAAATAGCTAATTATTGCATCGGTGAATACGCTAAATGTGGAATTGGAACGGAGAAATTTGCATGTGAGATGTCAGATATAAACAAATTACAAGGGCCAATTTAAGGTCAGCAATTTAGGAGGCCATATTGCCTGGAAATCACAATAATGTTAATATTTTAATCTTAATTATTATGAAATATTGTCAGATTATAAATTCTTACAAATCTAGTTTATATACTTAGCTAAGGTATATGTGCCCCAGCTAATTCCTGACTGTCCTGGATGCTTAGGTACTAAGCAGCTCCTCACCCGACTCAAGCCCAACTTGAATTAGAAAAAACTGGAAAGCCCGAAACACGACAGACTGACTCTTTGGAACAAGTATGTATTTCTAAAGGTCCTTGAGAAAGATACACTTGTCAAAACGCATCAGTCTATCGTGTTTATGGCTGTTTTTGACATACGGTGTATAAGTTTTATTCATGAATTATTAAAAAAGAAATAACTTTTTACCACTGAGCTGTGCAGTGCCTGACCACCTTCTTTCTTGTTGCATCCATAATATACTTACTTAACACTGCCAGGAGCCACAGATTACATGACCCAAGGGCAGCAAGAATTGTGACTTCCTGTGTCCTGCCAGCAGATTGAGGGAGATAATTATTACTGTCATAACCACACCCATATACATGAGAGTGGATACATTTGTCACATGAAATCTATATAGCCTCCACAAAATATGCCATAGCTAATAATCATTTGTGTATAGGTCATTTCCACTCCCAACAGATACATTGATTGACCTTTTGTATTTTGTACAATCATTGTAATATGCATCAGTAGTCAATGTCCCAACCTGATGTGAACATCAAAGGCCTTTGTCAGCTGGAACATTTTCTTATAGTCAAAGACTACTTACATCTGGAATATTTGCCTAATTTCTCTATCATTAAGTCTCATTTTAGCTTATATGTGGTTTCCCACTAATGCAGTAAATAAGTATATTTCCCTGAGGACATGTTATGGTATGGTACTATACATGCCGTACTTGGGGTCTCCCATAGTGTATGAGTCGCAAGGCAATTTCATGCTGTTTTGATATTTTTTTTATCACTTCCTTTATTATGACTACGTAGCTGTACCTTTCTGGTTAGTGTGTAAGTAGGCATAGACAATCAATTGTAGATTAACTGCTTTGTCTATGTGAAATCTGCTAAAAGTCATTCTGACATCAAGTGCTTTGATGAAAGCTCAAAAGAAAATGTTCGTCTTGATTATTCTGAGCCACAGGTGAATCTCTTCATGTTCCCCTGAGAAATACTGTAAACCTGTTACCCATCATCATGGAACTTTGCCTATTGTTTCATCACAATAATTCATATAATTATTTTCTAAGGAATAAATAGTAAACCACACCATCCTTTTTTTAGGCTGATACTACATGCACATCACATACATACTGTATGCATACAGTACCCGCACACCAGGGGACAAGTATGACTGCTACCAGCTGGCTTCTACGGAATCTGTGCCAACAATGCCTTTGCTAATCATACATCCATAGAAGATCAATTGTAGATTGTCCTCCAACATGCATTGACAGAAAGTACATTGGGCAAGGCCAGAGACACACATATCATAATTGCTGCTGGATAATAGCAGCAACATAAATCAACAGATTTTCCTGGTTATTTCCGTTGCCAGAATTACTGAGGACATTCCACAACAATTTTAGGCTGTATTCACATTTCCTTTTTGTTCAGTGTGCATGCTAAACTTGTCCTTAGTCTTGCACTGGCAAAGAGAGGCTTCTTTTCTGTATGCATTTTTCATCCTGCTTCCTGCTGGAGTACAACATATATGCTCAGCGGAGGCCTAAATAGCGATGGAGGATGTATACATCTGTATGGCCTCATCTCCGGCCTCTGATGAGCATTCACTCCTTCTAAGGACAGCAACGTCACTTGTTAGACAAACTTAACATGGACATCAGCGAATCACTAACTGCGTCCAATGTTCAATCTCCCCTCTTTAGGGGGAGGAGCTATACCATATTAGATGAGCATACGAGAAAATGTTATAGCCCTCTAATGTATGTATACATTGGAATTATTCTAATATATCCTTACAGTGGAAGGGAAAAAATTGAATATTTTCTGTGATGATGTGAATATAGTCTTAGCATGTTTTTTTTGTTCAAAAAGTTTACATCAATTATCTATCTTTTAGATATGGCAGCAATATTGGTGGGTATCAGCCGTCTTCCTCTAGCCCCTATTACAGATAGCAGATGGCTCTGTCCACTGTCTAATGGTCCTACAGGAGTACTTTAACTCCCTTCTCATTCAATATCCCAAGATTTATTCAATGTAGATGATAAGTGTTTATATACTGTACCATAGAGTCTTTGTTTGCTCTGTGGTTTGCTTTGGCCAGACCTTAAATGGTTGCATATGATTACAGCAGTGCTGTGCCTATGAACGGAAGGTGCTTATTCATACTAGACCGGGCACACTTCCTCTGCTTCACTAACAAACAATCTAAGACCACATTGTATATCCATTACAGATAATTAGCTTTTTGATTAGACCAATTCTCATATGAAAATGAAGCTTTACTTCACATTATTATTTCCTTTGGTGTCTACAGTCTGGGCTATTATGGTTTCCCTTAGTTCTGCGGGTGAGGGCATCCGTCTTAAAATCTTGACATCATCAACTATGACCAGATGTTTATGTTGATCATCTTCAAGTCATTTGGTGGTCTTAAAAAGAATACCAATAACTATTCCTGCAATACTGAAGCTGCAAAAGTTACAAAAACATAAAAAAATGTCCATTGATTATTTGAAAGAAAATCTGTGAGTACTCCTGATATGTCTATATTATTAAATACTCCTATTCCCTTTCCTATAACAATTCTGGTGCATCTTTCGTCATAAGGGAAGTGTGCTATTCCTCTATTATTCCTCCTAGAAATGTATGGATATCCCGCTGAAGGTGTGTCCTTACATAGTGTGACACTGACCTGTCCGTACTGCCATTATCTGTTTATGTAGGGACACACGGTTGATGCAGGGAATTATAACACCAAATTGTCAACCTATTAATTTATTCCTAGGAAGAATGACAGAGGCATGTTGCAAAGGAAGGTTACAGAATTGGTATGTTGTACTGTAGCTACGACACCTCTAACTAGAAACTGTAGCCATCTAAATAAGTTGTCACATCTCCCACATGATAAAATTTGCACTTACTTACTCAATGGATTTGCACTTACATTTTTCATCACTTACAATATTAAGTGACTAGTTAAACAGCCTCAATTTGTAGGTGTGAATTCTATCTGGGTCTGTGTTTTGATATTTTTACTCCAACGTGTCTTATTTTCACATAATAAACGACTATGTTTTTTGCTTTTGATGGCAGCAGTTTCACGGGTGATAGAAAAACATGTAAATACATATTCCATGTACAGATGAATTTTAATATTGCAGCAACAGATGGCTGTGTAATTACAGCTCCAATTACTAGCACATAATTAAATGCTACCTGTGCGCCTTAAATACAGGCTTTGCATGTGCTATTTCAGTTCTGTAAATGATTTTTCTTGCATGATATCTCAGTTTACCTGACAAATGCTTTGAAGTCATATACTGAGGTTTTTTCAAAAACCAGAATGAAAAGGCCAGGAAGTGGGGGATGAGGCGGCTCCATTAATTATTGAAAGTCAATTATGTGTAAAAATATGTACAAAAGAAACAAAACATATTTCTTTGAAGAAACATGACACCTATGGCAAAATAAGGCACCTGAAACAGAAAACAACAGCAGAGCAAACTGTGACAGAGCCCCCTATTGTATAGTTATAAAGGCTTGGGGATAGCTATGATTATAGACCTATCTGCAATATTAATAGAAGACTGTGTTTATACAGGTTTGGTTATGATTTGATTGAAAACGAATATATACAGAGGCAGGCAGTGGTGCAGCATCTACAGCCACGTGCCTGCAGCTGCAGGAGTTTCAGGTTGTGGCAGGCGCGCAGCTGTGGAGGTGACATTAGCTGCAGCCTCTTTATACACACAGAGACCAGCAGTGATAAACTGGAGCACAGAGAATCATGGAAGAAGTTTTGTATTTTTACAGTCCCCAAATATTTCCCATTATAACCCATATAAGAATTATTTACATTGGAAGCATAACTCCAGGCCACTTTCTTAAGGATCTGAGCACCCCAACATTTATGATATATATGATTCCTGGTAACAGTTTCTGTTTAAGATGATATGGAAAACACTTTACATTTAACCCATAAACATACATTTATGAAATGATTACATCAATAACTTTTAGTCAGCTATTGTCATCGGACAAAGGACTAGACATCATTCAAATTATTGGGGGTGATGTTAGCATATTGTATCATGTGTCTAACATGTGGGCCAGTTTTAAGGGGGTATTGCAATGATCCTGTTTGTATGCTAAAAAATAGATAGATACAATTACTACCAATGGGACAAAAATCTATCCTGACAAATGGAAAGATGCCTTGCACGCACAACAAGGGCCGGCATTAGGGAGTGGCAAACTTGGCAATTGCCCAGGGCCCCCTGTCCTAAAGGGGTCCCCTGCATGTGGACTTTTCTGGGCAGGGGATGTATTGCTCCTTTAATAGCCCTTGGTTGAATGCCTGGCTGAATATGCTTATCATCTATCTCCTGTATATATATATATATATATATATATATATATATATATATATATAATCTTTCTGTCAAGTCATCTATCTCCTTAAAATTTGTCTATTATTTATCTGTATATCTGTCTATCTAACCACTTATCTATCTAGCTTTTTATATATCACATTATTATTATTGTATTATTTATTCTATTTTTGTTCTTTTTTCAATTTATCTAATGTATATATCTTCCATCTACCTATCTATCTTATATCATATCTATCATCAATCTACCTATCATCTATCTCCTATAAAGTTCTCATACAGTTCCATATTACAGATATATGTTTTGGAGTGGTAAATGGTGAGAGATGGTTAAGTGTGACCAACTCTCTATTCATACTTGCTGCAAGATGGTAATCCAGAAGCGGACAGTTATATTATTTACTGTGAAAATGCTAATTGTTAATATGATAATACACCTTTAAGTCTCCTATAGATTGGGCACGGGCCATTGTAGTTGTCAGTTTTTATATATTTTGTATTTATGGTCACCTTTTATCTGCTGTACATGATATAAATCTTTATACAGCTGGACTGTATAACAATGTGTAACAATGACAATAGATGAATCAGTGATGAACCTTATCTTGGTGAAAATAACAATATTCTGCACTCAGATGATTTATCAGATCCTTTACTAGGTCATTTTGACTTTTAATTTCTACATTAAACACTATAAAACATTCCGCTAAGTTAATATATTTTTTTTCTATAAACACTATGCCCAGCAAGCTGGTATAGTTACCTATCTACCAATAATTGAAGTGGATTGTAAGTTTTGTTCCTTTTACATGAAATCAAAGTAGGACCAGAGCGTTGTAACAAGGTCATATAACTTTACAGGATTCAGGAACACATATCTACTTTTATGGCTAGTCCACATTGTTCTATAATTTTATTTAGCATTCTACATTAATGTGCTGTTTGAAGTATGTAAGATTTCAGTTAGAAAGGCTTACATTATTATTTAATAGCAGGCGTGAGATAATTGAGACCTGTGCTGGTCCAGTCTACCAGGCACTTTAAACAAACCACATTTATAGTAATGTCATAAAACCTGCATTTGCCCTCAAACAATCCCATTTGGTTTTCAGATGTAAGATGCAGAACATATAGAATTCGGACCCCACTGCTCTATAAAACTTCCTCTGTCATCATAAGTGAAACTCATGTAATAAGTAAAATGTTTCTACTATGAAAGACACAACCAAATTGCTGTTCTGATGGTTAAAATCACAAATTTTCAAAATGTCAACATCATGGTGTAGTTCTATGTGAATATATACAAAATTATTAAAATAGCAGTATTTCAAGCTTATATATTATAATGCAAATTATAAAATGCAAGCAATTGAAAAAGAACACTGATCAAAAATTAGATACCTGAAAGTTACCTGAGGAAACCTGTGCAAACAGGAGATACGCGTGAGGATCTACCTCCTCTAGCTCCTGAAACTTTATTTTACATGCACCCTAGGTAACTATGCATTTACTTATACAGCCAGGGCATATGTAGCAATGTATCCAAGATGTTGAGTGATCTTGTACATGGTACTTGTTGATGCAAAGCTTGGCCTTATGTATAGAGGTTTTACTACTGCATGTTTTTTCTTGATATATGATTTTCTCTGTATTTAAGACTTTGCATTATGTGAGCTATCGGAGCTTTCTTATGTGCACTGGAATGCCTTTTGTTTTTAACTCAATTTTTGAATGAAGATTATTTATTATTATCTACATTCTGTCTTCTTGAGATGTTTGACTGGTGCTAATTTCCTTAATTATCAGACAAGACTATTTAACAGGCAGCCTAACATTCCAGTTTGCACTGACTTTGTGAAAATGGTGTGTCCATCCAAAATGACTGAATCCTTCCGTCAGCAAGTTGTCCAGATGAAGGTGTGAGCATATCAGCCATAGAAATAAAAGTTGGTTGTTCCAAATCTGTGAATTGTAAAATAATGGGGCACATTTACTAAGAGTCCGCATTTTCGTCGGGTTTCATGATTTGTTCTGCGGTTTTTGGCGCACGCGATCGGATTGTGGCAAACCGGCGCCGGTTTGCATGTCACCCAAATTGGGGGACGTGGACGTCGGACAACCCTACTGATTCAGATAAACGGCGGATTTTAAAAACCAAATTGTGTCGCAAGATCAGCACTCACATGCACCGAGAAGAAAAAGGTGAACTCCGGCGGACCTCAGCGGGGGAAGCGACACATCCAGGAAATTGGACGCATGATCTTAGTGTATCGTGGCAGCTCCGAATCCTCGTCGGACATTCCAGATCGGCAGCGTCAACGGGATAGGTAAGTAAATGTGCCTCATTGTGTCTTTACAACATAACAAACTCATTTATGTCTCCCAAGAAGCCTGGTAACCCTTGAAACACAAATGCAAGAGAGGACAGGATAATGCAGATAATCTAATGGGTAACACTTCAGCTGCAATTGTTCGCCAGTTCACAATGTTTAAGAGCATTTGAACTGAAATCTCACTCTGTTGTGACCAAACCTCTCAGTAGAAGAAATAATCAAAAGGCTAAATTTTCCTTTATTGAGGAGCATGTTGGGTGGACAAGGGAGAAGTGGGCCACAGTTCATTTAATGAAAGACTGTATGCAAATAATCCTGAGGGGCTCCAGGCTCCATTAACAGCTATAGAGCCTGGAGCCTCTCAGGCTCATTTGCATACAGTCCCTCTTCCTGGTAGTAGACGTCCCTTTATATATTTGGATCTGATAGGAAACATTGGCCCACATTTATCAAAACTAGTTCAGTTTACACTACTTGCCTGTGGAGTGTGCATATTGCAGTTGAAACACAAACCGGCACAGGCACTTTATAAATAAATGTGCAAGCAGTTTGCACATTCTTTTTAGTGCAAAGTCAGACAGAAAACTGATGAAATTGCTTTAATTAATGTGGGCCTTTATGTTTATTGACAAACTGGGGAAAGACTGATCCCGAAGTTTGTAATATATAAGTGTATGCTGTGTGTATAATGCATATGAGTGTATGCTATGTGTATAATGCATATATGTGTATACTGTGTTTAATGTATAAATGTGTGTATAATATATATATATGCCTTGACACATGTGTGAATAAATGAGTATGTTTTTCTGATTTCCACAAATCTCGGAGTGCTGCCTTTTTTTGCTGTTCTATATATATATATATATATATATATATATATATATTATATAGATTTGTACAGTTACATATGTTTGTACAATCACAGACAGTTATAGACTCACATACAGTTCTACACTAATACCCCTGCATATGGACACTTATAAGTACAGTATATATACATCTTATATACACACATATATAGTATATATACATCATGTACTTACACAACATATATAGACACATTCATACAGCATATACACACCATATGTACACACACACAACATATACACATATACATACACCATAAACACATCATACAGTGGGTATTCAGTTCCCTTTTACATTTTTCACTCTTTGTTTCATTACAGCCGATTGGTAAGATTAAAAAAGTTTTTTTGCTCAATAATATACACTAGTCTGGAAGCTTCTACTCAGTGCAAGACACATGAAAGCCGCATACAGTGTGCAAGACACATGAAGGATCCTGGACTATGAGGAATAAGATTCTCTGCTCTGATGAGAAAGATTGGACTCTTTGGTGTTAATTTTAACCGGTAGAGAAAACCATGCGCCGCTCATCACCTGCCAAATACAATCCCAGCAGTGACACATGGAGGGGGCAGCATCAGGCTATGGGGGGAAGGGGGGCACAGGACCACTGGGGGTAATGGAAGGAAAGGTGAATGTGGCCAAGTACAGAGATATCCTGGATGAGAACATCTTCCAATGATTGTTTTGGTCAGAAAACAACAACCTTGCAAATTCCCCAGTCCAAAAAGTGGTTGTTCTGGGTTGGTGTTCGGCCCAGATTTAATAAATTCAAAAAAAGCCAAATCTCTCTTAATTGTAAACATGATGTGAGTCCCCAAACCTCTCCAGCCTATCTCAAAAGCCAAGTACCGGCTATAAAACTTTAGTAACACTCCATACTTCTTTAGTATTAGATTAGACCCCCCCTTTCACCTTGTATCCACCCTATAGATGTGAATATATGACACCATTCCAGATGCTTACATGGAAAGATAATTCAATATGCGACCCCTTATATTTGCGTTATACATGGTGCCGGGTGCACATGCGCAGACAGGGTCCTCGTGTTGCCGCTGGTGCCGACTGCACATCTAAACTCGGAGAAGTGAGACGACAACCTCGGCCCCCAATCTGGAAGGACCTGGGGGAGGTGTCTATGTCTACACATATGAAATGAGGGAGGAGCTAATTACATATAAGGAGGATCTTTCCATAATGACGGCACTAACTAGCCCAGTGTGCAACTCAACTACAAGAGCTCTTCACCGAATGGGAGACTTCTGTGGAAGCCTGCGTGTTATTCCAGGGCTTCATAGGACCCCCATAGGTTTTCTCCTATAGCGGCTTTTTTTTACACTTCCTCTGCGGTGGCGCTATATGGAGTATGAAATCCCTTTTCTGGAGTCCCAATCAGCCCCCTTATGAATCACCGAAATAGGTGAAGAAACGCGTAGGGAAGGGACAGGGAACACATATGACTAATGCACATCGGGCAATTCAGTAACAGGGACAACATGGATACTGTCCTTGTCAGGACGGGAGCTTGATGGGATCATAGGGACAATTTAGAACCAGGGCAGAGTATGACCACAGGACCCCCTTTTGGATCCTGACCGTGGCTATAGATCCTCAGGCTCAGCATCTGACTTGGTAAAGACTGCTCCTTTTTAAAAAAAAAAATTTCGGTAAATGGTGGAATTAGCCAAAAATCCATAATCTTTACCTTTCCATCTGCCAGTATAACATCAAGTGACTGGCGGGGGAGCCCCGGGTGATCACCCATGTAAATGAATCCGCAGTGTGGTAGCGTTGTTATGCTTTTTAACCATGTAAGCCACGCGAGCGCCTCTCATGTATCTGAGTATGATGTACCACCTGTCATCTCTATACGAGCTGAGGGGATTATCAAATTCTGCAAACTATGCCAGCTCCTTCCTTTCCCAATCTTACTGAAATACTGCCAACAAGTATTGGTCGTAATGAAGTCTGAAAGCTTACATGTGGTCCCTGTAAAAGTGTAGATGATAGTTATATCCTCCTGTCAACACACTTGTCACACATGTCATACATGGGCCAGAGCTGGTGAGGAGTCTGACCACATGTCATATACATATCACCATAAGATGGAACGGTCAGCAAGAAGATCAGTGATTTGGTTTTTTGTATCCGACTACAAAAAGGGTTTGTGTGTAGTCTGTTACCAGGGAAACCGTTTGGTTTTTAATCAAGCCTATTTGCTGCCATACTGTTAATGTCAATTTTGTGTTTAAATACATAATTCCTAATTTCTTTCAGTTTTGGGGTGACTACCTATTAAATGTATATGGGTATTTTGCTCTAAAAGCAGAGGTATATGTGACCCCCATACCGATTATAGATGGGTTCCCAAGCACAGAACTACATTCAGGAGGGTTCTGTAACATCAGTTCTTATCCCCATGGACCTTATTATGTGGATGAACGTTCATCTGTATGGCCGTCGTGTTATGCTACACTTACCCTGCGGTGGGCGCTGCAGTGCAAATGAGTGGGCTGCTACAAGTTGCTAGTAAGATGATGGACATTGGTGTGACTTGTCTCTTATGTTATCGAATGTTTTTTGGAATGTGGTAAGGCGGAGTAGGCAGCTGCTCAGGGAGCCACTGGCAATGGCGAAGGCTCTAATTGTGAATCCTTGAGGACCAGGTCCATCGTGTAGTAGGTAGTCCGACCTGAAGCTGCTTGGTGCCGATATGTACCAGGTTACCTCGGAATATGGAGAAGATAATGCTGGGTACTTTATGGCACCCGGCCCAGGTATACGCTATTTTATGCCTCTGATTTTGGGTAATGCCCATGGTAGAAAGGTTATTTTTTTTTATAAGCTTTTACTATACATCAAAAATCTATCCTGATCCTACACGGAAACCATCAACAAGGCGCAGATGACGGATCCATTGGGGCTTATTTACTAAGGGTCCTGTGGCCGTATTTCCGTCGTGTTTTCCAACATTTTTGGGGATCACGGCGCCAGGACAGGGATTTAAAAGGGGATTGTGTGGTTCGTGACCGGATTGTGTCACAATCACGCCGGCTTCCATGCGTCACAAATCGGGGGGTGGGCAGTCGGACGATCCGACTGATTTGGACTAAGCGCGGGAATTAACATTTAAAATTGTGCCGCATCCAATGCACTTACATACACCGGGAGGAAGATGATGAACTCCGGTGGACCTGATTATGGAAGCGGCACAAAAAGGAAATCGGGTGCACAATCTTCTTCAATCGCAGCAGATGTGTATTCCGGCCGACATTCCGGATCGGGGATCGCGCAGGACCGGGTAAGTAAATGTGCCCCATTATGTTCTACCTGTTTGTAAAGGGGATGTCCAGAGGTTGAAAAACTTGGCTGCTTTCTTCTAAAAACAGCGCCACCCCTTACTATGGCTTGTACTGGTAGTGCACCTCATCTGTATAGAAATGAATGGAGCTTAGATGTTACGCTGCGCACTACCCATGATCAGAAGAGGAGATTTTTTTTGAAGAATCACATCATGTTTTTCAATCTCCGGATAACCCCTGATGAGGGTAATTATGACATTGGGACCACCGCTGGTGAGTATTGCTTCATAAACTGTGCCGCAATACCAAACACGACCCATATGCAGATGTGGCGCTGTTTCTGACCAAAACAACATGTTTTTACTAATCCACAAGGCTACAAAAGTAGTTGACTACGAGCTGTAATATAGGGTGGGCCACATAGGAAATAAATCCCCGCACAAGCGATTAATGGAGAGCTGCCGTCAATTAATCGGGAAGATAACATTTTCCAAGGTCAAAGCGAAAAGCTATTAAATCAAGCTCCGCACCGCGAGTCAACCTGCGGCCCCGAAACGCGGGATTGTCCTTATAATAGCGGTGTAGTGTCTCTTTGGCGCTTGTCTTTCCCCGATGGACGCCAGGTTTAACCCCATGCTTGCTGCTATAGTATAACATTGGCCGCTGCAGATGATTATGAAGTGCGCCCAGGTCCGGAGGAAACAACACATGGAGTATCAGATGACATTATCTTTCTATAGGAAATGGAGGGAGATGCAGAACAATGAGCAGAGAGATTTAACGTGAGCCGAGAGATCGGGAGATCCTGATTTGTAGTTGACCTCTCCCGAGCTTCACCTGCAGGACACATTCGTCATTCGGAGAATCGCTGCAAATCGCGAAGACGCATTTAAAATGCTGGATGATATCTAAGGCGGCCATGAGGATTTACTGATAAGACTCAAAGAATCTTTTTTTTTAAAAAAAACAAAGATTTAATGTTTCATACACAAAGCAAAGAAGAAAACCCTTCCAATTTCAGAAGGACATTGAAGAAATAATTTGGGTTATTGGTGGGCCCAGTACAAAGGTTACAACTGTGAGCCCTCCAGTCCTTATAAGGGAATACCATATATACAGGATAGGGGTAGTAGTACTGTGCTGTGCCCATATATACAGGATAGGAGTAGTAGTACTGTGCTGTTTTATGTTTATTGACAAACTGGGGAAAGACTGATCCCGAAGTTTGTACAGAAGTCAGTTAAAGGTGGTGTTGGAAGTGTCATGGTTTGGAGAATGTTTTTTTACAGAAAGTTGGACCTCTAATACACCTGAATGGCAGAGTGAATATAAGTGTGTATCAGAACCATCTTCAACAACACATGGTTCCCTATTTTCATTGTTCACTCATCCAGCCAGCAATTTTCATGCAGGACAATGTCCCCTGCCACACAGTAAAATGGGTAAAGCAGTTCCTTGACACAGAAAATTTTTAAACAATGAAATGGCCAGCCCAGAGTCCTGATATAAACTCTATAGAAAACCTCTGGAAAATCTAACGTTCTGGCCAGGAAACCAACAAAAGTCACAGAACTGTGGAAAAGACAGGAAAAGAGTGGACCAAAATCGCAACAGGGCAGTGTGAGAAATTAGTTGTACTGTGGCTGCAGTTGGGCTTACGTAATTCAAAGCAAAGGTCTGTACACTTCCTACTGATGACTATTGTAACCTTCAGCAAATTTTATCATAATCTTTCTTTGTGCTACAGTTATCTCTGTTCTCTATTTTGTAAAACTAAATAGATCAGATGATCAGAATGTTAGGTTTCATGTTTATATATCGTGACATTTTTCTAATGGCATAGTGTGTCCCTTACAACAAATATCAATCAATGGAGAATACATTAAATCTGAAAAATTCAAGCAATCATGCATTGTTCTCTCATTTTGATCTCCATTTATGGTCAATATACTGTAAAGCATAAAAATGGACGTGTTTTATGCCAATTTTGCTGGCTAGTGCAAAACACGTTCTGCCCCATTCATCTCTACAGAGATGACAGAAAGGCAATTTCCGTCAGCTCCATTGAGATGTATGGAACAGAATTGTCATGCACGACCGTCTACTCCATTACTCTCATGGACCGACGAGGGGTCTGACAGAGGTACGTGGGACTCCATCAGAGCCCTTGTTTTCTTAATCTGTTGGGGTCTTTACACTGAGACCCCCAACTGATCAGCAATTTAGGCCCTATCCTGCATTTGTGGGAAAACCCCTTTAACCTGTCTCTGATCCATGTCTATCTGCCCTGACCATTGGCTCATCCCGTCCTACCTTATTTTCTGGATTCTGCCTGCCATTTGCCAACCCCAAGCTAAACTATACTCCTTGTGCTTTTCAGTTATGTCCTCTAAACCCGCCTTGGCCAGGTATCACCTTCATAGTAACTAGGTAGCAGCTTTTATTGTCATTGCAATAAAGATCCCTGTATAGCATTAAATTCATGGATACTTCTTAGGTGACTCATTAGATCTCACTGTCTGTTATAATTAATAAAATGTGTTATTCATCCATTTAATAATCTGGGGTTCCCATGTATATTTTAATGCTGTCGGTACCCTTAGCGGTACAGAGAGACAGCTGGCAGGACTGTCTTTTATATGTATTTTTCATATTCACCTGCTGTCAGCAGTGTCATATTGCAAAATGGTATCATTCTGACCGTGTCACGCATGGAAACACTAAACTTATTGTTGTCACTGATTGTTAGGATGGCGATGACACATCAGAAAAACCTTTGGGAATAGTAACAGACAAGCTAGATGACTAACTAATTCAATAACTTTTAAACATCAGTTATAACAACTCAAAATGTATTCTTAGTTTTCGGCTCCAAATTCTGCAATCTCTGTATAATTGTCTAGTGAAATCAGAAAGAAATGTTTAACCTTTTCTGGGTCTCAATAACTTGTGTAATTGTTTGCATTTATTTATGTAATGGTCAAATAGAAATAAGATTGTATTATTTTGGTTGTCTTTTTTACCGTTCTGCTTAGTTTTGTCATGGATCCGTTACCAATGCATTTTTTTTCAAATGGAGGAAAAGTATGGCAACCTCTGTCATTTTTCCCATTCAAAAACGCATGGATAATGGAACGCTGCCTAAACAGAGCATAACGGATGACCACCGAACGGTAGTGTAAAATGAGCCTTAGTTGTAGCTTTCAGAATGCAATGCAGAATAAATATATATTATAAAACAGGTTTTAATCTCCAAAAGTCATAAAACATTATTAATCATGAAGCAGCCAGTTTTTACTTTAAGGCTCAGTCCCATTTTTTATAATCTGACATGCAGAACTTTGGGTATAACTTTTGAACACTTTAACTTACCGAAATTAGTTTGATTTTTGTGACTTATCATAAAAATTTGCCATTTTTAAAATTCTAAATTATCTCTTTTTCAACCCTTTGAGAGCTTCATAGTAACAAACAAAATGATGGAGAAATTTAGAATGCTTTAATTTTGTCGTTAGTATGTTTATTTAGCTGAAATATTTACACATTCACAAAAGATACAAGGAGAAAAATAATCAAATGTTTTAATGACATTTCTTCTGAGACTCACACACATGTGGTTATTACATGTTGTAGAAACATCATATGAATATCCCTCTCCCACCAGTTGTGGAGCATCTCTGACCCGCACGCCCGCAAATCAGCAAGTTCAGATCTGGTCTAAAAAGTTTGTGCCAATATTCACTAAGCGTATATGGGTGCTGGACTTCTGACGGGAAGAGTAAGACTGGCACCTATCCTTTATTTCTTAGGTTGGTTCTGTTACATAAATGAAATAATTGTGAAAATAATTATATTTTAGTACTTAAAACAAAATTTAAATCTTTTGAAAAAGAAGTTTGCTGTATATAGACCTAGGTAAAAAGTTACCTCTGGTAACTGTGCGACTTTTTGATCACTTTTCATACTATTTTTTTAATGAGGGTTGAAAAATTCTGATTCTGACATTTGGACATTTTTTTCTGTTACAATGTGTACAGTGTGGGATAATTATTTTAAAAGATCTGTAATTGGGAAAGGGGATACCTTACATGCTTATGATTTCTGTGGCACACCTCTAGTATTGTTACACAAGGGAATATGTTTATGGACAACCTCATTCATGTTACATATGCCCACTGTTTTCTCCCCACTCCTCATGTTCCCCCTTCCTCACTCTGTTACCCCACCAAATTTATTTTCCTGTCCTCACTCAGTTACCCCCTTCATGTTCTTCCCCTCTTCATTCAATTACTGCCCATGTTCTTCCCCCTTCACTCAGTTAGCCCACCTAAACTTATGATTCCCCCCTCATATCCTTGCAGCAACCCTGTATACCGCCTTCTCCTGCAGGTCATGTGATAATGACATCATCACAGGTTCTGTAGCCTCCAGGTAGTTATATTCTCCAGGGATTACAGGACCAGAATGACATCATTAAGCAGTGTGCTTAATGCAAAGTTTTCAATGTGGTGAAACTGGTGTCGGGAGGGCAGTACTGCCCCCTTATCCAGCACGGGTCCTGCCAAAGGCGTTTGTCTCATATCAACTCATACAAAGTGACACGATAATACTCTATTGATCCCTGGTGGGGAAATTCTTTTGTGTTCTGGCACTATGTATCTCTAACACAGTTAGAGATAGGCTTATGTTACACTTACATAAATACAGTATGGGAGCTACGTATTCTTGCTAGTTCTTTAGTTGCAAACAAACATAGTTGCAATACAGCATGGATGTTGCTTCCCTGGCTTTAAAATATTTGTTTTTCCGTTAATGTTGCCATATGAAGGCTTATTTGTTATGGTAGGTGATGCATGTTCTAGAGATACTATTTTGGGATGGCTCTGCCCTAATGAATAAAATGTGTTCACTTTTTGTGGGTGGAGTAAAAAAAATGTCAAATCTGTTATTTTTTACAAACTCGCTCCAACACGGTTGTTACACAGGGATGTGAGCTGTTTCCCAATGTAGGTTCATTGCTTCAGCAGTGAGCTGAACCAGCCACGGGACAGCACTGTGCATGTACAGTAATGTGTGCTAAATACCAACATTCGTCACAGTACATGGACAGCTCAGTGTGGGAGCTAAATTATACATATTTGGTATCACTATAATTGTCGTGAAATGTAAACCAAAGGCAAGTTTTTATTACTTAAGAATATCTGTATTTTTTTCATCCTGTCACAGAAAGGGTTAATACATTATGGTACCATTAAAGAAGGTGTCATAGAAATTGGGTCCTGAAACAATTAACCCAACATACAGTCATACCAAGAGAAAAAAAAAAATTAGGTTTTAGATGAAAAATGGTAAACAGTTCTAAAAGTGTAGGGAAAGAAACCTAGAACTACACACTGTTGTCTCAGGTGGTGCAGGGTATTAAGGGTTAAGAACCCCATTTTCTGCTATACAATATCTGAAATCCATCAGTTTAGATAAGCTCTTGTAAACCTTTACTGTACTTTAATGTGAAGAAGACCGGATTTGGCTATTGTGGCCCTTTAAATACAACAACAATGATCCATGTCACTTTATATAAATGTCAGACTATGTTTGGTACAGTTTGTCAGGTTACAATGTACTTTCATCTCATCAAAGGGAACCATTATCTTTCATAATTGTTTCAATGTGCTTACTCGTGTTTTGTCACTGGATTTTGAATACCTTCTCATATGAGGATTTGGCAATGTAATTCTCAGGATGTGATACGCTTCATTTCAATTTTATAAAATAACAGGCATTAACTATTTATTTACAATGGTAAAAACATTTGAAATCCCTTTCAGAAGTATATCAGAAGTACTTGCCCCCCCCCCAAAGGGGTAATAGTTTCTATTTAGTAAGTGTAATGAGTAAGCCTACAAAATCGACTGGATAAACCATTGTCACTCACTTGCACCATGATACAGAATGTGTTGTTATATTCTTTATTTAAGGGCTCTTTCTTCCAAATAAAAATTATGCCAATGAGCCAGAAGTGCTTCAAAGGGTATTGCCAGCAGCCCACCGGGTTTCCAGGTTAACAGGCTATTACATGCCCCAGAGCACTTCTTACATGCCCACCAGTCCATCTACAATGTCTTCTCCTGCCGTTGTCACTCCTATCCTCATCTAAATCTTACATCTGCTCAGTAGATCTCACTGGTGGCTTCAACCATGCACTGCACATGCACAATAAAGAAATAAAAGAAGCAGTACTTATCACGCCAATCTCTCATGCTTTCTTTCTAATGGTTTAAATGTATGTCCTTGTTTTCTTTTCCCTCTTGATACAGAGCAAATGTCATTCATTGAACCACTTCAGATCACAGCAAGTCACTGCTCTGGCCAGAGATGGGCTAAGCTGAATTTCCTTTGTGATGAGAGGGACCATGAAGTAGACTGGCAGCGACCAGGAGCGAATTAAACAGATCAACAGTCAGTCTTTAAAAATTTCTTTTAAAATCCTGCTGTACACATGATGTATTATAAAATCTTAAATTCTAAGTTTGGTCACGTTATTCTATTATAATTGTAGTGTCAGCTAGATAACATTATCAAAGGACAAAGGACTTACAAAAGTCTCCACTTTGTGGTCGCTCCTCTCAGAATGGAATAGTTTTACAGCCAATCTCTGTATGTCTTTCTTAAAAGCAAAAATATCATGTGTTATAGGAGGTAAATTTTGACTGATGGAACATTGAGCAAGAGATTTATTATGGCTGCCACATATGGAGGTGCAAACTAATATTCTCTTTGCAAAATTTCTGTCATATATATAAGAGCAAGACACGTGGTGAACTATCCTCTGAGATCCAACTGTTACCAGAAATGAGTGGCTTCAAATCCCCATTCTCAGTTATCCTTCCTATATGCAATCTTCAATTTGGTAGACCCACTCTTTGGTCCACTAAGTTCTTGGCATAGTGGAGAAGGAATTATTCTTCTTAGGAAACATATAATAATAATATAATAATATTCTTTATTTATATAGCGCACACAGATTACGCAGCGCTGCACAAAGCATGTCAAACTGGTCCCTGTCCCCATGGGGCTCACAATCTAAACAACCTAACAGTATGTTTTTGGAGTGTGGGAGGAAACCGGAGTACCCGGAGGAAACCCACGCAAACACGGAGAGAACATACAAACTCTTTGCAGATGTTGACCTGGGTGGGATTCGAACCCAGGACTCCAGTGCTGCAAGGCAGATGTGCTACTCACTCAGCCACCGTGCCGCCCATATCCTCAATCCCTAATACCACAGTCTGTTAAGTGCTTTGAACTAAATGATAAGTAGTGGAGTGGTTAACGGTTAACAGTAGTGGACGGGTTAAAATTTGGGTTAGGCAAAAATGCTGGTCACTGTTGGCATTTAAATAACTGCAGCCACATGTGTGCCGCCATTTTGGGGAGAGTGGTCCCTAAAATGGCACTGGTATTTAAAGTGTAAACCTCTATTGGTACACTGGTGGGGGGGAGGCTTTAGCTGTACTTGGACCTAAACGTTTAACAAAGTTGGGGGACAAGTTTGAGGAAACTGAACTGCATTATTGTTAATTAGTGTTAAATAAGTAAGAGACCTTAATGACAATCAACATATGGTAGTCAAAAATCATCATCCCCAAGACACTTTTAATTCAGTTATTTTGTTAGAAACCTCTCACCCTTAGGTCTAACCACTCAAAGTGTTTGCCTACAAAATGGAATCTCTTTTATATTGTTCATTTTTATCAAACCACTTTAATTTATTTCAATGTTTTTATAACAGAAGCTAAAAGAACCAGGTTGACAACAAGATGATTTCATCCCTAGAATTGTTCTTTAGGATTCAATGATACCTTATTTACTTGAGGACAATATTTTCAGAAGCCTAGCAACAGAGCGTGCCTTCTTTCTTTTATTTTCCATTTTATAAGAAGAAAAAGATAAATAAACAAAAGAGTCTTTTGTTCATTATATTCAGTTTTATCATGTGAAGGTTAGAGGAAGAGAATAATGTATGGAAAACAGTGACTAAAAGTAAAGCCTTTTACAGCAGAAAGTCATACACTTGTATAATATGGATGCATCATAAATCCTTGGAGGTTTATTGTAAATGCGGTTATAAATTTCATTACAAAGCCTACAGCAAAATCTTAACTTTATTCAATTTTATTATGTTTATAAAAAGTTTAATTTTTGGTGGGAAAAGAAACAAAAGCATTTTCTTTTGAGCTGTACAAATGATCATTTAAAGATTGTTTATGTAATTAACCTACTAACCTTCAAGTGACTTCGCTTCACAAAATAACATTCATATATTCTATATGTTCTAATGGAAACCTGCTGCATGTTAAATATTGTTTTCATTTATTTCCCTTTTGTTGTACGATTGGTAATTATAAGCTATACCAATGTTGCATTATGAACTGCATTTTTTAAGGTTATCAAAAAATAAAGTAGAAAAGAATTCATTTTGGCAACAGATAATAGTCTTTGGTAAAAAAAGCCCTAGAAATGTGAATAAACAAGGGCCATAAACCTTTAATTATATATGACCAACATTGAGAGACCATATTAATTCCTGTCCAAGTAGAGTCTGCAGTTTTTGATTGTAGAATAGACTATGATAACTATAATCCATAAAATGTATAAGTAACAGGCACCTTTACATTTTAGATACCGAGCAACTGCTTGTTCAGCTAACAGTAATTTGTCAAGACTCTCCCCATACAGTTTGTCAGTGTATTGTGGAAACAATGGGGCACATTCACTTACCTGTCCAAGTCGAAATCCCCGAGGTGCGTTCCCCAACGATCCTGCACTATGCCTCGATCCACGTAGATTGTGGGCCTGATATCCTGCATGTGTCTCTTCCCCACTCAGGTCCACCGGAGTTCACCTTCTTCTTCCCGGTGCATGTAAGTGCTTGGCTTGCAACACAAATTTGAATGTTAAATCCCGCGCTTAGTCTGAATCCGTCTGATCATCCGGCCAATGCGCCAAAATCCGATCGCATGCACCAAAAAACCCTTCTAAATGTGGTGCACATTGGAAATTGTCGGATATTCTGCGGTCCACAGATCCTTAGTAAATGAGCCCCAATGTTTCTGTAGATAAAAATAAAAGAAATATGTAACGATGCTGTATGGGAACAAACACTACAATGGAGAAGGAGAGGGCAGGGATGGACAGTGAGCTTTAAACTTAGACCCACCCATCTGTCCCTACCTGCTTGCCTATTCTACTCCTGATGGTAGGTGACTAGTCAACATTCCCTTGCTGCACCAAAGTGAAATTACAGAAATAAAAAAACAGGGCAAACAAACACAGAAGAATAGTCATACAAATATGGGTCAAAACCAAGAGGACAATGCAGTACAGAATCAAGAGACAAGCAGATGGTCAGAACACAGGCAAGGGTCAATAAGATCCAAGAAGTCCAGAAAATACCAGCAAGCTCCAAATAAGACTTCCAACAAGTACTGGGACCTGGGCTCATAATAATCTTATGATATATCATTCCCAGAGAGTGTTTGGAATACTTCTGTGACATCCACACATCCATACTTGTATGGGAGGAATGTGAGTGGAGAAGACATCTGTCCATCACAACTAGCTTAAAGGAAATCTTTCCATCAAAATCAAGCATAAAAAACCAGGGACACTTAGTCACCGGTCCAGGCACTGTAAGGGTGGTAATCTTTTCATATTTTTAACCATAGCCTCCTTCCATTTAAAAGCGTTTGTAAAGCTACAGTGTGGATGGGATCTGGTATCAGCCCCCTTTCATTAGCATATTTTTTTAATGTTTATTTTACAAGGAAGGAGACCATGAATAACAAATAAAAGAAGATTACCACAGTCACAGTGCCTGGAAATATGAGTAGGTACCCATGGTTTATCATGCTTAATTTTGATAGTAGATTTTCTTTACCCTTTATCCCAGAACAACGTTGACAGCAGATTGATATGTGTGCTAGAAATCAATAAATTCATCCAGGAGTGAAATAAGGCATTGTTCACACACAAATGTTGCAGAATGGTTATTCTTCCAACACCACCTTTTGGGGTAGCCTTATCACGCCCTTTACGCTTCTCTATCTAAAATAAGTTTATTAGGCCAACTCTTCTTTTAAGTGTATGGTTCCTGTGAAACCATTACACATTAGTAGCAGAATATTACATGTGTGACAGTGAAACATTTCTCCCCATGCTTTTTCTGAGCTACATTTTTAAAAAGTTAAAGACAACCACTTTAACCTCCAGTCAATTAAAAGGTCATTGTTGGCTTGTACAGGTAATGAGGTTTCATGTGGTGGCTCCAGAACATTTGTTCTTCTCCTAAGTGTTCGGTACTACATAGTAAAACATATATTTAGTTTCTTACAAGTTACATTTAACTTTGTACCATGTAACAACTGCGGAAAAGATAAATAAATAGAAGACATTTTGCCACCCAAGAAGATTTTACTGCTGTGATGATTCATAAAACGTCATCTGTCTAATAAAACTCAATATAGGTTCAAAATATGTTAAGTGCATGAACTGTTTAAGAATATTGAAGGCTCAGAAGACTACATAAGGGAGTTGACATAGTATGGAAGAACTAGAGATGTCACCTTTTTGTATTCTCACATCTGTAAAAGACTAAGAGCATTGGCAAAATGAGAAAATTGAATTGTGAAATATGATGTGTGAAATATGCATGTGAGTCTATTAGACCATGTTACAATCATTTTGACCTCATTCATAAAGCATCCATAAAGAACAAAAGAGTGATTATTACATCTTAGCTTTGCACTGTGGTTACAATACCGAATTTTGGGGGCCCCATACAGGCAGAAATTGTACTCCATTAATAACATTTTGACTTATAGTTTGGTGTAATAATAACTATTTGCTACATTATGCCTCAAAAATGATACATATCTATGTGTATATATGTATGTGTGTGCATATATTTATGTATTGCCCTTAGAATAATTTTACTATGGGGAACTATGTAATAGTGAATATATAATAAATTAAAATTTACATTGCATGTGTAATGATTTCTTCTAAGTGTCCCCAACAATTCATAAAATCCAAATGAATCTCAAAATTTATTAATATATGAATACTACTCCTCAAAATAATATATACAAAGGCCAATAATAAATTATTGATCCCAATAATATCTATATAAATAGAGGCCCTAGAAATATGTATGGTTTAAAATAAAATAATAAATTTGCTTACCTTCCAGTGCTACCATACACTCACTATGTATATCCAGCCCCTGTCCCTAACACTGCTACTAGGTCTTTATTGGCAGTATAGCTGACTCTCCCCTGATGGTTGCTCTTGTCATCCCCAGCTTTATTTTAAGTCTGTATGTGTAAAAAAAAAATATATATAGTACTGAGGGCTGGCTATATACTACAGGGGTCTTGCTGGCTATATACTGGAGGCTGTGACCAATGCATTTCCCACCCTTGGCTTATGCACGAGTCAATAGGTTTTCCAAGTTTTTGGTGGGGAAATTAGGGTTCTTGGCTTATAGTCGAGTCAGGTTATACTCAAGTATATATGGTATTACCCCTCATGGCAAGAAGAGATAGATTGAGCTATAGTATGGCCAATCCTTTTGTTCTTTTTAATATATACCACCCCCACTGATGTCTATTAGCGGTTTTTGCCCCCTTCTCCTATTCAGAACGAATGCATTCTTGGAAGAGTGTTTGAATGTGCATTTGTAGGAAGGTTTGGGAAAGATACTGTAGCTGTTGGTCAAATGCTGTCCCCTTTCTGCTCTTTTCATTGAAGTAAATGTTTAGTCTCAAAATAGTGGAGGGTGTATGGATGGGTAAAGTTTGTAGAGCCATTTTACCAAAAGCAAATTCACATGTGGTGCCAATTCTGGAGATAATCAGCCATTCCCCCAATCATTGCATTGCAATCATTGCAATTGTTGAGATTATCTTCTATAATAACAAAAAAATGAATCTTTTGTCAGAAGTACATACCCTCATAGAAACCACCTATCTACTGCTGCTGCTATTGGATCTGGGAAGTTAACAAACAATTGCTCATATGAAAATGTGTTAGATAACTGCACAGTATAAAACCAAGGAAATGCTGACTTGCTACACCATCGACTGGCAAACCTTGTGGGTAATTCATCTACCGTATTTTTTGGGACAGATAATTAATGAAGGTTATGATGAAACTGTACAGTAGCTTCTATAATATAGGCTCTGTCATGAATCAACATAAACAGCTATTTTAATTCGATTTAAGTGATGGGATATAAGGTAAATCAGTGTTATTCCAAGACAAAATAATCATACAAATTCTTTTACTGTCTCCTACCTAAATTTTCAAATAATACAAAAGATCAGCTTGGAAAAGATGAAGTATTCCCCTGATTGTGATTTATAGTTGGGTTATAGGACAGAAGACATATAAACTGTCCTGTAAGACAGTGGCTGTTCTCATGTTATCAGCGGCTGCAGCACATTTTATAACGCTAGCTAAGACATCAAAATAAAGGTGATACAAACATCAATCTCCAGGATAACATCAAACTGCTTTCTGCCAGGGTTTGACCTTAGCGATGCCTGTGGATAGTATTACTTGTCTCAGCCCTTCACAAACAATCACCAAGGGACAGTTAGAAAACTCAGCTTTAATGGTGAAGGTTGGAATTACCAGATGCATCAAAAGACTTTAACACTGTCCCTAGAGAGTTTCAACCACTGGAAGGGTATGACATACCACCTTCCAGAGTAGTGGATATCAGTAGGTTGGCTTGACAGATAATTTTTTTTTTGATCATTTACCATCTCTAGAATTCATTGTTTCTGTTATGAGAACATAACATGGGGATATCACAACAATGCATCATAGCCTTAAGCTTTATCATAGCAATCATGTAGACTATTTAGATGACAAATGTGATTTTAATAACTTCGGAACATGGATGTTCTGAATTAGCTCATAGTTATATACTGTAAGTGTCTGCAGGGGTACACAACAAAGCTTAAAAATGTATTGAATTTGTCAGGAATAATAAAAAGTTATTAAAAACCATAACATATGAGGAAGTTACATGTTATCTCCACCCAGTATATATATATATAATATATATATGCATATATACACACACATATAAATGGTATGATATATATGATATATCATATAAACATATATATCATATCATATAAACCTACCAGAAATTCATTCCATACACCAAACAATGAAGAATTGTATTAATATCAAGTAAGAAGTCCATAAAACATAGTACAAAGAGGGAAAACATACAGGGGATTCAGACAATTCATAAGTTGTACTTGGATAATAAATAACTAGATATTATATACATTTAATATTAAAGTATACAGTAAACTGACAAAAGAGTGGCAAAGAAAAGAGCTATATAAATATTGCCTTTGTCCAGGGGCATATATATATATATAATTTTTTTCTAAGTGTTTTTATCCCTAATATTGTTCCCATATTCACAATCCATTCCTCTCACAGGTGTGGTATATCAAGTAAATGAATGTACACCATGGCTGCATGGGTGTGCCCTAATAAAAAAAATACTCTTAAATGTCAGAAACCTGGGCAGCTCTTGCAGCAATTGTTCAGCATAACCAATGTTTAACCAAAACTCAGTGGGGTAACTAGAGTTCACTGGGCTCCCTCCACCATACCTGTAACCGCCGCCATTTCTACTACCCTATAATAAATTCGAGATGGGCTTTTTTATTATGCAGCACAGTGAAAGCCATAAAAACTGAGCCCACAAGAAAGTTACTTGTTTTTTTCACCAATTTCACTGCATTTGGAATTTTTTTCTCACTTCCAAGCATGAAATATAAAATACTGTCACCAAGCAGTACAATTTGTTACATAGAAAACAAGCCCTCATACAGTTCTCTATTTTTTAATAAAAAAATAAAAAGTTATAGATATTTGAAAGAGGGGAATGGAAAATGGAAACAAAAACAAAAAAGGGCCGAGCCGTTAAGGGGTTAAATACACATGTATCTACTACACACACATATAATAAATTTTTCCATACATAGTACGACTAGCCCCACATAGCCATATAATTAGAAATACACATGTCTATTACACATAATTACTCACACATGCAGTAAATATATAATGCATGTTTTTATGAAGGGGGTATATCTACATATGTATATAACATACAATACTGAACATACATGCTGTACATACATACCACATATACATTACTGAACATACATACTGTACATACCATACATAAATAACTGAACAACATGCATTCCAGAGAATTGGTACAGCTCTGGAGAAGTCCTGGAGATGTGCGTGGGAAGTTCAAATTAAGGAAGAGAATAATCCAAGATCACTACCAGATCAAAGAGCATGGGTTGGATAATAGACTGAGATGAGAGAGGAGAGATAGGGAGGTGCAGCATCATGCAGAGCTTTGTGGATGAGGGTTATTAACTTACACTGTATTTGAAAGGAGACGGGCAAACAGTGCAGTGACTGGCACAGACTGGAGGCATCCATGTAGCATTTGGCCTGAAAGACAAGCCTGACTACTGTATTGAGAATAGATTGTAGAGGAGAGAGTTTAGTAAGTGAGAGACCGATTTGTAGAAAGTCACAGGAGTCTAGACGAGAGTAAATCAAAGCAACAATTAGTGTTTTATAGGTTTCGATTGTAAGAAATGGCTGGATTCTAGAAACATGTTTTAAGTGCATCCAGAAAGAGCGAGAGAAGTCAAAGGTGGGTGGAGCCGCTGTTATTAGCACAGGAAAGAGCTTCCTGCCTGGAGTAAGACAAAAGAGTGTGGCAGAGGGGCCTGTGGCTGCCACAGCTCACCCGCATGTACTCTGTGTGCTGCACGTGGGTGCAGCGTGTAAGAGCAGCACACGGCACATCCTTGATCTCAGTCGTGGTCCTACCCTCTGTGACCACAATCGTTATTCCCATGAAAAAAAATGTTAAAAATTTAAACCCCTAGTGATATTTACACAATGAAGATAATTTTTACCCAGCATGGTACTTGATGGTCACTATAAAATTCCAGTGTGTGGGCAGGGTCTCTCTAAGAAGACATTTCATGACACTTCACTCCATTTCACGGATCGAGGGTACACCCGTGCCCCTCTCTGTGGAGCTGCCCCAGCTTCAAACTTACCTCTCCATGCTCCCGTTTCCGTCCGGGCCTCAGAGATTTAAAAGCCAGCGCATAGGTGCCACTTCCGGGTTTGCTATATAATCCGGCGGCTCCCATCATTCCCCGCCGGATCTTCAAGCCATTTCTTGTGAAGTGAAAGACCTCCTGCATTCCAGTGTTCCTGTGCTCCTGAGTGTTCCCGTGTTCCGTTCCTGTGTTCCTGCATTGCAGTTCCTACTCCTGTGTTCCCGTGATCCTGCTCCTGTGTTCCTGTTCTTGACTTCCAGTCTTTTCCTGTGTTCCTGTTCTGTGTGCCTGCTCCCGCGTTTCTACCATGAGTTCCAGTGTTCCTTTCATTGCTGTTCTCCCGCTGTCACCCCGGGCTCAGACCGTGTCCTGCATTACTACCTTGGCTGCCACCATGGGCTAGTTAGACCTGTGGAACGACCTGGTGGCACCCCGCTGCAGCAAGATCATCCAGCTTTGCAACAGGCTCTGGTGAAGATCAGGTGCCACTTAGACTCCGGTCCCAGGTTTCGGCTAGTACCATCTCCAGCGGTGGTCCGGAGGACAGTAAGATCCCCCGCCAATGACCCATGTTGGTTACTGGCTGATCTTTCCAGCGTCGTCAGTCTTAAGGAGAAATACTAGGCCAAGTTGTCATCGTGCTTCAACAGCTGCTTGACTCCCAGCACCAGCATCAGGCTCCTGTGACTACTCCTGCAGCAGTTCCTGTGACTACTCCTGCGACTTCTCCAGTCATCCCGGCTTGTCTACTGGCAGCAGAAGCAGGACTCAGACTTTCTATGCCTGATAGAGTTTCCACAGACCCAGAACTCTGACAATGATCCCACCAGCCCAGTGAGCTGAAATGTGGTTAGATTATCAGGGTACATGTTTACACTTTCTTTTAGCTTCTGAACATTCTACTAGTATCTGACATAGAAAGAGCGATGAGACAAATCAGAAATGACATTATAAATTTCATGAGATGCCTATTACGCACAATGACAGTCAGTTCTCCTATATCAGTGGTGGCGAACCTATGGCACGGGTGCCAGAGGCGGCACTCAGAGCCCGTTCTGTGGGCACCCGGGCCATCGCCCCAGCGCACCAGACAGGACTCAAAGATTCTTCCTGCAGTTCCAAAAACTTAAAAGATGCTGCTTTCAGTCATATTTTGATACCTACTTTGCTACTTTGGACTGTAGAAAGAGGGAGAATTAGACAAGGCCGAATTATCTTTGGAGGACCTCCTGCTGGCCCCACGTTTCTCTGTGTACAGAAGGACACTGGAAAGAAGCTAAAATGATGCAAATTTTCCATCTTTCTACTGTGATGCTGTCCTCAGGAGGCCAATATGATTGAAAGTTGTTGAACCGGGAGCAATAAGTTACTGCTTTATTTTTTAGTTGGCACCTCGCGATAAATAAGGGGGTTTTGGGTTTCAGTTTGGGCACTCGGCCTCTAAAAGGTTCACCATCACTGTCCTATATCTTTGTTATTCCACAACACACTGCTAGATCTGCTGTGCCTTCCTCCCCTTCCCCAGATAAAGAACTTATCTGCCTGTAGCTAGTAGTTCTCCTCACACTGCTGCCAACAGGAACTTAGTGTCTGTGTATTTGTAAGAGCTCTGTCCTGGATTGCAAGAGGAGGGGCTAGAGGCAGAGAACAGAAAGAGAAATGTCAGCTCCACAGTCCTCAGAAAACCAAGATGGCTTCCCTGACCCAAAAACAAAAGTTAAAGGGTTGTGTCTAGGGGCAAATGAAATTGTGTACACTAGGACTAGAAACAGGTTCGACTTATATCTGTGAAATGCTGTATTTTTGTTAATGACAGTGAATTAGAGAATGTGATATGTTGTTAACCTGAGTAAGTTTAAGAAAATTGTCTTTGTGGGAATACCCCTTTAAAACCAGAGGTTTTCATAGTCCATATAAAAGACACATATACATGTTCTGAAATTTAACTGCAATTGACAAATGCTGCAGTACCTAAACACCTAGAACACCTTTAACCCCTTCCCGACGCGCGCCGTACTAGTACGGCGTGCGCCGGGTCCCGGTGCATGGAGAGCCCTCTCCATAGCCGGTAAGTCTTTGCTGCATATTGTTTTCACGGTGATCGCCGCAGGCAATGCTGCCGGAGGCTCCAAAAAGATGGCGCCGCATGTGCGCCGCCATCTTGCCGAGGATCGCCGCTCCCCGATGACGTCACGGGGAGCGGTGATCCGTTGCCATGACAGCTTCGGGTCTCACGAAGGCCCGAAGTAGTCTCGTTTCAACCCATTCATTACAATGTGCTATCAGCACATTGTAATGAATGAGGAGTAAAATCCCCATATACTGCCATATTGCAGTATGGCAGTATATGGTAGGATCGATCAGACAACCTAGGGTAAAGTACCTAGGGATCTGAAAAATAGTAAAAGTAAAAGTAAAAAAAGTTAAAAAAAAAATATAATAAAAACACCTAAAAATTCAAATCACCCCCTTTCCCTAAATGAATTAATATTAATAAACAGTAAAAATCATAAACACTTAGGTATCGCCGCGTCCGAAAATGTCCGATCTATCAAAATATAATTCGGTTTTCACTGCTTTAACCTCGTACCGGAAAATAGCGTCCAAAGTCAAAATGAAATTTTTTTTGCCATTTTGGAAAATATAAAAAATTTATAAAAAGTGATCAAAAGGTCGCACATCCTAACAATGATAGCAATGAAAACGCCATCAAAAGTCGCAAAAATGACACCACCCACAGCTCCGTACACCAAAGTATGAAAAAGTTATTGCCACCAGAAGATGGCAAAATCAAAAAGAAAATTTTACAGGAGGTTTTAATTTTTTTTTAAATGTATGAAAACTTTTAAAAACCTAACAAATTTGGCATCCACTTGATCGTACCGACCCAAATAATAAATTGACATGTCATTTGTGGCACACAGTGAAAGCTGTAAATCCAAGCCCACAAGAAATTGTCGCAAATGTGTTTTTTCATTTTCATTCATTTTCACTGCATTTGGAATGTTTTCTTCCGCTTCCCAGTACGCGCCATGGAATATGATACGTCACTACGAAGTGCAATTTGTAACGCAGAAATAAGCCATAACAGAGCTCTTTTTGTGGAAAAATAAAAAAGTTATAGATTTTTGAATGTGGGGAGTGAAAAATGGAAGTGAAAAAACTAAAAAAGGCCAAGTCGTTAAGGGGTTAAGCACAATGAGAGGAAAGGTTTTTGGCTTTTCAAATGCTTCTTTTAACACTATGAGACTAACTGATTCTTAAAGGGTTATTCCCACAAAGAAAAGTTTTTTAAATGTACTCCTGATAACAAAATAACACATTCTACAATTCAATGTTATTAACAAAGATACAGCATTTAACAGATATAATTCCAACCTGTCTCTATCAGTCCTGGTGTACACAATTTCTCTCGCCCCTGGACCTGAAATCTTGAGTTTAGAATCAGCAGCCATCTTGCTCTTCTTTCTGACACTGCACAAAGCTGAACTGCTCCTGCAGCGCCACCCCCTTCATTCTTTCTTTCTATGTGTCAGATACTAGTGAATGTTCATAAGCTAAATGAAAGTGTATATAAACCTGTACCCTGGTAATCAAGCACATTGTCAGCACACAGAACTAGAGGGATCATAATTTGTCTGCTTGAGGTGGCCATCACTGTCTGATAGTTTTATTGTGGTTTTAACTACTGAGTAAAATTGGGGTAAAAAAATTATCTTTATTGTGTAAACACTACTAGGGGGTGGAAATTTAAGAATTTTCTTTCATGGGCAAACCCCTTTAACACCCATTTAACACCTATTTTTTTCGTAATTTTTTCTTCCTTTTTTATGTTATTTTTTTAAAGTACTTTCTCCAGCACATTTTGGTCAGGGTAACTGCCCTGTTATTCCCATCTTTTTTCAGCACACTATCCTTTACCACCCCCATATTACAGCTATTTTGGGGTGTTATAATATGGACGCCCATTGATTTCGATGGGGTTAATGTATGGGTTCAAGTACGACCTGAACAGAACTTCTCAGTTTTCGGGACAACTGTAATCTAATAATAAAGTCTCGATTTGTTCATCAAACAGTCTTGGGCCCTTAATAGTTTGTGTAAATGTAATTAAATTATGTAAATTTTCTAATTGGCTTGTCTTCCACAAGTCTTGGAGTTTAGGTTATACTGTTTGCGAATGCTTTATTTGCTTCTTGTCTTTATAACCTTTTTATACAGGATGGAAGCATAAGGTTGACACCAAGGTTCATGTAGATGTCAAATAACATTCATCCCCCTCTATAAAAAAAATCCTTTGCTGATACTCATATTAATGCACTATGGTATGCTAATATCTATTTGAATTGCTGACCACTGGAAAGAGCATATTGGTTAAAATATCTTAATTTTAAATAGTTATGGTAGATGCAGGTTAAAAAGGAGTTTCTAAAAAGCAAAAATGTAGCTTGGTATGTAATTTAAATATAACAAAATATATTTATCATCTGTTGAATCTTGCACTGTGGCTCACTGAAGAACTGGCCCTCAATAATGGCACTCTGACTAACCCATGTGAATGCATGTGAAAGTATGAAAACCCATGTGAAAGTATTCTAAGACCTATAAAATAATATATTCCGGCGTATAAGACGACCTGGTGTATAAGACGACCCCCTACTTTCCTGTTTAAATATAGTGTTAAGATATATTCGCCATTAAGACTACCCCTTTTCCACGCATACAAAACACCGGTAAAATTTAAAAAAAACTGATTTGAATTTAACATGGTCCTTTTTTTAATTTAAATTCTTAGACATGCAGGTATATCGCAGGAAAACTGTCGCTCATAAACATAAGGCATACAACAACAACATTACCATCGTCATTTACTGTAAATGTTACCCTACTGTACCTTAAATTTTTATTTTATAATATTCATGACCATGTACTCAGAAGCGGGAAAAAAATTCCAAATGCAATGAAATGGTGGAAAAAAGCATTTGCGCCATTTTCTTATGGGTGGATATTACCTCTTTCACTGAGCGCCCCAAATGTTACTTATTCTGGGTCGATACGAGTACGGGGATACCAAATTTGTATAGGTTTTATTATGTTTTCATACATTTACAAAAATGAAACCCCTGTACAAAATAATTTTTTGATTTTGCCAACTTCTGGCGCTAAAACTTTTGTATACTTGGTGTACAGAGCTGTGGGTGTGTCATTTTTTGCGAAATTTGATAATATTTTCAATGTACCATTTTTAGACTGTACGATCTTTTGATCACTTTTTATAGATTTTTTATATTTTTCAAAATGGCAAAAAGTGCCATTTCGACTTGGGCGCTATTTTCTGTTACGGGGTTAAACGCATTGAAAAAACCGTTATCATATTTTGATAGATCGGGCATTTTCGGACGCGTCGAACTGATGTGTTATGATTTTTACTGTTTATTATATTTATGTCAGTTCTAGGTAAGGGGGGTGATTTGAAATTTTAGGGTTTTTTATTATATATTTTTTTAACTTTTTTTATTTTACTATACTATTTTTCAGACTCCCTAGGGTACTTTAACCCTAGGTTGTTGATCGATCTACCATATACTGCATACTACGCAGTAGGGCAGGTGGGGACGTCATCATGCGCCGTGACGTCATCAGGCGCCGCTGGAGAGGACCGCCGCTCATCATGCGCCGTATCTTTTTGAGGTGCCGCAGCTTTGCGCGCAGCAACACTGTGAAAACACCCACGATCGGTGCTAGCACGTCGCGGGTGTTAACCGGTAAGCCTTTGTTAATATGCCGTGAGCCCTCTCCAATGCAGCGCGACCCGACCAACGCCGTGAATACACGGCGGGCGGTCGGGATTCCGGCATATAACACGACCCCGAGAAGACAGAAAGATTTTTCGTCTCAAAAGTCGTCTTATACATATATATGTATAAAATATATGAGTACAAACTAATATGATTAGTAATAATCATTGTGGTATAATGATAATGGGGGACCAAAAGGTTTGCATTCCGTCAATTTAAAATTGTCCCTATCTATTAGATATAAGTTTTATTGATTGTTTAATGGTAATAGCAGGGGAAGTGTGAGTTTGGAAAAGGTTCATGGCATTATCCATGGTGTTCTAGAATAGTAAAAGGGACAGCAATGGAGGATAGTTCACTGCATTTTCAGTGATGGTCTGGGATGATGAAGATGACCCTTATATTTTCTATTATTTGTCATTCAATAGAGGTTATGGGTTTAATTAAGATTGTTCTAATTCAATAATAATGAAAACTGAGCTAACCTGGTAAATTTTGTAAAGTCCCACTGATATCTGTGTACAAGTGCAGTACAACCACATATTCTATTTCTAGACTGCAAAAAAAAGGGTAATTATGAGAGCAGCTCTTACTTCATCACATGCCTCATGCATGTAGGGTTACCTTCTTGGGCATGCACATTTAATTGAATACATCTCCCATATACAGGCAGTGCCCTACTTAAATGGATTTCTGAGGACTATACAAAAAAAGCGAAGGTGGCTGGGAGGGGGCTGCTTAAAAAAATAAACATGTACTTACCTCCTGGCGCCTACTGGTGTCCCGCGCTGCTGTCACTCTGGTCCGTGCCCTATGTAAACAAACATGGCCAGGTCCCGCATATACAATGCTGTGAATAGGACGTGTGGAGCGGCCATGTTTGAGACATGGGTACAGACCGGAGGCGACAGCAGCCAGGTACAACGAGAGGGCGCAGGGAGGATAATTACCTGTTTATTTTTTAAGCAGTCCCCTCCAGCTACCTTTTTTTTGTAAACTCTTGGAAAATCCTTTTAAAGGACAACCGACTTACAGACACCCCGTTACAGAAGACCTCTCTGTCTACTGAAGCTTTATGATAATCCATGTTCCCATTATAGCAAAAAACTTTAATAACCAATTGCACTGGGAGAAAGAAAACATTTGGTCTGGAGCTACAATTAGAAAATAAACAGTTCCAACTTACATACATATCAACTTAAGAACAAACCAGGAACCTATCTGTAAGTAACCCAGGGACTGCCTGTATATGCATTTCTTCATAAAAATTTACAGTGTGAAGATTATCCCAATAAAGGGGCCATGTTGTCCCCTAGAAACAAGATAGCTGTCCTTGGATATGACCACCTTGCGGCAGTGGACATGCGGTGCTATTGTTGCTTCCTGACCTACCTGGGTTCTGATTTCATTATGCAGGAGGGCTGTAGGACATGGAGTTACTCTCAGCTATATCATATGAAAAAACAATTGGTTTCTTTGTACAATCACTCCAGCAGTGGGTGGTCGTATCAAGGACAGCTGTCCTTCATTTCTCAGGACCAAATGCCTACATTCAGGGAAATGATCTTCAGACATGGAACATTTTGTAATGTAAATCATGGAGGAAATCTATGTGTATGCAGATGAATGAAATATGAATGTCCCCAATGCAAAAACCCTTTTTAGGTCAATACATGTATATATAGCTGACAAAAACTCAATGTCAGTGCTTTAAGCACTACAGTACAACTCAAATCATCTTCATGTGCCAGTTTTTATACTGTCTTTTTGCCATCTATTTATCATAGTGCCTTAGACTTGAGCCACGGTATGTGGTACAAAGGTGTCAGGAAAAGCCACGTAACATGCATAGTCAAGGCAGGCAGCGTTCAATCAGAATCTAGGGACAGCAGAGGGTTGTGCCAGAATCACAAGGTTCGGAAACAAGCCTGGTCTTATCTGGACCGCAGAGTCGGAACAAGCCGGAGGTCACATGGGTAGCAGAACAGAACACATTGCAGCAGGACTAGCATGCTAGGCTAAGGCGCGGAGAACAGGCATGCTGGGGTATATGGTGGAGGTGCATTCGACAGCCTAGCTTAGAACACACCTGTTTCTTTAAGAAGGAGAGAGAGGTGCAGCCTGCGCCCTAATAGAGTGAAAGCATGGCCGGACACGGGGGTTCGGACAGGGACGCGCTAGGGGTGGAATCCGTCTCCAGCATTACATTGACTTCAGAGAATTTCCATTCACAGGGTAGGAGGTGTATATGAAATTGTTGGTGTCCACAGCTGAGATCCCCATCGATTATCTATTGTGTGGCAGTGGGAACTAAGGGCAGACATAGAATGGTTTGTGAGCTGCGGTAATGGCCTGGCCCAAGATCCTTAGATTTCTAGTGGTTTCAGTTCGTAACCAGAGGCAATGCAAACAACTGATTGTAGGGATACTGAGTGTGATGACCTCCTGTGTGTTTTAACTGATATTAAATATCGATAACATGAAATGGGTTGAAATAAAAGTTTACCAGTATCAAATAACATTAAAAGCAGGTCTGATAAGTTTTACCAGCAGAGGATCAATAAACTATTAACTTAAAATAGACTGGAAGATAAACAATGATGTGAGACATCCCTACATAGGGGAATTTTGACAATGATTTCATAACATTTCTCATCTAGTGATACTTAAAGAATTGTAAACCTGTTGAAACACAAAGAATTTTAGACGATGCTTTGAGCCCCGAGCTATCAAAATGAAAAGTGTGAAGCTACTTTAATATTGTAATATTTTAATCTATTATTCCCTGTGGTAGGGACCTTCCCGTATCCCTTTGAGTTGGCTGTTGTTTTCTTAAACTGAAATCTCCTGCTGGAATTTGCAAGCTGTGTGAGGAGTGGTAATCCGTGGCATACAACATTATTTACATAGCGGGGGTGACCAGGATAAATGAAAGGGGAGGAAACGTGCTTTATTACTAGTATAACAAATTTAATTAACACATTCTAGTCATTGAAATTTGAGCTGAGTTTACAAATATAGATTGTATTTCGTTGTCATACGACATGCATCAAATTCACTTTTAATAAAGTAAATTTACCCAAAAAATTGTTAATAACCAATTTAGAGACATTGATTTGAGTTCACATGTCAATTTCCGTTTACAACAGAAAATATTGAAACATAAATTGTATTACTCTTAAAAATTTTTTCTAATATTGCCTAAGTTTGTTCCAGTTGAGCGAAGGGATTATTTTGGGTGGGTAAAAAGATTGAACATCTCTCTTCAGTTTTTGAGTGCTTCTACGATACTGCACACTATAGCCCACAATTATTAAAGCCCCTGCACCACATTAGTGTTAACAGCTGCGCTGCACTATATCCGACCAACCTTCTCACATAAAGGGTGTTCCGGTGCTCAGTCAGACTGTGCAACCAACATGATCAGCATGTTCTGATGGTTGAATGCTCTGATTTAAAGGTGCACCAAAAAAAGTTGTTGCACTCTGTCGAAGTCAGTGCAGAGGGTGCCAGATTCATGAAGAAAACGGCGCCACAAATACAGTAATCGGAGAACAACCTGTCCACAACCAAGGGCAAACAGCACATAGTGCACTGTTTTGATAAAGTGGAGCTATTATTTGGTACTAGTATAAATCAATTTATCCCCGTAATACTATGAGGTGCAGAAGATAAAATCGTTGTCTGTTACAGGCAATGAAGCTTTATGCATGAAGCCCTTCTAGTGTCAAACATGGGAATCCGCAACTCCTTTAGGCCACTATTGAGAACCACCCGAGGTCTTCTATGTCAGACTATCTGCTTTAACTTTCAGTACTGTTTAAAATGCGGACAAGAGTTGTGGCTGCAGTAGAAAATGTGTAACCCACAGGCGGTAAGAGTCTGATGTAGCAACCTATCCTTCCCACAGAGAGACAAGTAGTTTATAACCAGTCACTAATAGGGTGGGTTAGAGCAGATCCAGATCACCCTGGAAAATAGCATAACAAGGGTATAATTGTCCAATAGTTCGGCCAGCCATAGTTGGAGTCATAGTTGTATACAAAAACTATTGTAAATATAAATCTTATTGCAATGTACCCCCAATGTTACAAATAGAATACATTTTTGTGTATTTAAAATAAACAAGAAAACAAACTCTGAGACTCAAAAGCCTACATCCCACTACAGACCCTAAATATTATACCCCAAATTACCATCCAAAACAGCAATGGATAATCAGGGGCACTTTCATAGATCCAGGCAATGACTGTGATAATTCAACTTATGTTTTGCCTCCTGAATGCAAAAGAGCATAAAGGCGACCTATTCCAGTTCCCAGAAACCCCCTCCCTGATGCAGATTACCAGCTGTTAGACTGTCTCACTCCTCACCCATTTGCTCTTCACACTTCCCCCTCACTTCTGCGGTAATGTAGACACAGAAAGTTTTAGCACAAGATAAGCGGGGGAGTGCCACTACCGTGCTGGTAACAGACTGTAATAGTTATAGCTGCCATCAGATATCTACAATCCACAAATATTCATGCACATGTCTAATTTTTAAAATGGTTGTACAATCTTCTGATAGAGGTTCCTTTAGATGAACCATCTTGAGATTCGTTTTTAAAAAAAGATGGTGGAAATGTCCTAAGAACCACTAGACAGTGCCTAAGGGGCGTTTTCCAGTTGCTTTCCAAAGTTAAAAAGCCACAATGAAAACTCACCTGAAAAGAATTGATTCTGCAGCACACAAAACCGCATCTTTATGTGGCTATTCCGTGGAATGAACATATTGCACGACTGAAAGTCCTTGCATCATACTGAAATAGATGCATGACTCCCTGTCTGATGGCTGCAATTGCCATGCTGCAGTACAGTTACCCGGCGCGAACGGAGAGTCCTCCTGTGTACTGTATGCAGTCCGTTAGGATTGGACTAGCACACAGTCCTTTCCAACGGCTGAACAGGTTAATCACACATATGCAAGAGGAACCGATTTTGATACTTTTCAGTCATTATGCTAATAATGATATTGTATGTTATGTACTAATATAAAAAAATATTTTGGTCTTGGCACTGGTGGCCGGTCCCTTTGTAAGGTTATGGCAACACATTGCCATATGGTATGACAGTTGATATCATTTAGAGAAGTGGCATCCATTTCTAGTGTATTGCCCTTGGTCATGCTTATTGTTAAGAACTTATTTATGGAAACTAGTAGTAATCCAGAGAAAATCAAAATTGCATGTGATTTATTTTCAATGGTTACCTTTTTTAATGCCCTGTTTGCAGAATTAAAGAATCAATGTGGGTTCATAATGATTTGTGTTATCAGCAGTTTCCTTTTCAGATCCGTTAATTGGATTAATTTAGCTATAAAACGTTCAACCTTCAGCCATGTTATATTACTTAAAGCCAACCTTTTGTAGTAGTTTTAATAGCCATTAAAATGTAACATTTGCATCTTATTTAAGCAATCGTTATCAAACAGACTTTGGTAGGGGACCGGTCGCCCCTACATGTCTCATGTAGGTAAACCAGTACTGAAAATGGTTTCATTTCTCTTAAAATTAAATAGGGCAGATGAGTTTAACCAATGTATTCACACCCTGAGGGTCCTGTAGGTGCCCTGTATTTCCACACGTAAAATTATTTTTTTCACTCCATAGACTAACATTATCCATATATATTATAACATTGCATTAGATTTTCACGTATAGAATCCAATACTAAGATGTATCCCAAGCAGATGGTATAATGATCATTGACAAAATCCAACAAACCAACCTTTCAACAAGTCCCTACATAACTTTATCAAAATGTGACAATTCTAATTACTGGAAAAAGTCTAGTTTCCATAATGTTAATTGAACCACTCCTTCTTCCCTTTCAATAAAGAATCTCAACATAGGAGGCTGCACACAACCAGTAGAACTGATGTCCACCTCTTAGGTTCGTTGCATTCACCTGCAAAATAAGTGGCTAAAAGATGGTGGTACAAAGTATCCTATTCCAACGTCTCCTGTCCAATTCTTTGTTTTCTTTACAAGTTGTTCCGCTATGTCAGGCAGCTGATATCTCCTTAACCTGAATGGGAAATGACAATGCGCCTTTTGGGCAACATGAAAAAAAATAGGGGCAACCATGAACACAATAATGCCAGTGTTTATACTAGTCAATGGCTTTCCTTGCTTTGGATCCTTTTTGTCACTTATTGTGTTCTATTTATAATATTTTGGCCTTGAAATATGAATAAAGATGTCAATTGTCAAATTATTTTCAATACCCAGTGTAATGCTTGGGGCAGGTGCCATTAAAGTAAAAAAATAATAATAATAACCTGATAAATGTTGTAGAAATCTGCTATCGGGAAATTCATCCAGTTACCTAAACAGTAGCATTTCACGAGGGCACATCCACAAATGTGAGATCAATATTACATACCTTAACAGGAAAAAATCCAGAAATTCAATTCCCACCTACATACGGCTGAGTGTGGTCCCTCTTACATTGGTCAAATTGCAACCTGCATCATGTAAAAACCTGTGTTTGTATGGGTCCTTTGTGGGGTCACTTCTAGCATTATTTGCTTCTTGCATAAAAAGGCCATAACAAAGAAAAACCAAAAAAAACACTAATATTGTATAGTATGTTCACAGTGAAGCCATCAATATACATAGCCCCACTGGATAAACGGTGGGTCTTCAGGCAACTATCTTGTATATCTTGGTGGTGTCAAATAATTTTGGTAGAATCGGCTAACTTTGACAAACTAGAAGGTTATCAGAGAGAATGTAAATAAACTAGAAGTTAAAGGCTGTGTCTAGTTTGTCTTTTGAAGTCATTATTAATTAATGCTTTAGATCCTTTAGCCGAATTGAAAATCACGTTTAATATTCTAAAAACTGCTTTATAATATACAGCGTTAGCTTTTGCAAAATGGATCCATTAATGTAAAACAGAGAGCCTTTATTAATGCTGACATTTCTGATGAAAGCAGTGGTTCTACCAATGATATTGGTGGACTCCAAGGGTTAGTAAAAGCAGCCACAACACTATGTTTCCAACTTTACTGTATTTGTGTGACAACCATGAGTATACAATAAATGAATAAAGGATAAATATACAATGAATGTGTAAGATAGTGATTCTATTATCTAAACCTCTTGATACCCTCCTGTACAAGGCAGTATAAATAAAACAATAATACCCCGAAAACGTGGAAAGGCCTTACCTTCCCACAACAATTGCCTGCCAACATGTTACATTGCTACCTTATCTAAAACTCTGAAACCACAAAGTACCTAGGTTTCATGAAATATCATGTAAACTTTGCTAGTATCCTGCTAGAATTATACAACATGCACAACACAGACATCAATGTCCAACCTAAATGAGGACAAATTAAAATTAAGGCCTGGGATTGTCTTTGTGTTGTTGACTCTAAGCAAACGTCATGTTTCTGGACTATAAATTAGTTCCTTTTAATTGAAACTGGACGTGTTGGCGATTTCTGGGGAAACATGTCCATTGCTGCAGAGCATAAGTGGGGAGGAGAGGCAGCAAGCTATTCCTCTTGTTTATCAAGCGAAATGATCTTCAAATATGACAATACATCACTCCCGAAATCAATCTGAGAGGAGGCAACCGTGCTCTGCGATATGCATTAATCAATATTTAATGTTTACACTTTTTTTAAAATTAATGCGGAATGTTGAAAGCTCAGAGAGAAAAAAAGTGTGAAAAATATCACACAAACCTTTCTTATATCAGCTCTTTGCTTGGCTGCAGGACTTTGATGGGGTTAAATTGATCACTTGGGATACCTCAGGGTTTTGTAAGAAGGAAGCGATGATATGGCTCAATATTCTTATTCTCCCAGATTACTTCAAACCAAAGTATGGGACAGATGTAACAGGATATATGACAACACTTCCAGCACTTTACACTGATGCAGGCCATGCATGAAAGGTTGGCTGTGACTTTGTGAAGGCAATGGATGAATTAGGTAACATTTATGTCTTTGCTGTTAAGACGTCACATTACTTGTAGGGAGATCCATTTTTATTTCTAAAATGCAATTTTTTTTATACTACGGCTATTATTTTTTAAATCCTTTCTTTCCCTATGAAAGTTCTGAAACCTCTCATACGCTTTACATAGTAATTTAAATACGTTTCTCATAGAGAGGTTAATGATAGTTGTTTTTTATGTCTTTTACTCCTTGCCCAGGAAAGTACGGAAGCAGGAAATGCAACATGTTTATCCCATTCTATTGTGAAGTGCTGCAGCTGGTGGAAGAGATGGCATGTTGAGGAGAAGAAACAGACAGTTGTAGACTCTCCACTATGACAGTGACAGACGACACTTAATACATTTTGCATCTGCTTCAGATGTGGTGCAGAATATGAATCTCTGATACTGGCATGTTAATAGTTTCCAATTATAATTGTAGTGTGGAATTAAACATTTTTGTGATAATACAACAATTTTTCTTAGTAAAATATAGAAAACGTCCAAATTGACCGAATCATGTACAGAGTTGTCGCTGTCGTATGAACATACGGAAGTTTTTGTTTCTGTCTAATCTAGTAAAATGCTTAAACTCCGACTGTAGTTAAAAGTTTACCTAACTAGAAACACAAAAGGGTGAAGGCGAACAATTGAAGGGATCAGCCATAATTTTTATTTCTTGAGCAAACTAAGCTTAGTGGAGCCCCTCGAAAACAGTTGTTTCTTTGGGCTGAAAAAAAAAAGTAAATTCTGCCTTATAGAATAATATTTTCACGTCGGTGGTTCAGCAGGATTTCCATGCGTGCACTCACAAAGCCCTTGATTGATGGAGTTTTCCGTGTTTAGTTGTATTTTTACTGATGCCTTGTCCATGATGAGATCATGGAGGAATAGAAGGCACTAGAACAGTTTTTTTTTTTTTTTTTCGCTGAGGAGGTTGAAAACCAGTTGTGATGTTTGCTACCCCAGCAATGTAAACCTCAGGTTATACTTTGTGTACATGGATACACTAGGAGGGCAAAACAGAGACATATAGAGTAAAACCACAACGATGCGGCGCAATGCACAGCTGAACATGCAACGGGAATGTAAAAATCCCCTTATTCTTACTAAATTATTCTATGTATAAAATCATTGATTACTTATAACTCCCTAAAACTTCTTAAGTAAAGGTTAATCTTCACGGTTTATCTCTGATTTATCATAGTAACAAAGAGATTCTAGTTTTTATTTATAGTCATAGAATTCTTAGTGTTTTACAGAGAGGGAGTGGTCCAAGTTCTGAGTGTGGTTTATTTTGCAAGTAGTATTCCCTGGACAGAAAAGGATGTCAGGACTACAAAATTGCTTAAGAACCTGTTCATATTAAGACCGTGGCATAACAAGCTCTGAAGTGTGCTGTCACAATTGGAGGTGGATTAAAGACAGCCTTAGGCATTCTCTTGGCTGCATGTGCCTCATTTGACCCCCTCTCAGCATATTTATTGAACGGAGGTGGGGACAGATGTAGAGATGATAGCTACGTCCTATAACATGCATTTATTTTACTGTTAACATCATATTGTTCTACTATACTGCCTTATAAGATAAATGTTAGTTGTAAACCTAGATGAAACCAACACTACATATACCAGCTTAAAGCAGGACACTTCATCCACAGGGTAATATTTTATAGTGTCATCAGTTTCTTTTCCAAATATTCAGTCAGGAGTACAGTTTACAACCAATGACTATCAGTCCATGACCGCTGGAATTCAATTATCCAAATGGAATGTTTATATAATTAGCTATAAAACTCGTTGCTTTGCTTCAGTATACTGCTCATTGAAAACATAACACTTCTCTTCATTACATTAAGAGACGTTCTTCTGACGTGAATTCAATTTCCTCCTATATATTTTTTTTCATACTGGCAAGTAGTAAATACTTTGAGTTTACATAAAGTTACCAGGCAGATTCCCCGTGTACATACAAGATAGGGTCTGCAAGTTGTTCTTACGGGAACTTTGTAGTAAGTCGGGAACTGTATTTTTATTGTAATCCCCAGCCAGAACTTTTTTGGTCTGTGCAATTGGATTTTAAAAATGGTTGGTTGTCAAAGAACCAGGATTACCACTAAAGCTTCATGTTCAGACACCGTGACAGCTGATTTTGAGCCTAGGAATGAATAGAATTAAATTACCAATATCAGAGGTCGTTTGTAACTAGGGGTCGTAGGTAAGTCGAGGTGTTCTTAAGTAGGGGACCGCCTGAATACAGGTACAAACCGTTAGTGGGACATCCAGGTAGCAATTATATCCATTGCCATGTCCAGTCCTCAGTAAATCATAAATTGAGGTTGTATAGGATCTGAGGTGTGAGATAAGAAACTCTGTCTTGAATTTTCTCCAGACATGTACATGCTGTAAAATCTGCGATGAATATAGTTGATATATTTTCAACACTTAGAATGTTGCCAGGTCTCCCAGAATGGCAACCATAGACTTATACTATTCTGTCTATATTTCATAATGTGTACATTCATCGTACATGACCATAGGGTGGTTTTGCGCTATGTACTTCCAATTAACATAGGGGCTGATTTTATGAAACTTGAGAAACAAATTATTTTTTTAATAAGCACATACTAATATAGTTTAACATGATGTCAAAGGTTATATATATACCAATGGATGTCAAAGTATCATCAAAGTACATTATATTCCATAAGTCAACCTATGATAGAGAAATGTATATGAAATTATAAAGGAAACTGTCTATTAACCAGAACGGAACAGTATTATTTTCTTTCATAAGCCTGAAGGACTGATTTCATGTACTTTAGTATGCCGTCCACGTCTAAGATAGGATTAAAGACTGACCATGTGCCTAGGGCTTTTAATGCAATTATAGCCCCGGCAAGTCTGGTGATATGGACTAGAATCAAGTTCTCTTGGGTAATGGAGAAGTGTCACTTTGCCTGCTTTCCATTGTGTGTTTCAGGACTTTGGAGGACCTTCAAAGGTCTTGAATTGGTTCTTGTATAACATGATGTATTGGGACAAGCATGGAACACATGTATGAGGAGATCAGGGTGAAGGTCTTTCCTGAGTATGCATGTGTGGGTGGTTGGGTGGCCATGGGTCCCACAGAAAGCTTGGGCTCCTAGCTATCACCTCCAATATCACACCTATCTATTTTAGGAGCTTTTTAATTAGTCAGATTTGTTCACATGGGCTTCGGACGGCTTCCTACTGATTCATATTTTTTTCTACAACGGAGGGATATGATGGAATTGCATTACTTTATACACTCAACCCCATTGACTTTGTTTGATGGATACAAGCCCTATTACATTACTGACCCACCAGCACTTTTTAGTCAGCTAGATCTGTTTGCTTACATGACCCGCTGTACGGGCTGTATGGATTGTTCATTCCCATCTGGTTTAGATGGGACATAGATCCCTGGCAATATAGCATATCTACACTGCAACTCACCGCCACGTTATATTAGGTAACCGTGTCCAAACTGCTCGTATAAGCACTAATTTCTAATCACCAATCACATGGCGGAACTCGTGCATTAGTGCAGTAGGACATGGTGTCAAGACGATCCTATCTCTCTCCTGCATTCAAAACCGAGCCATCAGTTGGGGAAGAAAGGTGATTTGAGTGCCGTTGAACGTGGGCATGGTTGTTGGTGCCAGAAGGGCTGGTCTGAGATTTCAGAAATATAACTGACTGATCGTAAAACTGGGATTTTCATGCACAAACCTCTCTAGGGTTTACAGAGAGTGGTCCGCAAAGAAAAAAACATCCGTGAGCGGTAGTTCGTGGGGCGAATGCCTTGTTCAGTGCCGGAGTGTCCGAGGAGAATGGCAGGATGGTTCGAGCTGATAGAAAAGGCAAACATGACTTCAAATAGCCACCCCATTAACAACCAAGGTAGGCAGAGAAGCTCACTGAACTGCACAAGTACGTAAACTTTGAGGCAGATGGCTCTACGCGAGCAGGGACAACAGCCCGGTGCCACTCCTTCACCTAAGAACCAGGAAAAAAAAACTGAGGCTACAATTCGGCACAGCTCATACGAAATTGAACGTAGAAGATTGGAAAACGTTGCCTGGTCTGATAGTCCCCTCCGATTCTGCTGACTGCAACATCGGTATGTAGGGTCAGAATTTGCGTCAAAAAACAAAGAAAGATGGATCCATCCGCTGTCTCAACGGGTTCAGCTGGTGGTGGTGGTGTCACTGGTGTGGGGAATATTTTCTTGGCACTTTGGGGCCACTTGGTACCCTAGTTGAGCATCAGTTGCAACGCCAAGCCTACTTAGTATTGTTGGGACCATTCCATCCCTGTTTGACCACAATGTACCCACATCTGATGGCTACTTCAGCAGGATAATTAGCGCATGTACATAAGCTGGAATCATCGCAGACTGGTTTTCTTGACAAGACACATGAGGTCACTGTACTCAAATGCTCCTCCCACGTCACCAGATCTCAATCCAATAGAGCATCTGTGTGTGATGTGTGGACGGAGATTTCGCATCATGGATGTGCAGCGGCCGGACAAATCTGCGGGACACTGTGTGATCCTCATGTCCAATATGAGACCAACAATCTCGAGATGAATGCTTCCAGCACCTTGTGGATCTATGTCCACAAGATTGAGCAGTTCATGAAGGCAAAAGGGGTGTCCAACCCGGTTACTAGCATTGGTGTACAATAAAGGGGCCCGACTGAGTGTGTATATATATAAATATATTTACTCTTAAAATTTAACCAGATGCTTCTATGTATTTTTATACTTAGGTGTCCCTCTTTCACAAACTAATATTATTCTTTGTTGGTATGCAAAGTATACAATTTTTCCCAATAGACTCTCGTCCTGCACAATTCTTCTGGTTTCTAGATGTGGACAATACAGACCAGATTGCTAAATAATAATTAAAAAATAGTAAGTTATAGAACAACTATAAGGATAAAAACAAAAGCATCAAAACAACATAACCATTTAAAAAACTCACAAAATAGAGAAGAGATTTATTTGGGGAATAAATTCAAGTTTCTGCAGGGTTGTTGATGGAGTGTGAAAACCTTAATTATCAAACACTTTAAAACATTACATTGAATTTTGTGAATTAACTATTAATTCAAATTAACTACTCGCCAAGTGTTAGAAAGCTGAACCCTGTTCATCTTCATATTTGCTTATGCTAAAGTTTTTTCAGAGTAAATTTTCAATTGTCCATGTCTCAGTTCCTTTTTCTTGTAAAACCCAATTTCCTTTGTTCTTTCGGGGATAAAGCTCAGATTCCCGCCCATATCCGCCCTTTAACTTTTAATTGCAAGAAACCAACATCAGCATTCCATGTTTTATTGATGCTTGGTTATCAGTTTATCTGCGACAGAAGAAAATGTCAAGAGAACCCAAGCTGTGTCTTAACCAATATTCTTAATACCATACAGATATTAGAAAATCCTTTAATACATGTTACCATATAAAATACTAATGCAGAACATTCTTACCGCTTGCTGTTTATTATGATCTTCTAATATATGAATATAAGTTTGATGAGGCAAAGAAAACCTATCACTAAATTTTCTTTCTGGCTGCAAAGTGTGTGGGAAGTTCCATTATGTTGCATAGTAAAATTAAAACAAGGCGGGGGAGCAATCAACTACATGGTATGTATGTTGATAACACCCATGGTTCATATCAATAAATATAGTTATGGATCTCTGCTTTTATTCAGATCCCAGCATTCATTTGTAACCTATTAGTAAGCTTACAAAATATAACAGGGACAATCCAACAACATCGGAATGCTTACCTAAATTCCATAAAGTTATATAAAAAATGTAGAAAATGGACCTGGAGGGATCATTTTAAAGATATAGGCAGTCAAATTCAGATGAAAAGTGGCACTGTGTATATCAGTTTTGTGAAGTTAAGGCTACATTCAGACTACCTTGCCATAGCAACCGCGGGCACACAGCGGGCACAGGGGAGGAGTGTTGGTGAGCGCTGCTCGCCCCAGCCCTCTCCATGAGAACATGGGGAAAGATAGGACATTTCCTATCTTTTCCACCAGGTATGGACTGTACGGTGCCGCACATGTGCGCCATTCCCGTCTGTGGGGGATGTAATACGGCAGCCGTACATTTCTTATATAGTAGATTTAGACTGTATTTTCTGTTCCCACAATGATCTCGTTAGTAAAATTGGAGCACTATTTTCAATCTGAAGATAACTTGAATGTATCTTACCTTGACACAAAGTTCCATAGGGGTTCAGGCACCGGGATCAGGCTACAGGCCTCAAAACTAGGTTTGGGTACAGGTTCAGATACAGATCTGAATCAGGTCATATTGGGGTCGGATTCGGGTGAGGCAGGATACAGGTCCAGATAAGGAGGATTCAGGCCTCAAGCTGAGGTTCAGGGTATTACGTTTCAGCTCCCACAAACAGACAGAAGTACTGGAAGCACGGAGTTCAGGAGATTAGAGATTCCAGTTCTGACGCATTCTAGACACTGAATGGCTGAGCTCCAGAAAGAACCACCAAAACTTTCCAGGGACAGATACGGAAAGCAGTTGTATATCAAGTTGTCAAGCAAGGAGACCGGGGTGTCACAGGGAGGAATTTATAACAATCATGCTGAAGCCCTGCCCCCTGTTGTGGCAGATAGTAAAGGGGCTACGGCTCGGCACAAGCATTGCCTCAGTAAGGTGCTCTCTGTCTGCAAAACAAAGTTTCTATTAACCCCTACGGGACGCAGCCTCTTTTGGCCTAAAGGACGCGGCCCCATTTTCCAAATCTGGCCTGTGTCACTATAAGTGGTTATAGCGTGGGAACGCTATGAGATATCCAGGGGATTTTGAGATTGTTTTCTCGTGACACATAGTACTTCAAATTAGTTTAAAAATTTGGATGAAATCTTTTGCGTTTAGTTTGTGGAAATACAACAATTTATTCTTAGTAAAATATAGAAAACGTCCAAATGACCAGAATCAATGTACAGAGTTGTCGCTTTTATGACCTACGTAGAAGTTTTTTTTCTGTCTAAATCTAGAAAATGCATGAAACTCCCTGTATCTGTAGTATAAAGATTTACCTAATAAAGAAAACAAAAGGGGAAGGCGACAACAATGAGGGATGCAGCCAATAATTTATTTCTTTAGAGCAGAACTAAGCATTAGTGGAGCCCCTCATAAAGTTTTTTCTCTGGGCTGAAAAAAAAGTTAAATCTGCTTATATGAATTAATATTTTCACGTCGGTGGTTCAGTGATTTCCATGGGTGCTCACAAAGCATTGATTGATGGGATGTTTTCTCGTTGGTTGTATTTTTACTGATCCGTCCATGATGCAGATCATGAAGGCAATAGAAGCGCAATAGAACAGTTTTTTTCGCTGAGTGAGGTTGAAAAAACAGTTGTGATGTTTGTAAAGCAATGTTAAACCTCCAGGTTTATTTGTGTACATGGCGGCATACGGAGGCAAAACAGAGACATAATAGAGGTAAACCACAACGGATGCGCAATGCAAGCTGAACTCAACGGGAATGTAAAATCCACTTATTCTTACTAATTATCTATGTCAATAAAATCATTGATTTACTTATAACTACCCAAAACTCTTAAGTAAAGTTAATTCTTTCACGGTTTATCTCGATTTATAGTTAACAAAAAGCGTATTCTAGTTTATTATTTTATAGTAAAATAGAATTCTTAGTTGTTACAGAGAGAGGCGTGGGTCCAAGTCTGAGTGTGGTTTATTTTAGCAAGTAGGATTCCCTGGCAGAAAGGAAGTCATGGCTAACAATTGCTTATGCACCTGTTCTATTAAAGACAGGTGGCATAACAAGCTCTAAAGTGCTGCCTGTCACAATTGGCAGGTGGACATTAAAGACAGCCGTAGGCAGTTCTCTTGGCTGTCATGTGCCTCATTTGACCCCCTCTCGCATATCTATTGTAACTGGAGGCTGGGGACAGTGTAAGAGATGATAGCTACGTCACATATACATGGCATTTCTTTACTGTAACATCTATATTGTTCTTACTACTGGCCTTTAAGAGAAAATGTTAGTTTGTAACCTAGATGAAACCCACACACTACATGAATACCATCCTTAACAGCAGGACACTTCATCCATCATGGGTAATATGTTATAATTGTCATCATTTCTTTTTCCAAATATTCAGTCAGGAGTACAGTTTACACCAATGACTATCAGTCCATGACGTCTGGAATCCAATTATCCAAAATGGAATGTTTTATAATTTAGCTATAAAACATGTTGCTTTGCTTCAGTATACGGCTCATTGAAACAGTTAACACTTCTCTTATTACATTAAGGAGACTTTACTTCTGACGTGATTCAATTTCCTCCTATATATTTTTTTCTATACTGGCAAGTATTATAATACTTTGAGTTTACATAAAGTACACAGGCAGTCCCCGGGTTACATACAAGATAGGGTCTGTAGTTTGTTCTTAAGTTGAATTTGTATGTAAGTCGGAACTGTATTTATCATTGTAATCCCAGCCAGAACTTTTTTGGTTCTGTGACAATTGGATTTTAAAATGTTGGGTTGTCATAAGAATCAGGATATAACCTAAGCTCATTAACAGACCATTGAAACTGTGACAGCTGATTATTGTAGCCTAGGACTGAAGTAGAATAAATTACCAATATCCAGAGGTCCGTTTGTAACTAGGGGTCGTATGTAAGGGTGTGTTCTTAAGTAGGGGACCGCCTGTACAGGTACAAACCTTATTGTGACATCCCAGGTAGCAATTATATCATTAGCCATTCCAGTCTTCAGTAAATCAAAAATTGAGGTTGTATATGGATCCTGAGTGGGAGATAAGAAACTTCTTGGCTTGAATTTTCTCCAGGACAATTACAGTGCTGTAAAATCTGCGATGAGATAGATAGTTGATATATTCTACACATGAATGTTGCCAGAGTCAACACATAGCATATGACTTCCAGTGCCCAGATGGCACCCATAGACTAGTATATTGTCTATATTTCATAATGTGTACATATCATTCGTAACATGACCATAGGGCTGGTTTGCGCTATAGTACTTCAAATTAACATAGGGGCTGATTTATGAAACTTGAGAAACAAAGTCATTTTTTTAATAAGTCACATACTAATAAGCTTAACATTGAGTCCAACAGGTTTATAATATCCGATGATGTCAAAGTATCATCAAAGTACATTATTCTCATAAGTCCAACCCTATGATTAGGAGAAATGTATACCTGAAATTAAAGGAAACTGTCTATTACCAGACAGGAACAGATAATTATTTCTTTCATAACCTGAAGGACTGATTCTATTACTTTAGGATGGTCACTATAAGATAGGATTAAGACTGCCAGTGTGCCATGGGCTGTTATGAATATTATAGCCGCCCCATGTCTGGTAGATATGGTACTAGAATCAAGTTTCTTGGGTAATGGAGAAAGTGTCACCTGCGTTTCCTTTGTGGTTTTCAGGACTTTTGGAGGACCTTCAAAGGTCTTGATATGGTTCTTGTATACATGCGTATTGACAGCAGGAACAAATGTATGAGAGATCAGGTGTGAAGGTCTTTCTCAGGATACAATTGGTGGGTGGTTTGGGTGGCCATGGGTCCCACAGAAAGCGGGCTCCTAGCTATCACCTTCCAATATCACACCTATCTATTTTAGGAGCTTTTAGTAGGTCAGATTTGTCAAAGTGGCTTAGACTGCTTCCTACTGATTCATATTTTTTTTCTAAGCCCGGAGGGGAATAGAGTGAATTGTCATACTGATACACTCACCCCATTGACTTTGTTGATGGATGACAAAGGCCCTATTACATATTAACGACCACAAGCACTTTTTATGGCAGCTGATACTTTTTTGCATTTACATGACCACTGTACGGGCATGTATGGATTGTTCATTCCCATCTGGTTTAGATGGGACATAGATCCCTGGCAATAAGCATATATATACACTCACCGGCCATTTATTAGGTACACCTGTCCAACTGCTCGTTAACACTTAATTTCTAATCACCAATCACATGGCGGAACTCAGTGCATTTAGGCATGTAGACATGGTCAAGACAATCTCCTGCAGTTCAAACCGAGCATCAGTATGGGGAAGAAAGGTGATTTGAGTGCTTTGAACGTGGCATGGTTGTTGGTGCCAGAAGGCTGGTCTGAGTATTTCAGAAACTGCTGATCTACTGGGATTTTCATGCACAACCATCTCTAGGGTTTACAGAGATGGTCCGAAAAAGAAAAAAAAACATCCGTGAGCGGTAGTTCTGGGGGGGGAAATGCCTTGTTCATGCCAGAGGTCCGGAGAGAATGGGCAGACTGGTTCGAGCTGATAGAAAGGCAACAGTGACTCAAATCGCCACCCATTACAAACCAAGGTAGAGAAGAGCATCTCTGAACACCACAGACGTCAACTTTGAGGCAGATGGGCTACAGCAGCAGAGGACACACGGGTGCCACTCCTTTCACTAAGAAAACAGGAAAATGGAGGACTACCAATTTGCACAAGCTCATCGAAATTGGACAGTAGAAGATTGGAAAAATGTTGCCTGGTCTGATTAGTCTCGATTTCTGCTGCAACATTCGGATGGTAGGGTCAGAATTTGTCGTCAACAACATGAAAGCATGGATCCACCCTGCCTTGTATCAACGGTTCAGGCTGGTGGTGTTGGTGTCATGGTGTGGGGAATATTTTCTTGGCACTCTTTGGGCCCCTTTGGGTACTCTTTGGGTACCAATTGAGCATCGTTGCAACGCCACAGCCTACCTGAGTATTGTTGCTGACCATGTCCATCTCTTTATGACCACAATGTACCCAACATCTGATGGCTACTTTCAGCAGGATAATGCGCCATGTCATAAAGCTGGAATCATCTCAGACTGGTTTCTTGAACATGACAATGAGGTCACTGTACTCAAATGGCCTCCACAGTCACCAGATCTCAATCCAATAGAGCATCTTTGGGATGTGGTGGAACGGGAGATTCGCATCATGGATGTGCAGCCGACAAACCTGCAGCAACTGTGTGATGCCATCATGTCAATATGGACCAAAATCTCTGAAGAATGCTTCCAGCACCTTGTTGAATCTATGCCACAAAGAATTGAGCCAGTTCTGAAGGCAAAAGGGGGTCCAACCCGTTACTAGCATGGTGTACCTAATAAAGTGGCCGGTGAGTGTGTATATATATATATTTATATATATATTTACTTTAAAATTTAACAAGATTGCTTCTATTATATTTTTCATACTCTAGGTGTTCCCATTTCAGCAAATAAATATTATTCTTTGTTTAATGCAAAGTTATACAATTTTCCAATAGACTCTCTGCATCAATTCTTCATGGTTTTCTAGATGTGGAAATACAGACCAGAATTGCTAAATATATAATTAAAAAATTGAATTATAGAAACACTATAAGATAAAAAAAGCATCAAAACAACATAACCATTTTAAAAAAATCCACAAAATAGAGAAAGAGATTTATTTGGGGAAATAAATTCTAAGTTTCTGCAGGTTTGGGTGTGAAAACCTTAATTATCAAACACTTTAAACATTTACATCTGAATTTTGTGAATACTATTACTTCAATATTAACTCTGCTCAAGTGTTAGAAAGCTGAACCCTTTCATCTTCATATTGCTAATGTAAAGTTTTTCAGATGTAAATTTTTCATTGTCCATGTTTCTCATTTTCCTTTTTCTTGTAAAACCCAATTTCCTTTGTTCTTTCGGGATAATGCTCAAAGATTCCCAGCCCCTATCCAGCCCTTTAACTTTAATTGCAAGAAACCAACTCAGCCATTCCATTGTTTATTGATGCTTGGTTATCAGTTTATCTGGAGACAGAAGAAATGTCAAAGCAACCCAAGCTGTTCATTAACCAAATATTCTTAATCCCATACAGATATTAAAATCCTTTAATACATTTTACCATATAAAATACTAAGGCAGAAATTCTGTACCCTTGCTGTTTATTATGCTCTTCTATATATATGAAAGATAAGTTTATGATGAAGGCAGAAAAAACCTCACATAAATTTCTTTTGGCTGCAAAGTGTTTGGTGAAAGTTGCCATTATGTTGCATAGTAAATTAAAACAAGGCAGCAATCAACTACATGGTATGTATGTTGATAACAACATGGTATCATTATCAATAAATATAGTTATGGATCTCTGCTTTTAATCCCTACTTGTACAGCAGGTTCCTTAACAATAAATTAATTACAACATTTCCCCTGTGTTCAGATCCCAGCATTCAGTTGTAACCTATTAGTAAAGCTAGCAAAATATACACAGGGACAATCCACACATCAGGAATGCTTACATAATTCCATAAAGTTATATAAAAAATGTAGAAAATGGACATGGTAGGGATCATTAAATATATAGTGCATGTCAAATTCAATATTGAAAAAAGTCTGCACTGTGTATATCAGTTTTTGAAAGTCTAAGGCTACATTCAGACCTACCTTGCCATAGCACAGCGGGCACACAGCGGTGCACGGGGGAGGAGGTGGGGGTGAGCGCTGCTCGCCCCAGCCCCTCTCCATAGAGATACATGGGGAAAGATAGGACATGTCCTATCTTTTCCCCAGGTATGGAACTGTACGGTGCCGCACATGTGCTGCCATTCCCGTCCTGTGGGGGATGTATATACGGCAGCCGTACATTCTTATATAGTATATTACTACTGTATTTTCTGTTCCCACAGAAAATACAGAGACTATTGGAGAGAAATGCTGGAGAGACTATTTTAAAACCTGTAGGCATAACTTGAATGTATCTTTCCTTGACACAAAGTTCCATAGGGGTTCAGGCACAGGATCAGGCTACAGGCTCCAAAACTAGGTTTGGAGTACAGGTTCAGATACAGTATCTGAATTCAGGGTCATATTGGGGTTCCGGATTCCGGTTGAGGGGGGATACAGGTCCAGATCAGGAAGGATTCAGGGCTCAAGCTGAGGTTCAGGGTATCTACAGTTTCAGCTCCCACAAACAGACAAAAGTACTGGAAGTCACCAGAGTTTAGGAGATTAGCTATTCCAGTTCCTGGACGCATCCCTAGCAGCTGACTGGCTGAGCTCCAGAAAGAACCACACAACTTTCCAGGGAACAGATGCTGCAAGACAGTTGTCAATCAAGTTGTCAAGCAAGGCAGACCTGGGTGTCACAGGGAGGAATTTATCACAATCATGATGAAAGCCATGCCCCCTGTTGTGGCAGATACGTCAAGAGGCTAAGGCTCGGCACAGGCAGCCGTGCTGCCGGGCAAAACAACACTAAGTTCTGCCTGGCATAGTTTTACATAATAAAACTGCAAACAATCAGCTGTGAAAAATGGCATACAAGCACTGACAAATGTCCTCCACAAAGAGTAAACAGAGCTGTGTATGAGTAGTGCACCTCTTTGATATCAAATAACCATGGCGTACTTATCTCCTACATTACAAAGAGGTTAGGGTCATGAATGGATGGGGGGATGATACATGCAAAAAAGTACTCCTATCTTCTATCACCAATCTACCAATCTAATGATAAAATTATATATATATATATATATATCATTAATAAATGTATAATCAATTCATATTTTTTATTTAAACTTATAGATTTTTATTGTGCACATATTATTGCAGAAAAAAATGCAAACTTTTTTGTTACACAATCCAGGCATGTGTATTTATTGCAGCTGATGAAACAAGACAAGATCATGTTTGCTTTTTATTTACATTTCCTTGGCTTCCTTGGCTACCCTTAAGTCAGCAAATGCAGAATGTCACGTGCCTTTAATATCAGGAGCGTCCGTTTATTAAAACCAACAACATATTTATGTGTTCACAACTGCTAAGGTCACAAACTTAAAGCAGTAAAATAAATATATTTTGTAAACTGAAACCAGGTGTCCAGGGATCTGTTAGATCTTCTGCATCAAAGATTACTAATGTTTTCCTTTCCTCAATAATCATAAGACAATTTGGATACTTCCTGCATATTGTTCTAGGATTTCTAAGTACAGTTATGTCTTAATGCTAGTAATACAGTTATTTTAAGGCCAAATATTTGACCATATTTTATTAAATTCTCATGATACTGCATTATGTCATATTAATGTTTTAAGTAAATGTTTGCTTAGCTACTCTATGTGAGTATAATAAAGCAATCTTAGGCTGAGCTTACAAAGATGATATTCTTAATATTATAAAAAATTAGTTCACAATAGTGAGTGAAGCACACACAATATGCTGCTGAAAGTGCCTGAAAGGTTGCACAGCAGTATAGTGTATCTGAAAAAGTACACGTTATTGTCTTGCGCCTGAAAAGTCTCAAAATGACAGCCAGCAAGCCAAACAGAATAGTGATATATCCCCTCTGCCCCTCCCCCAGTGGCGTTCTACAGAAGAGTGACATGTTTCAAGTTTGGATTATGATGAACTAAAGCAAAACTAGTCATAAATGAAGCAATTTTATCACAGGAGATCCAATATTTATGATACGCACACAATGGTTATCCATGTTGCTTCCTACTGGAACAGTTGTGCTTCGTACACCCTCACATTACATACAGTGGGAATGGAAAGTTTTCATAACCCTTTAAATGTTTAACTCTTTATTTCATTTCAGACAATTGGTAAGATCTATTTTTTGCTGGTTAATGTGCACTCTGCACCCCGTCTAGACAGAAAAAAACTGAATTGTAGATATTTTTTCAAATTTATTAAACAAGAAAAACGGAAATATCCCATGTCCATAAGTATTCAGACCCTTTGCTCAGTATTGAGTAGAAGCACCTATTGAGCTAGTACAGCCATGGGTCTTCTTGGGAATTATGAAACTAGTTTTTCACATCTGGATTTGGGGATCATCTTCCATTCTTTCTTGCAGATCCTTTCCAGTTCCCTCAGGTTGGATGGTGAAAATAAGTGGACAGCCATTTTCAAGTCTCTCCAAAGATGCTCATTTGGGTTTAGGTCAGATCTCTGGCTGGACCAGACAGTTGAAGACACAGCTTTATTATTTTAGCTATGTGCTTAGGGTCATTGGTCCATATTTATTAGAGCATCTGCATCATTTTCTTGTCCGACTTTGCACGTTGTCCACAGTGCAAACTTCGTGCACATATATTTTACGACACATTTATTGCACTATACCAGAAATAACACAATATTCTGCACTGAAAGGGGCGTCTGTCGGACCCTGTGCAACATTTATCAGAATTGTGTTGCATGCTCTATGTTAAAGGTGCATGCCCTATTGCAGGGGACGTGAGTTTCATGAATAATGTGGGCCACAATTCATGAAGCTGCTGCACCCTGCATACGTCACAGGGAAACTGCACCTAGTACAGTATGCACTGTTTTTGACAAATGTGGGTCATTGTCTTGTTGGGTGAGGTACCTTTGAGGTCCAGAACATACCTCTGCACTTGACCGCATTCAATTTTCCTTCGATTGCGACCAGTCGTCCTGTCCCTGCAGCTAAAAAACACCTCCATAGCTGCCACCATCATGTTTCACTGTTGGGATTGTATTTGGCATCAGACCAGAGAATCTTATATTTCATATTGTAGGAGTCCTTCAGGTGTGTTTTTGCAAACGTCCAAACACTATGCCATAAAGCCCCGACTGTTGGAGGGCTGCAGTGATAGTTGATTTGTGGAACTCTCTCCCATCTCCCTACTGCATTTTTGGAGCCCAGCCACATTGATCCTGGGGTTCTTCTTTACCTCTCTCACCTCTCTAACCTTGGCCAAATCTGTGCCTTGCCACAGTTCTGTCTCTGCACTCCTTGGGCAGTTTCTTAGACCTTATGATTCTCATGTACTCTGACATGCACTGTGAGCTGTGTAGTCCTATATAGACGGGTGTGTGCCTTTCCTAATCAAGTCCAATCAAAACTGACTTCATGAAGGAGTAGAACCTTCTCAAGAAGGATCAGAAGGAAATGGACAGCATGTGAGCTAAATATGTGTGTCACAGAAAAGGGTCTGAATAAGTATGACCATTTGATATTTCAGTTTTTCTTGTTTAATATATTAGTAGAAATATCTGCATCTCTTTTTTGTCAAGATGTGGTGCGAGTATAAATTAATGAGAAAAAAATACTTCTTCGATCTACCAATTGGCTGGCTGCAATGCATCGCAATAAAAATTTAAAGGGGTCTAAATACTTTCTGTACCCACAGTAGATAGCTTTCCACTGGACATGGCTTTCATCAATGATAACATTTCATTATAATCATATAAAAGAAAGATTAATACAGTAAATGATTACAGGCATATATATTCCCCTATGTGCACACAAGGTCATGTCTTCATTAGAGTAAGCAAACATTTGCTTATGCTGATGACCTTTCTGAACCCAGGAAGACTGAGGATTTTAAGATAGTCATCTCCAGTGATAGTGACAGACCTAAACCTGGCTTAACCCGTTTCCCCACTAGCATTTAAAAAAATTAATAGTAATTATTCCTTTATTGATATTGTGCATACAGATTACGCAGCGCTGCACAGAGCTTGCCAAATCGGTCCCTGTCCCCAGGGGGCTCACAATCTAATCAACCTACCAGTATGTTTATGAAGTGTGGGAGGAAACCGGAGAACCCAGAGAAACCCACGCAAACACAGAGAGAATATACAAACTCTTTGCAGATGTTGACCGTAGGAAGTGAATCCAGGTCCCCAGCACTGCAAGGGCCCCACTGTGCCACCCTATTAACTGACTTAAATGTCTTAAATGCCAGTGGAGCGGGAGTGAGGATCATCACTCCCCGATGATGCCACGTGCACTGTGATTTAAATACCATGTGGTAACCTTGTTGCTGGAATTTAAACAGTTAACACCCCCAATCATTTACTATGGGGGTTTTGGTACCTGGACAGCTGAACCTGTCTAGTCTTGAATTTTGACATGAAATGAATTTGCCCACAGAAGTTAGCAACAAACTCTTCGTTCTAGCAAAAGGACAAACATATTTTAGTGGGTCTGATTATCAAAAGCTGAAGTTTTTGGGAAATAACCTTGCCTTTTACCAGAGTGAAGATATGTTACCCAATGGAACTCAAATATAGGTCCTATCATTCATCTAGTTTAATGTTACATATTATAAGATTATAATAATACTTTGTAAGAAGAAAAAAACACATTTTTCATATCTTCTCTTGCTCTTCAACTGATTAAACCTGCTCTGCCATTTCATTATACATATTACCTACACTAGACAACAACCATGTCTGCATAGAATAAGTAATGGCCAGTGAGGTGGGTTTAGCCTTGGTCTATTTTCCCCATGTAAAATAAATAAGATATTATGAAAGGCAATTACTTATGAAAAGTGTTTCATTTCTTTGGCTTATTAAAGGAGCATGGCAACTTAGATGTATGCAAACTTACCACACATATAATTATCTCTTGTAGTAAGAACATTATAGCAGATGTGAAACATGTGCATGAATCCGCATATACTGTTGTATTGTACTATTAATGACATGATTTTGGCTTAACAAAAAAGTATAGGGGGCACTACTTCTATTCACACAAATGATTGTGAAAATTAAGTTCAGCAAAAAGTTGTTCTGTAAAAACACATTCATGCAAGGCCAGGCCAGGCATTGTAGCACATGGCCCTGGTATATAGGCAATCCAACACATGCCCCCAGTATATAGGTAGTCCAGCAGATGCCCCCAGTATACAGGTAGTCCAGAACATATCCCCAGTATAGAGGTAGCCCAGCAGGTTCCCTTATGATATAGGTAGCACAGTACATATCCCTAGTATATATATAGAACAACACATGCCCCCAGTATATATATATGTTATTCAGCACATGCCTCTAGTATATAGGTATTCCAGCACATACCCTTAGTATATAGATAGCCCAGGACATGCTCTAGTATATAGGTAGCCCAGCTAATGACACCTGTATATAGGTGGCCCAATACCTGCTTTGAGTATATAAGTAGCCCAGCAGAGCAGTAAAAACAAAATATACTTACCTAATCACACTCCCTGCAGCCTCCTCCTCACTCCTGGACTTCTTCGCACACAGAGAAAAAAGATGCCTGTAGCAGTATGATCACACTGATGGCATCCTCTCTATGAAACAAGCGGCACCACGAATGTTATTTCTTATTAAAGGGTTCGGACACATATATAAATATTTAATAGGGTAAGTATAAGACCCTTATAGGGTCACTCATACTATACATTATTAAAGTTTATTGTTTTCCACTGGTAGCCACAGTGCATGTGATCCACCATCAGCAGAACTCCGAACTTCCTGTGATGTCCTGTGTTCAATGGGCTTCTGGCAGATGGAGGAGGCTGTGCAGTCCTTATTGTCGGCATGCTCTCTCCATCATAACCAAATAACCCATATTAGTTTGACCTTCTTGAGTAAATAACCCTAATGACGTTAAATATTGTAGCTACATGGGATGACAGATACATGAATTGTTGATTGCCTGAAAATTGCATTGTGCCCAAGTTTTTTCTATCCACAAAAGTCTACATCTGTTGCTCTCATTGACTTCGAAAGAATGCATATGATCCACTGATACCTCTATCAATGCGACTTGAGTGCCAATTATTTTAAAAAAGACTTTTATTGATGTCCTCTGTTTCAGTCAGGGAGGCTGGGAGCTTAAGAATACTGTGGAGCTAACCCACCCCCTCACTGATGCAGTAAGTCATTGCTAACCCAGTCCCCCTCCTCAGTGAAAGAGATATGTGACTCTCTGAAGAGAATTTGGGATGCAAAGATTTCTCTTCATGTTGCCAGTTGCCATCATCCCCTCCTTCCTAAGGGAGAGGTTAATGATGTAGCAGAACCATGTCACACACAACCACTCTCTGTCTCTCAACATTACTAAAGGCAATTTGTAGCATTTCCAACTGTGCATGCAGGGGAAAGTAAAAAAAAGCTCTATATCCCTGAACCTACTAGTTTCATACCTGCAGCATGGTGGTAGCAGTGAGACCTGTCAATAAGTTGCATATTCTTTACATTGCAGCCATGGATATAAACCACTAAGGGACAAGGGAATCACTGTTTAACAATAGTTTTTTATGAAGTATTTATTTTTGGTGGGTTAATTTAAAAAGCAGGTTCCCTTTAATGCCTGGATCCCTAGGCTTTTGCAGCAGCTAGATTCTTCAGTACAAAGGGAGTCTTTAGAACTCCAAGCTATATCACTCTGTATGCCTCTGTATGCTGCATATCCATAGTCTAAGACTTTTTCCTTAAGAATTAATGCCCAATGGGGACTTTACCATTGCAATTAGTTTATGATATGAAACACGTTTTCCAGTCTATTTTTCATATTTCCATGTACATAAAATACTTATTTGCATCTTAATACAAGATTGGATGTTAAGGAAGACACATTATACATCTATATTAGTAGTTAAGTCTATATGGGGTAATTATACTGTATATTTGTTCATATTCATTCTTAAAGTTACAAATCCAGCAATATGTGACTATATTGGCTACATATTTATTTCCAGCACTGTACTCTATATTATTATGTAAGCTGATAAAAGCAGAGGGATTCAAGCAGAAGTCATATCAATGAATAATGGCCCTTTGCCAAGTGATATAAAAGAACACATCATAAATTATTGTCTGGAAAAAGAAACTTACAGTATTAATTATGAAAAGTTAGAACAGTTCCTTCTTTGTAGGATGTTGTAACAGATCTCCAAAGCTTAACCAGGACGTTTTCTATTTAGACGACCTAAAACTGTATTTAAAGAGTCAGGTTGACTCGAAAATGTAACTGGTCAGTAATCACATCACAGAGACCTCAAGACATTCCATTCAGCCCATTGGTAACTGCTAGAAAAACACCAGCGGGAATAATAATGTATATTCACAACGATGCTGTCTCTTTGTACAAAACAAGGGGGTAATAGATTATAAATAGCCAAGATGTTTTCTCTCTCCCCATTTATAGCCCTGAGAACAACTTCTTGAGAAACACTGAAGAAAAAAAAAACACGGACATATGACAAAAGAGTGAATTCTTGTGAACAAATGTTAAAACTGTACATAAAATGCCCCTTTTAATACGGTTTGCTTGTAAAAAGCGAGGCAAAGCAGATCATTAAAATGTCAGGCTTGGGGCACAGTGGAAATAAAATGCCTGTACTGCAGAGTAAACACCGAGCTCTTATATAATTATTTCCTCTTGTTTTATTAACGCTTCTGCTGCCGGAGGGCCCTTTAATGCATTAATTCACGGGATGCCCCTTTAAAATAGATTACTGCCTTATTTTTGTGGCATTTTTCTGAGCTGTTTGTAATGTTATTAATGCTTTGTAATTTAGGCTCAAATCCTGCTGTAAAGTTACATTTCCCAGGTTGACATTGAGTACAGGTCATTGGGGTGTGAAATATATTGTTTCTAGTACTAATCCAATTGTTATCTGCATTTCACAAGTTGCAATCACTCCAAATTCAGGGAGCTCAAAAATATTTCAATACAACATAACTAGTGATAAGCGGACCCAAACTACAATGCTCGGGTCTGTCGCAAACACAGAGGGTTCTGGTACCTGAACAGTCAGAAGTTTGAGTTTGGGTTCAGCGTCAGTTCTCAACACCTACCGGTACCTCTTTAAAGGAAATCTATCATGCAACACTTAAACGTGCCCACATAATGCATGTGCAAATGTGTCCTTTGAAAATGTCCCATGAAAATCAAGCATGATAAACCAGGGACACTTGCTCATAGATACAGGCAATGTGACTGCAGTTATCTTCTTATATTTGTTATTCATGGCCCCTTTCCTTATAAAATTTACTTTAAAATTATGAACATGTAGGGTTCCTGGAGGTGTTACCGGAGTCCTTCCATGCTGCAGATTCACAGTGTGAGCACTTTCCCACTGTGTGCTGAAACTTCCTCTGCTGCAGTGAGATTATATCAGGCAGAGGGAGGGGGAAAGTGCTGAGGGAGTGAGGGGGGTTGAGACTGTGTATCAACCTGTAAAGTTGAGCCTTGGAGGGACTCTTGTAACACTCCTAAAAGTACTTCAGACTCATTAGCATAATTTTAAATGTTGATTTCAGAAGAAAACAAATATAAAGGATTACCACAGTCATGAGGGAAGATTTATTGCATGGTGGTGGCGTATGATAGAAGCCCTGTACCACCAATATTGAGGCCTCCAGATGTATCCTGCAGCCAAATCTATGTCAGATGCTGGCTGCCGTAATTTTGTGCTAAAACCATACATATATTTGAGATGAACATTTGCACTGTCCATGTAGTAAACCGTCCAATTCCACTGCCAGCCACTTACCCTTCGTGTAAAATCATAAAGGGGATAATAATCCCAATGACTGCCATAACCAAGGCATTGCAATTATTTTAGGTCTTTTATGCCAGTTTATACTCTGGGTTGTGCAAACTATTGCCAGGTGAGTGTGCCCAGGAAAATAATAATAATAATAATAATAATAATAATAACGTGTTCTATCCACTGAAACAACAGCTAACACATGGCCAAAACAATGTTTGTGTGCATCTTGCCTTAATCTGTATCCTTCAACAATACCATATTCAGTATCACTTCTGTTGAGTTTTAGCAATGTTGGTGACCAACATGCCAACTCCCAACCCAAATGTTCATAATTTGGGGCAATCCCAGTGTTCCTGTCCCTTTTTTGACTATTTTTCTTTTCCATTAAAGAAAATGATATGTAAGATTATAGGGGTTGAATTATTATAGCAAACTTTAACAGGGGGAATATAAGACTATAAGACGCTAATAGGGTCACCCATATTATACCTTTGGTTATTGTATGCACAACCCCTTCCATCTACCAGAAGCCACGGATGTCACAGGAAGACCTGAGTCCTGTTGCCCCGTGTCATGAGACCCGCAGCTCCAAACGATGAATGGGAAACTTTATTAGAGTATAATATGAGTGACACTAATAGGGTCTTATCCTTAAACTTTTCTTTAAGTGGCCAATTTCTTTGAATTGAATAGGTTAACATGAATATCCTATCCAGAATACCATACACACAAATTCAGCACACTTAACAATCCAACACAATGGTATCCATCATTATATGCAAGAACCACTCCAAGCATTATGAAGTTTCATTTTATTATATAAGGATTGCAGAAGACTCATAACCTCATCCCCACAGATCTTAGTTCTCCATTTCAAAGCTTTGATATCAAAGCATAATTCCATGTAAAACTATTTAAAGATGCCTCTACAAATGCTGCTCCCTGTCTCTTTTTTAATCAGCTCCATACATACAGCTGTAACAATAAATAAAAAAATATCAGCAGGAAAATATGTTAGGTATGATGTAAAACAAATAGAGTTAGTGTTATGTTAAGTGCACTATGTGGACTGCACAGCAGAGGAGACATACGCAGGCGGAAAGAAAAATCCACAGTGGCCTTTTTGGAAGTGCTATAAAACTGAGAGAATAATACAAATATTAGTTGTTATCCTTTGTTCTCAAGAGACTATCATGTCAAGGTCTTTACTTTTACCTACCTGGAAATAGTAAGGGCAAATACTGTGTAGAAGGGGAGACCTATCATTACTGACTACACTACGTATGAACTTATGCCTTGGTCCTGGTAGTATACAGAAGCCCAAAGCTACCTCCAAGGATCTACTGAATCCCCCCATTACTTATATTAACAGTGCCACAAATACTGAGAGGATGGAGATGGTAGGATCCCTAAATAATCTTTAACCCAATAACTGATTTTAGAATCTAGTAAGAGGGCTGTTATGGTGGGTTTGTCACAACTTTACTTATAACTATAGTCTTTGACAAAATCTATTGCTGTGTATCTTTATGAAGAGTAGGGACATTTTTTTTAAAAAAGAGGTTTATAACACGGCATCTAGTTATCTCTACAGGCTTGACTTCAGAGAAATCCAAATCCTTGGCATTATAATAATTTCTTTATTTATATAATGCATACAGATTACACAGCACTGCATGGAGCTTGCCAAATCAGTCACTGCCCCAATGGGGCTCACAATCTTATCAACCTACCAGTGTGTTTTGGAGTGTGGGAGGAAACCGGTGGACCTGGATGAAACCCAAGCAAACATGAGAGAACATACAAGCTCTTTGCAGATTTTGACCTGTGTTAGTGTCTAGTGATGTGGATTTTCTACATACAGGTATGTGTTATGGTGAAATTGTCAAAATTATGTCAAAATGTCTGAATCTTCTTCTGAAACACACTGTGGGTTATTTATCATTGGTTTTGCTTGGTTTTTTGGCGTAAAAAGTCTAAAAGAAATCGATTTGCGATTTTTGTGTAACTTTTTACTGCTAAAATGCTGCACAGGGCAATTCCCACCACTTCACTGGTGTAAACATAGAACTACTCATATTTGCTATTTGTTTAGTGCTTGGTTTCCCCTGTCCCCTGCTGGTGTATGTGCTGGGACTTTTTATGCATTTTGTGACTTTTTGAAAAAAAAAATGTCACACAGCAAGTAGAGCATAAGAACATTTATTAGAGGGCGAAAGCCACTATAATATATCTGTTGGGCAGCGAAGCTCTAAAGACAGATATAGAACTGTCCCAAGGAGCCGGCATAATGATGAATTAACCCCACTATGTTACTGGGAAACTTAAAGGGATAGTACAAGACTTCATAATTGGGTTTCCAATTGGTGATGTAAGGTATTTTAGTTGTTCTTGAGTTAGCAATATGGAAAGTTTTTGCACAACACTCTTATAACACCCTTAAGCTCAAGAAATTCATAAACTTTTTGGTAATATATTATATCAATGTGTTTTGTTAAAAAGGTCACTACATATACACCAGATCTGCTTCTGTATTATTGAATTGACCTTGCCATCAAAGGATTGCCCAGATCTCAGGTCCATTGGTACATCCCAGGTGTAACAAGGTTCTAGTATTTGTCAAAATGTCTGTGAATTTTAATGTCGATCTTTAAACTACTATTAGTTCCTAACAACATATGACTTTGCAGCTATTACATGACTAATGCTACATGTGTACTTTATGTGAAGTTTTTTGATTCCTTTATTTCCTTCTCTCAGATCCACTTAGTATAACAGAAGCTGTAATGGATGAAGCCTAATGGAATCTACAGCTACACTAGAAGACCCTGCTCAAGGATCACACAATCATTACCTTTATATCATAGCATTTGAAATGTCATTCCAATGTTGATCAGCTTGATGTACCCTTCACTGGCACTGCAGGGGTTATTTGACCCTAAATTACTACTTAAAACCTGCATGGAAAGATTAAATCAATAGTAATCCGAAGGTAGGTCTGAGTTGGTAAGGGCAGAGCTCCCGCCGTTTAAAATAACCAACGTCTCACTGCAAGACCTCTCTCATTTAATGGATTTGCATGTACTTAGAACTCCAGACTCTCTTATCAATAAAGGATTCGGGTTTCGTTTTTCAGATGTGTCTCCTTTACCATTTAAGTGGTAATTCAAGTAAGAGACATCTTTTTTAATTCCTCAAATAAGTGTCATTTTAGACTCTACAGTTTAGCATTTAGTAATTGCTGAAAAGAAAAAAAAAGAAGCCTATTGTACAGTATTCTATTTATAATTTATTCTCTCTTTTTAAATAGACCAGACAGAGAATTTGCACAGGATTAACCCCTTCGCTCCCACAAAAGAATTAATTCCCCGACTGCTTCTGCCGGCTGCATTTTGTAATGCAAGTGCAGGGACATGTTGAAATATGAAATATAATAATAATTACAACAAAAATAACAACAGCAGCAATAATAATAATATAGAATATCATTAGTAATAACTGAATTGTGTAAAGTGCCAGAAAATAATCATCTTACCTGTAGGAAATAATTATCCTGTCACTATTGTAGCTACTATGGTGGTTTTGAAATGGTTTTTCCTAACAAATCATATAATAAATAAAAAGTTCTGTAATTTTGTAATATAACTCAGTGTATCAGTTCTTTACAGGTTTAAGGATCTATTTTTGCAGTCAATCAATAGAAACATTTAATATTTACTACCTATACACCCACAGAACAGGTTTTTCATCTTGCGAATGGCGGTCCCCGACGTAAGGACACCCAACTTACAGATCACCCCTAGTTACAGACGGACCTCACTGCCCCTTTGACCCTGTGAAGCTCTCTGTCTTTACTGTCGTGTCCAGCTGCAATGATCAGCTGTAATGTGTCTGTAGTAGTTATAATAATCTTTATCTATATAGCGCCATCAAATTCTGCAGCTCTTTACAAATCATAGGGAACATATACACATATAATATTACTTTACAGACAGTCATATAGAACAATAGGAGTGAGTCTCTAATGAAACTTTATTGATAATCCTTGTTCCAAAGACAGCACAAAGTTTACAAAATCCAATTGTCAATGGGGCAAAATTATTTTTTTTCAATCAGGGTGGAAGAAGACTGAATGTTTACAGGTGCCGGTAATTATTATAATCAACTCTCCTATCCATTGGTCCCTGGCGCCTTCAAATATCCACACATACATACCGGGCTCATTCCTTCTGACAAAGGAACCGCAAAAAGCGCGTCAAGGGTGGTCTGTGGGCACTGAGATTCCACCTTCTTTCTTTCTCTCTCCCTGTGAATCAGTAATTGGTCACTTTCATGCCATTTTTATTTTCAAAGTGTTAGATTTCCATTTACTCAATCATAATAAAAGTAGACTATACACTGGACATAAGGGAAACATGCAATACCTTCCAATATTTGGTTATTTAAAAAAAAATCTTCTTAAGGGGGAGAGTGCAGTAAGAGGCATGTGCATGCAATGCTGCTATTATGAAGGGCACAATGCAATAAGTTAATAACTTTATAAATTACAGACAGTTTATGCTCTTTCAAAATATGAAATTATCATTTATGAACCCCAGCTATCCTACACTTTTTTGTTTTGTGTGGTAACCGTTGCCTATGTTGTATGTGCAATCTGATGAAAAATGTTTTATTAATAAAATTTTGGTCTGTAGCCCAAACCTATGTTTGTTTTTTGGTGTAGTCTTGGGACAACTTTTGAATGACCTCTAGAGGTTATAAAATATACCCAACTTACAAATTCAAACCAAAATAACCTATCTTGCATGTAACCCAGGGACTGCCTGTTGTCATATTTCACTTCCCTGATCCTAAGCAAGTATCTTATAGATTGTAAAAGAATCTTTTACAAAGTATGAGAAGAAAGACTTCAAAGAAAATATGAGATGATACTGGAGCACCATTATCATTCTCATTTATTGCTCCTGGAGTTTTATAAATACAGTGATAACTAGGAATAACCATTTCACATGTTGATATGATGTATCGGCAGTGATTGGACACCGTCAGATCATGTAGAGACACATTATTTCCTGCTTAGGAAAGCCAGTTCTGTCCTGGGGGGTCCTCTTGACACAGTGCAGGTGGTAGCTGAGAGGAGGACACTGTGTAAGTTGAAGTCTATTCTGGAGAATACCTCCCATCCCTTGCATGAGACTGTGGTGGCATTGGGGAGCACATTCAGTGACCGACTGCTTCACCCCAAATGTGAACCTAACCAGTCCCTGCAAGTCCCATCCACAGACTAAACATCAAACTGCCGATCATTGCTTGTCTCTTTTTTGTCTTTTTATCCCCCTTTTCTTTTTGTTCATTTATCCCTAATATTATTGTTGTTATAGTTTGTACTTCACTCTCTGTACCCTCTCTGCTGCTGTAACGCTGTGAATTTCCCCACTGTGGGATTAATAAAGGATTATCTTATCTTATCTTATTAATGGCAGGAGGAATGAATATGCTAATAGATAGTTTTCCCTATACATTTTCAGGATGAGTTTCTATACCTTTAAACAGACTTTTAGGGCTGGATTCACATCCATAAATGTATATGTTATTGACTGCCTACTGCGGCAGGATGTAACTGGTGACCATAAAGTTGGATCCTGTTGCTATTCACTTCACTTGGGAGAAAAACAAACAAACAAACAAACCAAACAGTTTGGATAACACTTTCCCATTCCCCAGAAAAAAATACTCAAGTAATGGTAGTTCCACAGTTTTGCCAATGACAAGATACAAACAACAGTATATTTGGGTGTCATAGTTTGGTTTTGGCACAACAAAACATTTGCTGAGAAAGATGGAAGTTACAGAAAAAATTTAATTAACTGATTAGTTAAAGGCAGAAATTCATTTTGAGAATGCAAAATGTTTAAGTGGGTGGAAATGATGAAAGTTCCATTTTTTAAGGCCATGCCAATTACTCACCAATACCTGAAGAAATAACAAGTCCAGTATTTATTAATGTATGAACTCTAAATGTACCCTTAAAGACCTATAGTATTACTTCTTGATGGTTACCTCCCCATTTTGGTTTTTTCATCTCTGACCTTTTGACTTATATAATACAAGTTTTGGAAATATTATTAACTGGTAAAACACATACAATAGGTCCATGCTCCATGTAGTAGTCAACAAAGTCTTTAAATTTAGATACATCCATTATAGAACTTAAGAATTGTTCTATAGGTTTATAATGTCAAGGATTTCTGATCTGCTCATTAAATATAAACTTTTACCTATCTCTGACTTCTGTGAAATAATGTGGTCTAAGCTCTCACTTTATATCATTGTTAAAAGGCTTTTCACCATAGTCCATACCTATAACCTCTGTACATGATTAATGTCTGATCATTGGGGAACCTATTGAACATTAAAATCCCAAGGCTCCCGGGGACATCCTTCCTCTTGATAGAACAAACACAGTGAGAAGATGGTGCTTTACTGTTCTTCAGTTCCTTATAAACTTTGAATAATGTGACAATGGGGAAAATTTTATATGCTTTGTTGAGATTGCAGTTATAGTTACACCAGTTTCAGCTTTAAAAGCTTTTTCAAATATTTTAAAATATCTAACCTCTTACCCCCATGCTTTTCCTTACTGTGCTGCTTCTTCCGTATGGCTACAAGCTTGTTAATGGGATGGCACATAGAAATCGGTCTTCTCTTGCTCCAACTATCATTATAAACGCTAGCAGGTAATTGTCATACATGGGAAACCCGAGATCTGAAGGGTATTTTACACCAATGTGAATTATGCACGGTTCAACATAATTGTACAAAAGGATGTGCATCCTAAGCTGGTACATTAGGGCTCAGTGGTCAATGGTGTTTTTCTAAGAATGCTTCTCACAGTAGCAGGACCAATAGATCAGGCAATAAAAGAGTTAATGTTCTGTGGGAATAGAATAAAGCCTGGCTTCCCGACATATTAACAGTCAAAGCTTTTTCTGAATAGCTGTGTAATTTCATCCAAGTTACACAGTGTAAGGAGGAAGTTGCCAATACATTAAACATCAGCCCAGGTGGTTATATGTAAGAGTTGCTTGTATTTCCCTTGTATCTAGGTTTTCATAGACATGACTCTGCAAACATTACTCCACCACTTTACACTTTACTTTAGAGAATATAAGAGTCCAGTATCCTCATTATATGTTGTAGCTACACATGGTAAATTTTCTTAACATCCTGACATAGGGCTGGGTACACAAAATTGAAAACACATGAAAAAGCAAGTATGTAAAAAAAGAATATATATAAATATATATCAATATACACAATATATTTATGTCTCAAACATGGAGTCCCTTCAATGGTTGTTTTATTCAACTTTCTAGGGAGAGGAGTGTTGATCCATTAGGGGGGTATTCATTATTTTTTTTCCACTGGTTAATTTTTGTTGCCCAATTTTAGCAGTGATTTGCACTGTGATGTTCTATTGTGGTGTATGGCCTTAAAGGAAATCTACCATCAAAATCAATCATGGATAAACCTGGAACACTTACTCATAGATGGAGTCACTGTAACTTTGGTAATGTTTTTATATGTGTTATCCATGGCCTCTTTTAAAATGATGCTAAGTCTGAAGTGATTCTGTTGGCTTTACCATAACCCTTCATGCTACAGAATCACAGATTTTTACACTTCCTTAACCACCCCCTCTGCTCACTCAGCACTATATGTATTTTCACTGCAGCAGGGGGAAATTAAAAAGCTGATTTTGGAAGGAAGCTATGAAAGACACATATTACAATATTACCACAGTAACAGTGCCTGGATCTATGAGTAAGTTTATCATGCTTGATTTTGATGGTAGATTTCCTTTAAGTCACCAATGATAGAATTGCACCTGCCCCCATTCAATGAAAGCAAGCACATTTAAGATGAGGAATAATTACTAGTATCTTTTTTGTCAGAATTTCCACATATATTACACTTTGTAATTATTATTTAGTTAATTTTTTGTAATTGTTATTGGCTTAGTGATAGAAAACAGAGGGTCATCATCAGGGGTACATTCATAGATTGGGTTGAAGTTACCAGTGGGGTGCCACAAAGGTCAGTATTGGGCCCCATTCTTCTTAATATTTTTATTAATGACCTCATATAGGGTACACACATTGCAGTTTCAATATATATATACTTGGTTAAATGTATACTTGGGTTAAAATAAGAAAAATAAACAACTCTCTACTTTCTAGAACCAGTGGCCAGGTGTCATCTCTGATGACAAGATATTGAAGAGCCAATCTCTTGCTATCTTCCTCTATACCTATGGGACATCACTGACTGACCTCACCATTAACACATTAACACTGTTTAGGTCAAACTCCCTATTTCATTCTTCTATTACCTTGTGTGACAAGGTCACTATAGTATTGGAGAGAAAATGAGGTTATGTGTTTTATAGCAACCAGAATGTACATTAGATCACACTGGAAGCCATGATCACCATTCCAGACCAAAGCTTCCACATTCTAACAATGCACCAGGTGTGCAACCCCTTAAAGAAGGGTGTGGAATAGAGATGAGCGAGCACTAAAATGCTCGAGTGCTCGTTATTCGAGAGGAACTTTTCCAGAACTTTTCCCCGATGTCTCCGTTCTGCTGCTCCCCGATGTCTCCGTTCTGCCGCCCATGTCTCCGTTCTGCTGCTCCCCTATGTACTCGTTCTGCTGCTCCCCGATGTCCTCCGTTATGCATGATACCCCGATTTGTCTACGTTTCTGCTGCTCCCCGATGTCTCCGTTCTGCTGCTCCCCGATGTCTCCGTTCTGCCGCCCCATGTCTCCGTTCTGCTGCTCCCCTATGTCTCCGTTCTGCCGCCCCATGTCTCCATTCTGCTGCTCCCCGATGTCTTCGTTCTGCTGCTCCCCGATGTCTCCGTTCTGCTGCTCCCCTATGTCTCCGTTCTGCTGCTCCCCTATGTCTCCGTTCTGCTGCCCCATGTCTCCGTTCTGCTGCTCCCCTATGTCTCCGTTCTGCTGCTCCCCGATGTCTCCGTTCTGCTGCTCCCCGATGTCTCCGTTCTGCTGCTCCCCGATGTCTCCGTTCTGCTGCTCCCCGATGTCTTCGTTCTGCTGCTCCCCGATGTCTCTGTGCTGCTCACCGTGTTCTTCAATGTGTTCTTCACACATATATATATTGTTCTTCACATACTATTTTGTTCGCACCGTTCCGCGCGTATCTTCCGACAAGTAAGCAGATGTGCCGAACATCTGCAATCTATTCTTCACTGTGTTTTTCACTGTGTTTTTCACTTAAATGATCGTGTGTTCACTTTTTTTTCTATTCTTCATTGTTCTTCACTGTGTTTTTTTAATTAAATGCTCGATCTCGAGCAGGAGAAATACTCGTCCGAGCAACGAGCCGTTTCGAGTACCTTAATACTCGAACGAGTATCAAGCTCGGACGAGTATACTCGCTCATCTCTAGTGTGGAACACTCAGAAGGTACCCTCTACCTGTAGTCACAGAAGCTGGATTCTGTGAGAGAGGCATATAAGTGGCATAGAGTTGCTAAAAGTATTTTTTATGCTGGCAGGGAAAAGCCCTCCAGTGGATAGTGAGGGCTGCCAAATGTACAGTTAGCGCCGTACAGGCAAGTATTTTGTTTGACGTTTTCATAATGGTGTTTTTCTGGAATAAATGCCTAGTTTCAACTTGAATCCCCCCACCCCTACCCCCACATTTGAGCTGAACCCTTACACTTGGAATTATTTGATAATTCCAAATTTTTCCTAAAAAAGCAGACAAATGACTAGTAAATCACTTGATCTCATCTTCTGCCTGGGATGGCCTACCTATGGAGCAGATAGAAGAACCTTTAGCAGGTGAAGGAATATGATCTATTTGTGTGCTCAAAGTCACAGGGTCAATAAATCGATCAAAGTTCCACTGTATCAGTCCTAATGTTTTTGAATCCATGGAACTTTATGAAACCTTTATAAAAGCAGACTGGTTTAATTATTGATGCTGTATATAGAGCACCTTATCGATGGCCAGGTGCAAGTAAAGCATTACTTAATAGAAATTATAATAATTCTAGGAGATTATTTTTTTCCTTTTTCAGTTTCCATTTTTTGCTTTAGTGCCCCTTAAATAATTATCACCTGCGTGGCATGTACTGCCACAACCTGACTTATGACACACAGCTCAGTTATTGGCAGGCAATATTGTTCCAATTTTATCTCCTTAGCATGAAATGAGATGACACTTGAAGCTTGCAGCTGTAGGGAGATACAGCATCTCATGTTACCCACGTAGGTAACACTGATAAATAATGTATATATTAATATATAATGAAGTATAGGATGAGTACCCTTTGATCTTTCTGATGGCTTACATTTTGTAACCACAGCATATAATGGAGTACCGTTAACTCTGAAGAAGCAAGTGTGAGTTAATGCACTTGCCTTTGAAGTCAGCCTTTATCAGATCCCAAGTGATTGTCTCTAGATTTCAATGCTATTTTTTGGGGGATAACTGGATAAGAACATTTTAAGATGTCTTTTCTGAAAGTTTATAAAGTTTAGTGGTGGAGTCCATATTCTCCAGAACCTAAAAATCCTTCTATATTGTAATGAGTGTTACAACTTTACTACAGAACATACTAAAATAGTAAGTAGTAAGTTTTAATTTAAATCCGAAATAAGAGATAACAATATTTGTTAATTGTTGCATATATGTATATACTGATATAGAAGAGCAGAATTTGTCAAATTTCGGATTAGCAAAGTGAATATTGGGTTGAGCCGATCATGATGATCAAGTGCTCATTACCAGAATGCTCGTCATGAAGTCTAGGGGAGATGCAGCACTCTTTAAAGTTTGTATAGTATTAGATATCTATGGTTGGATATATGCCTTATGTTCACATCATGATCTCAGATATTGCATATGTGCACCTCTACTCTTTAAAAGCTTTAAAAGGGTATTTTGAGATAGCTATTCATGGCATAGAAGATCAATTCAGATCAGCATGGGTACACAACAGACAACTCTGCTTATCAGATGTTTAAAGAGATTGCAGCTTTCAGCCTCTTCATAGTGCTACACATTGTATAGTGGCTGTCTTTGGTACTGCAGATGAGCTCCATTCATTGATTGATGCTGAATCGGGACATGTGACAAACATTTATACTATCACATACCTATCATATACCAGAGAAAGCTGTGCTCACTAGAGCATGGCAACTGCTTCTAACAGCTGACAAGATATGCTGATTCTCATCATAGGTGATCAATATATAAATCCTGAGATGCCTGGCAAACCTTGACAGCTTCTGTGATCATTAGAATTCTATAGCTTTTTTTGTAGAAGTCGTGATTACTCCTTCTTATTACTCCTGGAAATGTTAACTGGAAATTGACAATTACATTGTGTTCCTACAAATTGTGCCACCCTTAGCACAGTTAACGGACAGTGTAGAGAGTTGTAGTAGCATACAATATGAAACAATAGATACATGATCATAAGGTTACAATGTGTTAAGATGAATGACAAAGTAGTATATATATAAGGCCAAGCAAGAATTTATGTCTCTAAAATACAGGCAATTATGCAACAATTTTGTCATTGTTTGTACAAGGTAAATAGATGCCATTACAATGTATCAGGGACTGAAATCCACAGAACAGTATCTAACACAATTGTCAATTTAACCCTATATGTGATAAGTACAAATATTCTCGGGGATACTCACAATGAGGTCAGATAACAGATACCAGACATGTTTTGTTCTGCCTAATTGTGACAGAAAATTAATGTTGAGATGAATAATTTCAAACAATGTGAATTGTAAAAGTTCTCCTTTGTTACTCAACAGCCGTAAAATGGGATGGTTTGATTAAACAAGGCCTGGTGGGGGAGATATCCTGTGGTAATTAAGTCAGAAAACATCCACAGCCCAGGCTTTGAACTATTGTAATGACATGGAGATAGAATACACACATTCTTTCATGTTATAAAATAGCTTTTTAGTGCTTCTTGCGTCTGCTCACAATTTTGCATCTCGTTTTGTCTTCTGTTGACATCCTGACTTGTCTGTTGTTTGGCTGCTAGCAGTAATTAGCAAAAATAAAAATAAAAATCTTGGGGTCTATTTTCAATACTTTGAGTTGAGGAAGTCATTTCCACCTGACATTACTTTCAGAAAATTCATATATCACTTTTAGGCAGTTATGTATGTAAATGTTATTATTTACACATACATGAAAGCCCCAACATATAAAATGGACTAAAATAATTGCAACTATAACAAAATAGTAAAATAAAAATAAAATAAAGTGGAAAAGGATTGTGAAAGATAACCAATAGGGGATTCATAGTAATGACCTTAAAGTAGCATCACTGGACTGTTTTGAAGTTTGAGTTCTGATATAAATGTGGTTATTTTGTGGATAACAGTTAACAAAACTTATAAATGGTTCAATTGATGAAGTGAAGCTGACTATACACACTAGATAAAAGATAGAGGATGTTATTAGACATCGTGTAGGTCATGCTTGGTGTTAATGGGGCTGCCTTTCAATATGGCAAAAGGGGGCATTGTTTTCCATCTTGGAAAATATATTTGCATATTCCAGGGTATAGTCAGAAAAAGCATTTAAATATGCCCAATCCTATTTTCCAAAAAGAGATATGAATCAGCCAGAGTGCCCTGGTAGCATCACATTTCTCTTTTTGTTTATTGAAAAGAGACATGCAAGCTCAAACATGTTGGGATGCTAAAGTTTATGGCCAGCTTTATTCTATGGCTATTGCACACGTCCACATCATTTTTGGGTGTGTAGTGTAATTAGAATAGGTAAAGATCTGGTCTTCTTCTCCACCTCTTATAATTTATTAACCACACAAAGCTGAACTTCATCTGTAAACAGGCACTGCGTACACTGAAGGATGTTTCTTCTAATAGTAATACTTCTTATAGATGAGGTTCTGCTTTGTATGGTTACCAATACTTGTAAGATCGTGCCTCATGATCATCCCTCATGATCTATGGGCAAGCAGCATTACCATCACCCTGGGTCAGTCTGAAGCCTGATGCTGAGTCACTCCTAATATATGGGAACCACCAAGAGTTATATGAATAAACTTGAGTATCTTGCGCTTTTTTTTACCCCATCTCTCCTGTCTACTTTGGTTCCTAAGAACTGCAGAGAACCAAAGTTCCTTTACCAGATATGCATCCCTCTTGTAAATTCTCTATAAATGGCTTAACTGTAATGTAATCAATTTCCTGCCAGATCAATAAATTGTATTGCATCATATGGTATGATGATAACATTAATGTATACAGTATAACTACAAAAAAGTATTGTAAGATGAAAGCGAAAAACAATGTCCTTGTGTCTGATTTTATTGTGTTTTCAGGCAGCTTTTTTTGAAGTGTATAGATAGGATATTTGATGATTTTTCGGGAGGGGAGTTCCTTTCCTGACAGATACAAATGCAAATTAGTACAAGAGAGTATAATATAGATAGAATCAGACATTCCACTATGTTTATATCATACAGCAATGATATTGTTAAAGCCCCAGAGCTTCCATATCTCACCTTGATTCAAGATATTACAACTTTCTTTATTGTATTGAGCCATTTTAAAGATTATAATAGTGAAATGCTGCAAAAGAGATATGTTTTATAAAGCTAAACGTTTACTTGTTTAAGTAATAACTATGTTGATGGAGTCAATGTTGTAGTTGAGTCATGCACAAGTACTAAACAAGGAAAGAGACGCTATGACAGCAGCTTATCTTCTTTATAGCATTTAGATAGGCCAATACTTATCTCCATCAACAACTACCATTGGGGAGAGGAGAGATGGGATGGGATTCCACATGCCTACTACATGGTTTGTGGGTTGTGCCCAATTTGGTGGCCTCAGCCTATATACTTCTTAAATGAATGGGCAGCTGATGGCCATCTTATGAGGGACATGTCAGGTGTTTTTCCAATTTTGTTATGGGTACCATAGGAAAGGCAAATACTTGATGATGCACATGGTGGTTTCAATATGTGGTAGAAATACCATCTGACAGGTTCCTGTTAACTCTCTTCATCTACATGATCGGCAGTCCTTATTTGCCGTAAATTGTAACATTCAGAAGTGCTGCTTCAGCCCTTATATGTTCTCTCTTTTTATGAGCAATCACTGGTTTAAGCTTCAAAAATTGCATGAAGAAAATGGTCAAAATTCGGATATCTGGCATTTGAGGGTGTTACTCCTCAATTCATGACTAACATATTAAGGGACAAAAAGAAAATTGATATCATGTTGTGGAAGATCTAGAAAGCCTTTCCCCTCAAATGATTGGAGCATTACTATTTAAGTAAAGGATTATACAACAAATATTGAAATTGAATTTACCTAAGGAGTTACATTCCAGTAAAAATGTGTGCTGAATATCACGGACTACAGAATGTCTGTGTATCTGACCCATCAGTATGAAGTTCAACAAAGAAAATGTGTCATAAATGTCACCACAAGGCTCACTTTTATTAACATCAGTGCACCAGTATTCTGACAATGTGCATACATTTATTGTATGAGTATGCCTCTTAGAATGACAGTGTATGCCATACATACTGTTGTAATTTGCCCTAAGATGCTACTATGCAATTTGACACAACAGCATACAACTTTTGTAATCAATTTGGAGCATCATTTGGCAGCAAGTTGTAATAATTTAGTAGCATTAGAAAATCTGGCTCATTGGGGAGTATTTATCATACGCTTGAGCATTGTGAACCATTGCATATTGATCCGCCTGCACCCATTCATGCCTAGTGCAGGTTATAGCTAGTCAGGTGCTGTCAGATGTGCCCCTTTCACACTCCTCCATGTCCGCTTGGCGTGGAGGTGGCTTACGGGGAGGGGAAACATGTACAGTGATTATTCCAGGGCTTATACGCCCTCTTAAAACTCCCTCATTGTGTTGATTGTATAAGCAACCAGATAGATAGATAGATAGATAGATAGATACAGTAAGAAAAGATCCAAGTAGCACTATCACAACAGAAAATGAGTAAACAAAAATAAAAAGCGGGTACATGCCTAAGAGGGCCGGGCATCAGGTCCTTCAATTATATAGACAAAGAGAAAAAAGGCAGCCCACCAGATTGTAGTGAAAAAATACCTTAGTGGATTTATTCCATGTGAAAGAGCTCTTTCACATGGAATAAATCCACTAAGGTATTTTTTCACTACAATCTGGCGTGCTGCCTTTTTTTCCTTTGTCTAGATAGATAGATAGATAGATAGATAGATAGATAGATAGATAGATACTGTAGATAGATTTGAAGGTCTAGATGCCCAAACTTATACCGCTTTACACAACTGAGGTATACACTTTATTTTCTTTTTCCTGTGCTTCTCTGGACTTTCTATTTCTGTACAAATGGATAGAGAACATTCCAAAGCTTCATAATAATTTCTTGTATTTATTAAAAATATATTGCTAAATCAAGCTGAAGTCATACAGGACAATTTCCTAAAAATACACAATGTGTAAAAATGCATTATTTACTAAACTAAAAGCGATGTCAATTTTGAAACACAGAATAATCTATGCATTCAATGCCTTGTATTTTTCTACCAATCTCGAATATCACCAAAAAAAATTCTCAAACACAAAGAAACAATTGTATTGTGTTCAATAATGACAAGATTGTAAAGGCATCTCTGTATTGTTCTGTGTATCCCTTCATTCCGAGTGTTTAACACGCCTTACTCTGAAATGAATAAATGTCCTCCACAGAACACTGTCATCTCATTGTCTGGTTTGTTGTTATTATGCAGCATTTTCATAAATCAGAGGTGATAATCTTTTAATGGCTTTCTATGGAGCTTAAAACTCAATGCATAAAAAAGACAAAAAGAAGGATAAAAGGGAAAAACAAAGGGAAGGTAATGCTTCGCTTAGCTTGTGACTTGGCCTGTTGGTTAGAGGATTCAACTCCTGCTTGATATGTATCTGTTTTCTAAATAGCAAAAGCCTAAAGGTTAATTTGTGGATTAATTTTAATTAGCCCCCAACCTATTTGCCTGTGATTGGCTCATTATTTCTTATCTTTCACATTCTGCTATAGCAATTTTTTCCAAATGTATTGACATTTCAAGTGAGTATATCAGTGAGTATATCAGGGATCAAGCAGATCAGCTAAGATGATATTTACTTATATTAATAGTGTTACAATATCAATTAAGCCTTCTAAATCTACACGCTAAAACATATGGCTGTAAATAAATATATAGAGGGAGGAAGAGAAAAAGGTGCAGTGAAAAATCCAATGATAACTATCTATCTACATATAGATAATGTGTGTGTAACTATTAAGAAACTATGGTAGAAAGATAGATGCATTGATTTTACACCCTCATTCCTCATTGAGTGTACATCCTCATATTTCTTTTTTTTTCTAATTCCTTCTACATCTTACCAATATATTGTGCCTTGCTACAATGATACAGAGTTATCAATATACCAAAGACATTCTAAAACCATTATAACGCTGTTTGCTTTTCCAGCCATAATAGAAATAATGTATACGTCACTATAGCATGTCAGGAGTTAAAAACTGCCCCCCCCTTCCCCATTTGAGACAATTAGCAAGGGATTGGCATTATCAGTGCGATGTCACAGTTAATTATCCTGTGGCTGCTGCAGGGTCTTTGGAATGAAATGCATTTAAGAGGTGCTCTGATATCCTGGTCACTCTCCCAAGTTCCAAACTTGTGTGGCTTTTGTGTAAACTCCTTCAGAAGCTCTGGCATTGAATTCCACAAAAGTGTCACACCCCATTACGTTACATTTTTGTTTTCTATTACAGGGCTCTAAATTGTTTTCTGAAGCTGAGACTCCAAGGGCTTTGAACTGGGCTGGAGTGGAAGTGAATAATTAGGATTTGCCAAATTAACCATTCCCTAGAGCGGTCAGTGTAAACTACAGCTAATGCCATCCCAGTGCTGGAAAGCCAAGGAATCCACCTAATGCATTTGTGTAGATACTTTGCACCCACATCCTAGGCTAGAGATATTGCACACAGATCCTTTACAGCAAAATTTTCCCATTTCAATGTGACAGTTGTTATCCACAGGAATTACATGTAGCTCATTAGCTGAAGGTAAAATTAGTTCAATAATAAAAATTGGAAGGTGGTCCTATGAAAAGAACATTTTTTAAGACAGAAAAATTGGGCACCATTCAAAATTCTCACCCTGCCAACTGTCCTAGGTGGTCCCGCGACTCTTATCGCGGGTCACGGCCTCACCCATGCCCCTCTGCTCCGCCTGCCAAATGATTAGTTTGGCACCTTACCCTTCCCGGCTCCTGTCTCCCTGCCATTCGCCGTGCACGCGCTTTTCGACTCCTAGGGTGCGCGCGCACCGGCTTTCTTGGATTTAAAGGGGCAGCTCGCTGTCAATTGGCACTGGCCATTTTCTGAAAACTCATATAAGCCTGCCTCTTCCTGCAAACCCTGACAGATCTTTGAGCCTTTGCCATTGAGAAAGCTCCCTTGCAATATTCCTGCGTTCCTGTGTGTTCCTGCTCCTGAGTTCCTGTGTTCCTGCGTTCCTGTGTGTTCATGTTGCTGTGTTCCTGCGTTCCTGCATTCCTGTGTCCCATGTTCCTGTGTTCCGATTCCCATCTGCCTGGACCTCCCATTACTGAACCCGGATTGGACTTGACCTTGCATCTCTGCCGCCTGCCCTGACCCTGTGCCTGAACCTATCCACAAGAGTGTCTCCTGCTAAGGTACCTCGACTGCCACCGTGAGTTAGTCGCACCTGTGGAACGACGTGGTGGTACTCTGTCGCAGCAAGACCATCCCGCTTTGTGGCGGGCTCTGGTGAAGACCAGGTGCCACTTAGATTCCGGTGCCAGGTGGGGCCCAGTACCACCTCCCGTGGTGGTCCAGAGGATCCACTAATCCCGAATTTTGACAGTAAGATCAGGCCATGGATTTCGCCGAGGTTCCGCTTCAGCCTGATCTTGCCACCATCGTGGTCCAGCAATCCTGGCACATTGCCACTCAAATCAAACTGCTGCGTCAAGTCACCGCCATGCTGCAACGGCTGCTAGCTACTCAGCATTAGCAACAGGTTCCTGAGACTGCTCTCACGTTTTCTGCCACCCTGGTTTGTCCTTCTGCCACCCTGGTTTGTCCTCCTGCCACTGAACCTAGGCTACGGCTGTCTATGCTTGACAAATATGATGGAGATCCCAAGCTTTGCAGGGGCTTTATAACCCAGTGCTCCCTGCACATAGAACTAATGCCGTCTCAATTTGTCACGGAGCGATCCAAGGTGGCATTCATCTCTGCCTCCTCTCTGGGAAGGCCCTGGCCTGGGATACCCCTCTCTGGGACAGAGACGACCTGGTCATGGCTACTCTCACAGCATTTCTGGTGGAGTTCCGGTCCGTGTTCGAAGAACTTGCATGGGCCTCCTCTGCTGAGACTGCATTGTTGAACCTGTGCCAAGGCAACTTATCCGTAGGAGAATATGCTCTCCAGTTCCATACCCTGGCCTGCCTGCAACTTTCAGAAAAGGTCTCTCCGCTCAATTAAAGGACTCATTGGCAACTCGTGACCTGCCATCTACACTGAGTGGTCTCATCTCCTCAGCCACTCGGATTGACATGCATTTTAGGGAGCGTACTAAGGAGTTACGTCACAAGCAACATCAAGTACGTCCACAATGTTTACCTCACCTGGCTCCTGCTTTCCAAAGGCTGCTCCAGCCTCCGTTCGAACCATCTGCAGAAGAGCCTATGCAGGTGGACAGAACAAGACTCTCCTCCCATGAGTGTACCAGAAGACGACAGGGGAATCTCTGTCTGTATTGTGCCAGCCCAGAGCACTTCATTGGGACTTGTCCTACAACCTCATCCACAAGGGTGATGAACGGAAGGAAGTTTAACACTCGTGATGGACAATTTGAGTATCTTGTGATGAAATTTGGACTTTGCTCCAGCTGTCTTCCAGGAATTTTTCAATGACATCTTCTGAGACCTGCTGCATATGTGTCTCGTGGTCTACCTTGACAACATTTTGGTGTTCTCCCTAGACCTTGAGACCCACCATTCTCATGTACGGCAAGTTCTTGGACACTTACAGGCTAATTGTCTCTAAGCAAATGAAGCCTTCCTTTCCTAGGTTTCATTATCTCCGACCAAAGTCTCCAGATAGATCCTGCTAAACTGTCTGCAGTGCTGCAGTGGCCGCGTCCAGAAGGTTTCCTAGCCATCCGAAGGTTCAAAAGCTTTGCAAATTATTACTGGCAGTTTATTCCATATTTCTCTACTCTGGTGTCTCTCATCATGGCACTCACCATGAAGGGTACCAATCCACATCTTTGGCCCTCAGCGGCTGAAGAGGCCTTCTCTTGTATCTTCCGTAGGTGCTTGGGCGGTGCTTATTCAGAAAGGGCCTAAGGGCCGAACACTCACGTACGGATTCTTTTCTTCCCTTAGATAGAAATTACTCTAGTGGGAACAGAGAACTGTTGGCCATTAAACTTGCCCTTGAAGAATGGCGATATCTTTTGGAGGGTGCTTGCCATCCAGTCTACGTATATATACTCTCTAATATCTCCAGACATCCCAACATCTTAACCCCAGGTAAGCCCGTTGGTTACTTTTCTTTTCACGCTTCAACTTGTTGATCAACTTTCGACCTGCAGAGAAGAATATCAAAGCGGGTGCCCTTTTCCATGCCTCAAATGCCACTGGAGAAGAGCTGTTTCCTCAGCATATTATTTCTCCGGAACAGTTGGTTGTTGCCGCTCCAGTAGATCTTCGGCAGTATGTCTGACCTGCACTGCGGAGGAAGATTTTATCTTAGGGACATTCTTCACACCTGACTGGGCACCCTGGAGTGAAACGCTCCATGGCCCTCATCTCCGCTACCACTAGTATCCTGAGCTGGTCAAAGATGTTCGGGACTTTGTGGGATCCTGCACTTCCTGTGCCCGTAATAAGACTTCCCGCCTGAAACCAGCTTGTCTCTTGCTTCCACTGCCGATACCCTGTCGCTCATGGTCACCCGTGGCTATGGGCTTTTTCACGGACCTTCCTCTGGCAATACCATCATCTGGGTGGTGATGGACGCATTTTGTTCCCCTTCCAGGTTTTCCTTTTGCTCCACATCTTGCCAGCTTATTCTTTTAACTTATCTCCCGGCCGCATGGTCTCCCTCAACACTATGGGGCAGATTTATCAAGCAGTCTGAAAGTCAGAATATTTCCAATTGCCCATGGCAACCAATCACAGCTCCCCTTTAAAATATTCATGAGCACTGGTGAAATGAAAGCTGAGCTGTGATTGGTTGCCATGGGCAACTGGAAATATTCTGACTTTCAGACTGCTTGATAAATCTGCCCCTTTGTGTCTGATCGATGGGTTCACTTTGTGTCCAAATTCTGGCGAGCTTTGTGCAATACGTTGCAGTGACTTCGGGTTTCTCCTCTGCCTACCACCCTCAGTCGAATGGAGAAGTGGAGAGGGTGAACCAAACTTTGGGATGTGTTCTCTGCCATTTTTCTCTGCCCATTAGGATGATTGATCCAGTCTTGGGCAGAGTTCTCCTATAACGCTCTGGACTCTGAGGCTGCCAAAGCAGCTCCTTTCTTTGTCTATATCTATGAACGAATTCCTCGCCCACCGCTCCCTCTGGCAGTTCCTTCAGATATCCCTGCAGTTGAAGACTGGATACAGGACCTCAAATCTGTCTGGGAACAGACCCGCCAGTCTCTTCTACAGGCCTCTGCTCGCACCAAGTCCCTGGCGGATAAGAGATGTAGGGCTCCTCCTGTCTTCTCTCTGGGTGACAAGGTGTGGTTGTCTTCTAAATAAGTCCGACTGAAGATTCCCAGTTCCAATCTTGGTCCTCGTTTCCTGGGTCCCTTCGAGGTGCTGAGTCACATCAATCTGATGTCCTACAAGCTGCGCCTTCCTCCCACCATGTTCATCCCAAACTCTTTCCATGTCTCCCTTCTCAAGCTTGTCATCCTTAACCGCTTCTCCCGACAAGTGCCTCCTCCTGCTCCTGTGGCAGACTCCTCCGACATCTATGAGGTAAAGGAGATCCTTGATATAAAGAGGGTGAGGGGTAAGCGGTTCTTCTTGGTTGACTGGAATGGGTTTGGGCCGGAAGAGAGATCTTGGGAGCCCGAGGACAACATCCCGGACCACGATCTCCTGCAGAGATTCATCCAACCCAGGAAAAGGGGGAGGCCACAGGGGGGGGCTCATATCACCGGTTGCATGCTCACCCATGCCCCTCTGCCCCCCAAGCATGTCGCCCACGTACCTTTCCCTTGCCGGCTCCTGTCTCCTCACAATCCGCAGTCAGCGCGGGTTCTCGACTCCTAGGGCGCGTGCATGTCGACTTCTCTGGATTTAAAGGGCCAGCGCACCATTAATTGCAGCTGGCCATTTTCCAGTGAGTTCACGAGTTCTTGTGTTCCTGCGTTTCTATGTGTTCCCGAGTCACTATTTTCCTATGTTCCTGCAGTCCTGTGTCCATGTGTTCCTGTGTCCCATGTTCCTGTGTTCCCGTTCCCATCTGCCTGGACCTCCAGTTGCTGACCCGGGATTGGACTTGACCTTGCATCTTGCATCTTGACCTTGCATCTCTGACCCTATGCCTGAACCTGACCATGAGACTGTCGCCTGCTAAGGTATCATTGGCTAGTCGCACCTGTGGAACGACTTTGCAGCCGGCTCTGGTGAAGAGCAAGTGCCATTTAGATTCCAGCCTCAGATGTCGGCTAGTACCACCTCCCGCAGTGGTCCAGAGGATCCACTGATCCCGAATCATGACACCAAAATACTGCAGCAGAGAGATGATGCCAGCGACCATCACCAGGAGGTCTTTCATCAGTTACAACAGAGTGTTTTAGACAGTAAATTTATTTATTACCTAGATAATCTTTTAGCGCAACCCCTTTAAATAGCTTTTTTATTATCCAAATATTAAATGATGACCATGATTGTTGCAGGGGACAGTGGATTATTGCTTCACAGGAGAAACTACTTTAAGACCCCATTTAATAAGCTACAAAAATTATATACTCTACCAGGACATCAAAACCCAATCATGCAGATTTCATTTACTATTTCATTATTTCCTATGGATGCAGTTCTAACAGCATCACCAACTGTAGTTAAAAATAGATAAATAAGATACATTATCTCTATGTCTTTAGGCAAGAGAAGCAGCTGCATTTGAGCAGATGTCAGTTTTACCATCCCTTTTACAAGTCAATAAAATAACATGTATTTATTCCATATTTAAAGGAAAATCAGTTATATAATAACTGTATGATGAACTATTATATTTCCCTTAAAGGAAAAGTTTTGGCCATACATCAGTTCCATACCACTGTCATCAGCGGTTCAGTCACAGTGCTAAGGAAAGGGGGCCTGTTATATACACTGGAGATCAAAATTAGAGAAAAATATATTATCACTAGATTTCTTTTCAGAAATAATGTAATCTCCATTGATCAATACGTGATGGATATTTTTGTAAGTATCACTGTATTTGTCACTATAACAATGTGTTTTTAAAAAAAAATCAGCACAAAACCTATTTTGCAAATAAATGCAAGGATCATACCATATATACTTGTGTATAAGTCGAGCTTTTCAGCACAAAAAATGTGCTGAAAAATCTCACCTCGGCTCATACACGTGTCAATTAAAAATATAAACTTACATACTTACCCTCCGGCATCCCCGATGCTTGACGTGCCTTCTTTTCTTTCTTCTACTTGCTGTATCAGTCGGCAGAGACGCGTCCACGCGATCTGCTGGATGGCGCACACTATGATGGACGCGGGGACCGAACATAGGGGAGCTGCCCCTGGCATCGCGACTGCCCGAAGGTAAGAAGGTTTGTTTTTTTATGTGCTTGCTTTATGTGCGGGCTGGCTGTATACTACATGGGGGGCTGGCTGTGTACTACATGGGGCTGGCTGGCTGTATACTACTGGGGGATTGCTGGCTGTATACTACTGGGGGCTGGATGGCTGTATCCTGCTGTGGGCTGGCTGTATACTACATGGAGGCTGGCTTGCTGTATACTACTGGGGGCTGGCTATATACTACTGGGGGCTTGCTTTATACTACTAGAGGCTGGCTTGCTATATACTACTGGGGGCTGGCTGTATACTGCTTGGGGCTGGCTTTATACTACTGGGAGATGGCTGTGTACTACTGGAGGCTGGCTGGCTGTATACTACTGAGGGCTGGCTATATACTACTGGGGGCTGGATATATATTACTGGGGACTGGCTGTCTACATACTACTGGAGGCTGGCTGGCTATATACTAGTGAGGGCTGGCTATATACTACTGGGTCTGGCTGGCTATATACTACTGGGAGCTGGCTATATACTACTGGGGGCTTGCTATATACTACATGGAGCTGGCTGGCTATATACTGGGAGGCTGTAACCAATACATTTCCCACACTCGGCTTATACTCAAGTCAATAGGTTTTCCCAGTATTTGGTGGTAAAATTGAGGGTCTCAGCTTATTATTTTACAGTCACCAGTCACCAGAGTTTGTGATGTTGAAATACACAATGTTCTAGAAATCACAGACTAGGAGCAACCAACTTCTCTTGCTATGGCTGATAGGGTGACCCCTTTGGCCTTCATCTGGACAACCTGCTGCCACAGTATTTGAGTTTGTGCTTTTGTCTATGGTGGCTCTGACTACAGCCGCTTGTTTATTCCCATCATCATTTATCTCCACCCATTTCTGGATTCGTGAAATGGTGAGATCCTCAGTCTTCCCCACAGTGCACGCTGATAAATGAGAGGTACTGCATTCTGGTAAGGACAAGAAGTGTACAGGGAGAGGACTTCATGTCTGTTTAGGTGTAGGTTCGAAGACACAGAGGTGTCAATCAAAAGAAGAACTCAGGGAGACTGGGGAGGGTTGACTGTTTGTGATTAAAATAGCCATGTGGGCAAGGAGGGTGCATAGAGGTGCGCGGCGGCTGGAGGAGGGGATGGGCATGGGCTGTTCTTCTGAAAAACCAGCAAAGTTTTGTTTGCTGTGTTATGCACAGATTTATACACTGTATAAATCATAATGAATAAAGGCAACTGTTTTTTATATGTACCAATTTTCAGGGTATGGTATATATAAAAGTGGTCACAATGTAATTTTTTACATATGAGGATATCATAGCTCAGTCAGTTGTCAGGGGTATTTTTAATATATGTGGAGTGCATTGTAGTCTTATTTTGTGTTGTTATCCAGGGGAGACTAAACTGTAAGGCTGGCTTCACATCTCATTTTTTGTATACACTCAGCATATAAGTCGAGAAAGCAGAGGAATAGTTGTTGCCTCTGTATTCTCAGTGTATGTTGTATCTGCTGACAAAGGCACAATGTAAAGATATAGCAAGCTCTTGCTCCCTCCTGCTGAGTGACATATACCCTCAGCGGAGGCAATAGTAGCCTATGGGGAGTGGATGCAGCGTATTGCACAGCTGCTGAGCAGATATGTCACACAGCAAGAGGGAAACTGGCGAAACACCCCATACACCCCATAACTTTGCAGCAGCCAATGGCCAGGCTGCTGCCATTGTGCACTTCCACCCCGCATTCAGAAGGGGAGGAGCGGTCCCCGGATACCGTATCCTACTGTATAAACATATACTTATCTTTGCCATACATTGTAAGGACACCTATGGCGTGGTGTGAACCCAGCCTAAGTGACTATTTTAAAATTAAAGTTGAATTACTGTACCAGGATTGCCATTGCTCTTGTGGGTATATTTTAATGTCCACCGAGATAGAAAGGGTTGTTATAAACATTGTTTCACCAATCCAGGAACATGTGGATAACACAGTTTTGCAGCTTAGTACTTATATGAACTGCAGGGCATTCAGCTATCATGCAGATACCATACTGATATGCTGATACCATATCATTTTATCTCTAGTCACTTTTTGACTATGAAACCGACTGCACCATATGTTACAAATAACATAAATTACAATGTAAACTTGTCAGTACTTTGTAATTAATCATACTTGTACCTACTTTGTATAGTAAAACATGCCCCCAGTAGTGCTGATATGTAGCTTCCTTTCAGCAACATTTTCAGAAAAGAGTGATGTAGATCTGATTATCTTTCATCTCTGGACTTCAAAGAATGGTCTCAGAAGACCACAGGATGACAATTTTTTGCCTGATAACTGTCTTTGAGGTCTACAGTCTGTGTTGTGAGCGAGAAGGAAGAGTGAAAGTTATTCTGAATATATATATATATATATATATATATATATATATATATATATATATACACACATATATATTATAAAAAGCAAATGATAACATGTTTTGAATGACCTTATCTATCTGGAATGTGATCACTTAAAGATTCCCTATGGGGTTCCACATCGCCTCACATCTGTTATCAATGTATATCTGTACGGTTGGGAAGAATATAGTGCACAGGATGTATTGAGTGTTATGGCACTTATACAGTAGACAGACTCAAGAATACTGCACCAGACGCTGGAAATTTGATACCATGCAGAGAAAATACATTCATGTCACTGTTGTTTTCTAATTATAACAACTATAATTATAAGGGTAATACTTATAACTAAAATACTGTACACGGATAGAACAAACTGTGAAAATTACTATCCAGTAAGAGGTTAAAACAATGGTACACCGGCAGCGTGAAATAATTTCAAATTGTTTGTATATTAGAAAAAAATAAAACGCCTATGGTACAAATCATTATGAAAGCAAGGAAACACAAACAATATATGTATATCTCAATGTGGTTATTTAAGATATTATAACTATTACAATATATTAACACTCCCACTTAATACATTGTTTATTGAATCCTGGTGAATGTTTTAAAAACCTAAAATATTGCTTAAAAAATTCTCATCTTTTGTTTAAAAGACATTTAATCACGAATAAAATGGAATTTTAAATAGCTTTTGTATTGTAATTATAATATAACTATTAATTGTTCATAATACAAAAAAGATAGTCAACTGCATTCCCATTTGTGTGTATTAAATTTAAAAAATCCATATAAGACACAAGTTTATAAAATATTTAGAGACACCAAATGACATATTAGATACCCCAATTAAAACATCATATAAAAACATACAAAAAACATGATCAGTGTGACATACAATCAGCATAAAATTCCATATATGGGGTACTATCGACAGTACTCTAATGAATGAATGCAATGCCCAAAAACACAATAACCTAGCTGTGGGAGGAAAGTGTCAAATAGGCTCTAATTCATACAAATAAAGTGCAAGTGCAGACACTAACAATATTGCACAATATCCAGAAGTTAATATAACCACAGATATTTAAAAGAGTGCAAAAAGTGTTGCTAAATTCAAAAGAGCCAAGCCATAAACAATCAAGGGTTGATACCAACCACCCCAATGCGCGTTTCGTACCCAGCTTCGTGAGGGAGTGCTGGATTAGTGTGTGTTGGGCTGTTATTAGAGATGGGCGAATTTGTTGAAATTCAATTCTACCCGATTCGCTGAATTTTTAAAAAAAAAATTAGATTCGACCTGAATCGAATCATGATGAATCACATTAAAAAACAGGTATTTGATGGATGCAGAGAGCCTGTAGGGTGTTTTAGAAAGTTGTGCCATGTTCAAATATACATAGGGAGCATGGTTTGGTCTTCAAACAATGCTGTGTTTTAGTATGACACGCACATGACAGCCGCCACTCTTAGAATCCCTTTACTCTTCAATTCCATGTGCACTTACAGAGGCCAACTTCACCAAATAAGCAAAGCAGGAACGCAGCCTGACAAGGTAACGTCTGTGCCAGCTCAAATGGACTGAGCGGAGGGCCAAGATAACATCAAAGAGTGCATTCTTTTTACACTGACATCAGATGATTCCATAGATTAGGACAGAACCTGTTTTGTTAAACGCGGATACATGTAGAAATCCCCCAAAAGAGTGGAGAGGGTGTGAGATTACCAGTAAATGGGATATTTACATGTCCTCTGTGTTCTGTATTCACTCCTGCTTTTGGCTATCAATCTTGAGGCTTTTCATTCCTTCTGACAGATGAAATGAAGGGGAAAACCAAACATAGTGGCAACATCATAGAGTGGTGGAGGGTGAAAACAGCATTACGGAAATCACAGGGTGTCCCAGCATGAGTAAGCCATAAAGTCGCACAATGACAAATTATGGAGGTGGCAGAAACATGGTAGGCCACAGAGTGGCACAATGACAGAGTGTGGAGGTGGCAGCAACCTGGTAGGCCATAGAGTGGCACAATGACAGAGTGTGGAGGTGGCAGCAACATGGTAGGCCACAGAGTGGTACAATGACAAAGTGTGGAGGTGGCAGTTGCAACGTGTGGTCAGAGAGTGGCACAATGAAAAATTCTTTCGGTGGCAGCAATGTGGTAAGCCACAGAGTGTCACAATGGAAGAGTGCAGAGGCCACCTCTGCACCCAGCATGAGGTCACAGAGTGGCACGATGACAAATTCTTTAGGTGGCAGCAACATGGTGGGCCACAGATTGGCACAATGACAGAGTGTGGAGGTGGCAGCAACCTGATAGGCTACAGAGTGCCGCAATGATAGAGTGTGGAGACATAGTCAGCAGCAGCAGGAGCCCAGAGAGTGTCACAATGACACAGTGCGGAGGTGGCAGCAACATGGTGAGCCACCAAGTGGCACAATGATAGAGTGTGGTGGTGGCGTCAGCAGCAGCAGGAGCCCAGAGAGTGTCACAATGACACACTGTGGAGGTGGCAGCAACCTGGTAAGCCACAGAGTGGCACAATAATAGAGTGTAGAGGTGGCGGCAGCAGCAGGAGCCCACTATTGCAGGGGGCAGTAATTGTCAGGTTCATTATAAAAGTGTGGGGACCATGTCTGTGTGCAAACCAAAATTTGAGTTTTATGGCTTTTACAACATGTTATTCTAGGAAGCATTTTTTGTGTGTTACTAGTATGTCCAGGAGGACTTTCTGTGTAGCTCTATAAGGCTGCTTCATATATGCCAGAGGGGTAAAATACAGGTCGTAATTACCTAAAATGGAAGAAGAGACATTTGAAGGGTGCTGGTTCTCAAAAACGGTTATGACGTAAGTGTTCCCTCATTTGGATCAAATTTGACAACCCGTTTTGCACCATAAAGGTGCTTCATCAGATCTAGTTTTTTATCTAGAACTTCTGAGGATTTACTCGCTAAGAATTTCCAGATAACAAACTAGACGCCTCTTCTTCCATTTTGGGTAATTATGACCTGCATTTTACCCCTCTGGCATATATGTAATTCCATGCCCTAGATACCCAATTACTGGGTAATGGCAGAGACGTGGCAGCAGGTTACTCATCCCACATGCCCACACCAGACTTGTGCCTGTGAAGAGCACAACTAAAAAGGGTTAGCATAAATCTTACCTTATCAATATCCCTGATTAACCAAGCTTAATCTTGCACTAGGTAACTCTATTCTCTGTACCATTGGTGATCTTCAAGGCTGTAACACACGTGGAGCTTGCCTTGCATGTAGAAATGCAAGGCACATCCCTCTGGCTCGGGCTTGGCCAGATCACATGTGCGTTTTCATAGAAATGGTATTAAGTACCCACTATTTTGCATTGTTAACAGTATTTGGAGGAACAGGATTGTTTAGTCTGAGCCCATTTTGCCATCATAGGCAAACTGGAATGGGTCAAGACACTCTGTGAAGGCATCTTTTGAGTGTGCTATTAGTGCCTTTTCAAATCCCTTAATGATATGCGAGGTTAGGGAAATTGGTCTGTAGCCACTGTATTGTTTTATTCCTATTTTTGCAGTGGTCGTATGCATGAGGTTTTCCAGGTAACATGGTTCCAACGTGTGGCTTGGACTGCCTTTTAGTGCTTGCATGGGTTTCCTCCGGGTCCTCCGGTTTCCTCCCACACTCCGAAACATACAGGTAGGTTAATTAGATTGTGAGCCCCATTGGGGACAGGGACCGATTTGGCAAAACTATGTGCAGCACTGCGTAATCTGTGTGCACCTTATAAATAAAATTATTATTATTAATTACTTTGACATTGGATGACACTACTCACTAGCATATATTTTGAGTAGGAGGGTCATATCCCATTAGGTTTATTAGCTTTGTGAGATCACAGTAAAAAGTGTAGACTCAACATGAAAAGTACAGTGATTACAGTAGATGCAATGTGCAATGTCTATTTACCCTAGCAAACTTTTCAAAGGACTTAGGCATTGTTTACGATGTTTAGTTGTATATGTCTTGACCCCTTTCAGGTATGCAATGCAGCCAAAGAGTCATCATTAGCTATATGTATGCTAAAAGTATGTACCTCCTTGTGTTGGAAAGATTGTTTGGAGAGCAGCTCTTCACCTCTGAATGTCCATCCATGGGTGCAAAGAGAATCCAGAAGCTGTACTTGAGTATAGAAAAGAATCCAAATATCCAGCACTCGCTGGAGGAAGCTTCACTTTGGTTGATTTCTTATCTGCATCTGATGTACTTTCTTATTTAGTAATAAAATATAAAGCTGAATCTCCCCCTGTGAGTGATGGATATTTGGATTCTATATAACCTTTGTTAAAAACACCAGTCAAATACATGTTCCGTTAATGAGGAGAGTGTATTCTACAAATAGTGTTACCAAATGCTTGCTTGATGAAATTGAATAATTATAATCTTTGAACTTAAGGTGACTATATATGATGATATATGATGAGTTGATTATCACAAAAACCTGGTTAATGCAGATGGTCTGGCCAACCATCTAATGTGTATAATACATATACATAGGTATTTAAGATTTGTATCATACACGACCGTTTTGTGCCGTGGCCGGACTATTCTTCATGCAACACAAATCTCTGTGCTGAAGCGGGCGTTTTGGTGCTCAGTCGGACCATGCGCCACATTTATCATGCAAAGTCCAATAGAAATGTGTTGCATGCCCCATGTTAAAGGTGCACCAAATACAAAGTTGTGCACTCTGTCGGGACAGTGCACCAGACTCATTAAGAATGTGCACACTCTGCACACTACACAGGCAAACTACACATAGTTCAGTTTGCACTGTTTTTGGTAAATGTGGGCCTTTGTGTGTTTGTATCAGATGTTCATATTCCTAGAATACCCCTTTAATGTTTTATGCTAATCCTTTGTTCTCCGGGGAGCTTATCCCTGAAAACCCCTGTATGCTTGGCTGCTCTAACAGTTCATGTAGGCCTGCACTCTGGGGTAGATTGGTTTTAGGTCCCTTTTAAGGCAGGCTGCCCTGATAACCCTGTTTATTTTGGCTCTGTACCATAAATTTGTTGCTCCCTGAGCAGCCTTGTCAGTTCTGTGATTTGTTCAGGAGACTATTCTAAGCATACAGGGAAAAGCTGCTGATGCTATATAAATGAACAATCCATGGGTCGTATCTCCATAGGATTCCTGGAGGATGCTTCTCATCCTCAACTTCCCTCTGCTAACCCTCCGCCACCTTTTACATATTACATTAAAATCCATGTAAGAAAAGATATTCACAAATGTCATTTATAGGTTGTTTTCTGTTCAGAAATAGACTTCTGTTCCTGGACATGAAAAGTTTTCAGAATTTTTTTGAGGATGTCACTTCTTCAGATTGAACACAGATTTTTGTCCGGATTCTGCTGTGGATGCATACAGGATCTTGAAGGTATGAAAGTTTAGGAAAATGATTCAGAAAATCAAAACTGCACAGTACATATAAATTCCCATGCAATTTCACTCCACAGAATGTAGATGGTAGCTTTCTCACTATGCATGCATGCAAATCTAGGTAGAAGATCTTCTGCACGTCTGTTTGCAAGGTGCCTTAAAGTAGAGTCATTACATATGTCGAATATAATGAGCAAATCCTCATATTATTTGCATTATTTAACCACCATGGAAACCTCCAATCCCTCATTTCCCCACCCTACAGACTTTCCTAAGATATCCAGAAAGTTTTTATTAGACAAATGTGTTAGATCTGTGAAATAAAGACCATGTGGTGCCCCCATTTCAGGGAGAAGATGCTCCTGCAGGAGCAGGACTGAAAGCAGTATAGTTATCTATGAGCTACAAGTCCTTACATCCATGCAGGACTACAGATCAGTAATGTAATGATTCTATGCAGAGCTGACCAAACGCTTCCTCTAAATAAAGCCTTTGCCCCATTTCAATTTACTGTAAGTAAACAGCATAATATGTAGTAGTCATGATCAAGTAAAGCACACTTTGTACCACGTTTTATGTGGGCAGAAAGATTATGGGGCACATTTACTTACCCGGTCCTGCGGAGTTCACAAAAGTGCATTGTCCGACGATCATGCACTGTGCTGCAATTTGCTAAGATCGTGCGCCCAATATCCTGCATGTGTATTTCCTCGCTCAGGTCCACTGGAGTTCACCTTCTTCTTCCTGGTACATGTAAGTGATTGATCTTGCAACACAATTTGAAAGTTAAATCCCACGCTTAGTCCGAATCAGTAGGATCGTCCAACGGTCTGCCCACCGATTTCTGTCGCATGAAATCCAGCACTGCCGCTCCACAATCCGATTGCGTGCGACACAATCCCCTGTTAAATACCTGGAAAACCCGAGAAAGGTGCAGCCGCGGACCCTTAGTAAATAAGCCCCTATATGTTTTTTAGTGCTTTTTCTCCTCTGAGTGAATGTGTAGCTGTTTGGTTGAAATAGGTAAGTCTCTCACCAGATTTAGTATGTTACTTTAATGGACAGAAAGTATATGTTTCTTAACTGTATATAAAGGCAATACAGACAACATTACAAGTCTTATTGATGGTTAAATGATCGGTTACGTCTGAATACAAAAAAAATGTTGCAGTATGTTTTTTCAGAGTGAAGTGCTTTTTTCTACGATTACTGTGACTACTAACTTGCAGAAATAAAGTCTCTACCCACATATGCAAATACAAAGCAAACTTGCAGACAAAGGCAGAGGAGAGGTTAACCAATGGAAAATGAAGATTACAAGTCATAAACTGTACTATATATATTACCAGCTGTAGGTAACAGCACTGCCCGGGATAGGAAAAAACTGCTCTTAGCTATAACAAAATAGAATAGGTCAACAAAAAATATTTTCTATGTATCTATCTCTCTCTGACTGTCTCTCTCTGTCTCTGATTGATTGACTGTCTCTGTCACTGACCATCTCTGTGTGACTGTCTCTTTCAGTGACTGTCACTAACCATCTCTGTCTCTGACTGTCTCTGTTCTTCTCTGTTTCTGACCTCCTCTTTCAGTAACTTTCACTGACCTTCTCTTCACAAACCATTTCTGACCTTCTCTGTTTTTGGCCATCTCTTTCAGTGACTGTCACTTACTGTGTCTTTAAGTTATTGTCACTGACCATCTCTGTCTCTGACCTTCTACTTCTTTGAACGTTTCTTTCTGTGACTTTCTCTGACTGTCTCTTTCAGTTGTTGTCTTTGAATGTTTCTATCTCTGACCTTCTCTATTTCTGACCGTCTCTTTCAGTGACTGCCTCTAACCATCTTTTTCAGTGACTGTTTCTGACCGTCTCCTTCAGAGACTGTCTCTGACAGTCTCTTTCAGTGACTGTCTTTGACCCTCTCTTTCAGTGACTGTCACTGACCATCTCTGTTTCTGACCTTCTATGTCTCTGACAGTCTCTTTCATTGACTGTCTCTGATGGTCTCTTTCAGTGGCGGAAGCGGTCTTTGGAAGGCCCAGGCTTGCGCTTGTTCGAGACATTGCTCCTCAGAATGCTCCATAAACCGGATATATCAATCCGAGTGGCCAGAGAGATGAGATCACTCAGAGTCAACAGCAGGTCACGTGCAGGCAGTGCATCTTTAACTTGTCCCGAAAGTCCCTTTTTAAAGGTGACAAGCAGGGCTGCACCATTCCAGGATAGCTCAGAGGCCAGAGTATGGAACCAAACAGCATAGTCACCAACAGATGAGTCCCCTTGATGAATATTCAGCAGTGCACTCTCAGATGAAGACGCCCATGCAGGTTCCTCAAAGACAGAATGGAACTCAGCAAAGAAGGAGGTGATCGGGTCTTTTCTGTCCCAGAGGGGAGTAGCTCATGCCAGAGACTTCCCGAAGAGGAGGCTGATGATGAATGCCACCTTAGACCGTTCCGTGATGACCTAAGTCAGCATAAGCTCAATGTGCAGAGAGCACTAGGTGATAAATCCCCTGCACAACTTGGGGTCCCCATCATACTTTTATGGCATGGAAAGTCTCAGCCTAGGTTCCGTGGCAGGCAGGCACACCGGAGTAGCAGGAGAAGCTGCATGAATCTTGTACTGTTGCTTCGTAGCCATCAACTGCTGCAGCATGGCAGTGACTTGTCCAAGTTGTTCACCTTGCATGGCAATCTGCTGGGACTGCTGGACCACAAAGGTGGTCTTACTGTCAGGCTCCAGGGGTAGTGGACCACAGCGGATGATGACGTAAGCTGACACCTGGGACCAGAATCTAAGTGGTATCCGGTTTTCACCAGAGCCTTTCGCAAAGCAGTTTGGACTTACTGCAGCGTGGTACCACCAGGTCATTCCACAAGTACCACAGGTCGGGGACACGCAGGATGTCAGGATGGGCAGCACAGAATCATAGACGAAGCAACAGGTCAGGGCAGGCGGAAGAGAATGAGAGTGAAATATGTAACTAAAAACACAGGGCATCAGGGAACAAGCTTTTTCAAAGACACTAGGCATGAGGATCCAGCAGGGTGTGCAGGGAGAAGCTGGTTTATAAGGGATTCTGGGAAAGGGCCTGCGCCATTTAACAGTGCACTGGCCCTTTAAATCTTCTGAATCCCATGCACGCCCCAGAAGATGGTGTTGTGCACGCACGGCAGATGGATCAGGGACAGGTAAGTTACAGCTGCAGGGAGCTAGGGCACTGGTGAGCTGTATTTCTAAGAAATATACCCCTCACAACAAAACTGACTGTCACGGGGGTCACGGGTGATCCTGTGACCCAAGGCATGATTCATGGGAGCACCGTAACCCCTCTGACAGTCAGTTTTGTTGTAAGGGGTATATATTGCTTAGTTACACTTTGTTGGACATCTAGAGGACACTATACTGAAAGTGGTAAAAGATTTAAACAATATACACGAGGTATGGTCAGCTCACCTGGGACGTGGTCGACAAATGGAAAAGCGATCCCGGGCTCGGCTACCTTCAGCTTCCGTGGAGCAATCAATGCAAGTCCAAGAACACCGGCTCAAGGGAAATACGCTCGACTCCAGTAGTTGTGGTACAAAAATATTTTAAATTCTTTATTGTAGTCCTTTGGAGTATCATACAAACAATAAAAGCATGGGCACAGATGGCAGAGAGTCAAAGAGTATAAGCCTACGCGTTTCAGATGAAGGCTACATCCTTATTCATGGCTAACAAAAACCGCAATGATCCTGAGGTTATATTGTTGCTCGTTAATTTTCAGCTGGTAAAATTTACGGTGAAACTGCGAATGGCTCATTGAATCAGTTATGGTGTGGACATAACCGATGTACATGTTGTGTGGACATAACCGATGTACATGTTGTAACCATGCGGTTCCACAAAAGTTTTTTCAATCTACCCATCTAGAAAAGCGACACATAGTCACAAGCTACATTAATTGTAATACGTCATATGTTGTTTATTTAATCACCTGTGAACTATGTAAGCTTCAATATGTAGGCTGTACCAGTGGGGCATTAAAGAACCGCATTAGGAGACATCTTTCAGATGCCAAAAATGTGGATGCGGTCAATATTTCTATGGCCTCCAAACATTTTCAGTCAGTTCATGGTGGGGATTGTAAATTTTTCTCATGTATGGGGATAGAAAGGGTGTTTAGCCCATTACGAGGGGGAGATCGAAAGAAAAAAATGCTCAATAGAGAAACGTATTGGATTTTTTGCCTTGAGATTCGGATCCCGAAAGGGTTAAATAAGCGACTAGATGTGATTTGCCAGCTATAAAAAGACATACTTCTTTAGATAATTTTCTTAAATTTTATAGATGCATTGTCAAAGCTTGCAGGTTCTCATTTTATTGTATGTATTTTATTGTATTAATTTTGCACGTTTTATGTTTACCCGCGATGTTATCCGACTTGCTTTGGAAGTGTATTGGTTAGATTCAGCTCGAACCCTATTGGTAAAAGATTTGGGTAAGTTCTGCAGTGAGAAGAGTTGATATTAAAGGTGTATTTTCATCTGGGCATTTACATTTAATTTAATTAATCTGCCATATAATTATATTTCTTCAATTGGATGTTATTAAAAAGCGTCAAGTCAACATCTCATAAATGTCCCCATGTTGTTTAGATACAACATAGTTCTCCTTTGATATAACAATCCTTCCACCCTGGCAAGGGTTGCCAGACATACGCCATTGTGTCCTGCCTGACTACCTGGATTTAGGGTTCATACCCACAGGAAGACTTAAAGACATGTTGTAACTCCCACATATATATATATATATTTATATGTTTCATAATATAACCACTCCTGCAGTGGTGGTCATATCCAAGGACAACACTCTAGTTACTGGGGACAACTAGACAAGTACATTTATATGAATTATTTCTAATAATATCCAATTTAAGAAATATATATATATATGGCAAGGGAATTAAATTAGATGCCCAGATGAGAATATTTCTGTACTGTATTGATGTAGAAAATACATCACTTGCCTAAAAATGGCCTTTTCTACCTGTATCTGATCTTAGTGTTACAAAATTTAGCTTGATGGGCCTGAAAATTCATGATGGCAGTCATATTACCAGAACCATGATTATGACACAATTTACACATACAACATTAAGCTTTTTCATATTTCTTTAATCATAAAAGGAAAATTGAGAAAAGGATAGTTGCATAATGTTTAGGAAATGTATCATTGTATTCTTTCATATTTATGGGTAGATAAGAGGAGACAATAAATGATCTTGTTTAGCCATGATTCACTGCGTCAACTTATACTATAAAGCTGGCGGGTAAAATCTCAGCAAACACTGGAGCAGCTTGGCTAGTCAAATAAAGATGCCCGGAGGTGCAGTTAACATGCACAAATTATTAGACCAGTATCAGCAGCCAGAAACTTAGAGATCCACTTGAGTGTAGAGTATGAACATAAATATCCAGGCAAATGCCACCATACGTGGGTATTTTATGGAGATCTATCAATGCATTATTATCCTAAGGGTTTATTCAAACCATTTTGGAATTGTCTATGATTCAATTATCTGCATAAGCAGGATGATAGACCAGGATAGCTCTCCCCGGTCTGATTCTGCTGCTGTTTATGATCTTTCATGCTCTTTTCTATAAATCACCAACAAATCAGCCTCCGATGGTTTCCATAAAGGTTGACGTTCCCTACCTCATGCTCAGAATTAAAATCTACCCGCTACCATCCTATCCATCACCGTTCAGCAGACACTCTGGCAATGATATTATCCAAATATTATGAAAACTTTGAACTCTCCTTCTATAAATTATGGCAAAATGGATGTTCTGCCGTTAACCGAGCAGAATGGATGGGTCTGTGGTTGCAATGAAGTAATGATGTTCTTAAAAGAAAGCGTGGCTGGGCATTCAAAGAGGGAAGAAAGATCAGACCATTTGTTATTACTAGTGCACTGTACATAATACTATTCATACAGGTCAGGCCAACCTGAAATGCGGGACAATTATCTCCTCACAGAGACCAAACATCTGCTATTGAGCACATTCAGGCTCCAGTACAACATGCAAAAAATTTCTGTCCACTACATTGCTACACTTTATAGTTATGAAGTTCAAACACTTGGCGTCTTCTTCATATCATCCCACTTTCCCTCTGTAACTTCAACAGTTTGGCTTTGAAAAATGCAATACCTCCTTCTCTTTTAATATTCGCACAGCTGTGGATGATGCTGGTGGAACTTTAGATGAAGCATAGAGTTTTTTTTTCTTTATCATCACATTCCTCTGTATTTATAAGTTACCAAATGAGTGGTGTTGTAGATTATAAAGTACACGTTTGCAAGGTCATCTTTTGTTTACATTCATGTAAAAAAAAAAAAAAACCTTGTCTTTGATTTATTTAATGTTTTCAAGTTTTAGCAGAGTGAGATATTATTGAGAAAAAAACCAATGAGAATGTTGTGTTTAATACTAACTTTTTTCACAGCAAATGGAAACACCAATTATTACGTTTTTTCTTTATAAAAAGCTGAAGCCTATTCATATAGATAATCTGCATTGTGGACAGGCCATTGTTTACTCGGAGGTCTTTTATTTACTTCTGTAAATGAATAGACACTACATCAGTGTCTCCTATCCTGAAACATGGGTATAACACAAATGGCATCCAGAGTGGAGAGCACTCAATGTCCCATTCACATTATAAAGCCACAATTTTGAATATTAAACTCCCTATTTTATTGATAACTAGCTGTAGCTCCCAGCATTGCCCGGTCTCTGGTTGACTGTCTGAGCATCTATGATTGTCTCTGTCTGACTGTCTCTGTTTCTGAATGTCTCTGACAGTTTCTGTCTCTGACAGTTTCTGTCTCTGACTGTGTGTCTCCATCTGTCTCTTACTCCAGGTTTCTGACTGTCTCTGACTTTCTCAGACTGTCTCTGTCCTTTTCTGCGAAAGTGTAGTGGGGCTGAGTTGATCCTATCAACTATCGTTGTCTCCAACTGTATAACAACAGTATTTCCATATTTATATAGTTATATTATAAAAAGAAAACCCCACACACATACATTTTCTTCTCAGAATGTACATCATGTTTTTAATTTGATTGACACAACCAGAACAAGATGTGTCAATTATAGAAATATGGGGAAAAAAGGCTGCATGCTGGATGTAGCTATACTATTGTTAACTATTAAGTGGACAGATATTCTGCTAATGTTCTCAACAGGGAAGGAGATAAACCATTGCCATACATGAGCCTTCTTCTGCATACTTTATATGCCTAACTCTCTATGGGAAACTGGTGTGGCTACATCAAGCTAACCAAAGTGCACTTTATCAAATTACAGACTGGTTGCAGACTGACTGATCTTCACTGTTGATAGACTAAGGATAGAGTTTTAGAAGGGTTTCAAGACCTAGGGTGGCACAACTTGTTACCTAACTGTTAGGCAGTAATGCAGGTTTGTAGATACCATACTTAGTGCTTATATCACCAGATTCATCCAACATTCATCTGATCTTTTGCCACTTTAAAAACCTATTAACTGATATAAAAAACACTCAAGATTCTGCCATCTTGAATGGACGTTTCTTATAATACTAGAGAATATTGTTCCTTCCTCCTTGTAGACTGTAATCTCTTGCAAAATGGGCCTTTACTGCTATTGTTTCATGTGACTTTGTACTATGTAAAGTGCTGCAGAATATGATGTTGCTATATAAAAAAGAGTTATTATTATTACTCTCCATGCAAGATGTATTAGCTAGTCATATAACCTATTGATTTTAGAATGGTTACTATTCCTTGCAGTTTGTGACGAAATGATCAAAAGTAGTGCAAGCTGTGCAGTTTACCTCCCTAATGTGCAGGGTGCTCCAGATTATTGAATACTGGCGCACAGTCTTCATTAATATGGTGCACCCAGCAGTGCCCGGAAATGATTTTTTTTTGTGTACCTTAAACATAGAGCATGCAACACAATAGTGTCAAGTTTCAGTAATTAATTTGGAGTGCCCCTTTAGGTGCAGAATTTTGTATCATTCTTTTCAATGCAAAGTCAGACAGAAAACTGGCCCAAGCGCTGTAATAAATGAGGGCCCTTGACTTAGAACATCACTTTAAAGATATATTTTTGAACTAATGGCTTACCACATCAGCCACCAGAAACCCATGTAGACCGATTTCAGAACCTGTCATGCAAAATTACACAACACACTTGTTCTCACTATTTTCATTTTATCTTTACAGTGTAAATAATTTACACACACTTCTAAATCAGAATGATCTGACACAACTGACATAAAAAAATAAATATGTGCCCGCTGCTAGCTAAGCTAACACTGTTTATGTAAGCTGAACAGTTCTGGAAAGCAGCAAGCAGAGAAAAACCAGAAGCAGGCATGTTACGTGTTAAAAAAGAATGACACAAACCTTTTTTTTTTCTGACCAAATTAACCTCTAAATCACCACTGTATTGGGTTTTTATGGTGGTCATTAGGGGTACTTCTTCTTCTTCTGATGTGAAGCCTTTCTACTGAGCCACATTATAAGAAGTTTGCAGTACATTGGCGCACATTTAAATTCGGAAATTCGGAAAATGCACTGAAAGTGCTATTTCCGTTTATAATGCTGCGTGCAGCGATTCATTAAGATTGATAGGACGTGTGACACAATTTGCAAGTAAAATATGGTGTTTGGTCTGAATCAGTCGCACTGTCCGACGACATGCCACCCTAATTTGTGTCGCATGGAAGCTAGCACAGCTGCCGCACAAAAGGGTCGTGTGAGACACAATCACCGGGCAGACACTTCGTTTTACCCTAGAAGAAAGTGCACAGTCCGGCAAAAGTGCGGTGCAAAGTCATTAGTAAGTGTGCCCCATTGTGTCCCGCTATTGCCGCAACTGGGATGTATTATCACAACCCAGCTCTGTACTATGTCCAGTTTACCTGTGAAGTGTGCTGAGTATGCCAGAGTAATGAATTGTGGCAAATGTCCTTTAAGAATCTGGCGCACCCTGCAAGGCTCCAACCGATTCCACCAAAGTGGTGCACCTTTAACATCGTTTGTGCAACACAATTCTGTCACATACTGCATGATAAATGTGGCACATGGTCTGACTGGGCATCAGAACGCCCCATTGCAGAATTTTGTGTGGCATGGGTTTTAGTGCACTTTATAAATACACATGCAAACGGTTTGTACTAAAAAGAATGTTCAAAGTCAGACAAAAACTGGTACGGGGCTTTAATAAATGTGGGCCATTTTGTAGTTCCACACCAATAAAAACCCAGGCTTAAAAGCTATATTTATCCATTAAGAAAAAATTTAAAAAAAGAAAAGAGAAAATGTTGCCCAAATTGATATTTTTTAATCATCGCTCACAAAAAAATTAGATGAAATGTGATCAAAAAGCTTTACGAACCCCAGATGTGAACAAATAAACACAACAGGTCTTTTTGCAAAAAATAGCCCTCACACGGCCAAACAGACAAACCATGTCAAAAGTTATGGTGCTTGGAAGGTGATGATGCAAAAGGATTGCACTAGGCAAATGAAATGCGTTAAGGTGGAAAATAGTTGCCAAGATAAGATGATATGCATCCAACAGTCCACATAACCAGAATGTTGTTACTATATAGTATATTGTATGATTGAATATTTATTACAGATGTAATTCATATGTCTAATGTTACTTATTGCACATGCAACTTATGTGGCACCAGCTAATGTATAGGAAAAGGCCCACCCGGAGAAGTTTACGTTTTATAAAATGCAGGCATACAGTGCATATTCACTGGTCAAATGATTGATTGAGCATCTGTTAAACCACAGGTACCTCCATGGTCTGTCTCATAAGTAGTCAATAACAGATGATTTAATCTGTGTCTTGCAGATACCCCTCTGTATGAGAAGAGACAGAGATAAAGTAAAGCAATTTTTCATTTCCTCCAAAAATATAAGTTGGTTGCAGGTTGAAGATTTTTAGTACGGTTAAATAAACTTAATTTATATGATGTTGTAATAAAGATCCCTGTATTGTCCATATGGATACGTGTACATTGTTTTGAGGTCAACCTCAAATTTAGTTATCTGTCATTGTATTCTACATCTTTATGTATTAGTCTTTGGATAAGTTTGTAAAAAATTAAAGGCAGTCTGTAACCATAACACATAGGTCTGCATAGAAGCAAAATGTTGTTCTTAATTCCACTCAATGATTCTAAAACTCTTAGGAATCTGCCATTAGTTAAATTATTATTATTCCTTGTTAGGTAAACTATGATTTTTCATCTAACTTCTTACTTCACCTATTCAGCAAACAGATTGTTGCGTTATTGTTATACATTGTTAAAGGTGACACTTATCGTATTTTTTCCTTTGATACATAATAATATATGATTTTATCCAGCAAATACCATATATGTACCAACCTCCAGGCTCTACAGTCATTTTCACCTTGGACTTTGTATATACAGGTAATATAGTGGCTCGTTCAAGCAGCAACATTTCTTAAATTATTTTATACTGTTCCCTTATAAAGAATGACAGGGCAATTATACAAGCTATTTACCTCTTGTGTCACCCCCTTCATCCTCATAGACTGTAAGCCCTTGTGAGCAGGGCCCTCACTAAAGTGATGTGGAATTTGATGGCGCTATATAAATTAAATAGATTATTATTATTATTATTTTGTTGTACTATATAGACAACTCAGTAATTTTAATGGTTTAATGTCAAAGAATGGCATTAAGACATTGACAGAATGTCATCTGGAACTGTTTAATACAATCTGATTTGTTTAGCTTAAAGTTAGACTGAACTTCCATACAGTGTTCCCACGCAGCCACCTGTTTAGTTGCTTTTCTCTGGCACATACTATTAATAAGGACTAAGGCGGTCATACAAATAAAAATAATAGATAATGTAAGTACATGTATATACAGCAGGGATGATTCTTTGCACATTATAAAGTTGACTGTTGTGATGTTCATAAACAATTTTCTTACACCCAAAATAGAATCCAATTTATATAATTCCATAATTGTGGGCATCTATATAAATCTGTGGCACATAGAGAGAGGAATGTATAGACTCTGGTCTGCTCCATTTGTAAAGTGCAATGGATTATAATGGTGCTGTATAGTTAAAAAATACTATTATTATTATTATTATGAGAAGAGGCCTCTAATATTCAAACATCATATACAATATGCAATATTTCAGATGTTCATTGCAGACTTTCTCAATCAAAGAAGCAATTAAAAAGATTCCTCTATATGATGGGTGAATAAGTTATGTTGGATCCCTTTGAAGCTTCTTCTTTTCTTTGTGGATGGTTTTGGATATTTTAAACCTAGTTTGTTAATCTGTTTGTTTGAAGTTTATTTTGGACACATTGCTGCTTATGCACTATGGAAAGTTAGGCTCCTATATGTCTAAAGACATCATAATGACTATGGGTACATGGTCAACAACTAAAGATATGCAAATGTTGTCGTCTCCATGCTACATTCACTTTGACCAAAGATACTTTGTGATCTTTGTTCTCCTAATGTCTGGATTTCATATTTAAGAACTTTTGTCAGTTTGCATAAAACAATTGGTGAAAACAGATTTCTATACATAAAACATTATATGCAATAAACATTTTTTTCCCCATTTAAGCCACTCTCATTACAAATAAAAAGGGTAAAAACTTTCTCCTTTGGAATTAATATTTTTCTGTTCTGTTAAGGGGGAAGGAAAACTAAAAATCCTGATGCAGGTAAATGCCTCATTATGGAAACAAATGGATCCAAACTGTAAGGGGATTAGCCAATTTTCCCTCACTTTGTGCAGCATTTTTCTGTATGAATATGTTGTGCAAACAAGAGTTTATGGGGCTTATTTTCTAAGGGTCGCGCTGCTCACTTTCATCGGATTGTTTGCCGTTTTTGGGATATGCACAGCTTTGACAGGTGTTTAACAGGATTGTGTAGCGCGTGATCAGATTGTGCCGCAACTGTGCTGGCTCCCATGCGACAGAAATCGGGGTCGTGCCGTTGGACTGATTCTGACTGAGCGCAGGATTTAAGATTCATATTGTGTCGCAAGACAATGCACTTACATACACCAGGAAGGAGAAGGTGAACTCCTTGAGCGGGGAAGCAACACATGCAGGGTATCGGGTGCGGGATCTTAGTGAATTGCGGCACAGTGCATTATCATTAGACAATGCACTTTCTGTGAACTCGAAGGAACGGTTAAGTTAAATGTGCCCCCATGTCTGTCGTTTTTAAAGGAATCTGCAACAAAGGTGACTCTGATGTGAGCAGGTCAGATCACCTTTCCATGTATTTCATTTTATCTTGGGTGTTTTTCTTCAATAGAGACATAATTTACAGCTAAGGGGAAATCGGTACCAAGCGCCCAAGTATAATGCAACATTTAAATAATGCAACATTTAAAGTACTGTTTTTTTTTTTAGTAAAAGATAACTTATGGGCCTCTAGTGTCTCCCAAAGTATCATCATTCCACAGTGTAAGGTAGGTAGCAAGTTATATAAATTGTGCATTACTGCAAAATTTTATACATCTTAGGGGGGCATAATAAACAAAAGTATCTTAAGTAAAACTGACTATAGCAGCATCCCATTTTCTATAACTATTTTCTTGTGGAACTATTATCTTTTTAGCATTCTATGTTATACAATATTGGAGACTGTTCTGTTTTTTCAAAGAGATCGGTATCTCTGGATGACAAATATGTAATAATCTGGGATAACTTGTAGGTCAATATGAATTACTTGCTTGTGTAATATGATGTTAAAGAAATAAATGTAAACAGCTTGAAATAGTAAGTGCCATCTTGTGCTTTTCCTTTTGTCAATGATGTGTTTATTCAACCTTCAACCCCTTGTTAGAGTCAATAAAGATAAGGTGAGAAGAAAGAGGGGGCTTCTCTGTGAAGTCTTCTGCTTCAGTATATAATATCACATCCAAGTGTGAAGCCCAAGGAAATGATGTCTGTGCATAGTGTGGGTTCCAAGACTGTCAATAGTAGTGTCAGTCATTTACATGTCTAATTGCCTCATCAGTGTTTGCAGAAGGAGATTTTCTGCCTCCCAAGACATTGGAAAACAGCTGCAACTGTACATTTCTATCATTTCAATTAACAATAGAAATGGAAAACAATTTGCTTTCTTTTTCTGTATTACTTACATTTCATATTTAAAGTAATAAAATGGGGGAGAGGTTAACTGTCCCTGATCTCATATTCACTACTGTAATCTCCAGCTCTGACAACTCCAGAAACATTGAAATACAGTACATAGGATCCTGTTATCAGGCCTATCGAAATGATGGAAACAATGATGGAATGTAATAGATTACTCTCATTGGACAGATTTCCAAAATAATGGAATTTGTTGGGTGTAAGTAGTATTCATGTATTGTCTCATGCAGTCAGGTTCCTACTGGCCCACTGGTGGCACTATGGCAGGAACCTCCATCCCTGGTGTTTTTAAGAAGCAAATGCTGTGGAAAAAGAGGGCCACATTTATTAAACTGGCCACGCCAGTTTGCGCATGTACTTTCCGCATAAATACGTGTGCAAAGTGCTTACACATGTATTTATGAAGTGTTTGCACCAGTTCTGGGTCACAGCTGCACTATGTCTGTTATGTGCAGATAGCACCCTCAGAGGTGTGTGTTCAGCTCACCCCACAGTGTGATGGTCCACAGTCCTCTGGTATCAGCCTTGGTGCACGAAAAAGCAAAGACCACCGCCGGGTCCCAAATCAGCAAAAGGTACAAGGAATCTCGGCACTCACTGAGCACCAGGTTTGGTTATGATCAGTGACTGTCATGACTAACGCAGAGGCGTTGAACGCGTCACATCTTTTAAGCTGTTAAAAACTGCATGTTGTTGGTGAATTGTGAATAAGAGGAAGAAAATTTAGTTAAACCAACCTGTTGCTTCATGGAGTTCCGAGATGCCTTGTACCTTTTTATAACATAAAAACGGGCGCCCGAAAGAAGGTGGTTAATTATTTTGTAATGGGCAGATCATATGGGGCTTGATATAATGAAGTCCATGGGGGGGGTGAAGGGGCTGTTTTAATGTATCATGGTAGGTGAGTGGGGTTCTTATATATGATCCATGTGGGGGAGTGGCGCTAATAATTAAATACCATGGGGAGATGGGGCTGTATAATAAAAACCCTGGGGGCACTTATAATATGAATCCATGGGGCGCAGGTGATTCAAATCCTGTGGGTTAAAAGGGGAAACTGACATAAATGAATCCCATGGTCGGGCTTGTATATAATATACCTATAGGAAGCCGGTGGTATTAGAACACTTACTAAGCTCTCTGTGTGTAAAAACTCAGAGCATATGTAGTGTTATTTTCAAAGTCCTCAGTAGCACGATCTTACCCCAGGGCCCAATTTGATGTGGTAATATTTGCAGTGTTCATTTCACATGAAGCCAAAAACCAGTGTGAACAGATCCTAGCAGTATGCCCTTATGAAGAATCAACCTTCGTGCTTGCGAGGATAACCATAACATTATTGGTTTACTGTTAAAAATAATGTACGAGTACCTATGGAGGGACACAGACTCGCAAATACGCCAAACTACCGCCAAGATGTTTTTCTTCAGGACACTAGGTCTCAGGAAACAGGGGCCGTGAAATCCAGGTGTGTATATACAAATAAAGGATGAGCAATCTGAAGAAAACCTGCAAAACACCCACCTGGACTTCGACTCAACATGAGGAAAATTGTGGGTGGGCAGGTGGGCTTAGGTTACAGCCTCACATCTATGCATGGGTCCTTGAAACTTAATGTGTCCATTAAAACTGTTGGGTAACAAGACTAAAAGGGTTTGGGCCACTTACATCATTGCTTTTGTATTGTTTTGTTTAAAAGTGTGAGGGGCACGGGGTATTGAGTGAATTGTACTATATAAGAAGGTCTGAACCACTTTATTTATATGTAAATTGGAGCCTCTAGTCTTTTACCTCATCATCCAGAAATTCTTGACAATAAAATGGCTGCAGATGGAGTGTCATATAACCAATAGCTCTGCCAGGACCTTGATCTTCATGAATACTATCATAAGGCCCTGGCAGGGTGATTGCTCATGAACAGATAGAGATCCCATGATTCTCCATTTGTGGCCATTTAATGGTCAGGAATGGCTGGCTGATGAGTTAAAAGACAAGAGGCTTTGTTCGGGGGGGGGGATTTCTTGGCCATTACTTTGCCAATCCTAGGCCAAGGATTTCCAGAGGATCTATTGTGTTTAGATGAGGGACTCGGTGCTGTCCATTTCATTGGTTTTATTAGTGTTAACTGTGTTTCATCAAGAACCTCCTTTACTTGTTTAATGTGTGAACAGGGACTTGTCATACTAAAAAATATTGCTGGCTGAATGAGAGTGAAGAACCCACAGAAGGACCATAGCAGCAGATTTAGTCTTTCTCTTTCTTAGTTTTCTAGTTTGTCTATTCCTTTTTTGTCTCGTTTCTAGTCTAAATTAAGTCTAAGTTGGACTCTCTCTTTTGTGTTATTGCACCTGTCTAACATTGCTGCTCCCCTATTTTGCTCCCCTGTTTTGCGCAAAATAGTCCTCACAGTTGTCCGATAATTCCCCCCCCTCTCTTTATATATAATGGTTTTTGTTATAATATTGTCTGGCAGACTGCAAAATCAACCCAAAATGATCATTTGTACCTATTTCATCACTCCAAAATTGCAATAACAATTGTTCAATAACACATCTCTACTCCAAATAATACTACAATAAGTACTATATGTCCCACAAAAACAAACCCTCTTTTCCAGGTGCTCCTGCGACCATGTGCCCCAGGGTTGCAGGAGCACTTGTGCCTCTCTGGTGCCCCCCTCATCTTTGCAATGCACGCGTTCCAGCGGTGGTCCGCATGCCTGGTGCGCACATTTCCAACTCCTAGTGGTGTTGCGCGTTGATCATGTCTACACTTTAAATGGCCAGCCAAACGTTGATTAATTGGTGCTTGGCCGGCAACCTTTCCCATTTAAATCCCTTGCCCCTTTTCTGTGTCCCCTGCCACAGTGTCTAGGCCCTAAGAATAGCTTGTTTCCTGATGCTATACACGTGATTCATTTGAATTCCCTGTTGTGATCCCATTTCTATTTTGACTGTTGCTACTACGGTCTGCCTACCTTTGAATCTTTTGCCTTGCTCATGACTGTGATCCGGTACCGACTGTCCTCCACCTCCTTCCTTTGTCCCGATCACGATCTGATCATCACATTTCTGTACTAATGCCTTGGCCGCACCCCCCCCCCCCGAGTAAATCTGGCTGTTGAGCGACTTATGGTATGCCCCCAACATCAAGGTTAACCCGCTTATGGGGCAGGCTCTGGTGTGAAAACCGGCTGTCACTTAGACTCCCAGGGTGTCCGGCTACGCCATCGCTTGCCCGTAGTATCAGTGGGTCACTACCCGACTGACCTACACCCTTAACCAGCTTACCGAGACAAAAAAAATAAAAGTTTATGCCACCTTGGAAGACAGCGATGCAAAAACAATCCATAGATTTTTCCTATACTAGGATTTCTTGTGGAAATTGAGTTAAATGTCGAATAATATCTAAGTATCGTATCCACTTCATTGTACTGACCGCTAAATAAAAATAGTATGTTTATATTAGTTTTATTCTGCGATAGGGAACACCAAAAAAATAAAAATGCAAAATTTCAATTATAAATTGAATGCTTTTTTACTTCTCCACCACCAAACAAAAGTTAATAAGGTTTCAAAACAGGCATACCAACCCCAAAATGGTATCACTGGAAAAATGCATCTTATCCTGCAAAAAATTGCCCACACATGGCACCCAATGAAAAACGAAAACTAAAATGTTCGCCTAGAAAAGGGCTCCAATAAGGAAAGTAAAATGCTCTGATTCTATAGGTACAATTGGCAGCTGCTGGTGCCGCCCCCAAACAAATCCGTCCACAGGTCTCCGTACTAGCAGAAATTGCAATGTAACAGAATTTTAAGATGGATTTTTTCTTTTTATCCTTTGCCAAAGTGTACATTGCATGCTAAATTAATATGTTACCGGCAAATTGGAAATCCTAAATTTCATCTCCATCTTGTTTTAAATACTTTCAGAAGCGCAAAGAGGGTTGAAAAACTGCTCAAAGCAGGTGTTAATACGTATGAAAGGTGTACTTTTGAAAATGGGAGGATCCATAGGGGGGATTCTAATAATTTATATTTCAAACTCTCTTTGTTTGCAATTCAGTTTTTTTGTTTTAAAACGCAAGACAAAATAACTCGGGCTACACATGTATACCTGTACACATGATACAAAAGGTCAGCAATCATGGCCATCTGAAGATATTCAATCATGTAAACCATTGTCCATTTTTTAACGTCTTTACTGTTGACCTCTTCGCATAATACAGAATAAATAACTTGGATATACATAGTTTGGTATAGGTTTTCTCCTCATTTTCATACTTGGTTTGTGGTTTACCCTTGGATAAGCTGAAAGGGTATTCTCCGTCTCGGCATTTCACATTTCAGTTTCACTATCTTCCATATATACAACGCATTCTTCAATTGGATGTTAGTAAAAAAATGTTTCGTGTGAAGATAATTTTCCCATAAACATAGCCATAGAATTGTGCTCCTTATAAACGAGATAGGCTTCCTCGGTTTACGACCACGTGACATTTAGGCAGTCAGTGGCCATGACATGCGCTATTGAGCCGTGCCTGACTCCATGGCTTCAGCATCATCACTACCAGATGGTCTGTGGGCCATGTAGTAATTCTCAGTATCTCATATACAAAAACTTGTTGTTTTATTTGTCATATCCTTCAGCGAGGGTGGCCGTATCCGAGGAGCTATCTCGTTTCTAAGGGACCATTCACTACTTTATGGAAATTATCTCACCAGAACATTTTTTTTTAATAACACTTAAATTTGAAGCGCAACAATGTTTTCTAATGCAGATTTATCAAACCTGAATTTGACTGCCCATTACGGGAGAATTAGCTTTAAGTAAAGTGAATTCTAACGGCGTTAAGTAGCGAGCAGTGTTATCATGGGTTGGCTCCGTTACTGTGTTGTTGTCATTGGCAGATTGTCTTTAGCTAACTCTAATGCAGCGAGCCTATTTATTTTCCGACTCTATGTGTGGGCATAAAGTGGTTTGACCCTGTTGTTGTTCAGAATGTATTCTCCATGTGACGCAAAGTTTGCATAAATTGTGGTAGGCATGTGTGAGGAACAACTTTAAAGTTTCCATGTGGTATAGTCTCAGATCCTTTATCTTTTTTTCCATGTGGTCAGGAATTGTGCGCAACCATCTGCCTCAAAAGAGGTAACAATGCAGCGGCCAGGAGTGCGTGCGATTTTATTTTAAACAGATCATTCAAAGTTCGAGTCTTTAAAATTTCTTTAAAATCCTGCTGTACACTGATGATTATTAAAAATCTTAAATTCTAAGTTTGGTCACGTTATTCTATTATAATTGTAGTGTCAGGTAGATAACATTATCAAAGGACCAAAGGAACTACCAAAAAGTCCTCTACCTTTGTGGGTCGACTCGCATAAGAATGGAATAGGTTTGGCAGCCAATCTCTGTAGGTCTTTCTTAAAGCCAAAATATTTCATGTGTTTAGAGAGGTAAATTTTGAACTGATTGGAACATTGGCAGAGATTTATTATGGTGCCACATATGGAGGTTGCAAACTAACTATCCTTTGCAAAATTTCTGTCATATATTATAAAGAGCAAGACACGGTGGGTGAACTATCCCGATATCACAACTGTTACCAGAAATAGTGGCTTCAATCCCATTTCAGTTATCCTTCCTATATGTTAATCTTCAATTTGGTAGACCCACTCGCCTTGGTCCATAAGTTCTCTTGGCATAGTGGGAAGCAGAAGGAATTATTCTTCTTAGGGAACTATCTCAATCCCTAATACCCACACAGTCTGTTTAGTGCTTTGAACTAACATAGATGTAGTGGAGTGGTTTAACGGTTTACAGTAGTTGGACGGGTTAAATTGGGTTTTGGTTAGGCAAAAACGCTGGCATGTTGGCAGTTAAATAACTGCAGCACATTGTGCCCCATTTGAGGATGGGAGAGGGGAGAGTGGTCCCTAAAATGGCCTGGTTTTAAAGTGTAAACCTCTATTGGTTTGCACTGATGGGGGAACACAGGGATGAGGCTTTAGCTTTCTTGGACCAAACGGTTAACAGTGGGGACAAGTTAGTGGGGACAAGTTTGAGGAAACTGAACTGCATTATTGTTAATTAGTGTAATAAGTAAGGGGACCCTTAATGACCACAACATATGGGTTAGTCAAAAATCATCATCCCCAAGACACTTTTTTAATTCAGTTATTTTTGTTAGAAACCTTCTCACCTTAGGTCTAACCACCAAATCAAAGGTTTGCATACAAAATGGAATTCTTTTATATTGTTCCATTTTAAATCAAAACACTTTAATTATTTCAATGTTTTTATAACAGAACTAAAAGAACCAGGTTGAACACAAGATGATTTCATCCCTAGCAATTGTTCTTTAGGATTACAATGATACCTTATTTACTTGAGGACAATATTTTCAGAACCTAAGCAACAGAGCGTGCCTTACTTTCTTTATTTTCCATTTTATAAGCAGAAAAAAGATAAAAAAACAAAAGAGTCTTTTTGTCATTATATGTCAGTTTTTATCATGTGAAGGTTAGAGGAGAGGAAATATGTATGGAGGAACAGTGATAAAATAAAGCTTTTACAGAGAAAGTCATACACTGTATAATTGGTGCAATCATTAAATCCTGGAGGTTTTATTGTAAATGCGGTCTAATTTCATTACAAAGCTACAGCAAATCTTAAACTTTATTCATCTTTATTTGTTTAATAAAGTTTATTAATATTTGTGTGGAAAAGAAACAACAAGCATTTTCCCCCCGCCCCTTTTTGAGCGGTCAAATGATCATTTAAAGATTGTATGGAATTAACCTACTAACCTTCAGTGACTTTCGCTTCACAAAATAAACATTCATATATTCTATATGTTCTACTGGAAACAGGCCTGCACTGTTAAATATTGGTTTCATTTATTTTCCCTTTTGTTGACATTGGTAATATAAGCTATACCAAATTTGATTTATGAACGGCATTTTTTTAGGTTATCAAAAACTAAAGTAGAAGAATGTCATTTGGGCAACAGATAATAGTTCTTTGGTAAAAAAAAGCCCCGAATGTTGATAAACATGGGCCATAAAACCTTTAATATATATGACCAACCTTGAGGACCCTATTAATTCCCTGTCACCAGTAGAGTATCATCAGTTTTTGAATGTAGAATAGACTATGATAACTAAATCCATAAAACTGTACGTAAGTAACAGGCACCTCTTACATTTAGATACCGAGCAACTGCTTGTTCAGCTACAAATTAATTTGTCAAGACTTCCCCCCCTACAGTTTTGTCAGTGTATTGTGGAAACAGTGGGGCACATTACTTACTGTCCGAGTCCCAATCCCCGAGGTGTGTTCCCCAACGTCCTGCCTATGACCCCCCTATCACGTAGAGATTGTGGCCGATATCCTGCATGTGTCTCTTCCCCACTCAGGTGTCCACCGGGGAGTTCACCTTCTTCTTCCGGTGCAATGTACGTGCCTTGGGCTTGCAAACCACAATTTAATGATTTTAAATCCCCGCGCTTGTCTGAATATCCGTCTGATCATCACCGGCCAATGCGGCCAAAATCCGACGATTGCAAACAAAAACCTTCTAAAGTGGTGCACAATTGGAATTGGCGGATATTTTGACGATAGTGCGGTCCACAGATCCTTAGTAAATGGCCCCAATGTTTCTGTAGGAATAAAATAAAAGAAATATTTAACGATGCTGTTATGGGAACAAAAATACAATGGAGAAAGGGGAGGGCAGGGATGACAGTGACTTTAAACTTAGACCCAACCCATCTGTCCCTACCTGCTTTCCTATTCTAATCCCTGATGGTAGGTACTAGTCAACATTCCCTTGTGCACACAAAGTGAATTACAGATAATAAAAAAACAGGGCAAACAAACACAGAAGAAATCATACCAATATGGGTCAAAACAGAGGCAAGCAGTAAGGAATCAGAGACAAGCACCAGATGGTCAGAACACAGGCAAAGGTCAATAGATCAAGAGTCCAAAAATAACACACTCTCCATAATAAGACCTTCAACAAGTCCTGGGACCTGGGCTCATCATAATCTTAGATGTAATAGATCATTCCCAGAGAGTGTTTGTAATACTTCTGTGACATCCACCACATCCAATAACTTGAGTGGAGGAATGTGAGTGAGAAGAACTCTCGGTCCATCACAACTAGATTAAAGGAAATCGCCATCAAAATAAGCATAAAAAAACCAAGGACACTAGTCACCGGTCCAGGCACCTGTAATCTTTCATATTTTAAACCATAGGCCTGCTTCCTTTAAAGAGTTTGTCAAAGCTACAGTGTGGAGGGGATCTGGTATCAGCCCTTTTAATAGCATATTTTGTTTAATGTTTATTTTACAAGGAGGAGACCAATGAATTAACAAATAAAACGAAGATCACCCACAGTCACAGTGCCTCGGGATATATGAATAGGTACTAGAGATGTAGCGAGCACAAAATGCTCGGGTGCAGTGCGTTTATCCTCGAGCCGACATTTCCCGATGACTCGATGCTCGTTCGCGAGTAAACGAGCCCTCAATTGAATCAATGGGAGGACACCGAGCATTTTTCAGTAAAATTACAAAACTGAACGAGCCACATGAAAGCACACCGTGCAAGAACAGATTGCATATGTTCGGGCAAAACAGTCTGCGATCGTTCCGGAGACACGCCGTGCAGAACGGTGTCTCTCGCAAAGTATTTGAGAAACATAGTGTGGAAGAACAACTTGCAGATGTTTGAAACATCTGCAAGTTGTTTCTTCACACATATGTGTTCTTCAAATGACTATTGCAGGAGGAACAACCGTTCTGCGCGCGTTGTCCTCCGGGAACTCCTGCGATCTGCTCCGGAGACACGCGTGCCGAACGGTGTTCCTCCGCAATAGTAGTTTTGAAGAACCATAGTGTAGAAAGAACAACTTGCAAGATGTTTGCCAAAACATTGTTACAATGTTTCCTTCACACATGTTCTTCAATACTATCTGGCGAGAACACCGTTCTTGCACTCTGGCACTCCGGAACTGATCGCAGATGTTCCAACGAAACATCTGCAATTATTCTGGCACTGTTTTCTTTCACTGTTTTCTTCGCATTAAATAGATTTCGCTAAATTAAATTGTTTTCAATGCTATCTTTCTTTACTTTGTTTTCTCACTTATTTTATTTTTTATTACATGCTCGTATCTCTCGATAGCAGGAACACAATACTCGTCGCGCAGTCTCGCAACGAGCGGTCGAAGTATGCTAATACTCGACCGAGCATCCAAGCTCGGACCGGAGATACTCTCTCATCACTAGAAGGTCCCTGGTTTTATCATGCTTAACTTTTGATAGTAGATTTGTCTTACTACCTTTATCCTTTCCAGAACAACGTTGACAGCAGATGATATGTGTGCTAGAATAAATAAAAATTCATCGGAGTGAAATAGGCATGTTCACACACAAATGTTGCAGAATGGTTATCTTCCAACACCACCTTTTGGGAAGCCTTATCACGCCCTTTACGCTTTCTCTATCTAAAAATAAGTTTAATTAGGGCCAACCTCTTCTTTTAAGTGATGGTTCCTGTGAAACCATTACAACATATAGCAAACAGAATATTACATGGTGTGACAGTGAAACCATTTTCCCCCAATGCTTTTTCTGAGTCTACATTGTTAAAAAGTTACAAGACAACCACTTTAAACTCTCCAGTCCCAATTAATAAAAGGTCATGTTGGCTTGTACAGGTAATAAGGTTTCATTGGTGGCTCTCCAGAACATTTGTTTTTCTCCTAGCGTGCGGTACTACCTAGTAAACATATATTTAGTCTCTTACAAGTCTTCATAACTTTGTACCCTGTACCTGGGAAAGAGATAATAAATAGAAAGACATTTGCCACCCAGAAGTTTTACCGTGCTGTGATTGATTCATAAAACGTCATTCTGTCTACTAAAACTCAATGATATGGTTCAAAATTATGTTAAGTGCCATGAACTGTTAAGAATATTGAAGGCTCAGAAGACTACATAAGGGAGTTGAATAGTATGGGAAGAACTAGAGATGTCTCCTTTTTTTGTATCTCTCACTCTGTTAAGACTAGAAGCATTGGGCAAAATGAGTAAAATTGAATGTGAAATATGAGTGTGTGAATATGTATGCGATTCATATAGGACCATGTTACAATCATTTTGACTTCATTCTAAGCATCCATAAAGAAACAAAGAGTGATTTTTTTTACATCGTAGCTTGCCCACACTGTGGTTCAATACCGAATGGTGGGGGCCCATACAGGCAGAAAGAAATGGTTATCCATTATAACATTTGACCTTATAGTTTGGTGTAATAATACCTATTTGCTACATTATGATCAAAAGATACATATCTATGTGTATATATGTTAGGTGTGTGCATATAGCTTTATGTATTGTCCCTTAGAATAAATTTTACATGGGGAATATGTAATAGTGAACAATTCATAAATCCAAATGAATCCTCCCAAAAGATTAATAGTAGAATATACTCCTCAAAAATCATTATACAAGGCCTAATAAATTATTGATCCAATATATCTATAAAAATAAGAGCCCTCAAATATGTTATGGTTTAAATAAAATACATAAAGTTGTGCTTACCTTCCGTGCTACCATACACTCACTATGTTATCCACGCCCTTTGCCCCCTAACACTGCTACGATGGGTTTTATTGGCAGTATAGACTGATCTCTCCCCTGATGCTTGCTTTGTCATCCCCAGCTTTACTTTTAAGTCTGTATTTGTAAAAAAAATAGATATAATAGTTTGGTGCTGGCTATATACTACAGGGGTCTTGCTGGCTATATAACTGAGGCGTGTGACCATAGCATTTCCCACCCTGGCTGATGCACGAGTCCAAGGTTTTTCCAAGTTTTTGGTGGGGAAATTATGGGTCTTGGGCTTATAGTCGAGTCAGGTTACTGATAGTATATATGGTATTACCCCCTCAGATGGCAGAAAGATAGATTGAGCACTTAGTATGGCCAATCTTTTGTTCTTTCTAATGTATACACCCCCACTGATGTCTATTAGCGTGTTTTTGCCCCCTTCTCCTTATTCAGAACGAATGCATTCTGGAGATGTGTTTGTGAAATGTGCATTGTAGGGAATGTTTGGGGAGAGATACTGTAGCTGTGGGTCAAATGCTTGTTCCCCCTTTCTGCTCTTTTCATGAGTATAGTAAATGTTTAGTCTCAAAATAGTGGAGGGAGTATGGGTAAAGTTTTGTAGAGAGCCATTTTACAATACGCAAAATTTCACATGTGGTGGCCAATTCTGGTAGATAATCAAAGCCTTTCCCCCAATCATGCTAGGGCAAAATGGTGTCCAACGATGAGGGTCAATACACATGTTGAGATTGATTTCTATAATACAAAAAATAATCTTTTGGTCAAAGTACATACCCTCATAGAACCACCTATCTACTGCTGCTTGATATTGGATCTGGGAAGGTTACAAACAATTGCTCATATTGAAAATGTGTGTTAGATAGCGTGCCAAAAATAAAACCAAGAAATGCTGGGACTGCTAAAAACGATCGGACTGGCAAACCTTGTGGGTATTCACTTACCGTATTTTTTGGGACAGAATTAATGAAGGTTTAATGATGAAACTGTACAGTAAGCGTTCTATAATATCAGGTCTCTGGTCATGAATCAAAATAAACAGCTATTTTAATTTGATTTAAGTGTATGGAATATAGTTTAACAGTGTTATTCCAAGACAAAATCATACATACAAATTCTTTTAACTGTCTCCTTCCTAAATTTTCAATAATACAAAAGATCACCTTGGAAAAGATGAAGTTATTCCCCTGTTTTGTGATTTATCAAGTTTTGGGGTTATAGGACAGAAGACATATAAACTGTCCTGTAAGACAGTGGTTTGTTTCATGTTATCAGCTTGGCCTCTGCAGCAACATTTTATAACGTAGCTAAACAATACAATCAAATAAAAGGTGATCAAACATCAATCTCAGATACATCAAACTGTGTCTGCCAGGGTTTGCCTTAGCGATGCATGGTGGATAGTATTACTTGTCTCAGCCCTTCACAACAATCACAAAGGGACAGTGTAGAAAACTCAGACTTATGGTGAAGGTTGGAATTACAGATGCATTTTCAAAAGACTTACACTGTCCCTAGCGAGTTTTCAACCACTGAAGGGTTATGACATTAGCCCCTTCCAGAGTAAGTGGGATACAGTAGTTGGCCCTTGAACAGATAATTTTTATTTTTTGTCAGTTACCATCTCTAGAATTCATTGTTTTCTGTTATGAGGTACATAAACATGGGGATAACAACAATGCATCATAAGCCTTAAGCTTTATCAATGCAATCATGTTAGACTATTTAGATGACAATGTGATTTTAATAACTTCGGAACATGGAGCTTTTTCCTGAATAGCTCATAGTTATATACTGTAAGGTTGTCTGCCGGGATACACAAAAAAGTTAAAAATGTATTGCATTTGTCAGGAATAATTAAAGAAAAAGTTATTAAAAACCATAACATTATGGGAGAGAAGTTCCTGTGATCTCCACACGTATATATATATATAAATATAAATGCATTATACACAACACTATAAATGGTATGAATATATGATATATCATATAACTATATATCATATCATATAAACCTACATAACAAGTAAATTCATCCATTACACCAAACAATGATGAAGAATTGTATTAATATCAAGTAGAAAAGTCCATAAAAACATAGTACACAGAGGGAAACACCTACAGGGGATCAGCAATCAAAGTTTTGTACTTGGAAATAAATAACTCTAGATTTATAATCATTTAATATTAAGTATCCATGTAAACGTGACCAAAGAGTGGCAGAGAAAAGAGCTATATCAATATCCTTTGTCCCAGGGGCAATAATATTATATAAATTTTTTTTCAAGTGTTTTTAAATCCTAAATTGTCCCATATTCACAATCCATTACCTCCACAGGTGTTGGGTATTAAGTAATGAATTCACACCATGGCTGCTGGGTTTGCCCCTATATAAAAAAAATACTCTTAAAAATGGTAGAAACCTGGGCAGCTCTGCAGCAACAATTGTTTCAGCATAACCAATGTTTATAAAAACCAAAAACTCAGTGGGTTGGTTAACTAGAGTTTCAACTGGGCCTCCCTCCACCTACATGTAACCTTTAACCGCCGCCATTTCTACACCTATAATAAATTTGAGATGGGCTTTTTTTTTTATTAGGGCACAGCACATGTGAAAAGCATTAAAAACTGAGCCCACAAGAAAGTATGTTTGTTTTTTCACCAATTTCACTGCATTTGGTAATTTTTTTCTCATCTCTTCCAGCATGAATGATAAATATAAAATATGTCACCAAGCAGTAAAATTTGTTTACTAGAGAAAACAGCCCTCATACAAGTCTTTTTTTTTTAATAAAAAAATAAAAGTAGAGATATTTGAAAATGAGGAGAATGGAAAATGGAACCAATAACAAAAAGGGCCAAGCCGTTAAGGGGTTTAAAACGTCATGTATCTACTACACACACAATAAAAATAACATTTTTCCATACATAGTACGACGTGCCCCAAATAGACATATAATTAAAATAGACCATGTAATAGACACATGTCTATTACATAAATTCCTCACCACCGCATAATATATAATGCATGTTTTTATGAAGGGGGGGATATCTACAATGTATAAACATACAATACTGAACATACATGCTGTACATACATACCACATATACATTACTGAACATCAAATGTACATACCATACCATAAATTACTGAACAACATGCATTTAGAGAATTGGTACAGCTCTGGAGAAGTCCTGGAGATGTGCGTGGGAAGTTCAAATTAAGGGAAGGAAATAATCCAGATCACTACCAGATCAAAGAGCATGGGTTGGATAATAGACTGAGATGAGAGAGGGACGAAGGGGGAGGTGCAGCATCATGCAGAGCTTTGTGGATGAGGGTTATTATTAACTTACACTGTATTTGTAAGGAGACGGGCAACCAGTGCAGTGACTGGAACAGAATGGAGAATCGTGTAGCATTGGCACTGAAAGACACGCTGACTACTGTATTGAGAATAGATGATGTACAGAGAGAGTTTAGTAAAGTGGAAAGACCGATTTGTAGAAAGTCACAGAGTCTAGACGAGGGTGAATCAAAGCAACAAATAGTGTTTTATAGATTTCGATTGTAAGAAATGGCCGGATTCTAGAAACATGTTTTAAGTGCATCCAGAAAGAGCGAGCAACAGATTGAATTTACGGGCAAAGGAGAGTCAAAGGTGGGTGAGCCGCTGTTATTAGCAGAGGAAAGAGCTTTCTGCCTGGAGTAAGACAAAAGAGTGTGGCAGAGGGACGGGGGTGCCACCCACAGCACCCGCATGTACTCTGTGTGCTGCACGTGGGGTGCGTGTGTAAGAGCAGCACACGGCACAGCCTTGGGTCAGTAGTTTGTCCTACCCTCTGTGACCGCAATCGTTATTCCCATGAAAGAAAATGTTAAAAATTTAAACCCCTAGTGATGTTTACAAATAAAGATAATTTTTACCCAGCATGGACTTGATGGTCACTATAAAATTCCAGTGTGTGGGCGGGTTCTCTAAGAAGACATTCATGACACGTCACTCCATTTCACGGATCGAGGGCCACACCCGTGACCCTATGGGAGCTGCCCCAGCTTCAAACTTACCTCTCAATGCTCCGTTTCCGTCCGGGCCTCAGAGATTAAAAGCCAGCGCATAGGTTGCCCACTTCCGGGTTGACTATATAATCCGGGGCTCCCATCATTCCCCGCCGGATCTTCAAGCCATTTCTTGTGAGTGAAAGACCTCCTGCATTCCAGTGTTCCTGTGCTCCTGAGTGTTCGGTTTCCGTTCCTGTGGTTCCTGCATTGCAGTTCACTAATCCTGGTTCCCGTGATCCTGCTCCTGTGTTCCTGTTTCTTGACTTCCAGTCTTTTACTGTGTTCCTGTTCTGTGCTTGCTCCCGCGTTCCTACCATGAGTTTCAGTGTTCCTTCATTGTGTTCTCTCCGCGTCACCCCGGCTCAGACTGTGTCCTGCCTTACACCTTGGCTGCCACCATGGGCTAGTTAGACCTGTGGAAACGACCTGGTGGCCACCCCGCTGCAGCAAGATCATCCAGCTTTGCAACAGGCTCTGGTGAAGATCAGGTGCCACTTAGACTCTGGTCCCTAGTACCATCTCCAGCGGTGGTCCGGAGGGTCCACAGACCCAGAACCTTGACAGTAAGATCCGGCCATGCACCCCGCCAATGACCCATGTTGGTTACTGGCTGATCTTTTCCAGCGTCGTCAGTCTAGAAGAAATACTAGGCCAAGGTGTCATCGTGCTTCAACACTGCTTGACTCCCACCACCAGATCGGGATCCTGTGACCTACTCCGGCAGGAGTTCCGTGACTACTCCTGCCGACTTCTCCAGTCATCCTGGCTTGTCTACTGGGCGCAGAAGCAGGACTCCGACTTTCTATGCCTGATAGAGTTTCCACAGACCCCGAACTCTGACAATGATCCACCAGCCCAGATGAGCTGAAATGTGGTTAGAATATCGGGTACATGTTTTAACATTTCTTTTAGCTTCTGAACATTTTACTAGTATCTGACATAGAAAGAGCGATGAGACAAATCAGAAATGACATATAAATTTCATGAGATGCCTATTACGCACAATGACAGTCAGTTCTACCTAATCAGTGGTCGCGAACCTATGGCACGGGGCCAGAGGCGGCACTAAGAGCCGTTCTGTGGGCACCCGGGCCATCGCCCAGCGCACCAGACAGGACTCAAAGATTCTTCCTGCAGTTCCAAAAACACTTAAAAGATGCTGCCTTTCGTCATATTTGATACCTACTTTGCTACTTTGGACTGTAGAAAGGGGAGAATTAGACAAGGTCCGAATTATCTTTGGAGGACCTCCTGCTGGCCCCACGTTTCCTGTGTAAGAAGGACATGGAAAGAAGCTAAAATGATGCAAATTTTCCATCTTTCTACTGTGAGTCTGTCCTCAGGATGGCCAATATGATTGAAAGTTGTTGAACCGGGAGCAATAAGTTACTGCTTTATTTTTTTAGTGGCACCTCGCGGTCAATAAGGGGGTTGTGGTTTCAGTTGGCAATCGGCCTCTAAAAGGTTCACCATCACTGTCCTAATCTTGTTATTCCACAACACACTGCTAGATCTGCTGTGCCTTCCTCCCCTTCCCCCGATAAGAACTTATTGCCTGTAGCTAGTAGTTCTCCTCACACTGCTGCAACAGGAACTTAGTGTCGTGTATTGTAAGAGCTCTGTCCTGGATTGCAAGAGGAGGGCTAGAGGCAGAGAACAGAAAGAGAAAGTCAGCTCCACAGTCCTCAGAAACAAGATGGCTTCCCTGACCAAAAACAAAAGTTAAAGGGTGTGGTCTAGGGGCAAATGAATTGTGACACTAGGAATAGAAACAGGTCGACTTATATCGTGAAATGCTGTATTTTGTTAATGACAGTGAAATTAGAGTGTGATATGTTGTTAACCTGAGTAAGTTTAAGAAAATGTCTTTGTGGAATACCCCTTTAAAACCAGAGGTTTTCATAGTCCATATACAAAGACACATATACATGTTCTGAAATTTAACTGCAATTGACAAATGCTGCAGTACCTAAACACCTAGAAACCCCTTAACCCCTCCCGAAGCGCGCCGTACTAGTACGCGTTGCGCCGGGTCCCGGTGCATGGAGAGCCCTCTCCATAGCCGGTAAGTCTTTGCTGCATATTGTTTCACGGTGATCGCCGCAGGCATGCTGCCGGAGGGCTCAAAAGATGGCGCGCATGTGCGCCGCCATCTTGCCGAGGATCGCCGCCCCGATGACGTCACGGGGAGCGGTGTGATCCGTTGCCATGACAGATTCGGGTCTCACGAAGGCCCGAAGTAGTCTCGTTTCAACCATATCATTACAAGTGCTTCAGCACATTGTAATGAATGAGGAGTAAAATCCCATATACCTCCATATGAGTATGGCAGTATATGGTAGGATCGATCAGACAACCTAGGGTTAAAGTACCTAGGGAGTCTGAAAAAATAGTAAAAGTAAAGATAAAAAAAGTTAAAAAAAAAATATAATAAAAAACACTAAAAATCAAATCACCCCCCTTTCCCTAGAAATGATTTAATATTAATAACATAAAAATCATAAACACATTAGGTATCGCCGCGTCCGAAAATGTCCGATTATCAAAATATAATTCGGTTTTTCACTGGTTTAACCTCGTAACGGAAAATAGGAGTCCCAAAGTCAAAATGAAATTTTTTTGCCATTTTGGAAATATAAAAAATTTATAAAAGTGATCAAGGCGCACAGTCCTAACAATGATAGCAATGAAACGCCATCCAAAGTCGCAAAAAATGACACCACCACCAGCTCCGTACACCAAGTATGAAAAAGTTATTGCCACCAGAAGATGGCAAAATCAAAAGAAAATTGTACAGGAGGTTTTTAATTTTTTTTAAATGTATGAAAAACACTTTTAAAACCTATACAAAATTTGGATCCACGTGATCGTCGACCACCCAAATAATAAATAGACATGTCATTTGTGGCACACAGTGAAAGCGTAAATCCAAGCCCACAAAGAAGTGTCGCAAATGGTTTTTTCACCATTTTCACACTGCATTTGGAATGTTTTTTTCCCGCTTCCCAGTCGCGCCATGGAATATGAATACGTCACTACGAAGTGCAATTTGTAACGCAAAAATAAGCCATAACAGAGCTCTTTTTGTGGAAAAATAAAAAACTTATAGATTTTTGAATGTGGGGATGTGAAAAATGGAAGTGAAAAACTAAAAAAGGCCAAGTCGGTTAAGGGGTAAGCACAATGGAGGAAAGGTTTTTTGGTTTTTAAATTGCTTCTTTTAACACTATGAACCTAACTGATTCTTAAAGGGTATCCCACAAGAAAAGTTTTTTTAAATGTACTCCTGATAACAAAAAAACACATTCACAATTTTCAATGTTATTAACAAAGATCCAGCAATTTACACGATTAATTCCAACTGTCTCTATCAGTCCTGGTGTACACACAATTTCTCTCGCCCCTGGACCTGAAATCTTGAGTTTAGAATCAGCAGCCATCTGCTCTTCTTTCTGACACTGCACAAAGCTGAACTGCTCCTGCAGCGCCACCCCCTTCTCTCTTTCTTCTATGTGTCAGATACTAGTGATGTTCATAAGCTAAATGAAAGTGTATAAAAACCTGTACCTGATAATCAAGCCATTGTCAGCACACAGAACTAGAGGGATCATAATTTGTCTGCTTGAGGTGGCCATCAGTCTGATAGTTTTATTGTGGTTTTAACTACTGAGTAAAATTGGGGTAAAAAATGATCTTTTATGTAAACAATACAGGGGTGGAAATTGAAGAATTTTTTTCATGGGCAAACCCCTTTAAACACCCATTTACACCTATTTTTTTTCGTAATTTTTTCTTTCCTTTTTTATGTTATTTTTTTAAGTAATATTCTCCAGCCACATTTTGGTAGGGACTGCCCTGTTATCCAATCTTTTTTCAGCCACTATCCTTACCAACCCATATACAGCATTTTGGGGTGTTATACTATGGACGCCCATTTGATGTCGATGGGTTAATGATGGGTTTCACTACGACCTGAACAGAAATTCTCAGTTTGGGCAACTGTATCTAATAATAAAGTCGATTGTGTCATCAAAACAGTCTTGGGCCTGATAGTTTGTGTAAATGTAATTAAATTATGTAAATTTTCTAAATGGGTTGTTCCACAAGTCTTGGGAGTTTAGGTTTATGTTTGCGAATGCTTTATTTGCTTCTGTCTTTATAACCTTTTTATACAGGATGGAAGCATAAGGTTGACACCAAGGTCATGTAGATGTCAATAACATTCATCCCCCTCTATAAAAAAAATCCTTTGCTGATACTCATTTAATGCACTATGGTATGCTAATATCATTTGAATGACTGACACTGGAAAGAGCATATTGGTTAAATATCTTAATTTTCAAATAGTTCTGCGAGATTTTGCAGGTTAAAAAGGAGTTTCTAAAAAGCAAAAATGTAGCTTGGTATTTAATTTTAAATAATAACAAAATATTATTTATTCATCTGTTGAATCTTGCACTGTGGCTCACTGAAGACTGGCCCTCAATAATGGCACTCTGACTAACCCACGTGAATGCATGTGAAAGTATTGAAACCCATGTGAAAGTATTCTAAGACCTATAAAAATAATATATTCCGGCGTATAAGACGACCTGGTGTATAAGACGACCCCCCTACTTTCCTGTTTAAAATATAGTGTTTAAGATATATTCGCCATATAAGACTACCCCTTTTCCAACGCATACAAAACACCGGTAAAAATTTTAAAAAAAACTGATTTGAATTTAACATGGTCCTTTTTTTAATTTAAATTCTTATGACATGCAGGTATATAGCAGGAAAACTGTCGCTCATAAACATAAGGCATACAACAACAACATTACCATCGTCCATTTTACTGTAAATGTTACCATACTGTCTTCAAGCCTGCAAGTATGCATGCATATGGCAGGCCAATATCCTCGACCCCTTACTCTTTCTCTCATGTCCATGAACAATGATTTTCATACAGTTTAATTATAGGAGCTCCACTTTGATCAAAAGGAACACGGTTTCGGTGCTTAACTATTGCGCGTGCGGTTGCCTTTGGTGTGCTGCCAGGGATTGTGTGACGCCTTCTGCTATTCATCGGTGACCGCACGACACCACGCATTCTTCATGAATCTGGCCGCACCTCTGCATACTTCGACCAGAGTGCAACCAACTTTTTTGGTGTTCACCCCGTTTAACATCTTAGAGCATTCAACGTACTCAGACACAATGCCTGGATCATCGTTGTTGCACCCCAGTCTGACTGAGGCACCGGAACAACCCCTTTATGTAGAACGGTGTGTCGGATAAGTGCAGCGCAGCGTCTACACAAAACCATAACTGCCATGGGTGCAGGGGCTTAATAATTGTGGTCGCTATAGATGTGCAGTACGTAGGCAAGAACGATGCAAAAACTTGGGCCCAAGAGAGATGTTCAATGTCTCTTTTAACCCACCCACAAAAATAATCCCTTCAGCTCAACCTGGGACAATCACTCCTACGCCGACACAATATTGTAAAAAAAAAATCTTTTTAAAGAGTAATAACAACTTAAGTTTCAAAGTATTGCTGTGTCAAACGGCAAAATTGACATGTGAACCTCAAACAAATTCTTCTCAAATTGGTATTAACATTTTTTGGCGTAATTTACTTTATTAAACAGCATAATCTGAATTCTGGCATGTCGTATGACATACGCAAATACAATACTATAGTGTTGTCAACTCAGCTTCAAAGTTTTAAATGATAAGACACGTGTTAATAAGTGGTTAGACTGACATAGTACAACGCAAGCACCTTCCTTCCCCTCTTGCATATCCTGGTACACCCCCGCTATGAAATCAATAGTTGTATGCCACACGATTAAGCTCCTCACCACACAGCTTGCAAAATTCCCGCAGGAGATTTCAGTTTAAGAAAAACAACAGCCAACTCAAAGGGATACGGGAGGTCCCCTACCACAGGGAATAATAGATTAAATATTTACAATAAATATAGACAAGGCTCACACTTTCATTTTGATAGCTCGGGGGCTCAAAGCATCTGTCTAAAATTTTTGGTGTTTACCAACAGGTTACAATTCTTTAAGTCACTAAGAGGAGAGAATGTTATGAAATCATTGTCAAAATTCCCCTATGGAAGGGATGGTCTCACATACATTGTTTATTTCCAGTCTATTTTAAGTTACAATGTTTATTGATCCTCTGCTGGTAAAACTTATCAGACCTGCTTTAATGTTATCTTTACTATGGTTAAACTTTTATTTCAACCCATTTCATGTTATCGATATTTAATATCATTCACAGGAGGTCCACATCCCTCAGTATCCTTCCCAACATCAGTTGTTTGCATTGCCTTCTGGTTACGGAACTGAAACATAAGAGAATCTAAGAGTATCGTGGGACCCAGGCCCCACTACTACCTGACCAGACACGCCCACACGAAACTACCATTCTAGTCTGCCCTTAGTTCCACTGCCACAAATAGATAATCGATGGGGAATCTCAGCTGTTGGACACCAACAATTTCATATACACCTACTACCCTGTGAATGGAAAATCTCTGAAGTCAATGTCAATGCTGGAGACGGATTCCACCCCTAGAGCGTTCCCTGTCCGACCCCCGTGCTCGGCCAATGTCTTCAACTCTATTAGGGCGCAGGCTGCACCCTCTCCTCTCTTTTAAAGAAACAGTGTTGTTCTAAGCTAGGCTGTCGAATGGCACCTCCACGCAATACCCCAGCATGCCTGTTTCTCCGCGCCTTAGCCTAGCATGCTAGTCCTGTGCAAGGTGTCGTTCTCTACCCATGTGACCTCCGGCTTGTTCCTGACTTGCGGTCCAGGATAAGACCAGGCTTGTTTCATAACCTGTGATGGTGGCCACAACCCTCTGCCTGTCCCTAAGTTTGACTTTGAACGCTGCCTGCCTTGACTATGCACTGTTAGTGGCTTTTCCGACACCTTTGTACCACATACCAGTGTCTCAAGTCTAAGGACTATGATAAATAGATGGACAAAGACAGTATAAAAACTGGCACATGAAGATGATTTGAGTGTACTGTAGTGCTTAAAGCAACTGAATGCGATTGGGTTTGTCAGTCTAATATATACATGGTATTGACCTAAAAAGGGTATTTGCATGGGGACATTCATATTTCATTCATCTGCATACACATAGATTTCTTCCATGGATTTACATCTACAAATAGTTCCATGTCTGAAGATCATTTCCCTGAGTAGGCATTTGGTCTGAGAAATGAAGGACAGCTGTCTGCTGATACGACCACCCATGCTGGAGTGATTGTACAAAGAAAACCAATTGTTTTTTCATATGATATACTGAGAGTAACTCCATGTCCTACAGCCCTCCTGCATAATGAAATCAGAAACCCAGGTAGGTCAGGAAGCAACAATAGCACACGCATGTCCACTGCCGCAGAGGTGGTCATATCCAAGGACAGCTATCTTGTTTCTAGGGGACAACATGGCCCATTATGGGAGATAATCTTCACACAGGTAAATTTTTATGAAGAAATGCATATACAGGCAGTCCCTGGGTTACTTACAGGATAGGTTCCTCGTTTGTTCTTAAGTTGAATATGTATGTAAGTTGGAACTGTTTATTTTCTAATTGTAGCTCCAGACAAATGTTTTTTTCTCCCAGTGACAATTGGTTATTTAAAGTTTTTTGCTATATGGGAACATGGATTATCATAAAGCTCAGTAGACAGAGAGGTCGTCTGTAACTAGGGGTGTCTGTAAGTCGGTTTGTCCTCTTAAAAGGATTTTCCAAGAGTTTACAAAAAAAAAAAAGGTATGATCTGGAGGGGACTGCTTAAAAAATTAAACAGGTAATTTACCTCCTGCGCCCTCTCGTTGTACCTGGCTGCTGTCGCTCCGGTCTGTACCCATGTAAGCAAACATGGCCGCATCCACACGTCCCTATTCACAGCAGTTGTATATGCGGGACATGGCCAGTGTTGTTTACATAGGGCACGGACCAGAGTGACAGCCAGCGCGGTGACACCAGTAGGGCGCCAGGAGGTAAGTACAATGTTTATTTTTTTAAGCAGCCCCTCCCAGCCACCTTCGCTTTTTTTGTATAGTCTCAGAAATCCATTTAAGTGGGCACTGCTGTATATGGAGATGTATTCAATTAAATGTGCATGCCCAGAAGGTAACCCACATGCATGAGGCATGTGATGAAGTAAGAGCTGCTCTCATAATTACCTTTTTTTTGCAGTCTAGAAAATAGCATATGTGGTCGTATTGCACTGTGTACACAGATATCATGTGGGACTTTACAAAATTTACCAGGTTTAGCTCAGTTTTCATTATTATTTGAATTAAGAACAATCTTAATATAAAGACCCATAACCTCTATTGAAATGACCAAATAATAGAAAATATAAGGGTCATCTTCATCATCCCAGACCATCACTGAAAATGCAGTGAACTATCCTCCATTGCTGTCCTTTTACATTCTAGAACACCATGGATATGCCATAACCCTTTTCCAAACTCACACTTCCCCTGCGTTACCATTAAACAATCAATAAACTTATATCTAATAGATAGGGACAAATTGTAAATTGACGGAATGCAAACCTTTTGGTCCCCCGTATTCATTATACCACACTGATTATCTACTATATATTAGTTAAGTTACCATTTATTATACATATATATGATAAGACGATTTTGAAGAAGACGAAAAATCTTCTGTCTTCTCTGGGGTCGTGTTATATGCCGGGTAATCCCCGACGCCCGCCGTGTATTCACGGAGTGGTGGGTCGCGCTGCATGGAGAGGGCTCACGGGCATATTGAAGCAAAGGCTTACCGGTTAACACCCGCACCGTGCTAGCACCGATCAGTGGGTTGTTTTCACAGTGTTGCTGCGGCCAAAGCTGCGGCAGCCTCAAAAAGATAGCGGCGCATGATGAGCGGCGGTCCTCTCCGACGGCAGCCCTGAGACGTCACAAGGCGCATGATGACGTCCCCAATACTGCCATACTGTAGTATGGCAGTATATGGTAGGATCGATCAGACACCTAGGGTTAAAGTACCCTAGGGATCTGAAAAATAGTATAGTAAAATAAAAAAAGTTAAAAAATATATATAATAAAAAAACCCTAAAATTTCAAATCACCCCCCTTTACCTAGAACTGAATAAATATAAATAAACAGAAAAAATCATAACACATCAGGTTCGACGCGTCCGAAAATGCCCGATCTATCAAAATATGATAACGGTTTTTTCAATGCGTTTAACCCCGTAACATAAAATAGCGCCCAAGTCGAAATGGCACTTTTTTGCCATTTTGAAAAAATATAAAAAAATCTATAAAAAGTGATATAAAAGATCGTACAGTCCTAAAATGGTATCATTGAAAATATTATCCAAATTTCGCAAAAAATGACACACACCCACAGCTCTGTACACCAAGTATACAAAAGTTATTAGCGCCAGAAGTTGGCAAAATCAAAAAAATTATTTTGTACAGGGGTTTTATTTTTGTAAAATGTATGAAAACATATAAAACCTATACAAATTTGGTATCCCCGTATCGTATCGACCCAAAGATAAGTAGACATTTGGGGCGCTCAGTGAAAGAGGTAATATCAAGCCATAAGAAAATGGCGCAAATGCTTTTTTCACCATTTTCATTGCATTTGGAATTTTTTTCCCGCTTCTGAGTACATGCATGGAATATTTAATAAAATAAAAATTTAAGTCAACAACATTACCATCGTCCATTTTACTGTAAATGTTACCATACTGTACCTTAAATTTTTATTTTATTAAATATTCCATGCCATGTACTCAGAAGCGGGAAAAAAATTCCAAATGCAATGAAAATGGTGAAAAAAAGCATTTGCGCCATTTTCTTATGGGCTTGGATATTACCTCTTTCACTGAGCGCCCCAAATGTCTACTTTATTCTTTGGGTCGATACGATTACGGGGATACCAAATTTGTATAGGTTTTATAATGTTTTCATACATTTACAAAAATGAAAACCTCCTGTACAAAAATAATTTTTTTGATTTTGCCAACTTCTGGCGCTAATAACTTTTGTATACTTTGGTGTACAGAGCTGTGGGTGGTGTCATTTTTTGCGAAATTTGATAATATTTTCAATGATATCATTTTTAGGACTTCAAGCCTGCAAGTATGCATGCATATGGCAGGCCAATATCCTCGACCCCTTACTCTTTCTCTCATGTCCATGAACAATGATTTTCATACAGTTTAATTATAGGAGCTCCACTTTGATCAAAAGGAACACGGTTTCGGTGCTTAACTATTGCGCGTGCGGTTGCCTTTGGTGTGCTGCCAGGGATTGTGTGACGCCTTCTGCTATTCATCGGTGACCGCACGACACCACGCATTCTTCATGAATCTGGCATTGCACCTCTGCAATGACTTCGGACCAGAGTGCAACCCAACTTTTTTTGGTGTCACCCGTTTAAATCCTTAGAGCATCAACGTCATCAGAACATGCCTGATCATAGTGGTTGCACCAGTCTGACTGAGTCACCGGAACACCCCTTTATGTGAGAACGGTCGGTCGGATAAGTGCAGCGCAGCGTCTAACAATCATAACTGCACTGGTGCAGGGGCTTTAATAATTGTGGCGCTATAGTGATGCAGTATCGTAGAAGAACTTCAAAAAACTTAGGACAAGAGAGATGTTCAATTTAACTTTTTACCCACCAACAAAAATAATCCCTTCAGCTCAACCGGTGGAACATACACATCTAGTGTTAAACGCCAATATCTAGATTCAAAAAATCTTCTTTAAGAGTATAACAACTTCAGTTTCAAAGTACTGCTAGTGTAACGGCAAAATTGACATGTGGAACCTCAAACAAATCTTCTCAAATTGGTTATTAACATTTTTTGCACGCGTAAATTTACTTTATTACAATAGGTGCATAATCTGAATCTGCCATTGTCGTATGACAACGAAAATAACCAATCTATAATTTGTCAAACCTCAGCTTCAAAGGTTGTTTTTAAATGATAAGAACGTGTTAATGAATCCTTGAGATCTCACTATAAACCCAAGCAGCCTTTCCTTCCCCGTCTTCATATCCTGGGTACACCCCCGCTATGCTAAATAATAGTTGTATGCCACACGATTAAGCTCCTCACCACACAGCTTGCAAAATTCCCGCAGGAGATTTCAGTTTAAGAAAAACAACAGCCAACTCAAAGGGATACGGGAGGTCCCCTACCACAGGGAATAATAGATTAAATATTTACAATAAATATAGACAAGGCTCACACTTTCATTTTGATAGCTCGGGGGCTCAAAGCATCTGTCTAAAATTTTTGGTGTTTACCAACAGGTTACAATTCTTTAAGTCACTAAGAGGAGAGAATGTTATGAAATCATTGTCAAAATTCCCCTATGGAAGGGATGGTCTCACATACATTGTTTATTTCCAGTCTATTTTAAGTTAAATAGTTTATTGATCTCTGCTGGTAAAACTTATCAGACCTGCTTTTAATGTTATCTTTACTGGTAAAACTTTTATTTCAACCCATTCATGTTATCGATATTTAATATCATTCACGGAGGTCCACTCCCTCAGTATCCTCCCAACATCAGTTGTTTGCATTGCCTTGGTTACGGAACTTGAAACATAAGAGAATCTAAGAGTATCGTGGGCCCAGGCCCCACCACTATACCCGACCAGACCACGCCCACACGAACTACCATTCTATGTCTGCCCTTAGTTCCCACTGCCACAAATAGATAATCGATGGGGATTATCTCAGCTGTTGGACACCACACAATTTCATATACACCTACTACCCTGTGAATGGAAAATTCTCTGAAGTCAATGTCGAATGCTGGAGACGGATTCCACCCTAGAGCGTTCCCTGTCCCGAACCCCCGTGCCGGCCATGCTCTTCAACTCTATTAGGGCGCAGGCTGCACCCTCTCCTCTCCTTCTTAAAGAAAACAGTGTGTTCTAAGCTAGGCTGTCGAATGGCACCTCCACCAATACCCCAGCATGCCTGTTTCTCCGCGCCTTAGCCTAGCATGCTAGTCCTGTGCAAGGTGTGCGTTCTCTACCCATGTGACCTCCGGCTTGTTCCGACTTGCGGTCCAGGTATAAGACCAGGCTTGTTTCATTAACCTGTGATGGTGGCACAACCCTCTGCTGTCCCTAGTTTGACTTGAACGCTGCCTGCCTTGACTATGCACTGTTACGTGGCTTTCCTGACACCTGTTTGTACCACATACCCGGTCTCAGTCTAAGGACTATGATAAATAGATGGACAAAAGACAGTATAAAAAACTGGCACATGAAGATGATTTGAGTTGTACTGTAGTGCTTAAAGCAACTGAATGCGATTGGGTTGTCAGCTAATATATACATGGTATTGACCTAAAAAGGGTTTTGCATTGGTGGACATTCATATTTCATTCATCTGCATACACATAGATTTCTTCCATGATGTTACATCTCAACATAGGTTCCAGTGTCTGAAGATCATTTCCCTGAATGTAGCATTGGTCTGAGAAATGAAGGACAGCTGTCCTGATACGACCACCCACTGCTGGAGTGATTGTACAAAGAAAACCAATTGTTTTTTCAATGATATACTGAGAGTAACTCCATGTCCTACAGCCCTCCTGCATAATGAAATCAGAAACCCAGGTAGGTCAGGAAGCAACAATAGCACACGATGTCCACTGCCGCAGAGGTGGTCATATCCAAGGACAGCTATCTTGTTTCTAGGGACAACATGGCCCAGTTATGGGAGATAATCTTCACACAGGTAAATTTTTATGAAGAAATGCATATACAGGCAGTCCCTGGGTTACTTACAGATAGGTTCCTCGTTTGTTCTTAAGTTGAATATGTATGTAAGTTGGAACTGTTTATTTTCTAATTGTAGCTCCAGACAAATGTTTTTTTCTCCCAGTGACAATTGGTTATTTAAAGTTTTTTGCTATATGGGAACATGGATTATCATAAAGCTCAGTAGACAGAGAGGTCGTTCTGTAACTAGGGGTTGTCTGTAAGTCGGTTGTCCTTAAAAGGATTTTCCAAGAGTTTACAAAAAAAAAAAAGGTATGGATCTGGAGGGGACTGCTTAAAAAATTAAACAGGTAATATACCTCCTGCGCCTCTCGTGTACCTGGCTGCTGTCGCTCCGGTCTGTACCCCATGTAAGCAAACATGGCCGCATCCACACGTCCCTATTCACAGCATGTTGTATATGCGGGACATGGCCAGTGTTGTTTACATAGGGCACGGACCAGAGTGACAGCCAGCGCGTGACACCAGTAGGGCGCCAGGAGGTAAGTACAATGTTTATTTTTTTAAGCAGCCCCTCCCAGCCACCTTCGCTTTTTTTGTATAGTCTCAGAAATCCATTTAAGTGGGCACTGCTGTATATGGAGATGTATTCAATTAAATGTGCATGCCCAGAAGGTAACCCTACATTGCATGAGGCATGTGATGAAGTAAGAGCTGCTCTCATAATTACCTTTTTTTTGCAGTCTAGAAAATAGAATATGTGGTTGTACTGCACTGTGTACCAGATATCAGTGGGACTTTACAAAATTTACCAGGTTTAGCTCAGTTTTCATTATTATTGAATTAAGAACAATCTTAATATAAAGACCCATAACCTCTATTGAAATGACCAAATAATAGAAAAATATAAGGGTCATCTTCATCATCCCAGACCATCACTGAAAATGCAGTGAACTATCCTCCATTGCTGTCCCTTTTACATTCTACGAACACCATGGATATGCCATGAACACCTTTTCCAAACTCACACTTCCCCTGGATTACCATTAAACAATCAATAAACTTATATCTAATAGATAGGGACAATTGTAAATTGACGGAAATGCAAACCTTTGGTCCCCCGTATTCATTATACCACACTGATTATTACTATATATTAGTTAATTACCATTTAATTATACATATATATGGTATAAGACGATTTTGAGAAGAGAAAAATCTTCTGTCTTCTCTGGGGTCGTGTTATATGCCGGGTAATCCCGACGCCCGCCGTGTATTCACGGGTGGTCGGGTCGCGCTGCATTGGAGAGGGCTCACGGGCATATTGAAGCAAAGGCTTACCGGTTAACACCCGCGGCCGTGCTAGCACCGATCGTGGGTTGTTTTCACAGTGTTGCTGCGGCCAAAGCTGCGGCAGCCTCAAAAAGATACGGCGCATGATGACGGCGGTCCGTCTCCGACGGCGCCCTGATGACGTCACAAGGCGCATGATGACGTCCCCAATACTGCCATACTGTAGTATGGCAGTATATGGTAGGATCGATCAGACAACCTAGGGTTAAAGTACCTAGGGATCTGAAAAATAGTATAGTAAAATAAAAAAAGTTTAAAAAAATATATATAATAAAAAACCCTAAAATTTCAAATCACCCCCCTTTACCTAGAACTGAATAAATATAAATAAACAGAAAAATCATAAACACATCAGGTATCGACGCGTCCGAAAATGCCCGATCTATCAAAATATGATAACGGTTTTTCAATGCGTTTAACCCGTAACAGAAAAATAGCGCCCAAGTCGAAATGGCACTTTTTGCCATTTTGAAAGAAAAATATAAAAAAATCTATAAAAAGTGATATAAAACGATCGTACCGTACGCGACCCGACCACCGCCGTGAATACACGGCGGGCGGTCGCGATTACCAGCGTATAAGACGACCCCAGAGAAGACAGAAGATTTTTCTGTCTTCAAAAGTCGTCTTATACGTATATATGTATAAATATAAATGAGTACAATAACTAATATGATTAGTAATAATCAGTTGTGGTATAATGATAACTGGTAACTAATATGATTAGTAATAATCAGTTGTGGTATAATGATAACTGGGGGACCAAAAGGTTGCATTCCATCAATTTACAAATTTGTCCCAATCTATTAGATATAAGTTTTATTGATTGTTTTAATGGTAATAGCCGGGGAAGTGTGAGTTTGGAAAAAGTGTTCATGGCATTATCCATGGTGTTCTAGAATAGTCAAAGGGACAGCAATGGAGGATAGTTCACTGCATTATCAGTGATGGTCTGGGATGATGAAGATGACCCTTATATTTTCTATTATTTGGTCATTTCAAGTAGAGGTTATGGGTCTTTATATTAAGATTGTTCTTAATTCAAATAATAATGAAAACTGGATAAACAAGATACTCAAGTTGGGGTGCAGGTCACCACCTTTGTTACCAGCGACTTCAGCCTATTGTCCAGTGTTTGCGCTGACTCATTTCTGTTATTTTAATAATGAAAACTGAGCTAACCTGGTAAATTTTGTAAAGTCCCACATGATATCTGTGTACACAGTGCAATACGACCACATATGCTATTTTCTAGACTGCAAAAAAAAGGTAATTATGTTGTCCCTATCTATTAGATATAAGTTTTATTGATTGTTTTAATGGTAATAGCAGGGGAAGTGTGAGTTTGGAAAAGGTGTTCATGGCATTATCCATGGTGTTCTAGAATAGTAAAAGGGACAGCAATGGAGGATAGTTCACTGCATTTTCAGTGATGGTCTGGGATGATGAAGATGACCCTTATATTTTCTATTATTTGGTCATTTCAAGTAGAGGTTATGGGTCTTTATATTAAGATTGTTCTTAATTCAAATAATAATGAAAACTGAGCTAACCTGGTAAATTTTGTAAAGTCCCACATGATATCTGTGTACACAGTGCAGTACAACCACATATGCTATTTTCTAGACTGCAAAAAAAAGGTAATTATGAGAAATCTATTAACCCCTTCCGACGCGCCCGGCTAGTAACTTCGCGCGCCGGGTTCCCCGTTGCAATAGAGAGGGCTCTCTCGCGTGCCGATGGCCCTCTCATAGCCGGTATTCGTTTTGCTGCATATTGCTGTCCACTAATCCCGGCGATCTCCTCCCTCCGCCGGCAGCTGCCAGGAGGATCAAAGATGGCTTTCAGCACATTGTAATGATAGAGGAGTAAAACCCCATATACGCTAGCTGGCAGTATTGCAGTAATCGTATAGTAAAAGTAAAAGTAAAAAAAAAGTTAAAAAAAAATTAATAATAAAAAACCTAAAATTCAAATCACCCCCTTTCCCTAGAACTTATCTTAATATTAAAAACATAAAAATCATAAACACATTGTATTGCCGCGTCCGCATGTCCGATCTATCAATATAAATTACGGTTTTTCACTTTGGTTTAACCGCGAACGGAAATAGCGTCCAAAGTCAAAATGAAATTTTTTTGCCATTTGGAAAATATAAAAAATTATAAAAAGTGATCAAAGGTCGCACATCCTAAAATGATAGCAATGAAAGCCATCAAAGTCGCAAAAATGACACCACCCACAGCTCCGTACACCAAAGTATGAAAAGTTATTGCCACCAGAAGATGGCCAAAATCAAAAAGAAATTTTTTGGAGGTTTTAATTTTTTTTTAAGTCTGAAAACCTTTAAAACCTATCCAAATTTGGCATCCACGTGATCGTACCGAACCCAAAATAATTAGACATGTCATTTGTGGCACACACGGTGAAGAGCTGTAAATCAAGCCCCCAAGAAATGTCGCAAATGTGTTTTTTTTTTCACCATTTTCACTCCACTGCCATTTGGAATTTTTTTTTTTTCTTTCCGCTTCCTCCCCAGTCGCGCCATGGAATATTGAATACGTCACTACGAAGTGCAATTTGTAACGCAGAAATAGAAGCCATCACGAGCTCTTTTGTGGAAAAAAACAATTATAGATTTTTGAATGTGGGGAGTGAAAAATGGAAGTGAAAAACTAAAAAAGGCCAAGTCGGTTAAGTGGTCAGCACACTGGAGAGAAGTTTTTTTGGTTTTTCAAATCTTCTTTTAACACTATGAAACCTAAACTGATTCTTAAAGGGTTATTCCCACAAGAAAAGTTTTTTACAATGTACTCCTGATAACAAAATACACATTCTACATTCCATGTTATAACAAAGATCAGCATTTACAGATATAATTCCAACCTGTCTCTATCATTCCTGGTGTCACAATTTCTCTCGCCCCTGGACCTGAAACTCTTGAGTTTAGAATCACAGCCATCTTGCTCTTTTTCTGACACTGCACAAAGCTGAACTGCTCCTGCAGCGTCCACCCCCCCTCTTCATTCTCTTTCTTTCTATGTGTCAATACTAGTGAATGTTCATGAAGCTAATGAAAGTGTATATAAACCTGTACCCTGGTAATCACGCCATTGTCAGCAACAGAACTAAGGGATCATAATTTGTCTGCTTGAGGGTGCCATCACTGTCTGATAGTATTGTAAAACTAAACTGAGTAAAATTGGGGTAAAAAAATGATCTTATTGTTTAAACTACTAGGGGTGGATTTTAAGAATTTTTTTTCATGGGCAAACCCTTAACACCCTTTAACACATTTTTTTCTATTTCTTCCTTTATTTATTTAAGGAACTCTATCACCAGATCTACCATAAGTAGTCGGTGTGTGATAGGTCACTGGAACCTGATTAGTCCTTTAAGAGTCTATTCTCACATCCGTAGGTACTAACTTATGGCAAAATGATTTTTACCAGATCACGGACGCGCACTGGGCCGGTAGCCGCGCCGTGTCCCCGGTCCTCACCCACCCCCAGCCCGCTTAAACTAGCAAAGTTTCTCAGCCTGTGTTAAACGATCCTTATTAACATCATAAATTAAAAGTTTTTTGTAGGTCCCTTTAACCTATTGTTTTCTAATTTTTTCTTCCTTTTTTATGTTATTTTTTAGTACTTTTCTCAGCACATTTTGGTCAGGGTAACTGCCCTGTTATTCCATCTTTTTCAGCACACTATCCTTACCACCCCATATTACAGCTATTTTGGGGTGTTTAAATGGACGCCCATTGATTCGATGGGGGTTATGTATGGGTTCAAGTACGACCTGAACAGAACTTCTCAGTTTTCGGGAACTGTAATCTAATAATAAGTCTTGATTTGTTCATCAAAACAGTCTGGGCCCTAATAGTTTGTGTAAATGTAATTAAATTATGTTAAATTTTCTAAGTGGCTTGTCTCCACAAGTCTTGGAGTTTAGGTTATATGTTTGCGAATGCTTTATTTGCTTCTTGCCTTTATAACCTTTTTATTACAGGATGGAAGCATAAGTTGACACCAAGGTCATGTAGATGTCAAATAACATTCATCCCCCTCTTAAAAAATCCTTTGCTGATACTCTATAATGCACTATGGTATGCTAATATCTATTTGAATGACTGACCACTGGAAAAGAGCCATATTGGTTAAAATTCTTATTTTAAATGTTACGGTTAGTTGCAGGTTAAAAGGAGTTTCTAAAAAGCAAAAATGTACTTTGGTATTATATTTAAAATAACAAAAAATATATTTATTCATCTGTTGAATCTGCACTGGTGGCTCACTGAAGACTGGCCTCAATAATGGCACTCTGACTAACCCAGTGAATGCATGTGAAAGTATTGAAACCCATGTGAAAGTATTCTAAGACTCTATAAAATAATATATTTTCCGGCGTTATAAGACACCTGGTGTATAAGACGACCCCCCTACTTTCCTGTTTAAAATATATGTTTAAGATATATTCGCCTATAAGACTACCCCTTTTCCAAACGCATACAAACACCGGTAAAATTAAAAAAAAAACTGATTTGAATTTAACATGGTCCTTTTTTTAATTTAAATTCTTAGACATGGCAGGTATATAGCAGGAAAACTGTCGCTCATAAACATAAGGCATACAACAACAAACTTACCAATCGTCATTTACTGTAAATGTTACCATACTACGTCCCTTAAATTTTTATTTAATTAATATTCCATGCCATGTACTCAGAAGCGGGAAAAAAAATTCCAAATGCAATGAAAATGGTGAAAAAGCATTTGCGCCATTTTCTTTGGCTGGATATTACCTCTTTCACTGACGCCCCAAATGTTCACTTATTCTTTGGGTCGAGTACGATACGGGGATACCAAATTTGTATAGGTTTTATATAGTTTTCATACATTTACAAAAATGAAAACCCTCCTGTACAAAAATAATTTTTTGATTTTGCCAACTTCTGCACTAATACTTTTGTATACTTTGGTTACAGGACTGTGGTTGGTCATTTTTTGCGAAATTGATAATATTTTCAATGATAACATTTTAGGACTGTACAATCTTTTGATCACTTTTTATAGATTTTTTTATATTTTTCAAAATGGCAAAAAGTGCCATTTCGATTTTGGGGCCTATTTTATGTTACGGGGTTAAACGCATTAGAAAAACCGTTATCATATTTTGATAGATCGGGCATTTTCGGACGCGTCGAACCTGATGTGTTTATGATTTTTACTGTTTATTTATATTTAATGTCCGTTCTAGGTAGCAAGGGGGGTGATTTGAATTTTAGGGTTTTTTATTATAATTTTTTTTTAACTTTTTTTTATTTTATTACTACTATTTTTCAACTCCCTAGGTACTTTAACCCAGGTGTCTGATCGATCCTACCATATACTGCCATACTACAGTATGGCAGTATATGGGGACGTCATCATGCGCCTGTGACGTCATCATGCGCCGCTGGAGACGGACCGCCGCTCATCATGCGCCGCTATCTTTTTGAGGCTGCCGGCAGCTTTGCCGGCAGCACACATCGTGAAACACCACGATCTGCAGCAGACGTGTTACCGCTGTAGGAAGGGCTCCAGCCCGTGAGCCCTCTCCATGCACGCGACCCGCCACCCGCCGTGAATACACGGCGGGGTCGGCGATTTACGCATCTATAACACGACCCCAGAGAAGACAGAAGATTTTTCTGTCTTCAAAAGTCGTCTTAACTATATAATGTATAAATATAATGAGTACAATACTAATATGATTAGTAATAATCAGTGTGGTATAATGATAAGGGGACCAAAAGGTTCTTCCGATTCACATTTACAATTTGTCCCGATCTATTAGATATAAGTTTTATTGATTGTTTTATGGTATAGCACGGGGAAGTTGATTTGGAAAAGGTGTTATGCATTATCCTTGTGTTCTAGAATAGTAAAGAAGGTACAGCAATGGAGGATAGTTTCACTGCATTTTCAGTGATGGTCTGGGATGATGAAGATGACCCTTATATTTTCTATTTTTGGTCATTTCAAGTAGAGGTTATGGGTCTTTATTAAGAGATTGTTCTTAATTCAAATAAAATGACAACTGGATAAAACAAGATACTCAATTGGGGTGCGTCACCACCTTTGTTACCAGCGACTTTCAGCCTATTGTCCAGTGTTTGCGCTGACTCATTTCTCTGTTATTTTAATAATGAAAACTGAGCTAACCTGGGTAATTTTGTAAAGTCCCACTGATATTTTTACACAGTCAATACGACCACCTTCATTTTCCCTAGACTGCAAAACAAAGGTAATATGAGAAGCAATCTCTTACTTCTTACTCTATCATCACATGCCTCATGCAATGTAGGGTTACCTTCTGGGCATGCACATTTAATCGAATACATCTCCCATATATAGGCAGTGCCCTACTTAAAGGGATTTCTGAGACTATACAAAAAAAGCGAAGGTGGCTGGGAGGGGGCTGCTTAAAAAAATAAACATGTACTTACCTCCTGGCGCCCTACTGGTGTCCCGCGCTGCTGTCACTCTGGTCCGTGCCCTATGTAAACAAACATGGCCATGGTCCCGCATATACAATGCTGTGAATAAATCTATTAACCCCTTCCGACGCGCCCGGCTAGTAACTTCGCGCGCCGGGTTCCCCGTTGCAATAGAGAGGGCTCTCTCGCGTGCCGATGGCCCTCTCATAGCCGGTATTCGTTTTGCTGCATATTGCTGTCCACTAATCCCGGCGATCTCCTCCCTCCGCCGGCAGCTGCCAGGAGGATCAAAGATGGCTTTCAGCACATTGTAATGACTAGAGTAGTAAAATCCCCATATACTGCCTAGCTATTCAGTATTGCAGTAATAGTATAGTAAAAGTAAAAGTAAAAAAAAAGTTAAAAAAAAATTAATAATAAAAAACCTAAAATTCAAATCACCCCCTTTCCCTAGAACTTATCTTAATATTAAAAACATAAAAATCATAAACACATTGTGTTGCCGCGTCCGCATGTCCGATCTATCAATATAAATTACGGTTTTTCACTTTGGTTTAACCGCGAACGGAAATAGCGTCCAAAGTCAAAATGAAATTTTTTTGCCATTTGGAAAATATAAAAAATTATAAAAAGTGATCAAAGGTCGCACATCCTAAAATGATAGCAATGAAAGCCATCAAAGTCGCAAAAATGACACCACCCACAGCTCCGTACACCAAAGTATGAAAAGTTATTGCCACCAGAAGATGGCCAAAATCAAAAAGAAATTTTTTGGAGGTTTTAATTTTTTTTTAAGTCTGAAAACCTTTCAAAACCTATCCAAATTTGGCATCCACGTGATCGTACCGAACCCAAAATAATTAGACATGTCATTTGTGGCACACACGGTGAAGAGCTGTAAATCAAGCCCCCAAGAAATGTCGCAAATGTGTTTTTTTTTTCACCATTTTCACTCCACTGCCATTTGGAATTTTTTTTTTTTCTTTCCGCTTCCTCCCCAGTCGCGCCATGGAATATTGAATACGTCACTACGAAGTGCAATTTGTAACGCAGAAATAGAAGCCATCACGAGCTCTTTTGTGGAAAAAAACAATTATAGATTTTTGAATGTGGGGAGTGAAAAATGGAAGTGAAAAACTAAAAAAGGCCAAGTCGGTTAAGTGGTCACGCACACTGGAGAGAAGTTTTTTTGGTTTTTCAAATCTTCTTTTAACACTATGAAGCCTAAACTGATTCTTAAAGGGTTATTCCCACAAGAAAAGTTTTTTACAATGTACTCCTGATAACAAAATACACATTCTACATTCCATGTTATAACAAAGATCAGCATTTACAGATATAATTCCAACCTGTCTCTATCATTCCTGGTGTCACAATTTCTCTCGCCCCTGGACCTGAAACTCTTGAGTTTAGAATCACAGCCATCTTGCTCTTTTTCTGACACTGCACAAAGCTGAACTGCTCCTGCAGCGTCCACCCCCCCTCTTCATTCTCTTTCTTTCTATGTGTCAATACTAGTGAATGTTCATGAAGCTAATGAAAGTGTATATAAACCTGTACCCTGGTAATCACGCCATTGTCAGCAACAGAACTAAGGGATCATAATTTGTCTGCTTGAGGGTGCCATCACTGTCTGATAGTATTGTAAAACTAAACTGAGTAAAATTGGGGTAAAAAAATGATCTTATTGTTTAAACTACTAGGGGTGGATTTTAAGAATTTTTTTTCATGGGCAAACCCCTAACACCCTTTAACACTTTTCTATTTTCTTTCCTATTTATTTAAAGTACTTCTTCTCCAGATCACATAGGTAATGGGTTAGTATCAGGTATGCTTGATAGCCTTTAAGGTCTAATTCCTCACTCCTCGTATACTTTATTGGCCATATTAATCGCAGAACAGAAGCGAGCAGCACTGCCGGGAGCCGCCTCTAGCCCCGTGCCCTACTCCACCCCCGTACCCCGCTAAATCATGCAAGTGCTACAGCGACGTATTCTAAAGGGCGATCCTTATTAACATCATAAATTAAAAGTTTTTTGTAGGTCCCTTTAACCTATTTTTTTCTAATTTTTGTCTTCCTTTTTTATGTTATTTTTTAAGTACTTTTCTCCAGCACATTTTGGTTCAGGGTAACTGCCCTGTTATCCCATCTTTCAGCCACACTATCCTTTACCACCCCATATTACAGCTATTTTGGGGTGTTATAAATGGACGCCCATTGATTCGATGGGGTTATGTATGGGTTCAATACGACCTGAACAGAACTTCTCAGTTTCGGGAACTGTAATCTAATAATAAGTCGTGATTTGTTCATCAAAACAGTCTGGGCCCTTAATAGTTTGTGTAAATGTAATTAAATTATGTTAAATTTTCTAATGGCTTGTCTTCCACAAGTCTTGGAGTTTAGGTTATACTGTTTGCGAATGCTTTATTTGCTTTTGCCTTTATAACCTTTTTATTACAGGATGGAAGCATAAGTTGACACCAAGGTTCATGTAGATGTCAAATAACATTCATCCCCCTCTTAAAAAAAATCCTTTGCTGATACTCTATAATGCACTATGGTAATGCTAATATCTATTTGAATTGCTGACCACTGAAAGAGCATATTGGTTAAAATATCTTAATTTTAAATAGTTAGGTTAGTTGCAGGTTAAAAGGAGTTTCTAAAAAGCAAAAATGTAGCTTTGGTATTATATTTAAAATAACAAAAAATATATTTATTCATCTGTTGAATCTGCACTGTGGCTCACTGAAGACTGGCCTCAATAATGGCACTCTGACTAACCCAGTGAATGCATGTGAAAGTATTGAAACCCATTGAAAGTATTCTAAGACTCTATAAAATAATATATATTCCGGCGTTATAAGACGACCTGGTGTATAAGACGACCCCCCTACTTTCCTGTTTAAAATATATGTTTTAAGTATATTCGCCTATAAGACTACCCCTTTTCCAACGCATACAAACACCGGTAAAATAAAAAAAAAACTGATTTGAATTTACATGGTCCTTTTTTTAATTTAAATTCTTAGACATGCAGGTATAGCAGGAAAACTGTCGCTCATAAACATAAGGCATACAACAACAAACCATTAACCAATCGTCATTTACTGTAAATGTTACCATACTTACGTCCTTAAATTTTTATTTAATTAATATTCCATGCCATGTACTCAGAAGCGGGAAAAAAAATTACAAATGCAATGAAAATGGTGAAAAAAGCATTTGCGCCATTTTCTTATGGCTGGATTTAACCTCTTTCACTGACGCCCCAAATGTTCTACTTATTCTTTGGGTCGTACGATTACGGGGATACCAAATTTGTATAGGTTTTATATGTTTTCATACATTTACAAAAATGAAAACCTCCTGTACAAAAATAATTTTTTGATTTTGCCAACTTCTCACTAATACTTTTGTATACTTTGGTTACAGGACTGTGGGTTGGTTCATTTTTTGCGAAATTGATAATATTTTCAATGATAACATTTTAGGACTGTACATCTTTTGATCACTTTTTATAGATTTTTTTATATTTTTTCAAAATGCAAAAAGTGCCATTTCGATTTGGGCGTATTTTACTGTTACGGGGTTAAACGCATTAGAAAACCGTTATCATATTTTGATAGATCGGGCATTTTCGGACGCGTCGAACCTGATGTGTTATATGATTTTTACTGTTTATTTATATTTATGTCAGTTCTAGGTGCAAGGGGGGTGATTTGAATTTTAGGGTTTTTTATTATAATTTTTTTTAACTTTTTTTATTTTACTTTACTATTTTTCAAATCCCTAGGTCTTTAACCCAGGTTGTCTGATCGATCCTACCATATACTGCCATATACAGTATGGCAGTATATGGGGACGTCATCTGCGCCGTGACGTCATCAATGCGCCGCTGGAGCGACCGCCGTCATCATGCGCCGCTAAATCTTTTTGAGGCTGCCGCAGCTTTGCCGGCAGCCACATGTGAAACACCCACGATATGCAGCAGACTGTACCGCTTAGGAAGGCTTCATGCCCGTGAGCCCTCTCCATGCACGCGACCCGCCACCGCCGTGAATACACGGCGGGGGTCGGGCGATTACCATCTATAACACGACCCCAGAGAAGACAGAAGATTTTTCGTCTTCAAAAGTCGTCTTATACATATATATGTATAATATAAATGAGTACAATACTAATATGATTAGTAATAATCATGTTGTGGTATAATGATAAGGCGGGACCAAAAGGTTCTTCCGTTCAATTTACAATTGTCCCATCTATTAGATATAAGTTTATTGATTGTTTTATGGTATAGCACGGGGAAGTTGGAGTTTGGAAAAGGTTATGCATTATCCTTGGTGTTCTAGAATAGTAAAGAAAGGTACAGCAATGGAGGATAGTTCACTGCATTTTCAGTGATGGTCTGGGATGATGAAGATGACCCTTATATTTTCTATTTTTGGTCATTTCAGTAGAGGTTATGGGTCTTTTATTAAGAGTTGTTCTTAATTCAAATAATAATGAAAACTGTAAGCTAAATGCCTTGAAATTTATGTAATTAAAGTCCCACTGATATCTGTTACACAGTGCATACACCACATATCTATTTTCTAGACTGCAAAAAAAAGGTAATATGAGAGCACTCTTACTTCATCACATGCCTCATGCAATGTAGTTACCTTCTTCGGGCATGCACATTTAATGAATACATCTCCATATACAGGCATTGCCCTACTTAAAGGGATTTCTGAGACTATACAAAAAAGCGAAGGTGGCTGGGAGGGGCTGTACTAAAAATTACAGTACTCCTCCTGGCGCCCTACTGGTGTCCCGCGCTGCTGTCACTCTGGTCCGTGCCCCATGTAAACAAACATGGCCATGGTCCCGCATATACAATGCTGTGAATAGGGACGTGTGGATGCGGCCATGTTTGCTTACATGGGGTACAGACCGGAGCGACAGCAGCCAGGTACACCGAGAGGGCGCAGGGAGGTAATTACCTGTTTATTTTTTTAAGCAGTCCCCTTCCAGATACCTTTTTTTTTTGTAAACTCTTGGAAAATCCTTTTAAGGACAACCGACTTACAGACAACCCCTAGTTACAGACAGACCTCTCTGTCTACTGAAGCTTTATTGATAATCCATGGTCCCATTATAGCAAAAAACTTTAATAAACCAATTGTCACTGGGAGAAAGAAAACATTTGGTCTGGAGCTACAATTAGAAAATAAACAGTTCCAACTTACATACATATTCAACTTAAGAACAAACCTAAGGAACCTATCCTGTAAGTAACCCAGGGACTGCCTGTATATGCATTTCTTCATAAAAATTTACCTGTGTGAAGATTATCTCCCATAAATGGGGCCATGTTGTCCCCTAGAAACAAGATAGCTGTCCTTGGATATGACCACCTCTGCGGCAGTGGACATGCGTGTGCTATTGTTGCTTCCTGACCTACCTGGGTTCTGATTTCATTATGCAGGAGGGCTGTAGCACATGGAGTTACTCTCAGCTATATCATATGAAAAAACAATTGGTTTCTTTGTACAATCACTCCAGCAGTGGTGGTCGTATTCAAGGACAGCTGTCCTTCATTTCTTCAGGACCAAATGCCTACATTCATGGGAAATGATCTTCAGACATGGAACATTTTGTAATGTAACATCCAGTGGAAGAAATCTATGTGTATGCAGATGAATGAAATATGAATGTCCAAATGCGAATACCCTTTTTAGGTCAATACCTGCATACATTAGACTGACAACCCAATCCATGTCAGTGGCTTTAAGCACTCAAATCATCTTCATGTGCCAGTTTTTTATACTGTCTTTTTGTCCATCATATTTATCATAGTGCCTTAGACTTAAGACACTGGTATGTGGTACTAAGGTGTCAGGAAAAGCAACTAACAGTGCATAGTCAAGGCAGGCAGCGTTCAATCAGAATCTAGGGACAGGCAGAGGGTCGTGGCCAGCATCACAGGTTCAGGAAACAAGCCTGGTCTTATACCTGGGACCGCAGAGTCAGGAACAAGCCGGAGGTCACATGGGTAGCAGAACAGAACACCTTGCAGCAGGACTAGCATGCTAGGCTAAGGCGCGGAGAACAGGGCATGCTGGGGTATATGGCTGGAGGTGCATTCGGACAGCCTAGCTTAGAAACACCCTGTTTCTTTAAGAAGGAGAGAGAGGTGCAGCCTGCGCCCTAATAGAGCTGAAGCATGGCCGGACACGGGGTCGGACAGGGAACGCGACTAGGGGTGGAATCCGTCTCCAGCATTACATTGACTTCAGAGAATTTTCCATTCACAGGGTAGTAGGTGTATATGAAATTGTTGGTGTCCAACAGCTGAGATCCCCATCGATTATCTATTTGTGGCAGTGGAACTAAGGGGCAGACATAGAATGGTAGCTGAGCTGTAGGTAATGGGCCTGGCCCAAGCTACTCTTAGATCTTCTCTTTGTTTCAGTTCCGTAACCAGAGGCAACTGCAAACAACTGATTTGTAGGGATACTGAGTGTGAGACCTCCTGTGAACTGATATTAAATATCGATAACATGGAAATGGGTTGAAATAAAAGTTTACCAGTCATCAAGATAACATTAAAAGCAGGTCTGATAAGTTTTACCAGCAGAGGATCAATAAACTATGTAACTTAAAATAGACTGGAAGAAACAATGATGTGAGACAATCCCTTCACATAGGGAATTTTGACAATGATTTCATAACATTCTTCTCATCTTAGTGATACTTAAAGAATTGTAACCTGTTGTAAAACACAAAGAATTTTAGACAGATGCTTTGAGCCCCCAGAGCTATCAAAAATGAAAAGTGTGAACTTGCTACTTTAATATTGTAATATTTAATCTATTATTCCCTGTGGTATGGACCTCCCGTATCCCTTTGAGTTGGCTGTTGTTTTCTTAAACTGAAATCTCCTGCTGGAATTTTGCAAGCTGTGTGAGGAGCTGGTAATCCGTTGGCATACAAACATTATTTACATAGCGGGGGTGACCAGGATAAATGAAAGGGGAGGAAACTGCTGCTTTATTACTCAGTATACAAATTATTAACACTTTCTATGTCATTTAACCTTTGAGGCTGAGTTTACAAATATAGATTGTATTTCGTTTCATACAGACATGCATCAAATTCACTTTTAAATAAAGTAAATTTACCCAAAAAATTGTTAATAACCAATTTGAGACATTTGATTTGAGTTTACACATGTCAATTTCCGTTTACAACAAATATTGAAACATAAATTGTATTACTCTTTAAAAATTTTTGATTCTAATATTGCCTAAGTTTGTTCCAGTTGAGCGAAGGGATTATTTTTGGGTGGGTAAAAAGATTGAACATCTCTCTTCAGTTTTTGAGCTGCTTCTACATACTGCACACTATAGCCCACAATTATTAAAGCCCCTGCACACATTAGTGTAACAGCTGCGCTGCACTATATCCGACACGACCTTCTCACATAAAGGGGTGTTCCGGTGCTCAGTCAGACAGTGCAACACATTTATCATGCAGTGTCTGATCTGTTGAATGCTCTATGTTAAAGGTGCACCAAAAAAAAGTTGTTGCACTCTGTCGAAGCAGTGCAGAGGGTGCCAGATTCATGAAGAACGGGCGCCACAAATACAGAATCGGACACACCCTGCACACGCCAGAGGCAAACAGCACATAGTGCACTGTTTTTGATAAAGTGGGCCTATATGTAACTAGTATAAATCAATTTATCCCCATTATACTATGAGGTGCAGAGATAAAATCTGCTTGGCTGTTACAGGCAATGAATCTTTATGCATGAAGCCTTCTATGTCACACATGTGAAATCAGCAAAACCTCTTTTAGCCACTTATAGACCACCCGATGTCTCCTATGTCAGACTAGTCTGCATGTAACTTCTCAGTACTGTTTTAATGCTGCACAAGAGTTTGTGGCTGCAGAGAAAATGTGTAACCACAGGAGGTAAGAGTCGATTGTCAGACAACCTGACTTCCCACAGAGAAGGCACAAGTAGTTTATAACCAGTCACTAATAGGTGGTTTAGAGCAGATCCAGATCACCTGAAAATAGCATAACAGAGGGTATATTGTCATAGTTCGCCAGCCATATATGGAGTCATAGTTGTATACATAAATACTATTGTAAAATATAAATCTTTAGTTGCAATGTCCCCCTAAATGTTTTACAAATAGAATACCATTTTTGTTATTTAAATAAACAAAGAAAACAAACTCTGAGACTCAAAAGCCTACATCCATCCTACAGTATACCTAAATATTATACCCCAAATCTACCATCAAAATCAAGCATGGATAATCCAGGGGCACTTCTTCATAGATCCAGGCACATGACTGTGATAATCAACTTATATTTGTTATCCTTGGCCTCCTGCATGCTAAAATGAGCTATAAAGGCTACTATTCCGGTTCCCAGAACCCCTCCCTGCTGCAGATTCACAGGCTGTTAGACTGTCTCCTCCTCCCCATTTGCTCCTTCAGCACTTCCCCCTCCCTCTGCGGTAATGTAAGCACAGAAAGTTTTAGCACACAGTAAGCGGGGGAAGTGCCACTACCGTGCTGTAACAGACTGTGAATCTGCAGCACGGATGGACAGAAAAAACAGATTTAACCCCTTTACAGCTGCCATCAGTATATCTACATCCAAATTATTCATGCACCATGTCTAATTTAAAATGGTTGTACAATCTTCTGATATAAGGTTTCCTTTAGAGGAACCATCTTGAGATTCGTTCATTTAAAAAAAGATGGTGGAATGTCCTAAGTAACCACTAGAAGTGCCTAAGGGCGTTCTCCATTTGCTTTACAAAAGTTAAAAACCACAATGAAAACTCACTGAAAAAATTGACCTGCAGCAAACTAAAACCCTGCATCTGTATGTTGGCCTAATCCCGTGGACTGAACATATTGCACAGGATGAAAGTCCTTGCATCATACTGAAATATGATGCAATGACTCCCTGTCTGATGGCTGAATTGCCATAGCTGCAGTACAGACGGCAGACGGAGAGTCCTGTCCTGTGTACTGTATACAGTCCTTAGGATTGGACTAGCACACATGTCCCTTTCCACGGGCTGAACTGGTTAATCCACAAATATGCAAAGGAACCGACTTTGAGACTTTTGCAGCATTACGTATAATAATAGATATGTATGTTATTACATAATATAATATTTTGGTTCTTGGCACTGTGGCCGGTCCCTTTGTAAATGTTATGGCACACATCTGCCATATGGTATGACAGTTGCATCATCTCATTTAGTGAAAGTGCACATCCATTTCTAGTGGTATTGCCCTTGTGTCAATGCTTTATTGATTAAGACTTATTTATGGAAATATAGTAATCCCAGAGAAAATCAAATTGCATGTGATTTTATTTTCAATGGTTCCTTTTTTTTAATTCCCTTTGCAGAATTAAAGAATAAAATGTGGGATTCATAATTGATTTGTGATTATGCAGCAGTTTCCTTTTCAGATCCGTTAATTGGATAATTTAGCTATAAAACGCACCTCAGCCATGTTATATTACTTAAAGCCAACCTTTTTGTAGAGTTTTAATAGCCCATTAAAATGTAACAGTTTGAATCTGTATTTAATCAAAATCGTTATCAAAGTTACCGTCGCCCCTACAATGTCTCATGTAGGAAACCAGGACTTGAAAAATGGTTCATTTCTCTTAAAATTAAATAGGCAGATGAGTTTAACAGATGTATTCACACCTGAGGTACCTGTAGGTGCCCACTGTATTTCCACACGTAAAATTATTTTTTTCTACTCCATAGATATACATTATCCATATATATTATAACATTGCATTTAGATTTTCAGCGTATAAATCCATACATAAAGATGTATCCCAAGCAGGATGGTATATGATGCATGTGACAAACATCCAACAAAACCAACCTTTTCAACAAGTCCCTACATACTTTATGCAAATGTGAAATTCTATTACTGGAAAAGTCTAGTTTCCATAATGTTAATTGAACACATCCTGTCTTTCCCTTTCAATAGAAGAATCTAACTATAGGAGGCTGCACACACCAGATAGGAACTGATGTCACCTGCTTAGTCTCTGCATTCACCTGCAAAATAAGTGGCTAAAGATTGGGGACAAGTCATCCTATTTCCAACGTCTCCTGTCCAATTCTTTGTTTTCTTTACAATTTGTTCCAGCTATGTCAGGCAGCTGCATATCTCCTTAACTGAAGGGAAATGACATGCGCTTTTGGGCAAATGGAATAAAAATAGGGGCAACCATGAACAACCAATAATGGCCAGTGTTTATAAATATGCAATGGCTTTCTTGCTTTGGATCCTTTTTGTCATTTACTGTGTCTCTATTATATATTTTTGGCCTTGAAATATGAATAAAGATGATCAATTGCAAATTATTTCAATTATCTGTGTAATGCTTGGGGCAGGTGCCATAAAATAATAAAAAAATAATAACCTTGATAAATTGTTGCAGAAATCTGCTGTACTGGAAATTCATCCAGTTACCTAAACAGTAGCTTATTTCAGAGGACACATCCGCACAAGTGAGATCAATATTACATACTTGTCAGAAACATCCAGAAATTCAGACTTACCTCAACGGCTGAGTGTGTCCACTTTACATTAGCAAAAATTGCACCTTGCATCATGTAAAAACCTGTGTTGTATGGGTCCTTTTGTCACTTCTACATGATATTTGCTTCTTGCATAAAAAGCCATAACAAAGAAAAACAAAATAAAACACTAATATTGTTATGTATTGTTCACATTGCAGCCATCAATATAAATAGCCTCACTGACTAAACTGGGTCTGTCAGCAATATCTTGTATATCTTGTTGGTGCAAATAATTTTGGTAGAATCGGCTAACTTTAGACAAACTAGAAGGTATCATAGAGAATGTAAATAAAAATAGAAGTTAAAGGGCTTGTCTATGTTGTCTTTTGAAGTCATTATTATTTAGATGCTTCTCCTTTAGCCTGAATTGAAAATCACTTAATATTATAACTGCTTTATAAATACAGCTTAGCTTTTGCAAAATGGATCCATTAATGTAAAACATGAGCAGCCATTTATGAATGCTACATTTTCTGCATGACCAGCAGTGGTTCTCCCAATGATATTGGTTGACTCCTAAGGGTTAGAAAAGAAGCCACATACACTATGTTCCAACTTCTACTGTATTTGTGTGACAACCATGCTACACATGAGTACACAATAATATGATAAAGATAATATACAATGAATGTGTAAATATAGTGATTTATTATTCTAAACCTCTTTATACCTCCTGTACAAGGTCAGTTAAAAATTAAATACAATAATACCCCTAAACGTGGAAAGCATTACCTTCCCACAACAAATATGCCTTCCAACATGTTACATTGCTACCTTATCTTAAAACTCTGAAACCACAAAGTGTTCAATTAAATATCATGTAAACTTTGCTTATATCCTGTATAATTATACAACAATGTCACAACACAACATAAATGTCACAACATAACATTGAGACAAATAAAATTAGCCTGGGGATTGTCTTTTTGTTCTTTGACTCTAAGCATAACTTAATGCTTTCTGGACTATAAATTAGCTTCCTTTTATTGAAACGTGGACTTGTATGCAGATTTCTGGAGAAACATGTCCATTGCTGCAGAGCATAAGGGGGAGGGAGAGGCAGCAAGCTATTCCTCTTTGTTATCAAGCGAAATGACTCTTCAAATATGACAATAAATCACTCCCGAAATCAATCTGAGAGGAGGCAACTGTGCTCTGCTGATAATGCATTAATCAATATTTAATGTTTACACTTTAATTAATGCGAATGTTGAAAGCTCAGAGAGAAAAAAAGTGTTGAAAAATATCACACCTTTTTATATCAGCTCTTTGCTTGTCTGCAGGACTTTGATTGGGACTTAAATTGATCACTCTGGATCCTCAGGGTTTTGTGAAGAAGGAAAGCGGTGATATGGGCTCAATATCTTATTCTCCCAGATTACTTCTAAACACAAAGATGGGACAAGATCATAACAGGATTTAATGACAAACACTTCCAGCACTTTACCTGATGTGCGGCCATTGACATGAAAGGTGGGCTGTGACTTTTGGAAGGCAATGGATGAATTTAGGAACATTTGAGTCTTTGCTGATTTAATACGTCACATTACTTGTAGGGATACATTTTTCTTTTTAATGCAATTTTTTTTTATTACTAGCGGCTATTATTTTTTAAATTCCTTTCTTTCACCTTCGAAAGCTCTGAAACCTTCCATAAGCTTTTACATAGTAATTTAACGTTTGCTCATAGAGAGGTAATGATACTGGCATGTTCATATTTCCAATATAATGTAGTTGTGGAATAAAACATTTTTTGTGATAATACAACAATTTATTCTTAGTAAAATATAGAAAACGTCCAAATGACCAGAATCAATGTACAGAGTTGTCGCTTCTTATGACATACGTAGAAGTTTTTTTTCTGTCTAAATCTAGAAAATGCATGAAACTCCCTGTATCTGTAGTATAAAGATTTACCTAACTAAAGAAAACAAAAGGGGAAGGCGAACAATTGAGGGATGCAGCCAATAATTTTATTTCTTTAGAGCAGAACTAAGCATTAGTGGAGCCCCTCATAAAAAGTTTTTCTCTGGGCTGAAAAAAAAGTTAAATCTGCTTATATGAATTAATTATTTTCACGTCGGTGGTTCAGTGATTTCCATGGGTGCCTCACAAAGCCATTGATTGATGGATGTTTTCTCGTTGGTTGTATTTTTACTGATCCGTTGTCCATGATGCAGATCATGGAAGGCAATAGAAGGCAATAGAACAGTTTTTTCGCTGATGAGGTTGAAAAACCAGTTGTGATGTTTGTAAAGCAATGTTAAACCTCCAGGTTATATTTGTGTACATGGAGACACTACGGAGGCAAAACAGAGACATAATAGAGGTAAACCACAACGGATGCGCAATGCAAGCTGAACATCAACGGGAATGTAAAAATTCCCCTTATTCTTACTAATTATCTATGTCAATAAAATCATTGCTTACTTATAACTACCCTAAAACTCTTAAGTAAAGTTAATTCTTTCACGGTTTATCTCCTGATTTTAATAGTTAACAAAAACGTATTCTAGTTTATTATATTTTATAGTAAAATAGAATTCTTAGTTGTTACAGAGAGAGGCAGTGGGTCCAAGTCTGAGTGTGGTTTATTTTAGCAAGTAGGATTCCCTGGCAGAAAAGGAGTTCATGGCTACACAATTGCTTATGCACCTGTTCTATATTAAGACAGGTGGCATAACAAGCTCTAAAGTGCTGCCTGTCACAATTGGCAGGTGGACATTAAAGACAGCCTTAGGCAGTTCTCTTGGCTGTCATGTGCCTCATTTGACCCCCTCTCAGCATATTCTATTGTAACTGGAGGCTGGGGACAGATGTAAGAGATGATAGCTACGTCACATATATACATGGCATTTCTTTTACTGTAACATCTATATTGTTCTTACTACTGGCCTTATAAGAGATAAATGTTAGTTTGTAACCTTAGATGAAACCCAACACTACATGAATACCATCCTTAACAGCAGGACACTTCATCCATCAGGGTAATATGTTATAATTGTCATCATTTCTTTTTCCAAATATTCAGTCAGGAGTACAGTTTACACCAATGACTCATCAGTCCATGACGTCTGGAATCCAATTATCCAAAATGGAAATGTTTTATAATTTAGCTATAAAACATGTTGCTTTGCTTCAGTATACGGCTCATTGAAACAGTTAACACTTCTCTTATTACATTAAGGAGACTTTACTTCTGACGTGATTCAATTTCCTCCTATATATTTTTTTCTATACTGGCGAAGTATTATGATACTTTGAGTTTACATAAAGTATACAGGCAGTCCCCGGGTTACATACAAGATAGGGTCTGTAGGTTTGTTCTTAAGTTGAATTTGTATGTAAGTCGGAACTGTATATTTTATCATTGTAATCCCAGCCAGAACTTTTTTGGTCTCTGTGACAATTGGATTTTAAAAATGTTGGGTTGTCATAAGAATCAGGATTAACTCTAAAGCTTCATTACAGACACATTTGATAACTGTTAACACCTTTGATAACTGTTGTAGCCTAGGACTGAAGTAGAATAAATTACCAATATCCAGAGGTCCGTTTGTAACTAGGGGTCGTATGTAAGTCGTGTGTTCTTAAGTAGGGGACCGCCTGTACAGGTACAAACCTTATTGTGACATCCCAGGTAGCAATTATATCCAATAGCCATTCCAGTCTTCAGTAAATCACAAAATTGAGGTTGTATATGGATCCTGAGGTGGGAGATAAGAAACTTCTTGGCTTGAATTTTCTCCAGGACAATTACAGTGCTGTAAAATCTGCGATGAAGGGATAGTTGATATATTTCATACACATTAGAATGTTGCCAGAGCTCAACACATTCTGTATCTAATATTTATAGACTTCACAGGTGCCCAAGAATGGCACCCATAGACTTAGTAATATTCTGTCTATATTTCATAATGTGTACATATCATTCAGTAACATGACCATAGGGCTGGTTTGCGCTATAGTACTTCTAAATTAACATAGGGGCTGATTTATGAAACTTGAGACACAAAGTCATTTTTTTAATAAGTCACATACTAATATAGCTTAACATTGATGTCCAACAGGTTTATAATTATCCGATGATGTCAAAGTATCATCAAAGTACTATTATTCTCATAAGTCCAACCCTATGATTAGGAGAAATGTATACCGAAATTATAAAGGAAACTGTCTATTACCAGACAGGAACAGATAATTATTTCTTTCATAACCTGAAGGACTGATTCTATTACTTTAGGATGGTCACTATAAGATAGGATTAAGACTGCCATGTGCCATGGGCTGTATGAATATTATAGCCCCTGCAAGTCTGGTAGATATGGTACTAGAATCAAGTTTCTTGGGTAATGGAGAAAGTGTCACTGCCTGCTTTCCGTTTGTGGTTTCAGGACTTTTGGAGGACCTTCAAAGGTCTTGATATGGTTCTTGTATACATGCGTATTGACAGCAGGAACAAATGTATGAGAGATTCATGGGTGAAGGTCTTTCTGAGTATACAATTTGGTGGGTGGTTTGGGTGGCCATGGGTCCCACAGAAAGCTTGGGCTCCTAGCTATCACCTTCCAATATCACACCTATCTATTTTAGGAGCTTTTAGTAGGTCAGATTTGTCACAGTGGCTTAGACTGCTTCCTAACTGATTCATATTTTTTTTCTAAGCCCGGAGGGGAATAGAGTGAATTTGCATACATGATACACTCACCCCATTGACTTTGCTTGATGGATGACAAAGGCCCTATTACATTAACTGACCCACAAGGCACTTTTTATGGCAGCTAGATACTTTTTTGCATTTACATGACCACTGTACGGGCATGTATGGATTGTTCATTCCCATCTGGTTTAGATGGGACATTGATCCCTGGCAATATAGCATATATATACACTCACCGGCCACTTTATTAGGTACACCTGTCCAACTGCTCGTTAACACTTAATTTCTAATCAGCCAATCACATGGCGGCAACTCAGTGCATTTAGGCATGTAGACATGGTCAAGACAATCTCCTGCAGTTCAAACCGAGCATCAGTATGGGGAAGAAAGGTGATTTGAGTGCCTTTGAACGTGGCATGGTTGTTGGTGCCAGAAGGGCTGGTCTGAGTATTTCAGAAACTGCTGATCTACTGGGATTTTCATGCACAACCATCTCTAGGGTTTACAGAGAATGGTCCGAAAAAGAAAAAACATCCAGTGAGCGGCAGTTCTGTGGGCGGAAATGCCTTGTTCATGCCAGAGGTCCGAGGAGAATGGGCAGACTGGTTCGAGCTGATAGAAAGGCAACAGTGACTCAAATCGCCACCCGTTACAACCAAGGTAGGCAGAAGAGCATCTCTGAACACACAGTACGTCAAACTTTGAGGCAGATGGGCTACAGCAGCAGAGGACTGCATGTCCATCTCATAAGCTGGGCAGAACGTTCATTGATGTACTATTGATAAACTGCCTATATCCTACCCACACGCTACAAGATTTTTCACTTACCACGCTTTGCCACAGCATTATATTTGTTACGTACAAAAACAACAATATGAACACATGATGTGATGGTCTGCAGGTAAATATTCCGTCTCCCCAAGCTTTGTACTCACCATCTTCTTTCTTATAAACTTAGCAACCTGAATATATTCCCTCATGGCAAGCAACAGCCATTTACAAGGGCTGGGTGCATAGTTGACTCTCCTAGTAAACATAGGTCATAGTAAATAGGACAGAGGATGTCTGTTCCAACACATTTCAGAGGGGCATACTAACATGTCCTGGGAAAATAAATAATATTCCCACTTCCAGTGGAAGAAGGGAAAAAGATAAATAGGTCTCAATTTCCACACAGGACTATGTGGCTTAGTCATTAGCGTTTATCTCGCTGCAACTGCAGCTAAATTATTAGCAAATGTTTTCCCCACTTTTTTTTCTTTGTCTTTTTTTCTCTCTGTTGTTGTTCTTTTGCATGGTCTGTAATAAACCGGAGCAGTTTGACCCCAGATTACAAGATACAATTAGTTTGTGTCTGGAGGGAACACCACTCAACACTGAGTTATTGTTTTATGACAAAGAAAGACATCCTGGCAAAACAATAAAGTCAGTGGCACTGAGAATCCTGGGTTTTGCCCATTCAAATGTCGGACTTCCTGGAGTAATTTATAAAAGCTTTGAACATGGCTCAATCATTTCAATCTCTTTTAGAATTAGGTTAACTGGAGATGGTGTCCTAATAGCAGGAGACTGCCAAAGGCTGCTACTCTCATATGGACACAAACCTCATTGGAAATTCATTTTTTCTCTTACACTACGGGACCCACCTGTGCTGTCTTCATTTATAAGATGGAAGTGGAATGAGCAAAGATCAAGGGCTCTGGCAATAACTATCTGCATATAACCTGCAACATGTCGAGTACATGTTCGCCATGTCCAGTTTAATTATTATATCACATAACCATCATTGGCTTCTTTGAGGATACATGGGACAAATCTGCTGCTGCTTTTCCCATCAGTTCAAGGCTTGAGAGACACTGTGAGCATGTACATGACTGAATCTGTTGGTTGTACAGTATGCACCGAGATGGGGGGGGGTGGGTTGCTTTCTTGGGACCACTTGGAGCACAAGGGCCCCATTGGATTCACCGCTTTAGGGGTTGAGCATTGCAAAGACTATGGTTGTTAAAAAAAAAAAAACATTACTCGATCATGTTGGCCTTTCATACCAACATGCCATTTAAATTTCTAGGTTCCCAACAATTTATTGGCACACACTAAATGGAGGGAGCTTAAAGCTGTTCTTCCAATTCCTATGGGCCACACGCAACCTGCAATGAATCGGAAAGAAAGGCAGAAACTGTTCAGTTCAGTTGTCGCCAAGTCTCCGTCTAACCCCTTGTGCTGCAATCTTACCACCCCTCCAGTGTAAATTAGCGCACCATTTCTGCAACCAAAAACACGGACCCTGGTGCTCATACAATTGAATGGATGTCCCACTGTCCCTCTATTCCCTACCAAGCCATTACTGGCTTCTTTCTCCCAATAAATATAGGTTAAAGCATGCACAGGAAGTATACATCCCCCTGTCGGAATCTGCAGTCAAAGAACAGACATGGTGAAAGTAGGCACGCTTAAAGGGGTTATCCAGGTTAAAAAATTTTCTTAATTATGGGAGGGCTAGGTAACCTAATAACCATATTACTTTCCCCTCGTGTCCGGCGCCGCTGATGGCTCCGTCGATCCGTGCTCCCTGTTTGTTTACCACCAGCGCACAGGTCGCCTCCGGTCCGAGAGGTGGACGCTCCCCTCATCCGTCCCTATCGCTCAGCGGGTAAACGCTGGGAGATGTGCGCAGGGGAGCTTCCTCCGCCGGCCGAAGCAACTGTCACCCTTGTACTGAAACCGGCGCACAGAGAAGACTGGCCGCAGGCGGGGACATCTGGCAGCCACCGGAGGAGGTAAGTAACATGTTTATTGTGTTTAACATAGCCCTTCCCCAGCCTGGGGCCATCAGAAATTTTTTAAACCCGGATAACCCCTTTAATATACCAATGATATGAAGGGATCGGGGAATCCCTTTTGATTCACAGTGTTATTTACTTTCTTATTATGAGAGTGGTAGTAGAATCTTGACCATGTAAGTGTCAATTCCCCCCATGAGAATCTACGGTACAAAAGTGGCTCTTTTATGATATCAGGATCGTTTTTTGGTCCCAGACTTTTAAGTTTAAGGAATGCCGCATGCTAACTGCACTGTGATTAATTTGAATGCAGATTTTTACACTTCTCCATATGACTGTTCATGGAAAAAAAAGGAGAAACGGAAAGACACAGGGACAAAGTAACATCAATTACTTGATTATCATCATATTTCCGCATGGAAAAAAAATTCAATCGAGAGGACGGGAAAAGTCAACATTCGTTTAATGCTTTTGTGTTTACAACACGCGAAATCTGTGCACAGCGAATAATCCACAACTTGTGCAAAGGGGGAATAGCTTCAAAGTTAATATATATTATATACTGATGGTCTATGACTATACTATTTTTTTTCATGTGTGGTTTCCTGTCTAGTGGACGGGTACATACTATGTACAGCCGGCTGTGTTAGTACATTTCTCGTCGGCACAGCCACGGGCAAGTGCCCTTAATTCATCTGTCACATTGTTTTTTCCTAACACATAAAGAAATCCACTACCTGTCCAATACTTCAAAATGTGTCAACATGAACCGAATACTGTCAATCTTGTTGGGTATCACTTTGTGACTTCAGTTGTTTCCCGCTGCTTGCAGATGATCGGACTTCTCACAACACAATCAAAGTGCAACTTTTACTGCCTTTTGTCTTTCTTCTCCTCTGCCTCTTTCCTTTAATTACTTACTATCTGTAGGGGGGGAACACACGAATATTATCAGCCTACTAACTAACTTCAGGGGCGAGTGTAAGAGAGCCCAGCACAGGCTTGTCACTGCCAAGCTCATGACAAGTCTGAATTGCCACAGGTTGCTGCATGGTGTGGGGGACAATGATGTTAACGCCTTCATGGCAAAAAAAAACTTGTTGTAGTAGCCAAGGGAGGGGTTCAGGTGATGGAGAATTGGGTAGAAACACCTGGAAAGTCCATGCAATAGTTTTGACCAGATAATTGACATAATTTGTATTGCAAATCCACAGGGTGATTACAATATATCTATTTAGCTAATATTTTTTTTTTTTTAATGAGATGCAATCCAACTGAAAATAATATTCTTCTTTTCTTATTATTAGTCATTTATTTTATCCACATCTGAAAAGACTTGAACAGACATTGCATAAAAAAACTTCAATATGTACAATGACAGAAGTAGGATGGGGTTCACATCATGCCATAAGTTATAAGGACTTGCGGAGGATGCTTACATGGCATTACAAAGGATGGCCCAGACATATCCTTTAATATACAGTGGCAATAACGTCTGTCGGATCCCTAAGCTCCCCTGATGCAGTGGGAGGAAGTGTACAATCGCAGCAGCTGGAGATGCCGGACTGCTGATATACAAGAGTGTTTTCTCCAGGGGTCACTGTCATACCGGACCGTGGTATATCAGGGCCCCCCCCCCTCCTGCGGAGTAACATATGGGGCCACAGCACATCTTGCGGAGTGATACACTATGCTTGCATTCATTCTCTATATGGCAGGGAAATTGCCTCCACTGGGCACATACGTCCTTCACAGGAGAGAGCAGATGAAAGTTGTTGCTTATTATACTCCTTTTCCAATCTTGCTTTTTTTGGCTGGTACAGTATGTCAAGTAGGCAGAATACCGTCTCCGCAAGACTTTCCCTATGTATACGCTGAGCGTACATTAAAAAAACAAGATGTTGAACCTAGCCATACACTGAAGTGGCACAGTGGAAGGGCTTGCATCTGTATACTTAGACTACCTAGTGACCACCATAGACAGTGGGGACACTTTTACTTACACACAGTGCAAACGCCTAATGCTATTTGGTCAGGGGCACACTTGCTTGTTAAGCCTGGAGGCACCGTCCGACCGAGCACTGGAATCGCCTGAAGTTTTTGGTGGCAATAGCCTAGTGCAGCTGTGCCACCAAAGGTTGCCGGTGGGAAATGTGGTGCAGGCACTTCTTAAATAACTGGCAACAAGCATTTGCACGAAAAGAATGGCAGTCCTGACATAACTTGTGCAAGGGCCATTAGTAAGGTGTCAATAAATGTGGAAAAAAAAAAAAAAAAGATGGAGTGTGTTTTTTTACATGACGGTAACAGACCACGGTGCTATCTACACTAGGCGATCAATCATCGAGGAACAATGACGATAACTTGAAGTTTTCCAGATACATTGTACTTTCCAATGATCACTAGTTGATGATTTTTTTTGAAAAAAAAACAAATCAACATAAATCCCATATCAACATAAGAGACGTTTATGAACCAGAAACTGATTATAATAGAGCACAGCAATCTACGGTAGGGGAAAAGATAAGTAATGCACAATGAGTAGAAATTGCACAGGCCTTTGCTTTCAATGACTTTGCAAACGGGCAGCCAAATTGCAGTCTCCTCACACGGGACTGGTTTTATTTTGTCCACGTTCCTCCTCTTCCATGTCTCTTCACAGCTCTGGGAACGGTTGGGGTGGGGGAAGTTTCTTGGCCATTACTTTGCCAATCCTAGGCCAGGATTGTTCCAGAGGAATCTATTGGTGTAATATTAATGAGGGACTCGGTGCTGGTCCATTATAAATTGGTTTTATAGTGTTAACTCCGTGTTTCATCAAGAAACCTTCCATGGGATTTAGCCACTGACTTATAGTATGTTTCCACATCTGGATTGCCGAAACAATGCACCAACCCCCAAGGTATATAGGACCCAGCCATATTAGGGGAAGGTTCAGTTGGAATGTATATGGAGTACATATCGACTGGAAAAAAATCGTTTTCTGTATGTGTCAGTACCAGAAATCCCAATATTTTAAATGGACAATGTCCACCAGATGTGTTGGAAATTTCCTAATTTTTCTAGTTGCACCTCCAGCATGACAGTATCGTGGCAAAACCCCAGCGATTAAAATAAACCTCTGTTGTTTTGTACCAATGGCCTAGCTACGAAGTTGAAAGGTTTTTCTTGGAAGCGTAGTACATCCTCGACGAAAATCCAAGGTCTGTTGTTGTGTTACGCCATACATTTTTCTTTCGTTAAGGGTAAGAACCAACTCCTCTCTCGCAAAGATGACACATTATAAGGGCAAGATCAGGAACTTTTGTTGCTGTCGATGCTAATTCACTGACTTTCTCATCTGGCTCACCTGCCTTAATTTCCAGGGGTTGCTCCATCCCGAGGGGGCCAAATCTTTGTAAAATGCCAACCACAAGCTGAATGAAGTTTCAGCTTAATAAAGCGGTACTGTCCCCATAGCTCGGACTCTATTTTACAAGTATCTTCCGACATCTCATTATACTATGCAGTCTTCAATTTCAAACTAGTATGAAGTAAAATATCAGTAAAATTTTCATTGAGAAATTTTAAGAGAACAAACGAAATATGAGTACATTTTGTTGTAATTTTGTATGCTGTCATCATAAGAGACAAAAAACATTATGAAAACATAACGTTGAGAAGGTAAGAAGGAGGGGAAATGTTAGTGAGTAAACTAACATTGGGTGGTAAAAACTATCGCGTCTTCCAAAAGCAGTATCATTTCAAATGGTGTACAGGACATGAGTTTCGTCAAAAAAAGTTACAAAGTTATGGTGGAAAAATCTTTCATATAACCGAAAAAAACATATGAAAAAAATTTACTACTAATAGAGTGGAAGGACAACATGGGTCACGAAAAAAAAAATCTCAACATCCTTTTGGTAATTTTATGTACAGTGTTCAAAAGTTATAAACATATAAAGGCTATACATGGCATGTTACAGAAAATTAGTTTGTTGAGCCTTAACATACCCAAATGGCTGCTGTCTTGAAGGGGTTAAGGAACAAGTTTCTCAATTGTAGAAAGAGCGGTTTGGATTGTTTGTCATCTCCTCAGCATTTACTTATTCCCAACCGGGAAAAATTATTTTTGCATATTTCTTCCACATCAACAGGATCCATTGGCCTTCTGATTGTCCACTTGGTAATGGTTGCTGACATAGCCAAACAAAAAAGAGGACTAATAAGGCTTCATACTATAGATATATATTATATATTATAATATATAGTATATATACTTCAGCCACCCGGCCACTCTATTAGGTAACACCATGCTAGTACCGGTGGACCCCCTTTTGCTTAAGAACTGCTAGCAGATTCGCCACATCTGTTCGATGGCATTCGCATAGATCTCAACAAGGTGCTGGAGGCATTCCGCGAGATTTGGTCCATTTGACATGATGGCAATCACACAGTGGCCCAGATTTGTCGACCTGCAATCAATTGATGCGAATCTCCGTTCAACCACATCCTTAAAATGCTCTATTGGATTGAGATTGGTGACTGTGGGAGGGACATTTGGAGTACAGTGTACTCATTTCATGGTTCAAGAAAACAGTCTGAGAGATTTTCCAGCTTTATGGACATTTAGTAAGTACAAAAACCGTCCTAGGGCGGCATAAGAGAGCCCATATCCTGACAGTAGAAAGTATCAGCTAAAACTTAGCTTTTATTAATTGTAAAAAATAAAAAACCACTATAGTGTTCAAATCAAGAATAATTAAAAATACAAATGTCCTAGAAGAGGTGTCCTATGTTTGTTAAATCGTATTAGAGGCTAATAGTAACGTAAAGATTGGCTGGAAGGATGGCCCCCTATAGGATGAGGGGGAGCAAGTAGACACCCTAACCGGTAAAGGTGTTAAGTATGAGGTTTGCTGTTTCGTAGCTGGTGAGTGGTGCTAGCTAATATTGCGATGATACAAACCTGAATGCTATGAGTTATTATCATTTAAACCCATGCATTGATTCCTGTGGTTAGGGATTGAACCGATCCCAACCATATGCAGAAACCTGTTGTGGTTGTCACAACAAAACCCTAGTCTTAACCAGCCAAATAGCACAAAGGTAACACCTCCCACTAGGTACACTGCAGTATAAAATAAAGGAAGAGATTAGCCCCCCGACATGTTTCGCCAGTGACCTGGCTTCATCAGGGGTCGGGCTAATACTGATCAGCGGCGCTATCGTGCCGGATATATAAAGGTCATAGCCACTCCCCCAGTAGGTTCCTTGTCCAATAAATGATGTGGCTGGTAGCCACCACCTTCTATCCCTATCGGATTGTAATACAACCGGGGCGGGGAGAGCCAAAGCGTCCGCCAATGCTGGGAGGCAAGGGGCGGAGCAGTAGTGAACAGCTGTTGATGATCCTCACCAGTTCCAGTGAGCGCCGCCCTCGCTCTTCAGCCGACGTGCGCATGTCAGAACGAGAGATGCGGACAGGAGCGACTGCGGCGACAGGAGCGACTGCGCATGCCCAGGTACTTCTTCTCCAATCGCTGTACCATATTGAAGTCAAGATGCGCATATCTGCTGGAATGGGTAAGTGTACCATGACACTCGTTACTAGACATTGGTTATGTATATATATAGGATATTAAGGTTGTCATTGACATATTATATCCAGAATATGAGCCAGTGACAGTAATATAGTCACATGGATCGCCTGATGTCTAGAGACAATAGGTGTAGTGCTCCGGGATTTAGTAGGTGTATTACTGATGTGTAGTGTATTACACATATAGCTGGCTTATGCATAAATCTCTGGATAACTGTAGTATCAGCTGATGGCTACGCTCCACAGTTAGTTAGTTATTGCAAGTGGATGTGGAATATCCTTTCAAAATTTAAGTGGGATCGGGATATTGGCGAAGGGGAGAATATATTTCTGGACAAGCGGAGAGACTTGTGATTGGGGGAGGTTATAATTTCTTATAGGTCCTGAGGTGGGTCTAGACTGGACCAAGTTTTAGAGTAGTAGTAGATAATAGGTTTCTTCTTTTCCTATTGGGTAGAGAAGAAGTTCATACGGGTGCTATACTTAAAAGTCGCAATTAGGTTATTGTATCAATCGCAATATTAGGCTAGCACCAACTCACAGCGCAGATACGAAACAGCAGAAGAGTAAAACCTCATACCTATAAGCCACGAAAACTTCATACAGGAAACAACAAAAGGCGAAGCCAGTAGAGGGGGGAATAATTCGGACGAAATAGTAAACACGAGGGTGGCAAACTAGGTAGGAAACAGCTAGGGAACAAGGCGCCGAAAACGACTAAACATACAAAACCATGAATCGGGGGACATCCCTTCCGGCCAATCTTACGTTACGGTGTATGTAGGCAACAAGGGTCAACAAAATGGGGAAACCAGGTAATAATAACAGCGACTATCAAGGTCTAGAGAAGCCCAGAAATCTTCATGACAGTATGTATTGTTTAATTATTCTTGCTACGTTGAACCCTATAAGTGGATGTGTTATTGTTTTTTTAACAATTAATAAAGTCTTAGTTTTTAGCTGAACTTTTCCTACTGTCAGCTATGGGGCTCCTCTTATGCCGCCCTAGGACGGTTTTTGTACTTACTTTATCAAAACACCCTGCCTGACAATTGGTCCGATCTTTCGTTAAAATTGACAGCTTTATGACATGGCGCATTATCCTGCTGAAAGTAGCCATCAGATGTTGGGTACATTGTGGTCATAAAGGGATGGACATGGTCAGCAACAATACTCAGGTAGGCTGTGGTGTTGCAACGATGCTCAATTGGTACCAAGGGGCCCAAGGAGTGCCAAGAAAATATTCCCCACACCATGACACCACCACCACCAGCCTGAATCGTTGATTCAAGGCAGGATGGATCCATGATTTACCACAAGGTGAAACTATCTAAAACTTAACATTTAATTCAAAATTTATAAAAAAACCACTATTGACATAAATATCAATGCACCAAACCTATTAGCCACTGTAAAATGTAAACAAACTATACAGGGCCCATAGAGATATACCATCTAGGCCTCTAGCAAACCATATAAATATACAAGGCTGTACACAATATATGACAGGGTATGCAATAGAGGGGGAGACTGGAATAAAAAAATTCTACAAACTGAGACCCGTTGGATTTACAGACTAGCCACGGTAGCCCCTTGTGGGTTGAATGAAACCTTAAGCTTTGCATCCTTTATTGATGGTTGATCTGACTCCGTCCTTTACATAATCTCATTCCTGGATTACTTTATATGTGTTTTCTCTTTTATGTGTTATGTGCTATATATGTTTTCTCTTTTATGTAATTTTGTTGGGTATGACCTCGATGTCCTTCTCCTCAAGTCACCATATATGTACGATTGTTTACGTGATTAACTATTTGAGTATTTTATACTCAAATGTTTGATTAATTTCTTCCTCGGCTTATGACCTTAAACTCTGCCGGAAATATCATTTGTAGTACCATTTTATACATTAAGTGTTTATACGTACCGCTGAATGAGCTTCACATTAGAGCCCTTATATGCATATATACGTAAATAGGCTTTGTTGCTCACCATTGATATAGTGATACAGTATTTCACACTGCCGTGATCATGCGATAATGTATCAGGTTGATAGACTCTTATTCCTCACCTGATATCACGGCATTCGGCGCCGCCTTCCTTGGGTCATGTGTCTGATCGCGTGACTTGTCACGTGATCGGCACGGACCGGAAGTGAGCGGCCACATGGCGCGTTCGAGCCGGCTGACTTAAAAACAGCTGAGCAGGCGCAGTAAAATGCTGCACACGCCAGTCGTTCCATGCTTCACTAAGCTGGACGATCTGGAGACCTCTTGAGCCACTGCCTGGTCTCCACCATCATGACCCGTCTTAGTCACCTATACCTGTGACACCTGTATCCCCTGATGAATCCGAGTGATTGCGGAAGAAACGCGTCGGGATTATTTCTTCAGTTTTATGACCATCTGAGAACGCCTGGGCTTTATAGAAAGGGCAAGTTACACGCCAGGGACAGCTGTGGACCGTCCTTGTTAGGACGGGAGATATTGGACGATATTCAGGTGATATATCAGTATGCGAGGGATATTTAGGTTCTTATATATCATACAGAATCCGATGGCCTGAAGTTCTCAACCCTGGATTGGTAAGAACGTTCCCTTTTTTTTTACCTTCCGCATATGGTTATTGTTGCCATCAGCGCTGCAGTGTACACCTATCTCTGTCCGTCCTTTCCCTATATGCACTGATTACAGGATAGCTGCTACACTTGCAGATGCTATGGTCTATTGACTATTGGTGCCTATTTCAGGAATTGCATACCCTGTCATATATTGTGTACAGCCTTGTATATTTATATGGTTTGCTAGAGGCCTAGATGGTATATCTCTATGGGCCCTGTATAGTTTGTTTACATTTTACAGTGGCTAATAGGTTTGGTGCATTGATATTTATGTCAATAGTGGTTTTTTTATAAATTTTGAATTAAATGTTAAGTTTTAGATAGTTTCACCTTGTGGTAAATTATTGAATTCTATAGGTGTTTGGTACAGTTCCCTTGGACACACTTATGTGGATCCGATTATTCAAATAGGGCTTGTGTAATTACAGGATGGATCCATGCTTTCATGTTGTTGACGCCAAATTCTGACCCTACCATCCGAATGTCGCAGCAGAAATCGAGACTCATCAGACCAGGCAACGTTTTTCCAATCTTCTACTGTCCAAATTGTAGCCTTAGTTTCCTGTTCTTAGCTGAAAGGAGTGACACCCGGTGTGGTCTTCTGCTGCTGTAGCCCATCTGCCTCAAAGTTCAACGTACTGCGCCTACCTTGGTTGTAATGGGTGGCGATTTGAGTCACTCTTGCCTTTCTATCAGCTCGAACCAGTCTGCCCATTCTCCTCTGACCTCTGGCATCAACAAGGCATTTCCGCCCACAGAACTGCCGCTCACTGGATGTTTTTTCTTTTTCGGACCATTCTCTGTAAACCCTAGAGATGGTTGTGCGTGAAAATCCTAGTAGATCAGCAGTTTCTGAAATACTCAGACCAGCCCTTCTGGCACCAACAACCATGCCACGTTCAAAGGCACTCAAATCACCTTTCTTCCCCATACTGATGCTCGGTTTGAACTGCAGGAGATTGTCTTGACCATGTCTACATGCCTAAATGCACTGAAGCCTTCATTAGTCCTCTTTTTGATGCTGTCAGCACCATTTCCAAGTGGACAGAGGCAGAAGCCAATTGATCTGTTGTGTGGAAAACATGCAAATACAGTCGGTCCCCTACTTAAGAACACCCGACTTACAGACGACCCCTAGTTACAAACAGACCTCTGGATATTAGTAATTTACTGTACTTTAGCCTTAGGCTACAATAATCAGCTGTAACAGTTATCACAGGTGTCTGTAATGAAGCTTTAGTGTTACTCCTGGTTCTTATGACAATCCAACATTTTTAAAATCCAATTGTCACAGAGACCAAAAAAATTCTTGCTGGGGCTACAATTCTAAAATATACAGTTCCGACTTACATACAAATTCAACTTAAGAACAAACCTACAGAACCTATCTTGTATGTAACCCGGGGACTGCCTGTATGTTTTCCAGGTTGGGTTAAGGAACTGAGGAACACATCCAAACAGCTCTATATACATATAAAGATTGAGATGCTGAAAGAAGAAATAGACCCTTTACAGGGGGGGACTGGCACTCGTGCAGGTTTTTATAAAGTAACCAGGAAAGTGGCAGTAACGCCCGGTCCGGGTCCACTCCACCATCGGCTGTGCCCCTCCACGACCACAGGGTCGTATGCAAGAAATTGCGATTATTTCAGTGCTTCTACTCCAGAAAACTGGCTTAGAAGCACTGATAAATCTCCACTACAATTATTATTATTGTGTCTTCCTCATAATCCAAAAAGTTAGAAAAGTAAACTCAAGCATCATTTCACATTATCTTCTACCATAGATATTTTTTCGGGAAATATAGAAAGTCCTTATCATTCCTGTTGTCAAAGTGTTCTGATACATACTCTCTATTGCTCTAAAATAGGAAAATAGTTGCCAACAGATAATAATAATAATTAATAATAATTCCTTTATTTATATAGCGCACACAGATTGCACAGCACTGCATAGATGCCTTATGTATATCTAATCAGAGATGTGCAATGTATTACAGGACTGCAATTTTATCCTTGACTGAATATACTCTACTTAGAGATTACTAAATTGTTTCCAAGACTTCCAGCCTGGATAAATAATTCCTGTGACAGTTCCCAATGACAAGAAATACCTCACGTCCTGTAACTACTCAGTGACACACAGTCATCTATGTTAATCTGTATGGAGATATCTGTAATTAGGCTGATTTGCTTGGAAACAGGCAGCGATAATTCCCCATTCACAAGAAAGCCATATGGCAAACAGCATAGACCACAGTTCAATAATGCTCTCAATGTTATTCAATTACACCCCTATGAACATCATTTCCCATAAAACCGCAATATCATATCATGATAACACTACAAGAAACTGAGGCTAAAACTCAACTGCCATATGTTATACCTCTAACAAAAGATGGGATTTATATTTCCCTGGGACAAGAGTCGGCTGGCTCATGTCTGCAAGGTGATTTGTCAGCTAGATGGAACACTTCTGGTCCACACTAGTCTCAAAGTTCAGCCTTGCATTATAAGACAGATATAAATGACCATAGTGTCAAATAACAGCTTCCCTGCACAGATGTCACCGCACACATGACTACAATTATTAACCATTGCCAGCTAACATTAGAAAATCAATTGAACAATTCAGCCTCAGGACCTACATTTTGTTACCAAGTACACAGTGAGTACAATATATACAAAGGACTGAGAGCTAGACATTATAATACAATAAGGCAAAACCTGTCAATGAAATAGCAAGTTCCTGTCTGGACGACCTGACAATATATATTGTACTAAATGGCTTCACTCCCCATTATGGAAGTCTGAAGGCTATGGTTTAGCACAAGCTATTGCTGTTCAGGTTTCCTGTTTATTTATCAGGTTTATCAGGTTCTAGTATTCTATGCTGTCTTTCAAGAATATAGAAAATAATTCAAAAGTAATTGAAAAGGTGTACATTTTTTTTCTTTAAGAAACTGTAACATGCACGTAGTATCATAAAGGTGCAGGTCATTTACCCCAGGTACATGCCAATTGGCCTATAGTGTGGAAAAATTATTTTTCATTGTAAGTGATATATTAAATATATGGTTGAAGGTTAATAGATGTACTAGCATCAGAGAGTAAATGGCCTTTTACATGGTGTTTATTGTCTAATAAAATCTATTATATATGTTCCCAATAATTTTTTAGAGTAAACAGAGTGATCAAATGTTGAGAAAAATCTCATTTGTTGTCATAGTGGCATGAAATAATTTCCCAGAGATATTGTGCTGAAATTATATTAACTGTGTACAGGGGCACACCTGCCATGAGGCGACTTGAGGCAAACAACTTGAGTGGCACACCCTGCTGCACAAGGGTGGGCAGCATTTTTTGAGGCCGACACTGCATCTCTGACTCTGTGAGGATCCATACACCATATTAAACATCTATACATCATATTAAAGGGGGGATTCTTCTGTTTAATTTGACACCAGAATTGTGTTTCTAGATGCCAGGGTTCAGGAGTACAGCCGTTTGAAGTTGGCCACTGTCATGATATAAAAATGTCCTTTCTGCAATCTGTCACAGTAAAAGCTATCCTATATTTACATGGAGCAGTCCTGAAAGGTTAAAGAGAACCTGTCAGGCAAAATAACCCCCTAAACTTAATATATTTTCATAAACTGCCATTAGAAAGCATTGCTTCTATCCTTTCATTGTCCCTCTCCATGCCTGTAAACCTAAGCAATGAGGTCCTAAAGCTGTATCCAAATGACCTGTGAGATGTCCATTGAGTCATTATCATATTCAAGCTGTCCAGCTTATTCATGAGTGGGAGGCACAGCCACACCCCCAGTGCTTGACTGACAGTTTGTATAATGATGTGAGGTATAATGGTTTAATGGCTCCTCCATGTGCTTCCTGGTGCTGGCGCCCCCTGCAGCCTATGTGTATGAGATACTCCTATACACATGATGGACAGCCGGTATAATGGTGTGAGGTATAATGGTGAAATGTCTCATCCATGTGCTTCCTGGTGCTGGCTTCTATATGTGCTTCCTGGTGCCAGTGCCCCCTGCAGCCTGTGTGTATGAGATACTCCTATACCCATGACTGACAGCCTGTATAATGATTTGAGTTAGAATGGTGTAATGGTTCCTCCATGTGCTTCCTGGTGCTGGTGCCCCCTGCAGCCTGTGTGTATGAGATACTCCTATATACATGACTGACAGCCTGTATAATGATGTGAGGTATAATGGTGTAATGTCTCCTCCATGTGCTTCCTGGTACTGGCGGCTACTCCCCATGCAGCCTGTGTGTGTGTGTATGAAAGATACAACAGCTCCAGGCAGCCATGTTATAGCAGAACATGTCAGGTACTTGTGTAGCTGATGTCTGTGTCTCACACATGTGTATTAGGAGGAAGAGCATGTCAGCAGATAAAGCAGAGACACCAGCAATGCTTTACTATACATTACATACAGACATGAGCAGGGGAAGGAGAGGGGAGCAGGGGTGACATCACTGCCTCTGACCATGTGACCTGCCCCATTTACATAATAAAGAAAAGATGATTTTACCATGATTAATGTATGAATTTACTACATAAAGGCTATGATGGAATCCTTGCTCAAACAGGTAGTGGTGACAGAAATAATGACAGAGACCTGATGACAGGTGTCCTTTAAGCCTTTGTGTGTTTATTTTTTTTGTTTGACTTTTTTTTTGCTGCTTAGTGACTTTACCTTATTAATACATGTGGCATTTAAAGAGGAGGTAAGGTCTTCAGTGAAATTGCTACTTTTTTTAAGTCTCCAAAAAAGGTACAATCAGCTCTAATTTTCTCTATTTTCTATGCCTGGCAGGGGGCGGGATAGAAAAGTTGCTAGATTCACATCTGGAATCTGGTGATAACTCACGTAACACAAAAAACACAAAAAACACAAAAAAACAAGCCAAAAATTAGATACAGGTCCCCAATATTTATGACAAGTCTGAGCCCTCCAAACATCTGACAGTGCAGAAAGAAAAATATATTTAAAGAAAAATATAACTGTTAATTAAGACTAAAAGCGAGTTGCCACAACAAAATCCAGGAGTGAGCACCAAAATCTTCATGTGTAGCCAGATGAGTAAATCTTTCAATATTAATTTATTTCATAAAACGCTTATTTCCCATTTCATTAATTTAATTTTTTAAAATAATTTTCTCTTTCCACCCCCTTCAATTACCTCTGGAATGAATGACAGCTGTACCTAGCCACCATTATGTCATCAACTGACATAAATCAAAAAAGATTTAGAATTGATTTGGTGTCAAATAGTCAGTTCTACTCCAAAAATGTATACAATCTTTCACTTTTATTGTTTCTCTTTCACATACAGTAGTAGAAACCAGGCATGTAGAAGTATTGCCCAAGATAACCTTTATTCAAAGTAGTCGTATATAAGATATTAGGGGAAATTTATCACGTAAAGCCTACCCCTCAGCCTTGCTGGATATATCTAGAAATTTCCGTGCTGGCAGTCAGTTCTACACTAGGTGCCACCTGTTGCAGAATTGCCCTGTAACCTGCACCTGAACCAGCGTAGACTATAGCTTGTGCGCAGGTGCAGGGAAGAAATGCCCGACCCGGGCCAATTCTACTGCCCCCTTCACGCCCCTCAATGCCCATTTAGTGTGGAGTTGGTGTAAGGGGGACTATAATCGCAAATCCTGGCAGTGAGCAAGGACTTGCTAATTTATCAAGGCGTACAAGCCCTGATAAATCTCTCCCATTATCTTAGCAGCAATTTCCTTATAGTCATTGAATCAGCATACATCTTTATTTCCACTGAGAGAGTGTATTAAGCCACTGCATGACGCAGCACAGTGATTCAGTGGTTAGCACTATAGCCTTACAGCGCTGGGGTCCTGGGTTCAGGTCACATCCTTGCCAACATCTGCAAAGAGTTTGTATATTCTCTCAGTGTTTGTGTGGGTTTCCTCTGGGTCCTCCATTTTTTTCCCACGCTCCAAAACATACTGGTAGACATGTCTGTGATTGGCTGGGCTGGACTCTTTTGTATAAGAGCAGGGTCACACATCCAGATGTCATTACACACAAGAGGCAGCTATTGACAGCTTGCTACTCATTATAGGATCAATCAGCTAGGCAAGGACTTGTGAAACAGCAGCAATTGCCCTGCCCAGGGCAAATAGGTTTATAGAAGAGGTTCCTATTATTACGGACAGAGTGAAATGTGTAATAATTGCCGTTATAATGGCACTCGGAAGAATTGTATGTATTCTTACCGATTATAGGGGATTATAGAGTAATGCTTGCAAAGACCAGAGATGATTATTAGTATTAAATGCATCATCCAGCAAGATCTTTCCCTGTATAGTATTCAGCTCCAGGAAAATCATTATTATCAATCATACCTTAATTGCAAAGTTCCTCCTGTCAATGAATAGCGCTCATGATAAATGCATTAGAAAAATAATGTTCTCACAGAACAAAGCACACAAATATGTGCATCAGAAAAGTTGTGTTGTCACAAAGTAGTGCACACGATTACATGCATCTGAAAAAGAGTGTTGTAAGTCAACTTGATCGGAAAAAGTGCATTTTTGGTCTGATTATTTGCCTTCCAAAACAAAGGCGGGATAAAGTACTTAATGTATTAATAATTGTTTAGATAAAAAAATAAAATAAAAAAATAAGAAAAATAAAAAGCAAAATACTATTTTTAGACAAACTTCAGAGGTTCAAGGGGGGAGGAGAATTTGGTGGTGGATGTAGCGATGTAAGTGGAAGAGGCGGAAAAGAAGAAAGTTAGCAATACAGCAAATGGGGATATCCTAACATTTATTAAAATGAACAAAGCATGGATCCCACGCAACTTTGTTTTGTTCATGTCTGAATAAGTTTTGTTTTCCTGAATTCTGGATTAATGGAACTTTATATTCAAAATTCTTCAATTGTGCATTTGAATAACTGGGACTGAACACCCAGAGTGCCTTTAACCACGGAGAAAGGAAGCTGTATGGTTTTCCCATTACTTCTTTTACCACTATAAGAATGTCTAACTGGGTCTGAACACCCAGAGTGCCTTTAACCGTGAAATAAAATAATGTATAAAAAAATTAACAAAGAAATAATAAATAAATATAATTTAAAAAATTATTATTTCAAGCACTTTGTCTATACGATTGTGGGCAGGGCAACTGCCCTGTAATTCCAACAATTTTCAGCCCCTGTGTCCTTACTACCCCCATTTTATAGGTATTTTTGTGGTCTTCAATGGGGTTTGTGTTCGGCACAAAGTTTGGCCTGAAGTAAGGGTTCTGAACCTAATTTTGTCAAGAAATTTGAATAAACCTATATAACCAAATATGCCCCCCACAAGGAATTTAGAACATATGCTACCTGTATTTTCAACAGTTAGCACACAAATGTATTGACTTCTATAGGTTCAGGGCTGTCCTGCCTAGCCTGGTCCTGCTGAAATTAGTAGCTTTGGCCAAGTCTGCTCTAAGGTATACATGCTCATTTACACCAAAAGTGTGTATTGTGTTTCTTACCTGTGCAACTGAATAAAGTTATTCACTCCCTAAGACAGGTGCAGGTGTATAGTCAGCTGTTGACTACATTTAGGATATCTACATTTGCTTTGCAATCAAATACACTTTAGTGCTCCCTGTTATAATCCTTGTGCTATTACTATTTCATCTCACATATTTGTAGAGCGGCATATTTTTGCTTTCCTTGGGTTTACTTTCATTTCATCAGGTGCTGACTGTCAGGTAAAATTATACTGTGCAGTGGAAATCAGGTAAGGAAAAATGCCCTTAATCACAAAGGTGGATTAATCTCTCTGTGATGCAGAAATAGTCTTTTATAATTGGGCTTTTTAAATAATCCTGATTAAAAGGGATTTTGAGCATAATCAATTTGCACAAGGCCATCTTAATAACAAGCTCGATCGGCTTAGCTATGAGAATTTATCCCTCCACCTCATGAAATTACTTGTCGTTAAGAGGTCCAAAAATATGTAGCGCGGATTTATAAGGGCAACAAACTAATAGAAATAACGAATTAGAAAAGGTTCTAATCTGGCATGTAATACATTAATTGGCTGCCATCTGTTTAGTCATTTCTGTGTACAGAAAAAACAAGAGGGTCAAGAATGTGCTTATTGTATTGTGCCACAAAACAAATATGTCACCTTCATATTACTAATACATTATTATTGGCCTGTGCTGCTAAACGGATTGTTGAGGCTTAATAAATAGGACTTACAGGCATGAAACGCAGCAGCAGCCACTCATTTCTCATTTCAGTGTTTACAGTGGGTCCTTTATACAGAATGATGTATACTTTTTCTTAAAAAGTGGTTTTCCATTTTTATCGTGTTAGATATATAATTAGAGAATAAAATACCATATACCTTCTTATACAGAATAGCATGTATGCTAATTTTTATTATATCAGGTCATTGTCTGTCTCTAAAAATAAAAAAAATGATGCAGCATATTTTTTTCTGATATAATAAATCCATAGGAGAACTAAATATGGTGTCCATCATGTGACCCTCACGAATGACACGTGACCTTTGACATTCAGCTATTTATCTTCTCTATGGTATGCTGAATTAAATTAGTGTTTTAAAGTTAACTTTATTTACACCATGACATCATCAGTGCAGATGAGGGTCAACTGCACTGATATGTTTCACTTTTGCCACTTTTGAAATCAAACATCATAGCTGTTGATTTTATTTTTTACAGATAATCAAAAATTTTGTAAGGTGGTATTATAGGGGCCCATAGTAATCCATAAACACCTATAATGTCATTATAATAAATTCATTCATTAATGTCATCAGGATTGGTTCATATGGAGGAAAAGGGGACATTATAAGGGCCTGCTGCAGAAAAGGGGTAATTATAAGGGGGGCTGCAGGAAAGGAAGCATTATAAGAGGCTGCTGCAGAAAAGGGGTAATTATAAGGGGGGCTGCAGGAAAGGAAGCATTATAGGGAGCTGCTGCAGAAAAGGGGTAATTATAAGGGGGCTACTTCAGGAAAGGGAGCATTATTAATCATGTTTCCAAAAAAATTTTTTGGAAAGTTAGGCTGCCATGGTCTTCTTTCCTCTAAAAATAGCTTTTAAAAATATGTTAAAAACAGTATAACAGCCTGTGAATCTGCAGCACAGAGGTTTTCTGGGAATTGCCATAGTATTAACATAGTTTTAAGTTCTTTTTTGAAGAAAAAGTCCATGGATAACATATACAAAATGTCCTATATTTTGCATGCTCACCGCACAGTGAATAGATGCCACAGGTGTCCGGATATCGGTCCCCATTACGTTCGTGTGAATGTACCCTTACATAGAGCTTTCTGATGAGTGTACATCACATAGAGGATACTGATGAGTGATGTACACTCATCATTATCCTCTATGTGATGTACACTCATCAGTATCCTCTATGTGATGTACACTCATCAGTATCCTCTATGTGATGTACACTCATCAATATCCTCTATGTGATGTACACTCATCATTATCCTCTAATTCAGTGGTGGCGAAGCTATGGCACGGGTGCAAGAGGTGGCACTCAAAGCCATTTCTGTGGACACTCAGGCCATAACCCCATGACAGAGTCACCAAACAGGACCAAAGAGAAGCTGCTCTCAGCACTATTTTAAAGTGACACTTAATTGGCTGTTTGGAACTGCGGGAAAAGTGAGAAGGTTTGAACGGGGCTGCATTATTTTTGGAGATCCTCCTGCTGGAGCCATTATTCTTCCTGTACACAGAGACCCTGGAGAGAAGCTACAATGAGAGTCTGAATTTGCCTCCTTCTTTCAACTATATTAGTGGCCTCAGGGACTGATATAATTGAGGCCGCAGTCACACGTACCGCTAGGCGTCCGTTCATAAGACGACGCTAGCGCACAGGGGGAGGTCCTCGGCCCGAACGCACATGCACTTCCAGAGAAACACATGCAATCGTCTTATCAATCGCATGCGTTTCCCTGGAAACACATGTGCATTCGGGCCGAGGACCTCCCCCTGTGCGATAGCATCGCGTTATGAACGGACGCCTAGCGGTATGTGTGACCGCAGCCTGAAAGATGTGGAAGAACAGGTAGCAATAAGTTACTGCTTAAAATACCATGTTGACACTTTGTGAAATATAAGTGGGTTTTGGTATTAGTTTGGGCACTCGGTCTGTAAAAGGTTCGCCATCACTGCTCTATGTGATGTACACTCACATAAAAAAACATAAAGGATACAATTGAGTAAACATTACATAACAATTAGAGATGAATATACATCACTTAGAAGATACAAATGAGAATACATCACATAGAGCTAAGAGATGTGTATACATCACGTAGAGGATACAAATTAGTATATATCACATAGAGGATACTGATGAATATACATGATAAAGAGGATAGAGATGAGTATATATTACATATAAGATACAGATGATTATACTTTGCTTGGAATTATAAATCATGCATATTGTTAAGATTCCTCTCTCCTGAGTGTGGGCTCTTTGAACCTAATATTACCATTCATACACAAAAAACATCCATGACAATAGTTCAAAAAGAGTCAAAAAGGCCATGTCATTCTCTTAACACTTTTGTTTCCTGTGTGTCTTGTATAATCAGGGCACGGAGATGTAATTGGTGAGCCTGGGTTAAGCCTGCGGCCTGCTGTGCTCCTGACAATTAGGTTAGAGAGCAGCGATCTATAAATTTAAGAGGATTTGGTGGGTCTACTAATGAAAAAATGTCACACTGCAAGGGGACCCTGTGTGTTATGAAAGCAACTTAATATCATCTGCTAGCGATTTGTACACACTGATAATCTATTGAGATCTTGGGATGAGGGAGGGGGCAAAGTTTTAGTGTTTATGAGACTGGTGAAGTGATAGTTGCCATCTGCACAATTCACACTAATCTGGCTAGTGTCTCTCTGGCAAATGGCTGCACGAGGCGGCTGGGGGGACTGATGGCTATTTATTGTTTGTAAAAACAAACAAGGAGGATTTAGATGTATGCAAGGAATTTATATCGAACAGCTGCATAAGCAAGCAGTGTGGGGGCAGGACACAACATCTATAGGGGGTAACTAATATTCCCCTTCACATGGTCTTAAGGCCAGTCAGACCACACCACAAGAAGCAGATAGCCATTAAAATAGTAGAAGTGCCAGTAAACAATGTTTTTCAATAAGAAATGTTATGGAGGGACCATGGTCCTGCATTGTAAACATAAATATAACATAAATTATTTATTGGCAAGTACATACAGAATACTGACTGCAGGATATTCCCATGTTAAATCAAAGAGAAAATGGGTCATAAATTTATAGTCACAAAATACATCAATAGTTCCTTATACCCTTGATACCTGGATCATCCTGAGATTCCTAGTACACTGATTGCTTTCAAGCACATAGTATTTCTATGATTCCATTCACTCTTCCTGGTTTTCATGTCATGCTCCCTTATGGTGAATGCAATTTTTTGTTATTTACATTGTCCACTATAAACTGGTAGGGTAATAGTGGACCATGTGCACTTATAATTAAAGGGGTATTCCCACGAAGACAAGATTCTTAAATATACTCGGGATAATAAAATTACACTGTGTTTACAAAAACACAGGGGCAGATTTACTTACCCGGCCCATTCACGATCCAGCGGTGCGTTCTCTGCGCTGGATTTGGGTCCGGCCGGGATACATTAAGGTAGTTCCTCCTGCTGCGCTGAAAAGCATCGGAACGCGCTGGAGTTCACCGAGCCGGGCTGAGTGAAGGTAAGTGCAAGCTCCACGACAGTTTTTTTTAAAAAATGTGGCGGTTTTTCCGAATCCGTAGGGTTTTCGTTGGGCCACGCCCCCCGATTTCCGTCGCGTGTATGCCAGCACCGATGCGCCACAATCCGATCGCGTGCGCCAAAATCCCGGGGCAATTCAGGGGAAATCGGCACAAATCGGAAATATTTGGGTAACACGCGAATCGGGCCCTTAGTAAATGACCACCACAGTGTTTCACAGATATGATTCCAACCTGTCTCTATCAGTCCTGGTGCTTGCAATTTTGGTTCTCCCTAGATATGGTCATATGAATATTCTTATGAATAGCTTCTCTTATCTGCACACTGCAGTGCTCTCTGCCTTCTGCCTCTCCCTCCTGCATTACAAGACCAGCTCAGGCACAGGCACTTCCTACCAGCAAGGTGAGTTAGTAGAGGCTAGTGTCAAGCTCTTTTATATCCATCTCATGGATCTCATCATCTCTCATCACTGATATGTCTCATTTCTCTTTTTATATATGTCAGATGCTAGTTTAATGTTCAGAAGCTAAAGAAAAGTGTAGATAATCCCTATACCCTAATAATCTAAGCCCATTGTCAGCACACAGCATCTCATAGCATAGAGAAATCATGAAATTTCTGCTTAGAGAGTTCTCACCCATACTGCAAGTTTACACTGACCATCACTGAGGTATGGGGGTAAAATTTATATTTATTGTCTAAACATTACCAGGGGATTAAAATATGAGAACTTTCTTTTGTGGGCAAACCCCTTTGAAGGAAATTTACCATCAAAATCAAGTATGATAAACCAGGGGCACCTACTCATAAATCCAGGCACTGTGATAGTGGTAATCTTCTTATATTTGTTATCCATGGCCACCTTCCTTCTACAATGAATTTTAACATTATGCTAATGAGTCTGAGGGGCTCTGGTAGGTGTTTCCAGTTATGTCTCTTCACTCCTTGTAACAATGAACAGAGTAGGTCTCCACTCTCCAGTGCATTTTCTCCTGCTGCTAGCACACACATGCAGAGGACACAGGTATAAAAATCCCCCCCACTGACCCTTAGGCTCATTAGCAAATTATGAAAGTTGATATTAGAAGGAATGAGGTCATGGATAGCAAATATAAGAACATTACCACAGTCAAGTTGCCTGGATCTATGAGTAAGTGTTCCTCTGTAGTCATATGTAGCAGCAGAAAGCTATAACTGCAGCTATAGCTCCCTATGCAGTGGTGTATTAAGTCTTCTAGCAAAGCTACCTATGTTATTCTGGTGAGCATACAGGGGGATTTGCAGGTGTGCTTTGGACACTCCTACAACTGTGTAATTTCTGATGGTAACATTACAGTATTGAGTTGCCATCTAAGTATTTTCTAAATCAAATCATTTGAACTATTTGGAGAAAAAATCTTAAAAAAAAAAAAAGACATAGTAAAAAATTAGTGCGTATGTTCTATCATTTTCCACAAAAATAAGACATACTTCGGAAATAAGCCCTAGAACAACACATTTACTAAGGGCTTTGCGCCGCACTTTTGTTGGACTGTGCACCTTCTTCTAGGCTAAAACGGCTTGCACAGTTAATTAAAAAGTGTCTGCGCCGCTGTTGTGTCTCACATGACCCTTTTGTGGCGTAACTGCGCTGGTCCCCATGCGACACAAATTAGGGGGCATGTTATAGGGGGGTCCGACTGATTTGGACCAAGCGCCCTATTTAACTTGCAAATTGTGTCACATGCACCACAAAAAAAGATGGTGAACTCTGTCGGGCCAGTGCAGGGAAGCGATAGATTCATGATCTTAGTGCATATTCCGAATTTCTAAGTAAATGTGCCCCATTGTCTTAAAATAAATTGGAGCAAAATATAGTTACAAATATAAGACCCTGTTTTATTTTCTTAGAAACATAGAACCTTCCTCTAATGAACTGGAAAGTGAAGAGAGTCCCTGCACTTAACTCAGCTTTCTGGCTCCACAGCCAACTTCATAGTGACCACAAGGATTACCCACCTGTAATTTTGTATTTTTTAAAATTGCATTTTAAAAGTTCCAATTTTTGTCTCTCTTTACTCATATCTATGTTCATTTATTTATGTCTATCTATTTAACTATTTGCATGTATCTATTTATTTATCTCACTTACATTTTTCTTGTCGTACTTTTGCTGGACTTCTTTTCTACAACTCTTGATGCTTCTTATACCGAAGATTTCATGTGTTTTACAGAGCAGTTACTTCCTCACTGTGTGTAAGAAGTTATCTTGAAACTGGGCCAGAAAGCTGTTTGGCACCATTTAATTCAATGGCAGTTTACCAGCTGCAATGAGGATTTTAAAGACATTTGTACTTATTTAGTGCTTAGCAGACAGATTTTTTTATACAACCTTAGGGGAATCCTATTTTTCCCCGGGATCTCTCTCTCGTTTTTCTATTAGTGTTATATCATCAGTCTTCACAGAACCATTTTAACAGACTATCGCCACACATCTAGCTGGGATTTTCCTAAAGCAAACATTGCACTGTTGACATTTAAAGGATCCTATGTGCCAGTTATAATATTATAAACTTCCCCTTTAAGACTACTAAATAGTCTCAAAAAGACTTTCACCATTTATATTCTGTAGTTCAGTTACTTAAATTTCTCTTCTGTGTTCCAAAGTGCATGTGTTTTATCAATAAACAATAGTTTCTGGTGTGAATATACTATAGGAAAATCTAACCATAAAAATCCCTGATTTTAACACACACAAAGGTTTGGCCACATTCTCATTTTAAAAGTCAATTATTGTTCAAACAGAGGTAACATCTAATAAAGCAATTAAACTTCAGATGGCCCTTTCTTAGGATGCTCAGTAGCCAACCAGTTTTGCATTCTTGGTCTTCAAATAAAATAGTAAAGAAGTCATCCACCATGTGGAGAAGTCCTGCCAAGTATTGCTTTACGTCCATGCAGACCAATATAAGCATTTGCCTACTAATTGCTGCACTAAAAGTTAAAGGGAACCTGTCAGCAGAGATTGGCCAAACAAACCACAACCAGTATGCCATCAAGCAGCTGAACATCTTCTAGATCATGTCTATTTAATGGCCCACTGGGTGGCATCGTCCAGAAAATCAACTTTGAAGTGACATGTGATAAGGTTGTATAAAGTCAAGGAGGCGGAGTGTTTAACACTGAAGTCAATCTTTCCTCACTTCAGAATGCCCTCTTCACTGTAATTGATGGACCTCCATCCAGACACATCACTAACCAGATCTCCTTGATTCCGTGGTGAGGACAGCTTGACTTCAATGCTTCACTTCAATTCTATGACTTTATATAACCAATTTACATCTCACTTCAAAGTTTATTTTCTGGATGATGCCACCATACTGGACCATGAAAGAAACATGATCTGGAAGGTGTTCAGCTGCTTCACAGCATACTGGTAAAATACTAAATCTTTATTTCTTTAGCTCTTTATAGATAACAAAATTTGACAGTACAGAGCAATAACATAGTCCAATGAAACAATAGGCCAGAGGGCCCTGCTCATAAGAACTTCTATAGGAGGAACAAAGGAGATAACAGCGCTCGTAGAAAGGTCTAGCCATTCTTTATAAGGGATCAAAATAAATAATTCAATTAGCAAATAATGCAACCTGAGCCAGGCACCCGCTGGCATTTTAAGCATCATGGTGCAAGGTCCTGCAGAGTAAGGTTGCATTGACACCTTGATTTATGTATATGCTCAGCAGACATATATGCTATGCAGACATATGCTAGCATATGGAGGCATTCATTTTTACTCCATCTTCACAGTATATGTAATACTGTGCAAAACATAGGATGAAAAGATGCAGCAAGTTACATCTTTCCATCAAGCTCCTTCCTTCTGAGCGACATGAATGTTCAACAGTGACCACTATTTCATCCATCCCCCAACCTCCGCTGAGTGTATGTGATGATGTGTGTCTATTTGTGCAAATTATCAGGAACTAGCCAAAACACGTTATTATTTTGCAACTTATGTTGCATGTTCTGCACTGCACTGCTATATATTAAAAGCCTACTATTCTGAGCAATATGTATACATCATACATTATCATGTATGGAATTATTGGATTTATTACAACAGGTAAATCTTAAGCAGCTTAAAAGCAATTTTTTAGAATAGAATTTACTTTTTGAATTATTTTTTCATTATTCATTGGACAACTGATATGTTTCTACCTGCATGAAGTGACTGCAGGTTTCATTATTATTATTCTAAATTATAGCTGTGAAAAGTGGGAGTATTTAGGAAAACATAGCTCTTTTTCAATGTGCTCCTTTATATTGACAAGGCATTTATTCTGGCTTTACAATGTTTGAATTGACACCAAGTAAAATATCGAAAAGTTCACAAAGGAGTCAAAAATAGTTTTCTTTGATGTTAGTTTGTGGTCCGACCTGGAACTTACAGTGAACCCATTGAGTCCACATGCCTTACTTGCCGAAGTTTACCGCTGTTATGACATTTGAGGAACTAGGGCTTCAAATCCGGTGACATTCTATGGTACTATGGTAAACAGGACACTGAGTAGAGATTGATATATACATGAAAAGCAAGGGGACAGAATATTTGCCCTTGGTGCCAAAAAATGCTCCTATTCCGGGTCCTTAAAAGGATAAAAGGAAAATCATTTTCTCCTACTGAAAAGAAAAGAAATTTACATATTCACTCTGTGCTCCTAAAGTATATATTCTATGTATATGTAAAACACCATGGGGGGATGTATCACATCTTCCACCCTTTTTGCTCTTCTTTTTTGGTTGCCATGGTATATTTGCGCTTTTTTTAGCCACTTTTTCTTGCCTACTGTGAGGTTTGCCGTTTACTGGGAAACATGGCTAGCACCATATGCGTCATTGAATTCGGTTTCTTCCACATGGTTGCTCTTTGATTTGTGCCTAAAAAGCCAAAAAATGTGAGTGAAAACACAGTCCACATCAGGAGTAAGTTAACTTACTGTACCCTCAAATACATGTAGATACAGTTTGAATTCAGCTACAACATTACACTATTCTTACTCCCGAAGCTATTTTTTCGATTTATATGACGCTACAATACTTTAAGAATAGTTTGTCTTCCCAATAAAAACAGATACACGTTCCACCAAGCCCATTGGGGATATGTGTAGAAGAGTCAGGGAAAATTTTTTCAACTTTCACTTCTTTTCACTGTTTTCAAATATATCTAGAAAAAGATAACTTTCTAAAAGAACAGCAAGATATTGTGCACTAACCAAAAGGTGGTGTAAGAAGGAGTTAATATGTTGTGCAAGCTCTATTATACATTTGGAAAAAAATCACTAAACATTATAGACATTTTCCTAAGACATTCCTAATACTACTGAGAATTCTCTAGGACACAGTAATAGATATTAGAAATAACACAACCTGTTTAAAGTATTAAACAAAAATCTATTATTATTCTATTCTATTCTATTATCTATCTATTATTGTATTGTTCTAAAACAAAGTTTGCACCTCGCTAATCATGCCAAATCTGTCGAAAAGGATCTATTGAGTTCTGCATCACATCTATTACCGGCCTGTGGCAGTCTTTAGGTGGTCTAATGTATATAAAAGTGTCACCCAACATACATAAGAGTATCTAGGACCTGTGCTAGCTGTATTTTCTACAGCTTATTCACTTATGTAAGCTCATGCATAGGGTCATGGATTCCACAGCCCTATGCATAAGCCGACTGGCCAGGCTGCAAAGGATATGGCAGATCATTTATTATTTTCATCAATCAATGAACAGCGCTCACACACTGATAACACAGGTTGCAACTACCACCATTTGTGACCTGTTAAATTGCACACGCTCTGTGCTGGTAGCCGAAGCCAACATTAGTGGATTTGTTCCCCATGTCTCTGACTCCCTAAAATGCACCAAAACACCAAATATAGCCATTTTGAAACATTTTCTTCTCTTTATACACAGGGCTACCTACCTGTGTATAAATGTATACCTCATTTTAAAATCTGCTTATAAAAAGCATAGTGTGATCTACTACTTTACAATTAATCTATGTGAGATGGTCAATTCATATATCTTCTTTTATGAGCGTAACATAAGTTCTAGTATCCTAAGGGTGACTTCACAGGTTAAGAGGAAATATGATCACGTTATTTCACAAGGCAAGCAGAGAATCCACAGACCTAGTTTGCTTAAGAACTGACAGGGGGAACACGCAATTTGTAAATACACAAAAAGTTTAGGGATTAACACAGGCAGTTGTGAGATGGACAGACAGGGTGGGCCAAGGCTCTGTCTACCCTTTAGTACTACAACCTTCAACATCAGGCTAGCAACATCCTGCGAATTCTGCATGAAACAACAGACATCCAACTGCTGTTTGCACTAGACCACAACATGGTACAAATCTGTAGGTTGCTTAGTAGCTACAAGTAATATGAGAAAAGACATTACACTACTGGTGCCAAAGCTTTGAACAAAATTACTTCCTTTAACACACCACCTTAATTATGTGCTGGGGAACATAAAACAGGTCAGACAATTTGTACTGGGAAATCATAATTCCATCAGTCCAAAGCAGGTAGTGCCAATGATTTATGAATGAGGTGTCATAATTATTTTTTTAGTAAACAGATCAGGTTTCTTTCCTAGGACGGATCTCAAAGTACTAATTAGCTTTTTGTAGTAGAATGTCACCATCCCTTCATGACAAAAGTAGTTTTTTTTACATTGCATTTTTGGGCGGGTGATTTAAGCAGATGTTCTCTTGTAATAACCAGAAGGATTAAAGCCTTGATGAATATAACTTCGTTCTACTCACTGCCTGTGTCTCCTCCTTCACCTTTCATAATATGAAGGGTCTTCAGAATTTATATTTCACTTGAAAGAGAAGATCAAGAGGGGGAATTATTTACACAAAGATGTTTTGGCTGAGGAACATTTCTTTTTCTTGCTAAAGGAAAAGTACATTTTTAACAGAATAGCAAGTAGGAAAGATACAAGTTTAGAATTCCTGATCCTAGTTTAGTATTTTTGACATAGATAAAACAAAGGGCCACATTTATTAAAGTGTTTACACCAGTTTTCTGTCGACTGCTTCCACATGTATTTATAAAGTGATTGCACCAGTTTTGTGTTGCAGCTGCACTGTGTCCAACAAGACAGAAAAATGTGCACCACAATTTTGTCTGCACCATAATTTTGCAGCATGAACAAAGTACACCAAAAATAAAAAATGGTGCTCACTTCCAGAGCAGAGCAAGGGGCACCAGATTTATGAAGAACATGCTCCAGTTTTGATTAAACTGGCGCACCCTGCACATTCCACAGGAAAAATGCACATAGTACGGATTCCACTAGTTTTGATAAATGTAGCCCAATATGTTGCTATTGATATGTCCCTGAAATAAAAAAATAATGTATCATTGTTCTTAATTCAAATAATTGAAGTGATTGCAACAAGGGACAAAAATTTCCAGACAAAACTTCCCATGAAGTTGGCGAAATGATTTGCCAACTTTTCGAAAAAGTGTATTTTTGTTGTGTTATCAGGGGGCACAAGGGAAACCATTTACGATCTTGATGTGACAAAAGGACAATTTCCTAATACAAAGATACTTATAGATGATTCGTGTTCATAGTAAGATCACAGGTTGACTGGGGTAAGTACAGCAGATTTTAATCCTTAGCCATAATTGTTTTATTTTTCCTTTTAAAATGCTGTATGTGACACTATTTAGTATTCCATGCAGTGCCCAGGGAAACTTGTGAAAGTACCAAATACAGTACAATTGACAAAAAAACTCAGTTAAACTGTTTACTTATGTGTCGTCCCAATTACAAACTCCCTTAATCAATACAATCACGGTGATACCAAATGTATACTGGGAATGTTTTACATATGTATTTATATTTTCTGTGTTTTAGGTTCCTCAGTGGTGTTTGCCTTTTATGGGGTCAAATTGCTCATACAATATACTGCAAAACAACAAGAAAAAACAAACTTAAAATACAGAAATGGAAACCCCATCAAATGGAAACCCCTGATGACATCATTTTGGTGTTGGCAAAGATTGGGGCCAAGAATTGCCCATGCACCTCCATTTAAGTGCTGCAATCAGGTTTGACTGCTGCATTTACAGGGGTTTTTCAGGCTTTTCAAAAATAGATAAAAACAAAAAACTGTTATGTTACCTCCTAAGTCACTCCTGTTGTTCCATCCCTCTGTCACCCTTCAGTGCTGTGCCCCTGTTTGTTTACAGACAGTAATGTCCCCTCGTCCAGTGCCGTGTGCTTGTTACAGCATTAAATCTAATGCTGTACCGGGTTTCCAGAAGTAATGGGATGGCAGCGCTTGCTTCTGTAAACAAACATTCACCCCTATTATTGTGCTTATAACCTGCTTATTGGCCTCTGCACTGTATAATGTCCTTATTAAATCTAGACAGGATGGTAGGTTTGGCTTAAGTACTGTACAAATAACATGGAACTTATATATTAAAATATCTAAATGATAGATGGCCAAAACTCATGAATATCATAAAGCCAGTTACAGGATCAACAGCTAAGAAAAATATAATGTCTTTATGTCCAGTTACCTCCCACATACACCTCTAAAGAACATAAGAAGAAAGAGTAAGCTGGGCTAAGCTCTGAAACGAATACTAGCAATTTCTATTACTTTCAAATAAACTGTGCAGAATTATGAATTATTATATTAGTTGATTAGGACTAAAAAAGATCAGTTCAAATTTTCAGTACATTTTCATGTTGCATCAAAGGAGAATGTGTTTACTGGCACCTAGCCTTCAGACTTCATAGTTTTCCGTTCATAAAGGGTTAATCAGATTCACAAATGTTACGCTGTTTTGTGTGCTGAGGTCAATGAGTCCCCAGAATATTCAGCTCACACACATTGACAGCCCCTAACCTCTAACAGGGCCTTTTTTGGGCTCCTGTGATGCAAAGCTTTAATTAGGAAGTTTACAATCTATCTTTAAATACAAGCCCTTGTTGATGATTAGCACGGAGAAGCTGAGTAATTCTAGGGCCTCAAAGTAGAGATTTCAAATAAAAGGAAGGAAGAAAACCTATTACAGTCAACAATTAAAGAAACACAAAATGAGCATAATTATTATGGCTATTTTTACATTATATGCATGGAATGATGCCTAAGAATAAACGGACAGGGTTAAGCATTGATGTGGTGAGCACAAAACAGCAACTGTACAATAATGCAAAATTGTCCTTGTAATACAATGTCTAAGGTCTATCAGAAATGATAGTTATATAATTTGGTGAAATTGCTGTATTGTTTAACTTTCTTCAGTTTTACATACCACACATATTTAATATATTGCAATATATAAATATATATATATGATGAATGCATAAAAACATGTCAGAAAATCACATTCTAACAGGCCATCACACATCACATTTTTTGGGGGGGATGAATTCTCCCCTAAACAAATTCATTTATTATGAAATGTATTATCAAATTGTGTGCCACTTCCCCAATTACAATGCACATATTACAGTTCACTACAGTTTAGCATTTTTCAGACATGTGCCTACAGTAGGCAACAGTCACAATGCCCCAAGCAGTGGGTGATATCACATTTGCCTAAGCATGGTCACATGCTCGCTGAATAAAGGTCTATTTACAAGACTTATGGCTTGTAAAGTCTGTGATATTGCTTATTGTGGGCTGTCGATGACTGCCAGAGATGCTGTGGTCCAAATAACTTCCTATTGAGGATAAATAAAGTTATCTTAACTTATATGGACACCATAGATAGGGTGTCACCATCTAAAGATCACCTTCTATGAGCCAGACTTCTGAGATCATAAGCAATTAATTCCATCCCCCATATAAATGTATTCTGTTTTTTGTATAAAATAGATGGACATACATGTTGGCACGTTGATGCATCAACCTGTTAATTTCATTTTATTGGGGAAATGTATGATCGGTTTATTTAGTTGACCCTTCTACTGTTATTACAAAAACCCAATTTAAAATTCTAGGCATCTTTGGAATATAATATATGTAATATAAGAACCTTTTTTTTTTTCAAACAACCAGTTTATACATTTTGATTTTTCACTTTAAAAGTTTAAAGGAATTCTTTTTAGTGAAGTCACAATTAGTTATCAGTCAATAATGACCTTTCAGTCATTGACCAGAATGAACTTCCAAACATTTACTGATTTTCAAATATAGTCACACACCTTACAGTAGATGATGCAGACCCACTTCGCTTGGCTAGGGTTACACTTGAGAATCAATTACTATTTACTATTCACCCTATATCTCTTTACACTCCTTCACTACTTACTAATGCCAGATCTTGGGACTGAAGATCTGGACCCTTTCTTTAAAGTTCAAATTGATTGCATTTGCCACAAAATAATTTCTCAATCCACTCACTCCATTTATCCCCTTTCTTCCATTACTCCACCCTGTTCGTTCTCTTGCTTTGAGCTAGTCACAGAGTAAGAAGTATCCAGGCTCCTTTCCTCTGCTTGCCCCATTACCTGCATCAGTTACCCCATCCCCTTAAATCTTGCACAGTCCCTCTCTCCAGTAGTCACTTCTCACATTGCTAAAATCTTCAACCTCTCTCTTTTGGTGCTGTTCCCTCTTCTTTCAAGCAAGCTGTTGTTACCCCATTAATAAGGAATCTCCAGTGATCTTCTCACTACTAAATCCAAAAGTGACTATTCTCTCCTCATCCTTCAGAATTTCTCTGCAGCATTTAGTACAGTGGACTACCAGCTCCTCCTCAGGATGCTTCACTCTATTGTTCTGAAGGACACTGTACTTTCTTGGGTTTCTTCCTATCTCTCTGACTGCACTTTCAGCGTTTCCTTTTTCTGAATCTCTCTTGTCATCTTCCTCTCAATGTCGGGGTTCCTCAGGGCTCAGTCCTCGGTTCTTTTTTCCTGCTATACAGCCCCCATTAGACAAACTATCAGTAGATTTGATTTCCAGTAACATTTTATACTGATGCTATATACTTGTGCACGTAACGCCACCTCTGCCTTACTTCAGAACACTAGTGATTGTATCTCTGCCGTCTCTAATATTATGTCCTCTCTCCTTGAAAATTAATCTTTCTACGACTTTTTGACTTTCTGCCATCTACTAACCAACCCAATCCTGACCTCTCCATCTGGATCTGTGGGATCACTATAACCCGAGGAAGCAGGCCTGGTGTCTTAGGATTGTGCTGGACTCCGACCTCTTCTGCATATATTCAATCGCTTGCTCACTCTTGCTACATGCATATCAGAAACATCTCCAGAATCCATCCATTTTTTTGGAAAAAGAAAAAACATCCAGTGAGCGGCAGTTCTGTGGGCGGAAATGCCTTGTTGATGCCAGAGGGCAGAGGAGAATGGGCAGACTGGTTTGAGCTGATAGAAAGGCAACAGTGACTCAAATCACCACCCGTTACAACCAAGGTATTCAGAAGAGCATCTCTGAACCCACAGTACGTCGAACTTTGAGGCAGATGGGGTACAGCAGCAGAAGACCACACCGGGTGCCACTCCTTTCAACTAAGAACAGGAAACTGAGGCTACAATTTGCCCAATCGAAATTGGACAGTAGAACATTGGAAAAACGTTGCCTGGTCTGATGAGTATCGATTTCAGCTGCAACATTCGGATGGTAGGATATGAATTTGGCGTCAACAACATGAAAGCATGGATCCATCCTGCCTTGTATCAACGGTTCAGGCTGGTGGTGGTGGTGTCATGGTGTGGGGAATATTTTCTTGGCACTCTTTGGGCCCCTTGTTACCAATTGAGCATCGTTACAACGCCACAGCCTACCTGAGTATTGTTGCTGACCATGTCCATCCCTTTATGACCACAATGTACCCAACATCTGATGTCTACGTTCAGCAGGATAATGCGCCATGTAATAAAGCTGGAATAATCTCAGACTGGTTTCTTGAACATGACAATGAGTTCACTGTACAGGCAGTCCCCGGGTTACGTACAAGATAGGGTCTGGAGGTTTGTTCTTAAGTTGAATTTGTATGTAAGTCGAAACTGTATACTTTATAATTGTAGATCCAGACAAAAAATTTTTTGGCCCCAGTGACAATTGGAGTTTAAACATTTTTTGCTGTAATGGGACCAAGGATTATCAATAAAGCTTCATTACAGACACCTTACAGCTGATTATTGCAATCTAGGACTATAGTAAAGTATTCAGAAAGCTTCACCAGAGGTCAGAGGGGTCTGTCTGTAACTATGGGTTGTCTGTAAGTCGGGTGTCCTTAAGTAGGGGACCGCCTGTACTCAAATGGCCTCCACAGTCACCAGATCTCAATCCAATAGAGCATGATGAATACATAAAAACATGTCAAAAAATCACATTCTAACAGGCCATCACACATCACATTTTTTTGGGGGGGAGGACTTCTCCCCTAAACAAATTCATTTATTATGAAATGTATTATCAAATTATGTGCCACTTCCCCAATTACAATGCACATATTACAGTTCACCACAGTTTAGCATTTTTCAGACATGTGCCTACAGTAGGCAACAGTCACAATGCCCCAAGCAGCCGGTGATATCACATTTGCCTAAGCATGGTCACATGCTCGCTGAATAAAGGTCTATTTACAAGACTTATGGCTTGTAAAGTCTGTGATATTGCTTATTGTGGGCTGTCGATGACTGCCAGAGATGCTGTGGTCCAAATAACTTCCTATTGAGGATAAATAAAGTTATCTTAACTTATATGGACACCATAGATAGGGTGTCACCATCTAAAGATCACTTTCTATGAGCCAGACTTCTAAGATCATAAGCAATTAATTCCTTCCCCCATATAAATGTATTCTGTTTTTGTATAAAATAGATGGATATACATTTTGGCACGTTGATGCATTAACCTGTCAATTTCATTTTATTGGGGAAATGTATGATCGGTTTATTTAGTTGACCCTTCTACTGTTATTACAAAAACCCAATTTAAAATTCTAGGCATCTTTGGAATATAATATATGTAATATAAGAACCTGTTTTTTTTTTTCAAACAACCAGTTTATACATTTAGATTTTTCACTTTAAAAGTTTAAAGGAATTCTTTTTAGTGAAGTCACAATTCGTTATCAGTCAATAATGACCTTTCAGTCATTGACCGGAATGAACTTCTAAACATTTACTGATTTTCAAATATAGTCACACACCTTACAGTAGATGATGCAGACCCACTTGGCTTGGCTAGGGTTACACTCGAGAATCAATTACTATTTACTATTCACCCTATATCTCTTTACACTCCTTCACTCCTTACTAATGCCAGATCTTGGGACTGAAGATCTGGACCCCTTCTTTAAAGTTCAAATTGATTGCATTTGCCACAAAATAATTTCTCAATCCACTCACTCCATTTATCCCCTTTCTTCCGTTACTTTACCCTGTTCGCTCTCTTGCTTTGAGCTAGTCACAGAGTAAGAAGTGTCCAGGCTCCTTTCCTCTGCTTGCCCCATTACCTGCATCAGTTACCCCATCCCCTTACATCTTGCACAGTCCCTCTCTCCAGTAGTCACTTCTCACATAGCTAAATCTTCAACCTCTCTCTTCTGGTGCTGTTCCCTCTTCTTTCAAGCAAGCTGTTGTTACCCCATTAATAGGAATCTCCAGTGATCTTCTCACTGCTAAATCCAAAGTGACTATTCTCTCCTCTTCCTTCAGAATTTCTCTGCAGCATTTAGTACAGTGACTACCAGCTCCTCCTCAGGATGCTTCACTCTATTTTCTGAAGGACACTGTACTTTCTTGGGTTTCTTCCTATCTCTCTGACTGCACTTCAGCGTTTCCTTTTTCTGAATCTCTCTGTCATCTTCCTCTCAATGTCGGGGTTCCTCAGGGCTCAGTCCTCGGTTCTTTTTCCTGCTATACTGCCCCCATTAGACAAACTATCAGCAGATTTGATTTCCAGTAACTTTTATACTGATGCTATTACTGTGCGAACGCCACCTCTGCCTTACTTCAGAACACTAGTGATGTATCTCTGCCGTCTCTAATTATGTCCTCTCTCCTTGAAATAATTTTTATCTTCTACACTTTTTGACTTCTGCCATCTACTAACCAACCCATCCTGACCTCTCCATCTGGATCTGTGGGATCACTATAACCCGAGGAAGCAGGCCTGGTGTCTAGGATTGTGCTGACTCCGACCTCTTCTGCATATATCAATCGCTTGCTCACTCTTGCTACATTCAGTATCAGAAACAACTCTCAGATCCTCCATTTTTTTGCAACTGAAACCTCTAAAATTCTAATTGTTGCTCTAATCACTCTCTACTTAACTTGGTCTTCCACTCATTAAACTCTCTCCTCTCCAATATATTCTAAATGCAGCAGCCAGGCCTGTCTTTCAGACCAAACGCTACACAAATGCCTCCAGCTTGTGCCAGTCACTGCACTGGCTGCCCGTCACTTTCCGAATACAGTTTAACATAATCACCCTCATCCACAAGGCTATGCATAATGCTACATCTCTCTACCTCTCTTCTATTGTCGTAGTCAATCGCCCAATCCACGCTCTTGGATCTGCCAGTGATCTTTGATTAATCTGTACCCTAATTTAAACTTCTCATGCACGTCACAAGATGCACCAATTCTCTGTTAATTCACTAAATTCACTGTAATTCAGACTAATACCCAACCTCCAAAGTTTCAAAAGTCCAATCACCGCAAAAATTTAGCACAGAGGCCTTTCTTTGGTCTGAAGACTGTTTGCACCTACGCCTGTGATGTTTCAGGGAACTTGTGCACCTGTCATCATCATATTGGTTACATCAACCCCCAATTCACATTCAAAGGTTTATCTTTGTACATAAGTTTATATCACCTTGATTACAATTGATTAGACAGTTATGCATTATAAATCCATGTGACCTATAAAAACACAGAAAATTTGCAGTTTTCATTCAACCCATTAGAGCTCAGTGCCTCCAATGAGTAAACCCAGAACACTTATGCTAATCTTAACATGTTCAACAAAATTACCTTCTACTTCTTGTTTTATACTCCACCTTTAATTGTAAACTCTATGTTTGCATTTATAAAAATGGCAAGCTACTGTAGTTTAACTATAGATTTTTTTTTTGTTTTCCTCCTCTTTTTTTTTTTTTCTCTCAACTTTATCCATAATAAATTTACCCATTTTTTCCCCATAATTACAGGCTTCTCCCACTGCAATTTCCTCTCTCTCTTTTAGTTTTGCCTCATATCTATGTCTTAATCACAGATCTATTCTTCATTTAATCGTTTGTTTATGCATTGTATGTCCTAAATGAACTTTTCCAGGCAGGCAGAAACTGTGCAGCAAGTAAAAAAAAAACTTGAATATGAATCAAGTGTCCCTTAAGACAAGAGTACCGTATATACTTGTGTATAAGCCGAGTTTTTCAGCACAAAAAATGTGCTGAAAAACGTCCCCTCGGCTTATACATGAGTCATATACGAGTTAAAAATACTTAAAAAATAATAAACGTATATACTCACCCTCCGGTGGCCCCGATGTGCAGCGCTGCTCCCCCGATGTCCGCGCGGCTCGTCTTCAGGCTTCCGCGCCCGTCTTCTTTCTTCTGCAGGGCGCCGCCATTGTTCTTCTCCCGGTAAATTCACTGTAATTCAGACTAATACCCAACCTCCAAAGTTTCAAACATGCTCTTAAAACCTCTATAGACAAGCCTATCAAACTTGCTAACTGCATAGTATCATAGTATCATAGTATATAAGGCTGGAAAAAGACGCAAGTCCATCAAGTCCAACCTTTAAGAATTAAATAAATGTTTTATCCCCATAACCCGTGATATTTTTTCTCTCCATAAAGGTATCCAGGCCTCTCTTGAACATGTACATAGAGTCCACCATAACAACCTCCTGCGGCAGAGAGTTCCATAGTCTCACTGCTCTTACAGTAAAGAACCTTTGTCTATGTTGATGGTAAAATCGCCTCTCCTCTAGGCGTAGAGGATGCCCCCTTGTCCTGGTCACAGGCCTAGGTATAAAAAGATCTTTGGAGAGATCCTTGTACTGTCCGTTCAGGTATTTGTACATTGTAATGAGATTTCCCCTCAGTCGTCTTTTTTCTAAACTGAATAATCCCAACTTTTGTAATCTGTCAGTGTATTCTAATACCCCCATTCCCCTAATAATCCAGGTTGCTCTCCTCTGCACCCGTTCCAGCTCTACTATATCCTTTTTATACACTGGTGCCCAAAACTGTACACAATATTCCATGTGTGGTCTGACCAGGGATTTGTATAAGGGAAAAACTATGTCTTTATCATGAGAATCTATTCCTCTCTTGATACATCCCATAATTTTATTTGCTTTAGCAGCAGCCACCTGGCTCTGGTCACTAAAATTAAGTTTACCATCCACCAATACCCCCAGTCCTTTTCAGCTCCAGTTTTACTAAGTAATTGACCGTTTAGAACATAATTATACTTTTTGTTTCCATGGCCCAAGTGCATAACTTTACATTTATCTACATTAAACCTCATCAACCATTTCTCTGCCCACTCCTTAAGCTTCCACAAATCCCTTTGTAATGCTAAACTATCGACCTCAGTATTTATTACTTTACACAGCTTAGTATCATCTGCAAATATTGAAACTTGACTGTATAAACCCACTACAAGGTCATTAATAAAAATATTAAAAAGAAGTGGCCCCAATACTGACCCCTGTGGCACTCCACTGGTAACGTCAACCCAATCTGAGAATGTGCCATTAATGACCACCCTCTGTTTTCTATCACTAAGCCAATTACTTACGCAAATACACAGATTTTCTCCTATTCCCAGCAGTCTCATTTTATATACCAACCTTTTATGTGGCAAATTCTAATATCTCATTACTTACCCATCCTATGTCCTGCTCCTGTCTGTTATCCAGCAAACACTGTCTCCCCCGTGCTGCCCGATGTCTCCCCGCTGCCCGATGTCTCCCCGCTGCCCGATGTCTCCCCGTGCTGCTTGATGTCTCCCTGCTGCTTGATGTCTCCCTGCTGCCGTTCCACGCGTATCTTCCAACAAGTAAGCAGATGTGCCGAACATCTGTAATCTATTCTTCACTGTGTTCTTCACTGTGTTTTTCACTTAAATGATCCTGTGGTCACTGTTTTTATTCTATTCTTCATTGTTCTTCACTGTGTTTTTTTAATTAAATGCTCGATCTCGAGCAGGGGAAATACTCGTCCGAGCAACGAGCCGTTTCGAGTACCTTAATACTCGAACGAGCATCAAGCTCGGACGAGTATACTCGCTCATCTCTAATCAAAATCCATTGTGATAAACCAGGGACATTACTCATAGATCCAGGCACTGTGACTGTGGTAATCTTCTTATATTTACTATCTCTGGCCTCCTTCCTTCTAAAATCAACTTTGAAAATAATGCTAATGAGCCATAAGTGCTCTGTCGGCGTGTGAGTTTACAGCAGGCAGAGGGAGGAGGAAGTGTTAAGCTGGAGCAGAGGGATCCATGAGACAGTGTATCAGATTGTGAAGCTACAGTACAGAGGTGCTCTGGTAACACTTCCTGTGTGTCATGCTTAATATTTTAAGCAGATTTTCTTTGAAATGTATCTTCAAAATGATTTATATGTCAGTACCTACAGCAAATGGGTACCTGATTTACACTTTTGTCAGATCCTGCTTCTTGACTGCTTTATATCTGAGCTGTGACTTCAGTTTAGCTACAGGACTCACAGGGAGTCTGCGGAAGTCGTCCTCTTTGCTGGAGCATGAACTCTTTGCTGATGTCACGGTGCTTGGTATGGGGACCGGAGGGCTGTCCTACAGCCTGGCAGGTCTCCAGCAGGTGGTGTGTGCAAGAAATATGGAGGGAGAGGCTGATGTACTGGTTCTCCCTGAGGCAACCCCCGAGTGTCTGTAGGATGAGTCCCTGGGTAATGGATGGGGAGCCCGTGGTGGTAGAAAGCCGTATCCAGGGATCAGACAGAGACAACATTGTGCAAATTAACTCACGGTTCTTTATTCAACAGCAGGCAATAGCCAAATGATAACAGCAGATTTAGCAGAGCTGGAAGAGTCATGGAGAGATGGACCACAGGAGCCGAGTCCGGGTGATGCATCTCGGCTCTGGGCTTAAGTCTCCAGACTTGCCCTGGGTGCTAGGCGATGGCTGAGGCACCTGTGGTTCCTGGTATTAGGATACTGGCTGTAGCAGCACTGACATGTGCTGCTCACTCTCACTAGACTTGACTCCAAGATGGAGTCTCTCATTCTCCTGCTCAGACAGACCCTGTGCTCCCGCCCACCAGGGGTTTATATACTCACTTGGTCAGGTGGTAACACTCTCCAATCAGCTTCCAGCTTGCTGTACAAGAACATCATTGGACATTAAAATCTCACAGTGTTAATTCTTGCCTTACCAGGCAGTGGCTACGGCTGCAATTACAAGGTTCTCCAGTACTTAGAGACTTCCAAGAGAATAAGTCTCCCTAACAGCTTCTGACATAGACAGGGCGCTATTTGCAACTACCACCTTGCCTAAGCGTTGGCAGGGGTGTTGCAAGCCAATGTCCTCATGAATTAGGAGGTGGTTTTCTGACACTTTGTGGACACTGGAGAAAAAGCGGCAAAGGAGGAAAATAAAATCAGGCAATAATTCCATATCAAAAACTATGGGAAAAATCAGCTCATCTTTCTTCTTGGATGAATCACCGCTGCCTACAAGCGACGGATCACCTGAGCCCCTCAGGTATGCACAAAACTTGTTATCATAGATAGATCCCGCTGCAGGAGTTCTTCACACAAAACACATATTCTTTATTTCATTCTTAAAATCCTTATAAGCAACAAAATATCTGGAATGTGCATGTGGGTAAAAATCTAGACATGGCCATGAGTAAGGCTATGCCAAAACGTGTTGTCTTTACATAGATTTTTACCCACAGGCACATTCCAGCTATTTTGTTGCTTATAACAAAAATCCCATATTAGTAATAATTTTTGTGCTCCTCACTGGGATTTCACTTTAAAGACTTTAAATGTTAAACTGCTCTTTAAAGGGATAGGCCAGGAGTTGTAATTGAAGAACTGTCTGTAGGATCAGCCATCATTATCTGTTTAGTTGGGGAAAACAGAGAGTGCAGAGACCAAAGCTCCATTCTCTATGCTCTAGGCTCCATTCTCTAGGCTCTTTGTTCTAGACTTATGCTCTAGGATCTATGCTCTAGGCTCTTTGCTATAGACTCTATGCTCGAGGCTATTTGTTCTAGGCTCTTTTCTCTAGACTCCATGCTCAAGGCTCTTTGTTCTTGGCTTATGCTCTAGGATCTATGCTCTAGGCTCTAGGATTATGCTCTAGGCTCTTTGCTCTAGCCTCTATGCACTAGTCTATTTTTTCTAGGCTCTTTGCTCTAGGCTCCATGCTCTAGGCACTTTGTTCTCAGCTTATGCTCTAGGATCTATGCTCTAGGCTCTAGGATTATGTTCTAGGCTCTTTGCTATAGGCTCTATGCTCTAGGCTATTTGTTCTAGGCTCTTTGCTCTAGGCTCTAGGTTCTAGGCTCTAGGCTCTAGGTTCTATGCTCTGGGCTCTCTTTACTAGTCACAACTACAGCCATGGCTCCCATAGAAAAGATAGTTGCCCTGAACTTACAATACTGAGAGCAGAAACCCAAATGCCTCTGTTTCTGTGTTTTACATTCATGATGGAAATTACAAAACATAACATCATAATCAGGGCAGATAGATCATATATAATTCCTGACCACCTCTTTAAAGGGAATATGTCAGAAGTTTTGACCATACAAAGCTATCGATAGTGTTAGGTAGCTGCCCTGGGGATCTATGTAACCATACCTCTGTGTATGCTGTTAGCAGTGACAGGACAGTGCAAAGTGGTGTTATTATTCAGCTCTACAGCTCTGCTAGGGCTCTGGGCAGTTCTTTCATCCTGAAGAGCTTTCTGCTCTTTGTGCCGCTCCACAGCCTTTTCCTCTGCTACGATTGGGAGCGTTATTAGCTTTTTAGTTGGATACAGAGGAAAGGGGGGAGGGGCTGTGTAACTGCTCATTGCATAGAGCAGAAAGCTCTTCAAGCTGAAAAACTGACCCAGAGCACTTGCAGGAGCCACTAAACTAGAATAAGGTTCTCTTTTCACAGTCCAGCTGCTACTTACTACACACACAAAACTATGGTTGTACAAATCTCCATGGCTTATACCTAGTACTGTCTACAGTTGATTACGGTGAAAACTGCTGACAGACTCCCTTTAAAGGAACACTCCATTCACATATGGTTTATTGAATTATACCTTGTACCGGTCCTGAAGGGAGGAACCAGACTCTGGGTTCTAGAAAGGCTCTGGAAATACAGTGAAAATGAGTCATGCTCCTCCCTTCAGGCCCCGCACCATATATTATTCAGTGAATTGTCTTTGACTGGAGTGTTCCTTTAAGAAAACAACCTGTAGTAATCAGTACATTGCAATGTGTTACAAACTTTACATTAATTTACCCCACATAAGTAAATGTACACCAACACAATTAATTTTATTTATAACATTTTTTTGCAGCGTTTCACCTATTTTTTTGTCTTTTTATTTTGGCTCATGATATCATCCTCATCCCCTGGTAAATTCCGCCCACCCTAATGCACCGTGTAATCAGGCTACACCTTTTACTTACCCATCCTATGTCCTGCTCCTGTCTGTTATCCAGCAAACACCAGATATATACCAGGCTTCTCTGCAGTCCCATTGACTTTCGACTTTGTATATAAGATGGTGGATGATGACTGGTTCAAGCAGCAGAATTTATATTCATTAAATTATTTTATTTTGTCCCCTTATAAAGAATGGCTGGACCATTATACAAGCTCTAATACCTCTTGTGTCACCCTCTCATCTGCATAGATTGTAAGCTCTTGCAAGCAGGGGCCTCACTCCTATTGTTTCACTTGACCATTTGTACTCTGTAATGTAGTATTTTATTTGTGTATGTCCCCTAGCTGTTTCTTTCATGGCCCTGTGTGGTGACATCATCCAGAAAATCTTATTATTATTATTTAATATTAAGAAAAACAGTGTGTGTTGGTGAAATTAATAAACACGATCTGTTTAAAAAAAAACTGTGTGAATAGTTTGAAGAGTTGAGCAACAGCATTACACTAACCCTACTATAGTCAAGCAGATGGAACCACATGATGAGAATTTTTAGAAATAAGAAGACTGAAATCCAATAATTCATGATTTATTAAGAATAGGAAGATGAGGGAAGTATCCTTGAAAGAAGTAATGAAACTTGTAACAACAGAACAGTTGACTAGGGCACATGCAAGATGTTTCAGACACTACAGGCCATTATTAATGTAAGTGAAAGGCCTGAGAAGGGAACCATGGAGAAAAAAAAGAGATGAGCATATCTATTAGTCCATGTGTCGATTCGGTATGAATCTGCTGATTTTCCAGCACCAAGACATAGACCCTCAAGTGCCTAAAGCAAATACAGCCCTGACCAGAGTCCCATTTCATTTTTAACAGTTCTGCATACGCAGTTTCATTTTGGCCTTACATCCTCAATTGCTCTTCTTAATTTAGAAATTCATTCTTCGTTCTTTGTCCATTGGTTATATGTGGTAAGGCAGCTCAGCTCTGTGTAAATTATTTGTTGCTAAGACAGATACAAACAAGGGCCTATGCAACATCTCCATAGATGCAGCAATGAACAGTAGATATTTTATAAAACATATTGTGGTATAGTCATATGCAAAAATTAATTTGACACTTAGATAACTGGATTAACCTACAACAAAAAGGTATCCCTGAAACAGCGGGAAGGGTGAAGATACTTTGTTATCAGCGTTACTCGTATTAACCTTTCCTAATATCCTTGTAAATACAGAATTCAGTTTCTGCCATGAAGACACAATATGGAGACTATTCCACAATGCACAGAAAGAAATCTCCATAATTAGAGGGAACATAACAAGTTCATTTCCGTGAGGGGAAAAAAGAGGGGAGCTTAAAGACTAGATGTTTAGACATCGCAGCAAGTCCCCTTGTGACCTTCTTCTGATATGTAGCAAAACATTAATCTTCTTGCCAGCAATTATACAGAATACACAGTGATGCAGCGCTAGATCAGCCAGTACGTAATAGTAATTGTATTGTTCTCCTTTATTTATGCCTAGGCTGTACCAGTTAGATGAGGTAAGTTGAGGCTTTTTATATGTTATTATTCTCAACTGGCAATACATAAAGGCTTATTATACAAATATCTGTCTGTTTCTGAAACACTGTTTCACACCTCTTTACAGTTGCGATCAAAGCGCTTCAACATTTTATTATGAAATGGTGAAATTTCCCTCTCTGCTTTGCATATGAATTATAGCCTTTTTCTTTAGCTCGAGTGACAGCGCCTTTTGAACCAAAGAAAAACACAAGGTGTTACATTTTCTTTTAGAGAATCCCAGTTACTAAATAAACTTTTTGGTAGGAGTTATGACTCCTCAGGTGCTACATGTGAATGTGACCCATGCAGAAAGTGGGATTTATTTATTTATGTTTGTTATTGATGCCAAAGTATTCCACATCACTGTATACAGATTATTCCTATTTACGTTGCACCCCATCCTTATGTGGCCCACAACCTCATTTTCCAACAGATACTTATAAATTATGGTCAGTTTCATAGGCAGTTATTGTTTTTCCTATATGTTTTGCATTATGGCAGAGTATGGGAAATATAGACACATTTATCATATTACACCAGACATCAGGAGTCCAAGCCCTGAAAAAGGTGAAATTCCTGGTACACAGTCAGTTATTGTGCCTATATCCCCCTTACACCACCTCTACAGCAAGTGGGGGGGGGGTTGGAGTGCCATGGGCAAGGGCTATGGTGCTTAACAGTCCCACCGGCGCTGGCCAGCGAAGATGCCTGGCAGATTTATCAGGGAGCTAGGTGACCACAACAGCTTGGACACTTAGAGCCTGCCTATGGTAAATGTGCCCCTCAGTGTTATGACTATGAATGTGAGAAGTGAATATAAATTGGGACGGAGTAGTGACAGTGTCTAAAATTGGTTATGTGTGGCTTGTGTGCCCCACAAGAAAACAGGAAAATTCCCGACGGGCATTTGAGCCAGAGTCATCTCCATGCCCAACACCATGCATGACTGGGACAGAATCTGGATCAATTACTGCAATGCATATAGATAGGTGTTTTATAGTATTTCAACCAAGTTATGCACCAGTATTGAAACTATTTTGATCATTGAACAAACTACCCTATTTATCATTACTGGTGTGTGTTACTGGGACACACCTTATTTATCTTGAACCCCCCCCCCCCCAACCAATTAACTGGCAGCAACTGTATGCCTGGCTCATTCATCTAAAATGGCCCTAGTCAACCATAATAGTCAGTTAGTAGGCTACAAAGAAATCCCCATAAGAACAATAGTCATAGGCAATGGCCCATTATAGGTGGATGTTGTATCATTGGTGAAGTATGGGATTCTATAGACCAGTGATGGCAAACCTTTTAGAGACAGAGTGCCGAAATTACAACCAAAATCCACTTATTTAACGTGGTGTGCCATGGCAATTTAAACAGTAACTTATTGCCACCTGTTTTTCCACGTCTTTCCAATACAGTTGAAAGAAGGAAGGTAAATTCAGACAATCATTGTAGCTTCTCTCCAGGGTCTCTCTGTACAGGAAGAATGGTTGGTCCAGCAGGAGGACCTCCACAGATAATACACTTCTGTCAACAACTTTTTCCGCAGTTGCAAACAGCCAATTAAGTGTCACTTCAAAATTTAAGAGAGTAGCATCTCTAAATTGCCTTTGACTGCAGGAAGATTTGGTGGATTTGTTTCTGTTTGGTGAACTCTGTCCTGGGGTGATGGCCCGAGTGCCGCCTCTGATTGCCATAGGTTCACCACTACTGCCAAAGACCCATGCACTGTTTCTGCATTTGTAAACCACTAGGTAGCAGGCTATAACAGATTATTAGGAATTAGCAAATTGCCCATAACTATTTGCATGAGGCCTCATGCATGCAGTTTTTTATTTTGGGAGTGAGCTAGCCATATTTTTCTCAGCTAATTCACAGCCTCTGGGCTTTATCACAGCTTGTGCTGCAAATTATAAAGTGGGTCCTATACTGCCTATCTTTACAGTGCTGGCAGTCATTTTCTGTTGACAACAACCAGGTAAGTGTCACTCACCTACTGATGTTAGACACAAAGTACAGATGTCTGTATGAATGAGGTCTGAATTTGTACAATCAGTCCCTAAAGTCAATTAAATGGTGCACCCTTGGGACAGTTTGACACTGATGTGCACATGGGTGCTTCCTTTTTAAATTTACATATGTTTTTATTTTTTTTCATCAAATTCAATAAATCCATTTCAAATTGACTGCAGGATCTTGCAGATTCCTTATAATTACTTTAAAGATGGATGTGTTTATGCAGATTAATATACAGTCACTTGACTTTAAACATTTAAACTATATTGACAGCGATATTTTAATTTATGATTACTATATAATTTATTTTAAATTAGCTATTTTAGATATTATACTCCTGAATGTAGGCACAGAATAACCTATTCACCTGGCCCGTGGTTGATACAGTAACTTGTCACAGACAGAATCAGCTCACATAACATAGAAGTGAGACAGGTTGACAGCTTCCTGTCTGTGAAGAATGAAAATACATAATTAATCAAGTAATTATACCAAAACATAAATTAAAGAAGAACCTGACTTTAAAGGAGTCTTGTTTTTTGCACCCCACACACATTGATAGCGATGTATGTTGAATATGTCTAAGATCCTAGAAACGCTCTCCCCCATGCCATGTTTGTTATGTAGCATTTTAATAAGGTAAGTTACATGAGTACATTTCTTACAGTATGATAGGATATTATATAATGTAATATAGCACAAACTATAAAAGAAAAAGTTGCTTTGAAACTGGATGTCCAACTCCTACACCTTCCTACTGGAAAGAAGAATTAAAAAAAACTCATCAAAAATATCAGAATTTATCCTAAAGATATCTTATAATTGATATATTAGATATTCATCCTACAATGTAGAGAAAATTGAGGATATTTATCTTATGCTGGCACTTTTTCGCAGTGATTTTTTTGCAGCTGAAGCCTCTTGATGTATCCGGCGTGGTGCTGTTCTGCGTTTATTTCTATGCCTTGCCCTACCTGGCATAGAAATAAACGCAGCCAGCAACTTATCACATGTGAAAAGGCGTGGGGACAGTAACGCCCACTTCCGGCTGGCCACGCCCTTCACATGTCCGGCTGAGCTCCCCCCCCTTCACGCCCCTTAATGCTCCACTGGCGTGAAGGTGGCTTATTGGGCTAAATAATCGCAAGTGCTAGCAATAAGGATTGCGGGGTGCAGAACCTATTTAGGCACTGGAAAAACCTTGTGTTTGGCACTGTTGATTATTCAGACAACTAAGGTGTCAGCGAGCAGGCATGAGAGCATATAGTGGCTCATATGACCCAGGCTTGCCAGAGGCAAAGACTAACTGTTCTTGGTGGGAGGTGTCTTCTCCTCTGTATCTCCCCAGCCAGGCTGCAGTGACTCCTCCCTATCCTCATCCTCCTGCTCCAAAAGTGGATAGTGCAGTAGCAGATCATGAATGTAGGAGCCTACTCCTTGAGCCATGTGTGGAGCGGCCTGGTATCTGTTGAACAAATGTCCTCAGTCATTGTTGGTAAAGTGTTACTGGTAACTACTTCGACTCTGGCGTACTGGATTGCGTACTGGATTGCCTGCTGCTGATACACACTTTATAGCATATATAAGGATGTGAACACACATCGCATACCTCAAGAAGCAGCTCTGGCAAATCTGTGTAGTTGGCCCGAAATGTGCACAACCAGGTTGAGTACATGTACAAGGCACAGGATATGCATTAACCTGGCTCATTGCAAAGCTCCTACAAGGTTGCAGTTGTTGTCACACATCACCATTAGGTTCTGTGGCAGCAACCAGTCACATGTCTTCTCCTTGATCCCAGTCCACAGCTGCGATGTGGTGTGTGGTCTTTTACCCAAACGGGTGAGTTGTAGCACAGCCTGTTGTCATATCTTCATGGCTTCTGGTATTGTGGGGATGGCGTGCTGACTGGATGAGAAAACAGGAGAAGAGGAAGAGGCAAATGGAGGCAAAAAGAGAATTATGGCAATCCTGGGTGGGGGTAGAATGTGATCCTCCTGCCTCAGGACCAGCCGCCACTAACCCAGTTAGCAGTTATGCCCTGCTCATGCTTACTGGTCTAAAAGTTGTGAAGTGCACCTCAGTACTAATAGCATTGCACAGCACATATTTGATCTTGTCCACAACCTGTTGGTGCAGGTTGGGACTGTCTGCTGGGAAAAGTATTGGCAGCTGGGAACTTAGTACTCTGGGGCAGCTGTTGAATTTTTTTTAAAGCTGTCTGTCTCCACCAGCCTGAATGGGAACATTTCAAAGGCTATCAATTTGTTAATGCTTCCATTCAGGACCTCAGCTTGTGCATGCAATAGGCAAAACATTTGCTTTCTCTCCATGATTTGAAGGATGTAAAGCTGGATGCATGTGGTGTGGACAGCCTTGGTAATGGTGGGGCTGTTGGTTATGGCGCTGGCGTCACATCCTCCCTTACCAGGGAGACAGATTGCCTTGTGACTTGTGAGGCAGTTGAACAAACTGGGCAAACTGGAGGGGAACCTTAGGTGTTTCAAAGTTTTTTAGGTGTCTCAGCCGCTGCAGCTTATGTACACTGCACGTTGACGCTTGAAGATTTAAAGAGCCAGTGCACAGCTAATTGGTGCTGGGCATTCCCAGGAAATTTGATAAAAGCCGGCCTCTTCCTGCATTCCCCACCAGATCTTTGTGCTGTATGCCTCAAACCACAATTCTGCCCCACCATTTTGTACTACGCCTTGGCCACCACCGCAGGCAAACTCGTGCCTGTGGAACGACCTGGTGGTACAATGGTCCATCCCGCTTTGTGGCAGGCTCTGGTGAAAACCAGATGCCACTTAGAGTCCACTCCCAGGTATCGGCTTACGCCATCTTTCGCGGTAGTACAGAAGACCCACAACCTCAGATCCTGACAACCATGATTCAAAAACACTGTGGGATGACCATTGTTTCCTGGGTCCCTGGATTCAAGCATCAGCAGTCGACAACAGGGCTTTGTGCCTACTGCTGCACCTTGGTCTTTTCCGATGGTCCACCATCATAAACACATATCCTCCAATAGAAGTTCTTGGTATTCTTGCAACTCTATGTCTCGGGCAAGAGCAGTTGGAAGGTCCACAGATTCCCAGCTAGGTGAGACATTGTACAGCATGAATGACTGCTCCCTGACTTGTAGCTGAAACGGCTTTGCTATTTTGAAGGGAGGTGGGATGGAGGGCTCTGCACTTCCAGCTGAGGACCAATGTCTCAACTTTATGTGGCCTTTGGGGCCTACCAGTACACACAGTGCATCCTGGCACCTACCTGCTTCAGATTAACTTGTAGCAACCAGAGAAAGAAGACCTCATCTTTCTGCAGCAGCTCCATCATCCCCACCAGCAGCAGCACCACAACAATGGGGCTCATTTACTAAGGGTCCGCGGAGGGCATTTTCGTCGGGTTTCCGGACGATTTCCCTTTGGCCCCAAATTGCCCCAGGATTTTGGTGCACGCAATTAGATTTTGGCGCATCGGCGCCGGCTTGCACGCAACAGAAATGGGGGGGTCAGACAACCAGACGGATTCGGACAATGCGCAGGATTTAACATTTAGAATTGTGTCGCAAGACACGCACTTACAAGCACTGGGAAGAAGCAGGTGAACTTTGGCGGACCTTTAGCGCAGAAGCGACGGATGCAGGAACTCGGGGGCACAATTTTAGTGAATCGCGGCAGACCCGAATCCTTGTCGGACAACGCACCGCGGGATTGCGACAGGAACAGGTAAGTAAATCTGCCACAATGTCTCTGTCCCTTAATTTCTGCTCTCTTCATTTTAAAAGACCTGCAGTACCAAACAATACTATGAAAGCTACTATGACAATTAAGGTATTACTGGATTCTTTTCAGTGACACACAAGACATTTATGACCATGTATTAACATGCAATATTCTCTAACAATACTCTTCTGAACTAAGAATTAAAGCACAATATACTCTGACAACACTCCTGAACTATACACTCACCGGCCACTTTATTAGGTACACCTGTCCAACTGCTCGTTAACACTTAATTCAGTGCATTTTGGCATATAGACATGGTCAAGACAATCTCCTGAAGTTCAAACCGAGCATCAGTATGGGGAAGAAAGGTGATTTCAGTGCCTTTGAACGTGGCATGGTTGTTGGTGCCAGAAGGGCTGGTCTGAGTATTTCAGAAACTGCTGATCTACTGGGATTTTCATGCACAACCATCTCTAGTGTTTCCAGAGAATGGTCCAAAAAAGAAAAAACATCCAATGAGCGGCAGTTCTGTTGGCGAAAATGCCTTGTTGATGCCAGAGGTCAGAGGAGAATGGGCAGACTGGTTCGAGCTGATTGAAAGGCAACAGTGACTCAAATCGCCACCCGTTACAACCAAGGTAGGCAGAAGAGCATCTCTGAATGCTCAGTACGTCGAACTTTGAGGCAGATGGGCTACAGCAGCAGAAGACCACACCGGGTGCCACTCCTTTCAGCTAAGAACAGGAAACTGAGGCTACAATTTGCACAAGCTCATCGAAATTGGACAGTAGAAGATTGGAAAACGTTGCCTGGTCTGATGAGTCTCGATTTCTGCTGCGACATTCAGATGGTAGGGTCAGAATTTGGCGTCAACAACATGAAAGCATGGATCCATCCTGCCTTGTATCAACGGTTCAGGCTGCTGGTGGTGGTGTCATGGTGTGGGGAATATTTTCTTGGCACTCTTTGGGCCCCTTGGTACCAATTGAGCATCGTTGCAATGCCACAGCCTACCTGAGTATTGTTGCTGACCATGTCCATCCCTTTATGACCACAAAGTACCCAACATCTGATGGCTACTTTCAGCAGGATAATGCGCCATGTCATAAAGCTGGAATCATCTCAGACTGGTTTCTTGAACATGACAATGAGTTCACTGTACTCAAATGGCCTCCACAGTCACCAGATCTCAATCCAATAGAGCATCTTTGGGATGTGGTGGAATGGGAGATTTGCATCATGGATGTGCAGCCGACAAAATATTCTCTAACAATACTCTTCTGAACTAAGAATTAAAGCACAATATACTCTGACAACACTCCTGAACTATACACTCACCGGCCACTTTATTAGGTACACCTGTCCAACTGCTCGTTAACACTTAATTCAGTGCATTTTGGCATATAGACATGGTCAAGACAATCTCCTGAAGTTCAAACCGAGCATCAGTATGGGGAAGAAAGGTGATTTCAGTGCCTTTGAACGTGGCATGGTTGTTGGTGCCAGAAGGGCTGGTCTGAGTATTTCAGAAACTGCTGATCTACTGGGATTTTCATGCACAACCATCTCTAGTGTTTCCAGAGAATGGTCCAAAAAAGAAAAAACATCCAATGAGCGGCAGTTCTGTTGGCGAAAATGCCTTGTTGATGCCAGAGGTCAGAGGAGAATGGGCAGACTGGTTCGAGCTGATTGAAAGGCAACAGTGACTCAAATCGCCACCCGTTACAACCAAGGTAGGCAGAAGAGCATCTCTGAATGCTCAGTACGTCGAACTTTGAGGCAGATGGGCTACAGCAGCAGAAGACCACACCGGGTGCCACTCCTTTCAGCTAAGAACAGGAAACTGAGGCTACAATTTGCACAAGCTCATCGAAATTGGACAGTAGAAGATTGGAAAACGTTGCCTGGTCTGATGAGTCTCGATTTCTGCTGCGACATTCAGATGGTAGGGTCAGAATTTGGCGTCAACAACATGAAAGCATGGATCCATCCTGCCTTGTATCAACGGTTCAGGCTGCTGGTGGTGGTGTCATGGTTTGGGGAATATTTTCTTGGCACTCTTTGGGCCCCTTGGTACCAATTGAGCATCGTTGCAATGCCACAGCCTACCTGAGTATTGTTGCTGACCATGTCCATCCCTTTATGACCACAATGTACCCAACATCTGATGGCTACTTTCAGCAGGATAATGCGCCATGTCATAAAGCTGGAATCATCTCAGACTGGTTTCTTGAACATGACAATGAGTTCACTGTACTCAAATGGCCTCCACAGTCACCAGATCTCAATCCAATAGAGCCTCTTTGGGATGTGGTGGAACGTGAGATTCGCATCATGGGTGTGCAGCCGACAAATCTGCGGCAACTGTGTGATGCCATAATGTCAATATGGACCAAAATCTCTGAGGAATGCTTCCAGCACCTTGTTGAATCTATGCCACAAAGAATTGAGGCAGTTCTGAAGGCAAAAGGGGGTCCAACCCGTTACTAGCATGGTGTACCTAATAAAGTGGCCGGTGAGTGTATATTAAAGTGCAATTTTTACTGACAAGTGCAACTTTTGCAATAAAGGTATTATTGTTGATGATGATTTAGGATTATTTTGGGGCTGAATACTTTAGTGACAGGATTATTAGCCTTTACTACAATAAGCAATTGCTGCGATTTCACCAGTCCCTGCCTAGCTGACTGAGTCTACGATGAGCAGAAAGTGATACCTAACTCTTTTTCTGAAGAGTCACATGACCAGAACAGCAAATCACAGGCATACCTACAAATTGGCTTTTCTCCAGATCCAGGGCATACTTGTTATGGACTGGTACCCAGAACTGAGCAGCATATCGCAGGTGAGGCCGTAACAATGTCTTGTACAGTGGTAATATCACATCCCTATCTCGAGAGTTTATACCTCTTTGGATGTATGACAAGATCCTGCAGGCTTTAGAGGTTGCTGATTGACATTGCATGTTGTTATTTAATCTACTAAACCCAAGTCCTTCTCCACAAAGGACTCTATCAGATTTACTCCACCAAGGACATATGTTGCAAGTTGATTATTAATCCCCAGGTGCATAACCTTATCAACATTGAACCTCATTTGCCAAGTGGATGCCCAAACACTTTGCAGCCTATAAACATCCTCCATAGACTGTATTACACTACACAGCTTGGTGTCGTCTGCAAAAATAGACACAGTGCTATTAATTACTATCTCTATATCAGTAATAAACAAGTAAAATAATAGTGGATCCATCACAGAACCTTGGGGTTGATAGGGATTTTTATGCAGGGCCCCAACAGCCCTCTTGACTTTTGTAAGGTGAGTACTAATTAACCCTTCATGGTTGTCCTGGTACCAGGAACTTGAACATAAAAACTAAGACACATCGGTCTCTTAGTGTATGTAAAGATCTTCTCTCCCGTTTAATCTCTCAAATGCATAATATCACAGACAGAAGAGTCATCAAAGAGGCGTGAATAGTATACTGCAAAGCTATTGGTCATCAGCACATTCTGGGAAAAAATTTATTAATTTTGCTCAGTTCTCAGGGACCTTGTACACAGATATTGTTTATACTAATTTCCTGAGAAGATAAACTGGCACCAAAAATCAAAATATTGAACTAAAGATGAAGGACAGACTGGCTTCTCATTAAATGTCAAAGGAAATTAGCTGACAGGCGAGCAAACAGGTTACATAAAATGAAGTTTGAACTGGACAGTGCTTTGACCCCCAGCGTGACCCTTGGCTAATACTTAAAATGGCGGACAGTCCCTTATTTTGGGATTTCTTAAGACAAGATGGCGTCCGAAACCAGTGCGATCTCCTTAACAGGGTACAGCACTCTGGAAACCAATTTTTTGGATACAATCCTTTAGTCAGTTTTGAATACAATTGCAAAAGATTCCTGTGTATTTTACCCATCAGGTGTCTATGAGTAACAGTGTCAAATGCCTTTGCAAAGTGCAAGTACACAATATCCACAGCAGTTCCTCTGTCCAAGCATCTTCTTACCCCTTTTTAGATCAGTTTCAACTGAAAACTTCTGTCCCTAGTTAACCCATGTCCTTCATACTTACAGCAGAATGTGCTATCATACCCACTGCATGAACACCATTACCAAGTCAGTGGTTGGAGGGGTATGCCAGAGTCATCCACATGTGTGTGGGTGTCCTTTGCACACCCCTTTAACCACTGACAGGTATATAGATATTATGACAGGAGCTACGTAAAATTTATAAATCCTCTTAACATTATCCATTGTAATTTTATTCTCTATTATAGAACAATATAGAAGCAGTTATTAAAAATATTTATCGTAAAAATCTAATATCTTATTTATGCTGTAAGCTGAGAGCTAGTGCATTGTTCCCATCCTATTGCAGCAATTCCCTTTCTTTGGAAATAATGTGCTTCCCATGGACCTCTGTATCAGGAAGTGGCTGACTGTAGAAATTAATTAGATCTTTCTAATTTAAGTGGACACATACTGCTACAAACACAGCAAGGGCATGTTTCTCCCTTTGAAGTTGACCTGGTCAGTAATGCTCCAATTAATTTCCACTCTGGATGCTCTTTTTTCAAGAAATTGTAGTATTTTCTTTTACATGTTATTTCTAAACTTTACTGAAATCAAAGCTGGTTTTACATTAGGAAACAACTTATTACCATATCTGTGTTTATTTGTAACATTTAACAATGGATACTGATATGTAATACAGAATATGGTATTGTGAAATTCAGTTTCCTCAGACAGAGGAGCTATGAAGTTCAATGACACATCAGATTTTAGCAGGATCTCCTTTGAAGATAAAATGTATGTCAATACAAATCATTCACACTAGGATATCATTCTGGTATGTTTTTAGCCAATAGGATGCTACAAGTCAACTGAATAAAAATGTTTGTTGACTGGGCTTCTATTGGGCTATGGCTACTATCAATGCCAGAAACACCACCATGTCCAGAACAGGACACCCAAGATGGAAGAAACATTAGTTAGGGGCACGACAGAATGATTATGAGCCTAACAAATAATAGTAAATGATAATATAATAGTATAGACAGACAATTTGAGCTGAATCAGACCCTGATCATGGTGTCTCATGGAAATATATCAATACAGTCAATCACTGGCTTCAACACATTAGAGTAAAACATTCTGTGGGCTCAGTGGTCTGGAGGGGGAGAGTATTGGCAGATTATATGGATTAGGTGCTAAAGACATAGGCACGTCAAGGTATTCCCACACTAAAGCCTATACAAATAGCAAAAATTGGGGTCAATTTGGCACTATATCACAACAACTTCATAACTCTAAGAACAATGGTTAACAATGTAAATAAACCACTTATGGGTCAAACTCTTCGATTTGGCCTGCAAAGGTTTTTCTTTTTCTTTGCATATGTGTGACTTTGACTGGGTTGTTTCGTTGTGGTTTTAATAAAGTGGCTCTTACCAATAAAGCATGAATGAAAAAAGGTTATATTGTAAGTTATGTATCAGTTCAATAATAAGTGTCCAAATAGGAATTCCGTGAAACTATTTCATGGCATGATTAACAATTTCATACCCGTCAAATACCTGGTGATTGAACTCCAGTATTGGGGTTTGTTCACACATCCATTTTTTAACATGAAGCTCAAAGAAGCTTTGCTGAATCATATATTTTCACACTTTTTCTCTAGCTTAAGGGTAATGTGCCACAAAAGACCCCACTGATGCCTTTAACAAAAGCTTATTTTCAGGCATCCCAAACCACACAAAACTATAATAATAAAAAGTATAATAATATGGGAATACTGAAGACATCAGAAAAAAAACTGCCATTGTTTACTTTTTCTCATTTACCAAAATTCTTGTCTTCATTTATTTAAAAAGTCAGTAGAATATGTAACCATGTAAGGACATGACATCTGGAAGATGCAATGAGCAAAATATTAAATTAGACCTTTTTTATAGCATCATTCATGGTCAGATTTCTATGATGTTCTCATATGTTCAACCTCCAGGCAAAAGATAACTCTTTTAGCCTGTGCGCTCTGAGATGTATCCAAGAATCACTGTTACAGAATGTAAGAGCTTAGGACATGCTGACTTGGTGATGTGCCTCTTTTTTTCTACCATTTGTACGTCTCAAGGCACAATCAGTCCCCTGTTGCTATCAGCAGGGAGCAAAGTTTTTTCTCTTTCGTATTTAAAAATAAAATAGTTTGGTACAAATTCAACTTTTTTTTTACTTGTCTTCTGTTGATTTGCATGGAAGAGTTGAGAAAAGAAGTTTGTTTGATTTACATTGCATAAGGTTTTGTATGTGTGTGTTTGCATATTTTCTGTATCTATTAAGAGACAGACTTCATTTATATGTTAATATCTGCCGGCACCCTGACTAAACATACAGAACTATCTCATGGGAAGCTGATTTTTTTTGTCAGTTTGGCTATACTTCAACATCTCAATGGTAGCAATAATCTTGATTAGCAAAACAATTGGAGGCCTGGAGGACCCTGCAGATCTTATACGAAAAGATCTCAGGTTACAGTTTATTAATGTGACACATTCAGAGTCCAGACAACCATGTTGAAGAAAAGAAGCTTATTTTCCCTTCATACATTTTTTTCCCATGGGGACAAAAGAAGTTCATTTAATTTAAGAAATAATTTAACTAACATGAGCAGATGAATGGAAAACTCTACAAAGAACCCAAGCAATAGACTAAATTTCGGCAGATAAGCATATACTTTACAATATATTGAATGACCCACTTAGGATAAAATACACAAGAATATGGTCCACAATATGAAACAGAAGGGTTATGGAGATTTTCTGTATTAATGGACACACTGTTATGCCTAATTTTATTAAAAAATTTATGAATTGCTATAAGACAGTAAACCTCAATAATAACGATAAGAATTATTATTTTAAAAGTTGAAGTAAAATCAGCATACACTTCCAGAAGAACCTAAAGCCTACATACTAGCAAATCGGGTACCCCCCAGCAATTTATCCAGAATTCCAAGGGACTGAGACTGCTATTGACGTACAGAGGACCACTACAGTACTTCCCCACATGTTTGCTTTTATATAAAGACCTTTTCTGACCATAGTTTTTTGAAAAAAATAAACATTGACCATAACATTTCTTTTCAATTGCTTTGGCATCGATAATCTGTAGGTTTTACTGCCCCGAGCAGCAGTCAAGCTAGTTTTCTGGCTCTATGTTCATATATTATTATTATTATTATTTAGCAAATTGACAATGTGAGTATGGTAACAAACAAAATATGAAGATATGCATATCTTTACTCTAGATAGGAGTTTGCACTGATATACTGTTATGTCTGGACAAAATAGGTTGCTCTAAGATGATTTTTTTCATAGAAAAGAGAAACTCTATTTTGTTTGCAGTATACTTATGCCATGTAATCTTCAGGACTTTTATGTAAATTTTGATTTATTGTGGTTTTGCCACGGATGTATAGTAAAATTGTTCCATTGTGCTATATTGTATCTACTGTATTTTATCACTTAATCTTGGCATATTTTATAGCAATTGTTACAAAATCATGGAAAATGATAAAACAGTGAATGGACAAGGCAGTTTAATTGTTAGAATCAAGAACATTTTTGTTGATTTTAAAATCTGAAAATCTTGTCAAAAAGTAACTGAATAACATAATCAAGATTTAGACCTGCACTGAATATTAATAATGATAATACATTTTTATGAACATAATACGATATCGCTTTACAAATTAATCCTCCAATGAAATCACATCCGGGTAGTCCCTTATCCTACTTTTAAACATATGCACTATAATGACTATAATGTCTATAATATGTACCCAATAACAAAACACATTTGCGATATTTCATTAATAAATATATTAGATCTGCCTGATGCATTCTGCAGTTAGAGCAGTAGGAACTACCTTAAAAACCCACACTGTATGACAATTTGGGGATTTGGAGTACCCACATAAACTGTGAAATCCCATGTGGTAAATGAAGTAATACTTTATTTACTGCTTTATAAACACCTAACACATTCATTTCATGTTATAGATGAAATACCTTTCCTTTTATACAGCTTTTCCAAATAATCTAATTTTCTAATTCCAAACCTTTCTTTATCTAATTTTTCTTGAAAATATAAAAAGTAGGTGACTTTATACATCCTTGACTAAAACGTTGAGACAATTGAGTGGCTCCCATTCTAAGCCAGTAGGATGTGTCTTAAACTAAAGCTGATATAGCAATAGATTTCACATAAAGGTGTAAAATACAAAAAACAAGGGGCCGCATTTATCACTTTTCTGCGCCTAAGTGTAGTAGTTGCACCTAAATTCTGGTGCACTGTTTGCCAGAATTATCACCAACTGTGATAAGGTAATTTCCTGCCTCTTATTAATCACTTTACTTTAACACAGTTTAGATACAATTTTGGTGCAGTTTCGGCGTAATGTTAGATTCGGGCAGTTACGTGTAATCCTCTCCTCTCTGCTTTTCCCACATCCCAGCGTGAAGATAACACTCACAGCAGCACCCAGGTGTGTGACACCCTGCACCCAGTGATCTCCTCAGCAGGGGCTTCTCCTGGAGGGGATCCCCCAGTGCTGGTCTCCTGCTGCCCCCCTGTAATTCTTCACAGTATCCCCCTCAGACACACTGGTGATACTGTGCAGAATTACATGGGGAACACTTGTCTGTAGTATCTGCAACATTCTGCAAAGTTCTCAGCTCTTGCTTTGAGCTCAGGATTTAGCAGAATGTTTTGTAAATAGAGGGTGATGAACTGTAAATAGAGTTTACATCTCCTGTCTGCAGTGTATGTAGTGTCTGTATTATCTGTACTAGTGTCTGTAGTGTATGTTATGTCTGTACTAGTGTCTGCAGTGTATGTAATGTCTGTATTATCTGTTCTAGTTTCTGCAGAGTGTCTAATGTCTGTATTATATGTTCTAGTGTCTGGCTGAGCTTTGCTGCTAGAAATGAGCTGTTCTGCAAAGGGGCTCAGTGTCACTTCTCAGTTTACGCCACCGTCGGGCTGGAGTGTTTTTGCACCTGTTTTTGCGCCTAAATGAACAACTTGCTAATGATTAATATCATTAGGCACAGCAAAACATCTGGATTGGTAAGACAGATGAGGGAAACCTGGTTATTGTAGCTGCGCGGCTAGTTTGGCGTTTAATCGCAAAATGGCGCAAAAACAGTGCGCCAGTACGAAAAGGCGCAAAAATAACTGAAAAAACGAGTGATACATGTGGCCCAAAGACTATAAACCTAATCCCATAGATCACAATATAAACAAAATAGCTTACAAGTGGAGACCTGACAACTAAGAAAATAAAGTCTACAGCAAATTAAACAAATTAAAACTTCCATTTCCTTAACCTGCCATATAACATAATTATAAATTGACTCAATCACCTTAAAATTTTATTGGGAACATGTGCATTATTAATAATATCTATTATCACAGATTATAGTGTAATTTTAATAAAAGGAAATATTCAAAGCTGTAGACAAAGGAAGACAGTTCCAAGCTTTGACTCTCTATCTCAAGACACCTCGAAAAGTAACTTAATTAAACCCCTTGTAATTTTGCAAATACCTTGACACCCAGACTTCTTTCCAGTGTTGCCCAATGATAAAGAAAGAGGCATAGACAGGGGCACAACTACAGTTACAGTTTTTATGCGGCCCAGGGGGCATCTGGTATTGGGTCTGTGTATGTCTGTATATGGTATTGTATCTGTGTATTTTATGTATGTATACATAAATGCAATGTGTATATGTGTCACTCTTAAAAAGAAAGCAGGAAACTTTATAAAGTGAGCAGCTAGAAATAGGAAAAATGGGAAGGGAAAAGTGTCCCTTACTCTAAGACTAAGCTAGTCCCTAAAAAATCTAAAGAATGCAACACCTTATCTGTGGGGAGAGCTTAAACGACAGTGCCGGATGGATCCATAGCATCTAAAGGATTTGAAGAGAAATATTATATCATGTGACCGGAGCTCTATATATACTTCTAGTCCCTCATTTTTATTCAAAATTCATATATATATATATATATATCCTTCCATGGAGTCCCTTGACCTGTTGAACCACTAAGGCCTCAGACGAAAATAAGGCACCATCCAGACACGGAACCGCTTAAATATATTTTTAGTCCTCAGGATTCTCCTAGTAGCATACCCCTCTATATAGAGAGAAAAATACAGACATAGCATAGACAGTTCAAAAAATTCAGTAATTTATTTTTCAAATCTACTCACATAAAATCAAATAAAGTGCGCATAACAAATCCACGGGGACTCCAAGCTAGTCCCTGCCTGCGTGTGTTGGTCATATTCCTACAGAACAGAGCCAGGGATAAACTGCATATACCTCAATGCTTAGCAAATACTGAATGACAAAACCAGAAATACAGAACGCAGGTAAAAACAATCAGGCTACATAGCACAATGGTAGAAAACTGACTAGAACTCCAAATCCAAACATGTGAAAACGGAGCTGGAAAATCAAAATTTCACTCCTTCCGTTCTCATCCCTTCTGTGCGCCCAGTCTGTAAATTATTGGCACATGTGTGGTATTGCTGTACTCGGGACAACCCGCAGAATGATTTTTGGGGTGTTTGTCTAAAGTGGCATGAGTTGGGCACAGTATATGAGGCACTAAAATGACATTTTTGAGATAAAAACACAATTTTTACTCTGCACCATTTACTTTGCATTCAATTTTGACCAGCGTGTCGGGGGTTAAAATGCTCACCACAACCACCGATAAATTCTTTGAGGGGTCTAGTTTCCGAAATGGTGACATTTTGGGGGGTTTTCTATTGTACTTTTACTTCAGGGGCTCTTCAATTACACTGTGGCACCACAAAATAAATTGGCCTTCCAAATTCCCGGTATCGCTAACTCTGTTCTGGACATCGATGTGCGGGGAAACAGCAGCTGACATCCACATGTCTGGTATTGCCGTACTCGGAAGAAGCAGGGCAAGAAATTAGGAATATATATTTACCTCAAATTCCTTCTGAATGTATCCGTTTTAGGGCTAAATTGGAAAGATTGAAATCAAAAATTGAAATTTCAAAATTTCCACTCCATTTTCATATGCTTCCGGAAAAATAATTAAAGGGTTAACAGACTTCTTAAATGCTGATTTGAATAGGTTGAGATGTTAGGTTCATAAAATGGTGTTACTTGTGGGGGTATATAGTACATAAGCCTTTATAGAGCACTTCCAAACTGAATTGATCACCAAAAAGTTCGCATTTTTCAAATTTCAAGAAAATCTGAGAAGTTGCTACTAAAACTTCAAACCTTCTCACATCCATAAAAATAATGGAAACGTAAAACAAATTATGGATATAAAAAGAAGACCAATGGCAAAAGGTTTCTATCAAAAAAAATTTGTGGTATCACTTTTTGTCTAAAAATTATAACATTTGAAACTTTGAAAATAGTCATTTTTTTCAAATTTTTCCTAAATTTTTGAATTTTTACCCCCCAAAAAAGGAACGGATCACCGAAATGACACTACTAACATAAACTACAATGTCTCACGAGAAAACAATCTCAAAATCACAGAGATATCTTAAAGCGTTGAAAAGTTATTACCACAGGAAGAGACACTGGTCAAATTTCCAAAAAAAGTTGCGAGCCTTAACCTGCAAACAGGCTGCGTCCTTAAGGGGTTAAACATATGTACTATAATGACTATAATGTCTATAATATGTACCCAATAACAAAACACATTTGCGATATTTCATTAATAAATATATTAGATCTGCCTGATACATTCTGCAGTTAGAGCAGTAGGAACTACCTTAGAAACCCACACTGTATGACAATTTGGGGATTTGGAGTACCCACATAAACTGTGAAATCCCATGTGATAAATGAAGTAATACTTTATTTACTGCTTTATAAACACCTAACACATTCATTTCATGTTATAGATGAAATACCTTTCCTTTTATACAGCTTTTCCAAATAATCTAATTTTCTAATTCCAAACCTTTCTTTATCAAATTTTTCTTGAAAATATAAAAAAGTAGGTGACTTTATACATCCTTGACTAAAACGTTGAGACAATTGAGTGGCTCCCATTCTAATCGAGTAGGTTGCGTCTTAAATTAAAGCAAACTGATATAGCAATAGATTTCCACATAAAGGTGTAACATACAAAAAACAAAGGGCCACATTTATCAGTTTTCTGCGCCTAAGTGTAGTAGTTGCGCCTAAATTCTGGCGCACTGTTTTGCCAGAATTATCACCAACTGTGATAAGGTAATTTTTTTTATTAATCACTTTACTTCAACACAGTTTAGACACAATTTTGGTGCAGTTTCGGCATAATGTTAGATTCGGGCAGTTACATGTAATCCTCTCCTCTCTGCTTTTCCCACATCCCAGCATGAAGATAACACTCACAGTAGCACCCAGGTGTGTGACACCCTGCACCCAGTGATCTCCTCAGCAGAGGCCTCTCCTGGATGGGATCCCCCAGTGCTGGTCTCCTGCTGCCCCCCTGTAATTCTGCACAGTATCCCCCTCAGACACACTGGTGATACTGTGCAGAATTACATGGGGAACACTTATCTGTAGTATCTGCAACATTCTGCAAAGTTCTCAGCTCTTGCTATGAGCTCAGGATTTTGCAAAATGTTTTGTAAATAGAAGGTGATGAACTATAAATAGAGTCTGCATCTCTTGTCTGCAGTGTATGTAGTGTCTGTATTATCTGTACTAGTGTCTGTAGTGTATGTAATGTCTGTATTATCTGTTCTAGTGTCTACAGAGTATCTAATGTCTGTATTATATGTTCTAGTGTCTGGCTGAACTTTGCTGCTAGAAATGAGCTGTTCTGCAAAGGGGCTCAGTGTCACTTCTCAGTTTACGTCACCTTCGGGCTGGAGTGTTTTTGCGCCTGTTTTTGAGCCTAAATGAACAACTTGGTAATGATGAATATCATAAGGCACAGCAAAACATCTGGATTGGTAAAATAGATCAGGGAAACCTGGTTATTGTAGCTGTGCGGCTAGTTTGGCGTTTAATTGCAAAAATGGTGCAAAAACAGTGCGCCAGTGTAAAAAGGCGCAAAAATAACAGAAAAAACGAGTGATACATGTGGCCCAAAGACTATAAACCATAATCCCATAGATCACAATATAAACATATAAACAAAATAGCTTACATTTATCCATACATTTAGAAAAAATGTAAACACTAAATCCCTCTGCCCAGTGTCTCAGAAGTGGAGACCTTAAAACATTTCCTTAACCTGCAATATTACATAATTATAAATTGACTCAATCACCTTTAAATTTTATTGGGAACATGCGCATTACTAATAATATCTATTATCACAGATTATAGTGTAATTTTAATAAAAGGAAATATTCAAAGCTGTGGACAAAGGAAGACAGTTCCAAGCTTTGACTCTCTATCTCAAGACATCTCGAAAAGTAACTTAATTAAACCCCTTGTAATTTTGCTAATTCCTTGACACCCAGACTTCTTTCCAGTGTTACCCAATGATAAAGAAAGAGGCATAGACAGGGGCACAACTACAGTTACAGTTTTTATGCGGCCCAGGGGGCATCTGGTATTGGGTTTGTGTATGTCTGTATATGGTATTGTATCTGTGTATTTTCTGTATGTGTGCATAAATGCAATGTGTATATGTGTCACTCTTAAAAAGAAAGCAGGAAACTTTATAAAGTGAGCAGCTAGAAATAGGGAAAGAGGGAAGGAAAAAGCCGCACCTTATCTGTTGGGAGAGCTTAAACGACGGTCCCGGATGGATCCATAGCATCTGAAGGTTTTGAAGAGAAATATTATATCATATTACCGGAGCTCTATATATACTTCTGGTCCCTCAGTTTTATTCCAAATTTATATATATCCTTCCATGGAGTCCCTTGACCTGTTGAACCATTAAGGCCTCAGACGAAAATAAGGCACCATCCAGACACGGAACCGCTTAAATATATTTTTAGTCCTCAGGATTCTCCTAGTAGCATACCCTTCTATATAGAGAGAAAAATACAGACATAGCGTAGACAGTTCCAAAAATTCAGTAATTTATTTTTCGAATCTACTCACATAAAATCAAATAAAATGCATTTAACAAATCCACGAGGACTCCAAGCTAGTCCCTGCCTGCGGGTGTTGGTCAGCTTCCCCTACCAGAACCTGACACGAGATTGTGAGATTGAACATGAAGACCTATCCAGATAGTAGGGAAAAGGACTAAAGGATACTAGAGTCGGGTGTATAAAATCTGGGCCCCCTAACAAAACAAGTAAAAACTTGGTGAACAAGCAATTCCTGCATGCACACAAACATACAATTGACACTGATACAGGAGAAAAGACAAACTTCACAGAATCTCTCAATACAGCTACTTAGTAAGTATAATATTCCAGGGATAAACTGCATATACCTCAATGCTTAGCAAATACTGAATGACAAAACCAGATATACAGAACGCAGATAAAAACAATCAGGCTACATAGCACAATGGTAGAAAACTGACTAGAAAGGCCACAGGACAATGGTTCAAATCCTAACAATATGCGCTATATGTGTGTGAATATGTGATGTGTATATATCTTCATATATATACTTCATGGGTGTATATGGTACTGTATGTAAGTGTGTATATACTGTGTGTGATTGTAACTCACATGTGTGAGTATATAAATAAGTATATTGGGGGGGGGGGGGGGCATTCAGAAGTCTGCTATGGGCCCTGCATCTCTTGTTACGCCCCTAGGCATAGACTAAGTAATAAACTGATAACTGGATCAAAACTATTGATATATGCACACATTGGGCCTGATGTATTATTGTTCCATTTCTTTGGTGAGTTTTACCTACCTTCTACGGCCAATTTGTATTATCTGGTTTGTATCTTTATTGGCCATTTTTACTGCCTTGGGCACATTTTTACCTTTCTTTACCTTTTTGTGGGTATGGTTGAGAGCATTTTTCAGTTTGCAACTAATTCATCTCTTGAGACTTTTTGAAAAGTCTCAAAAAGTTGTAGATATGTACCTAGTAAAAAGATAGTTTAAAAAAAACCTGACCCCTTCCAAGCAGCTATAATGTGACAGACTTTGGGGCAGAGGGCAGATTTAGCAAGTGTCTGAAAGTCAGAATATTTCTAGTCGCCCATGGCAACCAATCACAGCTCAGCTTTCATTTTACCCGTGCTCATGAATATTTTTAAGGGGAGCTGTGATTGGTTGCCATGGGCAACTAGAAATATTCTGACTTTCAGACACTTGATAAATCTGCCCCTTTGTGTCTGCACAATTTTTATTCTATCTATGTATGTATATCTATATGATATCTATCTATTGTACAATGAAATGTACTTGTTTCACCTCCATTTTTCATTTACTGGAGTGCTGCCTGCCTTCTACATGTACCTACAGGAGGCCTTGGCAGGACGTGTAGGCTCCTTATCAGGAACATGTATGCAGTGCTGCCTTGGACTTTCTTTTCTTATATGTATCTATATACCAATCAATTTTATGTTTATCTGGCTATATATGTGTCTTCTGTCTATTTTTATGCAAGCTACATATAGTATTCTATTTGTCAGCAAAATTCAATTAAAGGAATGAAATGAATAATGATGCTCTACATCTTAATATAGTATGATCAGCAATGGATGGTAAACATTGATTTGCTACAAAACATCACAAGCAGCCTGATGAGTTTCTGGTACAAAGTTTAGTCATAGATTAATAATACAGAGTACAAACAGTTCTTTACAAATTTGGAAAAACATACCTACCATATTAACAAATGTCAGGTCAAAGTTCTATTAGAATTTGTCACTTACATTTTTTTGCAGTGAAACAAAGCTGTGGACTTTGGATAACTTGTGTGTACTCAGCACAACTATGAAAAACAAAATGTACAATTAATACATTAAAAATATTAACAGACTAGAACGCAACAGGACAGTGTGAAAAGATAAGGATTGCGGTCATGTTTTTTTTCTGGTAACATTAGTCAGTGCCTGTCATACTATCTTCTATGGTGAAGGTTTTGACTTAATGTAGGACATCATACATCCCAGGGAAAACAATATGCATGGAATGCATTTTCATGGAGCTAGTAAGGCAAAAGCAGGTTGAATTGATATGTATATTCAGAAAGGTTGGATAAAATTTGGAGGGGAAGTTTTAATACCTCAACCCAACAATGTACATTGCTCCACTGAATCTAGCATAGTAAGATTTCTTTTGCAGTCCCCCCAGTTTTTAAGCAAGCAATGCCATTACTTTTGACACCCCATAGTCACACTAAAGTTCTTATCTCATATGGGAAGATCTGGTTTGTCGCCCAACTGACAGTAGAAAGTCTATTTAGCATATTGAATACTGATACTAATAGTCCTGACTACTCAGGAATAGTGAGAACTACAGAAACAATGACAGCTATATCAGTGGAGCAATACCTATTAAAGGAAGCAAAGATATTAAGTAGGTGAAGCTGGTTGCAGTAGATCCTGTTTAAGTAGGTTAAGGCCAGTTAGAAGATGTCATTTCTTATGAACATTGCATCAATAACTTAAAAGAGTTGCCCAGAAATTTGAGGGGGGCTTAAAACACAATAAACTACTAATACTCACCTACTCCAGGCTTCTGTTCTCCTGTGACGCCGCGTGCCAATGCTGCCTTCTTTTTGTTTCCGCAGGTCAGTAGTGCTGTCCCAATCATAGCCGCTTACTTGCTACTGCATCAACTACTTTTGTAGCAGGCATGGCCCGGTGGCAGGGAGGTGACGCCTGTAACCTTAGGTAAACAAACGGAGACTGTCAGTGATGAGCTGTGCTTTGAAACACCAGAAGAATGGGATCGTTTTTTAAATTATGCTAAGGAGCCACAAGTCCTGTGCCAGAGGGCTATTACCAGACCCTCCCTGCATTTAGATTACAGCAGGCTGAGAGAGGGTGGAAGTGCTTAGGTATCGTGGGGAGGGTACAATTGTGAAACTACAGCAATGAGGTGCACTGGTAACTTCGGGCTCATTAGAAAATTTTTAAAAGTCTATTTTAGAAGAAAGGAGGCTATGGATAACAAATATAAGACTACTATAGTCACAGTTTAAGAGTATGTGTTCCTAGTTTATCATGCTTTTGCAATACCCCTGCCAATGCATAGGCAAGGTGATTGTTGCAAATAGTGCCCTCTCCATGTCACAATCTATCTGGTGAGTCTGTGCAACTCATCCAGAAGCGACTGGTAATTGCAGTGGTAGCCACTGCCTGGTAAGACAAGAGTTAAGCATGCTAAATGTTATTGTCCAATGATATTCTTTGTAATATTGTAAAGCAATGGTTGGAGGGTACTACCAAATGACCCAGGGAGTATAAAAACCCTTAGTGGGTACATGGTCAAAGTCAGTCAGAGAGTCTCTATCTTGGAGAACATATCAGCAAAGGAAACAGAGGAGAGTGCAGCTCCTGCATAGCTGGACCAGCCAGTGTCATAATATCAAGAGGTACAGGTGCACTGCCTAGCACCTAGGGCAAGTCAGGAGACTAAGCCCCAGAGCAGAGGTTCACTATCTGGTCTTGGCTCTATCTTTACCAGCCCAGCCTACTAGGCTGTGAGCAACCTTCCTGTGGACCAGCTATCTCCATCAACCATCCAGCTTTCTGAATTTGCTGCTACTGTTTTGCCGTTGCCTGCTGTTTGAAGTTGAATAAGGAACTGTAACTTGATTTGCCCAACATGCCTCCGTGTAATGCCTGGATTAGGCTGCAACACCATCAGGGGCTCCCCATCTTCAATAATTCATTCTATATACACCTCAGGGGTTAGCCCAGGGAGAAACCTATTGCATCAGCCTCTCCCTCCATATTTCTTTCACACACCACCTACTGGAAACCTGCCACCTGCCAGGCTGTAGGCCTGTCCTCCGCTCTCAATACCAAGCGTGCCCAAGACCGCATAAGCCAACCACTATGGTATGCTGGGGCCCGGCTATCTACAGCCACCTAAGAAAGGCTAGGCCCCGATGGGGGATGTTGCACTTTATTTTGATGGTAAATTTTCTACAACTATGATACTTCTTTGCCTTCTTTGTAGACTCTTATCTCTAGAAAGTTTTTCTTCAATCTGAGAAAGATATCAATCCAAGTGTATACAGTACACATTTAAGTTGATCAACCTTACTGTTACTCTTGGCTTCTTTCTTTATCCTAATTAATCATCTTTGTATATATTGTAATATAAAAATGGAATATGTAATATATATTTAATATAAAGACCTGAACATTGAAAATAGAGGTACTGTACCATATTGTGGTTGTGTAATGTATATTTTTATTGCTCTTGATTTTATATTTTTTTACATTTTCTTAATTTATATTTTAACAATAAATTGTTACCCACCAAACTGCAAAGGTTACTATACTTATATTTACTTCAAGATGTATCTTGGGAGGTTCTAAATAGGGTTAGAATTCCAGTCAGAATATTATTGCGAGGAAGATGTATAACAGAGTCAAAAACTGACAACATTGCTCAGTGGCAAGGGAAGGATTAAAGCGAATGTGTTTTTGCCTGACTCTTTCTACTAAATAGCAATGATATATGGCTGCACATTGTAGAAACATATTGCACTGGCCAGTTGCAAAAGACCCTGAAGGAACAGATCCATCTAAGTAATTCATGTTATCTAAAGGTTAAGCTGAAGTGTTGTAAACAGAATTTCTTCAACACTCCCACATACAAATAAACACAATAAAGTTTTAGTGTAATTTATTGTCATGGGGTAGCTGCTGCAACAAGTAATGTGAAAATGGTTCTCAAAAAGAAGCAGACTAGATACTTGCATGTCTAATATTTTCAATGTTAAAAGAACAACAATATATGATTATAGGCATAAAGATCCATGTGAGCTTTAACCGATGTTTTAATATTTCCCCCATTTTTAAATTGTACTTCCAAGGGGCAATATTTAATATTACATATAATGTACCGGGAAGCTGGAAATAATTCCAAATGCAAAGTAATTGACAAACAAGCAGTTGTGCAATTTTCCTATGTACTTTGCTTTAAGGCTGTTTTAATGAAACATTTTCTGTAGTAGCTTCTTTATACTTTCTATACTGTGCTACGTAAGATCTAATTTTTTGCGGGGTATGTATTTACATTAACAATTTGCAGAAAGAGGGTTGATTTGAATTTTTTGGTGAAATTTTGTTATACTGAAAAAAAATCTTTTTTAGGCCAAACAATGAAGGGAATTTATTAAGACTGGCTTTTCAAATGCCAGTCTTAAGGAAACCCACTATAAGGATTCTACTATCAGAAGTAGATCTTGTGGTAGATTCCTCCTGCCTGCCTCTGCCTTAATCTGTAATTTAATAATTGTGGAACCTAACCTAACTTTAACATTTTTTTTTTTAGTAATATGTGAATTAACTGAAAAGGCTACTGGGACATGGAGTAGCCTTAGCCTCTGCAGTTAATATACATATTAATAAACTAAAGTTTTTTATAACAAGTTAGGTTAGGCTTCACAATTATTAAATTACAGATTAGGTCAGAGGCAGGCAGGAGGAATGTACCATCAGATCTACTTCTAATAGTAGATTCCTCATGGTAGGTTTTGTTTAAAAAGTCTCCCACTGATGCTCTAGAACTTGAGTCTACTAAAAGAGCCAAGGAGTGGAATGCAAGCATGAGCAGATGAACAGCTGTGCTCCGCTGATACAGAAGGGTGATATCTGCGCATACGCACACTCGGCCGTCTTCAATGTGCTTGAGCTGCCCTTGTGTGAAAGAGTTCTGCTGTGGCAGTACAGGGATCATGCATCAGGACAGCATCTTGGACAAAGTGGTTATGCGACTCCTCTGCAATGTCAATTATATGGACGGATGAATTACCAAAGGTTCCGCTGGTAGGAATTTTTTGGAGGTGCCAGCACAACAATAGCACATTTTTGTGACATTTTCTAAGCACATCTGCAGTTATATAATAATAGAGAATATGTGGCAGCATTATCAAAATCTTAGTGGAAAGGTGGCCAACCCCTCTAGCTGTTGGGATTGTTGTCAGCTCTGATCACGGCAGTTAACAGCATTATAACAAAGCAGTATAAAGAACCCGTTTAGACACAGTGTAGTCATCATTTTTTATTTCCTGAGCTCTAGTAACAACATTTAGTAATATGCTTTACAGCAGCCTCAAAGCCATGGGTGACAATAGTGTATGGAAAGTTTTCTAGACTGGACCTAGTAAATGCAATTTTACTGTTGTACAGTCATGGCCAAAAGTTTTGAGAATTATACAAATGTTAGTTTTTACAAAGTCTACTGCATCAGGTTTTATAATGGCAATTTGCATATAAGAGTGTTATAAAGAGTGATCAGCTTAACAGCAATTAATTACAAAGTCAATATTTGCCTAGAAAATGAACTTTTTCCCCCAAAACACATTTCAACTTCATTGCAGGCCTTCCCTAAAAGGAGTTTCAATGATTGCTCTATTAACACAGGTGTGGGTGTTGATGAGGACAGGGCTGGACATCCATCTGTCATGATTAAGTAAGAATCACATCACTGGACACTTTAAAAGGAGGCTGGTGCTTGGCATCATTGATTCTCTTCTGTTAACCATGGTTATCTCTAAAGAAACACGTGCAGTCATCATTGAACTGCACAAAACGGACCTAACAGGGAAGAGTATCACAGCTAGAAAGATTGCAGTTCAGTCAACAATCTATCGCATCATCAAGGAATTCATGGAGAGAGGTTCTATTGTTGCCAAAAAGGCTCCAGGGCACCCAAGAAGGACCAGCAAGCGCCAGGGCCACCTCTTAAAAGTGTTTCAGCTTTAGGATCAGGCTACAATCAGTGCAGAGCTTGCTCAGGAATGACAGGTGTGAGTGCATCTGCATGCACTGTGAGGAGACTCTTGGAGCAAGGCCTGGTGTCAAAGAGGGCAGCAAAGAAGCCACTTCTCTCCAGAAAAAAACATCAGGGACAGACTGACATTCTGCAAAAGGTACAGGGAGTGGACTGCTGAGGACTGGGGTAAAGTCATTTTCTCTGATGAATCCCATTTCTGATTGTTTGGAACATCCCAGATCTTAGTCCCATTGAGAACTTGTGGTCAATCATCAATAGACGGGTGGACAAGCAAAAACCAACAAATTGTGACAAAATGCAAGCATTGATTGTGTAATAATGAACTACTATCAGTCAGGATTTGGTCCAGAAGTTGATTGAGAGCTGCCAAGGAGAATTGCAGAGGTCCTGAAGAAGAAGGGTCAACACTGCAAATATTGACTTGCTGCATTAACTCATTCTGTCAATAAAAGCTTTTGTTACTCATAATATGATTGCACTTGTATTTCTGTATGTGATAAAAACATCTGACAAACACACATAAAAGCCAGAGGGCAACAGATCATGTGAAAATATAATATTTGTGTCATACTCAAAACTTTTGACACAAAACATGACTGTAGTGTGTTTTTTTATGAAAGTGTTTTCTAAACCCATAAAGAAATCCTGATCCCAAAGTTTGTTAAAAAAAACAAACCCTATTTGGGCTTTACCTGTTATTACATATGAAGTTGCTAAATTATATGAACACTTGGCTTTTCTTTCAAGAACTGCACAGGAACACCTTTAAATTTTTCCAGAATGTTGAATTTTCTAATTCATCCCTGCATGGAGGGATTTACATCAATAAACTCTGTTCTAAATCAGAAAAAGAAATTGAGATCCTTTTATAAATTTATGTTATAAAACATAAAATTAACATAATGGTATAATACGTTAAAGCTGCTTTTTTGTTTTATTAAACTATATTATTTATTAAACTTCTGTATTTCTGCATTGTATTGCACCTCAACAACTGAATAAATTACAATACATTCTTATAGTATATAGATATGTTCAATTATATTACATACACATATACTACATTATTATTACAGTTTTCTTTCACATTTCTGTTAATTATTTTTTTTTCTTAATTTGCCAAATATTTGGAAAACAAGAATACTGAAATTGTTTTGAACAGATTGTAGTTAATCATACATGTAATATTGTGCAACCATTTACAGTTTTGCTTCTGATTTCTACCTGTTTTGTTTCCGATTAATGAATTACCAACTGCAAATATTCTTTAATTTCATACATAGCTCTAAAAACGACCGAAGTTAAAAATTGCCTGAAATCAATTGCCTGCCTATTTCTTACACATAAATCCAAGTTTGACATGACAATAAAGCAATATTCATATCTTGTTTTATGTATATGTACAGGGTTTATGCCAAGGAAGCTCCCTGCATATATGCTGGATGTATACATAGACATATACTGGAAGATGGAGGCATCCTTTTTGCCTCCATCTGTACAGTATACAGTTGGTATGGAAAGTATTCAGACCACTTAAAAATTTTCACCCTTTGTTTCATTGCAGCTTCAAGTTATTTTTTGATCATTAATGTATACTCGCATCTTCTTGTACTGCATCCTGACAAAAAAAAGTAGATATATTTGCTAATTTAATTAACAAGAAAAACTAAAATATCACATTAATATATTTCAGTAGAATGAAAACATATATAAATAACATAGATACGAGAAATATTCAAGATCTGGGCTAATAGTTATAGCTGGCTTTAGTAAAGGAGTTTACTGACTGGATTTATCACCACATTGTCTTGTGTCTTGTACAAAAGGTTTCACAACTGCATCAGCCTGTGTACTGTGTACTCATATAGCTTTTGGGATGGTGTGGATTAGAGGAAGTAAAATAAAAAATACTATTTAAAAATACTGACAAAAGCAGTCATGTGACAGAGCTCTCTCTATGTATGTAGCAGGACTGGATGTGTTCAGGACCATGGATACAGATATCTCCTGCACAGAAAAGTGAGGTACAAGATCTTCACTGTTCCCATTAAGCCCCTCCGTCCCATTCTGTGATTCTACAGAACTTTCTCTGTCTCTTTCTGCACCTCATGATGCTCTCGTCGCCCACCTTATCATCGGTAGTATTAGCTCTGTGCAGATAAACTAACAAAAACTTTAGATAATTTATATACCATTATAAAGTCAAAGTCCAATCACTGATATAAACGAAAGGGAAAATGTAAAACTTATTTATAACTTATAATATAAAACATTTATCTGGCATATTTAAAAACACAGAGGAAGGGGGCTTTGTATCAATGATTGTCACTGTAAGTCAAATAAACACCACCCATTGAGATATTAAAAAACTCCTCACTGTAAAAACGTAACTATACCTGTGTCTTTATAGTTTACATGAATGTATCAACAACCAGGCATAGGTGTTACACAAGGAGCTAGACTAAAGGTAGAATGCTGAGCTATATATGATACTCAGTAGACAATCAACCCTATAATTGTTAAATAGGAACACACAAGCTTCTATATCCTACACTCTAGGATCTCACTAGCTTAACAATGAACTAGCTTAACAGATCATAGCCTCTCACATCCTCATTCCTCATCAAAATATCCTCACTCCTAATCAAAGTATCTCAACGTGCTTCTCTCTTAACTGTAGGGATCATCTGGAGAATTGACCATAGGTAGTTATTTAGAGAAGAAAATAGTAAAAATATCAGGACGCCAGCACATTTTTATTATTTTCTTCTTTAAATAACTACCTAAGATAAGCTATTGACCCTTAGTGCTCATACAGCACAAGCTATAGACTGCATGTAACTGGTTTACTTATGATTTCTACCACTTATTACATGTCCCCCTGCTTCTCCATGTGATGGAAGCTGTCAGGCTGTCACCATATATATGCTGTGTACAGTGTTTAGTGGATTTAGTAGATTCAGTAGATTTAATGCTAAATTACTTTGGGAGAGAACACAAGGCATCATGGGATCTGTGGGCTAACTGGCCTCAGCCGGAGGGCATAGACTGACAGACTTAAGTCTCCGTCCACTTCATCAAAGCCACAAAAAAAACACCTCCCAAAGCTCTGTATACCAAAGTATAAAAAAATTATTAGCGCCAGAAGATGGCAAATGTAAATGTATGAAAACATTATAAAACCTATACAAATTTGGTTACTCCTAATCGTACCAACCCAAAGAATAAAGTAGACATGTCATTTGGGGTGCAGAGTGAAAACCGTAAAATCCAGGCCCACAAGAATACTGCAAAAATGTGTTTTTTTTTACTAATTTCACTGCATTTTGAATTTTTTTCCCACTTCCCAGTACATGGCATGGAATATTAAATACCACCATTTTACACAGAAAATAATCCATATCGCAGCTCTGCACATGGAAAAATTAAAAAGTTATAGATTTTTGAAGGTGGGGAGTGAAAAATGAAAAAGAAAAAGGGCTGCGGCAGAAAGGGGTTTAGGGGGAATTACATATAATAATTTGGTAAAATCACTATAGCTTTACAGTTATGCTTTAAATCAGCTTAGGGAATAATTGATACCTGAATGGAAAGGTACCTGATACTGATCCCATATCCAAGTGCTTATCTGATTAAGGGCTCATCCGTGCTTATCCGCACGGCCGTCTGCGGGAACGTACATGCGGCCGCAAATTTGCGGCCGCATGTACGTCCCCATAGACGGCAATAGTGGCACGGCGGGGATCCGGGCCGCACACCGCAAAAAGATAGAGCATGCTCTATCTTTTGGCGTGTGTGCGGCCGTGTGCTGCTATTCTCTATGGAGGGAGGAGGGGTCACCTCCTCCTCCTCTCCAGCACACGGCGGTATGTCCGCACGTACCCTAAGAAAGAAAAAAATTAAAGAAAACTGAATGGGGAAATAATTTCCTTTTTAACAGTTTCTGAATCATTACAGATGATATCTTCAACTCAGCTTCTTCCTAAAGGTTAAATATTCAAGGGACAGTCAGATGTGAACAGTGGGAAACAATTATGAAAAGAGTTGCATGGAGATTTTGGCTCAGAATAAGTTAAAACGTAACAGTCAAAATATTTCATTTAACAACACAAGAATACACTTTTAACAAAAACTGTACATATCCCAATAAAAATCATTCTTGTTGCAAAGTGATTTAGGTTTATGGTCAGTATTATGTATCATAGCTGTGATTATGATCCTAGTCTATGGGGGTCATATGTCAACAGTCAGGACATTTGTGTGTATCTTTTCTTGTTTTTTTCCGACTTTTGGACTTGTTTGATTTATCTTTGAGGTTGATATATCAGGCAGCTGTGTCTATAGGGTTTTTGCGACTTTTTAATAAAACATTGCACAATAGTCTCAAACTCTTTTTCACCTTTTTTTTCCTACACATGGTCAAGACTAAAGTTTATTTGCGACCTTTTAACCTCGATTTACGCCAAAATTGGGACTTTTTCATACGTTCACATGTGGATTTGAAAGATATATCGGGCGGAACGCTGAAGAATTCTTGTGCGCCTAGTTTTGCTAGGCGAGTGGAAAAGTTGCAAATTTGGGCCCAAATATATCAAATATACCCCAAAATGTCGCAAAATTAAAAGAAATAAAGGACCTAAATAAGTTGCTAAATAACATTTCCCATATTTACGTTTTCATAAATTTTGAAATTGAGTAAATAGTGGTGGAAGGAGATGAGGCAAGGGACAATCTACTGAATGTAGCCTTCTCAACTGTCTTTACCCAGGAAAATCCCCTTGTGGATGACACGATGAAGAATGATGTAAATTCTCTTTGGAATTTCAACAGTTTAACCCAGGAAGTGGTACGGCGCTGCCTTACAACCACTAAGATTGACAAATCACCGGGCCCAGATGGCATACATCCCCAGGTTCTGCATGAACTATGTAGCGTTCAATATTTGAAGATTCCCTGAGGACTGGTTATGTTCAACAGGTGCATAGAAAATATGGCACCAATATACAAAAAAGGATCAAAATGATCCTGGAAACTTCAGACTTGTGAGTCTAACTTCTGTTGTAAAGAAAATATTTAAGGGGTTTGTTAGAGATGCTATCCTGGAGTATCTCACTGTACCCAGCATCAGCTTATGACCCAGAATCAGCATGGGTTTATGAGAGATCGGTCATTATTCATTATTCAGTTTAGAAAAAGGATGACTGAGAGGGGACCTCATTACAATGTACAAATACCTGAATGGACAGTACAAGGATCCCTCCAAAGATCTTTTTGTACCTAGGCCTGTGACTAGGACAAGGGGACACTCTCTACGCCTAGAGAGTGGCACCTTCATGTTTTACCACTTTAAAGGCCTTATCTTTCTCGCTTATTGCTTTCCTTACAAGACTAGTTAGCCACATTGGCTTTTTCTTGTTCCTCTCTTGCTTTTTCCCATATGGAATGTGTTTCTCACAGGACTTTTTTTAATATATGAGAAAAAGTCCAATTTTTTTGGGGGGGGGGGGCTTTTGTCTTTGAGAACATTGTCCCAGTCTATGCCTATAAGGTCTTCCCTTAGTTGCTGAAAAGTTTGCCCTCCTGAGGTTTAGAGTGTTGGTTGCCCCTCCACTAATGCTCTTAGTAAAGCATAATACAAAATAAATTATTTTATGGTCACTATTACCCAGGTTCCCCCAATCTGTAATTTTGATACCCTATCTGTTGGTTAGGATAAGCTCCAGCAGTGCCCCCTTTTGTTGGCTCCAGAACTAGTTGTGACAGGTAATTGTCTTTTGTTGTCGACAAAAACCTGCTACCTTTGAAGAACCTGCAGGTTTCTGCTCCCCAGTCTATATCTGGGTACCTGCAGTCTCCCATGATAAGTACTTCACCCTGCTTTGAAGCTGCATCCATTTCACTTATCAGCATTTCCTCTGCTGCCTCCATTATATTTTAAGCCTCATAACAAACCCCTATTAATATTTTATTATTCCTTTTCCCTCCCCTTATGTCCACCTGTAGGGACTCACATATAAACAAACCCCTCCCCCTTTTTTATTTATACGATCATTTTTAAAAAGATTATAACCATCTATAGTAACAGCCAATTCATAGCTGCTGTCCATCCATGTCTCGCTAATACCCACTATATCATATTTGCGCTCCAACATTAAGAATTCCAGTTCCTCCATTTTGTTAGTGAGGCCTCTTGCATTTCTGTACATATACTTTATATGGTTTCCCCTATCCCTATTCCTTTTGTTCTTATTCCTCAATCTAATTCCAGTCCCCCTTCCTCCCTGATGGACTATGACTCTCCTCTGTTCCCTATCTATACTGTCTTTTTGCCCTGCACAAGTGTAGTTGCCCTCCCCAAGGTCTCTAGTTTAAACACTCCTCCAACTTTCCAGCCATTTTTCCCCCAAAACAGCTGCAACCTCCCCATTGAGGTGCGGCCCACCCATGCTGTAGAGCCTGTAGCCGACAGAAAAGTCAGCCCAGTTCTCCATGAACCCAAAGCCCTCCTTCATACACCAACTTTTGAGCCCCCTATTTACCTCCCAGATCTGCTGCTGCCTTTCTGGTGTGGCATGTGGTACAGGTAGTATTCTGGAGAAAACGACCTTTGAGGTCCTTGCCCTGAGCTTATGGCCTAAATCCCTGAAATCATTTTCAAGGACCTTCCACCTACCTCTTACTTTGTCATTAGTGTGAATGTGGACCATGATTGCTGGTTCCTCACCAGCCCCTCCCAGTAATCTTTCAACCTGATCCACAATATGCCGAACCCATCTATTCACCTAATAATCGAATCTCCCACTACCAGCACCTTGTCTGTGCTCCCACTACCCTTCTCACTGGAACAGACAGTTCTGGTTGCTAGAGGCCACGTCTTGCTGCAGCATGGCTACCCCACAGCTGATATCCCCCTCATTCGCCAGCCTGGCAAACTTATTGCACCAGATCAGGACTAGACTACCTGCAACTCTTCCCTCTACTCCGCCTTCTACATGTTACCCACCTAGCTGCCTCCTCACTCTGCACCTCCATACTTCCTACATTTCTACACCCATCTTCCCCAGTGAGTTTGTGCTCCAGGAGCAGCAAACTTCTCTCCATATTGTCAATTGCCCGCAGCCTTGAAACTTGCTCTTTTAGATCCAGAATCTGGGCTTCTAGATGAGCAATTTTCACATATCCCACACAGCAGTATTCCCCCTCAAATGGCTGTTCAAGGAAAGCATACATGGCTCAGGATGCACACTGTGTAGCATTGCCACTTATGAAGTCCATTGTTCTAATGGGGATTACAAGAGAAAAACGTTAGAAGAGAAGAATTCACAGTAAAAGTAACACAAAATACAGCAGTTACCTACTAACCTCCCTCAAACTTAAGTCCCTTAACCCCTTCCCGACATTTGACGTAATAGTACTGCATTGCGGGAGGTGCGTTCCCGCAATTTGCAGTACTATTACGTCAAACTTCTGGCCCCAGCTTCTGAAAGGAATGAAAGGAATGTATTTATGAAGTGTTTGCGCCACTTTTGTGTTGCGGTTATACATTGTCCAACACTTTAAAGAACTGCGCACCTAAAGGGGTGGGGTAGTGCTTAGTGAGAGCTTGCACCACATGTATTACTGAGCTGCAGCACAATTTTGTTGCAACAGCATGAAGCAAAGAGCGCCAAAAAATAAGGTGCGACTGTGTGCATATCCTGAAAGCAGACCTGATTTACTAAGAGCTTGCGCCACTATTAGATTATATGGCACAAACTAAACATTAGTAAGGCAGCCTGCACTAGGCCAGTTTGCACCAGTTTTTTTTATATGTAGACGATAGTGTTATCACTTGTTGGCAAATGGTTTGGCTGTAGTTATGGACAAAGCTGAAGCACACTAAAGTGTGACATTTATTTATTTCTCTATTGGTAAGCAACATTTCACTACCAATAAACATTGTTGTGTAGACTTCTCCACAGTGTCGTAACTAGAGTCTTCTGGCCCGGGACACAATTCCTAATGGGACCCCCTCCTACTGTAACCATGACCACCATTACTGCACTTATAGTACTGCTGTGCCAGGAGCAAATATTACCTCATTGCAATGATTAGTATTACAGGTATGGACGTTTCAAAGCACATTATCAATGATAATTGTGTATAAGGCCCAAATAATATTAATACATCATGACGGTTTCTACAAAATGACTAAACAAAATATATCAGCAGTATATCCAAAGACAAATATACCACAGTACATGATAACATGATGGCTGACTTACTAATGATGTCTTGATGGAGTCTTTCTCCTTTCTAGTCAGGTATTCCAAGTTTCTTCCAGCTAAGACTCATCTCTGTGGACTGTGAAAAACAATCATTATTATCTATCACCCTAGTTCATCTATCATACCCCTTTAAGCCCCTACAGAATAATAATAAATTGGTCACATGTTCGTTCATCCCTGCCTCATGTGTTTAAATGGCCACTTATTTGCTCCCTCTTCAGGTTAGTACTCTCCTTTTCTCTATTAGTGTGCTTTTATTTCCCCCATTCAATTCAAGTGCCCATTTTTACAATTATTACCCCCTTCCTTCTTCCCAATGCAAAAAGAGATAAATAATACTCACAGGCACTGCGATGGACTATAACAAATTAGAGACCAATGTACTATTGAAGAGCCACAGATTAAAGCACTTCACAACAATAGCAACTCATCCCAGGAGGTTACAAAAGGTTCTTGCGCCAGTGTTAATGGAGTTAAACCTGGTGGTTTAGCCATAGGCTCCAAATGGCCTCAATTTTCAAGTCAGAATTATATTTTTGGTAAACAAACTTTTCCAGTTGTAGAGAAAGGTCAACTCTAGCCTTAAATTCTGAGACAGTAGGGGGAAGAGGAATCTTTGAATGGAATTCTGTCAGTTGCAAGGCAAGGTATAAAAGTCACAGAATCGCCAATCAGTGACTCTCCATTACATGAATGTCAGAAACATACCCCAGAATACATACTGTGCTTGAACAAGGTTAAGTAGTTTCACCGTCGGATCTGCGGATCAAGAACTTGCCTTACCTTCCACCATTCTTTAACTATTGTCCCTAGCATTACAAGGTGATGCCCAACTTTCATAAACAGGCACTCATCCACTCCCACAAGTGTCTTCATAAGCATAGAGTTCGGCAACAATCCATTAGAGGGATCCCCCCCCACATTTTCCTTCATTCTTAATAACATCCCCTCTCAATATGCCCCATTAACCTCTTCCCACCAATGCCCTTTTTTGTTTTTCCCATTCATAATGCCCTTTTCTCATAATAACTCCTCTAATTTTGCCACATTAATAATGCTCCCTTTCATAAAACCCCCATTCATAATGCCCCCACTTATAATGCCCCCCTTTCTTTAAACCCTGATTTCTAATAATAGTGCAGGTTTAAAAAAAAAAACAAAAAAAACTAAACTCACCTTTCCCTGAGCTGACTCGGTGAGAGGCGGCAGTCTTCTCTTCTGGCTTCCATCATGCAGTATGCTATCAGCGATGGCTGCTTAGTCATGTCCCTGCACTGCCAGCGCTGAGAGTGCTTATGTGCATAATGGCAGAACAGGGAGTGTGTTACTCCCTGCTCTGCCATGGTAAAATCACACACAGGGACTGGATCTCCCCGAAAGCTCCCCTTGGGCTCCCTACACTTAAATTCAGTCAGCTGCAGCAGTGCACTAGCCAGGTGCCTACATCTGGCTCCTGCGATGCTTTGGGAGGCCCCCAGGAAGAAGTGCATAAATACCGAACTATGACAGCCATTGTCCAATCTCACTGAGTGCCAGGTAGCGGTCACAAACCCTGTGGCCGCGATTGTTACACCCCTGTTTCTCCATCAGTTTGATATTGTTTAATTTTCTGTAAAGTTAATACATGACTTCCATATGCTGAGGTGGAACAACACTGGCTACTGAAGAAGAGGTACTGGCAACTGGACAGTGAAGCACTTTCTGCCTCAGTTTCTACATTTTTCTGTTTCTAAGGCCATTGAAGTTTTGCAGAACATATTGATGCAGGGATACACCGTCAATGTAGAGTCCTCTGTTAACTTGATCAAATATTTCCACTCTTCTTCACTGTGTTTTTTTAATTAAATGCTCGATCTCGAGCAGGGGAAATACTCGTCCGAGCAACGAGCCGTTTCGAGTACCTTATTACTCGAACGAGCATCAAGCTCGGACGAGTATACTCGCTCATCTCTAATTATTATCTATCTATCATCTATATATCATCTATTCATGCATTTAGTCTAGCAATAATAGTAATGTCCCGCATTACTGTCTCTATGTTTACATACAATTGACATTGCTTTCTTCATGTTTATTACAAAAATAAATCCCATACAAAGCGTTAATTTCTTTTGCGCATGTGAAAGCAGAACTCCTCCGCATAATGTCACAGTGTTATGTAGTCAAGTATATTTCTGGTTGGTGCGAGGAGCAAGATGATAACACTTCTAGCACAAGGTGGCATCACACCTGGGAAGGAGAAAACTGTTTAATTAAAACTCTGAAGAGATAAATTAGTTTGCTGATAATGTGAAAAAAAGTTTGTGAATATGATTTACATAATTACTTAGAGATTATACAAATCAGGGCTTTACAAAATATTTTTCTGTAAGATTGTTATTTATGACTATTTAAGTGTTTATTTTTGAATTCACTTGCGAACCCCCGGGGGAAGGGCAGGAAAGGGGGTAGTTAAAAAAAAAGTACTTTCTCTGATCCAAAACCCCATTCCCATGGTTGTGGCCAAATGCAGAAGGCCACTGATGTGTACACAAAACAACAAAGAACTGTGGGAACTGGAAGTTGGAAAAGGGTAAATTAATTTTGTTTTTATCATCACCACACCTTGGCCCTCTAGGGGTTTTCAGGCGAAGCCAGAAACCCTTAAGAACATCCCAAAAAGTTGCAAAGTTGAATACAGTAATCTTTTTCCAATGTTTTTGTTTTGCAGTTTTGCAATAAGGTATAAATGATTATATGGGTGCTTTGTAGATTCAATCAAATCTTGGTAGGGGGAGATCTTGAATGTGTAGAACTCCATATATTGCCTCAATAATAACACCATATAGTTCTGAGGACAACAATCAATTTTACTCCTAGAGAGAACATGGCATTTGTGGTTACATGTGTTAGTAGAGGCAAATCTCTTAGCAGTTTTATATTTAACAGTGGCACAAAGTAGAACACAGTCCTTTATAAATCTAACCTTACTATGTTTTTTTTAATTAACTGTAGTCACCACACACCTATCTCCTCATTGGGATACTCTCTATACCAGTAATGGCGAACCTTTTAGAGACCGGGTTCCCAAACTACAACCAAAACCCACTTATTTATTGCAAAGTGCCAGCGCGGCAATTTCAGTAGTTATTTATTGCTACCTGTTCTACCACAACTTTGAATCATATCATCCTCTAGAGGACAACAAAACAGTTTAAAGAAGAAGGGCAAATTTGGACTGATGTTGTAGCATCTCGCTATAGTCCCCCTGTACAGAAAGAAGCCTAGAGAAGCTCTAAAGATAATCCTCCCCTTTGCACATGTTCTACCTCTTCCTGCAGTACCAAGCAATCAAGTATGTGTTGCTTTAAAATAGCAATGAGAGCAGCATTTCTTGAGTCGCCTGGGACTGCAGGAAGATTTTTTGAGTTCTATGTCGAGTGCTTTATTGATGGCTTGGGTGCCCAAAAAGAGGGCTCCGAGTGCCACCTCTGGCACCCGTGCCATAGGTCTGCCAAAACTGCTCTATACCCTAGTGGCAATAGATCAATGTATCAGGGATATAATTAGGTGGGGCCGGGCAATCTTCAGAATAGGGCCCCCCTACCCCTTCAACAAATATGCATATTAATTTACTCGATTTACACATTTATATACTTAATAGAGTGTACAATGTGCAGCATAATATGTATAATATGTATATAATGGTACACATCCTTTATTCTTTAGTGTGTCAGTTTGGATGCCAGGGCCCAGACGCTGCAGGCCCCATAGCAGCTGCTATAATCGCTACCCCATTAGTTACACCCTTGCAATGTATAATGTGTGTATGTGCAGTCCAGATCTTTCTCTCTCTAAATGTTGAAACCCAATGCATTGTAGCATACTCTCATGTGAAGATCATGTAACTTGGCCCTGTGACCTACAGCACACATTAACATAATTTGTGCATTACCCTTAACCCCTTAAGGACCAGGCCCTTTTTCGTTTTTGCGTTTTTATTTTTCACTCCCCACCTTCAAAAATCTATAACTTTTTTATTTTTCCATGTACAGAGCTGTGTGATGGCTTATTTTCTGCGTAACAAATTGCACTTCGTAGTGATGGTATTAAATATTCCATGCCGTGTACTGGGAAGCGGGAAAAAAATTCTAAATGCAGTGAAAATGATGAAAAAACACATTTGCGCCATTTCTTGTGGGCTTGGTTTTTACAGCTTTCACTGTGCACCCCAAATGACATGTCTATTTCATTCATTGGGTCAATACGATCACGGGGATACCAAATTTGTATAGGTTTTATAATGTTTTCATACATTTACAAAAATTAAAACCTCCTGTACAGAAAAAAAATTCTTCATTTTGCCGTGTTCTTGCGCTAATAACTTTTTCATACTTTGGTGTATGGAGCTGTGGGTGGTGTCATTTTTTGCGACTTCTGATGACGTTTTCAATGCTTCTATTTTTAGGACTGTTCGACATTTTGATCACTTTTTATAGAATTTTTTCTATTTTTCAAAATGGCAAAAAAATGCCATTTGCGACTTATTTTTTATTGGGTGAGTGCCAGCTTTTTCCTTCTTATGAACATTCATTGTTGTTACTACTGATCATTTTTGAGCTAGAGCACTGCCCCAACATATACATTGACAGGTACCCCTGCAAGATTTTTTTGTGCAAAGCGCAGTCTTTTGCCACTAACGTGAAACAGCTGTCTAAGTGCAGTGCCCCCCTATGTTCTCCTCTACAGTGATTAGTGGAAAGATTTTGCTTGTACCGTGGGTCCAGGAGAGTGAATACCCAGTAATCGGTGCTGGAATAAATTCTTTGAACGCGAGGGTCACGGGATAGGCAGCCTAGCATGAAATCTGCCATGTGCGCCAGAGTCCCAACATGCAAGAATTCACTCCCTCACTGGCCTGACTGTCCAACAAAGGAATCTTCTTCCCCCGTCTCTTGTGACGAGCGCAAAGCTTCTGACTTCATGCTGACCAGAGAGTTTTTCAACAGGCCAAGCAGCGGGATGGTGAGGCTGATGATGGTGGCATCGCCACTGACCATCTGTGTTGACTCCTCAAAGTTACTCAGCACCTGACAGATATCAGACATCCACGTCCACTCCTCATTGTAGACTTGAGGAAGCTGACTGAACTGACTACCAGTTCTGGTGGAAGTTGACATCTGGCAGTCTACAATCGCTCTGCGCTGCTGGTAAACTCTGGATAACATGGTTAATGTTGAATTCCACCTCGTGGGCACGTCGCACAACAGTTGGTGAGCGGGCAGTTGGAGGCGGCGCTGCGCTGCCCTGAGAGTGGCAGCATCTGTGCTGGACTTCCTGAAATGCGCACACAGATGCAGTGCACCTTCGTGAGCAAATCAGACAGATTGGGGTATGTCTTGAGGAAACGCTGAACTATGAGAATTAACACATGGTCCAGGCATGGCACATGTGTCAGTCTGCCGAATTGCAGAGCCGCCACCAGGTTACGGCCGTTGTCACACACAACCATGCCTGGCTTCAGGTTCAGCGGTGCCAGCCACAGATCAGTCTACGCCGTGATGCCCTGTAATAGCTCTTGGGCGGTGTGCCTTTTATCGCCTAGGCTCAGCAGTTTGAGCACCGCCTGCTGTCGCTTAGCGATGGCACTGCTGCTGTGCCTAGAGCTACCGACTGATGGCGCCATGCCCACGGATGGTAATTCGGTGGAGGAGGAGGCATAGTAGGCCTTTGAGACCTGGACCGAGGTAGGCCCCGCAATCCTCAGTGTCGGCAGTATATGACCAGCCGCAGGGTCAGACTAAGTCCCAGCCTCCACCAAGTTAACCCAATGTGCCGTCAGCGATATATAGTGGCCCTGCCCGGAAGCACTCGTCCACGTGTTCATGGTCAGGTGGACCTTGTCAGAAACGGTGTTGGTCAGGGCACGGATGATGTTCTCTGACACGTGCTTGTGCAGGGCTGGGACGGCACATCTGGAAAAGTAGTGGCTGCTGGGGACCGAATACCGAGGGGTGGCCACCGCCATGAGGTTTCAAAAGGCCTCGGTCTCTATCAGCCTATAGGGCAGCATCTCCAGGCTAAGCAACTTGGAGATGTGGACGTTGAGGGCTTGGGCGTGTGGGTGGGTTGCGCTATACTTCCTTTTGCGCTCCAGCGTCTGGGGTATGGAGAGCTGAACGCTGGTGGATGCTGTGGAGGATTGTGGAGGCGAAGATGGGGTTTTCGCATCCGGGGTCCTGGGCAGGGGGCTGACTAGCAGATGACACAGGGGAAGGAGCAGTGGTGTGCCCGGCCGGAGGTGAACGGGCATGGTGCCATTGAGTGGGGTGTTTTGCATGCATATGCCTGCGCATACTGGTGGTAGTTAAGCTAGTAGTGGTGGAACCCCTGCTGATCCTGGTTTGGCACAGGTTGCACACCACAGTCCGTCGGTCATCCAGTGTTTCTTTAAAGAAACTCCAGACTTCTGAAAATCTAGCCCTCGCCACGGGAGCTTGACTACGGGCAACATTTGGCGCTGATGCACCAGCTCTGGCCCTGCCTCTCCGTCTGGCCCCACCACTGCCTCTTCCAACCTGTTCTGCTATAGGACTCGCCTCCGTCTCAGAAGCACTGTGTTCACCCGGCCTATCAACCCAGCTTGGGTCTGTCACCTCATCATCCTCCGATCCTTCAGTCTGCTCCCCCCTCGGACTTCCTGCCCTGACAACAACTTCACCACTGTCTGACAACCATGTCTCCTCATCGTCCGACACCTCTTTACACACTTCTTCCACTACGTCAATAATGTCATCATCACCCACAGACTGCGACCGGTGGAAAACCTGGGCATCGGAAAATTGCTCAGCAGCAACCGGACAAGTGGTTTGTGACTGTGGGAAGGGTCCAGAAAACAGTTCCTCAGAGTATGCCGGTTCAAATGCCAAATTTTGCTGGGAGGGGGCAGACTGGGGGGAAGGAGGCTGAGGTGGAGGAGCTGGAGGAGTGCTGATTTCGGTGACATGGGTGGACTGCGTGGAAGACTGACTGGTGGACAAGTGGCTAGAAGCATTGTCCGCAATCCACGACATCACCTCTTTGCACTGTTCTGGCCTCAACAGTGCTCTACCACGAGTCCCAGTAACTTGAGACATGACGAAGCTAGGGAGTGTAGCTCTGCGGCGTTCCCCTGCTCCCTCATCAGCAGGTGGTGTCTCACCCGGCCTCTGACCCCTGCAGTCGTTGGACGCCCACGCCCTCGTCCTCTTCCCCTAGCCCTCGGGTTAAACATTTTCAAAATTAAAGTGTAAACTTTAAATTTCTTTGTTTTTTTTTGTTTTTTTTAAACAAAACAATGTTATCCTATTGCTATAGCTAGTTTCTAACCTACACTGACAGCACACAACTGGATTTTGTGCTGTGCCTGATGACTTTGAGTTATAAAAGTAAATAAACGTAAAAAAATAAATAAATCAGCAGACTGTGCCTCATTTAAATCAAACCCCTAATAAATCGTCCCACTTCGGTGTTTGAGGTGGATATGTGTGTCACTAAGAGCTAAACACAACAGTCGCAAGTCTCCCTGCAAATTCCTCACGATATGGTACTAGCTGCACTACTAGTGGCAGCAAGCCCAGCCACAAGCAAACCAAAAAAAAGTAAAATATAACGCTATTGTAGGCCTAAGTAAGCCGTTGGGGTTCTCCTATGGCTATTTTCTAGCCTACACTGAAAGCACACTGCTTTGCCAGATTACTTTGAGTTATAAAAAGAAATAAACGTAAAAAAAAATAAATCAGAAGACTGTGCCTAATTCAAATCAAACCCCTAATAAATTGTCCTACTTCGGTGTTTGAGGGGGATATGCGTGTCACTAAGAGCTAAACACAACAGTCGCAAGTCTCCCTGCAAATTCCTCACAATATGGTACAAGCGGCACTACTAGTGGCAGCAAGCCCAGCCACAAGCAAACCAAAAAAAAGTAAATATATAACGTTATTGTAGCCCTAAAAAGGGCTGTTGGGTTCTTGTAGAATCACTCCTGCCTAACACTATTCTAATAGAACACCCTAACGCTTTCCCTGACCAGCAGCAGCTCTCTCCCTAGCGGCATCCAGACAGAGAATGATCCGAGCAGCGCGGGCAGGGGCTAGTCTATTCCAGGGTCACCTGATCAGGCCAGCCAACCACTGCTATCGACGTGTAAGGGTACCACGTCATGCTGGGTGGAGTGCAGAGTCTCCTGGCTTGTGATTGGCTCTGTTTCTGACCGCCAAAAATCACAACGGCGGGAGATGCCATTTTATCGAGCTGGCGAAGTACTCGTCCGAGCAACGAGCAGTTTCGAGTATGTTCGCTTATCTCTACTCAAGACATAGTATTTATTGAAAAATATACATACATATATTTTGTGCAGATACACATACACTAAAAATACACATGTAGGATGGTGAATATTAGTCATATAGTCACCTCACTATGAAGAAATCTGGATGGACAGTGCACATGCGTGTGACTCACTTTAGTCTTTAATAATAATCCTCTGTTATGCTCAATGTACCATAAAGATTTATTATAAATGTCTGAGTTAAAACTGTTCCAGTTGCCTAGTATGAGATCAGCTGTGGGAAAATGAAACATGAGCTCTGATTGGTTGCTGTGGGCAACTATAACAATTTTGCTCTCAGACACTTCTGATAAATCCCCCCATAGACAAAGTGACAGTCAGAGAAAAATACTGAGTCGGCAGAGACAGTCACAGGCAGAGACAGTCGGGGAAAGTCAGAGACAATCAGAGACAATCAGAGACACTCAGAGACAGAGACAGTCGGAGACAGGGACAGTCAGAGACAGTTAGAGACAGAGACTGTCAGAGACAGAGATTGTCAGAGAAGTCAGTGACAGAGATGGTCAGTTCCAGAGACAAAGGGAGACAGACACAGACAGAGACTGTCAGAGACACTCAGAGACATAAATGTTCAGACAGTCAAAGAAAGATAGATACAAATAAAATATTTTTTGCTAACCCATTCTATTTTGTTATAGCTAAGAGCAGTTATTTACTATTCCGGGCAACTCCAGGAGCTACAGCAAGTTAATTATAAAATGCAGTCAATTTCAGCAGTCTTATATTTGGCTGTGTAACTATTACCTACTGGGACTTAAAGAAAATTGGCTACAGGGGGTTGTGTGACTTTTGGGTACTGGGGGCTCTATGACTGTATCACTGCCAGAAAGGACAAGGATCTGCATCTTGCTTCCAGTTCTTTAGGGATTTCCCAAACCTGTTGAACCCTTAGCAGAGGTCAACCAACAATTAAAATATGGAGGAACTTTTTACTGCTTTAGTCTTGAATTTCTCTCACTTCACTGAATGCAACCTGATATATATATATATATATATATATATATATATATATATATATGCTATATATGTTATATGTGTGTATATATTTAATTATACATATGTATGTATGCATATACACATAAGAAAATAAATCAGCAAATAAGAAGATATTGGCAAAGAACACAGCGTCTTAAACATTAATAAGTTTTCCATTTTGTGAAGTCAAAGCATGTTTTTTTTCCTTTTATTATAATAGGCTTTCATTCTTTTTATGATTTTGCCTTTCAAAGTTCCTTTTGTATCTGACAGTCGATATTGTTCTTCCATTCTGTAGAAGACAGCAATAGAGGGGGAAAAGCCATTGTGTAGCTTCTTGTCTGTGGAACATGATTTTTATAATTAATATATGCAACTGCGCAGAGAAAGGTACGTTGTAATGAAGTGCAATTAAGAGGTATTTGTTCGCGTCCCAATGACTATAATTTCCTTTGCTGTTTAGAAGTCAGCCATCATCATTACATATCTGCTCCACTTTTTCTGTCTGATTTTATTTATTTCCAATTCAAAAACAAACACGAATTCAGCTAAGCTGATCCTCAGGTAACATTATTTTTAATTACGGCTCTTAAGGATCATTAGAAATGAACAATCGTTGTGACTATTCAATCAAAAGCACAACGCATAATTTATTAATTTACTCCATAATGTACTCCATGGAAGGTGAAAACGAGTTTTAGAGATGAACAAATAGAGAGTTAATTTATTTTATCATATGTGACAAAATTCATTATTCCAAGGAAAGGTCAACTCTTCTTTGGTCCGAGATGTATGTAGATATCAGCGGCATTTTGTAGGAGACAAGGTTCACAAAGTTGTTACAGATTATTTCCTGAGTTTCTTATTTCTGGTGATTTCTTCAGAGGAAGAATATACTAGACATCATTGTGTACTGTGAGTTGTTCAAAACTAGGCACAGCTTGTTCTTAATTAACTTCAGTGAAGATTCAGTTTTGATTGCTTTTGCATGACTCTTTTTGCACACTCTGTCTCCCATTAACACCACTTACATGATCCGCATGTACCCTGCTAGCATAGGACATAGACAGAAGTGGGATATTTATCATGGCTTCCGCCCTGCTAGCATTTGCGATTATTTTCCTCAATCCTTCACACGAAGGAGGCCTGAAGGGGCAGGACGGGGGAGTTTCTGGATTAGGATGATTAGTTTAAATTGTATTTGAAAGAAGATAGACAACCAGTGCAGTGACTGTCACACAATTAGTGCAGTGTAGTATCTGGATGGAAAGACAAGCCTGGCTGCTGCATTAACAACTTAAAGACATGGCCTAAAATGGCCTTCAGGACATTCAGGACACAGACTTTTTTAATGTTTTTTTCCTGATTAAATGCCAAAAAATATAACTTATCATAGGCATGTGAGGGCTTACAACATATGCAGCTATTCCCAACTACAATTATATCACTAAGGTAACAGGGTACACTCATATTGTGACTTCTGTACTTGTAGGATCTGATTATCACACATGTTAAAATTTGCAATTGGACATCCATTTCTATCCATAGAAGAGGTCATCATTGGAGATGAATGGACCCAAACCCCATTTGGGTTCGGGTGCTCCCCGCATGACCTGGACATATTGCCAAATTGGTGGCCGAACAGTAAATCCTGCAACGCCAATCAGGCAATATGTCTGAAAAAAGGATGGTCTAACATTGGAACAATGTTACAGGATTTTTGTTTGGAATGAATGTAGCTATATATTATGTCAACATTTAGAATCAAGATTTTGGAATCCTGTGTATTGGGGCTGATTAATCCATGTATTTAAGCCAATATTTTGTCTTAAATGTGTTTAGTAAGCAGGTGTTCTGGGAAAAAAACATATCCATGAACCCTTATATTACCCCTTTCCACACACTAATGCATTAGATAAGAATGTCCTGAAGTCTGCTCACATCAGATTTTTTAGCTGATGTTGTTTTCAGACTATTGACAGGGTATGTACCCCGTTCATAAATCTGTGTCAAACAACTCTGGGGTAAAGAAAGAACCACCTTTCATTCAACAAATTCTGCAACCCTAACCTCGTATACCACATGTCAGTCCGAGGTTGACACAAATAGAGTTGCTGAGAGATTATTATCCTTCGTTACCTTTCTGGACTTCTAGAGGGAAAAATTTGTAATGTTTCTTTTGCAGAGATCCTATGTACATTTTGTCAATGCAATTAAAAGCAGCAAGAAATCTATTGTGCTGCACTTTCAGTGAAAGTTATATGGACAGCCTGCTACTTCAGAATTGCAAAGATTCGTTTCTTCTCAGCTTGAGATCACTTGTCCTGCTAACTTTAACCTTAAAATTCACCTGCTCGTTGTTTTTTTAAGATTTTTTCTAAAGTTGCTAAATTTTTGTTCATTTTATGCACATTTAGACTTTCTCAATGTATTGTCAAGAAAGAAGGTATATAATTGTAGTCTACATAAATATCCTTCTTTCTGTCTTAGATTGAAAAGGGCTGCCTGCAGTGAAGACCTGGCCTAACTCCTTGGCGTACTGAGTCATTTATCTGCCAGACACTCGTGTGAGCTATACTGCAATACATACAGACATACGTTCAACTTAACTTATTGCTCAGGTGATAAGTTATTTTGACATATGAGACAAAGTGAGCATCATTTTGGGAAAGACAAGTAATTTTAATATTCTAGCCTACAGATATTGCTGGCTTCTCTTGATATCCATCAAGTTTCTTTCTAAAATTACAATGAAGGTTTCAAAATAACTGTCTTTTGAGTAAGTAAAGCACAATGTCGTGGATTATGAAATACAAGTAACTTGCATAAAATCTTTGCAATTCACCATGAACTAGTAGTGAGCATATTGTTTTCAATATGGTTTTGATGGCTATTTGTTATCAGTACAGAATACTAATGTTTTTCTTAATATATATTTTTATGTTAAGCCCTATTCTGTTAATGTGAAGTGAAAGGGGTTTTTCAGGAATTTCTACTGATTCCTTATTCACTGGATCAATAGTGTGCAGATGTTCATGAGTTGCTCTGCATGTGATTTAAATAAGGACAGAATTATGTGGTTGATTTAAAAGTGTTATTTTTGATGCAGTATTTAGGACTTTCTAGTCTTACTTTGCACCTTCCATTATTTTGCTTTATTATTTTTACAACCCTAAAAATGGACCACAATTCTGAGAAACTTGCTTAAGTTTTGGGTCTTGCCCCCCCCCCTGTCTGTGAAGCCATGTTGTACTGGCCATAAAAGAATAAAAAAAAAAAACCTTAATGTTATTAATATGAACACGGCCTCTTTTGATACATCCAAGGGGGAAGGGGGAGGTAAAGGATAACAATAAAGATAAAGAAAAGATAAATAAAATAAAGAACCAAAATTGCAAAAGAAGAAGAGTAACCTGAACAATAAGCTAGATCAAAACATCAGAAATGCAAAAAAAGGGTCTCTAACATGGTATGAAGCTAGCCAAGCAAAACTTTTTTGGTATAAATGTTTTTTTTTTATTATTTAATACAATTCAGAAGATATATATATATATATATATCATAGTAATGATAATGTCACCAGTTGTTCCATATATCCATATCACTGTTGGTGTTAACATCTTAATGCCTTGGGAATAAGTGAAGGGGGATAGTAGGGGGGGGGGTAGGGAAGACTAGGAAGATGGGTGCTAGACAATATAATTTCCTCATTTGGTATTTAAGTTGCTGGGAAGGTGCATGGTTAAGGGTTTGGGGAGTAACAGACAAAACCAATTAGAACAAAAAATTGTATGGCATCTCAATGTTCTACAATTGAAACATTAATTCTAAATCCTATGATAGTGCAAGCCAAGCACAACTTTAACCAGATCTTAACTGAGGAGAAACACAACACTTATAGGAATACAGAGCCTCTGCCCTAGCTAATTGCAGCAGTCAGAGTTCTGTCAGTGATAACCATTGCTGGACCACAGAAGACAGAAAGAGAAGAAGAGTGTGGTGCAATCAGCTCTAAATAGTCATCAACCTAAGCCCTTGTTCACAAAAGTTAAGTACATATGGAAGACAGAGACAAAATGAGTGTCTCTTCACTGCCAGACCCTGGAACAATACAACACAGTTATTACAACCTTGTAGTGTTGTAATAAATCCCCCCCATCATTTAATATGTGACAACACTAAGCACCGGGGCATAACTGGGAGAGGCTGGGAAGATAAATCATGAGGCTGATGGACAAACTTATGTGAGGTGCGACATGGCATAGTTTTAAGTAAAAATCGGAAGTGCACAGGCACGGAGATGGAAAATCCTGTACCGGCCCACTCCAAGGGTGGCTGCGTTAACGTCCCTCTATGCCTACATGACATGGAGGTGGTGTAGAATACTCTCAATTTAGTTCGGTGCAAGTGCAAGTTAAATTGCAATTGTTTATGTCCTTTAATGCCAGAAAGCAGGTGTAGAAGCATTGGTAAATCTTCTGTATATAGTCCTACACTTATTTATACACTTGCTCACAGATATATACACGAATACACACATATTTATTCAGTCATATATACATTTATACATACAGTATATACACATTCATACAGTACATATAACATGTACATACATATAGGGGGATATTCATCATATGCCAGCATTCATGCTTCTGTATTGTGAAAGATGTGCCTGGCAGGCCCATAGCAGATGACTGCCCCTGACTGATTTTATATTTGCTGGATAACCTATTTAAGATTACCATATATACCCATGTATAAGCAGAGGTACCTAATTTTACCACAAAAAAATGGGAAAACGCTACTCTCTAATAAAATGTCCAGAAATCTTCCCCCTCAGCAAAATGTCCAGTAGTCTCCTCTTATCAATAAAATGTCCAGTAGTCTCCCTTTATCAATAAAATGCCCAGTAGTTTCCCTGCATCAATAAAATATCCAGTAGTCTCCCCTCATCAATGAAATTTCCACAGTAGCCCCTCCAAATAATAAAATGTCCAACAGATGGCCCACATTAATATAATGTCCATCAGAGTGCCTCCATTAATTTAATGTCCAGCGGAGCACCCCCATTAATATAATGTCCAGCAGAGTGCCCCCATTAATATAATGTCCAGCGGAGCACCCCAATTAATATAATGTCCAGCAGAGTGTCCCCATTAATATAATGTCCAGCAGAGTGCCCCCATTAATATAAGGTCCAGCAGAGTGCCCACATTCATCCCTATTGTTTTTTTTTTCTTTCCTTCCCGGGGTGTTGAGAGAGATTTACGAGAGCCAGGGCAGCATCCACAAAGTTTCATACCGAACCAGAATGCAGATAGGCAGAGGCGTGATTGATGAAACTGATACTATCCAGGAGCTGATTAACAAGGTATGTTCAGACGTGGAGAGCTTTGTTCTCACCTAGGGAACCCAGGTGCGTGCGGTCCTGGGAAACGAAGACGAAGTGGACAGGACTGAAGAAACGTGTTCCAGGCCGGCACATAGAGGTTCTGCTGATGTCGACTGGAAGTTCCTGTGAAGAACCCTGAGCGCTGTTCACCGCATTGGTTCCTCGCAGCGGGGACAGCAGGTGGCCTGAAGTGGTCTTTGGATGCAAGGACTGCGTGAAGCAAAACATTAGACCTGAACTTGCGCTTGCTCGAGACCTTGCCCTTCAGAGGAGCTCTATAAATCGGATATCCAATTTGAGTGGCCCGAGAGATGAGATCGCTCAAAGTAGACGGATGGTCACGTGCAGAGGCGCCTCTTTAACTTGTAACTCTAGTCCTTTTTGAAGGCACAATTAGGCTGCATCATTCCAAGACTAGCTCAGAGGGCCAAAGTAGGAAACCAAAAACCGCAAGTCAACCACAGATGAGTTCCCTTGATGTAGGTTTAGCAGTGACGCCGTGCAGTTTTCTTCAAAGATGACAGAAGCTCAGCCAAAGAAGGTTATGTAGCTGTTTGAACGGGTCTTTTCTGGGCCTTCCGGAGAGGGGTGATGATTGAAGCACAACTTGGGATTCCCCTCATAATTAGACGGCATTGGATAGTTTGGCCTAGTTCAGTGTGTTAGGAAGGCAAACGGCGAGTAAAGAGTGCAAGAGAGTAGCAAGAGGGCCACAGGAGCTTGACGTGTTGCTGAGTTGTTATCCAATTGCGAAACGAGGCAGGACCAAGCTGTTCACCATGCGCGGCAATTCTGCTGCGGATGATGGACCACAAGGTGGTAGATTGAGCAGTTTAGACAGCAGACACTTGGCGGGGCGGGGTCCAAGCCGGTATACTGTCAGGCTTCGGGGTAGTGACCCACTGGGACCACGGCGGTAAATGATGTAAGCCAACACCGGGGACAGGAATCTAAATGGTACCGCGATTTCACAGGAGACCGCCGCAAATCGGGTTGGGATTGCAGCGGCGTGTACCACCAGGTCATGACATGGATGCGATTTGTCAACAGTTGGCCACAGACCATGCAAGGTACACAGACGTACCAGCAATTAATTTGCAATATCAATATTTAACCAAGAAAATGAAATATTCCCCCAAAAAACACATTTTTCAACTTATTGCAGCCTGCCTTAAAAGGACCACTAACATCGTTCAGTGATGCTATAGTAGCATGTGGGGTGTTGTGATGAGGACAGGGCTTTCAGATCAATTGTCATGATTTTAAGAGTACGAACACAACCACTGGACACTGTAAAAGGAAGGTTGGGTGCTTGATCATGTTTTATTCTGTTAACCATGATTATCTCTAAAGAAACACATGCATTATCATTTGCACTGCACAAAAACTGGCCTCCTAAAGGGAAGGATCGCAGCTAGAACATTGCACATCAGTCAACAATCTATTGCATCATCAAAGGATTCAAGGAGAGAGGTTCAATTGGTGCCAAAAGGCTTCCAGGGCGGCCCAAGAAGGCCCAGCAAGCGCCAGGAACCATCCTCTTAAAAAAGTGTTTCAGCTTGGGATCGGGGTTAACAGCAGTGCGAGCTTGATCAGGATGGCAGCAGATAGGTGTGAGTGTATCTGCACGCACTGTGAGGTGGAGACTTTTTGGAGAAAGGACTGTTGTCAAGGAGGGCAGCAAAGAAGCACCATTCTCTCCAGAAAGGGACCAGACTGACATTCTGAAAAGGTACAGGGGAGTGGACTGCCTGAGGACTGGCGTAAAGTCATTTTCTTCTGCTGAATCCCCTTCCGATTGATTGGAACATCTGGGAAAACAAAAGTCTTGTATCCATGCCAACTGTAAAGCATCTACAACCCATTCAGGTTAAGCTTGCTTCTAGCCAAGGGAACGGCTCTCTCACAATCTTGCCTAAAAACCATCCTTGAAATACAAGAATGGCACCAGAATTTGTCCTCCCAAGAGCAAACTTCTCAACCGTTCCAAGAGCAGTTGGTGATCAACACTGCCGTTTTCAGCATGATGGAGCACTGGCCTAAAGCATGGTGATAACAACTAAATGGTTTAGGAGCAAAAAACATAGAGATTTTGGGTCCATGGACTGGAGGAACTCCCCAGGATCCATTGAGAATTGTAGTCAATCATCAAGAGACGGGTTAAAAAACAAAAACCAAAAATTGTGACAAAATGCAAGCAATGATTGTGCAAGAATGGACTCTTATAAAGTTAGGATGTGGTCCAGAAGTGATTGAGAGCTGCAGGGAGATTGCAGAGGTCCTGAAGAAGAAGGAGTCAACCGGAAAATATTTAATTGATGCATGAACCTCATTCTAATTCTAAATAAAAGCTTTTGTTATCATAAATGATTGTACTTGTATTTCTGTATTCGATTAAAAAAATCTGACAAAACACAGATACCAGAGAGCAGCAGATCATGTGAAAATATGAATATTGGTGTCATTCTCAAAAAATTATGGCCATGACTGTTAGCTCAACCTTCTTGCTTAAAGTGAACCTGTAACCAAGTACCTAATTTTTCACTAAAGACGGTTGCGAGGAAGCCGATCGCAGCTGCATTGCAAATATTCATCTCTGACCTTTTATAGCATTTGCATTACAATTATAATTGTGTGTTATAACTAGCCGTCAAACATCTATATATTAGTGTTGTTGACGCTTGGTCCTTTTGGGATTTTAATCTTAGCTTTCACCTGACAAAATACTCTGCTAGTCACAGGGGTTGGCTCTAGTTTTGAGAGTATACAAAAAACAACACTTGGACTTGTCTGAGCTGCAAAACTCCTCTGCTTCTAAGCCCCCACCTTGTGCTCTGTTACAGCTCTCCCTCCCCTGCTGAGTCTGCTCATGCCGCTGGAGTTTATACATGTGAGTGAAGAAGCAGGAGGAGGGAGAAAAGAAGTTGTACAGAGAACAAAGGTGGGGCCGAGAGCTGAGGAAGTTAGCAGCACAGACTAGTCACGTGTTCTGTTTTTTGAAATGTATGCACATCAATGTCACCATTGGGATTTAGTAACAGATTATTTTGTAGGGTGCAAGGTAAGTTACAAAGCAACAATTACACTCACCGGCACTTATTAGTACACCTGTTCCAAACTGACTCGTTAAACAATTAATTCTAATTAAGCCAACACATAGCGGCAACTCAGTGCATTTTAGGATTGTAGACATGGTCAACGACCATTCCTGCAGTCAACCGAGGCATTCAGTATAGGAAGAAAGGTGATTTGAGTGCCTTTGAAACGTGGAATGGTTGTTGGCTGTTGCCAGGACGGGCTGGTCTGCGTATTCAGCAACTACCGATTACTGGGATTTAACGGGGTTTAGGGTTTACAGAGAATGGTCCGAAAAGAAAAATCATCCAGAATGAGCGGCCGTTCTTTGGGCGGGAAATGCCTTGTGATGCCAGAGGTCAGAGGAGAATGGGCAGTCTGGTCGAGCTGATAGAAAGGCAACAGTTGACTCAAATCCACACCGTACAACCAAGGTAGGCAGAAGAGCATCTCTGAACGCACAGTACGTCGAAATTAGCAGATGGGCTACAGCAGCAGAGACCACACGGGTGCCACTCCTTTCAGCTAAGACAGGAAACTGTTGACTACCAATTGCACAAGTCATCGAAATGGACAGTTCGAGATTGGAAAAAAAAACGTGTGCCGCTGGTCTGATGAGCTCGATTTCTGCTGGGACCATTCGGTGGTAGGGTCGAAATTTGGCGTCAACAAAAGGAATGCATGGATCCATCCTGCCTGTCTCAAACGGTTCAGGGCTGGTGGTGGGGGGTGTCATGGTGTGGGGATATTTTTCTTGGCAATATTTTTGGGCCCCTGTACAATTGAGCAGAGGGATTGCAAGCAACAGCCTACCTGGCATTGTTTGCGACATGTCATCCTTTATGCACAATGACCCAAATCTGATGCTATTTCAGAAGGATAATGCGCCCATTCATTAAGCTGGAATCATCTCGGACCTGGTTTCTTGGAACATGACAATGAGTTCACGGTACTCAAATGGCCTCCACAGTCACAGATTAAATCCCATAGAGCATCTTTGGATTGTGGTGGAACGGGAAATTGGCATCAAGGATGTGCAGCAGACAAAATCTGCGGCACACTGTGTGAGGCCCATCTGTCAATATGCGACCAAAACACTCTGCGAATGCTTCCAGCACCTGGTGAAACTCTATTCTGCAACGAAGATTGAGGCAGTTCTGAAGGCAAAAGGGGGGGTCCAAACCCGTACTAGCATGGGTGTACCTAATAAAGTGGCCGGTGATGTATATTGTAATGCAAAATCTTAGAGAAAGCGAAAGGCATATTTGCAACTGCATGTGTAATGGGCTCCGCAACCTGTTCTTTAGGGAAAATGAGGTCCCTGATGACAGGTCCCCTTGACTCACATTGATGTGCCATCCTAGATGCAGCCTGCGCTATCTAAGCCCAATATGATGGTGATCGTTAGACAACATCTCATGTTAACTTTTGGGGTGCGTTGAAAGCAATGGCAAACTACAAAGTGAACACCAACAACAAGCCAAAAATGTCATGAATGGGTTGTGGTCAACACTAACTGAACCCTTTATTATAGCTTTGTACCTGTTTTCTGTTCCTTTTGCACAACAGCAAATTGTGGTTACATTTTGGTGTTTAAGGTTCCCTTTATTCTTTTAACCATTGAAGTTTTGGTATTTCAATAAATCTACTAGTATTCTACTGTAAGACCCAAAACTTACACACAGTCAGTTGACACCTACTTGTCTATCACATCTTTCGCTAACTTACATTGAGAATAATTCCATCCCCGCTGATGTGAGATGGTACTTGCTGTATAAACAGATAATTATTTATATGAATGTCTCCTCCTTAACATTGACCCCTGCTATTCATATTGGAATTTCTGTTTATAGCACAGAGGGATTAAGAAAAACCATCATATCTGCATTTTTATTTAATATCCAGCAATTACTTTTTAACTTCTAAAATGATTTGGATAAGCTTGAGAAGGTAATTGCTGAGGACAGATTAAAGATATGATAGGCATGTTTTAGTTGAAACAAAATCACTGTTATATTTAGAAGAGTAATTTCAGCAATACATTCTGTGTAATGTTTTTTAATCACTTAGCGATACTTGTGTGATGATTGTTTGATTTCATTGGGCATGTGAGCTCTTGATTAAAAAATGGATTTGATTGCATCACTGTCAGGAAGCGGCCACCCCATATGGCTGATAATGTTAATCAGGTTAAAGCTGTCTCATAACACTTACAGTAGGAAATAGTTACACACACAATTATAAGAAATTACAAACCATTTATCATTTTGCTTATTTAAGAACCTCTTCAGGACATTCTATAACAACAATTCCATAGGCAAAGTCTATTAAAGTTGTGATTAAAATGGTATGGCGCCTAATTATAGACTAGAAAGACTGTGCCACCCAAGGTCAGAACACAAATGCAAAAAAAGAGGAGGTGTAGCAGAAGAGCCTTGATAAAAGTATTTGAGTTGTGTATTCTTTCAGGCTTGGAAAGGGGTACAGGAAGGAAGTGGACAACGATTCATGTGCTAAAGTTTGCCAATGGTCAGGGAATTGTGAACATACTGGTATCTAAATAAAATAGGAAATGTGAAAACGGGTAAACAGAATGTGGTATTAGGGGACAAGTGTCATATAGATGGATGAACTCTAATGTAGACCAATGTCCTCCTTCCACCTGATTCCAGATCAAAGTACATTGTCTATGTATTTGCATATGTTTTCACCTATGTAATGAACTGTGACTCCGTAACAATGTGCTGCACCATGGAAGTAGTACAATCATTAATAGTAATCTTAAGGGGTTTGTCCATGGAGAAAATTCTCCACATGTTTATGCAATAAAGATAATTTTAACCCATTCTTTAAACCTATTACATATAAGTTTGATTACGGTTTAGCTCCTCTATAACTCCCTGTCTGGTCAGTGTAAAATCCAGAGTGTGAGCAGGACACTCTAACCAGACAATTCATGATTCCTCCAGTTCTGATAATCTGGTTAGATTATCAGGGTAAGGTTTCTATACACTGTGATGTAGCTTCTGAACATTCTACTAGTATCTAACACTTGGAAAAAAAAAATGAGACAAATTAAGAGATATGAATCCATGCGATTGCATATTAAACAGACATTTCTCCCCTCTGCGTCCTGCCACAGCCATTACATACTGTCAGCTTACTATATACCTCCCTCTTCCCTGGATAAAGAGCAGTTGTGGCCGGCAGATAATTCCGTGTGTGTTGTGAGCTTCATCCTGGAATGGAAGGGTGCGGGGCTAGAGCAGAGAGCAGGCTATTGCAGCGTCAGACACAAAAGAACAATAGGTCTGCCAACCATAAAGTCAGAAGATCAAGGGTCAGGTCCCGTGGCAACCAAAATTGTGTACACAGGAATGATAGAGACAGGTGTGAAATGCTGTATTTTTGTGGAGTAATGTTGAATTAAGAGAATGTGTAAATTTGTTTATCATGAGTTACATGTAAGAATTGTGGAATAGCCTTTAATGATTGCAGATGTGTCATGACTTGTACGTAGTTTTCTGGCATACAAAGGCTATGAACAAAAGTGAAATTTCTGCAAACGACCAGAAATGCTTATTTTAAGAGTTTTATTCCCTCCAGCACTCGTCTTCAAAAGTCTGGGGGGGTGGGGATTGGCAGCTGGGAACGTGAATACTCGGCAAGAAGGGGCTAAATTCACCCCACTAAATTCGACCATTCAAAATCCATCCTAATAAACCAAAGGGATACTACTTATAGATCAAGGGAACAGCGACTGTGATTATCTCTTATATTGTTATATATGGCTTCCTTCTAAATTAATTTTTGTTTGTTTTCAAGAGAGCTTTTTTGTTAGAAAATATTGCATGGAAATTTTGTTTAAAGATATTAGTTTTTACAAAGTCCCTTACAATATACAATTATAGCGTTATAGATTTGACACATATCAAGGGAGAGGGAGAGAGGTCATCCTTACTTCTGCCTCATGGCGCGGGTCTAGAGGGTAGGATTGAAGTTGGGAGGCATTGGAGGGGGAGTGGGTAACAAAGGGGGGAGTGGAGGGGAAGAGAGGGATAAGGCATAACAATTAGGTGTATTAAACTCTATTAAACTAACTGCGTTAAAGATGTAAGGGTAATCCATGTTCACCGTCGTGTACTATGTACATAAATTAGCCATGTTGAGTCGTCCACTCATTAGCTATAATACGATATGGGAGATCTTTTCAAGGGTAACTTGGTGGTTGGTGGGAAAACAGTACCCACATTTATGGAGTATTGGAGATATGGTGTGTTTTATGGGTGGGTTGAGTCGCGTTAAGTGAGTTACACCACAGAAGAGGTCTCTGTCCAGCTTTTATGTTTAATCCAGTGTTCCCAGATATCAAGAATATTCATGTATCCTATCCATCAGCTGGCAATTCCTTTTAGTCTAAATATCCTGAGGTACATTTTTCTCTCAACTCCTTACATTGTTGGAGAGAGTTGCTTAATCATGCAAGGGATAAGGGTCTTGATGCCTGTACCATTATTGTAGGGAGATGATTTTTCCTAGGGGGCCGGTTTTGTTCGGTGATCCATATTAAATCGATTCCGATGCCCTTAAATTCACCAGGAAGAAGATGTGAACTCGGCGGACCTGAGCGGGGGAAGCACACATGCAGGATATCGGGCCACATGATTAGTGAATGGCGCAGAGGCATTATCGTAGGACAATGGACTTCAGAGGAAGTAACATATGCCTAATGTAACTGATGGAACCCCTGTTACACCACCCAGGGTTCTTTGCTCCTGAGAAATATCCTGTGCTTATTTACTCCTTGCCAATTAAAGTTTCTCTACCTGGAATAAGTACATGTGAGAGTGCTGTTGCTGATATCCATAGCTTTGGTGTTGTTCTGGCTTTGTTTTAAATCGGGATTATGGACCATTCGTTTAACCACTGGCTGCAGAAGCCTTCTTTTCACCTCCTGCAGTGACCATTATTCGGAATCTGTCTGTTGTCACTTAATGGTTACAACTTGGAGTGCTTTAACATATCCAGGTGATTTTGAAACTTCTTTTCTTGTGACACTTTGTACGTAATGTTAGTTAAAAAATGTTGGTGTGATAGTTTTTTTTGTGTTTATTATAAAAAGAAACAGATTGTGGCAAAAATGTAAAAAAAATTTCAAATTTATACTTTTTTCCACACATAGTTTAAAAACAGTAAAACAACATTACATAATTGTCTGCTTCTGGTGAATTGTGTTTTATGTGCCTTTATGTGAAATTATATTTTTGAAGGACTGGCTCAGCTCTTCAAGTCACTTGGCGGGGGCTTAAATTAGAGTAAACTCGATCAATTACGCATGATTAAAGAACCCTCAACTATGTAAAACAACTTTTTGAAGTTGTTACCCCTGTAATTTGTTACACAGGGTTAAAACAAAATCGGGTGCAATTTTGAAATTACATTTTTTGGGCTAATGAAGGTATTTTAGGTAACAATTCTTTGAGTATGCCAATACAGGAGGTCCCCTATAAAAGACCACCAGACTTACATGACGAAACTAGTTACAAACAGACCTCTGGATGTTGTACTTTAATGTACCCCAGTATCTTAGGATACAATAATACAGACTCCAAAACAGTTATCACTGGTGTATACAATGAAGCTTTATTGGTAATCTGGTTCTTATGTCAATCCAACATTTTAAAAACCAATTGTGCACAGAGACCAAAAAACATTTGGCTGGGGGGGGTTACCAATGATAAAGTATACCAGTTCCGACTTAAATACAAAATTCATTAAGAAAAAACCTCCAGACCCTATTGTAATGTAACCGGTACTGCCTGTATGTGGTTTATAAGGAAACCTACCATTTAGAATGGCGGGGTAGCTGTGTAAGTAACCCAGCACCAGCCGTGCGCAACCTACATAGGAGGAAAATAGCGGAGGTTGGCGCGTGCACGGTCTCGCGCAGAGCCGAGATTCTCCTGCTCTAAAGTTAAAGGAAACCTACCACTTGTAAGTTGGCAGTTTCCGATGCAAAATAGGGCACCGTCAGGTGAGCTGGTCCGGAGCTTAGTTTTTAGGTAGTGTTTTAAAAACCGCGGTACGCCGGTTTAAAACACTTTTTAACTTTATAGCCGGCGCAGGAAGGTACGCGGCTCGGCGCTTTACGTGCGCGCGCTACATCGGGAAGATGAATGGATGAGAGCCGCGGGCATGGTAGCGACGCGCGCGTATCTTGCTGCGCGGCTATAACGTTTAAAAAGTGTTTAAACCGCGATACCGCGGTTTTAAAACACTAAACTAAAATAGCTCCGGCACCAGGTGCTAACCCGGAAGATGGTGCCGGTATTGCTATCGGAAACCTGCCAACTTACACGTGGGTAGGTTTCCTTTAAAAAGTGGTAAAACCGAGATACCGCGGTTTGGGTTTATAACACTAACGAAAGGAAGTACCGGCCCCAGCTCACCCTGAGTGCGTGCTCGGCTACTTACAGCTTAAACCTGCCATTCTAATGGCAGTTTCCTTTAAACTGCTGTATGGGCACATGTAAATACAGCATGCACAAACATTGGCATGGAAGGAAAGCGCGGCCATTCAAAAGCAGTTTGCATTGCCTTTTTAAGCGATACATATCTATATTATTTTTACAAATTTTTACCGAAGACAAACTAATATAGAGAAAATCTTTTGAGGAATGAACTTGAATTTTTTTGATTGACAGAAGCGGTTAGGCTTATTTTTTATGTGTTGAGTTGTTATTTTCAGTGTTGTTTACCATTTTGAGACATAACTCTATTGATCACTTTTTTGAACATTGTTGTGATGGGTTTTATGAAAATTTACATTTCGGCACGTTTTTCTGTGGGTTTTTTTTTTTTATAGCATTCCCAAGCGTGTCCAGTAATGTTTCCGATTTTTTTTTAACAGATTGTATAAAACCCGGTGAAACAAATATGTGTGTGTGTGTGTGGGGGGGGTGATTGTGGGTTTTTTTTGTACTTTATAGATGTGCATTTGGAATGTGGTGTTTATGGGAACTTTTACTTAATTATGTAATTATTATTATTAAAAAAAACTTCATTAATGTTCTTTTTTTCTGACAGGTTGGATTGAACAAACAACCACTTTGGATGCTTGTCCAAACTCTGATTCACCTAACACAGTGTAATGCAAAGTTATTACACTGTGTTGGCAACACACTGATGCCCACTTACCCGTCATGCTGACGTACTACTATGTCTAATGTCGTAAAGGAGTTAATGTTGTTTGTCGGTATGTTTATGTTACAACTTAATCATGTATAAAGGACAATGGGGCAGATTTATGCAAGCAGTCTGAATGTCAGAATATTTCAGTTGCCCTGGCAACCAATCACAGCTCAGCTTTCATTGCAGTGATCATGAAATTTTTAAGGGGAGCTGTTGTGTTGGTTGCCATGGGCAATTGGAAATATTCTGACATCAGACTGCTTGTAAAAAAAATTTTCTGCCCATGTCTACTGTTTTCCAGGATCACCAGCATACACTTAGGGCTTTTGGGGGCAGGAGTTTGGGCTCACTGTTTGTTTCTCAGCTTCCCTCTTTGCATGGGTGTATGGCTAGTAAATGATTTTTTAGAGACAGCAGACTAATTCAAATTATTAACCATTATAATTGGTTGCAGATATAATGATGCACCTTTGTTCACCTTTTAGATATTCAATTAGAATATCTTAGTTTTCCCCCTTTGATCTTCATTATTTGCCTCCTTACATCTGATCAGACAACCACTAATTGATAGTCTAAATTTGTGGATTAAGCTTTTCATATTGTTTGCATATATGCATTGAAAACACTGTTGGCAGGTGCTTTGTTAACTAAGTAATGTGATATAAGTATAGATATAGAAATGGCTTCAACTGATTATGATTTTCGCGATTTAGCCTGGGATAGGGTAAAATAGCAAATTAGGCATTACATATCTGACATAGATAGATAGATAATTGCGAGTAAAGGCAGCACTCAAGGGTTCAGTAAAAAATCAAAGAAAGCTCCTCTATCACATATCCCAAATTACAGCTGTATTTGGGACTATGTAAGAAAGGGACTTTCTTTTGATTTTACTGGAACCTTGGAGTGCCTGCTTTTTCCCAATATAGACTGATGTGGACGCTGCCGCCGGGTCCAAAAGCCTGCCCCCACCTTTTCACAATGTTATGTTCTGCTGCAGATCTAACATACATACATCACATAGCATACATACATACTACAATATTGGAGTAAATAGGACATGTTGCTAATGGAGATATCATGACATATACAGATTGTTGAAAAGGGCAATTACGGGATAATTTGATGGCAATGATACCTTTCCCTCTCCCCAAATTGTTATAAAGCTGGATTGTTCATCGATGTGTGTATTTTAAATGAAAACTTACAATATATAATTAATGACGAGTAGGGATACTGTTGACGATTCTATGAAAGTGATATGCCATAGATCTGCCAAACAATCTTGAGGCATGTATTTTCTTTATAGTATGGAGTAATAAATAAATGGATTCTAAAATGCAATGAAACAATTGCTGTATGAGATAGATGAAAGGACCATCAAGTAAAACTTAACGAATGTAATAGCTGAAAAGCACTAGTATTGCGTCTGTATGATGCGAAAGTGTATTTTTCATATCCCTGTCTTCATCTTCAATTAAATTATATTGTTAGTTGGTGAGCTTTGAAAAAAATTTGGCTATCCTTTCTATTCTCACCTGTCACAGAAAGAATATGCACTCATTAACAACTGTCACAATGGAAGCAATTCTGATGAAGTTGTAAAATTTTCTTCATCTCATCCTCCTATTGTCTAATTTCCTGACATAGGGACAGATTATTAGTTTATGTGACATTCACAATGGGACCTTCTCAGTCGAATACATGAGTAGCTCCCAAATTAGCATGGGTTTAAGAGAGGGAATACTATAACCAATAAGAAACAGATCAGTGAGTACTATATACAAACGCAGAAATTTTCATTATTTAATTTCTATATTTTTATTCAGCGTTGTATATACTGTATATACTCGAGTATTAAAAAAAATGATAGTTAGTACTCACCCACCGGTGGTGGTCGTAACTTTATTTTAAGGAAAATAATAATAATTAAATAAATAAAGTAAAAGTCCCATAAACACCAACATTCCAAATACACATCTAATAAAGTACAAAAAAAAAAACACAAATCACCCCCACACACACACACACACACACACATATTTGTTATCACCCTGTTTATAACAATCTGTTAAAAAAAAAATCGGAAACATTACTGGAAACGCTTGGTGAATACTATAAAAAAAACAGAAAAACTTGCCAGAAATGTAAATTTTTCATAAAATCCCATCACAAAAATGTTCAAAAAAGTGATCAATAAAGGTATGTGCTCCAAAATGGTACCACTGAAAAGAACAACTCAACACATAAAAAATAAGCCCTAAACCAGCTCTGTCAATCAAAAAATAATTAAAGTTAAGTCTTCAAAAAGATTTTCTCTATATTAGTTTGTCTTCGGTAAAATTGTAAAAATAATATAGATATGTATAGCCTTTAAAAAGTGACAATGCAAATCTGCTTTGAATGGCGCAGCTTTCCTTCAATGCCGTGTGTGTGCCCATGCTGTATGGACATGTGCCCATACAGCAGTTTAAAGGAAACCTGCCATTTAGAATGGCAGGGGTAAGCTGTAAGTACCGAGCACCAGCTCAGGGTGAGCTGGGGCCAGGTAACTTCTTTCGTTAGGTATAAACCAAACCGCCTTGGATCTCGGTTTTACACTTTTTAAAGGAAACCTACCCACGTGTAAGTTGGCAGGTTTCCGATAGCAATACCGGCACCATCTTCCGGGTTAGCACCTGGTGCCGGAGCTATTTTAGTTTAGTGTTTTAAAACCGCGGTATCGCGGTTTAAACACTTTTTAAACGTTATAGCCGCGCAGCAAGATACGCGCGCGTCGCTACCATGCCCGCGGCTCTCATCCATTCATCTTCCCGATGTAGCGCGCGCACGTAAAGCGCCGAGCCGCGTACCTTCCTGCGCCGGCTATAAAGTTAAAAAGTGTTTTAAACCGGCGTACCGCGGTTTTTAAAACACTACCTAAAAACTAAGCTCCGGACCAGCTCACCTGACGGTGCCCTATTTTGCATCGGAAACTGCCAACTTACAAGTGGTAGGTTTCCTTTAACTTTAGAGCAGGAGAATCTCGGCTCTGCGCGAGACCGTGCACGCGCCAACCTCCGCTATTTTCCTCCTATGTAGGTTGCGCACGGCTGGTGCTGGGTTACTTACACAGCTACCCCGCCATTCTAAATGGTAGGTTTCCTTTAAAACCACATACAGGCAGTAACCGGGTTACATACAAGATAGGGTCTGTAGGTTTGTGCTTAAGTTGAATTTGTATGTAAGTCGGAACTGTATACTTTATCATTATAACCCCCAGCCAAATTTTTTTTGGTCTCTGTGACAATTGGATTTTAAAAATGTTGGATTGACATAAGAACCAGGATTAACAATAAAGCTTCATTGTAGACACCAGTGATAACTGTTGGAGCTGTTTATTGTAGCCTAAGGATAAAGTACAGTAAATTAACAACATCCAGAGGTCCGTTTGTAACTAGGTGTCGTATGTAAGTCTGGTGTTCTTAAGTAGGGGATCGCCTGTATTGGCATACTCAAAGAGATTGGTAACTAAAAATACCTTCATTAAGCCCAAAAAATTTAAATTTCAAAATTGCACCCGATTTTGTTTTAACCCTTGTAACAAATTAAGGGGTTAACAAACTTCAAAAAAGTTGTTTTACATAAGTTGAGGGGTGTAGTTTATATCATGCTGTAATTGATCGAGTTTGACTATAATTTAAGCCCCTCAAAGTGACTTGAAAGCTGAGCAAGTCCTTCAAAAATATAATTTCACATAAAGGGCACATAAAACACAATTCAACATAAAGCAGACATTATGTAAATGTTGTTTTACTGTTATGACTAGGTGTCGAAAAAGTATAAAATTTTGAATTTTGAATTTTTTTTTACATTTTTGCCAAATATCAGTTTCTTTTTATAAATAAACACAAAAAAAATCACACCAACATTTTTAACTAACATTAAGTACAAAGTGTCACAAGAAAAAAGTTTCAAAATCACCTGGATATGTTAAAGCACTCCAAAGTTGTAACCACTTATAGTGACACAGAGCAGATTCCGAAAAATGGTCACTGTCAGGAAGGTGAAAAGAGGCTTCTGCAGCAAGTGGTTAAAGAATGGTCCATAATCCGAGTTAAAACAGAAGCCAAGAACAGACAATCAAAGATATGGATAGCAGAACAGCACTCTCACAGGTACTTATTCAGGTAAAGAAACTTTAATTGGCAAGGAGTAAAATAAGCACAGGATATTTCTCAGGAGCAGGAACCCTGGGTGGTGGGAACAGGGTTCCATCAGTTACATTTAGGCATATTTTACTTCTACGGAAGTCCATTGTCCAATGATAATGCACTCTGCCGCCATTCACTAAGATCATGTGCCCGATATCCTGCATGTGTTGCTTCCCTGCTCAGGTCCGCCAGAGTTCACCATCTTCTTCCTGGTGAATTTAAGTGCATCGGAATCGATTTTATTATGGATCCCGAACAAAACATGGCATCCTAGGAAAAATCATCTCCCTACAATAATGGTACAGGCAGTCAAGACACTGATCCCATTGCATTGATTAAGCAACTCTCTCCAACAATGAAGGAGTGGAGAGATAAAATGAACCAGATATTTAGACTAAAAGAAATTGCCAGCTGGATGGATAGGACACATGAATCTTTCTTGAATATCTGGGAACACTGGATTAAACATAAGAGCTGACAGAGACCTCTTCTGTGGTGTAACTCAACTTAACTCGACTCAACCCACCCAACAAAACACACCATATCTCACAAATACTCCATAAATGTGGGTAATTGTTCCAGCAACCACCAAAGTTACCCTTGACAAGAATCCCAAAGACTTATGATAGCTATATGAGTGGACGACTCAACATGGATAATTTATGTACATAGTACAAGACGGTGACATGGATTACCCTGACATACCTCGGTCTAACCCAAGATATATACCATTTTTCTAATTGGTTACCTATTAAGTTATTGGAATCAGATCATCTTAACGCAGGGTTAATAACCTAATTGTTATCCCTTATTCCCCTCTTCCCATCCACTCCCCCCGTTTGTTACCCACTCCCACTCCAATGCCTCCCAACTTCAATCATACCACTCGAGACCCGCGCCATGAGGCAGAAGAAGGATGACCTCTCCCGCTCCCTTGATACTGTCAAATCTTATAAACGATAAAAGTGTGTATATGTTAAGGTGACTTTGTAAAACTAAGTATTCTTGTAAACAAAATGTACATGCAATATTTTCTAACAATAAAGCTCTCTTGAAAACAAAACAAAAAAAAATAATTTTAGAAGGAAGCCATATATAACAAATATAAGAAGATAATCACAGTCGCTGTTCCCTGATCTATAAGTAAGTATCCCTTGTTTATTATGATGGATTTTGATGGTAGATTTAGGGGGGTGAATTTAGCCCCTTGCTTGCCGAGTATTCACTTCCCAGCTGCCCAATCCCCACCCCAGACTTTTGAGAAGAGTGCTGGAAGGGGAATATAACTCTTAAAATATAGCAATTTCTGGTCATTTGCCAGAAATTTCAACTTTGTTCATGCCTTGTATGCCAGAAAACTAGCGTACAAGGCATGACACATCTGCATCATTAAAGGTCTATTCCCACAATTCTTACATGTACTCAGGATAACAAAATTACACATTCTCTAATTCAACATTACTCACAAAAATACAGCATTTCACACCTGTCTCTATCAGTCCTGGTGTACACAATTTTGGTTGCCACTGGACCTGACCCTTGATCTTCTGACTTTATGGTTGGCAGACATATTGTTCTTTTGTGCAATGAGCTGCTCTCTGCCTCTAGCCCCCACCCTTCCATTCCAGGATGAGCTCACACACACACACTGAATTTCTGCCGGCCAACAACGCTCTTTATCCAGGGAAGAGGGAGGTATATAGTAGAGCTGACAGTATGTAATGGCTGTGCCAGCAGAGGGGAGAATGTCATGTGTAATATGCATCTCATGGATCTCATCATCTCTTATTTGTCTCATCTTTTTTCCAAGTGTTAGATACTAGTAGAATGTTCAGAAGCTAAATCACAGTGTATAGAAACCTGTACCCTGATAATCTAACCAGATTATCAGAACTGGAGGAATCATGAAGTGTCTGGTTAGATTGTCCCCGCCCACACTCTGGAATTTTACACTGACCAGACTAGGGAGTTATAGGAGCTAAAACAGTAATAAAACTTAGTAATATGTTAAAGTAAGGGGTTAAAAATTATCTTTATTGCATAAACATGTGAGAATTTTCTCTCATGGACAAACCCCTTTAAGATTTACTATTAAATGAGTGTACTACTTCCATGGTGCAGCACATTTGCTAAGGAGTCACATTCATTACATTAGGTTGAAAACAGATGCAAATACATAAGACACAATGTACTTTGATCTGGAATAAGTGGAAGGAGGAAATTGTCTATGAGAGTTCACAATCCATATTACCTCGTCAACTAATACCACATTCTGTGACCGTTTCACATTTGCTATTTTATTTAGATACATATGTGCACAAATTCCCTGACCATTGCAAACTTTAGCACATGAACTCTTTGTCCACTTCCTTATGTAACCCTTTCCAAGCCTGGAAAGTAACACAAACTCATAATACTTTTATCAATGGCATCTTGCTGCTACCTCTCTTTTTTGCATTTTGTGTTCTGACCTTGGGTGGCACAGTCTTCTAGGTCTATAATTAGGGCCATACCATTTTAATCACAAACTTTAATAGGACTTTGCCTATGGATGTTGTTGTTATAGAATGTCTGAAAGGTTCTTTAAATAAGCAAAATGATAAATGGTTTGTAATTTTTCTTATAATTGTGTGTAACTATTTCCTACTGTAAGTGTTATGATGACAGATTTAACCTGAATTAACATTATCGCCATATGGGTGGCCTCTTCCATGACAGTGATGGCCAAGTCAAAGCCATTTTAATCAAGAGCTCACATGCCAATGAATCAAACAGCATCACACAAGTAATCGCTAAGTGATTAAAAAACATTACACAAGATGTATTGCTGAAATTACTCTTCTAAATAGAACAGTGATTTTGTTTCAACTAAAACATGCCTTATCATTATCTTTTAATCTGTCTCAGCATTACTTTCTCAGCTTATCACAAATCATTTTAGAATTATAAAAAAGTAATTGCTGGATATAAAGAAAAATGCAGATATGATGGTTTTTCTTAATCCCCTGTGCTATAAACAGAAATTCCAATATAATAGCAGGGGTAATGTGAAGGAGGAGACATTCATATAAAATAATGTATCTGTTTATACAGCAAGTACTATCTCATCAGCGGGGATGGAATTATTCTCAATGGAAGTTTAGCGAAAGATGACTGATTAGAAAGTATGTGTCAAACTGTGGTGTAAGTTTGGGTCTTACAGTAGAAATAATGTAGATCTTATTGAAATACCAAAACTTCAATGGTTAAAAGAATAAAGGGAACACTTAAACAACAAAATGTAACAACAATTTTCTGTTGTGCAAAAGGAACACAAAACAGGTACAAATGCGGGGCAATTAGGCAGATGACCATAATAAAGGTGCTCAGTAGGTGTTAACCACAAACCAATTCTATGACATTTTTGGCTGTTGTTGTGGTCACTTTTGTAGTTTGCCATTGCTTTCACCCCAAAAGTTAACATGAGATGTTGTCTACAATCAACACATATTGCTTAAATAGCGCAGCTCATCTAGGATGGCACATCAATGTGAGTCAAAGGGGACCTGTCATCAGGGACCTCATTTTCACTAAAGACAGGTTGCAGGAGCCCATTACACATGCAGTGCAAATATGCCTTTCAGCTTTCTCTAAGATTTTGCATTACAATATACACTCACCGGCCACTTTATTAGGTACACCATGCTAGTAACGGGTTGGACCCCCTTTTGCCTTCAGAACTGCCTCAATTCTTCATGGCATTGATTCAAAAAGGTGCTGGAAGCATTCCTCAGACATTTTGGTCCATATTGACATGATGGCATCACACAGTTGCCGCAGATTTGTCGGCTGCACATCCATGATGCAAATTTCCCATTCCACCACATCCCAAAGATGCTCTATTGGATTTAGATCTGGTGACTGTGGAGGCCATTTGAGTACAGTGAACTCATTGTCATGTTCAAGAAACCAGTCTGAGATGATTCCAGCTTTATGACATGGCGCATTATCCTGCTGAAAGTAGCCATCAGATGTTGGGTACATTGTGGTCATAAAGGGATGGACATGGTCAGCAACAATACTCAGGTAGGCTGTGGCATTGCAACGATGCTCAATTGGTACCAAGGGGCCCAAAGAGTGCCAAGAAAATATTCCCCACACCATGACACCACCACCACCAGCCTGAACCATTGATACAAGGCAGGATGGATCCATGCTTTCATGTTGTTGACGCCAAATTCTGACCCTACCATCCGAATGTCGCAGCAGAAATCGAGACTCATCAGACCAGGCAACGTTTTTCCAATCTTCTACTGTCCAATTTTGATGAGCTTGTGCAAATTGTAGCCTCAGTTTCCTGTTCTTAGCTGAAAGGAGTGGCACCCGGTGTGGTCTTCTGCTGCTGTAGCCCATCTGCCTCAAAGTTCGACGTACTGTGCGTTCAGAGATGCTCTTCTGCCTACCTTGGTTGTAACGGGTGGCGATTTGAGTCACTGTTGCCTTTCTATCAGCTTGAACCAGTCTGCCCATTCTCCTCTGACCTCTGGCATCAACAAGGCATTTTCGCCAACAGAACTGCCGCTCATTGAATGTTTTTTCTTTTTTGGACCATTCTCTGGAAACCCTAGAGATGGTTGTGCATGTAAATCCCAGTAGATCAGCAGTTTCTGAAATACTCAGACCAGCCCTTCTGGCACCAACAACCAAAAAAAAAAAAAAAAAAAAAAAATCACCTTTCTGCCCCATACTGATGCTCGGTTTGAACTGCAGGAGATTGTCTTGACCATGTCTATATGCCTAAATGCATTGAGTTGCCGCCATGTGATTGGCTGATTAGTAATTAAGTGTTAACGAGCAGTTGGACAGGTGTACCTAATAAAGTGGCCGGTGAGTGTATAGTTCAGGAATGTTGTCAGAGTGTATTGTGCTTTAATTCTTAGTTCAGAAGAGTATTGTTAGAGAATATTCCATTTAGTTATCACATATGCTTTATGGCAAGGTGCTCCATCATGCTGGAAAAGGCATTGTCGATCACCAAACTGCTCTTGGACAGTTGGGAGAAGTTGCTCTTGGAGGACATTCTGGTGCCATTCTTTATTCAAGGATGTGTTTTTAGGCAAGATTGTGAGAGAGCCGATTCCCTTGGCTGAGAAGCAAGCTTAAACATGAATGGTTGTAGGATGCTTTACAGTTGGCATGAGACAAGACTGGTGGTATCACTCACCTTGTCTTCTCCGAACAAGCTGTTTTCCAGATGTTCCAAACAATCGGAAAGGGGATTCATCAGAGAAAATGACTTTACGCCAGTCCTCAGCAGTCCACTCCCTGTACCTTTTTCAGAATGTCAGTCTGTCCCTGATGTTTTTTCTGGAGAGAAGTGGCTTCTTTGCTGCCCTCCTTGACAACAGTCCTTGCTCCAAGAGTCTCCACCTCACAGTGCGTGCAGATGCTCTCACACCTATCTGCTGCCATTCCTGATCAAGCTCTGCACTGCTGGTAACCCGATCCCAAAGCTGAAACACTTTTAAGAGATGGTCCTGCCGCTTGCCGGTCCTTCTTGGGCGCCCTGGAGCCTTTTTGGAACCTCTCTCCTTGAATTCCTTGATGATGCGATAGATTGTTGATAGAGATGAGCGAACATATTCGTCCGAGCTTGATGCTCGTTCGAGCATTAGCGTACTCGAAACTGCTTGTTGCTCGGACGAGTATTTCGCCAGCTCGAGAAAATGGCACCTCCCGCCTTTTTGCTTTTTGGCGGCCAGAAACAGAGCCAATCACAGGCCAGGAGACTCTGCACTCCACCCAGCATGACGTGTAGGAGACTTCCATTCCTAGGACTCTGGCCTGCCGGGTGGCTGAAGAAGCCTTCACTAAACGGAAGTCCGCCTTTGCCTCACACGGCTTGATACAGAGCGGCTTTTTCCAGCTGTAGGTTAATGCCTCATCTTGGTGCTGGAGCCTTCTCACCCAGAAAGGCCCAAGGAATTATTCCATTGGTGATCTGGAACTTCTGGCTATAAAGCTAGCTTTGGAGGAATGGGTGATATCTTCTGGAAGGAGTTCATCATCAGGTCATATTACAACTGACCACAAGAATCTCCTTATCTCCAAACTGCTCAGAGCGTTTCCATCCTCGTCAGGGTTGCTCGTCCCTTTTCTCTTCTCAATTCACTTCCTAATGTCACTTCCTTCCAGCGAGAAACATCAAAGCTGCTGCCCTTCGTGCCTCTGATTTCTTGGGGAAGAACCCTCCTTGTCATAGTTGTTACTGCTCTGTGGATCTACGGCAGCTTCCTCCTGGAACGAACTTGGGGACATTACCTTGGTTGGCGTGCCATCCTGGGATGCAGACTCTATTCCTCTATATCCAATACCGTGGTCATATCTGGCGGTCAGGACGTTCAAAATTTTGTGGTTCATGCGCTCTCACCTACCCATACATGTCATCATATCTCAAGCCAGCAGGTCTGCTTCTGCCGTTGCCAATACGCAGTAGCCCATGGACTCACATAGCCATGGATTTAATTGCAGATCTCCATCTCTCTCGTCGAGTAAAATTCATCTGGGTGGTAATGGATTGCTTCTCTAAGATGTCACACTTTGTTCTTCTCCGTTTCTGCCTCAGCTACACATTGCCAGCGTTCTCCTCCTGCATATCTTCCGCTCACATGGACCTTCCTGCACATGTCTTGGAATGTGGGGTCCATTTGTTTTCTGTTTCGGTGCTCGTGTGGTCAACTGCAAGTTAACTGAACTATCTCTTCTTCTGCAAATCATCCACAGACTAATGGTCATATGGAGGGTCAACCAGACTCTGGGCTGCTATCTACGGCGGTGCTCTGCCTGTCGACGATTGGTCTTCTCTCCACCTTGGCAAAATTGTCATATTTTCTTTACTCTGAATCTGCGGTGCCGCTCCCTTCTTGTTTGTCTTTGGATGCATCCACGCCCACCTCTTCCTCTGTCTGTGCCTCATGATGTTCCTGCCATGGAGAATAGTTCAAGATCTCAAGTCCATCTCTACGTCGGTGTCTGCCACACCCAATACCCAGGCCGACAATGACTCAGGTCTCCTCCAGTCTTCTGTCCAGTGATAAGGTGGTGGCTGTCTTCTAGATACATCCAGCTGAAGATTCCAAGCTACAAGCTTGGGACTCGCTATCTGGGTCCATTTGAGGCGCTGAGCACATCAATTCCTGGCCTATAGCTTTGCCTTCCTCCCACCATGTGTATCCCAACACCTTCCTGTCTCCCTCCTGAAGCCAGTCAGCTTGAACGCTTCTCCCAACAAGTACCCCTCGCTACTCCTGCTGGCTGATGCAATGATGTCTTTGAGGTAGTAGGTCTGGATATAAGTTGTTAGAAAAGCGGTTCTTTTCATGACGGGAAGGGGTTGGGTCAGGGGAGAAGTCCAGAGAGCCTGAGACAATATCCTGGACCTGATCTCCTGCGGAGATTTCTGCAGCCTAAGAAAGAGGGGGAGGCCAAAGGAGGGGGGATACTGTCACAGGTGCCCCTCCATGTGCGCTGGCACGGTAACCCACACTTCTTAGCTGTCCCTGCTCCTGTTCCGCGTCGTTCGCCATGCATCGCGTCCCCATCTCATCTCCCCATCTCCTAGGGCGCGTGTGGGGGCAGGCTTCAAAATTTAAAGCCCGCACATCATTAATTGGCGGCTGGCCATTTACCAAAATTCTATATACCTGCCTCTCCCCCTGCACAGCCTGCCGGATCTTCGTGCCTTATGCCTTAGAGAAACTTTTTGCTACGTTCCTGACTCTGATCCTGTGCTGCCTTCCCTGACCTCCTACCTTTCCCTGACTACGATCCTGCTTATTGTCTGTGTACCTTGACTTGGCTGCAACCACGGACAAAGTCACACCTTTGGAACAACCTGTTGGCACCACACCGTAGCAAGTCCAACCCTTTGCGGTGGGGCTCTGTGAAACCAGATACTACTTAGACTTCGTTCCTTGGTGTGGCTTACTCATCGTCCGCATTCGGCCAGTGGGTCATTACCCCTGAAGCCTCACACAAATATAAAATATTACCACATCCACAGTGCCCTGGATTAGCATGCTTGGTTTTGAATGATAGATTTACTTTAAAAATCATAAAGAAAAGTGTTTGACACTCTTGAGACTATATTTACATGAATTTGTTTCACAAGACATTTCACCTGAGAATCAAAGAAAAAAAATCAGCTTTTAGGTTTTTGACATTTTTTTTTTTTTTGCTTCCGTGTTATTTATTGTTCTTACTTATTTAAAACTAAAGCATAATGTGCAGATGATTTGCAAATATTGTAGCTGCATTTGTGAAAAATATAACTCATGGCTCAGTGTGGGCTTATTCAGACAATAGATGCTTTGTTTGGGCTGGTGAAGCAAAGTCCAGTTTAATTTATTACAACTGCGGGCATTTCATCCCCGATGTCCAGGCAACAATGTGTTTTTTTTATGTCCAGTAATTTATAAGGCTCTTCTTTATCATGTGACTGTATATAAACGTATTCTCGTGGGAATTTGTTTTATAAAACTCCAGCCAATTTTTTCCTTGCTTTTCTTACAGTAATTTAACACTTGGCAGTTAAGCATTTTTAAGCTCACATGTTTTTCTTCTTATAAAAACCCTGTGGATCACACATTAAGCAATAACATAATACATAAATAATAAAAGTTAAAAATGTATCTCGAGTTTGAAGCTACAATGTAAAAATGTAATGTGCCAAAATGTCTCAAAAGAAAAAAAAAAACAGAAAGAAGATAATGATAAATGACCTTGACATTTGGAATTGTGTGTTGTTATCTAATTTTGACCTCCAGTGTATGAGGCACTGTTTGTATAGAAAATCTTCCGTAGGGATACTTTTATAATGCATGAATTATTATCGGGTGCTGTATGTGTATACATTAGTAAAACGGGGTGTTCATTGTGGAGACAAGGCAGAATTATATATATTATATGTAAGTGCATTTTTTTTGGTAATTATATTTTGGAGGGGAATCATTCTTTAGATCAGTTACATTTATAAAACTTTCCTTAGCGCTGTATTTTTTGTAGGGAACCTGGTTCTTATTTTTTGTACAGACTATTTCTGGAGTTCTATTTCTGTACAGAGCTTGGTTCTGGTGCCCCATGATGTCATCGGAGGGTGGCAATTGATCCCATGGCAGACTAAAGTCCATTGAGACTGTTGGCTTCCCGTTATATATGATACATATTATACATATTGATTATGATTACATAATATGATTACAGATCACATATGTTACAGATGGCAGGCATTAGATATCAGCAGTAAAATGCTATATAATGCAATGCTGTGGTAATGGCAGATATGGTATGAGCATCGGACACTGCAGGGGTAAAGTAGTCTGAGGGGCTGAAATAATGTAAAAAAAAATGTTTGAAGAATATTTAAAAATGTAAAAAATTAAAAGTTTAAACAACAGTAAACATCATAAGCTAGATATTGCCACTCTCCCAAAATGTCCGTTCTATTAAAATATTAAAAAATGATGCCCGCCATGAACACCGAACAGAAAATAGCGCCCAAATCGCCACTTCTCCCCCATTTTTCCATACTAATAAAAACATTACGAGGTTATATAGGTCCAATATAAAAGATATACGCCAGCATCATAACTTCAAAATTGACACTTACATAAACTTACATCAAGTGAAATCAGACCGAAGAAACTAGCAAAAACTACAAAGGTGGCTACTGTGTGAATTTTAATTTTCAGTGGACGATTCACACCGTTAACAGTAAATAACTGAGAACTAGCTGGTATCATCCCGATCCCAAAAAATAGGCTTCTCAAAACATGTGAATTGTTTTCCTATGACCAAATGACCTGAACCACCTTTCCCTATAGGCAATGCTTGAAAATTTCAAATTCTCACCAAAAACCATAGAAACAAACCACAACTACACAACACCCTGTTTTTGGCAACCTATATTGTGTGAATGGTGCACAACAAGATCCTGCCCAGGTGTCTTTTGTGTCTCAGGCTGCTCACGTCTCCGAGATCTTATATGATCTTCAGCCTCTTCTCGTACATACACAACCCGGAGATGAACTACTTTAATATGACTTAATGTTATTGTAGATGGATAGGAGGAATTAAAAAAACACACAATAGTCCCAATTTGCAGATGCCACCAATCAAAAAGCAAAGAACTCTGCTGGCTCCGTTACTCTTTAAATTTACTGTCCGTACCAACCAAACTGTCATGACAATCTTTTCCTTTGAGTGTTGCTCATTTATAGTGGCATTTGAACCCAGTTAAAGGATTCATCAAAGTACTATAACTGTTTTCATAACAGTTGGTCTACAAAACAAACTTTAGACTTTTGTGGTTTTAAGAGTCTGCAAGTTTTTTGCAATTGTAATGCCAAGACGCCATGTAATTAATGATTCAATAAAGCTCCATAGAGAAGAACTATAACATTATCTGCTTGTTAGTCAGCAAAGATTGTACCACATGATAAGTCTTAGTTAAGATACTATAATAAATGGTGCATCTTAAGATAAAAGGGAGCGTTATATAATCATTTGGATTTTGTAATAGGCATTTATGGTAAAATTAAACACATTGACCACCTTGATTCTAAACCCTGTAGATATGTTTCTTTTCCGTTCAAGCATTTCAATTTATATGATCCTGCGACTCAACACATTTGCCAGTGTTAGATTAAACTTACAAATATTTCAGAATTACATGGCAGTTGGTCCTATGCTACTTAGCTCAATGTCCTTGATTCTATTTGACTCAGTTTAATCTTTCTTAAAAGGACATCGAAAAGTCACCCTCATTGCTCCTAGGTACATACAGCTAAATTGAGTACATGTTGTGCACAAAAACAATTGGCCACCATTTATTCCCCACCCAAAATACTACCAATTGAAAATGTGCAGTTTGCCTGTAGAGGATGCAATGTTTGACAGAGGAGTCATGAAATGTTCACCTTTAGCATGAGTTTTCGCACAATTCTTGCAGACATTGTTGATAAATGGTTGCAACGGTCCAACTGTGCAACGATTCCCTTTCAGTGTAAATAGTGCAGCTGTGACCACTTGCAAGAAGTGTTGCACTGGGGCTTTTAATAAAGCTAGAGCCCTTGAGACTACACCTACATCTGTGATTAGGAAGTTATTATGGATTGCATTTAGTAGGTTTTCTGATCGGAAGATGAGACCAATTTCAAACTCTCTAACTTTTGTTGCTCATTTTCAATACACATTTCCATGGAGTAAAGCTTCCTAAAGTATTTTCTTGCAATGTTCAAAACCAGAGAAACTTTATTTTCTGCAGTTTTTATCTTTAATTTTTGAGCCTTTATTGTATTTGCCACATTTCATTGGAGCCTAATGCAGCCTCATGTGTTGGGATCTCTCTGGGGTGTGGCTAGAGTACTACGTATATCTAGGCATGGCCTCAAATCAGGCAAAATTACATTGGGTCATATGCTACTCTCGTCATATCCCCCTTACATGGCTTGTGTCATGTGGATTTGCGACCAGTTTAGTCTGTGGACGGTTTTGTGTCGACTTTGTAGCTAGACAAGAATGTGAAACCCGCTTGCACAGTATTTATAACATGTTTGCCGCATTTTTATGTGTGGCTGCACAGACCAAAGAAAAATTTTTTGCACCAAAAGGGGTGTGTTTGATATTTAGTTGGGTGTGCAACACATGCTGGGTGACGTGCACCATTATGTGCTCCACGCCAATTCTGGCAGCATGAAAAAAAGCGCACAAAAAAAAAATGGTTCACTCTTCCAGAACAGTGCAAGGGGCGCCAAAATTTCATTGAAATCTTTCACCACAATCCACATCAATGCGCCACCGTTCACACTGAAAATGTGACAAGTCTCGAAAAAGGCAAAAAATTTGCACAGCTAGGACAGGAAAACGAAACATGTACACAAGAAAAAAGACTGACCATGCATAAGCGCAAAACAGACTTTAAAAAAGTTCTTAATACTTATACCAAAAAAATACTATTAAGATATGTGTCTCAAAAGTGTCAATATTCCCTTGGAACAAGTTTGAGGTCCAACTGCTAAGAGTACCTTGCTAGAAAAAAACTCATGACTCATATAGTCATTATTACTCTTTTGCAGGTCAGTCCTAAAGCAATCAACTTTCTTTCGTTTGTAAGAATGTGTGAATATTACTCAACATTATCCGAAGCACATAAACCATAAAATTAAGTAGGTAATTTACAGATACGTTTCACATTAACATAATGTTGTTTTAGTTCAAGTATGTCAGGCAGTTGTTGCACAGCTTCCACTTGACTCATGCTTGATTCTTGCTTCTATAAAGATATGAAGGCCTAGGATTTCACTTGATTAGATACCCACTGACAATACATTGTATATAAGGAGCAGTGTTTCTGGAGCCAAAATATTCCAATATGGTCATATACTACAAGGATTTTTATTTCCCATATGTCTTATATTGAGCACCCAATGGTTATTAAGCTCAGATGGTGGTAGGGAGATTACCTATTTACTTTATATTATGTAGCCCGGCCTTACTGCTTCTTAGCTATAACAAAATAACCGTGTAGCGAAAAAAATATTTTGCACATAAGATAATCATCTATATCTAATTAGCTTTATCTAAATCATCGATCCACTACTATCATATTACCTCACAATCAGACGCATATCTATTCTGTCATATTAGCTATATTTCCTCCGTTTTACTTCACAATACCAGTCACATAAGCGTTCCATGCTTTTCGAGACAATAGTGGTGAACCTTGGAGCCGATACGGGTCAATTTGCACCAGATCTGAACCGGCAAGTGAAGCGCTGGGCATAATAATCTAGCCACTGACAGCCCCATGTAATACCTGTGGACGTGGCAATTTAAATTCCTGCTCAATGGTCACCACCCAGAATGTGTTTAAAGTGGACAACCCACTTTACCTATAAATAGGCTACCTACATAATACCCATGACAAAACTAAACGAGCTGTGATTGTTGCTAGCAGAAACTGAGCTGTGATTTATTGCTTAGAAGCTGACTGTTAAAAAAGAAAAATAAATATTTTGTCACCCTGTCACTTCTGTCAGTCGCCGTCGCATCAGTCCTGATCACAGCTGTCTCGTCACGACTTCTGTCATCAGCTCTCATCGTTGCAGTCAAGTCCTGTCACAGCCTGTCTATTATTGGTCAATGTTCAAAACCTGTCGTCTATATTATCTCATTACTATAAGTAACACATCAGTAGCTCGAGCTCCATATTAAGGCCTGTGGCAACAGCAACATCACAGAGCAACTTCCAACTGCCACAGCAGCAGCATGACAAGACTACTGTATAGGGTGGGTAATAAGTGGATTTTGGAAAGCATGGAGTAAAAATTTTGGCTCAAGACTTGTCTAAGACATTCCCTGAGTCACAGAGAGTAGCTGTGCAAAATTTGGTGACTGTCCCAGTCCAAGATCCAACAAAACACGAAAAAGGTGGGATCGACACAGCCTAGACAGAAATATATCAACAAAAAATGTTATATGGAAAATAACAATTACACAGATCAAGACGCGACAACATAAATAAAAAACACTTAAAAAGTACCCAAGGGGTGTACAAAGCTGGCCAAGGGCAGTTGCCCTAAAAACCACTACAATGTGCCATAGTAGAACTACAGTAACCATAAGGGACCCAGAATATGAATAACCATATAGACTAAAGTGCAAAAGAGATGCTGAAAAGTGCAATTGATCAAGTGTAACAAAAAAGCGCTCGATGCATTGATCCCTACATGCCACACTATACATACCATGTTCTTGTAGAATGAACATAAAGAAGGGCAGGCAGGTGTCGAGCAGGAGTAAGGGGGTAGCAAGACCCCACGACATATCATTCACTATTAAGTGACTTCCTCTAGGTGTAGGTAGGATTCCTGTGATGATCCAGGATTAATATAGGACCACCTCCCCCCCCACCCCAACCAATCATAGTCCCAGAGGCTAATAGATGAATCAACATAATGGGTACCTGCCAGCTGACCACCGGTATCAGTGGACTCGTCATGTCGTATGTCACATGACGGACTAGTCACGTTGATCGCACGTCATACAGACAGTGATGGCTAGCAATCAAGCACAAGTAAATGTCCTTCTAAGGGTGAGACCATTACAGAAAATAATAAAAAGTTGATCTCTGTACGAAAGGGTTAAAAACAATGCAGTAAATGGATTACCTGGGGGCTGGCTGGTGTGAGTGTCCTATTTAATGGTATGATTTTATCCATTGTCTATGTGAATTGCTGTGTATTACTATATACAAGTACATTAGAGTGAATTAAGGTCCCTTTCTGTTGGCAATAGCTTTGTACCATATTTATACTTTGGGGTTAATTAGTGATAATGGATTAAACACACACGCCTTTTAATTTGTTGGCTTTTTTCTTGCCAATGGCTACTTTTATCATGTTTTGTGAACTAATAAGTAATTTAAGTGAATTATGCTTTTTGGTGTAATTTTTTTTCGGGACTACAAACTTTTGGTTATCATTAACAATGCTTGCTGATAAAGGGTCACAAGTACTCCTCATCAATCAAAAATTACTGCCTTGGAGCACTGTACCTTTTTTGTTTTAGTTTTTTCTGTATGTAAATGAGCTTTTCTGGCCTTCATGTCTTCTGCTTTGACTCTTCTCTTCCTGCTGCGGAACCACGCTGTCAGGCCGGAGTCTCTGGGAACCCTCTGGACCACTGCGGGAGGTGGTACTAGCCGCCTGGGAACCGAAGTCATCTAAGTGTGAACCCGGGTGTGTCACCAGAGACCGCCGCAAGGCGGGATGGACTTGCGCTCGGGCGGGATTCCACAGTCGTTATCCACAGGTTGGCGACTAGCCCGCGGGCTGCCAAGGTAGTAATAAGGATTAGACAACACTCAGTCAATATCGTCAGGAGCGTGAACAGGAAACGCAGGACCAAGGAACAACTGCACCAGAACGCAGGACCATAGGGGACAGGACCTGGCACACGGATCACAGGACACAGGAACTACAGGAATCGAGGAATCACAGGAATGCGGAATACACAGGAAGTCAGGAGCACAGGATAGCTTTCTCTTAACTGGATAGACTTGAAGATCCAGCAAGGGCAAAAAGAAGAGGGTCGGAATTTAAAATCAGTGCCAGTGTTATCATCATTTGGCGCACTTGGCCCTTAAAAACTCCATGGCCAGCGTGCGACGCGCCATAGAGACGGTCTGCGCTCGCTCGAGCCTGCAGGAGCTGAGGAGGACGGAACATGTAGCCGGGGAGAGGTGATGCAGCGGGCACCGAACTGGAGAGCACAGTTGGCAACCCGCGATCCTTATTTTGACTGACATCTCTGCCATGTGTGACATCATCTAAGATCATTTAGCCTCCCTTACTTAGCAAACTGGACCCGTCTGTAACCTGATGTTTCGGATGACTTGAAATCTCTGCATCTTCCATGTGAGGTTGAGTTGAGCGAAATTCTGTGCAGCCTGCTGTGTTATGTCATTGGATACATACTGGGGTACAATTGCAAAACAAATGGTAAAGGACTTCTTTTTGTGACATCGACCCCTGGCCACATGACATGAACTGCTTGGGCTAGTTAAGTAAAAGGGGGGGGGGGCAGAATAACAGCATAGGGGGAGATGGAGAAAGAGGGATGGGCCAGCTGAGCAACTGACATGCCCCCTCTGATCTAAAGTGATATCACTAAAGTTGAATTTACGGGGTGGGAGCTAACTAATTTAATAAAAGAAGAGTTGTCAGTTTTAGGTTATAGGGGCTCTATAGTCATTAGCTGGTATGTGAAACCTTTAAAGGACCTGTAACCAACTATTACACCACTACATTATTTACCTGTACCCCTTTGGAGGTATGGTATGAAATATCTTTCCAGAATTCCTGTTTTCATGGTTAAATCTAAAAAAAACATCCAGCAAAGTCAAATAAAATGTCACTTTAAAGCCCTTTCTGGACTCTATAGTACCTAGAACCGACTTTTTTTTTTGGTAATTATATTAAAACCTCTCATGGAAGGGTTCTGTGAGCTACAGAACAGAGATACAGGCTTTGAAAGACCTAGTTGGGATCTGCAGATACAATCTATATTTTTACACCTTTTATATTTTATGCCCTGTCTCTCCTGATATGATTGGCAGACAGATATTATCTTTAATGTGTACCAAAGGCATGTAGTCATAAATAAGAGACTTACTAAATTCTATGTGCCATCTGAAGTGATGCTCATCTTCAGCTCGCCGAAGATATTGACTCTTGCTTGTTACAGCTCATTTGCAAATTATGTATATGTAATATGTGCATTTTAACCTAAAAGAGGAATTCTAGATATTTCACCATCTGAAAGTGCCGTAGTATCAGCTGGTAGCATTGTACTTTACCCCTTAACGCTCTGTGCATAGCTCTACGCGCAGAGGTTATAAGGAGGTGTAGAAGAGGTGAGCTCACGGGGCTGAGTCCTCTTCCTACAAGGGTGGGGTTATTGCAATATGTGCAGCAACCCCACCGCTAATAACCGCGGTCGGTGCTTTTGCACCATCGCGGCTATTACCCTTTTCAACGCGCCGACAAAGTCGCCGGCGGCGTTATAAAGAGCGCGGCGCGCGGGCCAGCGCCATCTTTGTTACGATCGCTGCGCCCCACTATCGGGGCGGGGGTGGGGATATGTTTGCATTGTAGCCTCGGTCTTCGTTGACCCGAGACTATCTGGCATCGCTTCGTTACAAGACCAGTGGCTCATTGAATGAATGTACGCCAAAATGCCATACTATGCAATACAGAAGTATGCACGGATATGGTAGGAGCAACTGACTATCTAGTGTTAATGTACCCTAGATTGGTTCTAAAAATAGTGAAAAAAAAAAGAAAAAAAAAAAACACATATATAATATTAAATTCAATCACCCCCCTTTCCCTAGAACGGATATAAACATAATAAACATAAAACACACAACATTTAGGGATCTCACGCCGCGTCCCAAAATGCCCGCGATCTATCAAAATATAAAACGGTTCGGCCGGGCGGTGACCTCCGAGGCGGGGAAAATGGCGCCCAAATGTCCGAATGGACTTTACATTCACCTTTTTTAACATCACACAAAAAATTAATAAAAAATGTCTCAAAATATCGCACCAACCCTCAAATGGTATGCAATGAACGTCACTCATTTCACAAACCATTACAACTCACACATCTCCGTGCACCAAAGAAATCGAAAAAGTATTAGCTTCAGAAGATGGCAACATTTTTTTTTCGTTTTTTTCACATTTGTTTAATTTTGTATGTATTAAAACAATAACCTATATAAATTTGGGTATCACTCACCGCGATCGCACAAACCAAAGAATAAAGTTGAGGGGTTATTTTGAGTGCAACAGTCAAAGTGAAAAAAACGAGGCCCACAAGAACGTGATGCACGTGCATTTTTTTTTCAGTTTGTCTCCATTTGAATTTTTTATTTCAGTCTCGCAGTACATGGCATGTTGAAATAAATACATTACGGGAAGGGAAATTAAATTTGTTACGCCACAAAATAACCCTCAACAGGTCTCTACATGTAAAAATGAAAAAAAGGTTTTTTAAAAAATGGATGTTTTAAGTTTAGAGCGAGGGATGAAGAAGAGCGAAACACAACCTTGGCGTCCTTCGAGGTTAAAGGAGGTGGAAGACACATTTAAACTTCATTTAAAATTTTGAATTTAATGGTCATATTAGAGTATATAAAAGTAAATCCTATTGCTGCCATTTACACAGTAAAACTTCTCTAGAAGAACCACTGTTTTTGAGAAAACAACACCATCTAGGCTTTGTGTTAGATCAGCATATTTCCAGTCCCTGTTATAACATCTAGTTTGCAGACTGGTAATGGTACTGTAAAAAAAATATTACCCTGTTAGGCCAGTTTTGTGCAGTGCAATGATGACTGCATGTGTTTTAGTCATCATGGTTAACAGAATCATGGTTAACAGAATAGAAACAATGATGCCAAGCACCAGCCTTCTTTTATAGTGTCCAGTGGTGTGATTCTTACTTAATCATGACAGATTGATCTCAAGCCCTGTCCTCATCAACACCCACACTGTGCTACTAGAGCAATCACTGAAACGATTTTAGGTGGTCCTTTTAAGGCAGGCCTGCAATGAAGTTGAAATGTGTTTTGGGGGAATAATTTCATTTTCTAGGGTAATATTGACATTGCAATTAATTGCTGTTAACGTCTGTGTACCTTGCATGGGCTGCCACTGTGGACAAAGTCGCATCATGGAATGACCTGGTGGTACACGCCGCTGCAAGTCCAACCCGATTTGCGGCGGGTTCTGGTGAAATCGGGGTACCATTTAGATTCCGGTCCCAGGTGTTGGCTTACATCATTTACTGCAGTGGTCCAGTGGGTCCACTGCCCCTGAAGCCTGACAGTAAGATCCGGCCTTGGACCCCGCCAAGGTTCTGCTGTCTAAACTGCTCAATCTTACCACCCTTGTGGTCCAGCAGTCCCAGCAGATTGCCGTGCAAGGTGAACAGCTTGGTCACTGCCTCGTTTCAGCAATTGATAACAACACAGCAACAGCGTCAAGCTCCTGTGGCTCCTCTTGCTACTCCGTTTTGCCTACCTAACACTGAACCTAGGCCGAGACTATCCATGCCGTCTAATTATGAGGGGATCCCAAGTTGTGCAGGAGCTTCATCACCCAGTGCTCCTTGCACATTGAGCTTATGCCGACACAGTTTTTCACAGAAGGGTCTAAGGTGGCATTCATCATCAGCCCCCTCTCCGGGAAGGCCCTGGCATGGGCTACTCTCCTCTGGGACAGAAAAGACCCGGTTACAGCTGACATAACCTCCTTCTTTGCTGAGCTCTGGTCCATATTTGAAGAAAACTGCACGGGCGCACTGCTAAACCTACATCAAGGGAACTCATCTGTTGGTGACTATGCGGTTTGGTTCCGTACTTTGGCCTCTAAGCTAGTCTTGGAATGATGCAGCTCTGATTGTGACCTTCAAAACGGGACTTTCGGGACAAGATAAAGATGCGCCATCTGCACGTGACCAGCCGTCTACTTTGAGCGATCTCATCTCTCTGGCCACTCAAATTGATATCCGATTTATAGAGCTCTCTGAGGAGCAAGGTCTTGAGCAAGCGCAAGTTCAGGTCTAATGTTTGCTTCACCAGGCTCTTGCATTCCAAAGACCGCTTCAGCCACCTGCTGTCCCTGCTGCAGAGGAACCAATGCTGGTGGACAGAGCTCAGGTGTCTTCACAGGAACGTTCCAGGCGACATCAGCAGAACCTCTATCGTGCCAGCCTGGAACACTTTCTTCAGTCCTGTCCACTTCGTCTTCGTTGTCCAGGAAACGCACGCACCTAGGGTTCCCTAGGTGAGAACAAAGCTTCTCCACGTCTGAACATACCTGTCTTAATCAGCTCCGGGATGAGTAATCAGTTTCAAGCCTCTGCCTATCTGCATTCTGGTTCGGTATGAAACTTTGTGGATGCTGCCCTGGTCTCTCTGTAACAGAATGCCAGTCACGTTGTCTGGCACTACTTTGTCCCCTTCTCCACCATCTCATTTCTGAAGTCCTCCAAGCCTCTGCTGGGTCTCCCCGCTCCATGTGTGGATTTTGCTGATGTTTTTTCGGAGAAGCAAGCAAATAATTTGCCACCGCACCGACCATACACTTGCCATATTGACCTGCTGCGGGGCACGCTACCTCCACGGGGTAGGTGTACCCAATGTCAGCGCATGTGAAAGAGAATCTGCAGAGGAAGTTCATATGTAAGTACTCTTCTCCCGCCGGTGCTGGATTCTTATTTGTGGCCAAAAAGGATGGGTCACTCCGTCCATGCATAGACTATTGTGGCCTAAACAAGATCACTGTGAAGAACTGCTATCCTTTGCCATTGATCACAGAACTCTTTGACCACTTACGTGGAGCCAATGTCTTCACAAATTAGAGCAAAGGGGATGAATGGAAGACTGCCTTCAATACTCGTGATTGGTACTTTTTGTAACTGGTCATGCCGTTTGGACTCTGCAATACACTAGTTGTTTTCAGGATTTTGTCAACGTCTATCTCAATGATATCCTAGTGTTCTTTTCGGACAATGCGTCCCACCAGTTCCACGTGCACCAAGTCCTCAGTCGTTTAGTGAATCATCTTTAAGCCAAACTCGAGAAGTGCCAGTTCCACCACAAGAGTCTTCCCTTCCTAGGCTATGTAATCTCTGACAAGGGTCTACAGATGAATCCTGCTAAGTTGTCTGCAATACTTCAGTGGCCTCGCCCAGAGGGACTACTTGCCATACAGAGATTTCAGGGCTTTGCTTATTATAACCGGCAATTTATTCCACATATCTCATCTCTTGAATCTCCTATTGTGGGGCTGACCAAGAAGAATGCCATTCCTAGACTCTGGCCTCCGGTGGCTGAAGAAGCCTTCACTAATCGGAAGTCCGCCTTTGCCTCACACGGCTTGATACAGAGCGGCTGTTCCAGCTGTAGGTTAATGCCTCATCCGTTGGTGCTGGAGCCGTTCTCACCCAGAAATGGCCCAAAGGAATTATTCCATTGGTGATCTGGAACTTCTGGCTATAAAGCTAGCTTTGGAGGAATGGTGATATCTTCTGGAAGGAGTTCATCATCCGTTCTATATTTACACTGACCACAAGAATCTCCTGTATCTCCAGACTGCTCAGCGTTTCAATCCTCGTCAGGGTTGCTCGTCCCTTTTCTCTTCTCAATTCAACTTCCTAATTCACTTCCTTCCAGCCGAGAAGAACATCAAAGCTGCTTCCCTCTTCCATGCCTCTGAAGTTCTTGGGGAAGAATCGACTCCTTGCCATAGTTGTTACTGCTCCTGTGGATCTACGGCAGCTTCCTCCTGGATACGAACTTGGGGACATTACTCTTGTGTGGCGTTGCACCCTGGGATGCAGACATCTATTCCTCTTATATCCGATACCGGTGGTCATATCTGGTCAAGGACGTTCAAAATTTTGTGGGTTCATGCGCTCCCTGTACCCATAACATGTCATCATATCTCAAGCCAGCAGGTCTGCTTCTGCCGTTGCCAATACGCAGTAGCCCATGGACTCACATAGCCATGGATTTATTTGCAGATCTCCCATCTTCTTCGAGTAAAATTCATCTGGGTGGTAATGGATTGCTTCTCTAAGATGTCACACTTTGTTCTTCTGCCAGGTCTGCCATCAGCTACACATTTTGCCAGGCTGTTCTTCCTGCATATTTTCCGGCTACATGGACCTTCCCTGCACATTGTCTTGGAATGTGGGGTCCAGTTTGTTTCCTGTTTCTGGTGGTCTCTGTGTGGTCAACCGCAAGTTAAACTGAACTTCTCTTCTGCAAATCATCCACAGACTAATGGTCATATGGAGAGGGTCAACCAGACTCTGGGCTGCTATCTACGGTGCTTTGTCTCTGCCTGTCAGGACGATTGGTCTTCTCTCCTACCTTGGGCAAAATTGTCATATAATTACTCCGAATCTGCTGGTGCCGCTCCCTTCTTTGTTGTCTTTGGATGGCATCCACGCCCACCTCTTCCTCTGTCTGTGCCTCATGATGTTCCTGCCATGGAGGAATTGGTTCAAGATCTCAAGTTCATCTCTACTTCGGGTGTCTGCCCACACCAATACCCAGGCCGACAATAGACTCAGGTCTCCTCCAGTCTTTTGTCCAGGTGATAAGGTGTGGCTGTCTTATAGATACATCCAGCTGAAGATTCCAAGCTACAAGCTTGGGACTCACTATCTGGGTCCATTTGAGGTGCTGAAGCACATCAATTCCGTGGCCTATAAGCTTTGCCTTCCTCCCACCATGTGTATCTCAAACTCCTTCCTGTCTCCCTCCTGAAGCCAGTCATCTTGAAACGCTTCTCCCAACAAGTACCTCCTCCCACTCCTGCGGCTGATGCAACTGATGTCTTTGAGGTAAAGTAGGTCCTGGATATGAAGTTGGTCAGAGAAAAGCGGTTCTTTATCATTGACTGGAAGGGGTTCGGTCAAGGGGAGAAGTCCAGGGAGCCTGAGGACAATATCCTGGACCATGATCTCCTGCGGAGATATCTGCAGCCTAAGAAGAGGGGGAGGCCAAAGGAGGGGGGGATACTGTCACAGGCGCCCCTCCATGTGCGCTGGCACGGTACCCACACTTCTTAGCTGTCCCTGCTCCTGTTCCCGGTCGTTCGGCCATGCATGCGCGTCCCCATCTCCATCCCCATCTCCTAGGGCGCGTGTGGGCAGGCTTCAGAAAATTTAAAGGCCCAGCACATCATTAATTGGCGCTGGCCATTTACCAAAATTCTATATAAACCTGCCTCTCCCTGCACAGCCTGCCGGATCTTCGTGCCTTATGCCTTAGAGAAAGCACCTCTGCTAGCTGCCTTGACTTTTTGCTACGTCCCTGACTCTGATCCTGTGCTGCCTTCCCTGACCTCCTACCTTTCCCTGACTACGATCCTGCTTATTGTCTGTGTACCTTGACTTGGCTGCAACCACGGACAAAGTCACACCTGTGGAACAACCTGTTGGCACCACACCGTAGCAAGTCCAACCCGCTTTGCGGCGGGCTCTGGTGAAAACCAGATACTACTTAGACTTCGGTCCTGGGTGTTGGCTTACGTCATTGTCCGCAGTCGGCCAGTGGGTCCATTACCCCTGAAGCCTCACAAAAATATAAGAAGATTACCACAGTCACAGTGCCCCTGGATTATCATGCTTGGTTTTGATGATAGATTTACTTTAAAAATCATAAAGAAAAGTGTTTGACACTCTTGAGACATGATATTACATGATATTTGTTTCACAGAGACATTTTCACCTGAGAAGCAAAGAAAAAAAATCAGCTTTTAGGTTTTTGACATTTTTTTTTTTTTTGCTTCCGTGTTATTTATTAGTTCTTACGTTATTTAAAACTAAAGCATTAAATGTGCAGAATGATTTGCAAATGAATGTAGCTGCATTTGTGAAAAAATATAACTCATGGCTCAGTGTGGCTTATTCAGACAAATAGATGCTTTGTTTGGGCTGGTGAAGCAAAGTCCAGAGTTAATTTATTACAAACTGCGGGCATTTCATCCCCGATGTCCAGGCAACAATGTGTTTTTTTTATGTCCAGTAATTTATAAGAGGCTCTTCTTTATCATGTGACTGTAATATAAACGTATTTACTGTGGGAATTTGTTTTTAATAAAACTCCAGCAATTTTTATTCCTTGCTTTTCTTAAAGTAAATTTAACACTTGGCAGTTTAGCAGTTTTTACTGCTCACATGTTTTTCTTCTTATAAAAACACTGTGGATATAACACATTAAGCATAATACAATATACATATAATAAAAGTTAAAAAATGTATTCTAGAGTTTGAAGCTACAAATGTAATAATTTTAATGTGCCAAAAAATGTCTTAAAAAAAGAAAAAAAGAAAAAACAGGAAGAAAGATAATGATAAATGACCCCCAATGACCTTGACATTTGGGAATTGTGTGTTGTTATCTAATTTTGACCTCCAGTGTATATACTGTATACATATAGTGGCACATTGTTACTGTTATTGTAGGAGGCACTGTTTGTATAGAAATCTTCTGTAGGGATACTTTATAAATGCATGAATTAATTATCGGGTGCTGTATGTGTATACATTAATAAAACGGGGTGTTCATTGTGGAGACAAGGCAGAATTATATATATTATATGTAAGTGCATTTTTTTGGTAATTATATTTTGGAGGGGAATCATTCTTTAGATGTAGTATATATTATAAAACTTTCTTAGCGCTGTATTTTTTGTAGGGAACCTGGTTCTTATTTTTGTACAGAGACTAGTTCTGGAGTTCTATTTCTGTACAGAGCTTGGTTCTGGTGCCCCATGATGTCATCGGAGGGTGGCAATTGATTCCCATGGCAGACTACAGTCTCATTGAGACTTGTAGACTTGCCATGTATAATGATACATATTATACAATATTGATTATGATTACATAATATGATTACAGATCACATAATGATACAGATGGCAGGCATTAGATATCAGCAGTAAAATTGCTATATAATGCAATGCTGTGGTATTGCAGAATATGGTATGAGCAGTCGGACACTGCAGGGTTAAAGTAGCCTGGAGGGTCTGAAATAATAGTGAAAAAAATGTTTAGATATATTTTAAAATTGTAAAAAAATTAAAAGTTTAAATCAACAGTAAACATCATAAACATGCTAGATATTGCCACATCCCAAAATGTCCGTTCTATTAAAATATTAAAAAAATGATTCCCAGCCATGAACACCGTAACAGAAAATAGCGCCCAAATCGCCACTTCTCCCCCATTTTTCCATACATGAATAAAAAACAATTACCGTATATGCCGGCGTATAAGACGACTGGGCGTATAAGACGACCCCCAACTTCTGCCCTAAAAATATAGAATTTGGTATATACTCACTGTATAAGACTACCCCTCTCCCAAATGAAAAAAGTCTGCTTAAAACTTTGCAAAACAAACAAGAGAGCAAGAGCCTGGTGATCATAACTGTAAGCTGCGATATTAATGAAGATCCGACATGCTTCTGTAAGTGCCGCCTGTGACCCCCAGCTCTGTGACGCCGACCGCTGTGACAGGGCGGCTGCATTAGCATACAGCGCGCCGCCCCGTCAGCGCGTACTAAGCCTCTTCTAATGACTGTGAGAGGCGGACTGCCGCGCATGCGCGGCGGTCTCAGGAAGCGGCTCTCTGCGCGCTGACGGGGAAAAAAAACACCCCCGTATATCCGGCGTATAAGACGACCCCCCACTGTAGCCATTATTTTAAGGGGTTAAAAAGTAGTCTTATACGCCAGTATATACAGTAAATGGTTATATAGGTCCCAAATTAATATAAATTTATACGCCAGCACATACTGCAAAAATTTACACCTTACATAAATCCTTACATCAAAGTGAAATCAGACAGAAAACTGGAGCAAATACTACAAAGGTGGGCTACTGTGTGAATTTTAATAAATTCCAGTGGACGATTCACCCTTTACAGTAAAATACTGAGAAACTATGCTGATATCAATCCCTATCCCAAAAAAATAGCCTCTCACAACATGTGAATTGTTTTCCTATGACAATGCTGGACCCACCTTTTGAAATGCCTGAAATTTCAAATTCTCACCAAAAACCATAGAAACAACCAACAGACTACAAAACAATGTTTTTGGCAACCTATATTGTGTGAATGTGGCACAACAAAGATCCTCCCAGGTGTCCTTTTGTGTTCTCAGGCTGCTCACTCTCCTGAGATCTTATAGATCTTCAGCCTCTTCTGTACATACACAACTCCTGGAGATAACTAATTTAATATATCTTATGTTATTGTAGATGGAGAGAGGAATTAAAAAACAACTACAATAGTCCATTTGCAGATGCCACCAAATCAAAAGCAAAGACCTCTGCTGCTCCGTTACTCTTTATAATTTACTGCACGTACAACAACAAACTGTCATGAAAACTCTTTCTCCTTTAGTGTTTGCTCATTTTATAGTGGCATTTGAACACCAGTTAAAGGAATTCATCAAAGGCTATAAAACTGTTTTCATAAACAGTTGTGTCTAAAAAACAACTTTAGACTTTTTTTTAAGAGTCTGCAAATGTTTTTTGCAATATGTAATGCCAAGACGCCATGTAATTATGATTCAATAAAGCTCCATAGAGAAGCATATAAACAATTATCTGCTTTAGTTAGCAAAGATTGTACCATGATAGTCTTAGTTAAGATACCTATAATCATGGTTCATCTTAAGATAAAAGGGAGCGTTATATATATGCATGTTTGGATGTTTGTAATAATGCATTTTATGGTAACAATTAAACTACATTACCCCTTGATTCACCCTTGTAGATATGTTTTATTCTTTTCAGGCAGTTCAATTTATATGATCCCGGACGCAACACATTTGGCCAGTGGTATAGATTTTGAAATACATTACAAATATTTCAGAATTACATTGGCAGTTGGTCCCTATGGCTACTAGCTCAATGCCTTGATTCTATTTTTACTCCAGGTTAAAGGAAACCTACCATTTAGAATGGTAGGTGTAAGCTGTAAGTACCGAGCACCAGCTCAGGGTGAGCTGGTGCCGGTACTTACTTTAGTTAGTGTTATAAACCGCGGTATCGCGGTTTTAACACTTTTTAAACTTTAGAGCAGAAGGGGCTTTGGCGCTGCGCGCGACCATGCGCGCGCAGCATCTCCGCTATTTCCTATAGAGGCGCGCGCACGCAGCGCCGAAGCGTCTTCTGCTCTAAAGGTACTTACAGCTTATCCCTGCCATTCTAAGTGGTAGGTTTCCTTTAATCTTTCTTAAAAGGACATCGGAAAAAGTCAACCTCATTGCTCCTGGTACATACAGCACTAAATTGAGTACATTGTGTGCACAAACATTGGGCCACATTTATCAAAAATACTACAAATTGAAAGATGTGCAGTTTGCCTGTAGAGGATGCAATGTTTGACAGAGTCATGAAATGTTCACCTTTAGCATGAGGTTTTCGGCACAATTCTTTCAGACATTGTTTGATAAATGTGTTGCACGGTCCAACTGTGCACCAGATTTCCCCTTTCAGTGTAGAATAGTGCAGCTGTGACACATGTGCAAGCAGTTTGCACTGGGGCTTTAATAAATCGAGGCCCTTGACTACATACATCTGTTATTAGGAATGTTATTAGGGATTGCATTTTAGTAGGTTTTCTGATCTGAAGAATGAGCATTTCAACTCTTAACTTTATTTGCTCATTTATCAATAACATTTCATTGAATTAAAGCTTCCTATATATTATTCTGCAATGTTCAAAACAAAGAGAAACATGTATATTTTTTCTGCTAGTTTTTATCTTTAATTTTTGAGCCTTTTCATTGTTTTGCCACATTTCATTGAGACTAATGCAGCCTCATGTGTTGGGATCTCTCTGGGGTGTGGCTAGAGTACGTAATAATCTAGGCCATGGCCTCAAATCCAAAATTTACATTGGTGTCTACTCCTGTACATAATCCCCCTTACATGGCTTGTGTTCATGTGGATTTGCGACATTTAAGTCTTTGTGCCGGTTTTGTGTCTGACTTTGTACTAGAAAGAATGTGAAAACCGCTTGCACATGTATTTATAACATGTTTGCGCCATTTTTATGTTGTGGCTGCACAAGACAAAAAAAATTTTTGCACCAAAAGGGGTGTGTTAGTATTTAGTTGGAGTGTGCAACACAATTCTGGGTGAAGTGCACCATGATTGTGTCTGCACCGCAATTCTGCAGCATGAAAAAAAGCGCACAAAAAAAAAAAATGGTTCACTCTTCCAGAACAGTGCAAGGGGCGCCAAATTCATGAAATCTTGCACCACAATCCATAAATCAGGCGTACCGTTCACACTGATAAATGTGGACCAAAGTCTCGAAAAAAGGCAAAAAGTTGCACCAGCTAGGACAGGAAAAACGAAACATGTACACAAGAAAAAAGACCTGACCATGCATAAGGCGCAAAAAAGACTTTAAAAAAGTCTTAATTATACCAATAAAAAATACTAATTAAGATATGTGTCTCAAAAGTGTCACATATTCCCTTGGAAAAGTTGAGGTCCACTGCTAGAGTACCTTGCTAGAAAAAAAAACTACATTGCTCATATAGTCAGTTATACTCTTTTTTGCATGTCAGGCTAAAGCAATAACTTTCTTTCAGGTTTGTAAAGAATGTGTGAATATTACTCAACATTATCCGAATCAAATAAACCATAAAATATAAGTAGAGTAATTTACAGTAAGTTTCACATTAACAATAATGTTGTTTAGCTAAGTATTTCTAGCAGTTTGCACAGCTTTGCAACTTTGACTCATGCTTGATTCATTGCTTCTATAAAGATCTGAAGGCCTAGATTTCACTTATATAGATACCACTGCATACATTTATAAAGGAGCAGTGTTATGGAGCCAAAATATTCCAATATGGTCATATACATAAAGGGAGTCTTTTATTTCCCATAGTCTTATAATTAAGCACCCATATGGTTATTAAGCTCAGAATGGTGGTAGGGAATATACCTATGTTAGCTTTATATTAGCTGTAGCCCCGGCGTTACTGCTCTTAGCTATAACAAAATAAAATGGGTTAGCAAAAAAATATTTTGCAAATAAAGATCATCTATCTATTTCTAAATCTATCTATCCACATATATCTATAGCCATCTATCTCTAACTATCTATCAAATTACCTCACACATAAGCTATATCTATTTCTGTCATATTAGCTAATATTTCCTCACGTTTTACTTCACATATTACCAGTCACATAAGCTGTTTCCAGCTGTCGAGGCAATAGTGTGACATGGAGCCGATACCGGTTCAGCTCTGCACCAGAGCTGAACCGGCATAGTGAAGCGCTGGGTGTCATCAGTAATCTACCACTGACATCCCCATGTAATACCTGTGGACTGAGCAAGGCATTTAAATTCCCTGCTCAATCGGCACCACCCAGGAATGTGTTTAAAGTGGACAACCCTTTTAAGCTATAAACTGGCTACCTACTAATAACCCGTGACAAAACGGAAACCGAGCTGTGATTGGTTGCTAGAAACTGAGCTGTGATTTATTGCTAGAAGCTGAGCTGTTAAAATAGAAATAATTAAATAAAAATATTTTATTTGTCACAGCCTGTCAGTCAGTCCCTGTCACAGCCTGTCAGTCAGTCAGTCCCTGTCACAGCCTGTCAGTCAGTCAGTCCCTGTCACAGCCTGTCAGTCAGTCAGTCCCTGTCACAGCCTGTCAGTCAGTCAGTCAGTCCCTGTCACAGCCTGTCAGTCAGTCAATTCCTATTACAGCCAGTCAGTCAGTCAATCCCTATCACAGCCAGTCAGTCAGTCAATCCCTATCACAGCCAGTCTGTCACTTGGTCCATGTCAAAACCTGTCCGTCTATATTATACTCATTACCTATAGTAACCAATCAGAGCTCAGAGCTCATATTAATGACCTGTGGCCAGTGGCGTAACTAGGAAAGGCAGGGCCCCAGGAGCTGGAGCTGGCACACAGGAACGCAGGACCACAGGAACGGACTGGCACACAGGAACGCAGGACCACAGGGATGGACTGGCACACAGGAATCACAGGACACAGGAATCACAGGAATGCAGGAATCACAGGAATGCAGGAATCACAGGAACGCAGGAACGCACAGGAGAGCTTTCTCTTCATGGGAAGACTTGAAGATCCAGCAAGGGCAAAAGGTAGAGGCTGGAATTTAAATCAGGCCAGCGCCAATTATTGGCGCACTGGCCCTTTAAATCTCAGCGAGTCGGCGCGCGCGCGCGCCCTAGGAGACAGGAGCTGCGGAGGACGCCGTTGGAGCCGGGAGAGGTGAGTGCAGCCGGGCACCGGAACCTGGAGAGGCACGGGTGCACCCGCGATCCGAGACAGGGATCGTGGGAGCACCCGTGACACACGCCTCCTTATTTTGACTGACAGCTCTGCCATGTGTGACATCATCTAAGATCATTTAGCCTCCTTACGTTAGCAAACTGGACCCGTACTGTACTGAATGTTTCTGATGACATGAAATCACTGCATCTTCCATGGAGGTTGGATTTGAGCAGAAATCTTTGCAGCCTGCTGCTGTTTTATGTCATTGGATACATACATGGGGTATAATTTGCAAATACAAAGGGTACAGGACTTTTTTTGACATCACCCTGGCCACATGACATGAACTGCTGATTAGTAAGAAAAGGGGGGGGGGATAAAGCTTAGGGGGGGGAGAAGATGGGATGGCCCAGCTGAGCAAGACATGCCCCCTCTGATCTAAAGTGATATAACATAAAGTTGATTTACGGGGTTGGGAAGCTAACTAATTTTAGATAAAAGAAGAGTGTCAGTTAGTTAATAGGGCTCTATAGTAAGGGATTTTTTTATGCAGGGGCCCCAACAAGCCCTCTTCTCTTTTAAGGTGAGTCCTAATTAACCCTTTCATGATTGAACATAAAGACCAAGACACACGTCAAATCTCTTATCAACCTATCTTCTTCCCTTTAATAATCAAAATGCATATATATAACAGACAAGAAGAGTAATCAAAGGGCGTGAATAGTGATACTCCAAACTATTGGTCATCAGCACCTTCGGAAAAAAGTTAATTAATTGTGCTCATTTCTCAAGAGACCTTGTACACAGATATTGTTTATACTAATTTCCTCTGCAGAATGTGATAAGTGGGCTCCAGAATCCTAATATCATCGCACCATCAAGGACAGACTGGCTTCTCACTAATATGTCAAAGGGTATTAGCGGACAGGCCACAGCAAACAGTTTAACATATAATGAAGTTTGAATCAATGACATTAACTTGACAATGGTCGGGAACATGGCCGCTGTATCTAAGAGGGCGGACAGTGTGACCTCCTTAACATAAGTCATTAGCTTGTATGTGAAAGCCTTTAAAGGCAATCTGTAACCAACTTTTACACCACTACAGTATTTACCTGTACCCCCTTTGGTATGGTATGAAATATCCTTTCTAGAATTCCCTGTTTTATGTTAAATCTAAAAAAACATCAGCAAAGTCAAATGAAAATGTCACTTTTAAAGCCCATTTCTTGGACTCTATAGTACCTAGAACCAGACTTTTTTTTTGGTATTATATTAAATACCTCATCATGGAAGTGGTTCTGTGAGCTACAGAACAGGAGATACAGGCGTTGAAAGATGCAAATCTTATTTCTACCTTTTTCTTTTATGCCCTGTCTCTCCTGATATGATTGGAAAGATCAGATTATTATCTTTAATGTGGTACCAAAGGCATGATTCTAGGTAAGAGAGTACTAAATTATGGCCATCTGAAGTGATGCTCAATCTTCAGCCTCCAGAAGTGCATTTTAACCTAAAAGAGGGAATTCTAGATATTTCACATCTGAAAGTGCTGGTAGTATAAGCTGGTAGCATTGTTACTTTAAAGGAGGTGGAAGACTCATTTAAACTTCATTTAAAATTTTGACATTTAATGTGATATTAGAAGATTATAAAAGTAAATCCTATTCCTGCCATTTTACACAGTAAAACTTCTTTAAAGAACCACCTTTTTGAGAAAACGACACCCATAGGCTTGTGTTAGATCAGCATATTTTCAGTATTCTATACATCCTAGTTTTGCAGACTGGTTAATGGTACTGATAATAATCTATTGTGCTGTTTACATGTCAGTTTTCATCATGTCCATATTTTAAAAAATGCTGAGTGTCTATCCATTTTTCTGCATCAAAAATACTGGTGCATCCTGAATCACTGTATATTATTATTATTATTATTATTATTATATTTCAGATCCATATTATGGATGTGTCACAATCATCTTAAACAAAACTTTTTGTTCACAGCAAATTTCCTGTGCATCAACTAGATTTCTTGCCATGCATGCATGCTATGAATTCTGGGTAAGGATTATGCAAATTTCCCTGGACAGGAGAAAGTAAAACAATACCTCCAGTGCTGCCGTATTTATTCAGATTTTTTACTATATTGACCTCTGGCAAGCAGTTATGGCACGAATGGAATCCACAAAAAGAAAAATCTTTTTAGCACAAACAAGAAATCATCCGGTTTTGATATTAAAAAATGAATAATTAAATTAGTTGAGAACTGGCAAAATTGTGATCTTTAAAAATGATATTGAAATTTTAACATCTGAAACATATCTGCTATGATTCAGTAGATGTTTCTGAAAGAAAAATATCTGTGGATCACTATATTTAACCACAATCCATTCTATCTAGCAAGTCCATCTCACTTAACTGCATACTTTAAAAGGAAATAAAACCCTCTACCTCTTTATGGATATGAGTTCATATTTTCCTCAGGGAATGATTGCTTTAAAGGCTTTAATCTATTCTGAAGACACAGAATATTTAGAATTAACCTCAGAAGCTCATCTCTGGAAAATAATGTTGCAGACAATTCTTCTGGCAGTGCATTCATAAGAATTCTGAAAACATTTTAATTAGTCTCTACCTCACTATTGAAGGCTACAAAATAATATGTGGGAATTTCACAAACCATTTTTGCTAAGAAAAAATCCCTTTAATTGAAAAAACTGGGAACAAAAGTTCAGAAATAAATATGGACAGGCATTGCTTTGAAAAAATTTATTGCACAGCGGGAGGTATATATAAGTACTTAATTAACAAGCTGCAGCCCCTGCTTGCCCTCTTAAAAAAATGCACACACATTTAAAGTTTGTCCAATTAAATGTCAGTAGCTTGTTGATAAAGACGGGAATGTGATTGTTAGCGTACAGTTTACATAAAAAGACTTCCATTAAAAGAGGCCACCAGGTTTTTTTTTTTAAATCTGAAATGAAAAGTGCAGATTTCCTTAATAGATTAGGGTTAGTTCAAATATAATCTTTGGTTTCCACAAAATAATCATTTTCCCTTATAACCTTTAAAGTGTAATCTTTTTGTTTAAAAATGTATTTATAGAAGTCAAACACAAGAATTTTGTAATAGTTTTTCTCTTTTTTTTTAAAAAAAAACTATAGTTAAAGGATTGTTGACTTTTATACAATTTTATTAAGCTCACATTTTCAACTTTCTAATTTTTAAAAATAATCTTTTCATTCATTTTTATATAAACATAGGGGGATTTGTCATGCCTTGTATGCCAATTTTCGGGTGCATGGTCAGGCAACCTCTTTGCCACCTCTAAGCCATTTTTTTTAAAAGCTTGGACACCTGGGCTCTGCAAGGATCCTGGTACAGGTCATAGCTGAAGTCAAATAGACTGGAACATCTTAGTATATCTGACACATCAGCCACCAGCAGTTTCCATCCTTATTTCAATCTAGTGTTTGGAGGATCGCCGGTCAATGATGCATATATTTAGGATGGGAAAATTTTTCAAAAATTTCATTCACCGAGTTTGCAGAATTTTCCAACAAAATTAGTTTCAATTCAAATCGAATCATAGCTAATCACATTAAAAAACTGTTATTTCCTGGCTTCAGAGAGTTGTAGAAAGTTATGGGAAGAATGCCACAGGAACACGGGAAACACAGAGGCACCTGGAAACGCACAAGAAACACGGAGGTATCTGGAAACGCACAGGAAACACAGAGGGCTTTCTCTTCACTGGAAGAACTTGAAGATAAGGCAGGGGATGCTGGGAGCCACCGAATTATATAGCAGAGCCAGGAATGCCAGCACCAATTAGGAGGACATTGGCCCTTTAAATTCTTGGAGAGTCACCCTAGCAGCGAGAGCGCGTGGCCTAGGTGGAGGAGGTGTGCGGCCTGGACGAACCACAGCCTGGAGCCTGGAGAGGGGCAGCACATATCGGAGCACAGGTGTACCTGTGATCTGCAACAAGTATCGCGGGGGCACCCATGACAAAGGGCCGGGCCAGGGCTGCGCAACAGAGAGGAACACTGGTGCGCCCATGATCAGAGACATGGATTGTGGGGTCACCCATGACAATATGCGTAAGGAGCATGATTTGGTCTTCAAACAATGCTGTGTTTTAGTATGACACGCATATGACACGCACATGACAGCCGCCACTTTTAAAATCGCTTCACTCTTCAATTCCATGGGCACTTACAGGGGCCAACTTGACCAAATAAGTGAAGCGGGAATGCAGCCTGACAAGGTAACGTCTATGCCAACTCAAAAGGACTGAGCTGAGGGCAGAGATCCCACTATACGATCAAAGAGTGCACTCTTTTTACACTGACATCAGATGATTCCATAGATTACAATAGAACCTGTTCTGTTAAACCCTGATACATCTAGAAATCCCCCAAAAGAGTGGAGAGGGTGTCGGCAGTAATACTGCATTGACGTCACTGATCATTTTGCCCTTCGTTTCATCCGTTAGTGTCCGCTTTCAATCGTTCAATAATCCATCAGTATTGCTAAAGCCAAAAACAAACAGGAGTTGACAGAGATGACCAGGATAGAAATTGAGATATTTGCATGTCCTGTGTTCTGTATCCACTCCTGCTTTTGGCTATCAATCCAGAATGACAGATGAAATGAAGCAGGATGAGTAGGTTGCAGAGTGGCACTATGACAAATTATGAAGGCAGCAGTAACATGGTAGGCCACAGTGTGGCACAATGACAGTGTGGAGGTTGCGGCAGCAGCAGGAGGTCAGAGAGTGGCACAACAACAATGTGTGTAGGTGGGCGGCAGCAGTAGCAGCAGGAGGCCAGAGAGTGGCACAATGACAAATTCTGGTGGTGGCAGCAATATGGTAGGCCATAAAGTGGCATAATGACAGAGTGTGGGGGTGGCAGCAGCAGCAGCAGCAAGAGGAGTTCAGAAAGTGGCACAATGACAGAGTGTGGAGGTGGGTGACAATTCCAGTACCTGGTAAAGATTGAAACTGGCAGCAGATTTGTGGCATCTAGTAGGTGGAAGCCATAGCCGTATCAGAATAGTGGCTGAGGAAAGTAGTTAGAATCCAGACTCATTTCTCAACGTTTGGGGGAGGCATCATGGCTGATCTAATCTGATGCATAAGGCATTGGTTTGTTCAAATCCTGGCCAATCCATGCCTGATTCATCTTGACAAAGGTCAGTCTCTCCACATTACGGGTGGACAAGCCAGTTCTCCTTGGGGAAACGATGGGCCTCGCCACACTGAACACCCGCTCTGATGCAACACTACTGGCCGGGCAGGATCAGGAATATAGAACCCCAAAAACTGACACCCTCGACTTCCAGAAAAAATCACTCCAGCAACTGTGGATTTGAAACAGAGTTATTGATATCTACCGTATATATACTCGAGTATAAGCCGACCTGAGTATAAGCCGAGACCCCTAATTTTACCACCAAAAACTGGGAAAACCTATTTACTCGAGTATAAGCTGAGGGTGGGAAATGCATTGGTCACAGACCCCTCCAGTATATAGCCCGGCAGCCCCCTATAGTATACAGCTTGCCCCTGTAGTATACAGCCTGCCAAGTCTGTCCCCCAGTAGTATACAGCCAGCCCAGCTTGCCCCCAGTAGTATACAGCCAGCCCAGCCTGCCCCCAGTAGTATACAGCCTGCCCCCAGTAGTATACAGCCACCCCAGCCTGTCCCCAGTAGTATACAGCTTGCCCCAGTAGTATACAGCCACCCCAGCCTGCCCCCAGTAGTATACAGCCACCCCAGCCTTCCCCAGTAGTATACAGCCACTCCAGCTTGCCCCCGTAGTATACAGCCACCCCAGCCTGCCCCCAGTAGTATACAGCCTGCCCCCAGTAGTATACAGCCAGCCCAGCCTGCCCCCAGTAGTATACAGCCTGCCCCCAGTAGTATACAGCCTGCCCCCAGAAGTATAGAGCAACCGCAGCCTGCCCCCAGTATAATACAGCCACCTCAGCCTGCCCCCAGTAGTATACAGCCGGCCCAGCATTAAAAAAAAAAAAACTTATATACTCACCCTCCGGTGGCCCCGATGCGCAGCGCTGCTCCCCCGATGTCAGCACGGCTCCTCTTCTGGCTTCCGCGCCTATCTTCTTTCTTCTGTAACATCCTGCAGGGCACCGCCATTGTTCTCTCCTGTCCGGCAGGCGCATAGTATGATGGGAGAAAAACATGCTGGCGCTCTGCAGGATGTTACAGAAGAAAGAAGACAGGCTCGGAAGCTAGAAGAGGAGCCGCGCTGACATCGGGGGAGCAGCACTGTGGATCGGGGCCACCGGAGGGTGAGTATATAAGTTTATTATTTTTTAAGTGCATTGACATTTGTATTGACTCGTTTATACACGAGTTTATACGGTACTTTAGAAACAAAAAAGAATTGAAATTTTGGGAATACAGAACCCCAAAAACTTACACCCTGGACTTTGAGAAAAAAATCACTCCACCAACTATGTGGATTTGACACAGATTTCTTGATATCAACTTTAACAACAAAAAAGAATTTCAACTTGGGGTATACAGATCCCTCAAAATTGACACCCTGGACTATTGAGTACAAGCAGCTAGACGCTAGAGACAGCACATGCAGTGTGAAATTACAGGATTGCAAATGGCAGTTTTTATAGGGCTGTGACATCACATAAGCCTGCCGTTTGCTGATTGGCTTACATGTCTGCACATGTGATCGAGGGTGTTCCTTCCTTCTTCACAGTGTTCTCTGCCCCATGTAACACGTTGTGCTCACGCCCATTTTGCCAGCAAAGGGGGAAAAAAAATTGTTCCCACAAATCAATTCAGGCAGAAGCGAAGTTTTCCTGAAATTCTAAACAAATTCCACTGTGTTGGAATCAATTCGCCCATCTCTACATGCCAATCTTGGAGCAACTGAGCAACGCTCATGCCTTTCATGTGCATACTTTCTGATTAAGATTAGTAACACTAAAGAGTTTAAGGCTGAAGACACTAAATCTTTCTGTATTACCTCAGTAAGTGAATAGCTTTGGTGGCCATGGGTTCCAGGCAGCTACCAGAAATGCCCATATCATCATCTACTTTTTTCTGAGACTGCCAAAGATGCCTTATATGAATGAGAGCCATCAGAATTGCTTAGAAAACCCTTTTGAAGTCTACAGGATATAAGGAAACATATTTTATAATGTAAAGACCATATGATGTGAAGGGTGCTACATACAGAGATGGAAACTTATTTGTGTGTATAGTCTTGATGCTGCCTCAAATGGGCCTTATAATTTTCCCAACATTTATTATTAAAGCTAAAATGCAATGGGGCAGAAACACAATCTTGGTTTAGTAGAAAGTCAAGTCCTAGAGTTGCAGCTAGTGACTCTTGTGAATCTGAAATAGCTCTTTGATAACTAACTGATTCTAAGTTTTAGGTTAATTTATGAAAGGAAAATCTCTGCAAGTAATAAAGTAAATAAGTAATATAGTAAGTAATGTATTAAGCACCTTCATCAATTCTACATCAAATAAATAGCATAATACCATAGAATATTGTATCCAATATTATGCATTGTTCTATGAAATGGTTCTGGCTTTTTTGAAGGAGAGAAGGGAACATGTACTTCAGAAATTCATTTGTATATGCCACCCTCCCACTGAGGATTTTTCAATTACATATATCTAATTATGGCTGTCAGTTGATGAATTGGGGAAAAGAAGACATTTTTGTCCCTTTTTCTCCCTTGCTTTTTTGTCTGTTGGATGATTACAGCACACTTATACAACTAATTGCCTTTCTGCTTGTTAGTAATACAATTATGCAGGCTGGTCTTCTTGTGTGAACAGCCATCTGTAGGAAGTGAAGAAATTGTGGCAATATAAAGATATCCATAATTGAATTAATATTATTCAGAAGCAGGAAGTTGTGATGAAGAATTGAATTCGGACATTTTGGAGATGTCATTTATTGTAAATATACTATGAATATCATTCTAATACATTGCTATAATCTGCTCCTTATATGTGAATTGATAAAAATATTACTATTATTCATTTATAGAGCATTATTAATGCCATGGTGCTGTACACACCATTGGGGATTCACATACATTACATTAAGACAATAACAAATACAAGACTACAGTGATCAGGAAACAAGTGGAACTATAAATTAAACCTGAAGTGAAAAAGCATATCTGATTACTAATCACTTATGTAATGTTATTACAATGTAGACTAATAAAATAATATATGGCACACAAGTACAGAATATGTTGAAAAGTATATCATTTGGAAATCTATTAGCTTTTATAATTGATATGTAGGCAGGTCAAACTGTTTCCATAGTTTTGGAACTGTTTGGAAATCTGCAGCATATAAGATTTCTGCTGTGTGTATTCAGCAGTTATCTCAGTAAGAGAGGAGGTGGCATTCAGATGTTACAGCTGCCCCTGGAACTTCCTTTGGTTACTACCACATGTTGCTTCATTTTCTTCTTTCTATATCTGATATGCTCTCCAGTTAGTATTATACAACATCAGCACAGAAAGCAACCGGTAACATACAATTTCCCTTACATCAGCATTATTCCTACACTTATTCCAAATGGATCCACGATCTGTTGTTTGCAACCCATTGGTCTTGGGTGTGAGGTCCATGCACATGACAGCAAAAAGACTGTCCACATGTATCATAGTTCATACCTGTGTCACACTATATCAGGTTAAGTAAAAACATGTCCAACCTATCATCCAGAGGAAGGCAAAAAAAAGCCCCATAAGGATCATGTAAATTGCCCCATAGTATGAAAGTATGAAAAATTAATATATGACAAATGGAATAAAATCCCTGGATTAATGTCCTAGTTCTAATAATCTATTTCCTATTATATGTATACTTTCAAAAAAGTATTAGTGGCATATTCTACTATGTAACCCCTTTACTAATACAAAAACCATCTTCTTCCCGATAAATGTACAGTAAGTGCTTGGCTTGCGACACAATTTTGAAGTTAAATTCCGCGGTTTGTCTGAATCCGTTGGATCGCCCTACGGCTCGACGATTCCTATCGAATGAAAGCCAGCCCGATTGCGCCAAAATTCGATCACGTGTGCCAAAAACCTCTTTTAAATCCCTGTCCCTTCAGCGCAAAATGGAAATCGTTGGGATGTCCAATGAAAGTGTTGTAGTAAATGAGCCCCATTATGTTCCCCTATTCTCAGCATTCTCATTTTATTTACTAATCTTTTATATAGTTTAAATAGTAATTATTTTGTATTTATAATGGTGGTCATTTTACCTAGGGATGAGACTCCCACATATCATGAGAAACGGGGGTCCGGTGGGGTGCAAAGTACCCCTTGACACTCCCTGAGATGAGCGGAGCCCCATTAATCTCTATGAAGCTGACGGAGATTGCCAAGCACTGTACTCTGCAATTCCCGTCAGCTCAATGGAGATGAAATGGGCAGCCCTGACATGCACGTCTTGTTGCTCCACTCATCTCGGTGGTACTATGATGGGTGTGACTGGGGTACATTGGACCGTTGTTCTAGTGATCTGTGGGGTCTTATCATTGAGACCCTCTCCCTCAAGATTGGAAAGTTAGGCCCTATCCTATGGATAGGACCTAACTTGTTTTGTGGGAAAACCCCTTCAAAATAATGTCATACAAAAGCTAACTTATAATGGTTTAGACATGTTCATCTACTGCTTATCGTCATTCCAGTACCAGTATCTACCTGTAAGATTAGGCCTACATGTAGACATTTTACCACCATCTCAAAAAATCAAGGATTTCTATGGAATGACCCTACAGATTGAGAAATATCTTCAAAACTGCTGTAGTTGAGAATTTATGGAGTGATAATCTCTACAGGTAGTTGCTAGTACCTAGCTGAATATAAATAAACAGCTAGATATCTATTTTATTAGGCCCATGCTGGAATTTCAGACCTACTTTTTTCCATAGAATTTTATCCATAGAATTAAAAAAAAATCTCTTAGACAGCAGTTTTATAACTAGGAATGAAATTGCTACAGCAAAATCTAAGAAACTCAGTTGACTTTAGCAATTTTAAAGAGTTATAGCTTATCCACTGAATGCATTTCCACATCAATGTCACAGTGGGGATCACTTACTAAGGACCCGAGTCGCGTTTTTCCGATGTGTTTCCCGAATATTACCATTTTTCCCTGAATTGCCCCGGATTGTGGCGCATCGGCGCCGGCATGCACGCGACGGAAATCTGGGGGCATGGCCGTTGGAAAACCGACGGATTCGGAAAAAACGCATTTTTAAAAAAATGTGCACTTACCTGCATGCGGCCTATCTTTGTGAACTCCGGCAGACCTCGGGGGACTTCAGCGCAGCGGCAACACCTCGGGCGCACTACCTTAGTGAATCGCCGGAAGACACGAATCAGCATCGGATCGCGAACGTAAGTCTGCCCCAGTGTCTTTGTAGGGGGATCTCTGAAATTTCTGGGCTGCAACAGCCAAAGGAGCTGAGCAGTCTGTGTCTGGTAGCAATCCTTACAGTTTGTGTGCTCCTCACTTCAGAGCTCTAGCTGGAGTTTGGAGGCTGAATGGGTAACTACTATGCCCAATCTCCCTAAATTCAAGACACAAAATTCCAAATATAACCACTAAGCACCAGAAAAAGTATTTGGAGTTCACACATGTATTTAAGTGTTTTTGCCAGTTTTGTGTCATGGTTGCGCTTTGTCCGACACTTTAGAAAACTGTGTACCTAAAGGAACGTGTTGGTGTGTGTTCCTAGTTTGCACCACAATTACTGAGCTTCGCCACAATTATGTCGCAACAGCATGAAGCAAAGTGCACCAAAAAAAGGTGCAACTATGTAGACATTCTGAAAACAGACCAGATGCACAACTATTGGATTATCTGGCGTAAAGTGCACTTTAGTGAGACAAACTGCCATTTGCACCATTTTAATATATTTGGGCTATTGTGTTATTTTGTGAAAATCAGAGACCTACAGCAATTTTCACAGAGTCCAAGCCAATGATATAATGTTTCTTAAATGCCATGTACACAGTTGTGCAGGATAAAAATAACCACATACAGGTTCATGTAGTAAAATAAGATGCATTTATGTTTATGCAGTAGGCTCCTCTTGTCATGCATTGAAGTCTTTATTTACATATTCTACAGCTCTTTACAGGTCATGGGATGCACATGAATACAGAAGAGGACAATACCGAGCAATAAGATGGTCAGAAGCAATAACAATGAAGGCCTTCCTTGGACAAACTTACAATATATAATAGGAAAGAGGTATAAGAGCTTGTATAATGGTACAGCTATTCTTTATTCTTCAGGACTGCCTGAAAATTTGTTTTTAGGACTTGTTTGAAATTTGGAAGTTGATTATTAGTTTGATATTCCAGGGAGGGGCAATCTAAAGTATTGGTGCTGTTCGGGAGAAGTCCTGTAGACTAGTTTGGGAGGTGCAATTAAAGACCAGAAAAACCTTAGATTCATACAAAAGTCACCTTCCACTATCCGCTGTGTTATGCTGCTCTAAAATGACATAAGATTATGGATTTGATCTACTGACCTTGCTAGAAATAATAGTGGGGACTGAGCAGTGAGTATATTGTTAGACATGATTGTGGGAGTGATTGAGCTGTGTCACACTGAAATAGACTGCTATAAGATGTTAGGGGAGGAGGTATGGTTACAAGGGGGGGTAGTTGTGATTGAGGTTTATACTTGAGTAGAGAGAGTGTTGTATGGATGAATTAGACTAGTGAGGATGCTGAGTTGTGTATTACCATCCATGCACACTGCCTGGCACAAAGGGTAGGCCATTTTTAGAATGATTTGAGTATCTTAATAAGTATAAGTCAGTACCTGTCCAGCAACTGCGCAACCACAACCAGGCTTGGCGCTAGCTGTCAGACTAGGTAGGTGGTGGCGAACTCACCCTGCGACATGCCTGCGGGCTAAGTCCCTGCCTAAAGCAGATAAACCGCCATGGTAAGGGTGAACCCACTATAAGGAAGCTAACTGATGGTCCCTGAGTGACCCTACAAAGTGACAGGTAAACCTACTTCGTCTGGGAGCTGCTGGATGGTGGAGCGGACAGGTAACCGGGATACTGATATAGGTCAGTGTTCATACTGGTAACAGAAACTGACAGACACTAGGAGATAAACTATACTGAGGGACAAACAACAGATGCAGACAGACAAACAGAGTCAAACAAACCGGGTCAAAACCAAGATGGTGGCAAAGGTACAGATTCACAAATAAAATGGTCAGAAGGCAAATCAGAAGTCAATACACAGAATAGCAAGAAACGCAAGAGCACTAGATACACAGATAGACTGCAATAACCAGCACCAAATTAAGGGCTGGGCAGAATATAAAGCCAAAATGGACGCTACCTCCAGCACTGACTGGCTCAGCCATCCATCACTCAAACCGCAGCTGCAAGCAAACAATTACAAAGACGCGCCCAGCTTTCCCAGGATCAGAAATGGAGCTGTCAATCACAGGCAGCACTGGGTGTGGTTTTCTAGCAAGAAGCCTGAAACCTGATCCATTCAGTACAATTCGCGAGTCCTGACAGTATAATAGGCAGTTAAGTAAGTAAAAAGGTTGGAAAAGGTGGACATAGCTTTTAAGAGAAAGAAATTACTCCTAAAACATGTCTAGTGATGAAGTGTTCCAACAATATATAGTGCAGGTTAATCAGGATCCACATGTCACTTATATTACACATAGATCATTTAAAAGATGCCACTCACAATCACACAGCTCACACTTTTTAGTCATGCCTGCTGCCAAGATCATTTCATTATTGCATGGTTGCCTGCCAGTTTAGTTTCTTTTAGACAGGTAACAAGTTTTTGCATTTTTTTGTGATCTCCAGCTTAACTCCTTAAGGACGCAGGTTTTTTTCGCTCATTTCACGCTCTCCATCTTCAAAAATCCATAACTTTTTCATTTTTCCATGTACAGATCTATGTGAGGGCTTATTTTGTGCATAACAAATTTTACTTTCCTGTGATGTTATTTATTATTCCCTGCCATGTAGTGGGAATCCAGAAAAAAATTCCAAATGTGAAAAATTGAAAAGAAAAAGTGTTCGTCATATTCTTGTGGGCTCAGTTTTTACGACTTTCCCTCTGCGCTCCAAATAACACCTCTACTTTATTCTTTGGTTCGGTACGATCGAGGTGATACCAAATTTATACAGGTTTCATTGCGTTTTAATACATTTTCAAAAATTAAACAAATGTGTACAGAAAAGCCATCTTCTGACGCTAATAACTTTTTTTTGTCATTTTTTGCGAAATGAGATGACGTTTTCATTGCTACCATTTTGTGGACTGTGCAACATTTTGATCATTTTTAATTACATTTTTTATGTCATGTAAAAAGGTGTAAAAGTCGCATTTCGGATATTTGGGCGCCACTTCCGTCTCAGAGGTCACCGTCGGCTGTAACTGTTTTTATATTTTGATAGATTGGGCATTTACTTACCCGGTCCAGTTGTGATCCCACGGCGCGTTCTCCGACAAGGATTTGGGTTCTGCCGTGATTCACCAGGGTCGTGCGCCCGATATCCAGTAGGTGTCGCTGCTGCACCAAGGTCCGCAGGAGTTCACCTGCTTCTTCCCGGTGCATGTAAGTGCTTGATCTTGCGACACTTTTGGTTTTTTAAATTCCTCGGTTTTTCCGAATCCGTCAGGTTGTTTGAGGGCCACGGCCCCCAATTTCTGTCCCGTAAATCGCCTGCGCAATTGGGCCGAAATCCTATCGTGAGCACCAAAATCCCGGCGAAATTCGTCGCAATATGGAAAAAATTCGGGAAACCCGACGAAAGTGCGGCCGCGGAGCCCTTCGTAAATGAGCCCCAATGTGTCTGTGATTTTTACTGTTTATTATGTTTTATATCATTATATCATTAATTTCTTAGACCATCTAGGGTACATTTACCCTAGATGGTCAGATCGTTCCTACCATATACTGCAATACAACTGTATCACAGTATATGGCATTTCTGCACACTACACATTACAATGAGCCACTGGCGCGCCGCCCTGCTGCCCCGTCAAAACAAAAATGCACACAACATTAAAGTTTTGTCCCATAATTTGCAGTTAGCTTGTTTGATAAGACGGGTAATGTTATTGTTCTTGCGTACGTGTCATAAACAGAGACTTCCTAAAAGAGCGCCACCAGGTTTTTTTTGTATAATCTGAAAGGAAAGTTCGATTTTCCCGATAAGGTGAGATTATAGGGTTAGTCAAAGATCCATTTGGTTCCCACAAATAGCCATTTTCCGTTAACCTTGTAAGTGTATCTTTATTGTGTTTAAAGGATGTTCTGTTATCGAAGTCAACACCAACGATTTTGTAAAGTTTTTTCTTTTTTTTTAAAAATAACTATAGTTAAGGGTTGTTACTTTTTAAAACATTTTATAATTAACTCCAATTTCAACGTTCTATTTTTAAAATAATTCTTTTCATCTCCTTTTATAATAACATAGGGGATTTGTCCTGCCGTGTATGCCAATTTTCGGGTGCATGGTCGGCACCTCTTTGCCAGCCCCCCCTACTAAGCCATTTTTTTAAAAACGCTTGGACACCTGGCGCGCGCAAAGATCCTGGTAAGGTCATAGCTTGAATCAATAGATTTGAACATCTTAGTATTCTAGACACACAGCCAGACAATCATTTCCATCCTTATCATCCAACTATGTGTTTTGAAGATCGCTGGCATAGCATATATTTCGGAGCGAGAAGTTTTCAACAGAAGTTTCATTCACCGTAGGTTGCTGGATTTTCCAACAAATTAGTTTCAATTCAATTCGATCAGAGCTAATCACCTTAAAAAATATTCCTGGCTTCAAGAGTTGTAAAAGTTATGAAGAATGCCCAGGAAACCGGGAACACAAGCCATGACCTGGAAAGCGCACAAGACACACGGAGTGTACCATCTGGAAACGCCAGGAAACCAGAGGGCTTTGCTCTTCACTGGAATAACTTGAAGATAGGCAGGGGATGCTGGGAGCCACCGAATTCATATCGCAGAGCCGAGATCCAGCACCACCAATTAGGAGGACATTGCCCTTTAATTCTTGGAAGTCACCCTAGCACAGGCGCGGGGCCTAGGTGGAGGCAGGTGTGGGCCCTGGACGACCACACCAGCCTGGACCTGGAGAGGGGCAGCACATAATCTGAGCCAGTGTACCTGTAGCTCGCAACAAGATCGCGGGGCACCCATGCAATGGGCGGGCCCAGGGCTCGCAACGAGAGGAACACTGGTTGCGCCATGATCTAAGAACATGTATTGTGGGGTCCCCATGTACAATATGTCGTAAGACATGATTTGGGGGGGGGATCTTCAAACAATTCTGTTTTTAGTATGACGCATATGACAACAGCCACATGACGCCGCCACTTTTAAAATCACGCTATCACTTCACTCGTCACATTCCATGGGCACTTACAGGGCCAACTTGACCAAATAGTGAGCGGGAATGCCGCCTGACAAGGTAACGTCTCATCCAACTCAAAGACGAGCTGAGTGTCAGAGATCCCACTATATAAAATCAAAGAGTGCACTCTTTTTCAACCCGGCATCAGATGATTCCATAAGATTACATAGAACCGTTCTGTTCAAACCTGTACATCTAGAAACTCCCCCCCAAAGAGTGGAGAGGAGGTTTCGGTCAGTAAGAATGCATTGACGTCTACTGATCATTTTGCCCTTCGTTTCATCCGTAGTGTCCGCTTTCAATCGTTCAATAATCCATCGATTAGCTAAAGCCAAAACAAACAGGATTGACAAGATGACCGAGATAGAACTTGAATATTTGCCATGTCCTGTGTTCTGTAGTCCACTCCTGCTTTTGGCTAATCAATCCAGGAATGACAGATGAAATGAAGCAGGATGAGTAGTTGCAGAGCGGCACTATGACAAATTATGAAGGCAGCAGTAACATTGTAGGCCACAGTGTGGCACAATGAACAGTGTGGAGGTTGCGGCAGCAGCAGAGGTCAAGAGTGGCACAACAACAATGTGTGTATTGGGGGCGGCAGCAGTAGCAGCAGGAGGCCAGATAGTGGCACAATGACAAATTCTGGTGGTGCGCATTGTGTAGGAAGGCCATAAAGTGCGTAGTGACAGAGTGTGGGGTGGCAGAGGCAAGCAGCAAAGAGAAGTCAAAAGGTGGCCACAATGACAGAGTGTGGAGGTGGGTGGACATTCCCAGTTCCTTGGTAAAGATGAACTGTGCATGCAGATTTGTGGCATCTAGTAGGTGGATAGCCCATGCCGTCATAAGATGTGCTGAGGACAGTAGTTGAATCCAGACTCTTCTCAACTTTGGGGAGGCATCATGGCTATCGAGTCTGATGCTAAGGCATTGGTTTGTTCAAATCCTGGCCAATCCATGCCTGATTCATCTTGACAAAGGTCAGCCTTCTCCACATTAACTGGTGGCAACCATTTCTCCTTGGGGACAACGATGGGTCCCACCACACTGACACCCGCTCTGAATGCCAAAACACTATTGGCCGGGCACAGGATCAGGAATATAGAACCCCAAAAACTGACAATACCTCGACTTCCAGACAAATCACTCCAGCAACTGTGGATGAAACGAGTATTGATATCTACGTATATACTATATCTACTCGAGTATAAGCCGACTAGTATAAGCCGAACCCCTAATTTTTTACCACCAAAAACTGGGAAAACCATTTACTCGATATAGCGAGGTGGGAAATGCATTGGTCCACAGACCCCTCCAGTATAATAGCCCGGGCAGCCCCCTATAGTATACAGCTTGCCCCCTGTATATACAGCCCTGCCAAGTCTGTCCCCCAGTAGTATACAGCCAGCCCACTTGCCCCCAGTAGTATACAGCCAGCCCCCCCCAAGTTCAGCCTGCCCCCCAGTAGTAAACACCACCCCAGCCGTCCCCAGTAGTATACAGCGTTGCCCCAAGTAGTTACAGCCACCCCAGCATCCCCCCGTACGTATACAAAGCACCACACCTTCCCCAGTAGTACAGCCCTCCACTTCCCCCAGTATACAAGCCACCCCACCCTGGCCCCCAGTAGTATACAGCCAACCCCAGCCTGCCCCCAGTGTATACAGCCACCCCAGCCTTCCCCGTATTATATCAAGCCACTCCAAGCCACTCCAGCTTGCCCCCGTATATACAGCCACCCCAGCCTGCCCCAGTATAATACGCCTGCCCCCAGTAGTATACAGCCATCCCAGACTGCCCCCAGTGGTATACAGCACCCTAGTCCTGTGCCCCCAGTAGTATCACCCTCCCCCAGTAGTATACAGCCTGCCCCCAAAGTTATAGAGCACCGCAGCCTGCCCCCATATAATACAGCCACCTCAGAGCCTGCCCCCAGTAGTAGTATCAGCCTGCCGCCACAGATTAAAAAAAAAAAAACTATATACTACCCTTCCGTGCCCCGTGCGCAGCGCTGCTCCCCCGAGTTCAGCACGGCTCCTCTCGGGCTTCCTCTTTCCCTTCCGCGCCTATCTTCTTCTCTGTAACATCCGCAGGGCAACCGCCTTGTTCTCCTCCTTCGCAGCCATATGTATGATGGGAGAAAAACATGGCTGGGCGCCGCAGGATTGTTACAGAAAAAGAGACAGCTCGGAAGCTAAAGAGAGCGCGCTGACATCGGGGAGCACCACTGTGGATCGGGCCACCGAGGGTGAGTATATAATTTATATTTTAAGTGCATTGACATTTGTATTGCTCGTTTATAACGAGTTATCACGGAACTTTAAAACAAAAAAGAATTGATTTTTGGGAATCCAGAACCCCAAAAACTTACAACCCTGGACTTTGAAAAAAAAATCACTCCCCCCTATGTGGATTTGAACCACAGATTTCTTGTATCAACTTTAACAACAAAAAGAATTTCCTTGGGGTATACAGATATCCCTCAAATGACACACCTGGACTATTGAGGTACAAACGCAGCTAGACGCCTGAGAGACGCACATGCAGTGTGAAATTACAGGATTGCAAATGGCAGTTTTTATAGGGCTGTGACATCACATAAGCCTGCCGTTGCTGATTGGCTTACATGTCTGGCACATGTGACGGGGGTGTTCCTTCCTTCTTCACAAGTGTTCTCTGCTGCCCCATGTAACACGTTGTGCTCACGCCATTTTTGCCAGCAAAGGGGAAAAAAATTGTCCCACACAATCAGATTCAGCAGAAGCGCAAGTTTTTCCTGAAATTCTAACAAATTCCACTGGTGTTGGAATCATTCGCCCATCTCTCATGCCAATTCTGAGCAACTGAGCAACGCTCATGGCCTGTCATGTGCATACTTTCTATTAAGATAGTAACACTAAAGAGTTTAAGGCTGAAGACACTAAATCTTTCTGTATTACCTCAGTAAGTGAATAGCTTTGGTGGCCTGGGTTTCCAGGCAGCTACCAGAAATGCCCATACATCTACATCTACTTTTTTTCGAACGGCCAAGATAGCCTTATATGATGAGAGCCCTCAAATTGCTTAGAAAACCCTTTTGAAGTCTACGATATAAGAAACATATTTTATAAATTAAAGACCATATGATGTGAGGGGTGTACATACGAGATGAAACTTATTTGTGTGTGATGTCTTGATGCGCCTCAAATGGGCCTATAATTTTCCCAACTTTATTATTAAAGCTAAAATTGCAATGGGGCAGCAGTATACACATCTGTTTGTTAGTAGAAAGCTAAGTCCTAGAGTTGCAGGCTAGTGACTCTTGTGATCTGAAATAGCTCTTTGATAACTAACTGATTCTAATTTTAGGTTAATTTATGAAAGGAAAATCTCTGCAAGTAATCAGTAAATAAGTAATATAGAAGTAATGTATTAAGCACCTTCATAATTCTAATCAAATAAATAGCATAACCATAAGATATTGTACTCCATATTATGCATTGTGTTCTATGAACATGGTTCTGGCTCTTTTTTGAAAGAAGAGGGAACATGTACTTCAAAATTCATTTGTATATGCCACCCTCCACTGAGGAATTTTTCAAATTACTATATCTAATTATGGCTGTCATTGAGAATTGGGGAAAAGAACATTTTTTGTCCCTTTTTCTCCCTTGCTTTTTTTGTCTGTTGGATGATTACACACGCACCTTATACAACTAATGCCTTTCTGCTTGTTAGTAATACAATTATGCAGGCTGGTCTTCTTGTGTGAACACGCATCTGTGAGAAGTGAAAAATTGTGGCAATATAAAGATATCCTAATTGAATTATATTATTCAGAAGCAGGAAGTTTGATGAGAATTGAACTTCGGACTATTTGGAGATGTCCTTTATTGTAAATATACTATAGATCATTCTACTACATTGCGATCAATCTGCTCCTTATATGTGAATTGATAAAATATACTATTATTCATTTATAGAGCATTATTAATGCCATTGTGCGTACACACCATTGGGGATTCACATACCTACATTAAACATAACAAATACAAGACTACAGTGATCAGGAAACAAGTTGATACTAATATAGATTAACCGAAGTGAAAAGCATATCTGATACTAATCACTTATGTATGTTATTACAATGTAGTAATAAAATAAAATATATTGCACACAAGTACAGAATTGTTGAAAAGTAATATCATTGGAATCTATTATTTTCATAATGGATATGTAGGCAGTCAAACTGTTTCCATATTTGGAACTGTTTGGAATCTGGCAGCATATAAACTTTCTGCTGTGTGTATTCAAGCAGTTATGCTCAGTAAGAGAGGAGGTGGCATTCAGATGTTACAGCTGCCCCTGGAACTTCCTTGGTTACATACCACATGTTGCTTCATCTTCTTCTTCTTCTATATCTGATATGCTCTCCAGTTAGTATTTAAACATCAGCAGACAGCACGTAAATACAATTTCCCTTACATCAGCATTATTTCCTACACTTTTCCAATGGATCCACGATCTGTTGTTTGCAACCCTTGGTCTTGGGTGTGGAGGTCCATGCACATGACAGCAAAGACTGTCCACATGTATCATAGTTCATACTCTGTGTCACACTATATCAGGTTAAGTAAAACATGTCCAACCTATCATCCAAGGAAGCAAAAAAACCCCATAAGGATCATGTAATTGCCCCATAGTATGAAAGTTGAAATTAATTATATGACAAAATGGAATAAATCCTGGATTAATGTCCTAGTTCTAATACTATTCCTATTATATGTTACTTTCAAAAAAGTATTAGTGGCAATTTCTACTATTAACCCCTTTACTATACAAAACCATCTTCCTCCCCGAAATGTACTAAGTGCTTGGCTTGCGACAACAATTTGAAGTTAAATTCGCGTTTTGTTCTGAATCCGTTGGATCGCCCTACGGCTCGACATTCTATCGAATGAAAGCCAGCCGAGTGCGCCAAATTCCGATCACGTTGTGCCAAAAACCTCTTTTAAATCCCTGTCCCTTCAGCGCAAATGGAAATCGGCGTTGGGATGTCCAGAGGTGTGTGTGTAAATGAGCCCCATTATGTTCCCCTATTCTCAGCATTCTCATTTTATTTACTAATTTTTATATAGTTTAAATAGTAATTATTTTGTATTTATAGTGGTGTCATTTTAACCTAGGATATGACTCCACAGATCATGAGAAAACGGGGTCCGGTGGGTGTCAAATGTACCCCTTGACACTCCTAGAATGAGTCGGACCCCATTAATCTTATGAAGCTGACGGAGATTGCAGCACTGTACTCTGCATCCCGTCAGCTCAATGGAGATGAAATGGCAGCCCTGACCACGTCTTGTTGCTCTACTCTCTCGGTGGTACTATATGGGTTGACTGGGGTACATTGGACCTTGTTCTAGTGATCTGTGGGGCCTTATCATTGCACCCTCTCCCTCAGATTGGAAGTTAGGCCTATCCTATGGATAGGACTTACTGTTTTTTGTGGGAAACCCCTTCAAAATAATGTCACGTCAAAACTAACTTATAATGGTTTAGACATGTTCATCTACTGCTTATCTTCATTCCAGTACCAGTATCTACCTGTAAGATTGGCCACATGTAGACATTTTAACCACCATCTCAAAAAATCAAGGATTCTCATGGAATACCCCTACAGATTGAGAAATATCTTCAAAAACTGCTGTAGTTAGAATTATGGAGTGATAATCTCTACGGTAGTTGTCAGTACCTATAGCTGAATATAAATAAACAGCTAGATATCTATTTTATTAGGCCCATGCTGGAATTTCAGACCTACTTTTTTCCATAAATTTTATCCATGGAATTAAAAAAATTATCTCTTAGACGCAGTTTTATAACTAGAATGAATTGCTACAGCAAAATCTAAGAAACTCAGTTGACTTTAGCAATTTAAGAGTTATAGCTTATCCACTGAATGCATTTCCACATCAATGTCACAGTGGGGATCACTTACTAAATACCCGGTCCGTTTTTCCGAGTGTTTCCCCGAATATTACCATTTTCTCCTGAATTGCCCGGTTTGGCGCACGCGATGCAGATTGGGGCATGGCGCCTGGCTGCACGCGACGGCGGATTCGAAAAAGGCATTTAAAAACAAATGTGCTCTTGACACACTACCTGCTCGCGCCTATCTTGTGTGAACTCCGGCAGACCTCGGGAGACTTCAGCGCAGCGCAACACCTCGGGGCACTACCTTAGTGAATCCCGGAAGACCACGATCACCTCGGAGAACCGGCGCATGATCGCGAATGCGTAGTAGTCTGCCCCAGTGTCTTGTAGGGGGATCTCTGAAAATTTCTCTGGCTGCAACAGCCAAAGGAGCGAGCAGTCTGTGTCTGGTCGCAATCCTTTACGTTGGTGTGCTCCTCACTTCAGAGCTCTAGAGCTGGAGTTGGAGCTGAATGGGTACTACATGCCCAATCTCCCTAATTCAAGACCCAAAATTCCAAATATAACCACTAAGCACCAGAAAAGTATGGAGTTCACACATGTATTTTAAGTGTTTTGCCACTTTGTTTCATGGTTGCGCTTTGTCCACACTTTAAAACTGTGTACTAAAGGAACGTGTTGGTGTGTGTTCCTAGTTTGCAACCACAATTACTGAGCTTCGCCACAATTATGTCGCAACAGCATGAAGCAAAGTGCACCAAAAAAAGGTGCAACTAGTAGACATTCTGAAAACAACCAGATGCACAACTATTGGATTATCTGGCGTAAAGTGCACTTTGGAGACAAACTGCCATTGCACCATTTTAATATATTTGGGCTAGTTGTGTTATTTTGTGAAAATCAGAACCTCCAGCAATTTTCACAGAGTCCAAGCCAAGGATATAATGTTTCTTAAAGCCATGTACCAGTTGTGCAGATAAAAATACACACTACAGGTTCATGTATAAAATAAAAATGCATTGCTGTTTATGCAGTAGCTCCTCTTGTCTGCATTGAAGTCTTTATTTACATATTCTACGCTCTTTACAGGTCATGGGATGCACTGAATACAAAGAGACAATACAATAGAGCAATAAGATGGTCAGAAGCAATAACAAAAGGCCTTCCTTGGACAAACTTACAATATATAATAGGAAAGAGGTATAAGAGCTTGTATAATGGTACAGCTATTCTTTTTCTTCATGACTTGCCTAAAATTTTTTTAGGACTTGTTTGAATTTGGAAGTTGATTATTAGTTTGATATTCCAGGGGGGCAATCTAAAGTATTGGTTGCTGTTCGGAGAAGTCCTGTAGACAGTTTTGGGAGGTCATTAAAACCAGAAAAACCTTAGATTCATACAAAAGTCACCTTCCACTATCGCTGTGTTTTGCTGCTCTAAAAACATAAGATTATGGATGGATCTACTGACCCTGCGAGAAATAAGAGTGGGACTGGCAGTGAGTATATTGTTGACATGATTGTGGGAGTGATTGAGCTGTGTCACACTGAAATAGACTGCATAATGTTAGGGGAGAGGGTTGGTTCAAGGGGGGTAGTTGGATTGAGGTTTATACTTGAGTAGAGGAGATGTTGTATGGATGAATTAGACTAGTGAGGATGCTGAGTTGTGTATTACCTCCATCCACTGCCGGCACAAGGGTAGCCATTTTTAGAATGATTGAGTATCTTAATAAGTAAGTCAGTACCCTGTCCAGCAACTGCGCAACCACAACCAGGCTTGGCGCTAGTGTCAGCAGGTAGGTGGTGGCAACTCACCCTGCTACATGCCTGCGGCTAGATCCCTGCCTAAAGCTAATAAACCGCCATGGTAAGGAACCCATAAGAAGCAACTGATGTTCCCTGAGTGACCCTACAAAGTGACAGGTAAACCTACTTCGTCTGGAGCTGCTGATGGTGGAGCGGACAGGTACCGGGATACTGATATAGGTCAGTGTTCATACTGGTAACAGAAACTGACAGACACTAGGAGATAAACTATCTGGGGACAACAACAGATGCGACAGACAACAGAGTCAAACAACCGGTCAAAACCAAGATGGTTGCAAAGGTACAGATTCACAATAAAATGGTCAGAAGGCAAATCAGAATTCATACACAGAATAGCAAGAAACCAAGAGCACTAGATACACAGAGACTGCAATACCAGCACCAATTAAGGGCTGGGCAGATATAAGCCAAAATGGACGCTACCCATCCAGCACTGACTGCTCAGCCATCCATCACTCAAACCGCAGCTGCAAGCAAACAATACAAAGACGCCCCAGCTTTCCCAGGATCAGAATTGAGCTGTCCAATCACCAGGCACACTGGTGTGGTTTTCTAGCAAGAAGCCTGAACCTGATCCATTCAGTACAATTCGCGAGTCCTGACAGTAAATAGGCAGTTTAAGTATAAAAGGTTGGAAAAGGTGACATAGCTTTTAAGAGAAGAAATTACTCCTAAACACATGTCTAGTGATGAGTGTCCAACAATATATAGTGCAGGTTATCAGGATCCACATGTCACTTATATTACACATAATCATTAAAAAGATGCCACTCACATCACACAGCTCACACTTTTTAGTCATGCCTGCGCCAAGATCATTTCATTATTGCATGGTTGCCTGCCAGTTTAGTTTTCTTTTAAGACCGGTCAAGTTTTTGCATTTTTTTTGTGATCTCCAGCTTAACTCCTTAAGGACGCAGTTTGTTTTTTTCGCTCATTTCACGCTCTCCATCTTCAAAAATCCACTTTTTCATTTTTCCTGTACAGATCTATGTGAGGGCTTATTTTGTGCATAACAAATTTGTACTTTCCGTGATGTTATTATTATTCCTGCCATGTAGTGGGAACCAGAAAAAAATTCCAAATGTGAAATTGAAAAGACAAGTGTTTCGCCAATTCTTTGTGGCTCAGTTTTACATTCCTCTCGCTCCAATAACACTCTCTTATCTTTGGTTCGTACGATAGTGATACAATTTATACGGTTTCATTGCGTTTAATACATTTTCAAAAATTAAAACATTGTGTACAGAAAGCCATCTTCTGACTAATAACTTTTTTGGTCATTTTTTGCGAAATGAGACGACGTTTTCATTGCTACCATTTTGGGACTGTGCAACATTTGATCATTTTTAATTACATTTTTTTATGTCATGAAGGTGTAAAGTCGCATGTTCGATATTTGGGCGCCACTTCCGTCTCAGAGGTCACCGTCGCTGTAACTGTTTTTATATTTTGATAGATTGGGCATGTTACTTACCCGGTCCAGTTGTGATCCCACGGCGCTTTCTCCTCCGACAAGGATTTGGGTTCTGCCGTGATTCCCCAGGTCGTGCGCCCGATATCCAGTAGGTGTCGCTGCTGCCCAAGTCCGCAGGAGTTTCACCTGCTTCTTCCCGTGCATGTAAGTGCTTGATCTTGCACACTTTTGTTTTTTTTTAATTCCTTCTCGGTTTTTCCGAATCCGTCAGGTTGTTTGAGGGCCACTGGCCCCCATTTCTGTCCCGTAAATCGCCTGCGCGATTGGGCCAAATCCTATCGTGGGCACCAAATCCTGGCGAAATTCTTCGCAAATGGAAAAATCTGGAAACCCGACGAAAGTTGGCCGCGGACCCTTCGTAAATGAGCCCACCATTGTCTGTGATTTTTACTGTTTATTATGTTTTATCATTATACATTTATTCTTAGACCCATCTAGGGTACATTTACCCTAGATGGTCAGATCGTTCCTACCATCATACCAATACAACTGTATCACGTAATGGCATTTCTGCACACTACACATACAATAGCCACTGGCTCATTGAATGAATTGCAGAGCCTTCAGGCTCTCATGGCAACCGATGGCCCCCCCCAATGACGTTCTGGGGAGTGCCGATTGAAGGTAACATGGCGGAGCGTCTATACGCCGCCATGCTTTCAGTGACGCCGCCGACTTTGCCAGCGGCAAAGAAAAGTTTAATGCCCGCGATCGGTGGAAGCTCCAACCGCAGGTGTTAGCGATGGGTCTTTCCTGCGATATACAGCAAACCCCACCTCTGTATGAAGGGCTTCATAGCCCTGTGGCAAATATATCCATCATGGAGCGTGACAGGGTTAAATGGTTTATCCAGAGGTTGAGATGGCTGCTTTCTTTCAAATACAGTGCCACACATATACATGGTTAGAGTCTGTATTGTATCTCAGCTGTATAGAGATCAACGCAGTTAAGTTGCAACAACACACACTACCCATGGTCAAAAGAGGAGATGTTTTTCGAATAAAGGAGCCATGCATTTCAACCTACAGACAACCCCTTTAATCAGGCAAAACTGAAATACTAGCAATGAGAAGTGTAGCTGAGTTCACACAGAGATCTTTACACATCTACCCTCTCAGTATGCAATGAGTTAATGCAATTATTGTGAAAATGTACAGACCAGTTTTATGATCTGCATGACTAATTAAACAAAAACAAGGAATTAGTGATCGTTCTGAGGAGGCAATATTATTCATGATACACAGTTATTGAATTTCCTCTATTAATGTTGACAGGATAAAATGACACACGTAAGGGAATTAGTGGATATTAAGAAATATCAGATTCATTTTTTTATTTGTTTTTTTGCATAATGCATTTTTTTCTTGTCATTGCAGCCTCCTGTGGTTTTCAGTTTCTACAAACTACAAAGAAGATCAAATACTTACAACATACATTGCACCTTCTAGCTGGACTTACACTATACAGCTGTAGAGGGAACACAGAGGAGTAAAGAATCTTTTTTTATCCTCTCTTCACTGTAAACAATGTCCACATTCGGTCTCTTTGTGTAATGACAGTTCCAAAACCATGAAAAATGTTACATTTCGGCCAAAGAAATGGTAAACTTCAGTGAAATTCTATTCAGAAGTTTTTGAATGGAGCTTAGAAGACTGAGATGAATCTATTTCTTTTTTTTTGAGCCTCATAGAAAAATCTAAGAGCATTTTTTCCACTGGCTAAACGTACAAGCACATTGTTGTCTTTTGATTCATTGTAGTCTGTAATACAATAAAAGTCTGTTTCCAACTGCAGAAGTTTCTTATTCTCATAAATATGTTCAGAAAGTGTGAACAAGAGCAGAATGACGACTGCCCTTTAATACTTGGAGCACCATAATTGGTTTAGGTTAATGCATGGTTTTGGTTTCTAAGGGCCATTCTTTTAGCAATAGACCTAAATAGACTGACCAAAAATAATTCAACCATTGTGTGCATAGTCATTTAGTTCACCTAAAAAAAACTGTTGGAATCCAGTTTTTTTTCAGACCAATGGAACCATCAAATGTTATAGCCATAATGCAAATCTTTACAGCATCTATATCTGTCTTTATTGGACAAAATAATGGATTTGCTCAAAAAAGAGATATCTTATATCACATGTAAACCAAGATTATCATATGTCCAGGCTAGGGAATATCCCTTTAAAATATTTAAATTTTTAGTTTTTGTGAGCATTCAAATCATTTCAGTAGTTTACATAAGTTTAATTCATATTACCTGACTCCCTGCCAGCAGCATGTGGTGAGTTCCGAGGAAGAAGCAGCTGCAGCCAATGTCCTCTAATACATTCTTCCTCTACTTGAAACATCCTCTCTCCCCTCTTATGCCTGCTCAATGTACTTTACAGGAAATTGGGAAGGGTGAAGGAGTTGTATAAGTGTGGAGGAGAGGTGTCTGACACAGAAAAAACACAGGCTGCAGTTGCCCTTCCCTCAGGACTCACTTCATGCTGCTGGCAAGGAGCCATGTAATGTGAATTAAACCTGTATATAAAGTACTGAAATAATTTAGAATGCTGACAGAGGCTTTTTTAAAATCAGTATAGCATATGCTATTGGAATCAGTCACCAGCAAAAATTTACATTCCTGGTGACAGGTTCGCTTTTATCTGTCCCACCCTTCTATAAATCCAAAACTAACACCAAAAGGTGTTGTTTAAGTTGAGACACAACTTTCATAGATGCTAACTGTTTCTTGGCTGCTGGGATACTCTTCCAGAATCGCACTTTGAGAGTAGGAGAGTGGCAACTATAGGAGGTTTGTGGTAAGATGGGTGTTTATAGTGGATCTACTTCAGAGTAAAGGGACAATACTCTGATTGTGAGCCTTAATGGGACAGGGCTTTCTTCCACTTGTTCTAGATCTTTGTAGTTTTGTATTTTGTACTTGCATTTGTTCTTGTCTTAATATAATGAATGTGAACCCCTTACTGTTTGCACACCATGGAATTAATGATGCTCTATAAATTAATCATAATAATAATTGTCCTTTTACACAGAAGTAGCACCACTATAAACACCCAGTGATCCAAAAATTTCAACTATTAGACTGAAATAAGAGGGTTGCCTGCCTTTTTAAAAAATCTTAATAAGGCCAGGAAATGATGCAACATAAATTTAAAAAAAATCATTACTCATCTGATCTCATGACCCAGATATTTTTGTGAGGTGATTAATATTTTCATGTACTACACCATTTCCTGGCTTTAATTCAATTTTCAAATGAGTTACCCAACCCAGTTACTGTGACAGTTACTGTTTATATACACAAAGTTATCAAGGTATAGTAAAAACTGGACTCTTCTATGTTTTTGGATATATTTTGTGTGTGGTATATCTGGGATCTCTGGCAAAGCTATATGTAGGGGACCCTTAATACATAGCTCCACTCTAAATACCAGTGAAAGAAGTCCACTACTTTCCATTACTTTGCCATTACTTTAAACTGTATTGACGTCCTGATGACATAATTATCTGGCTGTTGAGCTGTAGGGCCCAAAGCATCTGCTTGGGTTGCTCTATGTATAAATGTGCATAGCATAGAAAATAATCATTACATTTTTTGAGACATTAAAGGGTTGTATTTTATGAGAATTCTTAAATGCAGGATAGATAAAGTCTGTTCATGGTGAGTGACATGGTCGGAAAGTAAATTATCTAGGTTGTCGTGGAAATCCATTCTAAAAATAAAATAGTACCAAAAACCGGGCATATGAAAGTGAGACTAAGAATAAAGGATACGTGAGTTTCTATTAGCTAATAATACATGATGCAATGTTGAAGAAGGCTTGTTATGTGGAAGCCAGGTGTGCCATAAATGCTTTTGGTAATGTGTTGAGAACAGTCCTAGAAAATTCAAAGGAAACCTACCACCACGGCTCTACCTATAAAGGTAGATCGGGTGGTAGGTGCATCTATAGGACGTGAGGATAGCCCTTTTAAGGGCTTATCCTCTTGTCCCCGCAATCTTTTAAAATTTTTTAATTCCCTAATATGATAATTTTCTAAAGAGGATACTTGGGCGTGAAGTCGCCGAGCTGAGGCTAAACGGCGTGGCTAGTCCACACCCCAGTAGCTTCTTTGATCCTCCTACCAGAAATCTTCGGCGTGCAGCTACGAGGAGCTGCATGCCCACGTCTGTGAAGCCTGCCATCTGTGCATGCGCAGAACAGCAGGCCTGCGGCTGCACAGTCGCTGCTCCAAAGCCGGAGCTGCGTAGCCGCGGGCCTGCTGTTCTGTGCATGCGCAGTGTAGCCTCAGCTCCGGCTACTCCATGCCCCAGTAGCCTCAGCATATTAGGGAATTAAAAGTTTTTAAAAGATTGCGGGGATGTGAGGATTAGCCCTTAAAAGGGCTATCCTCAAGTCCTATAGCTGCACCTAACACCTGATCTGCCTTCATAGGTAGTTCCGTGGTAGTAAGTTTCCTTTAAACCTAATTTAAAACCTTTGGAAGAGGATGTATTACTTATGGTATTACATCAGTGGGTTATATTTTCTGCTGTAGAGACAATATAACACTAAATATCTGCAGTCCTTTTACTTTAAATTATGTGCTGCAGGTTAAAATTATCCTTTTTTTATAATGCTTCAGCAAAAATTCTAGTGTTTCTTTTGTGTTACACTAATAACTCCTACTTTACTTCACTCACTTGACTTAATGGATGCTCTTAAACTACAGTGAACCAACACTTGGCATGAGTGGACTTAAGAAGGCTTCCTATTATTTTAACAAGTGAATTTCTGTGGGGTAAAAGAAATAAAATGCAATCCCAAATTTCATTTATTCAAATAATAAATAAGAAGATTAACAATGGATGTATGTTTTTACCATTAGGCTACAGGGTAAAGCACATCTATATAAAGCATAGATCCATGTTAGTTTAACCTGTTTAGTCATAACCTGTAAACCATGTGCTATGAAATTAGGTTTGAAATTCCTTAAGAAAACCACAGGCCTTGGCATAGCAATGGATTAAATCAGTAGCAAATCTTTGAAAATAAAATCTATATGTTTCCTTCATTAAAAAAATTAAATATATCCAATAAAATCTTTAATAGAATAGAAAGGTTTTTGATTGCCTTTATTTTGTTTTGTCCTTGTTTTCTCATAGACTAGTAAGTTGGGAGTCATATGGGACCTTTAGATCCTGGTCTCTGGGGATGGTTTTTCATTAAACTGAAAACTGTCCAATTGCCCAGTCCCTCATTATTGAGTGGTTTTGATGATTTGTAAAACACTGTGGACCATGATGTCACTCTATAGTAAATAAAACTTTTTATAATTATTATGAGATTCCCTAATGACTGGTTCGGTGCCATGTGAATGCCAGGTAATTACAGGCTTGTAAGCTTGACATTCATTGTGGGGAAAATATTAGAAGGTGACATCAAATAGTATAATAGTTGACACCCAGCATAAATTTACTAAGGATAGAGGTTGTCAAACCAATCTGATCTGCTTCTATGAACAGGTGAGCAAATACCTGGACAGAGGAGCTGCTGTGGACACGGTCCCTCATATACGCCTGATTAGTAATGAAATAGGGTCTATTGGTTTAGAAAGAATAATTTGCAAGTGGATTGAAGGATCATTTCCAAAGAGTGGTGGAAAAATCAAATCAAAAGACAAGGGGGCACTGTCTGCATCTGGAGAAAACCAGGTTTAATCATCAGAGGTGACGGGCTTTTTTACTATGAGAACTGTCAATTTGTGGTATAGCCTTCCTCCGGTGCCGGTTAGAGAAGGGACAGCAGAGAGCTTCAAGAAGGGCTTAGATGCCTTTTTACAAATAACATTGATGGTTATGTTGTATAGAATTGTTTCCTCTAAATCCCTTCCACATCCATCCAATCCAATCCCTCCTTTGTTGAACTTGAAAGACATCTGTCTTTTTTCAACCGTATGAACTATGATACTATGTTATCATTATTATAATTATTATTCCGAAATAATTCCTAAATATCCCTAACAGTTTGTGAGCAAAGGCAAGAAATATAAAGTCTGTATGTGAAAAGTCAAAAACTGGCAAAGGTCATGGAGTGAGACTAAAATAAGCATAACAAATAATGATTTCCATGACCTGCATATGAAATGTCTTTAGTGCCAGGCAATCACGAGACACCACAGCTTTATTAAAAGATTGATTATAAGTATCTATTAATGTACCTCAACCCAGGAAGTCTGCAATCCAGCCCCCAGTAGTAGAAAGCCAGCCAGCCCCAGTAGTATATTGCCAGACAGCCCCCTTTCCCCTGTATGCCAAACACATAAAAATAATAAACTCAATACTCACTTTTCCAACACCCCACAGGTCCTCTTCTTTCTTCCTGTGCTATAGCTCCGAGTGTGTTGGCCTCATACACTCATATCATCATAGTTGACATCACCTAAAACGGCCGGAAGAGAACATGGCCCGACTCGCCGGCTTGATAGCAGCAAAGAGAAAAAAATGAACTTCTGGAGCCAGAAGAAGAGAATATGGAGAGCACGGCTCATGAAGTATGAAAACATTGTTATTGCTTCAACAGTATTTTGTTAAAAGTGAAAATGAAGAACTGAGCCACCAGGCTTTAGAGACACAGTAATGATGTATGCAAGTAACATGTGTGGCACGAGTTTCTCAAGAGCCAACTGAATGGGAAGATCTGAGGATCGTATCCTGGACCGCACTTCTGGTTTGGATTACAATAAGTGATTACAAAACACTGATAAAATACTGTTGAAAGAGTTTTTCTGTAGGAACTGAAATATTACTGGCAGACAATATATGTAGTATATGTGCGTCTCATACTTGGTTATTAGACACAGAGACCTTGTCACTGGGTTGTAGTATGCGATGTGCCTCAATTGACTGTCCTTGGCACAATTCAACATTTATTTCTCTCTGATTCAGCCTTTAAAACATTCAACTGATGTTCCCAAGATTTTGTTCTGTCTGTTTTAAAAAACCCAACATGTATGTTAATAGTATTGTCTTTGTTAATAGTGGAAGATTAGTCCTCAAGAATCAGGATTGTAAGCTCTTGTCTTGGTATACAAAAGTTGAAAAAACCCAAGCTATTTTCGAAGACACTGTGTTTTAATTTACACTCTTATGGAGGGCTGACTAAAAATAGGTTGTTCCCCATATCTTTCATTCGAGGAACAAGAGGCAAGGCTTTTGTGACTGGGCACTAACACACTGGTGCCTCACATAACTGTGATATTTGTCAAACTGGTTGAATGAAAAGGTTTTTCGGTGCCCCCGCTGTCGCACCTTGACTGCTGCCCTTCATCCCGCTGACACTAGGCACCTCTTGGTGGTCAATTTAACCTCTCTTCCGTATCCGATGCCACTTCCCCAAAACTGTGATAGCACACATGTTGTCATTTCCTTTGTGCTTGTTCTCCTGAGCCCAGGGGGCGGCACGCTTTACTGTGCATGCTGTCCCCCCGTGGACCTCCTACAAACAATGCCACATGAGTGAAAGCACAAACAGTATCCGCCCGCGTAACTGAAATAGAACACGAGACCCCCAAAGAGAAAGACACAGAAATAAAGAAAAAAGCGAGACACGACGAGGAAGGGCCCTGAGATGGAACATCCAATGAGGTGTTGGTACACAAAGTTAAAGGAATTAATCAGACAGTACTTATACCATTTTGGTGATTTTAATTCTTGAGAACCATCGTTGCTTAAATCCCTGAAGCGCGGCCCATCTAGAAACAGTAAAAACCCATACAGAATATTACTATTTATTATTACAATTTGTGGCGCAATAATTAATCCGGTAATTCACATTGAAATGGAAATTATCCAAGCAAACAAGTGGACTCACAATAACTGCTAAGCAAGAACAGGGTGAAACTTTCAGACAGCGGGTCGCGATTACTTCTACTGTGCTTGGGGTGTCAGTACATGGCAAGTTACAGGTCAATCCTGTTATACACTGGACATGTATAGCCAAGTTCTCGTGTATGTGAGGATCCTACCAAAGGAAACCCAATTTCTTCCCAAAGGCTCTAGCAGTTCTGCTTCACTCCCCGCCCTGATTATGGTTCCCTAACATAATGAATCGCATGTTCTGCAGCCAATGCGAAATGGCCCATTGTGTTAGCCAAAATTACATTATACAGAAATATGATGCGAAGGACTCCCAATCTGCCAGCAGAACTGCAGTTCAGCACCGTCTTACCATGTTAGACTCAGACTGAAGTCAGCCCGAGTCGACAAGGGATACCCTTGAGATCACTCCTTGTTGGTGATCCAAGACTCACATTCTGTGAATGTGCTTTTCCCGCAAAATGCCAGTACTATTACATCAACGTTTAGACATGAACGGCACTGCGCAGACCGGCCTCTACATCAACTCGTGCTCACGGAACAGGCGAGGTTCTGAGTGTGCGCGACCCAGCAGGCATGTTAGGGAGCATTTCCCAAGAATCGGACAGCCTGCGGGTGGTGGGGGTCTGGGTACGATCGCAGGCCCCGGGGACTGCAGTGGCCGGCTGCGGACTGCTTGACTACTGGACCCGAGGTCCCTGCCTTCTGGTAGCAGGTTACACCAATAGGGGTATGTTAATCGCGGGAGGGATGTGAGATTCAAATTTTTGGACAGGTTTTGGCATTTTATCCCAGTGAGCCTTTGTAATCAGGTGTACGAAACCACACAAGTGAATTTAAGGCCCCAAAAAACTGGCCTTTCCAAATGTATCTGCTGTTGGGATTTTGTTTAACCCTGTCAACACTATTAAAGGGTACACCTTCATCAACAGTGGTTGACATACGGGTTGAGGGTGTAGTTTCTCTAATGGGGTACTTGTATGCGGTCCACTTTCCTTCGGCCTTCCCAGTGACTTCACACTGCGCCGGTCCTCCCTAGCAGGTTCTTTTGTGTCTTGTATGCCATGTGACAACCGCACCTAAGTTCCCCCCCCACGCCCCATACCCCTCCTATAACCCTCGGGCGGCCTACACACCTCCTGGCCCATCAGTCGCCTTTGGCGCTGTTAGTTCTTCCGGGTTTTTGCCTGTCATGCCTCTGTGTGGAGAATAGCGAAATTTGAAGGTTTGAAACTCGAGAATTTTGCCACACTTTTCACCAAATACTGATTTTATTTTAATCAAATGCCCCAACTCCATACCCCAATATTTTCAACTCACATGAAGTACCATGTGTCACGAGACACCCCCCATTTTACCATCCACTTGATCTGAGGTAGTTTCCAGAGTTACAACACACACATTTCTATTCCCCGGGCATCTTTGCCACACATGGGCCCGTGTCCGGAAGGTGCACCGTGGCTTCCAGCCTATGAAGGGGTTAAATCTGCACCTGCTCATATGCCACAGACTTTGCTATAACTTTAAGTGTTTTAAAACTCTGTACTGCAGATTTTTCGATTCCACCGATCCCCTTTTTAATGTAGATACACTCATCCCTTAACCACCACCAGCACTAAGCTAATGCCAAACTGATGTTGCCGGAAAAGATAGGCCTCCTTGTGGCCATGTCGGTGGCAACAGTTCCGTCATAGGGAGTGAGGTGCTTACATTAAATTAAATACGGCATAAAAGAGAATCCTCTCTGAAACATAATTTCATGACACTGGCTAGAACGGGGTGACAGAGGACTCAAAATGGTGACCCCTCTTAGGTGCGGGTATTACATTATAACATGTGGGCTTTGTGGCCAATGTATGTCACTATGGGTGAACAGACCCGATGAAAAACTCAGACACACAAGTTTTTCCAATTATGTCAGAAAGCACGGGAGTCCCTGTGCCATTTCCTCCAGTCCCTTTGTAGGGTATAGTACATGGAAGTGGGAGTGTCTTGGATTACTCTGTTTATTATTTTTACTAGAGTAATTAATGTATGGTTTAGACTTGTTAAAAAAAATAAGTAATCGGTTTCACTTTATTAGCCTTTGCTTCCAATTTTCTCCCTGGTCCTTCATGGGCTTCCTGGTCCTTTGTAGCGATAGAGAAGCAGGGTGTCAAAACCTATATTTGTATGGTTTCCCAATTTTGATCCATGCAATGATTTATCTGCAACATGATCTGTTGTATCTTATATCTTTATTACGGAAAGGGACCTAATGGACGTTATTTCTATTCTTTAAACTCACTAACCAGGCCATGTCTAATTGTGCCTTAATATTCACAAAATCATCTCACTACAGTGCATGGACGGGTGTACAGTCATAACTATAAGCATGGAATGCCCGTCTAGCTGTATTCCAGGCATAAACTTGTAATTCTGTTTTTATCAACCCATACGCAACGCCACATTCTCTTTATGGAAACCATTCTGCCAGATAATTCCTCTATTGAATAATGTGAATTTCTGATGATGCAATTTAACTTTTGAAATAACTTTTTAAAACTCAGCATTTGTTTCTGATACAGCAAAGAAAGCCTGTGATCTGCATCTAATCTACTCAGCTGCCTATGGACGGTGTTCCGTTTGTGACGAATAAGGGTCAGAGAGCGTAACAGAACTGAGTGTTTGAAAAACAGGCTGTCACGGTAATATCAATGGAAATCTGTGCAAAGTGATACACATATCTGGTTTTGTATGCTGTTGTCATAGTTATCTGTCACAAATTAGTCTGGTACTAATAACTGAAAAACAATGTTTAGAAATGTAATTAAAAGATAACTGGTTTTAAGGAGTTGACCTAAGGTACAAACAAAAAAAAAATTTCTTCTGATGTTACATTGCTCTTTTGGAAACTGTAATGCATTATAAAAGATTATATTATTTTATAAGGTACTAGATGTAGCTCCCGGGTTGCCTGGGATGGTAAATAACTGCTCTTAGTATAAAAAAATAGAATTGGTTAACAAAAAATATTGTAAAATGTATGGTCTTCTCTCTCCTCTCGTGACGCGTTCCTGACTGTCTCTGTCTGTCTCTGATTGTCTATGTCATGGGATATATTGATGTCTGTGACCATTTTGTTCTGAATGACTCTACTGTCTTCGTTCGTGTCTTCTGTCTTGAGGAGAGGAAGTAGGAAAAAAGGACAATCAGCTTGACTCAGGTTACAACCATTTTATTGTAGTAAAGTGCATGGATGACAATAGTTTTGGGTGCGTATGCTCCCTTCATCAGGTCCACAAGAGTTTTTTTTCTTTTTTATGACAATACCAATATAACTTGAGGTAGATAACATGGACTTGAGTAAAAATTAATGCATGATAATCATACATAAAATACTACACAAAATATACACCAACATGGAAAAAGAATTAGTGATGCCTTTCATATTTGATCAATAAATAAGTTATTTAAAAATTTATGAAATGGTACTTTTATATAAAAGAATGTTGACTATAAAAATTAGTGTATAAAAAATAGGTACAAAAAATGTAGCAATAAAAGGGGGGAAATTTGTGGTACCCACCCTCTTATAGCTTTGTCCTAAAATTCACAGGTGGGCTATGATGTGAATGGCACAGTAAAGAGTTTTTTGTATATTGCTAAACGGAATATTAGGTCAGAATGATAGTAGATAAAGTCAAGGGGGTGTACGATAACTTAGTGTTTTTTCTTCCTAAGGCTGTAAACTGGGGAAGGTTGGTTTTCCCATTACAGTCCTTATAGCGTGATCGGGACGGGAATCAGTTCTGAAAGGCAGCAAACAGACAGGCCAATAGTGCAAGGACTTGATATATGGATTGGCAGGGATGGGCATATATAAGAGATTGGACTCAAAAAAGGTAATAGTGGACGGACATAGCAGCGTGATGTCTTTGAGTGGCACTGAATTGAGTACTGAATAAGAGAAAGACGAGTCTATATTAGTTAAGAGCACTAGCGTGTCTTAACATAGAGAAATGTTTGTAGCTTCGGCTGGCTGTTGAAGGTATTGTAAGCTAGGTTTCTTATTTTTTAAACATATTTTAATAATACTTATTCTAGGTCGGAGAAATCGCTGCAGAGAAAGGATATAGCGTGGATATATCAGTATGTATATAGGTATGATGCAGAGTATTACTAAACCAACCATTGATGAAATGGATATTATAGCTCAGACATACATATACACATACTAGAAGACACTGATGATCGATCAGATCATAAAGGGAGAGGGAAAAAAAGAAAAATGAAAAAAGGGAAATGGAAAAAGGGGAAAAAATGAAAAAAGCGAACAATGGGGATCATAAATTAATAGATACTTCATCTACACCATCTCGGTCCACTTTCATCGATTGGGCCTGTACCGTTCACTATCTATAATTGTTGTGACTAAACTGTGTCATCTCTGTCCATCTCTGACCACTTGAACTGTCTGCTATCTCGTTCGATTGTTATGCTTCCGCTCGTGCTGAAGGACGTCCTGATTCTGAATGTTTGTGTTCTTCGTTTTGATGCCCTGACTGTCTTGATGCTTCTGATTGGTCATGGACTTCTGCGGTAATTGCTGAATGTCTCTATCTCTGACTATCTGTATCGTCTCTGACTTTACTGTCTTAAATGTCATACAACTTCTCGCCCATTTCTGAATCGACCGTCTCGGTATGTTGACTCTGACTGTGTATGTCGGTTTTGACTGCTTGTCTATCTCTGACTCTGAACGGTTCTGGTCTCCGGTTTTCTCTGTCTGGTATTCTATCTGACTGTCTGTTTTTGACGTGACTGTCTCTGGTTGTTTTTATTGTTCTCGGATTCTTCTGTCCCACTGTCTCTGATCGTCTTTGTCCTCTGTCACCTTGTCATGGAGGGAGTTATCAGAAGTTTCAAAGCTCATATTAATGCACCTGTGGCACCAACCATAGCAACCAATCACGGCTCAGATCTAACTGCCACAGCAGCGCAGCTGACAATGGCTCTGTATAAGTGGTTTAAAAAAAAAAAAAAATAATTAGTGCGTGGAAACATCCCCTTCGGCTTACTCAGTAAATAAAAATAAACTCTCTTCTCTTCTGTCCTATTTGGTTCTGTGTGCCAGCAGCAACAGGTTCCTGGCGTAGGTAGGATGATACAGGATGTATGAGGCAAATAATGAAGATAAAAGGGGGAAAAATTAAGATATTCTTATATGAATATCTAAAAGGTAGAAACAAAAGGTGATCATTATATGCAAAAACAATTATAATGTTAATGTGAATTATTCTGACTGTCTCTAAAAATACATTTAATAGCCAGACAACCAATGCAAAGAGGGGAAGCTGAGAAACAAACAGTGAGACCCAAACTCCTGCCCCCCAAAAGCCCTAAGTGTATGCTGGTGGATCCTGGAAAACCAGTAAGACATTGGGGCAGATTTATCAAGCAGTCTGAATGTCAGAATATTTCCAATTGCCCATGGCAACCAATCACAGCTCCCCTTAAAAATATTCATGAGCACTGGTCAAATGAAAGCTGAGCTGTGATTGGTTGCCATGGGCAACTGGAAATATTCTGACATTCAGACTGCTTGATAAATCTGCCCCATTGTCTTTATATGATTAAGTTGTAACATGAAACAGGACAGACAAACAACATTAACTCCTTTACGACATTAGACATAGTAGTACGTCAGCATGACGTGTAAGTGGCTTCAGTGTGCATTACACTGTGTTAGGTGAATCAGAGTTTGGACAAGCAATCAAAGGGTTGTTTGTTCAAGCCAACCTGTAAGAAAAAAAGAAACATGTAATGAAGTTTTTTTTAAATAATAATAATTAAATAAATAAAGTAAAAGTCCCATAAACACCAACCCTATTGTTTTTTTTTTCTTTCCTTCCCGGGGTGTTGAGAGAGATTTACGAGAGCCAGGGCAGCATCCACAAAGTTTCATACCGAACCAGAATGCAGATAGGCAGAGGCGTGATTGATGAAACTGATACTATCCAGGAGCTGATTAACAAGGTATGTTCAGACGTGGAGAGCTTTGTTCTCACCTAGGGAACCCAGGTGCGTGCGGTCCTGGGAAACGAAGACGAAGTGGACAGGACTGAAGAAACGTGTTCCAGGCCGGCACATAGAGGTTCTGCTGATGTCGACTGGAAGTTCCTGTGAAGAACCCTGAGCGCTGTTCACCGCATTGGTTCCTCGCAGCGGGGACAGCAGGTGGCCTGAAGTGGTCTTTGGATGCAAGGACTGCGTGAAGCAAAACATTAGACCTGAACTTGCGCTTGCTCGAGACCTTGCCCTTCAGAGGAGCTCTATAAATCGGATATCCAATTTGAGTGGCCCGAGAGATGAGATCGCTCAAAGTAGACGGATGGTCACGTGCAGAGGCGCCTCTTTAACTTGTAACTCTAGTCCTTTTTGAAGGCACAATTAGGCTGCATCATTCCAAGACTAGCTCAGAGGGCCAAAGTAGGAAACCAAAAACCGCAAGTCAACCACAGATGAGTTCCCTTGATGTAGGTTTAGCAGTGACGCCGTGCAGTTTTCTTCAAAGATGACAGAAGCTCAGCCAAAGAAGGTTATGTAGCTGTTTGAACGGGTCTTTTCTGGGCCTTCCGGAGAGGGGTGATGATTGAAGCACAACTTGGGATTCCCCTCATAATTAGACGGCATTGGATAGTTTGGCCTAGTTCAGTGTGTTAGGAAGGCAAACGGCGAGTAAAGAGTGCAAGAGAGTAGCAAGAGGGCCACAGGAGCTTGACGTGTTGCTGAGTTGTTATCCAATTGCGAAACGAGGCAGGACCAAGCTGTTCACCATGCGCGGCAATTCTGCTGCGGATGATGGACCACAAGGTGGTAGATTGAGCAGTTTAGACAGCAGACACTTGGCGGGGCGGGGTCCAAGCCGGTATACTGTCAGGCTTCGGGGTAGTGACCCACTGGGACCACGGCGGTAAATGATGTAAGCCAACACCGGGGACAGGAATCTAAATGGTACCGCGATTTCACAGGAGACCGCCGCAAATCGGGTTGGGATTGCAGCGGCGTGTACCACCAGGTCATGACATGGATGCGATTTGTCAACAGTTGGCCACAGACCATGCAAGGTACACAGACGTACCAGCAATTAATTTGCAATATCAATATTTAACCAAGAAAATGAAATATTCCCCCAAAAAACACATTTTTCAACTTATTGCAGCCTGCCTTAAAAGGACCACTAACATCGTTCAGTGATGCTATAGTAGCATGTGGGGTGTTGTGATGAGGACAGGGCTTTCAGATCAATTGTCATGATTTTAAGAGTACGAACACAACCACTGGACACTGTAAAAGGAAGGTTGGGTGCTTGATCATGTTTTATTCTGTTAACCATGATTATCTCTAAAGAAACACATGCATTATCATTTGCACTGCACAAAAACTGGCCTCCTAAAGGGAAGGATCGCAGCTAGAACATTGCACATCAGTCAACAATCTATTGCATCATCAAAGGATTCAAGGAGAGAGGTTCAATTGGTGCCAAAAGGCTTCCAGGGCGGCCCAAGAAGGCCCAGCAAGCGCCAGGAACCATCCTCTTAAAAAAGTGTTTCAGCTTGGGATCGGGGTTAACAGCAGTGCGAGCTTGATCAGGATGGCAGCAGATAGGTGTGAGTGTATCTGCACGCACTGTGAGGTGGAGACTTTTTGGAGAAAGGACTGTTGTCAAGGAGGGCAGCAAAGAAGCACCATTCTCTCCAGAAAGGGACCAGACTGACATTCTGAAAAGGTACAGGGGAGTGGACTGCCTGAGGACTGGCGTAAAGTCATTTTCTTCTGCTGAATCCCCTTCCGATTGATTGGAACATCTGGGAAAACAAAAGTCTTGTATCCATGCCAACTGTAAAGCATCTACAACCCATTCAGGTTAAGCTTGCTTCTAGCCAAGGGAACGGCTCTCTCACAATCTTGCCTAAAAACCATCCTTGAAATACAAGAATGGCACCAGAATTTGTCCTCCCAAGAGCAAACTTCTCAACCGTTCCAAGAGCAGTTGGTGATCAACACTGCCGTTTTCAGCATGATGGAGCACTGGCCTAAAGCATGGTGATAACAACTAAATGGTTTAGGAGCAAAAAACATAGAGATTTTGGGTCCATGGACTGGAGGAACTCCCCAGGATCCATTGAGAATTGTAGTCAATCATCAAGAGACGGGTTAAAAAACAAAAACCAAAAATTGTGACAAAATGCAAGCAATGATTGTGCAAGAATGGACTCTTATAAAGTTAGGATGTGGTCCAGAAGTGATTGAGAGCTGCAGGGAGATTGCAGAGGTCCTGAAGAAGAAGGAGTCAACCGGAAAATATTTAATTGATGCATGAACCTCATTCTAATTCTAAATAAAAGCTTTTGTTATCATAAATGATTGTACTTGTATTTCTGTATTCGATTAAAAAAATCTGACAAAACACAGATACCAGAGAGCAGCAGATCATGTGAAAATATGAATATTGGTGTCATTCTCAAAAAATTATGGCCATGACTGTTAGCTCAACCTTCTTGCTTAAAGTGAACCTGTAACCAAGTACCTAATTTTTCACTAAAGACGGTTGCGAGGAAGCCGATCGCAGCTGCATTGCAAATATTCATCTCTGACCTTTTATAGCATTTGCATTACAATTATAATTGTGTGTTATAACTAGCCGTCAAACATCTATATATTAGTGTTGTTGACGCTTGGTCCTTTTGGGATTTTAATCTTAGCTTTCACCTGACAAAATACTCTGCTAGTCACAGGGGTTGGCTCTAGTTTTGAGAGTATACAAAAAACAACACTTGGACTTGTCTGAGCTGCAAAACTCCTCTGCTTCTAAGCCCCCACCTTGTGCTCTGTTACAGCTCTCCCTCCCCTGCTGAGTCTGCTCATGCCGCTGGAGTTTATACATGTGAGTGAAGAAGCAGGAGGAGGGAGAAAAGAAGTTGTACAGAGAACAAAGGTGGGGCCGAGAGCTGAGGAAGTTAGCAGCACAGACTAGTCACGTGTTCTGTTTTTTGAAATGTATGCACATCAATGTCACCATTGGGATTTAGTAACAGATTATTTTGTAGGGTGCAAGGTAAGTTACAAAGCAACAATTACACTCACCGGCACTTATTAGTACACCTGTTCCAAACTGACTCGTTAAACAATTAATTCTAATTAAGCCAACACATAGCGGCAACTCAGTGCATTTTAGGATTGTAGACATGGTCAACGACCATTCCTGCAGTCAACCGAGGCATTCAGTATAGGAAGAAAGGTGATTTGAGTGCCTTTGAAACGTGGAATGGTTGTTGGCTGTTGCCAGGACGGGCTGGTCTGCGTATTCAGCAACTACCGATTACTGGGATTTAACGGGGTTTAGGGTTTACAGAGAATGGTCCGAAAAGAAAAATCATCCAGAATGAGCGGCCGTTCTTTGGGCGGGAAATGCCTTGTGATGCCAGAGGTCAGAGGAGAATGGGCAGTCTGGTCGAGCTGATAGAAAGGCAACAGTTGACTCAAATCCACACCGTACAACCAAGGTAGGCAGAAGAGCATCTCTGAACGCACAGTACGTCGAAATTAGCAGATGGGCTACAGCAGCAGAGACCACACGGGTGCCACTCCTTTCAGCTAAGACAGGAAACTGTTGACTACCAATTGCACAAGTCATCGAAATGGACAGTTCGAGATTGGAAAAAAAAACGTGTGCCGCTGGTCTGATGAGCTCGATTTCTGCTGGGACCATTCGGTGGTAGGGTCGAAATTTGGCGTCAACAAAAGGAATGCATGGATCCATCCTGCCTGTCTCAAACGGTTCAGGGCTGGTGGTGGGGGGTGTCATGGTGTGGGGATATTTTTCTTGGCAATATTTTTGGGCCCCTGTACAATTGAGCAGAGGGATTGCAAGCAACAGCCTACCTGGCATTGTTTGCGACATGTCATCCTTTATGCACAATGACCCAAATCTGATGCTATTTCAGAAGGATAATGCGCCCATTCATTAAGCTGGAATCATCTCGGACCTGGTTTCTTGGAACATGACAATGAGTTCACGGTACTCAAATGGCCTCCACAGTCACAGATTAAATCCCATAGAGCATCTTTGGATTGTGGTGGAACGGGAAATTGGCATCAAGGATGTGCAGCAGACAAAATCTGCGGCACACTGTGTGAGGCCCATCTGTCAATATGCGACCAAAACACTCTGCGAATGCTTCCAGCACCTGGTGAAACTCTATTCTGCAACGAAGATTGAGGCAGTTCTGAAGGCAAAAGGGGGGGTCCAAACCCGTACTAGCATGGGTGTACCTAATAAAGTGGCCGGTGATGTATATTGTAATGCAAAATCTTAGAGAAAGCGAAAGGCATATTTGCAACTGCATGTGTAATGGGCTCCGCAACCTGTTCTTTAGGGAAAATGAGGTCCCTGATGACAGGTCCCCTTGACTCACATTGATGTGCCATCCTAGATGCAGCCTGCGCTATCTAAGCCCAATATGATGGTGATCGTTAGACAACATCTCATGTTAACTTTTGGGGTGCGTTGAAAGCAATGGCAAACTACAAAGTGAACACCAACAACAAGCCAAAAATGTCATGAATGGGTTGTGGTCAACACTAACTGAACCCTTTATTATAGCTTTGTACCTGTTTTCTGTTCCTTTTGCACAACAGCAAATTGTGGTTACATTTTGGTGTTTAAGGTTCCCTTTATTCTTTTAACCATTGAAGTTTTGGTATTTCAATAAATCTACTAGTATTCTACTGTAAGACCCAAAACTTACACACAGTCAGTTGACACCTACTTGTCTATCACATCTTTCGCTAACTTACATTGAGAATAATTCCATCCCCGCTGATGTGAGATGGTACTTGCTGTATAAACAGATAATTATTTATATGAATGTCTCCTCCTTAACATTGACCCCTGCTATTCATATTGGAATTTCTGTTTATAGCACAGAGGGATTAAGAAAAACCATCATATCTGCATTTTTATTTAATATCCAGCAATTACTTTTTAACTTCTAAAATGATTTGGATAAGCTTGAGAAGGTAATTGCTGAGGACAGATTAAAGATATGATAGGCATGTTTTAGTTGAAACAAAATCACTGTTATATTTAGAAGAGTAATTTCAGCAATACATTCTGTGTAATGTTTTTTAATCACTTAGCGATACTTGTGTGATGATTGTTTGATTTCATTGGGCATGTGAGCTCTTGATTAAAAAATGGATTTGATTGCATCACTGTCAGGAAGCGGCCACCCCATATGGCTGATAATGTTAATCAGGTTAAAGCTGTCTCATAACACTTACAGTAGGAAATAGTTACACACACAATTATAAGAAATTACAAACCATTTATCATTTTGCTTATTTAAGAACCTCTTCAGGACATTCTATAACAACAATTCCATAGGCAAAGTCTATTAAAGTTGTGATTAAAATGGTATGGCGCCTAATTATAGACTAGAAAGACTGTGCCACCCAAGGTCAGAACACAAATGCAAAAAAAGAGGAGGTGTAGCAGAAGAGCCTTGATAAAAGTATTTGAGTTGTGTATTCTTTCAGGCTTGGAAAGGGGTACAGGAAGGAAGTGGACAACGATTCATGTGCTAAAGTTTGCCAATGGTCAGGGAATTGTGAACATACTGGTATCTAAATAAAATAGGAAATGTGAAAACGGGTAAACAGAATGTGGTATTAGGGGACAAGTGTCATATAGATGGATGAACTCTAATGTAGACCAATGTCCTCCTTCCACCTGATTCCAGATCAAAGTACATTGTCTATGTATTTGCATATGTTTTCACCTATGTAATGAACTGTGACTCCGTAACAATGTGCTGCACCATGGAAGTAGTACAATCATTAATAGTAATCTTAAGGGGTTTGTCCATGGAGAAAATTCTCCACATGTTTATGCAATAAAGATAATTTTAACCCATTCTTTAAACCTATTACATATAAGTTTGATTACGGTTTAGCTCCTCTATAACTCCCTGTCTGGTCAGTGTAAAATCCAGAGTGTGAGCAGGACACTCTAACCAGACAATTCATGATTCCTCCAGTTCTGATAATCTGGTTAGATTATCAGGGTAAGGTTTCTATACACTGTGATGTAGCTTCTGAACATTCTACTAGTATCTAACACTTGGAAAAAAAAAATGAGACAAATTAAGAGATATGAATCCATGCGATTGCATATTAAACAGACATTTCTCCCCTCTGCGTCCTGCCACAGCCATTACATACTGTCAGCTTACTATATACCTCCCTCTTCCCTGGATAAAGAGCAGTTGTGGCCGGCAGATAATTCCGTGTGTGTTGTGAGCTTCATCCTGGAATGGAAGGGTGCGGGGCTAGAGCAGAGAGCAGGCTATTGCAGCGTCAGACACAAAAGAACAATAGGTCTGCCAACCATAAAGTCAGAAGATCAAGGGTCAGGTCCCGTGGCAACCAAAATTGTGTACACAGGAATGATAGAGACAGGTGTGAAATGCTGTATTTTTGTGGAGTAATGTTGAATTAAGAGAATGTGTAAATTTGTTTATCATGAGTTACATGTAAGAATTGTGGAATAGCCTTTAATGATTGCAGATGTGTCATGACTTGTACGTAGTTTTCTGGCATACAAAGGCTATGAACAAAAGTGAAATTTCTGCAAACGACCAGAAATGCTTATTTTAAGAGTTTTATTCCCTCCAGCACTCGTCTTCAAAAGTCTGGGGGGGTGGGGATTGGCAGCTGGGAACGTGAATACTCGGCAAGAAGGGGCTAAATTCACCCCACTAAATTCGACCATTCAAAATCCATCCTAATAAACCAAAGGGATACTACTTATAGATCAAGGGAACAGCGACTGTGATTATCTCTTATATTGTTATATATGGCTTCCTTCTAAATTAATTTTTGTTTGTTTTCAAGAGAGCTTTTTTGTTAGAAAATATTGCATGGAAATTTTGTTTAAAGATATTAGTTTTTACAAAGTCCCTTACAATATACAATTATAGCGTTATAGATTTGACACATATCAAGGGAGAGGGAGAGAGGTCATCCTTACTTCTGCCTCATGGCGCGGGTCTAGAGGGTAGGATTGAAGTTGGGAGGCATTGGAGGGGGAGTGGGTAACAAAGGGGGGAGTGGAGGGGAAGAGAGGGATAAGGCATAACAATTAGGTGTATTAAACTCTATTAAACTAACTGCGTTAAAGATGTAAGGGTAATCCATGTTCACCGTCGTGTACTATGTACATAAATTAGCCATGTTGAGTCGTCCACTCATTAGCTATAATACGATATGGGAGATCTTTTCAAGGGTAACTTGGTGGTTGGTGGGAAAACAGTACCCACATTTATGGAGTATTGGAGATATGGTGTGTTTTATGGGTGGGTTGAGTCGCGTTAAGTGAGTTACACCACAGAAGAGGTCTCTGTCCAGCTTTTATGTTTAATCCAGTGTTCCCAGATATCAAGAATATTCATGTATCCTATCCATCAGCTGGCAATTCCTTTTAGTCTAAATATCCTGAGGTACATTTTTCTCTCAACTCCTTACATTGTTGGAGAGAGTTGCTTAATCATGCAAGGGATAAGGGTCTTGATGCCTGTACCATTATTGTAGGGAGATGATTTTTCCTAGGGGGCCGGTTTTGTTCGGTGATCCATATTAAATCGATTCCGATGCCCTTAAATTCACCAGGAAGAAGATGTGAACTCGGCGGACCTGAGCGGGGGAAGCACACATGCAGGATATCGGGCCACATGATTAGTGAATGGCGCAGAGGCATTATCGTAGGACAATGGACTTCAGAGGAAGTAACATATGCCTAATGTAACTGATGGAACCCCTGTTACACCACCCAGGGTTCTTTGCTCCTGAGAAATATCCTGTGCTTATTTACTCCTTGCCAATTAAAGTTTCTCTACCTGGAATAAGTACATGTGAGAGTGCTGTTGCTGATATCCATAGCTTTGGTGTTGTTCTGGCTTTGTTTTAAATCGGGATTATGGACCATTCGTTTAACCACTGGCTGCAGAAGCCTTCTTTTCACCTCCTGCAGTGACCATTATTCGGAATCTGTCTGTTGTCACTTAATGGTTACAACTTGGAGTGCTTTAACATATCCAGGTGATTTTGAAACTTCTTTTCTTGTGACACTTTGTACGTAATGTTAGTTAAAAAATGTTGGTGTGATAGTTTTTTTTGTGTTTATTATAAAAAGAAACAGATTGTGGCAAAAATGTAAAAAAAATTTCAAATTTATACTTTTTTCCACACATAGTTTAAAAACAGTAAAACAACATTACATAATTGTCTGCTTCTGGTGAATTGTGTTTTATGTGCCTTTATGTGAAATTATATTTTTGAAGGACTGGCTCAGCTCTTCAAGTCACTTGGCGGGGGCTTAAATTAGAGTAAACTCGATCAATTACGCATGATTAAAGAACCCTCAACTATGTAAAACAACTTTTTGAAGTTGTTACCCCTGTAATTTGTTACACAGGGTTAAAACAAAATCGGGTGCAATTTTGAAATTACATTTTTTGGGCTAATGAAGGTATTTTAGGTAACAATTCTTTGAGTATGCCAATACAGGAGGTCCCCTATAAAAGACCACCAGACTTACATGACGAAACTAGTTACAAACAGACCTCTGGATGTTGTACTTTAATGTACCCCAGTATCTTAGGATACAATAATACAGACTCCAAAACAGTTATCACTGGTGTATACAATGAAGCTTTATTGGTAATCTGGTTCTTATGTCAATCCAACATTTTAAAAACCAATTGTGCACAGAGACCAAAAAACATTTGGCTGGGGGGGGTTACCAATGATAAAGTATACCAGTTCCGACTTAAATACAAAATTCATTAAGAAAAAACCTCCAGACCCTATTGTAATGTAACCGGTACTGCCTGTATGTGGTTTATAAGGAAACCTACCATTTAGAATGGCGGGGTAGCTGTGTAAGTAACCCAGCACCAGCCGTGCGCAACCTACATAGGAGGAAAATAGCGGAGGTTGGCGCGTGCACGGTCTCGCGCAGAGCCGAGATTCTCCTGCTCTAAAGTTAAAGGAAACCTACCACTTGTAAGTTGGCAGTTTCCGATGCAAAATAGGGCACCGTCAGGTGAGCTGGTCCGGAGCTTAGTTTTTAGGTAGTGTTTTAAAAACCGCGGTACGCCGGTTTAAAACACTTTTTAACTTTATAGCCGGCGCAGGAAGGTACGCGGCTCGGCGCTTTACGTGCGCGCGCTACATCGGGAAGATGAATGGATGAGAGCCGCGGGCATGGTAGCGACGCGCGCGTATCTTGCTGCGCGGCTATAACGTTTAAAAAGTGTTTAAACCGCGATACCGCGGTTTTAAAACACTAAACTAAAATAGCTCCGGCACCAGGTGCTAACCCGGAAGATGGTGCCGGTATTGCTATCGGAAACCTGCCAACTTACACGTGGGTAGGTTTCCTTTAAAAAGTGGTAAAACCGAGATACCGCGGTTTGGGTTTATAACACTAACGAAAGGAAGTACCGGCCCCAGCTCACCCTGAGTGCGTGCTCGGCTACTTACAGCTTAAACCTGCCATTCTAATGGCAGTTTCCTTTAAACTGCTGTATGGGCACATGTAAATACAGCATGCACAAACATTGGCATGGAAGGAAAGCGCGGCCATTCAAAAGCAGTTTGCATTGCCTTTTTAAGCGATACATATCTATATTATTTTTACAAATTTTTACCGAAGACAAACTAATATAGAGAAAATCTTTTGAGGAATGAACTTGAATTTTTTTGATTGACAGAAGCGGTTAGGCTTATTTTTTATGTGTTGAGTTGTTATTTTCAGTGTTGTTTACCATTTTGAGACATAACTCTATTGATCACTTTTTTGAACATTGTTGTGATGGGTTTTATGAAAATTTACATTTCGGCACGTTTTTCTGTGGGTTTTTTTTTTTTATAGCATTCCCAAGCGTGTCCAGTAATGTTTCCGATTTTTTTTTAACAGATTGTATAAAACCCGGTGAAACAAATATGTGTGTGTGTGTGTGGGGGGGGTGATTGTGGGTTTTTTTTGTACTTTATAGATGTGCATTTGGAATGAGAATTTTTGCTGAAGCATTATAAAAAAAGGATAATTTTAACCTGCAACACATAATTTAAAGGAAAAGGACTGCAGATATTTAGTGTTATATTGTCTGTACGGCAGAAATTTTAACGGATGTAATACCATAAGTAATCCATCCTCTTCCAAAGGTTTTAAATTAGGTTTAAAGGAAACTTACCACCACGGAACTACCTATGCCGATTGAAGGTAACATGGCGGAGCGTCTATACGCCGCCATGCTTTCAGTGACGCCGCCGACTTTGCCAGCGGCAAAGAAAAGTTTAATGCCCGCGATCGAGTGTGTTGGCCTCATACACTCATATCATCATAGTTGACATCACCTATGCACATGGACCTGTTGCTGCTGGCACACAGGAAGCAAGAATAGGACAGAAAGAGAAAGAGGAGTTTATTTTTTATTTACCTGAGTAGAAGCCGAATGGGGATTTTTCAGCACTATTTTTTTTTTTAAAAAACCACCTTATACAGGAGCCATTGTCAGCTGCTGCTGTGGCAGTTAGAAGCTGAGCCGTGATTGGTTGCTATTTTGCCACAGGTCATTAATATGAGCTTTGACACTTCTGATAAATCCCCCCATTGACAAAGTGAGAGACAAAGACAATCAGATACAGTTGGAGACAGAGAAAGTCAGAGACAAGTACAGAAACAACCAGAGACAGTCACAGTCAAAAACAGACAGTCAGAGACAGACACAGACAGAGAAAACCGGAGACAGAGACCGTCAGAGTCAGAGATAGACAGAGGCAGTCAAAGACAGACAGACAGTCAGAGTCAGACAGACAGAGACAGTCAGAGGCAGAAATGGTCAGAGAAAGTTAGAGACAGTTGAAGACAGAGAAAGTCAGAGACAGATACAGATAGTCAGAGATAGAGACATTCAGCAATAGTCAGAGACAGTCAGAGACAATCAGAAGCAATCAGAGACAGTCAGGGACCTTTTTTCATTTTCTTTTTTCTCCCCTCCTTTATGATCCTGATCGATTCATCAGCGTCTTTCTTAATTTGATGTATATATATGTCTGAGCTATAATATCATTCATCAATGGGTGGTTTTATAATCCTCTGCATCATACATATATAACATACTGATATCCAGCGCTGTATTCCTTTCTCTGCAGCGATGTCTCCGACACTAGCAATAAAGTATTATTAAAATATGTTTAAAAAAATTAAGCAACTTGCTTAAATACCTTCAAAGCCAGCACGGAAGCTACAAACATCTATCTATGTAAGTACACCTATGTTTCTCTTAAGCTAATATAGACATCGTCCTTTCTCTTATTCATACTCAATTCAGTGCCACCATAAGACATCACGCTCTATGTTCCACTATTACTCTTATTTGAGTCCAAATCTCTTATATGAATGCCCTATCCCCTGCCAATCTCCTATATCAAGTCCTCACTATTGCCTTTCTGTTTTCTGCCCTTTCAGAACTGATTCCCGAGCTCACAGCTATAAGGACTAAGGGAAAAACCAACCTCCCCAGTTTACAGCCATAAGGAAAGAAAAAAACTACTAAATGTAGTACACCCCTTGACTTTATCTACTATCATTCTGACCTATATATATCCGTTTTAGGCAATATAACAAGAAAACTCTTTAATGTGCCATGTCACATCATAGCCCACTGTGAATTTAGGAAAAAGCTATAAGAGGGTGGGTACCACAATTTCCTTTTATTGCTACATTTTTTGTACCTATTTTTTATACACTAACAGAGACAGTCAGAGACAATCAGAAGCAATCAGAGACAGTCAGGGACAGTCAGAGAAAGACAGACAAACATAAACAGTCAGAGACAGTCAGAATCAGAGACAGTCTCAGACAGAGTCGGAAGCAGAAACAATAAGAGACAGATAGAGACAGTCAGAGACGGTCAGAGATGGACAGAGATGGAAACAGTTAGTCACAGACAATTAAAGATAGTGACGGTCACAGACCATCGATGAAAGAGACAGTCAGAGATGGAGTAGATGAATATCTATTCATTTATGAATTCCCCCATTTTTCCCTTTTTTCATTTCCCCTTTTTCATTTCCCTTTTTTCATTTTCTTTTTTCTCCCCTCCTTTATGATCCTGATCGATCCATCAGTGTCTTTCTTAATATGATGTATATGTATGTCTGAGCTATAATATCATTCATCAATGGGTGGTTTTATAATACTCTGCATCATACATATATAACATACTGATATCCAGCGCTATATTCCTTTCTCTGCAGCGATGTCTCCGACACTAGCAATAAAGTATTATTAAAATATGTTTAAAAAAATTAAGAAACTAGCTTAAATACCTTCAAAGCCAGCACGGAAGCTACAAACATTTATCTATGTAAGTACACCTATGTTTCTCTTAAGCTAATATAGACATCGTCCTTTCTCTTATTCATACTCAATTCAGTGCCACTATAAGACATCACGCTCTATGTTCCACTATTACTCTTTTTTGAGTCCAAATCTCTTATATGAATGCCCCATCCCCTGCCAATCTCCTATATCAAGTCCTCACTATTGCCTTTCTGTTTTCTGCCCTTTCAGAACTGATTCCCGAGCTCACAGCTATAAGGACTATAAGGGAAAAACCAACCTCCCCAGTTTACAGCCATAAGGAAAGAAAAAAACTACTAAATGTAGTACACCCCTTGACTTTATCTACTATCATTCTGACCTATATATATCCGTTTTAGGCAATATAACAAGAAAACTCTTTAATGTGCCATGTCACATCATAGCCCACTGTGAATTTAGGAAAAAGCTATAAGAGGGTGGGTACCACAATTTCCTTTTATTGCTACATTTTTTGTACCTATTTTTTATACACTAATTTTTATAGCAACATTTTATTTAATATATGAAGTACCATTTCATAAATTTTAAATACTTATTTATTGATCTAAAGATGAAAGGCATCACTAATTCTTTTTCCATGTATGGTGATATATTTTGTGTAGTATTTTATGTATGATTATCATGCATTAATTTTACTCAAGTCATGTTTATATTGGTATTATGTCATAGACTCTTGTGGACCTGATGAAGGGAGCAGTATGCACCCAAAACGTATTGTCCATCCATGCACTTTACTAATAAAATATTGTGAACCTGGAGCAATGCTGAAATGGCCTGTTTTTTCCTACCTTCCTCTCCTCAGAGACAGATAGACACAGACAGAGACAGTCAGAGTCATTCAGAGACAAAACTGGTCACAGACAGTCAGATATAGTCAATGACATAGACAATCAGAGACAGACAGAGACAGTCAAAGAGAGAGACAGTCAGAGAGAGAGAGAGACCGATACATTTAAAATATTTTTTGTTAACCAATTCTATTTTTTTATAGCTAAGAGCAGTTATTTACCATCCCAGGCAACACCGGGAGCTACATCTAGTAAACTTATAAAATATATAATCTTATTATAATGCCATTACAGTTTCTCAAAGAGCAATGTAACATCAGAAGAATTTACCTTTAGGTACAACTATTGTTACAAACATTTATATTTTAATTAGAATTTCTAAACATTGTTTTCAGTTATGTAGTACCAGAATAATTGTGACAGATAACAGATGACAACAGCATACAAAACCAGATATTTGTATCACTGCACAGATTCCAGTGATATTAGCCTGTGACAGCCTGTTTCACACTCATGTTCTGTTACAACTCTGCTGACTCCTTAATTCTTCACAAACTGAACATCCAGTCAATAGGCAGCTGAGTATATTAGATGCAGATCACTAGGCTTTACTTTTGCTGTAATCAAACAAATGCTGAGTTTAAAAAGTGTATGTTCAAAAAGTTAATGGCATCATCAGAAAATTAAACATTATTCAATAGAGGAATTATCTGGCAGAATTGTTTCCAGAGAAGAGAATGTGCTTTGCGTTTATTGTATTATAAAAACCAGAATATAAAGTTTATGCTTGGAATACAGCTAGACGGGGCATTCATGCGTATAGTTATGACTGTACACCCTGTCCATGCACTGTGAGTGAGATGAATTTGTGAAATATTAAGGCACAATTAGAAATTGCTGGTTAGTGAGTATTAAAGAATAGAAAATAACGTACCATTAGGTCCCTTCCGTAATAAAGATATAAAATACAACAGATAATGTGCAAGAAGAAATCATTGACATGGACAAAATTGGGAAACCATAAAATATATGTTATTTGACGCCAAGCAAAGGCTAAATAAAGTGAAACAGATTAGCTTATTTTTTAACAAAGTCTAAACCATACTTAATACTACTATTAAAAATGAATAAACATAGTAATCCAAGACACCTCCCACTTCCAGTAATATAACCCTACAAAGGGGACATGGAGGGAAATGGAACATGGACTCCCTGTGCTTTATGACATAATTGGAAAAACTTGTGTGTGCTGAATTTTTCATTAGGGTCTGTTCACCCATAGTGAATACATTGGCCACAAATACCAAATGTTATAAGGGTAAGTACCCGCACCTAATAGGGTCACCAATATTGTGATGTCCTCTGCACCGCTTTCTAGCCAGTGTCATGTAAGTGCTGTTCAGAGAGGATGCTTTTATGCAGTATTTAATTAATGTAAGCACTCACCCACTTGGAAGTGCTACTGGACATGGGCCATCATAGGAGGTCCTATCTTTTCCTGCAACTTCAGTTTGGCAATTAGTTAGTCTTGTGGTTAAGTATGAGTTATATAGATGAAAAGTTGATGACTGTGGTATGAAAAATTGCAGTACAGATTTTAAAACTTAAAGTTATTATTTTTTTTAATTAAATTTTTTCAATGCAAAATTATCTTAACATACAAGTAAATCCAATACAAAATACACTCATTTGAATGAGTATATATTCAAATAATATAACTAGCATTTTTTAAATACCCACCCCACCCTCCCCTAGTGGTTGACGATGAGCAACGTTGAACAAAAAAAAAACCATACAGTTGGAAATCATTGGGTTATGATTGAATATTTCTCTTCCCTAGATTTTTGCCACTTTTATGACGCGTAAATTTTTCTATTTGTTTTATTCTGGGCTGGTCTTTCAACCAGAATTTCCTTTCTTTTCAGCCTCTTTCCTTTTCCTAATCCCTCCGGTTGGGTTTCTTCGTATAGTAATAAGTCCATTCTACCTTCCCACTCCTGCAGTCTCGGAGCTTCTTTGCTTTTCCATTTAAATAGGATTGCTTTTCTTGCTAGCAATAGACCCTTCATTACGTACATCACCGCACTCGCTGAGCCTGCCACTCCAAGTTTTGATCCTAAGACACATACACTTTCATTTATCGGGATATTACACTTAAATGTTGTTTCCAATCTACTTATAACTTTGGCCCAATATATATGTAACTTCGGACATTGCCAGAGCATGTGTATCAGATCTGCATCGATCAAATTGCATTTCGGGCATTTTTCCTCTTTGTTTTTCTTAAATTGGTTCAGCCGTTTCGGCGTATAATGAGCACCGTGTAATATGAATATCTGGGAGATTATATGTGACATGTTTTTAGTACTACCTTTGACCATTGTCAGGGCGTCTACCCATGTTTCCAAAGATAACTCAGGGATATCTTTCTTCCATTGTATATATCTCTCATTAACCGGAGGCGACGTTCGATTTACCACAAACAGTTTATATACACGCGCCATTAAACCTTTTCTAGCTACTTCATAATTTATGAGGGACTTTAATGGATGATCTTCTAGGATGAATTTTTCCCTTTTAACAAATTCTTTGTATGCATTTTTAAGTTGCATGTAAGGGTACCAATCTCTTGTATGCAGATTGAACTCTACAGCCAGGTCCTCAAAAGATTTTAATACTCCTTGCTTCAATATTTGACTATGAAACCATACCCCTTTCCCTATCCAAAACTTAGAATACTCTTCTATTTTTAGATTCCTATTTGTGAAACCCCATAGGGGTGTTATATCCATATAACCCTTATAGTGCATCTTATCCTTAGTCCTTTCCCATATCCATTGTGATAGCCTAAGCATAGGATACAGTGTTTTAAATTCTTTATTCAAAAAAACCCCGGTTTCTAGCAGTGACCATATATCATAAACCCCCAAGATTTTGTGATTTTTCCGCTAGTATGTGTTTTATCATAAGTATATCGTGATCAAGTAAATTTTGCCACTGTGCTGCTATGAAATAGGATGACAGATCCGGAAGCGCAAGTCCTCCTTTATCTGTTTGTGGATACAATTTTTCTAAACCAATACGTGCTCTATTCCCATCCCATAAAAGTTCCCTCAATAGTGCATTCATTATTTTACTATATTTATTTGGTATGACTACTGGACTGTTTTGGAATTTAAAAAGGATTTGTGGTAGAATGATCATCTTAAATAAAACTAATCTGGCTGCCATGGGTAAGTTCATTTTCCTCCATACTGATACTTTCTGCCTTATTTTGTGAATCAGGGGGTTAATATTAAGAGGAATATAATCATCTACGTTTTTACTTACTATTATCCCCAGATACTTCATATTCTCGGCTACAGGGAGTTGGTCTATCGTTTTCCCAAGGGGGCCAATTGAGTCCAGAGGGAGGCATGCAGATTTGCTCCAATTGATACTAATGCCTGATAGTTTACCATGTTTTTTTTATTAAAGTCATAATTTCTTTTATACCTTCCCCGCCATTATCTAGATATATCAGCATATCGTCCGCGTATAACTGGACCTTGGATTCTCTACAACCCCACTTAAATCCTTTTAGTTGGTTAGAGGATCTTATAGCACATGCTAGAGGTTCTAGCGCCAATGCAAATAACAATGGGGAAAGAGGGCATCCTTGTCTCGTGCCCCTATATAGTTGCCATGATGCGGAGGCCCGGCCTTTAACGCTCTATAGAGAATCTTCACCCAGTGAATCAACTGGGAACCAAAGCCCATTCTTTCAAGTGTACACCAGATGAAGTCCCACTCGACCCGGTCAAAGGCTTTGACCGCGTCTAGCGTGACCACCATCCGTTCCCCTTCTGAGTCACTTGGTGTTTGTATGCTCCACCATAGACGCAAGATGTTATCCCGGACCGACCTCCCCGGCATGAACCCCGACTGATCATCATGGACTACTGTCCTGACTACTTTCAGTAGCCTTGTTGCTAAAATTTTTGCTAGCAATTTATAGTCGGTGTTCAGCAGGAAGATCGGTCTATAGGCGTCCAAATCCAAAGGGTCCTTTCCATTCTTATGGATTAAAATAATAATTGCTTCTCTCATGGATTCAGGTTGTTGACCCCTAACTAGTGAATGATTATAGACCCTCAGCAATAAGGGTAGCAATACTTCAGCATATTGATTTAACACTTCTGGCGGTATCCCGTCTGTGCCCACTGCTTTACCATTTGGCATCTTTCTAAGAGCATCTGATAGTTCGTCTAGTGTTATTGGCTGGTCTAATGAGTTTGCCTCGTCATGGGACAACTGGGGAATTATTATCCCTGACAAGCAATCTTTAATCTCCTCCAGGTCTGTTCCTCTCTCTGAGGTATAAAGTGATTCAAAATATCGTTTGAATTCTTCCCTGATCTCTTCCTGGGTTGTGACTACTTTGCCCTGTTTTCCTCTGATAACTCTAATAGTATTGTTCTCATCTTGTCTTTTAACTAGATTGGCCAATCTCTTTGTTGAAGTATATTGTCCCGAGATTAATTTTTGGCTTTGTATTGTATTGTCCCTAACCGCTTTTTCTGTACAATATCTTTCTAGGCAATGCTGTGCCTCCAACCAGAGCTTTTTATTTTCATCTGTGGGGTGTTCGATAAATTCCCTTTCCAGTACTTTAGTTCTATCTTGAAGCTCTTCCAGCTTCTTTTGTTTGTTTTTTTTGAAGTGGCTGATTTGGTCCTTCACAAGTCCTCTCAGATTTGCTTTCAAGGCGTCCCAGACAATACCAATGTCTTGAGAGCCTATATTCGTATCCAGAAAAAGTTGAATGTTCCTAAGCACCTCTTTGTTGTCTTTTACCAGATCGAACCAAAAGGGTTTGATCTTGTAAAAGACCAGACCAGTCACCCTACTTTCCCTCACTGAGAACCACATTGGCACATGGTCAGACAGACCTCTAGCTCCCATATCTATTTTTTCTATTAATTCACACCCTGTGTCATTCACCAATACAAGATCAATTCTGGATAGAGAGTTAGAAGACTTAGAGTGGCACGTATAGGCTCCTCTATTTGGGTTTGTTTCTCTCCAAATGTCTCTAAGGCCCAATTCTGTCATCATCCAGCCAAATACCGAGACTGCCTGAGTGGGAGGACGATTATTTCTATCCAGTCCTTCGTTATACACATGATTGAAGTCTCCCATCCAAAAGATGGGGGCATTGTCGAAATTTTCAACTTTTTTGGCTATGTTAACTAGAACTTCCAGATGAGCTATTGGGGGAAGGTATAGGCCTACCAGCACTAGTCTTATTCCATTTAATATGGCATGTAATATTATGTATCTACCCAGGGGGTCTATTTTAACATCTAGTTCCCGGAAACACACCTTTCTATGGATCAAAATGCTCACTCCACGGGCGTACAAAGAGAAAGTGGAGTTATAATATCGGCTAATCCAGGCCTTACTCAAAACTTTACAAGTATCCATTACTAGGTGTGTTTCCTGGAAGCAGATTACCTCCGGGCTATATGACCCGCATAGATCAAAAATTGCCTTTCTTTTTAACTTGTCATTTAGCCCCCTCACGTTCCAAGATATAATTTTAACCATTATTGAGAGTAAGTTGTATTATTCCTAACCCATGTTTCCTGGAATACAGCTTCATTGTCAACCACTTGATCCCTCCCCTCCCTCCCCAGAACCCCCCAATCCCTTGTCCAGGGTTGAACATCCCTAGACTCTTCCCGGAGCATTTGCCACGCCGGAATAAGTGTACCAATTCAGCAAGTTTATATTTTCAAAACTCTCTCTATCCACTCATTTGCCTCTTCAGCCTTTTCGAAAAAATTGGACTTATCCTCATACACAATTTTTAATTTTGCTGGGTACATTAATGAGTATACTATCCCTTTTTCTCGTAATCTTTTTTTTATACCTGTTAGCCCATTCTTTTTTTTTTAATATCTTGCGGGTAATCTGGGAAGATCATAATCAAGTTATTATTATATTGTAGTGGGGGTGAGGATCTTATACTTTTCAATATGTTGTCCCTATCTCTTGGGGAGAGGAGTCTCACCAGAATATTCCTAGGTCTGCTTCCTATAGGGAGCGGTCTAGCTGGAATACGATGTGCCCTATCAACCATGAACATTTTTGTACGCACCCCCTCTGGGAAGGTAGATTCTAACCAATCTGACACAAATTTGACCACATCATTCCCCTCCGATCCCTCCGGGAATCCCACAATGCGTAAATTATTTCTTCTTGAGCGATTCTCAAGGTCTAACACCTTCTCTTTTAAGCCCTGTTCAGATTTTTCCATTTTTTTATTTTTGGAACTAGCACCTTGATCTTGTCCTCCACAGCACCTACTCTTGACTCTGTTTCATCAATTCATGTCTTAAGTTGATGTATATCCTTTTTAGCGGAGGTTATTTCTGTTTTTACAGTCCCGATTTCTTTTAGGACATTCCCTACCGCTGTGAGGCATTGGGCAATTTGGGACGAGATATCTTTAAGGGAGGGTTCTGGCTCACGAGTTTCCAATTCTTCTCCGCTATCCTCAATATTGGGGTCCTCCGCACCCTCTCCATTAGACCCATATGGCGCTGAAGACCCTTTGATTTTTTCCCCGTTCTTCTTGGATTTATTTTGTGGGGGATTAGGGGATTGGAGAAAATTATCTATTTTACCCTCTTTTTTTTTTCCCCCGGAGAACACCCCACATCTGAGAGCCTAATCTTAGGGACATTTTTCGTTTGTTTTCTATTAGCCATATTTGCTTATGCCTTCTTGAGCGAATAGCTAGCAATTCCCTTCCAAATTTGCTCTCGGCAGGAATATCACAAGGGGAGCAAATCTCAAACGGCACACATGTGTGAAACGCAGAATATACTTGACTACAATTATCCACACAGTTTGTAATACACAGTATAAATAAGGTGAATAGACTCCAGCATCCGATCTATCACCCAGAGCGTTGTGGACAGTACAGATTCTTAACAAACAGGTAATAAAGTTAATATTGTGGTATAATGGTGACCGTAATTTATGCACAGTATAAGCGCCACACAAAATTTAGTTCCAAAAGCAGTGGTTAGTAGCGCAGCAGTACTTTAAATAGACACTAAAAGGTTAGTAACCAGGTATTTTGCAGTCTCACTTGGTTAGTAAGTCCAGCTCAAAATGTTGATCAAATAACAATGAATAACAGCAGCACTGCAGAGCTCACCCCAAATTTAATCACGAGGAGAAAAGGAGGTTCTCAGATAGAATTATCCACACAAATTATTGTAAATAATATGGGTGGTAAGGACAAGCTTAATATCCACTCAATCAAGTGGAGAGTTGTAGGTAACCCGAATTCTCAAGAAGTGGATAAAAAAAAACTGTTATAATTGTATAATATAATAGTGAACTCAGTATATACTCAATGTTAGTCCCTCTCGAGTTTTGATCTCCAGAACTGAGGTTAATAGCAATATTTTAAGCGTGGACTATCACATAGGGTTATGATTAGTGTCCGGGAATATATCAGTCACGTTTTGTTAGTATGTCCAGGTCATCTAGCGGAGGTTATTTCTGTTTTTACTGTCCCGATTTCTTTTAGGATATTTCCTACCGCTGTGAGGCATTGGGCAATTTGGGGCGAGATATCTTTAAGGGAGGGTTCTGGCTCACGAATTTCCAGTTCTTCTCCGCTATCCTCAATATTGGGGTCCTCCGCACCCTCTCCGTTAGACCCATATGGCGCTGAGGGCTCTTTGATTTTTTCCCCATTCTTCTTGGATTTATTTAGTGGGGGATTAGGGGATTGGAGAAAATTATCTATTTTACCCTCTTTTTTTTTTTTTTTTTCCCCGGAGAACACCCCACATCTGAGAGTCTACTCTTAGGGACATTTTTCATTTGTTTTCTATTAGCCATATTTGCTTATGCCTTCTTGAGCGAATAGCTAGCAATTCCCTTTCAAATTTGCTCTCGACAAGAATATCGCAAGGGGAGTAAATCTCAGACTGCACACATGTGTGAAACACAAAATATACGTGACTACAATTATCCACACAATTTGTAATACACAGTATAAATAAGGTGAACAAACTTCAGCATCTGAATTATCAACCAGAACGTTGTGGACATTGCCGATTCTTAGCAAACAGGTAATAAACAGGTAGCAAAAAGTTAATATGGTGGTATAATGATGACCGTAGTTTATGCACAGTATAAGCGCCTCACAAAATTTTAGTTCCAAAAGCAGTGGTTAGAAGCGCAGCAGAGCTTTAAATAGACACTAACACCCTATATACTGTACATTAACACGGACTATAAGGTTAGTAACCGGGTATTTTGCAGTCTCACTTAGTTAGTAAGTCCAGCTCAAAATATTGATCAAGTAACAGTGAGTAACAGCAGCACTGCAAATTTAAACACCCCCAAATTTAAACACGTGGAGAAAAGGAGGTTCTCAGATAGAATTATCCGCACGGGTTATTGTAAATAATATGGGTGGTGAGGGCAAACTTAATATCCACTCAGTCGAGTGGAGAGTTGTAGATAACCCGGATTCTCAGGAAGTGGATAAAAAAACTATTGTAGTTATATGGTATAATAGTGGACTCAGTATATACTCAATGTTAGTCCCACTCGAGTTTCGATCTCCAAAGCTGAAGTTAATAGCAATGTTTTAAGCGTGAACTATCACATAGGGTTATGATTAGCGTCCGGCAATATATCAGTCACGTTTTGTTAGTATGTCCAGGTCAGTTAACACGTGTTGTCTCCTTCAATTTCAAGATAATAATTAATAGATAATGCTTTCCTCCTCCTTGCACATTTCCTTTCACGGATGGATATAAGACTCAAAGTGTTAGTAAGTCAATGGTTAGTAACGATGATGCTGCAAGGGGTACCATAAATTTACAAACAAGCTGGGAGAATTCCTCTTGCATGGACTACTGCACAAGCAGGGATAATAAATCATAAATACTTCTCACCGCACCATGTGTATCAGCAGCTCCATTAACGCATCCCAGTATCTGGCATCCAGCTTTCCCTCGCCGGGATCCTGATTTCGACCACGAAGCCGACCTCCAATAGGGTTCACCCACGGGGGGGGGGAACCCAATCTCTTCCAAAGCTTCTAGCAGTCTCTTGATTCTATTCCCAGCCCTGTTTGGTTCCTGCCATTATGCATTCTGTGTGCAGCCCATGCAAATGGGCCCATATGTTAGCCAAATTACATTATACAGAAATATGATGCACGGAATCCCAATTGCCAGTCCAGAACTGCAGTATCAACACCGTATTAACTGTTACAGTTACGGCCTGAAGTTCAGCAGTAGACAAGTAGACTGCTATACTTGTGTATGATACAAGGACTCCATGACTGTGAATGTGCGTTACCCGGCAAAATGATATAGTAGTAATGATTACATAACATAACACAAACCGTCTGGCCTGCTGAACGGAGGAACGGGGCCAGAAGCTGCAGGTGTCGGCTAATATTAAGCGACACCCGCCTATAAAAAGAGAATCTGCGATCATCGGGCGGGTTGGTAACCCCTAACAAGCCATGGTAGCGCTGACCCGCGCGGCCTGTTAGAGGGCATTTCACAAGAATCGGACCCCTGGGGGGGGGGCGTGGTTCCGAGACGCAAGCCCCTGGATGCCATGCGGGGGCTGCGCGATGCTCTTCATGGACACCGGGGGGTACCCTGCCTTCTGGCAGAAGGTTACCACCACATATGGGGTATGTTATACACGATGAGGATTGGGTTATCAAATATTCTGGGCATTTGGTATTTTATCCACTGAGAATTTGTACATTTTTTGAAAAAAACACTTAATTTTAGCCAAAAATTTTTTTTTCAAAATTGTTATCCGTTTTGTTTTAACCCTGTAAACTATTAAAGGGGGTAAAAAACTTAATATAAAAAGTTGTTTTACATACATTGAGGGTGTTAGTTGTAGTTTCTATAATAGGGTAAATTATGTGGTCTACTTTGATTTTTTAGGGCTCTCAAGTGACTCAAACTGAGCAGCAGGCCTCAATAGCAGGATTTTGTGTTTTTTTCATGAAATGGTGAAAAAACCGAACCTAACGTTTCAAAGCCCCACATAACATCCTACTAAAAAGAGTATGCATAAAACTCAGATCCAATAAAAGAAGATATTCGGGGCAATGTTAGTTATAAGGTTTTTTGCTGTTAGATTTGTGTGGAAAAGAGTTAGAACATTTGAAGTTTTTGTGAGAATTTGAAAATTGAGCATTTTCAAAGTTTCACAAAATATCTGATTTTATCATAAATAAATGCAAAAATACACCAAAATTTTTCAACTAACATGAAGTAAATGTTGTCACGAGAAAACACTTCTAAAATCACTTGGATATGTTAAAGAGTTCAAAGTATAACCCTTTATAGTCACACAGGGCAGATTTGAAAAAATGGGGCCGTGTAAGGAAGGTGTGAAATGTGAAAAGTGGCTTTGGCCTTAAGGGGTTAAATATGCCCCTGCTTATGCCACTGACTTTTGCTATTAACTTTAAGTTGTGGGGTGTGGGTGGAGGAGGGAGCATGGAGCGTGCAGCGTGTTAGCGGAAGCACGTGACACGCCGAGGCCGCGGCCGGAGTATACGGGCCGTGGAACCGTTCGTCCCTTCATGCCCGCCCCACGAGGATCACGCCTTACCCCGACATCGTGGTAGCTTAGCTGGGACCCGAAACATCAAGCGTGCTGCAGCCACCCCACCCAGTTCACGAAGAGGTCTCTGGCGGCGTTTATCAAAGTGCCGATACCGGCAGTAGCACAGGGGCGAAGCCTGAATCCTCCCAGCGCTCCCAGACCAAGGGAAAAGTGAAAGCGAAATTTACCAGCAGCAACCGGCGCTGGAGGATCTAATATTTTGGAAATTGTGTGTCGACCACGAAGCCGACCTCCAATAGGGTTCACCCACGGGGGGGCAGCACCAGATTCCAAAATATTAGATCCTCCAGCGCCGGGTTGCTGCTTTTACTTTTCCCTTGGTAGGGAGCTGCTGGCAGAGATTCAGGCTGAGCTCCTGTGCCACCTGCGGTATCGGCACTGCAAGAAAGCCGCCAGAGACCTCGTCGGACCGGGGGGCTCAGCAAGCGTGATGGGGCGGTCAGCTACCACGATGTCCGGGGTAGCGTGATCCTGCGTGGGGCGGGCATGAGGCGAACGGTTCCAGCGGCACCTATACTCCGGCCGCGCGCTCGGCGTGTCACGTGCTTCCGCTACACGCTGCACGCTCCATGCTCCTCCTCCACACCCCAAAACTTAAAGTTAATAGCAAAAGTCAGTGGCATAAGCAGGGGCAATGTAACACAACTTAAGGCCACAAAACCAAACTTTTCCTTTTCACACCTTCCTGTCACGGCCCATTTTTTCAAATCTGCCCTGTGTGACTATAAAGGGTTATAACTTTGAAACGCTTTAACATATCCAGTGAGTTTTAGAATTGTTTTCTCGTGACACATGTACTTCATGTTAGTTGAAAAATTTTGGTGGTAGTTTTGCATTTATTTATGATAAAATCAGATATTGGTTGAAAATTGGAAAAATTCTCAATTTCAAACTTCAAAATGTTCTACTATTTCCACCCCAAAGTCAGACAGCAAAAAACCTTAATAACTAACATTCGCCAAATGTCTACTTTATGTGGCCATGATTTTTTATGCATCCTCTTATTTTTATAGGATGTTATGGGTCTTTGAACGTTAGGTGCGGTTTTTCACATTTTCATAAAATACACAAAATACTGCTATTGAGGGACCTGCTCAGGTTTGAAGTCACTTTGAGAGGCCTAAGTAAAAGTTAGACCTCATAAATTACCCCATTATAGAAACTACACCCCTCAACGTATGTAAAACAACTTTTATGAAGTTTGTTAACCCTTTAATAGTTTTACAGGGGTTAAAACAAAATCGGATACAATTTTGAAAGTACATTTTTTGGGCTAAATTAATGTGTTTTTCAAAAAATTTACAAATTCTCAGTGGATAAAATGCCAAAATGCTCCAGAAAATTTGATACTCAATCCCTCCCGCGTATAACAATACCCCATATGTGGTGGTAACCTGCTACCAGAAGGCAGGGACCCGGTTCCAGGAAGAGCATCACGCAGCCCCGGCCACTGGCAGTCCCGGGGCTGCGATCGGAACCACGCCACCCCCCAGGGGTCCGATTCTTGTGAAATGCCCCTAACATGCCGCGGTCAGCGCAACCTCCGATCAAGGGTGTTAGAGGCGGGTGTCGGCCGTTCATGCCAAAAGTTTGATGTAATAGTACTGCATTTTGCGGGAAAGCACATTCACAGGAATGGAGTCCTTGTATCATACACAAGTATGATGCAAGGTCTACTTGTCTACTGGCTGAACTTCAGGGCTGGTACTGTAACATTTAATACGGTGCTGATACTGCAGTTCTGCTGGCAGATTGGGATTCCTTGCATCATATTTCTGTATAATGTAATTTGGCTAACATATGGGCCCATTTGCATGGGCTGCACACAGAATTCATAATGGCAGGGAACCAGAAGCAGGGCTGGGATAGAATCAAGAGACTGCTAGAGCTTTGGAAGAGATTGGGTTCCTTTTAGGATCCTCACAGATCAAGAGAACTTGGTTGCATGTTCATTGTATAACAGGATTGACTTGTACTTTACCATTTTAATGAAACCACAAAGCACAGTAGAAGTAAGCCACCCAGCAGTCAGAAAAGTTTCACCTGTCCTATGGTGAGATGCTAAGCAGTTATTGTGAGTCAAACTTGTTTGCTTGTATAATTTCCATTCAATGTGGAATAATATTATATTTTGCGCCACAAAATTGTAATAATAAATAGTACAATTCTGTATTGATTTTTACTGTTTCTATGATGGTCCGCTCCTCAGGGGCTTTACACAACGATGGTTCTCAGAATTAAAAAAAAAGTTAATACTGTCTGATTATTCTTTACTTTGTGTACTAATACATCATTTGATGTTACATGTCATGTGCCCTTCTCTCTTTTTCTTTATTTCTGTGTTTCTTTCTCTTTGTGTCTCTTTTTCTTATTCAGTTATGGGGGATATAACTGTATTGTGCTTTCACTTCATTTGGCATTGTTTGTAGTAGGTCATCTTTTTGAACAGCAATATCACAGTAAAGCTTGCCTCCCCCTTTTCTCAGGAGAACAAGCACAAATGAAATTAACAAAACATTTTTCTATCACAGTTTTTGTAATTGCATCTGATACGGAAGGAGAGGTTAGAATTTACCACACAAGATGTGCCTAGTTTCCCAGGCTGGATGAAGTTCATCAGTCAATTGCGACCATCTGGTTTCACCTAAAAACCTTTTCATTCAAACCATTTTGAAAAATATCAACAGTTATGTGAGGAACACAAGTGTGTTAGTGCCCAGTCACAAAAGCCTGGCTCTTTGTTAACCTCGAATGAAAGATATGGTGGAACAAACTATTTTATTCAGCCTCATTAAGAATTGTAAATTAAAACACAGATGTCTTAGAAGATACTTGTTTTTAAACTTTTGTATACAAAGAAAAGAGCTTACAATCCTTGATTCTTAGGACTAGATTTCCACTATTAACAAAGACAAGACTATTAACATACATGGTTGGGTTTTTTTAAAACAGACAGAAAAAAAATCTTGGAACAGCATTTGTTTAAAGGCTGAATCAGAGAGAAAATAAATGTTGATTGTGCCAAGGGACAGGTACAATATGAGCACATAGCAGACTACAACCACAGTGACAAGGATCTCTGTGATCTAAGAACCAATTATGAAGAAGCACATATAAATACATATATTGTATGCAGTAATATTTCAGTTCCAGTACAAGAAAAACTCTTTCAACAGTATTTTATTCAGTGTTTTGTATCACTTATTGTAATCCAAAACCAGAAGTGGGTCCAGGATACAGATGCTCAGATCTTGCCATTAGTTTGTCTCTGGAGAATCTGCTCACATGTTACTTCAGATATAAATACTGGTGTCTCAAAGCTGGTCAGTCTTCATTTTCACTTTTAAAAAATACTGTTTAGGCAATAACAATGTTATATCATGATCCTGCATCATATTTCTCTTTTCTGGCTCCAGAAGTTCATTTTTTTCTCTTTGCTGTATTAGCCGGCAGAGTCGTGGCCATGTGCTCTGCCGGCCGGTTTACACTATGATGCAGCTATGGAAGTGCTTATGCCGGCTGTTACAGCAGAGAGAAGAAAGAAGACGAGCCGCAGGAACGGGAGCATTGGGGAGCTGCGCCAAGCATTAGGGACCTCCATAAGGTGAATAATTAAGTATATTTTTTGTGTGCTGAGCAAACTGGGGGTTGGCTGGTTATATACTACACTGGGCTGGCTATATACTACACTGGGCTGGCTATATACTAAAGGGGGCTGGCTAAATACTAAAGGGGATTGCTATATGCTACAGGAGACTGGCTAGCTATATACTACAGAGGGCTGGCTATATACTACAGGGGACTGCCTGGCTATATACTAAAGGGGGCTGGCAGGCTGTATATAACAGGGAGCTGTCTGGCTATATACTACTGGGGACTGGGTAGCTATATACTAATGGGGTCTGGTTGGCTATACACTAAAGGGGGCTAGTGGATATTTACTACAGGGATCTGGTGACTATATACTACAGTGGGCTGGTGGCTATATACTACAGGGGGTTGGTGAATATATACTACTGGGGACTGGCTGGCTATATACTGGGAGGCTGTGACCAATGCATTTCCCACCCTCAGCTTATACTTAAGGCAATAGGTTTTCTCTGTAGTTTTTTGGTAGTAAAATTAGGGGCCTTAGCTTATACTCGGGTCGGCTTATTCTCTAATATATAGGATACTCAGTGGATGTCTTTGAAAGGATTCTGTAGAAAAAGTTGCTCACTGAATCCTTTTTCATAGAATATAGTATATATGTGTCCATGAATATACTTTTACCATCTGAAACATATAATTGTACTTCTAACACTCAATAAATAAATTGCAGGCTTTATTTCAGAAACTGGAAAGAAAAAACCTTCAAGAACATAGTATTCACTTAACTTAATATGCTTGGGAAAATGATATAAATGGCAATAAATACCCAATGGTGCTGGTTATGTGACACAGGAATGTTTTACAAATAAAAGATGAAGAAAAAACAATACATTAACGCCTGTCCTGGTACAGAAAAGCATTGAATACAGTAATATGAAAGCTATGTGTTAATAGCTATATAACAGGTGGGTTATACATCTTCTTATTAATATATAAAGATATATTTGTTACAAAGTGGCAGTGCAGTGGCAGACAACTCATCCACAACTTAAAGGACATATACCACCAGATTACCGGTGGTAGACTATCCTTACAAGCCGAATCAGAGCCATGTGATTCAACAACATAAAGATTGTCATGGCATATGCAAGATTAAATCAAAGTTCTTTATTACCTACCCATTAAAATATACATAGCAGTGTATGCAATTGGTGTAGGTAAGTAACCTATACGAAATGCGCAGGTATAATGTAAAGTGAAAGTGACACTTTATGGGCCTCCTGGGCCCAGTGCGACCGTACCTTCTGCACCCCCTCAATTTTCACCCCTGATTACCTTTGCTATGACACTATTTTTTCTACAGAGACAGCACATTTAGATAAGATCAGTTGTCCTCTTCACTCACAATGCTCTTCTGAGAAAAATATTTTTTGCTTCTTCCTATAGGTCTTTTTAATTGCATTGTGCCGTATATCATGGGTAAAAAAAGGAACATTGCAAACTGAGGAAGATTAAACACAATAGTTAGATTTAACAAAAGTGTTGTAGTGTAAAACATAGTTCAGCTTTAGACTTTCTGAGTACACTGTCTAGTCACCCCCTACATCTATTGGTCTATTTTACTACATCGCACTCCACCAAAATGTTGGCATATTTGCATCATTTGTATAAAACACTTTGATAAAGGGCTGCAGGGGGCATGGCCGCCAGCACCAGGAAGCAAATGGAGAATAGTTTACAGCTTTTTACCCCACATCATTATACAGACTGTCAGTTATGTGTATAGGAGTATATCATACACACACAGGCTGCAGGGAGCATGGCTGCCAGCACCAGGAAGCACATGGAGGAGCCTTTACAACGTTATACCTCACATCATTATACAGGCTGTCAGTCATGTGTATTGGAGTATATCATACACACACAGGCTGCAGGGAGAGTGGCCGCCAGCACCAGGAAGCACATGGAGGAGCCTTTACACCGTTATACCGCAGACCATTATACAGACTATCAGTCAAGCACTGGGGATAATCCTGCATTGGACATCTCACACGTCATTTTCATACAGCTTTAGGACCTCACTGCTTAAGTTAACAGGCATATAATGAGCTAAAATATGCGCATAGAGCCTTTGACATCGGCTCTGATTGCGCCTCTGACTAAGTCCCCAGACATGCGCATAGAGCCTTTGACAGCGGCTCTGACTAAGTCCCCAGACATGCTCAGAGAATGTCCTGACAGCGCCTCGGGCTGGAAGTCCGCTGACATGCTCAAACTAGTTTCTCAAAGTTACGTCACTCGATACCTCCTAAAGGATTGGCAGACAGAATCGAGCCTCCTCTCTGGTGATTGGACATTGGGCACCGCCCCCGTCACCACGTCAGATCAAAAGTCTATAAAGGGCAGAGCCCCACGCGATGTGCCGCATTATAGCCCCGGTACCCCTGCGGACGCCACTCTATGTGGCGAAACATGTCGGGGGGCTACTGTGTGAATGTTTTTAGAATCAGTTTGCTATAGCAGCTCTATTAGGGAATCAGATGTGTGTTGGTGTATCTGAAGTGGGTGTTTGGTCTTTAGGGTAAGTGTGAAGGAATCCTCTCTTCCCCCCTTTCCCTCCTCCCCTTAGCATGCTAAGTTCCAGTGTTAGAGGATATGTGTGTCCATACTGACTGTATGCGGTTCGAGCATCGGGGGTGACGAGGATGTGTGATATGGGGCCTTTAAGCTATCAATGCTGGAGTGAAATCAAGTGGCCACCCCAAATGTAATGTGTGTGAGCCCCAATCGATCACCATAGTTACAGCACTCACACCACACTCTGTTGTGGGACATAATCACAGACTGATCTTTCTCCGACTATCCCCTTCCAAATACAGCTTGAAGCTGCGGTTTAGAACTGTCTGAGAAATTTTAAAAAGTTTTTGTTTTTGGTTGGTTCAGTATTTTCCTTTTAATTATACAAATAAAAGTTAATTTCTAGTGACCAATGGGTATAGATGTCCTTACTGGACGACTTTTTGTGCTGTATGCTATAAAATAAGGCATATTTTGAGTTTTACGCGAAATTTGAGATTGGCCTTTGACATTGCAGGTCAGGCCTTTTTCAAATCAAATGATTAACACTTTTATACATCTTTAGGAAGTCCATTGAGAGACATCTCATTAATCATTGCATAATAGGATCACTGTCAGGGATTGAAAGTGTCTGCTTTCGAGTGTAGGGGTATTTTAGAAGCCTAAACTTAAACCTTTTATTGCTTATTAGTGGACTAGTTGTATTTTTGGGATATGATTGGTGTTAGTATAGTTAGAATTCTGAACCAATACATTGATGAAAAATTACTGAGAGAATTGTCATTGGAAGTTGGTTATTTAGAAAATAAATCTTAAAACAATGCTATAACAGTACCCAGTGTTGCATTACTTCCAGAGACACAGCAGGTTGCTTTGGATGCAAAAGATTCACTGGCAATTATATCAAGTGTAACTGTATCTTATGATAATAATGTGCAACCTCTTGTGATGGTGAATAGGTCAGTGCAGAGTCAGACTCCACAGATGCCTTCAATCTGTGCCAGTCACTACACTGGTTGCCAGTCTCCTTCTGAATCGTTTAAAATAAACACCCTCATCCGCAAAGATTTGCACAATGCTTCCCTATCTCTACTATCTCATCTTGGTCTATAGCCGAACCCATGCTCTTTTCTCCAGAATTTCTCCATCTGGACTATCAGACTAATACCCAACCTCCAAATGTACTCTTAAATTCCATCTCTTTAGGTAAGCTTATAACACTTGCTAACTACATTTTTTTACTCTTTCTACTAACACATCCCGTGTCCCTACCCTTCAGTTATCCGGTAAAACACCAGATACCAAGCTCCAGGCTTCTCTGCCGTCCGATTGACCATGAACCTTGTATATAAGATGGTGGCTAATGGCTGGCACAAGCAGCATTTTTATTTATTCAATTATTTTATTATTTTCCCTTATAAATAATTACTGGGCTATTATACAAGCTCTTCTACATCTTGTGTCACTCCCATCACCCTAATAGACTATAAGCTCTTGTGAGCAGGGCCCTCACTCCTATTGTTCCATATGACTGTGTTAGGATCAGTGGATCCTCTGAACCACCGCGGGAGATGTAACTAGCCAACACCCGGAAAAGGAGCCTAGCGGCACCTGGTTTTCTCAAGAGCCCGCCGCAAAGCGGGTTGGACTTGCTGCCTCAGGATACCACTAGGTCGTTCCCAGGTGTGACTAGCCCATGGTGGCAGCCGAGGTCGAGGTACCTTAGCGGATGACAAACTCGTAGTCGGGTCCAGGCACAGGGTCAGGGCAGGCGGCAGCGATGCAATGTCAGGTTCAAGTCCGGGGTCAGCAACAGGAGGTCCAGGCAGGTGGGAATGGGAACACAGGCACACAGCAACAGGGAGGAACACAGGTAACACGGCAACACAGGACTCAGGAACGGGAACACACAGGAATACACTGGAACGCAGGAATACCGTCAATCGCAGAACAAAGGAATACTCGCTAGAAGCTTTCTCTAGCTAGCGGCACAAAGAATCTGCAGGGAATGATGGGAACAAAGGTTATATACAAAGGAAGGAGAATGACCAACTAATCACTGTGCGCTGGCCCTTTAAATCTTGAGACAGGGCCACGCGCGCGCCCTAGAGAGCGGGGCCGCGCGCGAGACCTAGTCCGGACGGAAGCGGGAGCCAGGAGAGGTGAGTGCACAGGAGCGGGACCGGGGCAGCGGAGAGAGCACGGGTGCACCCGCGATCACCGCGATATGGATCGCGGGGGTGCCGCAACGGAGGGCAAGGTGCACCCGCGATCCGTGGTATGGATCGCGGGGGTGCCCGTGACAGACTGTTTGTACACTGTGATGTCTTATTTTATTTGTATATATCTCGTATGGTTTGTCAAGAGCTACAGAAATAAAGAATATTATTATAATTATTCTGCACCTGATGCTGCTCGATGATCATGCTGGCCACAGCCCTTTTCAGGCCACTGCCCCAAAAGGGTCTAAGACCCTCAATAGAAGTGGTGCATGCCAATTCAAGTGGCAAATACACCAGAATTCTGGCATAGACAGGTTGACGAATCTCCCCCATTGTTACTCAATTATGGCAATGTGGTTTAGTAAAAAACCACTGTACTTACTTATTCATTTCCGTTCAGGCCCTGTTGTGAACACCAATGCCACTCCAGTGTTCCTGAGGCTAGCAGTGACCTCTAGCCAAAAGCCACGTGTCTACTAAGGTCAGTCAGTGATCTGCTTTGTAGAGGTGTCTTTGTTGAGATAACAGTTGACTCTTGTGGTTGGTCCAGAGGTGACTTACTTACAAACAACACATGTAACTACTCAACAAAATCTCTGGAACTACAGAGGTAATTTGAAAAGAATCTTCTGTCAATTAATATTATTCTTATCTTAAGCAAGGTGAAACCTACCACAGGGAGGTAGTACCATGGATGACTATAATGCTGTAAGTCTTATGCTGCAAATGGAAGTAGATCATGGGTCTGCCATAGGCTCCGTGTGTTAGGGGGTACCTCTTGTCCCGTAGGTGTCAACCCAACAAAAAAAGAATCCATTATACCTGTGCGTTTAAGATGCAAATACAATTAAGGTCTTATTCAGACAGGTTTGTCGGCTGTGCATCAGCAAAAAAATACAAACGTGTTCCGTCCATATTGTATCCACATCCATTTTCTCATGTCTGTATGTCATCTGTTTTTATCACATCAGCAAAAATAACAAATGGGTTTCTAAACTATTTTTTGCCCTTCCCAGTTGGTTGCTCAGCAACAGTTGAGAAATTATTATTTTAATATAAGCCACTGTCCAAAAGACATTACTGTAAAGTAAAGTGGAGATAAGAGCCATAACTCATAAAATTTAGTTAGAGTGTAACAACTTGGTAGAATTTGTATTTGTTATTATTTTTCAAAATTTGTATTCATTTTTTTAGGCATTTGAATGATGATTTAATAAACATTTTTTTAGGGAATAAATAAGGCAGTGGGGCGCATTTATTCATGAGGACAATTTTATAATAGTTTTTGCTGGAGTGTTCATTACTGTAATTTGAAAAAAATGATGAATTATATGAATTCATTAATAGCACTAGTCCTAGCTAATGCTTACTGCTAAATTTTAGTGTCCATGTGTGGGTGGTATCTTTGTTTTCCATTGTTACCTCTGTGAAGTCATTCAGTGATCACGGTTTGTGATAGGTAAGCAGTATTTTAGCAATATTCAGCAATGCAGTTCTACTGCAGTATCTCGTATGTTCAATAAAATACCAAATAAAGTAAAAAATATAATACTAAGCATATTTGGTCTTATGTCTTGAACCTGTCCAGCAAGAGTGCAACTATAACCAGACTTGGTGCAAGCTGTCAGATTCAGTAAGTGGTGGCAAACTAACCCTGCAACATCCCTGGGCGCTAAGGCCATGTCTACAGCAGATAATACTGCCCTGACAAGACCAAAGCTGCAACTATTGGCCCTGAGTAACCCTACAAGGTGACACAGAAAAACTTACTTTGTCTGGCAGCTGCTGGATGGTGGAGAAGACAGGTAACAGGAAATCAGAGATTGACCAGTGTACACACAAGTACAAAGAAATGTGTCAAACCAATTATAGACACTAGTCTGAGACAGGGAAAGTGGGGTCATATCGGGAGATGCACAACACTAAGGGACAAACAACAGATAAAGACAGACAAACGGAGTTGGACAAAAGCAGTTCAAAACCAAGATGGCGGAAAAGGTACAGAATCATGTAGCGATAGAATGAACGATAAAAATTAAAACTGAAGTCAGATACGCAGTATAGCAAACAAAGCATAGCACTAGATAGCAAAAAGAAGACTGAAACTAAGCAGCACCCTCTAAAGGAACAGGGTAGAATATAAAGGGAGTAATGAACATTGCCCCTAGCACTGACTGGTTCAGCCATCCATCACTCAAGCCACAGCTTCACACAAAACAAGCTCAAATACACACCACACAATCACAAGCAGCCCTTGGTGTGGTTTGCAAGCACAGAAGTGCAAGGGTATTTTATTCTCTCCAAAATGGCTGGATACCCTGATCTTTCACAGTGTTCACCACCAAATAATTCCTTATTCAAAGATTGGGGAAGGGGAAAGAAAAGGTTGAAATAGGTAGTAGATAAAATATAACTTTTATTTAATTACATTAAATAAAATAGACATATTCACTTGTTACATAAAACCTATGGGGCAAGGTGAGGAGTATGTCCTCAAATGCATGCAAAGACCCTTCGTTCAATTATTGGCATGCAATTTCCCGGAAGAGGATGCTAGGAGGATACTGTATCAAACATGATTATATTCTAATCATTAGGGGCTTTATACATACCAAAATACAGTATACAAAAATCAATGATGGTCAAAAAGATTAAAATGTAATTTTATAAACTGCTGCATGAGCACATAGCAGCACATGGGCTTTTGAAAGGCCACTTTGGCTGAACTAGTTTTCAGGTGCCACTATGTATTTGGAGAGCTCCCCAAGATCCCGGTATAATGGGATCAAGTAACACTGTTTTGTGAACTTTATCCCACAAAGAATTTACCCAGAGGTATAGTGAGAATTTTGACATCCCAGGTGTAGCAATAGAAATGGGCCACAGAATAAAAAAATAACTATTTTTTTCCTAAAAGTCAATTTGACTCCAAAGTTTTCTTTTTTTAAGGGGTTAAAGGAGAAATTGCTAAATTTAATTTGTTAGAAGACAGATTTGTCTGTAAAAGTTTTTAGGTAACAAGACGCATTTTGAAAACTCTTGATACATAGTCTGCAGTGTGACCCAGCAGCTTTAAATTACTTAAGTTAAGTTACTTTAAATAACAACTTGTCAAGATGAGGTGCAGTCCCTGAACTAACCCACAATCTCTGTCCCTGCCGTCTTGCCAGGCCCTGTGCTTAGCCACAGATGGCAACTGGTTGACATTCCCTTCTCCAAGGACAGAGAAAAACACTCTCCAGATATATCATATATATCAGAATAATAATTATGCATACATCTTAATAAATCCAAAATCCAAATCACATTACCCAAAATACTTAAATTCCCCCCACAATACACATGGAAGAATCCAGCCACATACATATAAAGTTCCTAATACTAAAATGTACCTATTTCCATAGAATAAATTGAATAGAGGGGAAGGGAGATGTATGTAAGAGAGGTTAACTGGAAAAATACAACAGCCAACAGTTTGTAGGGGAAGGTGAAAGGGACTCTTATGGTTCAGGGATCTTTATGGATGGTCTTTCCTCCTGGTTGTGAGGAGTCTCCTCCTGTTAAGGAGCCTATTCTTTTCCTTCCCAACCCCTCACCTTCAAGACCCTTTTAAACCTATCCTTCGTATTGGCTCCCAAATTGCTAGGAAGCATATGTTTTAAGCACCCTATACTGTAAAAGTCCAGTACAAGGTTTGTAGTCATCAGTTGAGCCCTGTTGCTGAGCAAGCCACCTGTAGTGTATCCCACCTTCTAAGTAATAAACTGCTCCAGGGAAAGTTTGACACCAGTTCCCTTAGTCACAGAAATGTGACATAACCTAGGTATGGGAGACAGTTGAACTTGTTTCTATGGGAATTAATATGGGAGAGGGACACACAGTTGTAATAATGCATATGTCACATATAAACACACAAATATCTATACACACATATACATATATCATACAATAGACGTACAGAATTGTGACGCAAAGAATGTGGCATGGCCACAGAACACAGCGATAGAGTAAGGCCCCTTTCACACTTGCGTTTTTCACTTGCGTTTTCTGCGCATGCTTTTGACGCGCAGAACTTGCATTGCGCTCTGACCCATTGTAACCAATGGGTCTTTTCAGACTTGCATTCTTTTTCACGCACACACGCACGTTTAAATCTTGACATGCTCTACTTTTGCAAGTCATGCGTGTGAAAAACGCAAGTGCAATGCAAGTGCAATGCGTTTTTCACGCATCAATTGCCATAGAAAAGATAGAGCTCAGTCCTGAGTCCATTTCACGCGCATTTTCTGCACGTGAAAAACGCATTGAAATTGCATCAAAAACGCACTTGAAAAACCGAGACACTGAACAAACTCTGACTGAAAACTGATTGCACTCTGATGCAAAATGTGCGTTTTTCACTGACCAAACCCTGATCGCACCCTGATCAAACTCTGACGTGAATTGCAGCGCGAGTGTGGAAGGGGCCTGAGTAGTACAAGTATTAGGAAACTAGTACAACAAGCACCTGAGTAAAGTGAGAAAGAAGAAAGTACTCGTATAGGTGAGTTTGACACCACCACAGCCACTGATTTGTACGACAGTTCTTCACTCAACCCAAACCTGAAACAAATACTCTCCATTCACAAACAAGATGTAATCACCAAGCTTTCAACAGAACCCACACCCAGCTCAATTAACCCTGCAAACTGTCTAGAACAGCCCTGGGTATGATTCACAAGCTCATAAGACTATTCCACACGATATAATTTAATAAAAAAATATAGTTTAATTACAGATTCAAGTTATCAAACATATGGGGGCATATTTACTTACCCGGCCCATTCGCGATTCAGCGGCGCGTTCTATGCGGTGGATTCGGGTCCGGCCGGGATTTATTAAGGCAGTTCCTCCAATGTCCACCAGGTGGTGCTGCTGCGCTGAAGAGCATCGGAACGCACTGGAATACACCGAGCCGGGTTGAGTGAAGGTAAGTGCAATTTTCGTGACACATTTTTTTTTAAAACATGGCGGTTTTTCCGAATCCGTCGGGTTTTTGTTCGGCCACGCCCCCCGATTTCCGTCGCGTGCATGCCAGCACTGATGCGCCACAATCCGATCGCATGCGCCAAAATCCCGGGGCAATTCAGGGAAAATCGTTGCAAATCGGAAATTTTCGGGTAACACGTCGGGAAAACATGAATCGGGTCCTTAGTAAATGACCCCCAAGGTGTTAATTTACCCTCAAATCAATTTATACTGAGTTAGATAAAGCTTTCCAAATATGGCACAAGTAAAGCCTGATGCTCCATGGTATATAGGTATAAGGACTCTGCTACTGGATAGGTTTTCTTCATATGGCTGTGGTGCCTTAAAAATTACAATCTAAGACACAGGCCAATACTGTATCCTTTTAAAAAACATATGAAAATTTTCTTTGATGTATATTTAGATTGTGTTTTTTAATACATGAACCACTGTTTTTTCAGACAACATATAAAGAAAAATATCTGTTAACAGTTGCAACCGGATTGCAAAATTTATTGTTTCTGAGCATTTAAGCTTCCTGCTTAAATCAGTGAAAAAATAACAGATTATCAGATTTATCTCTTCCCACTTTATCCCCTTTCACTTTAATTCTTAAGATATATGCCATAGACTTCAAAGTATTAAACAAGGTTTAAATATGTTCCAGTCGATTGGCTTATCTAAATACAGGGACCAATTTATCCGAGGTTCAGAGTCATGCCATATACACATATTAATTATGTTCATTCCTGAAGTGTTCATCATATTTCAAGCAACAAAATCAATTATAGCAAAACATTTATAGTTTTTCACATGCTTCAAAAAATGACAGAATTATGGCTGCAATAAATAACTTTCTGCAGTTTATAAAGTCCAACCTTAATTATTTAACTCCTGAAATCCCAGGGGCTAGCTAAGAAAATTGGCCTGAATTGTAAACCTCTTTCTTCTTGCTGTTACTTGGATTTTTCAAAAGGGAAAGGACACAAAAATGTCACATTTCTCGTTTTGAGCATGAACAAACATTTTTTTAATAATTAATATAATTTAGATTTGTATTAGTGAATTTGTGATTACTTATGAATTCATATTTTGAACCAATCAAACCAATATCCCACCAATATCCCCCAATCCCACTGCTGACAGTAGATGATGTACCAGCTTCTATATCTGTCTGCATAGAGCAGGAAAAATAAAAAATCTGATGTAAATACTTTTGTGTAAAAACTACAAAAGTGCTTAAGGAATGATAGCTTTATTGGTCTGTGTGCCCTGAAAGCTTGCACCAAATATCTTTTTCTGGTTAGCCAATAAAGGTATCATTCTTTAAGCACTTTTGTAGTTTTTACACAAAAGTATTTACATCAGATTTTAGAGCATGGTTAGAAAACTCTCCAAAGACATCAATGAGTCTGCTCCAGACTGCTGTCAATGGTCTATTGCTGTCTATGGTCCAAAGGCTGCTGTAAGGAATATCACTGAAAGCAGTGAGAAAAGTTTAGGGAAGATGTCAGCTTCCATAATAATGTTTCTTTAGGCAAGCCTATAACACTCATTAACTGCATGAAGTTTTAACTCTTCTACTAACCCGTCCTGTGTCGTCCTCCCATCTGTTATCCAGCAACCAACAGGCACCAGACTTCTCTGCAGTCCCATTCACCCTGGACCTGGTATATAAGATGACGGCTGAGTGGTTCAAGCGACAGCAATTCCATTTATTATATTTTGTTCTATTCCCTAAGAAGAATGGCTTGACCATTAAATATTCTTTTACCTCGTGTTACCCCATCATCTTCATAAACCGTAAGCTCTGGCGAGAAGGGACCTCACTCCTGTTGTTCCATACAAATGTTGTGCTCTGTTACATTACATTTGTATTTGTTTCCTATGATTTGTAAAGCGCTACAGAATATGATGACGCTATATAAATAAAGATTATTATTATTATTATTATGGAGGCAGTGAACTAGTAGTAGATTAAAGGTGCTGCACCTATGTGGCTAACTAGTCTTGTAAGGAAAGCAATAAGCGAGAAAGATAAAGCGTTTAAGGTGCTAAAACGTGAAGGTACCAATGAGGCATTACAGGATTATAGAGAGAAAAATAAATCCTGTAAAAAACAGATAAAGGCCGCAAAAATAGAGACTGAAAGAATTATTGCCAGGGAGAGCAAAAATAATCCCAAATTATTTTTCAAGTATATAAATGATAAGAAACTAAAAACAGAGAGTGTGGGTCCCCTTAGAAATAACATGGGGGTCATGGTGGAAGGAGATGAGGAAAGGGCCAATCTACTGAATGTCGCCTTCTCAACTGTCTTTACCCAGGAAAATCCCCTGGTGGAAGACACAATGAGGAATAATGGACATTCTTTTTATAATGTCAACAGTTTAACCCAGGAAGAGGTACGGCGCCGCCTCGCAACCACTAAGATAGATAAATCACCTGGGCCAGATGGCATACACCCCCGGGTTCTGCATGAATTATGTACGGTGATAGACAGACCGTTATTTTTAATATTTGAAGATTCACTGAGGACTGGTTATGTTCCACAGGAATGGCGCATAGCAAATGTGGTACCAATACACAAAAAAGGATCAAATAGCGATCCTGGAAACTACAGACCCGTAAGTCTAACTGCTGTGGTGGGGAAAATATTTGAGGGGTTTATTAGAGATGCTATCCTGGAGTATCTCACTGTGCACAACCTTATAATGCACCGTCAGCATGGGTTTATGAGAGATCGGTCCTGTCAGACTAATCTGATTGGTTTCTACGAGGAGGTAAGTTCAAGACTGGATCTGGGGGACGCTGTGGATGTTATATATCTGGACTTTTCAAAGGCATTTGACACCGTGCCACATAAAAGGTTGGTATATAAAATGAGACTGCTGGGAATAGGAGAAAATCTGTGTATCTGGGTAAGTAATTGGCTTAGTGATAGAAAACAGAGGGTGGTCATTAATGGCACATTCTCAGATTGGGTTGATGTTACCAGTGGAGTTCCACAGGGGTCAGTATTGGGGCCACTTCTTTTTAATATTTTTATTAATGACCTTGTAGTGGGTTTACACAGTCAAGTTTCAATATTTGCAGATGATACTAAGCTGTGTAAAGTAATAAATACTGAGGTCGATAGTTTAGCATTACAGAGGGATTTGTGGAAGCTTGAGGGATGGGCAGAGAAATGGTTGATGAGGTTTAATGTAGATAAATGTAAAGTTATGCACTTGGGCCATGGAAACAAAAAGTATAATTATGTTCTAAACGGTCAATTACTTAGTAAAACTGAAGCTGAAAAGGACTTGGGCGTATTGGTGGATGGTAAACTTAATTTTAGTGACCAGAGCCAGGCGGCTGCTGCTAAAGCAAATAAAATAATGGGATGTATCAAGAGAGGAATAGATTCTCATGATAAAGACATAGTTTTGCCCTTATACAAATCCCTGGTCAGACCACACATGGAATATTGTGTACAGTTTTGGGCACCAGTGTATAAAAAGGATATAGTAGAGCTGGAACGGGTGCAGAGGAGAGCAACCAGGATTATTAGGGGAATGGGGGGACTAGAATACAATGACAGATTACAAAATTTGGGATTATTCAGTTTAGAAAAAAGACGACTGAGGGGAGACCTCATTACAATGTACAAATACCTGAACGGACAGTACAAGGATCTCTCCAAAGATCTTTTTATACCTAGGCCTGTGACCAGGACAAGGGGGCATCCTCTACGCCTAGAGGAGAGGCGATTTTACCATCAACATAGACAAAGGTTCTTTACTGTAAGAGCAGTGAGACTATGGAACTCTCTGCCGCAGGAGGTTGTTATGGCCGACATGTACATGTTCAAGAGAGGCCTGGATGACTTTCTGGAGAGAAAAAATATCACGGGTTATGGGGATAAAACATTTATTTAATTCTTGAAGGTTGGACTTGATGGACTTGCGTCTCCTTCCAGCCTTATATACTATGATACATCTCCTTACGCTGTTGCTTGCCAGCAGGAAGTCTCTGTGTGTGTGAGCTTGTCTTGGAATGAAACGGTGGGGGCTGCAGCAGAGTGGAGCTCAGTGCATCGGCAGACAGGAGAACAATGTGTCCTTCCCTAGACTTCTGATTTAGGGTCAGATCCAAAGATTGTGTCACCAAAAATTGTGCACACCAGGACTGAAAGAGATAGGTTGGAATTATATCTATGAAATGCTGTATTTCTGTTAATAACAGTGAATTAGAGAATGTGTTATTTTGTTATCCTTTGTATATTTAGGAATATTGTCTTTGTGGGAATACTCCTTTAAGAAGAAAAGTTAGGTCTATGATACAAGAAGGTAGCTTTTGATTCGCACTGGTCTATTGTGTGACATGTTGGATAACCTATTGTTGACTGTATTACCTGAATAGGGCGGGTGCCCGTCCCACCCTAGGAGCTTATAACCCTGTGAGTCATTTTAATCCCCACACGGAGGCCGGAAGAAGCGCATACAGCGCGAAACGGCCGTAGCCTTCCTTTGAGCACCATGCATCACTCCCTCCCTGCTGTACCCTGGTTTTGATGTTTGGATCTTATTCCCAATAAAGAAGAACCTTTATTTCACACAGAATTTGGGTGAGTGCCGTCCTTCCTCTTTCTATTTATATTCATTGTTTGGACTTGCATCCTTTCTGGACATTGGCACCACATTATTCTGGGCTTTGAGCACGAGCAAGATTATCTTTTACCCAAGCCTCTGTGAAACCGTTTGCATTAAAGGGTGGCTGGAGGTGCCGCTATCACTATCTGTTTTTGTTTTATGATACAAGAAGCCTTAAGGTTCATCTAGCTTTATTGATTGGGATGATAAAACATTTAAATAATGTAATTTACACTTCACACAACAATATAAACTTTCAAAAAGAATTTGTAATGCTGAACATTCTAGCAATGTGTATACTATGAGTGTAATGGTTAATTTTTTTTAATGAATTTGTCTACATAATACTATAGTAGTGTTTCTAAATACAGTACAGTGTCTAAATACTTTGACAGAAGGCAGTGGCATAATGAATGCATTCACAGGGGTGCGACCAGCCCCAGGGTCCAGAAAATCGGGAGATAATGAATTGTATGTGTGTATGGTCTGTCTGCAATTGTGCAGATGTAGCCCAGCTGAGGGAGAAGGGGAAGGTGGAGCGTGGGAGTTAAATAATTAGTTTATAATTTATTATTTTTTTTAATGTTAGGAGAGGGGCTTGTAGGGATATTTCATTAGCGCGGGTAGGCCATTGGACATTAGTAAAGGGAGACTGCTGGGTATTTTGTTGGTGAGGGGAGGCTGCTGGGCATTTCGTTAATGAGGGGAGGCTGTTGGACATTTTGTTAGTGAAAGGAGACTGTTGTACATATTGTTTGTGAGGGAAGGCTGTTGGACAATTTGTTTGCAATGGGAGATTGTTGGACATTTTATTTGTGAGGGGAGGCTATTGGAAATCTCAATAGTGGGGGGAATGTAATGTCCACAAATGGGGATTGTGCTCACAGCCCAACACCAAGAAGGACCTTTGGTATTTACCAGAGAACACCAGGGTTGTCAAATTCGCCACTGGCACTCTGTGCTCTTCCCAGATGACAGCAAGTTCACATTGAGCACATGTGACAGACAATAATATTACTAACATATTTTCCATTGTAGGGGCACAGTTAGTGCATGACTCTCTCTTATCTTATTCTATAAGGGCCTACACAGGGACAATTTTATACTACACCAGATTTATCCTCCAACATCAGACAATGTGACAAATGCAGCACAGTATAAGATTTTCTGTCATACTCAGCTTGGTTCTGGTCTGGAATAAATCTTGGTTCCACTGCTGTATCTACATAGAAATCTTGGTTCCACTGCCACTTTTATGTAGTTAGCTTGTTTCTGGTAGCATATTAATGGTAACATTCTTGGTTTTGGTAACCTATCTATGTAGTAAGTATGGTTCTGGTGCTATACCCATGTAATACTTTTAGTTATATTATAGTTTCTATGTGAGAAGTTTTGTTATATTATTCTTTTTATGCATCAGCTAATTAAAAAATTCTAGACCACTGGGAAGCGCCACAATCTCTTTAAAGCCCAAGACCCATACTAGACTTAAATTTATGTATCCAATGTTGTCTGGTAATTTAAGTTGGGAATCTAATGCCACAGGGGACCCACAAAATTTGGAAGACACGGACCACAAGATCCCAAGTGCCGGCCCTGACACTAAAAGGCTGAGCTAAATTCTGTCAAGTAAAATTATATCCAATAATCCTGGCATTTAGGCCTCTGTATCTAATTTCATTTATCATATCAATATAAAACATTTTTCATTATTCTGAAATTAACAAACGTGAAAATGAAAATGTTGTATTAAACAATATTAACACGATAAAGAAAAATCCACTTTACTTAACTGTCAGAGAATTGAGTGTATTTGCAGAATATGATTAGGCTGTAATTTGAAATACTAATTTGAAGTTTAATTTTAATGGGAAAGCGTTACTAGGGCAATTAGCACTTAATTTCAATGTGAATCCATCAGTCATTAATTACATTTTATTGAAGTCTCCCTGGTTTTTAAAATGTTTTCTAATTGATTTAACTGTGGGCAGTGAAAAAAAATGTATGCTGGTATTGTTAGCTAGATAATAGTTACAGGCAGCGGTAAGAGATTGAGTTTCATAGAGGCAGTCATCTAATAAACATGAATTCATTTCAATTCCTACCCAACCTCAAAATATTGAAAGTTTCTGTCATTTAAAAGGTTAATCTACAGAAAATTAAAGTATATATTCTTCTTATAAGCAAATCTCATTGATCAGCCTTTGTTCCTAATTTTTGCACTAATTTAGAATTGTAGTAATCAGTATATCTTTTTTTACAGGAAAGCCAGATGGTGGAAACAATGCCACTAACTCCCAATGTCAAACTTGATTGCAGCACCTTAGCCAAGGTGACCCAAGAGCACATGGAATATAAGCACCAAGGAGGGGGGAGTGGCAGTTGATTAAAAGAAAAAATTCATAGTTTAAAAAAACATTTAAAGGTATAGAAACATAATTGCTGTGATACTACTGATTCAAAGAATAAAGGGGATTTGTAATTTGGAATGTATGGTAAAAGATGTAAAAACAAAGTTTGTGTGCAAAACATAGAGACAAAGGAAAAACAGTACAAACAGCCAGAGCCACGTCATAACAAAGAGTAAAAAAATGACAGTAGAATAGTCTGAACACAAGCCAAAGATCAAGATACCAAGAAAACAGTGGGCAGGACTCTTATGTGATGGTGAGTAAGTGAGTTGTATGATAAGCCACCAATCAAATCAGTGTAACTAATGATGATCAAGACCAAAGCTGTAGGAAAGAGACTGGTGTGGAGCTAATCAATTCAAACAGCAAAACCAGCTACAGGTAAAGCATGTGTTCACACTATAGTAGTTCCAGGAAAGCACAAGGACACAATCAGCACCTTCTAAGCCATAACAGTGGATATTGCTGACACATATGTTGAACTGACACAGCTATGTTTTTTGCCAATTTCACTGCATTTGCAACTTTTTCCAAGCTTCCCAGTATATTAAATAGAATAGTATGTGCACCACAAGGTGAAAGAATGACTATTGAATGATTTATGTCTTGTTGTCTTGATTTTAGTTTGTGTTCATGGATTGTTGGCATAAACACTTTTTTCCACACAGCTTATGGGTTTGGTGGTGCTCATTTCTTAAGCTAGTCCTATTTGTAGAAAATTTTCAAGAAATTTTGGCACTCACCAGTTTTCTTTTTCTCAATAGTCATTTTTGTTTTTTTGTGCATACTCACAAGCATAGTTAAGTTAAAGGTAGGCAGGACGATAAGGATATTTTCTGCATAGAATATTAAATAGCATCACTAGGAAGCACAATTTATCCTCATACATCTCTAAAGTACAAAGGTTTACCTGAGAAATTTTCCTGAAAGATACCACAGGACACCTACAGGGATTTTGTGGAGTCCATGTCTTCATGTGTCAAGACTATTTTAAGAGTGGAATATAATCAATATTAGGCAGATTTTCTTACCCAGTTATATAATCTGCAACTCTTCAACCAACCAGAGTGAAGAAAAAGTAATTTGTCCAAAAAGAAGTCCTGGTTATTTTATGTCTTTCTTTCTCCTAAATGAAATAAAAGCTCATTGTATCTGCAATATAAATTATAGGTAACCATGTTAAATAGATGTTTTATGCTCCAGCTCCACTAGCCTTGTTTAACCCTCCTTAAATCAGTTATTTTCTTGCTCTTTGTAATTGAAATAATGTATGGTCACTATTTATGTCCATGTGTTTCTTGTCTCTGGAAAACACTATGGCATTTTTTTCTTATTCTTTGTCCATGTGTAATCTCTGAGCTCCAGCCAATATCCATGTAAAGACCTTGTAAACTATATTGACATTAATATTAGGCATCCATTGTCTATGCTACGTGCCCTTTAATGTATTTTCAGTGATAAAGCATGAATGTTGACTCTTTTTTACTAAAGAAATTTCAATTGTCTTTCTGACTGCTGTGTGATGTCACCAGCAAGCAGCACATTTACTTGATATTGTGGAAGGTTTGTAATCTGATATGAGAATTGTCACTATTGTCATCCTTCATTTCTTATCAGAGTTGTTCTTCTGCTTGTAAGACATCTTCTGTCAAATCAGCAGCAGATTAACGTCAGTATATTCCATCTTCAGAATAAGTCCCACTGTGTCCAGATTGCTGTGGCGATACAAAGTATCAATTTATTTGTTTGACAGAATGAAGTGACTGCACATCTCATATAATATATATATATATATGAGTGTAAAAAAAGGTTGGGACCAGGACAATGGGATATCTATAGTGAAATACACATTGGGTAGAGAAATTAAAAATATACTTGCCAAATCTTTAAAGGGAAGCCCCATTTTTTATTTCAGATTTGGATTCTACAGGAAAAATTACATTGTTTCGATCTATGATTCAAGTCTTGTTCATTGACAGATGGTGCTGTAATTGACGGAAGTCTAAATGGGTAAAAAATTATTCTAAAATCGGGATAGCTCAAGGAATACGCATTGGATAAAAAAAAAACCCCATGAAGATGCAGAAGTTTTCAGTTTTCTTTGGGGGCTGGTTTAATCATAGTATCATAGTATATAAGACTAGAAAAGGACACAAGCCCCTCAAGTCCAACCTTTAAGACTAAAACAAATATTTTTTCTCCACAAGCCGTGATATTTTAGCTCTCCAGAAAGGCATCCAGGCCTCTCCTGAACATGTACATAGAGTCCACCATAATAACTTCCTGCAGTAGAGAGTTCCATAGTCTCATTGCCCCCTTGTCTTGGTCACAGGCCTAGGTAAAAAGATCTTTGGAGAGATCCTTGTACTGTCCGTTCAGGTATTTGTACATTGTAATGAGGTCTCCCCTCAGCCGTATTTTTTTCTAAACTTAATAAATCCTAATTTTGTAATCTGTCATTATATTCTAGACCCCCCTATTCCCTAATAATCTTGTTTGTTCTCTTCTGCACCAGTTCCTGAACTATGTCCTTTTACTGGTGCCCCAAATTTTCCACAATATCCCATGTGTGCTCTGACTAGAGATAAGGGAAAAACTATGTCATCATCATAAGAATCTCTTCCTCTCTTGATACATCCCATAGTTTTATTTGCTTTAGCAGCAGCTGCTTGGCTTTGGTCATTAAAATTAAGTTTTCTGTCCACCAATACACCCAAGTCTTTCAGATGCAGTTTCACCAAGTAATTGACTGTTTAGAACAAAATTATACTTTTTGTTTCCATGGCCCAAGTGCATAACTTTACATGTATCTACACTAAACCTCATCAACCATTTCTTTACCCACTTCTAAAGCTTCAACAGATCCTTCTGGGATGCTATACTATGGACTTCAGTACTAATTACTTTACACAGCTTAGTATCGTCTGCAAATATTGAAACTTGAATGGGTAAACCCAATACAAGTTCATTAAAGGGGTTGTGTCACCATAGCAAATGGCTGTAATTGGGTCCAATGCATTGTGACAAGTACTTTCACCATTTACACTTATTACAAAATCTGCAGGCTTACTGAGATAACTCCTTTTGTTCTGGTTGCTGGCACCCCCTGCTGGTAGCTGTGTCCTGTCCTGAGCAACAGCTGATCTGGCCGAGTCTGCGCACAAGGAATCAGCAGCTGCTCTGCACTACAGATCACTCCACACAGCTCCTCTCCACACTGAGAAATCAGCTGACACACTGCAGCCAATAGGGAGTGAGAGAGGAGGAGGGGCAGAGATTATGCTGTGATGACCACTGCTTACCAGCGTCACAGGAGCCTACAGCAGCAGATACAAGGTAACTGCAGCCAGACATGGCTATCTGCTGCACAGAGGAGTCCTCCCCTAACATGGATCATAGCAATATAGCAGCCCTTTCCTCCCTCCACCATTAGTCAGGTCACACAGGAGGATGCAGAGATAACACAAGTAACAGGCTTAGCTCTGATCTCTCCTGATGCAGTCCTCCTCCTGTACTCTCCACCATTCACTGTCCCTCCATATTATCCTGCTGTCCTGCAAAGGGGCCCCTGTCCCTGACTAGCAGGGAAGTAGCTAAAGATCAGTAACATGTGAGAAGCTGTCACCTATTTATCTATCCAAGTCTATTATCTATCACCTGTCATCTATCTATCCATCTCATATCTATCTATCTCATATCTATCTATCTCATATCTATCTATCTCATATCTATCTATCTATCTCATAAATATCTATCTATCTAGTGATTTAGTTGCAATTCAATGTATTCTCACAGCATCATGTTAGGTCACGCGGACAGTAAAGTGTAAATATGTCGGAGGTCTAGAAAAATGGAGGGACGGCAAACTCCATGCATATCCTCACTTCAAAGTGACTTCCTCAGGGGTAAGTGTCACTTTGGAGTGACGATACACGTGGGGTTTGCCTCCCCTGCACCCACCTAGACTTCCGCCGTTCATGTCAGCCTGACCGACCATGATGCTGTGAGAATACATAGTACGTGTGTACTAGGTGCAGTGTCCTGTGTAGTGTGCAGGGGGCGCCAGATTCAGGATTTCTGGCGCACGTTCTTCATGAATCTGGTGCCCCCTGCACTGCTTTGACAGACTGCACCAACTTTTTTTGGTGCATTTTTAACATGGGGCGTATGACACATTTCTATTAGACTTCTATTGGATCAGTAAATGCGGGGACTATTTGAGCACAGCAGGTGGAAGAAGACTAAAGGCTGAGCGCTCTGTAGCACTGAGTTGTGCAATAACTGCCGCTGTCAGTGCTGTGCATGTGCCTGGCTAGGCCCCTCCCACATCTGCTTCTGTGTGGAGCAGAATAGAGGCTGAACAAGCATCATAATAACAAATAGAAAGGTACTTTTAATTCCAGGTAACCATTACAAATAGATTTTTTAAATATTTTAACCTCTTTGACAGCTTTTTGCAGTGAATTGTTTCGTTACATAACCCCTTTAATAATAATATTAAAAAGAAGTGGCCTCAATACTGATCCCTGTGGCATTCCACTGGTAATGTCAACCCAATCTGAAAATGTGACATTAATGATGACCCTCTGTTTTATTAATAATAATAATAATAATTCCTTTATTTATATAGCGCACACAGATTACGCAATGCTACACAGAGCTTGCCGAATTGGTCCCAGTCCCCAATGGACTCACAAGTTTTCTATCACTTAGCCAATTACTCACACAAATACGCTGATTTTCCCCGAGTCCTAGCAGTCTTATTTTATAAAAAAAACAATTTTTCACGGTGCACAGTTTGCCCCTACAGAGCTTCTCATGGAACAAGACTGGTCTACAAAGTCTTAATATAAATTCAGGAATCTTTTACAGAAAAATAAATTTCACTCTAGCCAGAGCTCCCAAAATACTTCTTATTACTCTCCTGTAGTATTAGATCTCCATGTGTAAGTGTCCAACACCAAAACCACAGATCCTTCCGATGAGATTATGTCCCAGTTCACACCAGCACCAACAGGTTATTCCCCATTCGTCTTCAATTGCTCTTATCAGACAATATTGCTAAAAGGAATATGCAAGCAGATGGTGTAGTATGCTCCAACAAGTTTAAAATTTATTTAGTTCATCATACTCACAGAATAAAAGTTAAAAATGTGCATTAACAATGGTAGCGGGATGCTAGCTCACAAGTCCTCCCTTGACGGATTAGTCTGACAGGACCAATCCCTCATAAACCCATGCTGATGCTGAGTTATTAGGTTATGTACAGTGAAATACTCCAGTATAGTATCTCTAACAAACCCCTCAAATACAGTATTTTCCCCACAACAGAAGTCAGACTTATAGGTCTGTAGTCTCCATCTTTTTGATCCTTTTTTGTATATTGGCACCACATTTGCTATGCGCCATCCTATGGAACAAAACCAGTCCTCTTGGAATCTTCAAATATTAAAAATAACGGTCTGTCACTGTACAAAGTTCATGCAGATCCTGGGGGTGTATGATGATTTGTCTATCTTAGCGGTTGGTTAAACTGTTGACATTCCAAAGAGCATTTAACCCCTTAACACCGAAGCCACTTTTCACCTTCCTGACACGGCCCATTTTTTCAAATCTGCCCTGTGTCACTATAAATGGTTATAACTTTGAAAGGCTTTAACATAGCCAAGTGATTTTAAAATTGTTTTCTCGAGAGACATTTTACTTCATGTTAGTTTAAAAATTTTGGTGGTATGTTTTGCATTTATTTATGAGAAAATCAGATATTTGGTGAAAATTTTGAAAAATTCTCGATTTTCAAACTACAAAATGTTCTACTTTTTCCATACATAGTCATTTCAGCAAAAAAACTTAGTAACTCACATTAACCGAATGTCTTCTTTATGTGGACATGGTTTTTTATGCATACTCTGATTTTTTTAGGATGTTATGGGCCTTTGAACGTTTGGTGCTATTTTTCACATTTTCATAAAAACCGCAAAATCCTGCTATTGAGGGACCTGCTCAGGTTTCAAATCACTTTGAGAGGCCTAAATAAAAGTAAAACCCCATAAATTACACCATTATAGAAACTACAACCCTCAACGTATGTAAAACAACTTTTATGAAGTTTGTTAACCCTTTAATTGTTTTACAGGGGTTAAAACAAAATCAGATACAATTTTGAAAGTACATTTTTTTTGGCTAAATGAATGTGTGTTTCAAAAAATGTACAAATTCTCAGTGGATAAAATACCAAAATGTTCCACAAAATCCCTCCCGCGTATAATAATACCCCATATGTGGTGGTAACCTGCTGTATGGGCACACGGCAGGGCATCGAAGGGAAGCTGCACCGTTCAGAGCAGATTATGCAGTGTCACTTTTTATTGGCTTTACAATCTTTATTTTTTTGGCAATTTGGACATATAAGGGTTATTTTTTGCGATATGAGATGCACTTTACAAATATTTCATTTTAGTGGGTCATTAGCTTACTGATGAGATTTTATTAACTCTTGAATGTATGGGTGAAAATAAAATTGACAATTTTGGTTTCCTTTCTCTTTGTATTTTTTGGGGGTCGTACACCGTACACTAAAAATACTATATTATCTTTATTCTATAGGTCACTACGAATACGTTGATACCTCATTTATATAGTTTTTCATTTAATTTTACTGGAAAAAAACTAATATAGAGGAAATCTCATTTGTTTTTGCATTGCCATCTTTTAGGAGAGGTAACTTTAATATTTTTTGGTTGACAAAGCTATTTTAGGGCATAATTTTTACGTGTTGAGTTGTCTTTTCAATTGATACCATGTTGGCGCTCATAACTTTTTTTGATCACTTTTTAGAACATTTTTGTGAAGAGATTTTATGAAAAATTTTAATTTTTGGCGAGTTTTTCGGGTTTTGTTTTTACGGCGTTCACCGAGCAGGTCCAATAATGTTTCTGAGTTACTGTACGGATTGTTACGGATCTGGTGATAGCAAATATGTGGGTTTTTTTGGCAATTTTGTGTTTTTTTCACTTTATTGCATGAGTATAGGGAATGTTTGTGTTTCGGGGACTTTAACTTTATTTAATTAATTATTTTTATTAAAAAATGTTTTTAACTCTTTTTTTATCACTTTTACAGGTAAGCTTGAACATGCGATCCACTGATCGCTTGTTCAAGCCATTCTTCACCTTACACAGTGTAATACATGCTCAGTGTGTTACAGCCGGGTCCTGCCAGAAGGCACGGACCCGGCTCACCGAGGAGGATCACGCTGCCCCGGGCACTGGCAGTCCCGGGGCTTCAATCGGAGCCACGGACCAGGGGTAATTACAGCGGGGAGGGGGGGGGGTCCGATTCACCTTTAATTTACTTTAAATGGCTCTAACACGCCACTATCATATATAGCCGACACCCGCAGCTTCTGGCCCCGGATCCGTTCAGGAGCTGGGGCCAGAAGCTTGACATAATAGTACTGCATTTTGCGGGAACGCACCTCCTGCCATGCAGTACTATTACATCAAATGTCGGGAAGGGGTTAAATTATTCCTCATCATGTCTTCCACCTGGGATTTTCCTGGGTAAAGACAGTTGAAAAGGTGACATTCAGTAGATTGGCCCTTTCCTCATCTTCTTCCATGACTCAAAGGGCACACACTCTCTATTGTTAGTTTATCATTTATATACTTGAAAAATAATTTAGGATTATTTTTACTCTCCTTGGCAATATCTACCTCAATCTCTATTTTTAATCCTGTTATCTGCTTTTTACAGAATTTATTTTTCCCTAAACCAACTTTTTAGCCACTTATTTACCTTCCTAATCTCCTGCTGCCTTTCTGGTGTGGCAGGTAGTACAGGTCTAAGTTCACTTGCGTCTCATATAATTTGGAGAGCTTGATAAATGTAAGTTTCCCCCCTATATTGTATGCATTTTTTTTAAGATTTAGGATATGATTTATTTATCGAAATATGAAAAATGGGTTTTCCCCTTTAAGATTTTTAAGTGCCCCCCTATCTCCAGGTAATGTGGGAAGGTTGCTAAGTTTGGTATCATTTGATAGATTCTTGAAAAATATTCAACATGCATGTTTTTTTTTTGTTTCAATGTATATTTTGTGAGATATTCCACCCTGTATAAATCCATCCTTTCTTTTATTCTTATTTAGGTGACAGTACATTCTGGATACATTTGTAAAATACTTAAACATTATCTAATCTGCATGAATTAATCTTAAATTAAACTCTCCTGGTTGCTTTGCCGACTAGGGTTTTGTCTTCCAGTTTCTCTAACCCTCACCTTACAGTGTACATTACATTGCAGACCATCATTTAGAACAGTTGTCAAGTAGTCAGGGAATGTTGGTGGGGATTAGAATCAGGGTTCACATACCCTTACACATACAAATGTATCTGTGGAAGGTTTACTCTTACCTTGGATGATGATTTGACAACTCAAATATGTTATTGGTTGTAGTAAAGAGGTTTTCATCAAATTATTGTTATGTACCCAATGCCGGATATGGTGAAATTGAGCTGCCATATTATAGCATCATCTATGCTGCAGCTGGAGTCGAAGTGATCCAAGATTTGCATTAATGGCTGTAAATAGCTTTTGGGGTCCTGCAGAAACAACAACATGTCATTCGAGTAACACGTCAGTCTCACAACCCTTGTGCCCACTTTAATCCCTGAGTAGACAGCCCCCACTGCTAGATTTCTTACTAGTGGTTCCAGCTTAAGATTGAATAGCAAGGGGACCCATGCTATTGTTTTGTGCCTTTCTGCCTCACTATTGTGGGAGACAAGAACTCAAAAGTGAAGACTCTCACTTGGGGTCTACTAATGGACACTCTTCATGTAGTTGCGAAACATCCCATGTATCCCTAAAGCATCCAGCATCCTAGCTAATCCAAATTCACATTATTGAGCGCTTTTTTGGCATCAAGCATCAGCAGTGACCGACCATCCCCCACTTCTCTCACTACTTCCTGAACTACTTACATCATTCTAATGTCTGTTAAAGCATATCTACCCTTCACAAACCCCACCTGATTGGAACCCACTTATTTTGGTAGAAAGTCGGCCAAACAATTTCAAGAAGTTTGGAAAAGATCTTGATATCCTGGTTTATAAGCAATATATCCCCCCAGTTGCTCCAGATTTTTTCTCTCTTTCGGCAATACCTTTACATATGCTACCTCCCCAGATACACTTTTGATAAGGTGGGCACTACTTCACACACAACTTTTGTGTTCGCCAGCTCCTTGATCAGTAATGTTACCTCTTGGTCCTCAATGGGAGCATTCAGTTGTGCCCTCTCCTCTTCTGACATCCTGGGAAGGTTCAAGGCTTGCAGAAACTCTTTCCCCGCCTCCTTATTCGCCGGGCCCTGGGCATATAAGACTGGTAGTACCTGTAAAAGACATTATTTATGTCTCTTGGATCCATATGGAGGTCTACTTCCTGATTCCTCAAACTTTTGACTAGTAATCCCAGTTGTCTCCCATTGGCCATCTTCGCCAGTATAGACCCTTCCTTTTTTCCATATATGAAAAAATCAACTGTTACCCGGTCTCTCTTAAAGCTCTCTCTCTCTCTCCTATCTAGCCATAACTCAAACTCCCATTTGCCGTTGGGTGTATGCATTGAGCAAGCGATCACTCGCTACTTGTAGGCTACTCGTAGGCAATAGTATTTTTCTTCTTTAGTTACGCTACATAGGACCTGATCCTCCACCTAATGACCTAAATCTCGGGCCGAATCCCAATTAGAAGAAAATTTCTTCCTCATGCCTCCAATGATCCTCTTCATACTCCGCCCACCACCCTTTTAACAATTTCAGAAAATATTAATACTCATACAAAAATTGAGGAAAATGCCATAAAATGTCTGTCCCTGGGTGCATGGTCTGATGTAACAAGGTCCCCAATGTTTGTCCACTCTATTCTACTAAGGGTCATGTGGAATTCTAGAAAATAATTAATTCTTAACCACATCCCCCTGGCATGAGAATGTAATGTGTGAATTCCCTGTCCCCTGGTTGGCCGGTTTGCCATAGGTCATGCAAGCCTGTAACAGCCAATAGAGGATTCAGTGCTTTATTGTGTGGTCTCTCTGTTGGAGCTCCTCCTTCATCCTGCTTCCTATCTTCCCCTATGGGTACCACTGTATTTAGGCCCCCCCCATCACAATGTGATGTTCCCTATCCTACAATAGCCTGGACTCTACTTCTGCAAAAAAGTTTAGCTATTTTCAGTTGGTGCATATATGCAATATAAGCTGATTTTACCCACAGGGCAGTCTAGGAGCATGTGTGCAATCCTACCTTGATTGTCTATGTGCTTAGACCTTAAAGTGCAATTTAGGATATGGGCTGAGCCTTCTTCATACAATGTGGGTGTTTGCTGCATATTGTGGCAAACAGCCACCGGTAACACCCGCTAGGCTCTATTCCTTAGCAGAACCTCCTCCCCATTATTTTTAAGCCCTGTAATACCTCCTGTGTGGTGGCATCTGTCTCATTCACCCCTGGCACCAAGGTTTGAGATGAGGAGCGTGTCTTTCTTGTATGTTTACTAGGCTCCACCGCCATCATAACGTGTGGGGAGCGCTGTTGCTTCGCAAAAGATAGCACCTGCTGTGGGACCGCGATACGGACTAGGAACATCCATACACAGGTCTGTGAAGGACCGTGTCATCCAAGGCTCCTGGTTTGATGCGGTGGGTCACGTTTTAGCCGGGTCCTTGAAGCTCTCCTCACTCGCATCTCATCAGGCATGCCAGAATTGGAAGTCTTTCTTGAAAACATTTATAGTAGGTGGTATATGTACTCTTAAAGGATCTACCACTAATAATATTAAATGGAATTTACTTCAATCAGAATAAATGTCTGATTGTGTGGAATCCAACATGCTGAAGAACCATTTGTCCCAAAGAGAGGGTGCAAATTATCAGAGTCACACTTAAGTTCCAATTGGGTTCTAAAGCCTTATGATCAGCAGCCAAACTACCCTGCAACCAAAACACAGCCACAACATCAGTAATAAAAAGAAAAAGTAAAAAATAATAAATTGCCTATTAGCCATGTATATTTCCTCAAAAGCCATAAGGGTGGTAGCCAATTGGACAATCTCTATATGAAGTAATGTTTTTCCTAGCATTCTGAGTAATGAATTTACTACTTTTATGTTATATTGTTTTTGTTTAGTTTATTTATTTGTAGAGCAGAGACATCCAACAAAGCTATCATTATTCATATTTTTATTTAACATGCTTCATTATAGAGATAAAAATAATTAACCTTTTGCTCTTGGTCACTGCTTTAAATCCATGCACCATTACCATATATTGAATTCTGTTCCAGGAAATATATTGTCATATAATGAATGAGGGAAATGGATTTATATTCTAACTGACCACAGACAGAAATTACATTTACATATTAAAAATGCTATTGCCAATATATCATAATAAAGTAGATATGGATTATGTAATTTATGCATTTGTACTCAAAATGTAAATATATCATCAGACAAGGAATAAAGGATACAGCACAGTACTGTTCATTATTGCTATTATTCATATCATTATTATTTATGAATTAGATAGATAGATAGATAGATAGATAGATAGATAGATAGATAGAAGGCTTATGAGATATATTGATGAGTGGGTAGTACTCAAGAAGTACTAAACCAATATGTATTGCAATAACAATAATAGTTAAAGGAAGTGTACCACATTTTACACAAAATGTGTGTCCTTAAACAGAATCTTCTAATGGTCTCCTGTTGGAGAAAATGGAGAAAAATATGCAAATGAGCCTAACTATTTTGTGTCTGTAATAGAGCCTGAAGGGGTTTTGGTGGTGTAGACAGGCCATTAGAAGATAAAGGTAAAATGAATTGCATTGCAGGGGGAACACACAAGTGTGTAAGTATGCTTGGTATACAATCCTGCATCCATGAGGTAGAATTTCTATCAACTAAATTATACTCAAACCAACACATTTCTCACGATGTGGGAATACAAAGATTAGAGTGTTGGATTTTAACATGCTCAATCCTTTTGTTTTTTAGAGAAGATAAGATTGGAATTCAAATGTAAAATAAACTATTGGTTCTATATAGGGCGTCTAAAATGTGTTGTATAAATTATTATTTTGCTAAATTACCCAAGAACTATTGTCATTATTGCAAATTAATTGAAGTTGAAATGAATTGAAATTGAAATTAATGGCTTGTCTAACAACAAGCCACCTTCCTATATAAACACTAGAACAGAGTATGGGACCATAAGCCATTGACTCCTAAATTCTGTGCTTTGTGGGGTAACTAAAGGCTTGGCCTGGCACCTGGTCCCGATAGATCATGGGTGCATTACCCTCAGCCAGTGGGGCACAATCTGCTACCAGGCCATGAAAGCATTCATTGTTGCAGTCAGGAAGTGGTGACTCCTCTCCTGCTGCTCTGGCTTCTTATTCTGGTTGTATAAGCCAACATCAGGACCCAGAGCAGAGTAGCAATCAGAAGAGAACAGCACTTGGGAGTGGTGAGTACTTGTCAGCTGTTCTGACTGTTTAGTCAGTTATTGCCAGAATGCATTATTCGGGCACTGGGTTACATTTTTTATAAAACATGCATCTGCTTCTGACTAAATACTTTGTGTAACGACAGGCTGAATAGCTGAACAATACAAGCACCCTGTGTCAAATACTTCATCTATATAAACCAACAGACCAAAAGTACCAGATTAATTGTGTGATCAGCTCAGACACATATTGAGGTAGGTTGCTCTTGGCAGCCAACTTGCTCCAGAGTAGAGTTGATTTTTGGAGCTAACAAATATTGGCACATTTTTATCACATTTTTGTTGCATGATAAGTATTTATCCATTACAGGGGTTGCCCACTCTTTTATTTAAGTTACTCGTGTGACTTTACTGCCTTAATAATAGTCCATGACAGTTCATCAAGTGATGCAGCATTCCTGCTATTAACTTTAATTCTGTCTTCAGACTCTCTGTGATTCTTTGTTTACCTGTACGAGCCCTGATGAAAAGGAGAAGTTGCAGCAGCATGTTCCCTCAACTCTTCCTGTGTCTTTCCGTGAGGACAGACTATGTGAGAGAAACACAGTGGGTGATGCAATAAGGATGGCCCAGCATAGTGAGAGAGAGAAACTTGAGTAAATATGCAGAGGGCAGTATGGTGAGAATAGGGAAAGTCTAAAGCTTATCAAAGGATTCATAGATGCAGGTATTTATATAAGCAGATACATGTCTAATGGAAGAAATCTATAGAAAAGTGGTCAGCCCTTTTAATAGGCTCACTCACATGGACCCTTAGGTGGATAAGCTTGGAATACTAATGGTATTTAACACTTGGCTATGTATAGGTGCTGATATTTACAAATAATATGAATTATACATTAGCATCTCATTAGCTGCTATGCTCTTTTCATCTGGTTTATGCAGCATATACATGTACATTGATTTCTGCAGTTCCTACTATGGGCATATTTATTGCATAAAACATTGCAGCAATGTACATACTTAGAATATATAAGTATATTTAAAATATAAGTGAATGATTTTAAACTATGACCCCTAAGGTTGCTATTGTCACATAAATGTGGATATTGGATATGTGAGGTCTGTTTTTGTAACGGATAACTGACCCCTTAAGGACGCAGGGTATTTTCACTCATTTCTCACTCACCATCTCCAAAAATCCATAACTTTTTCATTTTTCTGTGTACAGAACTATGTGAGGGCTTATTTTGTGCGTAACAAATTTTACTTTCCTGTGAAGTTATTTATTTTTCCCATTTTTCATGTAGTTGAAAGCTGGAAAAAAATTCCAAATGTGGAAAAATTGAAAACAACCGCATGTGTGTCATGTTCTTGTGGGCTCAGTTTTTATGACTTTCACTCTTCGCTCCAAATAACACCTCTACTTTATTCTTTGGTTCGGTACGATCACAATGATACCAAATTTATACAGGTTTTATTGCGTTTTAATACATTTTCAAAAATTAAACGAATGTGTACAAAAAAGAAAAAAAAATTGCCATCTTCTGACGCTAATAACTTTTTTTCACACTATAGTGTACGGAGCTGTGGATGGTATCATTTTTGCAAAATGAGCCAAATGTTTCATTGCTACCTTTTAGAGGACTGTGGACATTTTGATAATTTTTTATTACATTTTTTATTTCATGTAAAAGTTGTTTAAGTTTTGCGTTTTGGACATTTGGGCGCCATTTGGCGTTCCGGAGGTCACCGCCGGCCGTAACCGTTTCTATATTTTGATAGATCGGGCATTTCGCGATTCGGCGGCACCTAATGAGTCTGTGATTTTTACTATTTTTTATATTTTATATCAGTTCTAGGGAAAGGGGGTGATTTGAACTTTTAATATTTTATTAATATATATAATATATATTTTATTAATATATCCGTCACGGAGCGTGAAGGGGTTAAGTTAAAGGAAATCTACCATTAAAATCAATCATGGATAAACCAGGGACACTTATTTATAGATCCAGACACTTTAACTGTAATCTTCTTATATTTGTTATCCATGGCCTTCTAAAATAAACTTTTAAAATCATGCTAATGAGTCTGAGGAGTTAACCTAGCCCTAGCCCCTATTCAATCTGGATTTAAAGGCTGTTACACTGTCTCACCCTCCCTCCTGCTTCCTTAGCACTTGTGCAGTGAGCACTTCCTGCAGGACTAATAGGAGCTGTGCTATTATATCTTACACATGAGTGTACCTTAGTGCACAAAGTCCAGCTACAATATTGGGATATAAATATATTTTTCACTGTTTTGCTACCCCCTGCTCCCTCAGCACTTGTTCAGTGTGCACTTTCTTTAGTCAGGACATCTGTGTGTGTCTTTTCTTGGTATTTCTAGGTTGAGTCTGTGGGGTTTTTGAGATTTTTTAATTAAAAAATAGCACAAAAGTCTCAAACTCTTCTCACACCCCTACTAAAGTTTTCATATGCCTGATCAGCACCAGAGTTTATTTGCAAGTTCTTAACCACAATTTTCACCAAAATTTCATACAATTTTTCATAGGTCCAGATCTAGATTTTAAAAATATATTATGAGCAACACTGAAAAATTCCCGAGTGACAAATTTTGTGGAAAAGGGGTGCAAATATATGAAATGTGCCAATAAAATAGCAAAAATAGGAGAAAAAAAAGGAAAATTCAGAGATAAATTACCCACCTGGAGTACAATTGCTTTTGTTGATGCTGAATATTTGCTTCAAATGTACAGCTTTTCAAATTCTTAGTACACTGGGTGCAGTATTTTCCAAAGTGTGCATAGAGGGTGTAGAGTGGGCCAGGCCGCACTATCTATAGCACCAGTACATTAGCTTACACCAGCTCTAGCCTGCGGCAGGGCCTGGCACAGAATTATCCTGCCGCACAGTCATACACCTGACATACTAAGAGACTGGAGCCTCTTGGTATATCCTTGGGGCTGATTAACATCAAGTAAAAACTAACTTATTGTATACTATTGTGGATATAGGGTTAGGATGGATGTGGTTTGGATTAGAAGATAAAAGTTGGACAAAACTATAATAATAAAACTCTACCTTGTAATACAGCAGAAAGTAATGCTATGTAACTAATTATGTGATTAAGTGAAACGATTTACTTTCGTTTTTGTATGATTCTTGAAAAAGGAATCAACATAATAAAATAAAAACATATTGTATACCATTCCTAATCCGCCCCCACCACTGATGCAATGTATCCCTGATCTAATTAGATGCTTCAGGCTCTTAGTAGATCCAGAATCGTTTTCTACCAGGCCTTCCCTGCTCTCCCTGCTCTCCACTGCTTCATGCCTAGTGTGACTTGCAGAGCATAAAAGCAGAAAAACTGCAGGGAAGGGGGTTAATTACATGCCTTCTCAGCCAAATAACTTGTGGAGGAGGCATAGTGAAAAACCCTATTGAGAGAAAAAAAATCATACACTTTCATAAAAGTCAGCAAATCCACAAAATAATGGATAGCACACTTTCTTCCAGATAATTTTTGGGAACTAGTTTTATTTTGCCATCTGATTTAATCTAACCATCATTTTTTTTAAATTAGAAAAATAAATTACATGGATGTGAAAAAATAGACTCCACACTGACTGTAAACATACATGTTTTTGTAGATGCACAATGGCTTACTAGTCTGAATATGCCCTTAATCCACCATTTTCTCAGCTGACAGCATATATTGAAAAGGAGATACAAACTCTATTTCTGAAAATAACAAGCATTCAATAAAGAGGGTAAAATTTGTCTCCGAAGTTATAATGATTTTACTAAATAAATTAATGTGATTCCCCCATTAAAAGCAAACATAGTGATAGCCATATTGTGTAAATTGCACTTTTCTTTCCAAAGTTATTGTATCTTTCTCACCAGTAGTGAAGTAGGCGGAGACTAACCACTTCCCGTATCTGCCCTGAAGCCATTTCACTGTGCCCACATATCTCATGATACCTTGTGTTCTATCTTTCACTAATTTATTAAACAAATCCCATGAAATTCCTAAGAATAAATTCACTGAACACTGCAGAGAGCACAAACAGGATGTATATGGTGATTAGCCTATCAGCGTTCCTCACATGGAGGAGCAGGGAACATCTATTAAGTGGTAGAAATCAGAAGTAAAAAAAGTTACATGAAGTGTATAATCTATGCTGTGTGATAACTAAGGATTAAAAACTTCTCTACATTGTGCACAAAGTGCCCTGTACAAGTTGAAGGAGGGGGCTCAGTATTAGGTGAAAGTTCTGTAGAATCCCAGACTAGGATGGAGGAACTGATAGGGAACAGGGGAAGTCTTGTACCTCACTATTCTGTATAGGATACACCTGTATCCACGGTACTGAACAAACATTAAGCTTTGGTACACACACACATCGTCCTGTGTAGCAGCCGACCCCACCCCTCTTCCACTCCATATCTAGTTTACAACTGTATGGTTCACAAGAGTAACCAGGAAAGGCATGAGTACCGCATTTTTCGGCCTATAAGGCGCACCGGAGTATAAGGCGCACCTCTAATTAATGCCTGCTAAGACACCTAGGTTCATATATAAGGCGCACTGGAGTATAAGGCGCAGGATCAAATGCAGTACCTAAAAATGACCAGCAGGTGGCAGACCTGTGCACAGTTCAAGCCAGCTACACTTCCCGGGAAACTTGTCTTCAGCATGTCAGAGAGCTCCGATCTCAGAGGTATGGGCTGCTGGGGGTAAATGCAGGGTGATGCAGCAGGGGTTAAGCGGTCTCCCTCTGCCCCTTCTTCTTCCCTCCTCAGCCTGGGTGTTATTCCTGTGGGGTTCCCTGTGGCTCCCTCTCTTTCCCCTATTACAGGGCTGTCAGGTATGGGGGATTGTTTACTGATGATGATTGCCTGTGTTCGGCACTATGGCAGCTCCGCTCTCTCCCTGCTAGGGGAGGGCAGGATGGGCACAATGTTAGTTGTGGTGCCAGGGCACTTCAGGAGCTAGGGACCCTGTATACTGTGTGGGAAGGTGCAGGAAATTTCTGGGGATGGAGCTATTAAACACTGGTAAATGTACAGTACATCTTGTCTGTAGTACATTTCTGTATAAGTTCATATATAAGGCGCACCAGCCTATAAGGCGCACCTTTGATTTCTGAGAAAATTAAAGGATTTTTGGTGCGCCTTATAGGCCGAAAAATACGGTAGGCTAGTATAGATTCGGCTAAACTGAGGAGAATAGCAAAAAAACTGCTGAATATAGCTAACAAAGATAATAGGCAAAGTTGTTCTACATCCCAAGAGCTATTGATTTGTTAAAAAAAATGTTACAGTTGTGCTTGAAATGACTTGGAATCCCATTTGTATGGCATATTCATACTTACATAATTCAATATTTGTAAGCTAAAACCAGGAATGGAACATATGTACAAGTAAAATAGCAGCAGTAAAAAGTAGACTAAGAAGATTGGCATGTCTCACTTGTTTTAGAATGACTGATGCATTTGCCTATAAATACACTTACAAAATACTTAATAAAATACTACATTAATTCCCACAATACTTTTTACACTAGAATTATTTACAGTTTAATAAATCATATATATAAGTTGCTCAATTTATGTGGCAAATTATTCTTATGAAACATTCAATAGTAAGGAACAACTGTGAGATAAGAGTATGAGAATTTCACCAAAAAATAATATTTTTTACTTTAGTGCCTTCTGTGTCCTAAACCAACATCCGTAGGAGACACAGAGACAAGTCAGAGAAATACAGGAATTGTTTTCTGTGTATTGCCATGAATGTCCTTCCTGTAATTAACCTCAGCTAATGTTTGTGAATCAGCTTTGCCTTGTAAAGGGGACTCAATTTCTATTATACAATGACAAGATGAATCATTGCAATGGAATGTTTATCTCAGACTAATATTTTCAGACCTGAGAGACACTTTTGTGAAAGGATTTTCACATGGTCAATGAATAATACCATGGGTTTTTTTATATCCAGCCACATAAGTCTGCATGGCAGGGTTTCTAATTATGAACTGTAATAGCAAATAAAACTATTACCTTAGATTATTAGACCTATAATTTAAACTGCATTGCTTTCAAACATTTTACACATGGAATAAATAAGGATCTGTCATGATATATATACAGGAAGTCCCCTTGTTATGCTTAATGAAGGTTCATTATATGTAAAAAAAAAAACGTTCTACAATAAGGTGCTACCTTGTTTACCTACACCTACTACATACTTTGCAATTTGATTTTTAAAGACTGAAAAATAAAGATACTGGATTTTACTCGGGCTGTGCCACCAAGATTTACAGTGAGCAAAGAGGTCTAAGCTGGAGTAATTAGTTGGAAAATGTAACGGAACGTCATACAGCAGGTGAAATTTGTATTGACCAAGTCACAAATTTATAAATAAAACATTTCAGAATATAATTTTCATGATAGAGAAAGGACTGCAGGCACTAGACTTACTCACAACCCATGTTACCTACCTAACATGCCTTGCAAACCCTAATAGTCGGGTGCTTCTGGTCGACAATCCCTACACTGAATGAGTCCACATTCAAGACACAGAGGAACAAGACACAGAGGGACAAATAACAAATAATAGACAGAGAAGCAAAGTCAGTCAGAACCAGGTGAAATTCAATAAGACAGGGAAGCACAGAATGGTCAAATAATGTAGCAGAGGTCAAATACACAGTATCGCAAAGCCATTGCAAAAGGAAAAAAAAAACAGACAAGTGTCAGAGGACTGAATCAACCATCAACCAAAACTGTGCAGATATATAAAGGAGTTCCTGGATGCTGCCCCAGCAGCTGACCGGTTCAGCCATCCATCACTGATTCCACAGCTAAACACAAACTGAAGTCATAATGACACACCCAACTTTCCCCAAAGGAACTGATCCTTAACCTTCTGTAACTAATAACTGACACCCCAGTGTAACACCCTCAGAGTGAGCTCCCATCGCAGGTGTTTAACCCGTTAAGTGCCACGGTCAGCGCGACCACGGCATTTAAACTGCCTTTGGGGGTCTTTCCCCCACGATCATCCCCCTGCACCATCTTTGGGGGGCGCCGATTGTTGCTATGGTAGCTATGGTAGCACTTCCTCTAACTTTTGTCACCTTAATATGATCACTTCCAGGCACATATTCGTAATTCATTACTACTTTGTCTGCTTTTTCTTTTCAGACTCTGCTGACACATTAGTGACACATTTTAAAGGAATGTTGTAAGACAAGCATACTATAGGTTATTAGTGGCACAGCAATAATGAAATTAACATACCCTTTTTTGGAATAAAGCACCTTTTTTCTGCTTTGATAAGTAAGCCCGAAAATATTTTGATTCATGCCCCATATTTGTATTACACATTATAAATCTATAAATAAATAACACAGAATGACATCTACAAATACAGGTGCATGGATAATATTCCAATCACTGTTACTCCAGAAAGGCTCAGAAATTCCTGTGCTTTGGAAAATACTGGATCGCTCTGCCCCCTAATAGAACTATGTAGTTGTAGGGTTGTAGCTATATTGTCCTCTTTATCCCCTTCCGCTCTCATCTCCATGATCAGTGTGGACCAGAAACAGGAAACTTAATTATTTTTTTTTCTTTAAAGGCAGGACAATACTGAAGCCTAGAAAGGTGAATAACCAAAGTATAAACCTTTCATTGACCATCATAAAAGTTGTTAAACTTAGCCATTTGACAGCAAGGGATTCTTCTATTAACCTGTAACTATGTCCTTATTCGATCAGGGACTATTTAAATAAGCCTTTACTCTGCTAGGACACTGTCACTTGTCTAAAACATTAGCTGTTAAATGATCTTAGGTGTAATAAAAGTAAGGTTATGCAAACTTTGGATTATCTAATGAGTATCCCTACATAGACTCATATCTCTGATTCTTGGTTATCCAAGATGCTGAGATCCTTCAAACATGTGGTGTTCCTACAAGAGAATACTGTTCTCCCTTTCATGCTTCTAAAAAAAACATGTGTTTTTTTTAGAAGAAATTAAAGATGATAAATAAATATATGACCTATATGATTTTATATGTATCAGAAAATAACATTACAAAGTCTCCACAGACTATTCTTCACAGTGGCGTACAATTCCCATGTTTTCTACTATAGAGGTGTCGGCCCTGTTTATAATCTTTTAGTTTTTGGCTTCTTTTGGTAAATGCTTACCCATGTAGTAAACATCTAATAAACACCTATATGAAGTAATGGGACATTACCTCAAAACAGTAATTCAGCATGTGACATTTTTCTATTTACATCTACAGTCAACGTCCAGTAAAGTAGGATGACTCCAACTTAAAGATGACAGTTTGTCACCCCAACTCTCTGCCTCCTTTAAAAGGTCTCACTCTAATAAATCTCTAACAAGAAAAAGGTTTAGTGCCAGTTGAAAAAAAATTATTGTTGACTTTTACAGTCAAAATAATATATCCTCTGACACCAATGGAATCTTGTCTACAGTCCCGACCATTCATGAGCAATTGGTGCTGTAAGCAGGTCTTATGTAAGAATTTTTTAAAAAAGGAATAGATTTACACAAAAATAACCACAAGACTCTTTATTTACAAATTATACATGTTACATATCTGAATTTTCAGAGTAGCTCTAGATCAGCAGCAATCACATATAACTACAAAATATGCTTTCACAAGGTGTGAATCTAACAAAATTAATACCACCTTGCAAAAGTACCATTTATAGATTCACCCATCCTTTTGTTTTGTGTTTATTTTATGAATATGAAAGCATGAAACACCAGTGATGAGTGTGGTAGTTTATATTCAGACAACAGGGATAAATATTTTAACATTGATAAATCATAAACTAAACCATATTTAAAAATCCTGTATAAGTATTTTTTGAACAAACTGTTTTATTAGCAATTTTGTGACTACCATTAGACCTTGGTCAATCTGAATTTATATTGACCTAATCAGGATGATTCTCACATAAAGTGGAAAGACCAACAATAACAAGTTCCAGGTCTGTAGAATCAATTAGGGAACTATAACACTTGTGTAGTATGTTTCTCACCGGCCACACAATTGTTACTTTTATTTATCAGTGGGTGTTTAATGCAACCAGTGGGTGTTGTTACAGCAAATTGAGAATTTGTTTGCAGGCTGAAAATTGAGCAGTTTAAAGGTCCCTTGAAATTGACACTTTGCAAACAATTCACTTATACAAGATGACTTTTTCTTTTCTTTATAATAGTGTGAAAATTAGAGATTATACCCAAGTTAGAAACTGTGGGAAATGTATTCCATTCCTCGGAGGCACAAATATGTTATACTCTCTTCATGCAATCATACATACAGTACAGTATATAATATGTGTGCTCCATGTATACATACATAAATGGTGGACGCACACATTTATTATACTGTCTTCATGTATAAATACATAAATGTTGAACACATATATTAACCAGGCATGTAGAAGAAAAAAGAAATGGCACTCACCACCTTGAGATCTTCCTTAGGCGTTTATTTTTGTATATTCACAAAAGCATGGCGACATGCCATTCAAGCAAAGGGGAGCGGAGGACAAAAAAGTGCAGGACATCACAAAAATCTTAAACGACGGCTGTTTTGCACTGTAACATGCTTCATCTGGTACGTTTGTGTGTAACACAGCAACCTGAAAGAAACACTATGATATTCATTACTCCCATTTGTCACAGTTTTGATGTATACCACTTAGAGATATAGGCTAAAATCACTCTGAATCTGAAGCAGTAGCAAATCTATATACTCCATTTTTTCTGTTGCACATATATTAACCCCTTAACAACCAGGCCCTTTTTCGTTTTTGAGTTTTCAGTTTTCCCTCAACACCTTACAAAATAACTTTCTTATTCTTTCATGTAAAGATATATGTGAGGGCTTGTTTTATGGGTAACAAATTGCAATTCAGAGTGGCAGTATTTAACATGCCATGTACTGGGAACCAGGAACAACAAATTCCAAATGCAGTGAAATTCGTGAAAAAATGCATTTTCTCCATTTTCTTATGGGCTTGGATTTTATGGCTTTCACTGTGTGCCCCAAATGACATGTCTACTTTATTCTTTGTGTAAATGCGACACAAGTGCCACTTAAATGTAAATGCAATGTAAACACTACACAAAAGCCTCGTAAATGCAACTGCTAGCAAAACACTACACAAGTGTCTTGTCAACATAAATGCCACAAATGTCACATACCCTCAAATGCGGCAAATGTAAATGTGGTTTAGCATAAACACCATTTAAACAGCATGTTTGAGTAAATGTAATGTAACATTGCATTTGCTTTCACAACTGGTTTCCAATGTAAATGGAGTGTACAGGCAATGTGAACACAATTTTGTAACATTGTGATTATGTAAATACAGTGAAAACACAATGACAACAGAATATTAGTAAAATGTGTGTGAACACAGCCTCTTGATGAACATAGAGAAATCACAGCTGACTACTGTTCATAATAGCTTCTCTGACATTGCCTGCTGCTGATTGGACAGTATAAGAGAAGATTAGCATAACACACGCCTTCAGCTTCAGCCCCAGCTCCTCCTCTCTGATAGAACACAGATTACAGTAGTCAGATGCTGGAACTTATATCTCCGCAACTGTGGGGGCTAGGAAGAAAATTTAATGGTTTCCTAATCTCCATATGTGAGGTGGTGAAAGGTCCTCTTTATTTACATTCCAATGACATTACTGCATGAGGATAGCTATTTGTATGATGTGGTATATGGTTGAACTTTGGGAAATATGTAATATAATTAAAAACTTGTTTGCTCTTTAGGAAATGTGAGTAGGTACAATAATGGTTGTAAAAACTGCAATTCTTCTGTTTTTCAATGGTGTTTATTGTGTGCTGTAAGTAACATTTTGTTCTTGAGTTTAGTTTCATCTTTAGGGAGAATGATAAAGAAAGTTGTACTAGTATTGTTGCAAACAATACATTTTTTCTCCTAAATTGACACAGGATAGTAGCCATAGGTTCCACATTTGAAGGAAACATAGTTGAAAAACTTTTTGCTTCAGTCGAAGTTGCCCAATTACAAGTTGATAACACTGGGATATTAGTTTCACAGAATTCTTAGTCTGCATGGATCACTGGTCAGCTTAGGACAACTATGACACAAAAGGAAGTCTGACAAGTAAAGTTTGATGACTTTAATAGCTGTTTAGAAATCTAATCCATCACTTTTAATGGATACTTCTATTTTCACCTCTTTTAAAAGGTGTAAATAATAAAATTGTATTTCTTTAGTGTTACTCGCTAAAAATTTTAACTATTTACAATTTCCAAGGAAAAGACAATGGGAACATCTGTGTGTGATCCACATAAAGCTCTGTGAATCAATGCTACTACACACAGATGGCTCTCGCAGTTGGCCATAATAAACCATTTGCATGGCTTTAAGAGGAGTATCAAGATCAAGAGGTCAGTTTAACTTGAAATATAAACAAAATTATATGCTAAATAAATATGTAAGAAACAAAATAATGCAATATTTAAAATAAAGTAAATATAGCAACAAAAGCTCTTTTCTGTCTAAGCATCTACCATTAGCCTTACTCAATTGTTTAACAGACTATTTGATGGATTACATTAAAAGGATGTATTTTTGCTTTATAAATGGCAAACATGGCAAAAAAGGGATGAAGCAAATAACAAATAACACCTTTTGCTCTAAACCTAAAGCAATACTGACTTTCTAGGACATTTTTAATGTGTATAAGGAAAGGATATAAGCACTATTAGGCACTATACTAAGATAATACTAGCTTTTTGTTATGTTTATAAAAAGAATATGTACTGTGTAGTCCTAAAAAGCATAGGCTGCACCGACTAACCATTACTCTGTGTTAGTTCCATGTTGGAGAGCTGTTTGTTGTGTTATATTTGACCAATAAAGAAAATTAGTTTTAAAGCTATATCTGGAACATCCTCGGAAGCTGGATGTTTGTTTATACTGCATGGTGTGCACCTAAGGCCAATGTCTGTGCATTGGAGGTCTTTGGAAATATATACGTATTTCACCAAACACCAGGTGAGCTAATCATCTCCTTCTTTACTATTATTAGTACTAGTATTCACTATTTGTTATGACCTCTTAGAAGGAAGCATATTGATTTGTAAGAAAAATCACAGGCTACAAAAGAGATTACTGTTCTTTTTGTTTCTCTGAAAACCCATCTGTCCCACAGATGGACATACAGTAATTTACAGACATGTGTCTCCATGTACAGCAGTAATTAAGTCAAACTTTATTTTTTCATCCAAAATGTTCATTTCATGTTTTCAGATTTAATGGTCTTTGGCCCGCATTCAGTACTGAGAGGAGCAGTATCAATCATCGCAAAATGGATTGTTAGCTATGAAAAGAAACTTCAAGATGTATTTTGTATCATGCCGTTGTGTTAACCTGCATTGTTCTATTGTGAGCCGTTTTCATCAAAGATTTTTGACATTTTGATGTACGCAATATTAATGAACTTGGCTCACAAATGTTTATGGATTTAATCCGCCTCGTAGATACCATTAATGTTGTCTAGCTGGAATCCTTATCTAGGAAGACTGGAATCTTGGGCTGAGGACAAATAGAACAGAGATTTCATTTTGTATAATAAGTTTGCTTATGTGTTAAAAATAAATTATGATGATAATTGCAATAATGAATATTGCTTAAATTATATTTTGGAGTAAAGGAACACTCTAAGCAAAATTTAAACCAATTTTGGGTTCTCAAAAGACAAACTGTTTGGCACATGGGGATTTATGCACTTAAATGTATATTTACCTTATTTCCTGATGCTCAAGGAAGTTTGGCAAAAAAGTTGGCCAAGTATGGATTGCTTTACACAACAGAACAACAATATTTGCTCAGTTGTTGGCTACCAACCAGTCACTACACTGATCAGCTGTTCTGCCTTACAACCAAAGATCACAGAACCAAATGCTCACTGCACTATACTTTCATTTTGTGACAGATAGAGCAAGTGCGGAGAACTGTCCTGCTATAAAATCTCACCATTTAAAAAATCTACTCCTTCGCCACATTTAATTATTAGAACTTGCATGCTATAGGCCAGTCTTAAAGGGGTATTCCAAGAATAAGGAATTAAAAGGCTACTGGCCCTTTAATCAGTCCTGTGATTTTGTCCCTGTGGAGCAGACGCAGGACAGAAGATTGCCACTGGTCACATGTCCACATTACATCACTTGGAGCAGAGCATGAGAGGGAGGAGCTGTTACTAAGAATGGAAGGATCATGGGAGTTGTAGTTATAAATGGCAGCCATCTGCAGATAATTCCGCCCACTTTAGAAAACCCATAATAGTTTGTGAATCATAAAAGCAAACTATTTAAGCTGCATTATGTGTTTAATGACACTGAGTTTCGTTGCAATCATTTAGAATACCCCTGTAATAAAACTGTCCCGAAGATATGAATGGTGCAGGGCTTGAATGGGGAGAGGCTGACACAGGGATTAAAATTAGAATTAAAAAAAAATCCTTGCATCATGCTATTTTCCTTCAGGCCCTGCACTTGACGTAATTTTAAGTCTTAGATCAGTCATCTTATTCCTTTGCATAAAAAAGTGTTTACTGTATTTTCACTGTGATTACTGTCATTTGGACTATCATGTATTGAAAGGCATTAAGGCAACTTCTATCAATGAACTGCTATATCTGTGCCGGTCTATAGTTATATAGTCTAATAATGGTTTCTTCAGCAGTTTCTTCCTCATCTGCTCCCTGTTGTTCACTGGCGAAGGAGGATTGGTTATAACTGTTTATTATGGGGGGTTTAAGTGTATAGGCTTTCACCGTTGTAACATACACATTTGTTTTATTTATTAAATCAGTTTATCAGGTTGTGAGCATTCTCAGCTATTCAGCCTCACAATTGTTCACAGAACCTATATTATGAACCACCAGCTACTGAACTTTACCTCTGCCTGGTTTATCAATTGAGATTGAACTCTTCTCACCCTGACCTGTTTTCTGGCCATGTTCCTTAAGGTTACATTGGTGTCAGAAAGAAGTCTCTCTTAACCTGGCTAGGATAGCCATCACTAGTGATGAGCGGACCTTTCAAAGTTTTAATTTGGCTGAATCCAAAATTCAAACTTCTGTTAGGCTCTGAGTACCAAACCCAGACACCAAACAGTAACACTTGTGACGGCATCATCAAGAGTGATAACTATTAAGTGCCACTTGAAAAGTCACCAGCAGCATTTAAATTACTGTGTGTGCTCACATGCTGGTACTAACATGCCTGCGCCACCATTCTACAGAACCTGTAAAGTTCTGTACGAACCCAAATTTTGCTATTTGGGTCTGCTCAACACTTCTACTGAGGTTCTAGTAAACTGATGTTTTCCTGCAGCAAATCCAAGGTGATCTATTCATACTCCTTGAACTTTTCCTCATTTTTAAAGTTACAGTGAAAACCTTAAATGTATTGTGTGGAAATTAAATGAGATAAAGCAACAGAAGTATTTGTGAATTGTAAAAGAAAATCTACCATTTGATTTCATAATTATGAATCAAACATACCTTGAGAATGCTGTAGTTACACTGAAGTAGAATCATATCTTGTGTAATACCTGAGTTGAGTGGTTTTGCTGAAAAAACTATTATAAAATTCAGGACCTTGGTAATGCTGGATCCACATTACATACAACTACACACAGAGCTTTCTGAACAGCCATGGCAGGACAAATCAACCGAAGCTGTATCGCTCATACATAGCAGCTAGGGGATGGTGCAGCAATCGATTATTCTGCCTGGCAGGAAGAACACTGTGATTAAATCATCCTCTCAGCAGTGGATAACTAATGTGAAAGGAAAAGCACCAATCCCATACACAGAAGCGACGGAGCTTCATTATCATAATTTTATAATTGTTTTTCAGCAATACCACTCAGCTCAGGGATTAAACAAGATATGTGCCTTCATCAGTGTAGCTACAGTATTCTCAAGTAGATAAAGGAGTTCCTCCAGCTCACCTCGATCTGCGGTAATTTTATCCGCTTGCACGGATCCACCCCGCTGCAGGGCAAGACAATTCCAGAGTAGGAAAAAACGATTCCGGATCCAGCTATTCGCAGAATAAGACCGCCTTTATTGTGTTCATATGGCATCCATCAAGTAAAATACAGGTGACACTGTACAATCATCGTCAACGTGTTTCTAGCACAAACCAGTGCTCTTAATCATGAGCTTCCCAGTCCATGCTAAAGCAAAGCATCCCCACAGCACGATGCTGCCACCACCATGCTTCATAAAGGGATTGGTTAGGGTGATGTTCATTGTTGGCTTTCCTCCACATTTGGGGGGGAATTTATGAATTTTAGCGCTCGTTGTTATTTTTTGGTGCCAGATTTTAGCGGTGATTTGCACTGTGATTTTATTTGGCACACCGTAAGACAAACTACATTCATGAAGGGGGTTTAAAAGTTAGCAGACTTGCTTTTTGTTGGACCAGTTATGCGCCCAAAAAGTTTAAGCAGACTATAAGAACAAGAAAAGTGTTGGTATTAAAGACTTAAATTGAGCGACTAAAAAATCAAAGTTGCGAATTTTGGAAAAGGAAGCCAAATTAATCATGACTCATGATTAAGAGCACTGGTTTGTGCTAGAAACGCGTTGACAATGATTGTACCATGTCACCTGTATTTTACTTGATGGATGCCATATGAACACAATAAAGGCGGTCTTATTCTGCGAATAGCTGTATCCGGAATCGTTTTTTCCTACTCTGGAACAGTATTCTCAAGGTATGTTTGGTTCATAATGCATCAAGACAAATGGTAGCTTTCCTTTAAGAACTGAAAAGAATGGTGTGCATATCTATTTAGCCCTGTTAGTCAATATGTTGTGGGACCATCTTTAGCTGCAATGACAGCTGAAGGTATGTTGAGGTATGTCTCTACCTGCTTAGCATATCTAGAGGCTCAATAATTTATCCATCCTTATTTGCATAGCTCTAGTTCAATCATTTTCCCATGAAGCCAAATTTTCTTAATGGGATTTAGAATAACTGGGGAAAATTAACAAATAAATATGCCATTGTAGCTTTTAGAAAGTTGAAGAATTTATTCACCCAGGGACAAGGTGCAATATTGATGCAATGCTTGAAAAAAAATAATCTTCACACTTCTCAGGAGTGCTGCTTCCCTGTGTTTTCTTTACATGCACATTCCCTTGAGCTGGGTTTGTTGAATCTGCACCCTGTTTGGGACCCTGATTCTTTTGCTCGCCTTGTAGTGCTACCCCAAATTCTTCATAAGATCTTTAGTTTTACTATCCAAAACTTCTCCTTTACATTCACAATACTATGAAACTCACTACCAAACCACCTCAGACTGTCCCCAGTCTACCAAATCCAAAGACGGTATAATTATATACATTGCCCTCTTGGATTATATGCAGTGACTTCCAAATTAATTGTTATAAGAGATGAGCAAATCGCTTCGAACACAGTGGAATTCGATACGAATTTCACATAAAATATGTGACGTCACACAGCCCTATAAAAACAGCCATTTCCAATATCGGCATTTCAGACTGCATGTGCTGTCTGTAGCATCTAGCTGCTTTTACTTTACTGTGCTGTAGTGATTTCTGCGCCAATCCCAGGGTGTGCGTTTAGGGGGATCTGTATACCTCAAATAAAAGTTCTTTTTTGTTGCTGAAGTTACTAAGAAGAAATCTGTTTCATACCCACACAGCTGCTGTAGTGATTTCTGTCCCTCGCCTAGAGTGTGCATTTAGGGGGATCTGTATACCCCAAATAGTAGTTCTTTTTTGTTACTGAAGCGACTAGGAAGAAATCTGTGTCATATCCACACAGCTGCTGTAGTGATTTCTGATCCTCTCCCAGGGTGTCCATTGTGGGTTATTTGTATAACGCAAATTACAATAGTTTTTGTTGCTAAAGTTGAGAGCAAGAAATACATGTCAAATCCACATCGTTTATAGAGTGATTTTCGCTCCAATTACAGGGTGTCCATTGTGGGGTATCTGTATAATGCAAATTTGCATACTTTTTTGTTGCTAAAGTTGAGAGCAAGAAAAAACGTGTCAAATCCATGTAGTTTATAGAGTGATTTTCGCTCCAATTACAGGGTGTCCGTGGGGTGGAGTATCTTGATAATGCAAATTCCCATACTTTTTTGTTGCTAAAGTTGAGAGCAAAAAATATGTGTCAAATCCACGTAGTTGATTAACCACTATGCCAGACAGAAAGGTGGCAGGTGGAGCATGCAGGGGTCGCAGCACAGTGAGGGGACATTGCAGCAGGGGTGTGAGGCCAGAACTGCCATTGTCATTTAGCTGCAGTGTGTTGATCAACAACACAAAGGTTGTTGATTGGTTGACTAGGTCACCCAATTCCTCATATATTACATCTGACAACCCCAGCCAAGAGTCTGTGGGTTCATTAGATAAAACAATTAGTTGGCATGGCCCAGGAGAAGGTCAGCGGCCCTCACATGTCCTCAACCAGCCTTTGTCCTGTTCTTTCCCTCAGCCAGAGAGCTACTAGGTGGTTTAGGCCCAGCGCCACTATACAGCAAGGACGAAGTGTTTGAGGACAGTCAGCAGCTGCTTTGCAGTGAAGAGGTGGGGCAGACACCGGGTGCTTCGTGCAGTAGGCAGGCTGTACATACTGACACCATTGAGGAGAATAGCAGTGACAGGGAAACACAAATTTACGATGATGTAGCCGATCACACTTGGGAGCCGGGAGTAGGAAGGCATTCATCATCGTCTGGCCAAGAGAGTGTCAACTTGTGCATCAGGCAGCAAGTCTCTACTGTGGCCGTGAGTCAGCAGTGAGAACGGGAGTCAAAATTCCGCAGGGTACATACCCCACTTCGGAGGGCCAAGTAAGCAGTGGTAAAGGGGGTCAGCGAGGCAGCGGTGTTAGTAGTCACTTAGTGCAGAGTGTTGGCAGTAAAATCACCACCTTGGCGGTGTGGCAGTTTTTTGTTGAGACACCAATGGATCCGAGCATGTGTATTTGTAGAATCTGCTTGAACAACTTGAACAAGAGACACCGCTTTCTCCTCCACGTTGTTAAACTGGTGCTCCTGCGCCAGTGTCCGCCTCCTCCTCAACCATCACCTCAGCCTCCACAAGTCTAAGTGCTGCTCCATCATACCACATGTGCAGATCACAGCGGTGTCACGCAGTTCTACACCTGGTTTGGCTGGGCGAACGAAATCACACAGGGGAGGAACTGCTCCGTGTCATGCAACAGGAAATCAATCTGTGGCTTTCTCCACGACAACTGAAAAACTGAACCATGCTGACAGAAATGAGAGGAACGTGGTGTCTGCGCTGGACCGAGGAGGGATGGCCCATGCGCCCTCCAAGGTGCATGTGTTAAATCTGGTTGTCAACAGGTTCCTCAAGTCTTCCACCCAACCGCAAGAAATTATAAAAATGGCCAGGAAACTGTGCATGCACTTCAGCCATTCTTACAAAGCCAAGCACCCTCCTTGAGTTGCAACATCAGAACGGCTTCCCCCAACATAGTCTGATATGCGAAGTTTCTGCCCGCTGAAATTCCAGCCTCCATATGTTAGACCGCCTGTATAAACAGAGAAAAGCCATTAATGATTTTTTGATGATGCAAGCGGACCGGAGTACTCCCCTGTGTAACATTGATGTCAGCCGCTGCCGGCTAATTCGTGACACCTGCCTTTTGCTCAGGCCCTTTGAAGAGGCCACATGAGTCCGGTGGGGTTGAATTGGAGGAGGAGGACATTGGATCACAAACAGAGCCTGGAGAAATCAGTGGTTTTCCACTCAGTTGACAAGAGAGGAGGTGTAGGAGCATCCAGAGAAGGTAGAAGACGAGGCAGATGACCCAGAAGCAGGATTTTCTCAAAGTCACTCGCGCAGATGACCCGCAGCATGCTGCTTTGCCTAACTAGTGACAGCTGAATAGTCAACATCTGGCATAGGAATGAGTTTTGGCTCTTCACCATCTTGGACCCTCGCTACCGGTCAAAAATGGGTGACTTTTTTCTAGCTACCGAGAGGGAGGAACAACTGGCGTACTGTAAAGTAATACTGAAAAGACAGTTGGCCGCTTCCTTTGTGTGCCATTGTTCATCCTCTGTCAGGTCTGACAGAGGGTTTGCTGGCAGTGATCGCTCACGTACTATTGCCACGGCTGCTGTGGGGAGATTGGGGGGGATAGGAGCTGTAGCAGCTCCATCAGCAGCAGCTTAAGTCTGGAGTCCTTAATGAGAAAATTCCTTCACTCGCCTAGTGAGGAGGGCGACTGCCACCAGCAGCAGGACATGAAGAAGACCCTGCACCTACTTGGACAGCAATTTACCATCCCAGGTAGAGGATCCCATGGACAACTGGGCAGCCAAACTTGATGAGTGGCCGCAACTTGGGGAGTTTGCAGTAGAGAAGCCGTCCTGCCCGGCCAGTACTGTGGCATCAGAGCGGGTGTTCATTGCAGCGGGGGCCTTCGTTACCACAAGGAGAAACCGCTTCTCCATCCGTAATGTGGAGAGACTGACCTTTGTCAAGATGACTCAGGCTTGGATCGGCATGGATTTCAACTCACCAATGCCTTATGCATCAGATTAGATCAGCCATGACGCCTCCCCCAAACGCTGAGAAATGAGTCTGGATTCTAACTAACTGCCTTAGCCACTATTCTGATCCTGACACCCGCCTAATGCCACACATCTGCTGACAGTTGCTCCATCTGCCTCCTAGCATCTTTACCAGGGACTGGAATTGTCCGCCACCTTCACATTCTGTCATTGTGCCACTCTTTGGGCTCTTGCTGCTGATTCCACGTCCACACTCTATCATTGTGCCACTCTGTGGGCTCCTGCTGATGCTGACGCCACCTCCACACTCTATCATTGTGCCTCTCTGTGACTTACCAGGTTGTCACCGCCTCCACGGTCTGTCATTGTGACACTCTGTGGGCTCCTGCTGCTGCTGCCACCACCTCCATGCTTTGTCATTGTGCCTCTCTGTGGCTTACCAGGTTGTCGCCACCTCCACACTCTATCATTGTGCCACTCTGTGGACACTTGCAGCTGATTCCACGTCCACACTCTATCATTGTGCCACTCTATGGGCTCCTGCTGCTGCAGCCACCACCTCCACAATCTATTATTGTACCACTCTGTGGCTTACCAGGTTGCCGCCACCTCCACACTCTGTCATTGTGAAACTCTGTGGGCTACTGCTGCCTCCACCTCCACACTCTATAATTGTGCCACTCTGTGGCTTACCAGGTTACCGCCAACTCCACACTCTATCATTGAGCCACTCTGTGGGCTCCTGCTGCTGATGCCACCTCCACACTCTGTGGCTTACCAGGTTGCCGCCACCTCCACACTCTATCATTGTGACACTCTGTGGGCTCCTGCTCCCACCACCTCCACACTCTATCATTGTGCCACTCTGTGGCTTATTAGATTGCTGCCACCTCCACACTCTGTCATTGTGCCACTCTGTGGCTTACCTTGTTGCTGCCACCTCCACACTCTGTCATTGTGCCACTATCTGAACTCCTCCTGCTGCTGCCACCTCCACACTGTATCCTTGTGCCACTCTGTGTCCTACCAGGTTGCTGCCACCTCCACACTGTCATTGTACCACTCTGTGGTCTCCTGCTGCTGCTGCTGCCGCCACCACCTCCATGCTCTGTCATTGTGCCACTCTGTGGCCTACCATGTTGCCGCCACTCTGACTTCCTGCTGCTGCCACCTCCACACTCTGTTATTCTGCCACTCTGTGGCCTACTATGTTGCTGCCACCTCCACACTGTCATTTTGCCACTCTGTGGCCTACCAGGTTGCTGCCACCTCCACACTGTCATTGTGCCACACTGCAGCGTCCTGCCACTTGTGCCACCTCCATGCTCTGTCATTGTGCCACTCTGTGGCCTACCATGTTTCCGCAAACCTCTATAATTTGTCATTGGCAGTGGCCTACTCATGCTGCTGCCAACTGACCACTGTCTCCATGAAACATCCTGTGATTTCCATCATGCTGTTTTCACCCTCCACCGCTCTATGACGTTGCCACTATGTTTAGTTTTCCCCTTCATTTCATCTGTCAGAAGGAATGAAAAGCCTGAGGATTGATAGCCAAAAGCAGGAGTGGATATAGAATACAGAGGACATGCAAAAATCCCATTCACTAGTCATCTCTGTTTTGGATCCCCTCCTGTTTGTTTTTGACTTTAGCAATACTGATGATGGATTATTTACCGATTGAAAGTGGACACTGACGGATGAAATAAAGAGCAAAATTAACTCTTTTGGGGGGGGGTTCTACATGTTTCCGCGTTTAACAGAACAGGTTCTGTTGTAAACTATGGAATCATCTCATGTCAGTGTAAAAAGAGTGCATTCTTTGATGTTATAGTGGTATCTTAGACCTCAGCTCAGTCCTTTCAAGCTGGCATAGACGTTACCTTGTCAGGCTGAGTTCCCACTTCTCTTATTTGGTGAAGTTGGCCTCCGTAAGTGCCCATTGAATTGAAGAGTGAAGCGTTTCTAAGAGCGGCGGCTGTCATGTGCGTGTCATACTAAAACACAGCATTGTTTGAAGACCAAACCTTGTTCCCTTTGCATATTTAAGCATGGCACAACATTCTACAACACCCTACAGCAGTGGTGGCGAACCTATGGCACGGGTGCCAGAGTTGGCACTCAGAGCCCTCTTTATGGGCACCCTTGCCATCACCCCAGGGTAGATTTTGCAAGACAGGACTCAAGGCCTCTTGCAGTCCCAGGCAGCCCAGGACCCCAGAAGGAAGCTACAATGACAATCCAAACAACTTCTCCTTCTTTCTACTGTTATGGTGTCCTCGGGTGACATTGCAATTTAAACCTGTGAAAGAGCTGGTAATAATAAGTTACTGCTTAATTTGTCGCATTGGCACTTTGCGAAAAATACGTGGGTTTTGGTTGTAGTTTGGGCACTCGGTGTCTAAAAGGTTTGCCATCACTGCCCTACAGGCTCTCTGCAGCCAGGAAATACCTGTTTTTTAACTTGATTCGTCATGCTTCGATTTGGGTAGAATAACATTTTTTCGTAAAATTCAGCGAATCGGGTGAACTGAATTTCAACAAATTCACCCATCTCTAATTGTTATATATTGTGGTATACCTAATTTATGTACGGCACCCCTAAATTGGCAACCAACTATTAGAATTGCATATAATACCCCCCTGATATGCTAGTGTACTTCACCTAGATATACTTCACCTAGTGTTTCCTTTTGTCATTTACTGATTGTGAGCCCTCACAGGCAGGATCCTCTTTTAATGCCAGTTTACTGTCATTTAGGGACTTTTGTACTTATTTGTGCATGCTTCATGCTATACAGGCAGTCCCTGGGTTACATACAAGATAGGTTCTGTAAGTTTGTTCTTAAGTTGAATTTGTATGTAATACTGAACTGTATATTTTATTATTGTAAGCCCGGTCAAAATTTTTTTGGTCTCTGTGACAATTGGAAGAAGCAGGGTTAATAATAAAGCTTAAATGCAGATTGTTACAGCTGTTCATTTAGCCTACGGATAAAGTACAGTAAATTAACAAAATCATGAGGGCCATTTGTAACTAGGGGTCGTCTGTGAGTCGGGTGTTCTTCAGTAGGGGACCGCCTATATATGTAAACCGTTTTTGGAATATATAGCACCATGCAATATCACACAAATAAAATATGGTTCTGTCAATAATGTTTTTTTCTTAAAACTAAAATAAGTATTAATGTCTCAAAGGATAGATCAAGACTGATATTATTCCCTGAGATTTATTATACCCCTAGATTTTTATAGTAGTAAAACAAACATATATTATATTGCTTATAGTCTGAAGCTAGTGTCTGCCCTGTAAGTACATGATGTAGTCAGGAGTTTCTGATAGTACTTTTTTCTGAATATACACGCTTCAAGCAAAGAATAGGCTGGAAATATATATTGCTGTCTAAAACCCATTTTATCTTAGTGTGTCTCAATGTGATTTTTTTTCAGATGTTTAAATATTCTTTCAAATCTATTATACCATATGTTACTTAATAGCCTCCTCTGTCTGGAACTCAAAGAGTTTAGCAGGAAGCCATTGCCTGCCAGCACAGGTGCAATGTTTTAGGATCTCCCAAAATTAATTGGTACGTGGGCTCCAGGGTAGTGGCTCTGTTTATGATCAGCATGTGCTAAATTGGCAGAGATTTGCCACAATTAAACATCCTGACAAAAGTCTAAGATCACTGGAGTATATCATCTCTAGGAAAGAAACTGCACCTGTGTGTAATGTGTCTCCCCAGCATGGACCCATGAGCTAGGATACCATGATGCAGATGTGTGTCCTTGGGGGGGCAATGCAGAAAAGAAAAGATTGACTAGGACCAGGTTTGTTGTACATTTCTATTGCTTGGGTTTTCTCATTTACAGCTGTAATTCAAGGGTTAGTATAGCTTCATACATTGTTCAAAAATAACGTTTCTAAGATAAACTTTACAATTGAAACATCATTTTTGTATCACTTATACATTCCTAGAACATTAAGGGATGTATTTATTCTATGTGGCTGTTGAATAGAGATCAAACAATGCAAATGTGCAAACAATGGTCATATGAATGGGCCCATGAATTTGAATTTGTCTGTGTGCTATTCCATGAATCAATGTTTAGCACAAAGACAAAAATATTGTTGGTGTGCAGGGAACTCTACTGCTGCAGGGAAATGAACTCAACATTCTTTTACAGGAACAGTTTTGCTGTAAAAAAAGGTGTTTCTTTATGGAAAGAGGATTCGACCTGAGCCGCAACAGCAAATAGTCCAAAGTTTTTTCGCATTTTCATACTACAAAATAAATGCCCCTCCCGCCCCCATGCTATGCAGTTTAATTCCTTTGTTTAACTGGAGCAGCTAAGGAGAAAGACAAGGTTACCTCTGTCTTTTCCCTGCAATGTGATCATGTACGGAGGCCTATTAGGCCCAGTCCACGACTTGTCAGTACTGCAATGTATTGTATAAACGATTAAAATATGCCCTCCTGGGGCCATAAAAATTGTTAAACTAAGTTTATAAAAAATAAAAGACACCCTCAAAATCTCTCCATAAGTTCCATAAGAAGGCTTACATTGTACATAAAAATATAAATAATAAAAAAAACACAAAATGGATATTGCTGTATCCATAAGATATTACATTACCAGATCATTATATAAAATCTTTTTTTTTATTATTTAAAATTTGCTATTTAAAACGCATTTCAAGTCCATACTGAGCTATTCCTCAGTAGCTTATTAGTAAGGAAGAGCTCAGCATGGGCTTCAAATGTGCTTTTTATTACTTTTACTTGTTCAGAGCCAAAACGGGTAGTTTTTATACTTTTGCTTATAGTGCAATAAAACAACAATTCTATGAAGTCCACTGTGTGGATTCATCTTGCACATTCTCCAGTGATGTATCTACCAACGGGCCAGGCTTATGGACGCTGGTCCCATGGTCTTCATCCACTGCAAGCTGCACCTCAACCAAAGAACATATTTTATATTCATACAATTCAAGACACTAATAAGGTAAGTGCTCTACTGTATATAGTGACATTGGAACCATGCACTTGAATCTTTGCACTTTTGTGTTTCCCTACAATTCTTTAGCATCTTGTCCATTTTCATCCCAGTACAGGCTTTAGCAAGGGTCTATGCTAAGCCAACATAGAAACAGCAGACTATTCCTGGCTACCGCAGGTCTGCATCAACCCTTAGGTTACTGTAGACACATTCAGGGCTTTTCACCAAACACACTTTGTTTGCCTTTATGTCAGATACCTGTGCTCCTCTCACTTTCTCACTCAGTAAAGACCACACCTTATCAAGTAAATAGCTGAAAATGTTTTGTATAATGAAGATGAGCAATAGGACCACTGCATATCACAATACGCAATGCTGTTTAGAAATCTAAGTAGTTTACTTTCCACAAGTTTTTCCTTCCATTATAGAAATAAATTGCAAGGGGATCCTGCACTCCCCCTTTTCAGCCAGTTCTCTGTACATCAAACACAAAATCTGTCAGTGAATGCCCCAAGCTACCCCCACATCCAAAGATTATATGTATAGGAGGAAATGTTTTATTTCCTCTTCCAAAGCCTTTGAGATATGTTTAACATGAAGGTGCTCACTTAATGGAACTGACCAGTCTGGTTTCTAAATTTCGTTTTTTTGGCACCTAGGGGCAGAGAGCAGCTGTTAATGACACACTTACAGGAAGGGAGGTTAAAACTGTTGACACTAAAGTGACAGAGGAAGAATTTCACTGGCTTTAGTTCGTTAACCATGAAAGATCAGTTATCTTTGTATGTGCGATCAACCTCAATTGAAAAAAATGTGATCACTACTTTTTATACCATTAATCTGCAGAGTCCTTATCTTTCATCATGGTTTATTTATGGAGGCAGACAGCTATAATGACCAGACATGCTTGTAAAAATACTAACTCCAGGCCAATGTTAATTTAGGAACAGAGCACCAAGAAAAAACAGAAGAGAAACCATATAGAAGAAAGCAGAGAGAAGGCATATCATTGTTAATTTTAATGACAAGTGTCTTTCATTTTTTATCTTCAGTTCCAGATTGATCCAGACAAAAATGAATGCTCTTGGAAAAGATGGACAATTTTATACCATGCAAAATAATCCTAAGAAACAGAATATTTGACCACATTTAGTATATAGATCCCTGTCCTGTTTAATAATTGAACTGTGTGCATAAATAATGGCATATTCTGTTGAAAAATGTTATTTACTAATAAAGATGCTTCACAACCTCTAAATGGACTGGTGTAAAAAGTTAAATGGAAGAAAGTTGCAGAGCTGGTGAAGTATGGATGATGTAATAAAATCAGAAATTAGCACAGGGATAGGCTGTTGGATCAATATTAATCAGATAAGCGACTGGCTGTGAGAATGGAACACAGATAGTTAGACAGTCCGGCAACACTACACCACGTTCCAAATTATTATGCAAATTATATTTTTCTCTGATTTGCCTAAAAGGTTGATGCCAATGTTAGTATAATAAAAGTCATCACCCATTAGATTATAAATCAAATTTTACTGAACAAACCTCCCTATGACAACAGTACATTTTTTAAAATGAAAAAAAAAAAACTCAAAATGCACAGTTCCAAATTATTATGCACAGCAGAGTTTCAAAACATTTGTAAGAACTGAAAATGGTCATTTGTTGAATTAGCAGCATGAGGAGGTCACATTCACTGAAATCAAAAGCTATTTCAATCCAAAAAAATCCAAAACAGGCCAAGTTACATGTAACCCTTCTTTGATATTACCTTCACAATCCTTGCATCTATTAGGCCCCTTTCAAACTTGAGTTTTTCAAGCGCGTTTTCTGAGGTTTGCTTTTGACGCGCCAAGAACTTGCATTGCACTCTGACCCATGTAACAATGGGTCTTTTCAGAATTGCATTTTTTTTCACGCACACACGCACGTTTTTTTAACGCGGTTTTAATCTCGACATGCTCTCCTTTGCAAGTCACGCGCGGAAAAACGCACCATACAAGTTATGGAGATGCATCAAAAAAGCATTGCATCTGAGAACATTGCAAGTGCAATGCACGTGCAATGGTTTTTCACCACAAAATGCCATAGAAAAATAGAGCTCAAGTCCTGAGTCCATTTCACGCCGCGTTTTATGCGCGTGAAAAACGCATTGAAATTGCATTGAAATTGCATCAAAAACGGCGTGAAAACTGAGACATCTGAACAAACTCTGACTGAAAACTGATTGGCACTCTGATGCAAAATGCGCGTTTTCACTGACCAAAACTGATCGCACCCTGATCAATCTCTGACGTGAAATGCAACGCGAGTGTGGAAGGGGCCTTAAACTTGTCAGTTTTTGGAGAGTTTCTGCTTGAATTTCTTTGCATGATGTCAGAATTGCTAGATGATAGGGTTAGAGGTAGGATTAGGGTTAGTGCCCCAGACATACATGTTCCTACAAGGCTGTGGCGTCAACAAGGAGCTGGTGGAGTCATGTTTTGTGCTGGAATAATAGGGAGAGAGCTGGAAGGCCCCTTTAGGCCCCTTTCAGGCCCCTTTCACACTTGCGTTTTTCATGCGCGTTTTCTGCGCGTGCTTTTGACGCGCAGAACTGTGCATTGCACTCTGACCATTGTAACCAATGGGTCTTTTTCAGCTTGCATTTTTTTCAGCACCACACGCACGTTTTTTTAAGCGCGTTTAAATCTCGACATGCTCTACTTTGCAAGTCACGGCGCGTGAAAAACGCACCATACAAGTCTATGGAGAGCATCAAAAACGCATTGCACTCTGCGAACTTGCAAGTGCAATGCAAGTGCATGCGTTTTCACGCATCAATTGCCATAGAAAAGATAGAGCTCAGTCCTGAGTCCATTTCACGCGCGTTTTCTGCGCGTGAAAAAACGCATTGAAATTGCATTGAAATTGCATCAAAAACGCGCGTGAAAAACTGAGACACTGAAACAAACTCTGACTGAAAAATGATTGCACTCTGATGCAAAAATGCGCGTTTTTCACTGACCAAAAAACTGATCGCACCCTGATCAATCTTGACGTGAAATGCAACCGAGAGTGTGGAGGGGGCCTCACACTGCGTTTTTCACGCGCGTTTTCTGCGCGTGCTTTTGACGCGCAGAACTTGCATTGCCACTCTGACCCATTGTAATCAATGGGTCTTTTCAGCTTGCATTTTTTTCACGCACACACGCGTTTTTTTTACGGCATTTAAATCTCGACTGCATCTTATTTGCAAGTCACGCGCGTGAAAAACGCACCATACAAGTCTATGGAGATGCATCAAAAACGCATGCACTCTGAACACTTGCAATGCAATGCAAGTGCAATGCGTTTTCACGCATTCAATTGCCATAGAAAAGATAGAGCTCGTCCTGAGTCCATTCACGCGCGTTTGCTGGCGTGGATGAAAAACGCATTGAAATTGCATTGAAATGCATCAAAAAACGCGCGTGAAAAACTGAGACATGAACAAACTCTGACTGAAAACTGATTGCACTTGATTGCAAAAATGCGCGTTTTTCACTGACCAAAAAATGATCGCACCCTGATCAACTCTGAACGTGAAATGGCAACGCGAGCGGGAAGGGGCCTTAGGACCCTTAACACTTGCGTTTTTTCCGCGTCTTTTCTGCGCGTGCTTTTGACGCGCAGAACTTGGCATTGCACTCTGACCATTGTAACTAATGGGTCTTTCAGACTTGCATTTTTTTTCACGCACACACGCGCGTTTTTTTTAACGCGCGTTTAAATCTCGGACATGCTCTACTTTGCAAGTCACGCGCGTGAAAAAACGCACCATACAAGTCTTGGAGATGCATCAAAAACGCATTGCACTCTGAGAACTTGCAAGTGCAATGCAAGTGCAATGCGTTTTTTAACGCATCAATTGCCATAGAAAAGATGAGAGTCAGTACTGAGTCCATTTCACGCGCGTTTTCTGCGCGTGAAAAACGCATTGAAATTGCATTGAAATGCATCAAAAACGACGCGTGAAAAAAATGAGACAATGAACAAACTCTGACTGAAAACTGATTGCACTCTGATGCAAAATGCGCGTTTTTCACTGACCAAAAACTGATCGCACCCTGATCAAACTCTGACGTGAAATGCAACGCGAGTGTGGAAGGGGCCTTAGGGTTCCTGAGGAAGTAAAATGTACCTCTGCAACACATACAGAGTTTCTTACTGTCAAGAATAAAGATGATTTGCTTCAGAAGGCACTATTCTTCTTTTTGTACCATGGAAAAAAGTGGTCAATCTCACGCTGCAAAGAAAACCTCTGTATCGATAGCTGCTATGGGCATAAAACAAGATAATCTCAAGGTGTGGCCACCACCTTCCCCTGAGCTTAACCCAAAAGAGAACCTTTGGTGTATCATCAAGCAAAAGGTCTATGAGTGTGGGAGGCTGTTCACATCAATGCTATGGGAGGCTATTCTGACATCATGCAAACAAATTCAAATATTGCTGAAATGTCCGATCGATCAAAATATAGTAACGGTTATTACTGCTGTTTAACCCCGTAACAGAAAAAAGTTGAAAATGACACTTTTTTCGCAATTTTGCAAAATATTAAAAATTAAATAATAAGTGATCAAAAGGCTGCACAGTTCTCTACACAGTAGCATTAAAAATCTCATCTAATGAAAAATAACACCACATACAGCTCCGCACAGTAAAGTATGAAAAGGTAATCAGCACCAGAAGATGGCAAAATATAATAAGAAATTGTAGGTTTTAACTTTTGTAAATGTATGAAAACATTATAAAACCTATATAAATTTAGTATCCTCTTGATCGCACCCACCCAAAAAATGAATGAGATATGTCATTTGGGCAAACACAGTGAAAGCCATAAAATCCAATGCAAAAAGGGCCTGGTCGTTAAGGAGTTAACCATTATTGACAAAGCCTTTCACAACCTGTTCCCTCCATATCTCAGTGCTAATCAGCCAATCAGCTGACAGTCGGCTCTGCTACGTATCGGGAAAAACAAGAACTCATATAACAATATTATGCACAAAGTTCAGTCCCCAACAAAGTGATCACTCCATGGCACGGCACTCGTCATGGTCGTTGTCATGGAATAATGTGAAACAGGCCTAATAGTGAATTAAAAAATGGTTACAAATAATCATCACCACCTCTATTCATCTCTGAAATAGAAAGAAAATCAGAGCATTGTTTTAGAAGACTATGCAACCAATCGGTTAAAATGTGTAACATATCCTTGTCAGAACCATTTATCCCAGATCACTGATAGACTAAGAACGGATGTCAGGCTGAAGCAGATTGGCTGTAAAAACTGCAGTACATGTCCATTTATCATTACTGATTTTGGCCATGTAAGTGTGCAGATAGCCTTATTCTTTACACAATATTTAAGAATTAAATTGAAAGCATAATTGCAGGTTTTGCTTATCATTTACGTACCCTTTAACTGGAGCAGCTGTTAAAGCTGCTGCTTGGAATTATGTTCTTCTTATCCAACTTGCAAGCCCCTGTCCAGGGTTAAGATATCAGTACAGTCCTGTACTGTAGGAAAATAGTGATCATTGGGATCTGATAGTTCCTGGCCCAATGTAAGCAATAACTAATCACTCCTTTGCTGTAAGGAACCAAAGTGTTAATTTCATGTAAGGATTATGTGGTGGTGACCATTTTGTAACTTCAAACCACCACAGAATGGTGCCTTGGAAAGGAACGCAATAATCAATTATTTGTCAGCAAACTTTACTTTGATCAATGGTATAAATATATATTCTTATTCCTCTCTACAAAAATGTAGTGTGTAAACCCCAAATTCCCATAAATGCACAAAAAAACTTTAAAAGATTTAAAACTTTAAATGATATAATTGCATGTACCCCATCAATATCAATCAATATGCATCTTATCAGTATCAATATGTATCCCCAGTACTTCTAGTAAGAAATTATAATAAAAAAGTTTATTGAATGTGGTGAGACAAAAGGGTGGATTTATCAATCATTTTATGAAAGAAATTTGTTTCTAAGCCAATTGCCAACTACTAGGGGTGCAAACCAATTCCTGATGCACACTATACTATTATGGTTCAGAGGTGGGCTGGGTTTATGGAGGAGGCTCATGGGCAGATACCTCTTCATACAGAGTCAGTGTTTGCTGCATATAACAACCATCATGCATCAGGAACATGCAGCCATTTTGGTTTTTATTGTCTCCATTTGTGAGGCCATTGGGGGCACCAATCGATTGCTATGATACCTGGGAGTCTATGCTAGCCATGCAGACGGAACTCTAAGTGACTGCCAATGGCAGAAGAATCCAACCATAGTCAGAAGATTTAAGGTGGGATTGAGGGACAAGCAAAATTCTAAACATTAGGACTGACTGAGATAGTTTGGAATCATATTTGTGAAATGTGGTATTACTGTTAATTATGGGAAGATTAAGTAACCACTTGATATCTGGATACACTGGATATCAGTGATACCCCCTGAGGAAGTGACGGTGAAACGCGCTTCAGGGTTCAGTGGTTCATCTCCATATCTTCTGTTTACAATGCAACCTGGTCAGCAGCGCCGGCTCCAGGTTTTAGTGGGCCCCTGGGTGACAGAGCTCTAGTGGGCCCCTTTATGGGCTGCCCTCCAGTAGTAACACTGCCCCCCTCCTCCCCCTGTATACACACTGCCCTCCCCCTGTATACACACTGCCCCCCTCCTCCCCCTGTATACACTCTGCCCCCCCTTCCTCCCCTGTATACACTCTGCCCCCCTCCTCCTACTATATACACACTGCCCCTCCTCCTCCTGTATACACACTGCCCCTCCTCCCCCTGCATACACACAGCCCCCTCTCCCCCTGTATACACACTGCCCCCCTCCTCCCCTGTATACACACTGCCCCCTCCCCCTGTATACACACTGCCCCCTCCTCCCCCTGTATACACACTGCCCCCTCCTCCCACTGTATACACACTGCCCCCTCCTCCCGCTGTATACACACTGCCCCCCAGAGGACACAGATCGCGATGAGAGAGGGAAGGAATCTCCCTGGCAGCGGGGCAGATGTCCTGCTGACCCGGGGAGATCCGGGGGCTCTCTTGGGCCCCGGCACATGCCCGGGTTAGCCGGGTGCTGGCAGCGGGCCTGTTGGTCAGTATAGTATGAATTGTCATGAATTGTTTTGCACACTGCACTTTACATTTTGGTCTTTGACTTCTATATGACCTCCTACCTGGATCTATTTTCTATGGCTAGGTTATACATGTAACACTGTTTACTTATATTTTCTTGCAACCATTTACTTTTGTTTGTGATATCTTGTTTACAGGAGTGGCTATGCACTTTTTCTGTCCACCAGGGATTGTTTTATGGGTTGATTTTAATTGTGGTGGTGTGTGATGTATGCTATTTCTTTGTATTATGAATAAAATGTATTGAATTTTGCATAAACTGCTGTTTACAGTTCTTTGCACAGTCTATACGAGGCCTGTATATAGGTATACACACTGGATATCAGGTACAGGTCACAGAAACATCACCATTAATCATTACATATTAAGAACACAAGTAATACTCCAATTAGATGGATCCTGTCAAGCAGATTCTCGTCTACCTGTGTAAATGTAATGATTGGCAGGTTTCTTCCGATCCGCTTATAACAAGAGACCTATCATAAAGACAGACCCTTCCTCAAGTGCTTTCAGTTAGCCATTAAAAGGTATCAACAACTGAGGACTCTCTACTTTCATCTATTTAACCACCGGCTGACACAGTACAAAGAATCTTTAAACAGTTACTATGCACAGTAGTAATTTGGAGTGTATCCCTATCTAAGTCTACCTGTAGTTATAGTGCCATGAATCTGCTGACCAGTTCCCCTCACCTGTTTTCTACTAATGATCTGATATAATATGATACAATACATTACTTTATTGATCCCGTAGGAAATTGATTTGTATTTTACAACCATGGCAGTTACAGACTATTACACAAAGGGACAAGGGATTCTTTCTATCCAATATCACGGCAAGATCCTTGTCGTACAGTTCAATTGTTTTTGGAAGGAAGGACTTTTGGTAACGTAAGGCCCCCTGGCCCCTGTAAGTCTCCCCCTCACCTCACTGATGCAGGTCTCTCTGTTTGGTCACTGCTTTTCCCGGCAGGTCATGTGACCATGACGTCATCACAGGTCCTTCAACCTCTGATGCTGCAGCTCCTGCCAGGGAAAGCAGTGAGTGACTGCACATGTTCTCATCGCGATCTGTGTCCGGAGTACACAGATCGCGATGAGAGAGGGAAGGAATCTCCCGGGCAGCGGGGCAGATGTCCTGCTGACCCGGGGAGATCCGGGGACCTGAGTGGGCCCCTCCAGTACCCCGGGGGCCCGGCACTTGCCCGGGTTAGCCGGGTGCTGGCGCCGGGCCTGTCTATTCTGACACCCAGAATAGGATTCAGAAGGAAAGTACTAGCTGACCATTTCTGACCGACTTATTCTATGTGTTGGACGAGAATAAAGGAGATGTTTAATGTGGCCGACACAGTGAAAGACTTAAAGGGAACCTGTCACCAGGAGACCCATTTTTAGCACTCCCCCAGTCCCCACAGAGCATAGTGCATACACTGCCAAAGTGTTTGTGTATAAAAAATTGGTTTTACAGAAAAAAAGATATGTTATATTGTACCTTTCATTAGCATCTGCTGTGTGACTAGGCAGTTGCCCAACAATTTCTTCTGTCTAATTTTGAGAACTGTATACTGTCTCTGAAGGTTGTGTGAGACCTGACCACTATCATATGTTCACTCTATACTGTATGATTTTTTGTTTAAATTGTATTAGTATAAAAAATGTATAAACTATAACTTGGCTTGTGGGGAAAGTTTGTTTCAGCACCCAAACAAATGTTTGCTTAGTGTTTTTTGGTTGCAGGCCAACTCTGTTTTCATATGAAATAAACTATCAAAATGAATGTTTTGCCTTTAACAAAGCTGATTGCTCAAGAGTTTCGGATGAGATACATCTTTGCTATTTTCATTTCATTAATAACACAGAACTACAGGACTGAATCTATGTAATAATTCTAATTACAGGTATGTTCAAACATATGTGTAGTTTCATGCCACAGTTTAATAACAACTTCAAAGTGCATTCATACAGTCAGATGGTTTTGTTGGAATGCAAAAAGTCTAACTGTAACAATAGTGGATTGAAATGGGAAAGAATGAAGTAAAGAGCTATTTGGTTGAAACAGAAGTTAAAAATAGGCCATCATCTATTCTACAAAAAGTTTAATCAATGTTGTTGTATGAAACATTTTTTCCTTTGATTTAGGGGCTTCACTTTAACCATTTACCAATATCTTTCATACCATATCCTTATGGTTGATTTAAGTCACAATGGAAAGTATAGCAGAGTTCTAGGAGGGAGTTTATGGCTTCAATACCCAGTTGAAATCTACACTAAAGGCTTTTGGGCCTGGTAAAAATGCTTATCCTGAAAGTGTAGCATTTAACATTGCACAGTCCGTAGCAACAAGATTGCAGTGTTCCGGGTTGGCATATCAGCCAAGACCCTTGTGGGTGGATCAAAGAAACTTGTATACATCAAAAGATAGTTACAATAAAGTCTAAGTATCATTTCGCACAAAATTACATTAGTTAAAATATTATGTCCATATATAACAATAAAAATTCCTTTATTTATATAGTGCACACAGATTAGGCAGCGCTGCACAGAGTTTGCCAAATCAGTCCCTGTCCCCATGGGGCTCACAATCCACAAGTATGTTTTGGAGTGGAGGAAACCAGAGGACCCGGAGGAAACCCCCGCAAACACGGAGAGAATATACAAACTCTTTGCAGATGTTGACCTGGATGGACCTTGGCTGTAGTGCTATAGGGAGTTATTGTGCTGCCCTCTAAATTATAACATATATTGTTGTACATTGCTGGGAATACATTGTTTTGCCATTGCAACTGACAATTTTTTAATGTATGCAAAAACAATACTCAGTCTGTGTAGACAGCCCCACAAGTAAATAAGACCACAACTGTAGCTTGCTGTTACCGCAGATTACTTAAATTTGGTGTAATGGCAAAAATTAAATTTGTAGAACAAGAGGTCATGAAGGGGGGGGTCTAAATGCCCATCCTAGAATTCATACAATAGTCATAAGTTATTACTGTAGGCAGCATTACCACCACATTCTTTTTATTCCAACATAAACATCTAATTGGGTGGGCAAGTAAGCAACAGTTTTGGAAACATTCACCTTACTACAGGATTAATAATAATAATAATAAATAATACTAATAATTCCTTTAATTATATATCACCAACATATTCTGCAGAGCTACACAGAGCTTGTCAAATCAGTTGCCACATAGTGGGGGACATGTATCATAGTTTTGTCTCTCTGTGGTGAATTTTTGAGACTTTTGGTGGCTAGTTTTTGCCCCTTATGTATGATCATGTCTTTTTACTTGTGATACATGTTCAGTTTTTCCTATCCTGGCAGACACAGATTTTGGCTTCTTTTTGAGACTTTTTGTTGCAAATGTCTCAAATCCACATGGACACAAGCCACATGAGAGGGTTGTATGCAGGAGGGGACACTACTTTAAATTTTGGATTTGAGGCTGTGTCATGCATTTTTTAGCAATCTAGTCACATCCCAGAGAGTTGACAACATATGAGGCTGTGGTCACACTTGATGTTAAGGGTGCAGCCACACATTGGGGCATATTAACTTACCCGGTCTTGTCCCTATCCCCGAGGTGCGTTGTCCGACAAGGATGAAGTCCGGCACGATTCTTCAAGATCATGCGTCCATTTTCCTGCATGTGCCACTTCCCGCTGAGGTCCGCTGGAGTTCACCGCCTTCTTCCTGGTGTATGTGAGTGCATTGTCTTGCGACACAATTTGAATTGTAAATCCCATTCTTAGTCCGAATCAGTCGGGTTGTCAGTTGGCCACGTCCCCCCTTTTTGTGTCCCATACAAGTCGGCGTGAATGCGCCAAAATCTGATCGCGTGTGCAAAAAACCCCACTTAAATGCGTCTCAAATCGGAAATAGTTGGGAAACCCAACGAAAATGCGCTGTGCGGACCCTTAGTACATGTGCCCCATTGTGTTTTGATTGCGTTTTGAAACAGCAGCCAAGGAGAGGTAATTTGCCTAATTACATTACTGTTAACATTTACATTTACAAAACGCATAGTAAAGGTGATGTTAACAGTAATGTAATTATGCAAATCATCTCTCCTCAGCTGTTGTAATGTAATTTAAAAAAACAAACAAAATGCTACGTGTAACCTCACCCGTAGAAGTAACCAATAAATTAAAAAAAAATGTATATGCAAAAATGTATGAATTTAATGAAAATTTTAAACATTTAAAGCATGTGAAATAATTCCAATTTACATGTTAACAGAGGGACCAGGTGCAGATTTGCATCGAAAAAGTCGCAAAAATAAGCAAAAAAAGGGATACATACAAAAATTGACAAAAATGTCAAAATAAGTTTAAAATTATTAACGTAAAATTTAACATGGTTAGGATTACTTACAGCAAGGCCGCGCCAAACAGACAATCTCAAAAAGCACAAACATAATGTACTGATGATGTAGAAAGAAAAAACAAATAAATAATTAAAGTTAATGTTAAACTAAAAGTGAGTAGGGGCTTAACATCCAGTAGAAGGGTGATTGGTAGGGCCCAGAGGTTAGGCAGCATCTGTGCTTTGTCTTGTTCAAATATGGGGAAAAACCTAACAACCAGCGTGAATTCTCATGTGTTTAGCACAACTGGGATGCACTGTGTACAGATATCCTTAGGTCACCGGCATGCAACAATGTGCATTGCACTCTATAATGTGCATGCTTAGGGGGAGGAGGGCTTACCACAATGTTACCATGGAGTATAGTAATTCCTAGTGACAACCCTGAAGTCACCACTATTATCTTAACTTCCACCACTCTTATTTAAGTATGCTAAGTAAGCTATCATGATCTGAATAAAATGGGTTAAAAGTAGAGATGAGCGAACATGCTCGTCCGAGCTTGATGCTCGGTCGAGCATTAGGGTACTCGAAACTGCTCGTTGCTCGGACGAATACTTCGCCCGCTCGAGAAAATGGCAGCTCCCGCCGTTTTGCTTTTTGGCGGCCAGAAACAGAGCCAATCACAAGCCAGCTGGAGTTCACCGCCTTCTTCCTGGTGTATGTGAGTGCATTGTCTTGTGACTTGCGATTTGAATTGTAAATCCCATTCTTAGTCCGAATCAAAACGTCCCCCGTTTTGTGTCCCATACAAGTCGGCGTGAATGCGCCAAAATCTGATCGCGTGCGCAAAAAACCCCACTTAAATGCGTCTCAAATCGGAAATAGTTGGGAAACCCAACGAAAATGCGCTGTGCGGACCCTTAGTACATGTGCCCCATTGTGTTTTTATTGCGTTTTGAAACAGCAGCCGAGGAGAGGTAATTTGCCTAATTACCTTACTGTTAACATTTACATTTACAAAACACATAGTAAAGGTGATGTTAACAGTAATGTAATTATGCAAATAATCTCTCCTCAGCTGTTGTAATGTAATTTAAAAAAACAAACAAAATGCTACGTGTAACCTCACCCTTAGAAGTAACCAATAAATGTAAAAAAAATGTAAATGCAAAAATATATGAATTTATGAAAATTTTAAACATTTAAAGCATGTGAAATAATTCCAATTTACATGTTAACAGAGGGTCCAGGTGCAGATTTGCATCTAAAAAGTCGCAAAAATAAGGGATACATATGGTAAGTTGCACCGAACATCTGGAAAATAGAGATACATAAGGCACACTACACAAGGTGCAGACTAAGGTGTACTTGAAAAACAACAGCAGTTGCGGTCAAAAGTCGCGAAAATGTTTTTATTTGAGTAGCAGAAATAAAGATACTTGTCCCCCAGTGGGTCCTTGTTTATGAATTATCACTATTTAATTTTTTTAAATTCTTTATTTAAACATTTTCAAAAACGTAAAAATAAGTTTCAAATTATTAACGTAAAATTTAACATGGTTAGGATTACTTACAGCAAGGCTGCGCCAAACAGACAATCTCAAAAAGCACAAACATAATGTACTGATGAAGTATAAAGAAAAAACAAATAAATAATTAAGTTAATGTTAAACTAAAAGTGAGTAGGGGCTTAACATCCAGTAGAAGGGTGATTGGTAGGGCCCAGAGGTTATGCAGCATCTGTGCTTTGTCTTGTTCAAATATGGGGAAAAACCTAACAACCAGCGTGAAATCTCATGTGTTTAGCACAACTGGGATGCACTGTGTACAGATATCCTTAGCTCACAGACATGCAACAATGTGCATTGCACTCTGTAATGTGCATGCTTAGGGGGAGGAGGGCTTACCACAATGTTACCATGGAGTCTAGTAGTTCCTAGTGACAACCCTGAAGTCACCACTATTATCTTAACTTCCACCACTCTTATTTAAGTATGCTAAGTAAGCTATCATGATCTGAATAAAATGGGTTAAAAGTTTTTTAAATAATCATTTTTCTTTTTTAATTCTTTCAAGATGACTCCTCTGTACTGGGCCTCCTTCAACTACCATTCATTTGGAACATTTACATGAAAAAGGCTCCAAAGAAGGAAAGAGGCAATGTCCTAAACTAATTTCCTAATTGCAAATTCCAATGGATAATGTAGAATCATCAACTTTATCCATTATATATTCGTAGCAATTTTATATTATATACTATAGTGACTCCTGGTTTGTTTATTTTAAGAGTTTCTCTGTAGTATGTCCATTGCAAAATTAAGTAGCGTGGCAAAATATTTAATATACATTATATCAACGACTCATCACTAGTTATAAAACAACATGGTTTAGTCAAAGGAATTTCAAATCTTTCCAAATAATTTATTTCTAAATTAAACCACCAATGTAGCGAGCATACCGCCATCTGTTTTAGGGCTCTAGTCATGAGTGGCTTTAAGTGAAAAGAGATTTGCTGCTGCTAGTAAAACTTTTTAGGTTAATTAGTACAGAAGTATTGAAGATATAAGTTGTATTGTTAATAGGATCTAAACTTTGTAAATCTACTTTGCATCAAAGCTTCTTTAATGGAAACCTGTCAGTTAAACTAACCTACAACAACTAAAAATATTTTCACTATATTTGCATATTCATGTTTTTATAGCTAAGCTATGCCTACAACTTCCTGAGTGACAAGGGGGTTGCTTTCTCTTCAGCTCTGTGAACTCGACTTTGCTACAGCATTCACAAGCTGGCTGTGTGACTCACTAAAGAGAATTCTGAGAGAGGAGTGAAGAGAAATAGGCTCACACCTCCCTCAGAAGTTCTCTTCAGCAAACTAAATAAGCTGGAGGGAAAGGGGAGCAGGAAAGATATGATCAGACTCACATGGGGTCATTTGCATACATGGTGTGGAGAGATGATCAGACATGATCTTTAAGTTTAGGTCAGGTTCAGGGTTCAGGTGCCATTGATGCCCCTATCAGAGATGAGCGGACACTAGCAGTAGCAACGATTGGCCAGGGGGATCATTAAAGACAAGATAGACAAGAAAAACAATATTAACCTGAAAGAGGTATCTTCTGTAATGAATGAATTATTTGTTTAAGTGTGCTATTTTTGTTAAAGGGATCCTGGTGGCAAGAACTATTATATGCTGAAAGTGTAACTCAATTCTATTCATGTTCTTGTTATGGTCATTTTTAATTATTTATCCTCTTCCTTACCTTTTGTTTTTTTTGTTTTCATAATCTTATGGAAGATCTTTTTAATAAACTACAAAATAACTTTCTATTCTAAACCCCGTGTGGATAACCATTTTCAAAATGTATCTGTTTTACTAATTAATTTGGAAAATATGGCAAATGTCTTAACTTGAAAAATATTCAATGATGATTAGCTTCTAATTTATAATATTTATAATATTTGTGAATCATTCAATAAGCAGTAAACTATCAAGTCAAGTGACTGCTTTAATGGCCTATACTTTGCATTCTAATGGACCTTTCAGGTAAGAGTTGATAGTTTGGTGGTCTAGTCTGGCCCTCTATACTGGTCATACTGGAAAGGGAGAGTTTTTCTGGGGCTCACATTTGCCCTGTAATTATCTTATAAGAAATCTTCTTAATTAAATATTTTCAATTTCATAGCCTAGAATATGATGAAACCCCAAAACAAACCATGATAAACTGCATTTTGAATACATTTGGAATTTTCCTGGAGTTTGTAGGCAAATATGCTTATATGTTGGCTTATATTACCAATATTTCAGCAGTTTTAGACTATGTTGTGAAATACTCTATTTATAACATAATTTAAAGGAAAATGGTAATACCAAGTATGCTCAATGTACAATTAATTTATTCATACTTATAAATGGGGAACAACAGAAAAACTGCACAATGCAAAGTTCTGAGAAAAGATCTTCCAGAATGATTTTTTTCCGTGAAATACAAGTAGTTTCTATTCTTTAGAAAGAGCCTACCAGAACAAGCATGTCATTAGAAGTAACACTAAGATCATAATCATTAACCTTATCATACAGTATTTAATGTATACAAACTTGAAACATATCAGTTTACACAATTTCACTAGACATTGTCTACTTTAAAGCAACTGTATCTAGAAAGTGAATTTCCAGATTACGTCTTTACACCTGACCTCATCATTTAAGCCAGAAACTTTCTCCAGGAGATTAATTGTAAAGATTAATAGAACAATTTGCTTTTGTTCATGTTATCAGCCTCAGAATATGTGTTAATATAGTATATTTTAGCCACACAGGATGAGGTTTGCACTGTAAATGTGGCCACAGTACACACTTATATTAAATGTAACCAAATTTAAACTATAAAACAAGTGTGTTTACTGTGCGTGCCTCCAGTGTAAAGAGAGACTTGTACGTGTAATACCTTAACCTTTTAACAAGGGATTATGGTAATTAGCAGTATAAGAAATGAGGGCTTTTATTATTTATTTTCGCTTTGTTTGGGCAAGGTCTTGAGCACCTTTATGAGGTTTCCTATTAAAGTACACTATAATTAAATAAACTTTTATGTTTTATTGTTGCAAGGAAACCTCAGATTATTAGTGGTTGTCTGTCATAAAGAGACTCACCGAAATGGAAATGTTAGGGCTGGTGGTTTGCTTGTAACATCAGTAATTTTATATTACTTACTTTTTTTTTGTTTTTCTGGGGTGCACTCTTTTACATCAACTTTATTATGTAAAATGGTAAAGTAAAATTAATTAATTATAGATGACACAAAAATTAAACAATCTACTGTCAAAAGTTTACATTGGTTTTTAAAAAAACTTTTATATAAATCAGTCCTTCTCCCAACACCTATCCCAACCGTACCCCAAGGGTACATAAGTTCAGCTCAACCTTCTAAAGACCTGTAACTTGTCTCCATGTAGCACCATTTCTTATTTGTGGCTTCCTTCCTTTTAATACACTTACATGATATAAGATGGTACAATTGTACACTCGCAGTTACTGTCAATGTTCTAAAAGTAGTTATGGACAAACATACAGTACTGTGTGGAGGTCGGGTCCACTCATCACTACCGATACCGTTTTCTAGCACAGTTACATAAACAGCATTTTATTTTAATTTTATTTTTTACTATTTGTTCATTTAATTATTTTATTTTATGTTGTTATTTTAAGTACTTTTCTAGCCTATTTGTGGTAGGAAAACTGCTCTGTTATTACCCTCTATCACCCTTTACCCCAATTTTGCAGCCAATTTTGAGTGTTAAAATTCAGATTCTCATTGTTTTCAATTGTGTTTGGGTTATGGGCCAAATTCAGATACACAAAACAAACTTTTCACTGGAGTTCAATGAACCCGAATTTTGACAAATCAGCTCTTCCCAACCCACTATCCTTAACCAAGTAGCCATATCTCAAAATCTTAAACCGAGCAGCACCCCCTCCCCCTCAATGAACAGTGGTTGGAAAAAGTTGATTCATAGAATGGTGGAAATTGCAAGCTGGCCAGAAAGGTGTCATGTAGCCACCTTCATAAAGCTTGGGAACTATGGCTTAAATTCATGAACTAAATGGGACTCCTTTGTGACTACATTCACTTGTCTAGACAGATTGTGCTTGTATTTACTAAAATGACTGATTTGGCAGATATTTCTGCTATAGTCTCTATCTCCACCAGTCCACAACCCAGCCTGCCCCACTTCCTGCACCAAGACACCCAAAGCAGGTGCAGGAAAGAAAAACAAATAAACTGGTGGGGCTTGGGATATTTATGCTCCTGCTGCACCAGAAAGCTCCCCTTATGTGCTGTGTGCTAGACAGCACACGAAGAAAGTCTCATTCTGTAACTAACTCAATAGTATCATCAGAATAATATGAGAAATTCTAAAGAAATACTAAACAATACTTATGTGAGTATATGTGATGAAAGAGAAAACCTATTGGAGCCAGAATGGGAAATAAGGTGGGCTATGGTGGGAATGACTTATCCAGCCACATTTACTATACAACATTCCACAGCAGGTTAAGGCTCAAAGCCCTTGGCTGTTGCAGACTTCAATTCTGCTGCAAGTGATGAATCAGAATCATTGAAAGGTCAGAACCTCTGAATAATTCTGGTGTGCCTGGCGCACAAAGTCCTGGTCTTAATACATCAGCCCCATATTATTTTCTGCTTAAGCCTCTTTCTGTCTGTCTGTATTTCTCTCAGTCTCCATACTCCCTTTTTCTATTGACTTCAGTAAACAGAGAATTCATCTCTGGAAAAGTTTTTAAGTCCACAAAGATCTCTGAGTGCCACTTTAGCACAGGTGTAATAGGGGAGGAAAAAAATAGTGGTTAAAGGGGCTTTTTAACTCTCCTACATTATTTCTATTTATCACATTTATTATATAAAACAAGGAGAAGGAAGAAAATTTCAGAAGTGTCTTAAATTTCCTGAGATGTTTGGATGTTGAATATTTTTGGAGTATAACTAAATGACACATGAACGTCCTTATGCTGTAGGCCTCAAACTCCAAGTGAAATACACATATTAGTCTTATAAGATTGCTTACTTGAGGCAGCAAGGAGAGCCTAAGCAATCTGCAGGGTTCCTTAAATGTACTGTATATACTGGCGTATAAGACTACTTTTTAACCCCTTAAAATAATGGCTACAGTGGGGGGTCGTCTTATACGCCGGATATACGGGGGCCGCACTGTGTGAGGTGTTTTTTTTCCCCGTCAGCGCGCAGAGAGCCGCTTCCTGGGACCGCCGCGCATGCGCGGCAGTCCGCCTCTCACAGTCATTAGAAGAGGCTTAGTACGCGCTGACGGGGCGGCGCGCTGTATGCTAATGCAGCCGCCCTGTCACAGCGGTCGGCGTCACAGAGCTGGGGGTCACAGGCGGCACTTACAGAAGCATGTCGGATCTTCATTAATATCGCAGCTTACAGTTATGATCACCAGGCTCTTGCTCTCTTGTTTGTTTTGCAAAGTTTTAAGCAGACTTTTTTCATTTGGGAGAGGGGTAGTCTTATACAGTGAGTATATACCAAATTCTATATTTTTAGGGCAGAAATTGGGGGTCGTCTTATACGCCCAGTCGTCTTATACGCCGGCATATACGGTATCTCTTTTTATAAGCCTATACATGCATAACTGATCAGTGTCACTGTGTAAACTTTAAAAGAGTTAGTCATTGAAATATGTTAAAAAAGGTTACTTAGCAATTATTGTGTGCAATACTGAGAAAAATGTCTCCATTTAGTTAGAAAGTACATTTTATTTTGGAAAATACATTCATAAAACATCATAAGACCATGAACCATAGCAAGGAATTCTCCTGACTCAATCCATATGCTTTGTGTTATCCCTCTGAGAATTGTTTCTACCATAATACATTTATTTGTCTTTCTCTATACAAAGGAAATGATTGTGGGAAATGATTCAAAGGAGAAGCGCACTTATGTCAAAGTAAACGTCTGCAAAAAGATTCATCAAGCTCCTTATGCATAAATTGAATGCTTAAGGACTAGAACAAAATGGCTACTGATACTTAGAGAGTAAATATGACAATTGTAGTCATAAGAGGCGAAGCAGATCAATGTGTACCGTGGTCCATTAATAAGAAAGGATTTCATGATTAGGTAACTGGGGGTAATTAGTATGACGATTCAGTGGATGCATCTGCCTATTAAATAGTTATGACTTAGACTGTTTCCTCTTATGAATTTTTATAAAGAAATCTTATCAGCCATTTCCAGCTTAACCCCTTAACGATCTGGCCTGCTTTTGTTTTATAAATTTCCTTTTTTATCTCCCCACTGTCCAGGAGCATAACTAGGAAAGGTAGGGCCCCATAGCAGACTTTTAAATGGGGCCCCAACCCCCTCAGGATATATACATATTTGTATCCTTACACATTTCTATACTTATGCACTGAATATATGCAGTTATGCACTTACACAGATCTGCTGATCACATGGAGGATGTACATAGCAGTGCCTAGTCCTATCGTTCTTCTGCCCTCTTCCCTGACATTTCTTATCTGAGCTGCCAAATCATGCTGTGTACTGTGGAAGATGTGCACTGTTATAAACATGACACTGTGGGTCCCTGTAGTTATAGGCAGGGCCTGTCTCCAAAATCCACAGCTATTACAAATCTGTTTTAATAGCTTATCATCACTCAGGACAAATTGTACTATCAACTGTGAGTATTTAATATACCATGTTATGTACCTGGAATTTAAAAAGAAAAATCAAATGCAATACAAGTGACAAAGAAAGCAGCTATTTTTTTAGGGACTTTGCATTGGCAGCTATGATTGTGTGCTCCAAATGATCCCTCACCTTTATTCTTTGGGTCATATGATCATATAGATAGAAAATTTACACTGCTCAGGGAAGATTAAAATACCACATCCTAGATCTTACTTAGTAAAATATTCAGTTACAGTTCTTATCATAACAATCTTTTAAGATACATAAATACAAATTATACATTGATGTCGTGTCAGACAGTTTCTCTGCACATATACCCTGCATTTTGACTCAATTTTACAAATATAAATTGAACCTAAACATCTGTTTTTATAACATACAATTTATGTTATTCATGTCTCTATTGTGATCGTAAAACAATTCAAAAGGAAAACATTTTAACAATATAACCAACATATAGGATAGCATGAGGAACATACTACACTTTACCTGAGAAAACCTTTGTTTATGTTCACCCCTTTTACTGCATATCTTCTTTTCATCCTTTGTCTGATATGGTTTTTAATTACTCAGTGTTTGATAATATATGGAGACTATCCATTTCTCTCACTTCTTATTAAACTTAATTTGTGTTCCCTCATTCATAGCTATATATTTCTCCATTAAACAATTACTATTTACTTTATTTGTCATCTCATCAAAATACGGTATTTTCACTGACTTCCAACTTTTGGCAATTAAATGCCACTGTATTTTCATGAAATGTTATAGTTTTTTTCAGTTGCAATTCTTTTTCATTAGATAGTGGAATGTGCTGAGAACAATAAAACATAAAAATAATCAATGAAAATCAAAATCCTATTGAGGTTTAGATTTGGAATGATACTATAAATAAAGTTCAAGAAATCAAATGTCAGCCTGATCCAACTTCAGTGGAAATACCTCAAGACAGGAAAATGAGGCTCAGTAGTTTGTATGGCCTCCATGTGCCTGTATGAAATGTAGTGGTGGCAAGTTGCAGAATCCACATCAATGGCGCATCATTACTTGGAATGCTCTTTATTATTATTAAAAAATGAACTACGCGTTTCGGCGCTGTACAAGCACCTTCGTCAGGTTCAGAGTAATAAAAATCATGGTTTTTTTGTCGGGTTTCCCAAAAATTACTGATTTGCGCCGAGTTGCCCCAAGTTTTTGGCGCGCGCAATCGGATTGTGACGCATCGCTGCTGGCATACACGCGACGGAAATTGGGTGGCGTGGCCGTCGGAAAACCTGACGGATTCGGAAAAACCGCCGTATTTTTTTTTTTAATTTGTCGCTCGACACGCACTTACCTGCACCCAGGATAGCTTGGTGAACTCCATTGAACTCCGATGGACTTTAGCGCAGCAGCGACACCTGGTGGATATTGCTGGAGAAAAAGAGGGGATACGTACAAAGGACTGACCATAAATAACAAAATAAACCTGGTGGACATCAGGCGCACTACCTTAGTGAATTCGCGGAAGACCCGAATCAGCGCTGGAGAACCCACAGCTGGATCGTGAATGGACAGGGTAAGTAAATCTGCCCCTATGTTGCTATTACTCTAAACCTGAAGAAGGTGCTGGTACAGCGCCAAAAAGCGTAGTGCATTTTTTAATAATAATAATGAGCATTCCAAATGATGATGCGCCATTGATGTGGATTCTTCAAATTTGCCACCACTACATTTCTCCAGCCGCGGGATAGAACATTGGACGCCTAATCCTCATAGACCCACAGGCAGCGCTTCACACCAATATACTACACGCTCGGCTACAAGATAGCCGCAAGGTGAGCACATCTCCCTCTTCTTTTGATTCAGTGAATCGGTCCACTACATGTGCCTGTATGACCACCCTTCAACACCTGGGTATGCCCATGATGAGGGGGTCTATGTTCTCCTGATGAATCTCCTCTTAGACCTGGATTAAAGGATCAGTCAACTCCTGGACAGTCCGTTGTGTAAGGTAGTGTTGCTGGATGGAAAGCGACATGATATCCTGGAGATGCTCTATTGGATACAGGTCTGAGGAACTGGAAGGCAAGTTCAAAGCATACAGTAAATGTGTTTATCATGCAGGAACTGCTGACACACTAAAACTTCATGAGGCATAGGCTGTCATACGTCAGAAAAGACCCAAGGTCTTGCATATAGTCTCAAAATAGGTTTAAGTTTAATCTTTTGCCACAGTGCCATATTTTAATTCCTACCATTTTTGGAACAGTGCAAACATCTAATTACTTTTTATATAACTGTTTATGTGTGGTAAAATGCTGAAAAAGTGGTTAATTGTCACTTGAAACTATTATATATATGACAAGTTTTACTAAGAAGAATAATACGTTTTACATTTTGATAGACTGAACATTTCGCAATATGAAACAAATTCTAACATTAACTCTTTAAGGGCACACCCCAATTTTCAAATCTGTCTTGTGTCACTATATGCTGTTGTACCTTCATAATGCTTTATGGTTCAATAAAGGTTTATTAAAGAAAACAGCAATATAGGGACCAGAAGACCCACAGAACAGTCAACATGGTCGGGAAGCAGCCTCATAATGGGACATGCATCAAAAGGTACAATACACTTGAGCGGGTGTCCAGATCACCTCCAACATGTAAGAACAAGGAGAAAATGAAAGACCAAATGAATGAGAAGGAAGCAAATGGGTGTAGGAAGAGGGACATACAAATAAACAAGAAAAAGTAGATGAAAAAATGCTACTAGCTTACTACCTAAACATTAAAAATTGCTCTGGTTAACTGATTATTATCTAGAGCTCGGAGCTGGTCCATTTGACGAATGCCATCCACTTCCTCTACCCACATTAACCTAATGGTCTTCTGTGGTCTTCTGTGAGTCTGGGAATCACCAACCTCATAGCCACCAAGAAATGTTGAAGTAGACCTTCCTTGATGTCACAAAGGTGGCCCGGGAGCAATGATAATGGAACAGATGCTCCGCCGACACTTCTGTATAAGTCCCAGATAACAAGCCAGATGGAGACTATTACCTAACGGACCCACCAGACAAACAGCTTTGAGCTCAGGGCTGAGTGGCATCACCAACACACCTGGTGTCACGAAGGGGAACATGCGGTGTAAATAGACAGGAGTCCTATACCAGCGTGTGAGGATCTTGCAATTAATTTCCTGGATTTTACCAGATTATGACAATTTGTGGGTCAGGATAAGAGATTTTTCCCAAGATCCTTAAAGAATTTTTCCCCAATTCCTCCTTCCACTAGGAAATATAAGACAAAGGTAGGCCCTCTGCATGACTCCCTGAAAGCATCATGGACAGGAAGGAAACAGTATGTAGGGGAACTAACTGCTGGAGACAAAGGTTTCTCGAATATGGTAGGTTCAGAGTAAAAGTACTCTAAGTGGGTCAGGGAAGACAGAAAGCTCCTTAACCATGGTAGTGCAACCATGAACCCCTTCCCCAGCAAATCAGTAAGGGGACAAACTCCAGATTCTGTAATAAAATATCTAATCCGCCAGAAGACTGGAGAGCAGGGCTGGCGCTAGGGAAGGGGGCGGCAAACTGGGAATTTGCCTATTTCTAATAGTGCCCCCTGCATGTGGACTTATTTATAGCTCCTTACCCCTTGGTTGAATGTCGGTTGAAGATGTTTATTTCCTGTCTATGTATCTATCATCTATTTGTCTAGTTATCTAATTATCCTATCAAACCATTTATCTATATAGCTTTTTGTCTAACTTTTTATCTATAAATCTGCTATCTATTATTGCTACTACTTACAATGTCATAATACTTGCATTACCATAATACTGTTTGTATACTAAATGCTACTATTTTGCAGGCCTCAAGGGAGCCTCAGACTGTAATAAAATAATTTTATTTTGAAAGAGGATAAGTCTTTAATAACTGTGGATAATAGTGTTGAGATAGTGGACCAGGAATGGTGGCATTTTTTATAGCTGGCTGCAAACCAACCCCAAGCACTAAACCCTCAGTGCCCCCCAGACAGTCCTAACAGGTAGCCAGAACATACCAGGTAAGTCCCCAGGAGAGAGAAAGCTAAATTCTGCTTCAATCCAGAGTTCGTCTTTATGTTGAGAAACAATATAGAGAACAAGTTTATATATTGTTTACCTGTTTTAGCAAGTCAAGTCTGGAAGCCCCACGCCCTCATCCTCTTTATGTCTACTTGTGGTTCAGGTAAGAAGAGGACAATTTCCATACAAAGGCCATCTTGTGAAGGTGGAACATAAAGGATAGAAAGAAGCCTTCTATAGCAGGACAACAAGTGGCAATCTAGAAAAGCACAAGAAATTAATACAGAAAGTATATTGGAAAATTGGATAACTTTTCCTTACATAAACTATATCAAATATTTGCTGAAAGTGGACAACCCTTTTAAGGAGCCAAAAACGACCATCAGCATCGATATCGGACTTCAAAACTTGAAATGACTGGAATAACTTATGGAAGGCAATAAACACCCCATAGATCTTTTGGGCATTGTGGGGGCCATAGAACCAGATCAGAATATATTTGCTGCAACAATGTGGGATTTTATCAGCTTTAAACTGCCTTTCATGTAACATGACTACCATCACCCACCACCTATGCAGTCTGTAGAGAATCTGGCTGTTTTATAGGTTTATTAAGCTCTCTGGCATTATAGGTGCCAAAAGTTAAGACTGCCATTTGGGCAAGGGAGGAAGGAGATATGGGATAGGTAAGAATAAACACAACATAACATTCTTAAGGAACCCAGCAGATATAAAGAGTGGCTAAATACGCCAATGGCAAGTCTCCCAGAACATCTGCACAGTCAGTCAGAAAACCACACAGGGATTATGTCAAAAGGATGTCACATTAATGAAAAGCAACAAACAATAAGAAAGAAAGAAGAAGACAACTGTCAGCAATACAAGTATATAAATGCAAGAACAAGAGCATATACTCAACCCAGACCTGAAAGGGCCACCATGTACACTTGGAGACCTCAAATTCAGGTGGCTGAAGAGAGTTCAACTTTGCTAAGTCTCTTCTGGGTAGGCACTTTTCCCTCAGAGGTGGCACATGAGCAGCCAATCAGTTAAATTTTCGGCAGGTCGCCCAAAGCTCTGAAGACAGCCAATTTTCCATCCTTCTTGGCTATTAACTGGAAGGGGTAACCCCAGCAGTAGTGGATGTCCTTAGCTTTCAGTTCTGTTAGTAATGGTTTCAATGACTTGCACAGCTGCATGGTTCTGCTCACCAGGTCATGGAGCACAATGACCCTTACACCAGTTACCATGCAGCCTAATTACCCCAAGCACACAGCTAAAATAACACATCAGTGGCTTCAGAACAACTCTGCGAACCAGCCAGAGCCCTGACCTAAATCAAATTAAGCAACTCTAGAAAGACTTGAGCATGGCTGAACATCAATGTTCACCATACAGTTTAAGGGAACTGGAGAGGATCTGCAAGGAAGAATCCTAGAGCATCCCCAAATCTAAGTGTAAAAAACTTGTAAAAACGTATGGCTGTACTAGTTCAAAGGTGCTTCTACTCAATTATGTGCAAACATACTTACGACCATGTGATATTTCAGTTTTTCCTGTTTAATAAATTAGCAAAGTATCTACATTTCATTTTTTTCTGTCAAGATGGGGTGCAGAGTGTACATTAGAGAGCAAAAAAAGAACATTTTTCATTTTACCAATTGGCTGCAATGAACCAAAGAATGAAAAGTTTAAAGGGGTCTGAATACTTTCCGCACCCACTGTGTTAACTAAATATGTTAAATCCCCTATGTTTATAAATACAAATCAGCTGTGAAAAATTGACAACTTGAATACAAAATTGTCCAATTTGTTTTAATATATGTATATTTGTGTATGAACAGTTATGTTACATTGACCTACACACTAGGAACATCAGTTGTGTTTCTGACTGTGTTCATGTTCTGTAGCTGTATATGAAAGCATTTCCATATTGTATGTAACTACTGCAGCATCAGATACATATACAGTACATCCATTATAGTATGTTTGTATAGCCAATATTACCACAGTAACAGAGCATGGCACCTAATCATTCCAGCCGCTGAACCAGGTCTACTACAATTAAGAGACCCAAGAGAGCAACCGTAAAAAAAACTGCAGAAGATGTACACCAAGGGCTCATATACACACTGATATATATACACATGTACATGCTTATATACATACACATATAAACACCCTTATGCACACACTATACATGCTCTTATATATACATATTTACAAGCTTTTATATACACACATACACATGCTTATTTACACTGCTAAAAAATGAACAACACAATATAACTCCAAGTAAATCAAATTGTCCCCTTAGGAAGCAATACTTATTGATAATCAATTTCACATGCTGTTGTACAAATGGAATAGACAACAGGTGGACATTATTGGCAATTAGCAAGACACACTCAATAAAGGAGTGGTTCTGAAGGTGAGGACCACAGACCACTTCTCAGTACCAATGCTTTCTTGCTGATGTTTTGGTCAATTTTGAATGTGGCTGGTGATTTCACTCATGGTAGCATAAGACAGACTGTACATCCCACACAAGTGGCTCAGATGCAGCTCATCCAGGATGGCACATCATTGCAAGTGGTGGCCAGAAGGCTTGCTGTGTCTGTCAGCGTAGTGTCCAGTGGCTGGAGGCACTACCGAGAGACAGGCCAGTACACCTGGAGACGTGGAGGGGGCCACGGTAGGGAAACAACCCAGCAGCAGGACTGCTACCTCTGCCTTTGTGCAAAGAGGAACAGAAGGAGCACTGCCAAAGCTCTGCAAATTTACCTACAGCAGCCACAGATGTACATATGTCTGCACAAACAGTTAGAGGCAAACGGTTAAATGGGGAGGGGAACTCAGAGCACAGCATAAAGTGGCATAAAAAAGGAAAGTTCCAACTTTTTGTGTTCACTTTCTTCCAGAAAGCCCCCACAAAAACTTCTTGTAACTGATTCCATACAGAATAAAAGATCTCCTACCTGGCTCCTTCTATATCACATGTGTTTACCACGAAAGCGAAAAGACAAAAGGCTCCGGGCCCAGATGGCCTAAGTAACGAATACTATCAGAATTTTAAAGATACTCTCTTACCCTACCTCCCAAAAATATTTAATAAAGCAAGTAAATTGGGGGCCCTTCCCCCTGAGATGCTTCAGGCCACAATAGTGACAATCCCCAAACCCGGGAAATCACCACAAAACACAGCCAACTACAGGCCAATTTCACTCTTAAATTGTGATACCAAACTTTATGCTAAGGCCATAGCACAAAGATTACTCCTCATTCTCCCCAATTTAGTACACAATGACCAAGTAGGTTTCACTACCGGTCGACAAGCCCCTGATGGAACAAGAAGGATGGTGACCTTAATGTCAGTGATGGAGACCTCTCGGACGCCTTCTCTGCTCCTCACTCTGGATGCAGAGAAGGCGTTCGACAGGATTAATTGGCAATTTGCCTTCTCTACGCTTCACAAATTTGGTTTCTCGGGACATATTCTATCTGCGATCCAATCTTTATACAGTAAACCATCAGCTAGGGTGTTAGCAAACGGAGTGCTCTCAGCCCCTTTCACTATCACCAATGGGACGAGACAAGGGTGCCCCTTATCCCCTTTAATATTCACTCTTATTATGGAACCATTTGCAGAAACCATAAGGATGAACCTGGACATAAAAGGCATCCCTGTAGGGGGTAGACAGCATAAAATAGGTCTCTTTGCGGATGACACAATACTAGCTGTTACAAATCCGTTACAATCACTCAGGGAAATCACCAAAACAATCCAACAATTCGGACAAGCTTCATATTATAAAATTAATGAATCTAAATCGTCCATCCTAGGGTTTCACATTGACCCCATACTTAAACCCCAAATACAAATAGAATTCCCCTACCAGTGGGCTACAACGACCATCCCTTACCTCGGTATTCAGCTGACCTCCCCGTTAAATAAAATGGCAGAAACAAATATTAACCCACTACTACAAGACCTCCAAAAAGAGCTAGACGTGATGCATAAAAAAGAATTCTCATGGCTAGGCAGAATGGTCATGTATAAAATGATGACCCTCCCCAAAATCCTGTATTTTTTTAGAACACTAACAATACCTATTCCCATAACACTTCTGAATAAGCTGCAGAATCAACTTATGTCCTTTATTTGGGGAAAATCCAAACCAAGAGTAGCAGGCAATATTCTCCAGGCCACAAGGCTAGAAGGAGGCATGGGAGTTCCAAACCTTAAAGCATATTATTACGCTTCCATTATCAAACAAATAAAGCCATGGTGGTCACACACCTCAGCCTCTAGTTGGCCAGAAATGGACAAGGAGCTGAATAGTAACAAACCCTTACGATGCCTTCTCCTGGCCCAATCACTTCCGAAACCACCACCTCTCCCTAGACCCCCATCCCTTAGAACTTCAGTCATAGCTTGGAGATATTTATTAAAAGAAACAAAACATAGTACAGAAACCTCAAACATAGACATACCTCTTCAAGCTTTAAACTTGTATTACGATCATATCCCACACAAAAAGCTCAGGGAGCTAGGAATTATGGGAATCTCTGATCTTATAGAAAACCATGAAATACTGAGCACCAAAGATATAATGGAAAAGTTTGCCATTCCTGCCAAATATGGTATATACATATCCCAACTAAGAGAGCTCATACATAAAAATAAATTACATGAGATAAGTATACCCACAGCCATACACAATTACCTACACAAGGAAGGTTACAAAGACTTCCATTCTACAAGGCCCATTTATGACATACTAGTGGGGGGAGGCAGACAGGAGGAGAAAAAAGCACACATACTTAAATGGGAGAAAGAACTGAAAGCAGAATATGAATACAAGCAGTGGATTAAAGCGTTCAGATGGGGTAGCTCTGCATCAAAATGTACCAGTCTCACAGAAGTGCATTACAAATGCCTGACCAGATGGTATCACACACCGACTAAGATAGCAAAAATCTTCCCAGGGAGTACAGATTTATGCTGGAGAGAATGCAGGCACAAAGGAACGCTCCTACATATATTCTGGGATTGTCCCAAGATCAAAACCCTCTGGAATGAAGTGTTTACATTGATATACACATTGACAGGGACACAGATACCGAAAGAACCTCACAGAGCAATTTTACTAATGGAATTAGAAGAGATGAAGATTCAACATCGTAAACTCATAGCACTCATTCTTCTCACTGCCAAACTATTAATAGCCAGGAAATGGAAATCAGTAACAACGCTGGGGTTACGAGACCTAAAGGAACTTTTAGATCATCAATGTACTTGAGAAGGCGTTCGACAGGATTAATTGGCAATTTGCCTTCTCTACGCTTCACAAATTTGGTTTCTCGGGACATATTCTATCTGCGATCCAATCTTTATACAGTAAACCATCAGCTAGGGTGTTAGCAAACGGAGTGCTCTCAGCCCCTTTCACTATCACCAATGGGACGAGACAAGGGTGCCCCTTATCCCCTTTAATATTCACTCTTATTATGGAACCATTTGCAGAAACCATAAGGATGAACCTGGACATAAAAGGCATCCCTGTAGGGGGTAGACAGCATAAAATAGGTCTCTTTGCGGATGACACAATACTAGCTATTACAAATCCGTTACAATCACTCAGGGAAATCACCAAAACAATCCAACAATTCGGACAAGCTTCATACTATAAAATTAATGAATCTAAATCGTCCATCCTAGGGTTTCACATTGACCCCATACTTAAACCCCAAATACAAATAGAATTCCCCTTCCAATGGGCTAAAACGACCATCCCTTACCTCGGTATACAGCTGACCTCCCCGTTAAATAAAATGGCAGAAACAAATATTAACCCACTAATACAAGACCTCCAAAAAGAGCTAGACGTGATGCATAAAAAAGAATTCTCATGGCTAGGCAGAATGGTCATGTATAAAATGATGACCCTCCCCAAAATCCTGTATTTTTTTAGAACACTAACAATACCTATTCCCATAACACTTCTGAATAAGCTGCAGAATCAACTTATGTCCTTTATTTGGGGAAAATCCAAACCAAGAGTAGCAGGCAATATTCTCCAGGCCACAAGGCTAGAAGGAGGCATGGGAGTTCCAAACCTTAAAGCATATTATTACGCTTCCATTATCAAACAAATAAAGCCATGGTGGTCACACACCTCAGCCTCTAGTTGGCCAGAAATGGACAAGGAGCTGAATAGTAACAAACCCTTACGATGCCTTCTCCTGGCCCAATCACTTCCGAAACCACCACCTCTCCCTAGACCCCCATCCCTTAGACTTTCAGTCATAGCTTGGAGATATTTATTAAAAGAAACAAAACATAGTACAGAAACCTCAAACATAGACATACCTCTTCAAGCTTTAAACTTGTGTTACGATCATATCCCACACAAAAAGCTCAGGGAGCTAGGAATTATGGGAATCTCTGATCTTATAGAAAACCATGAAATACTGAGCACCAAAGATATAATGGAAAAGTTTGCCATTCCTGCCAAATATGGTATATACATATCCCAACTAAGAGAGCTCATACATAAAAATAAATTACATGAGATAAGTATACCCACAGCCCTAAACAATTACCTACACAAGGAAGGTTACAAAGATTTCCATTCCACAAGGCCCATTTATGACATACTAGTGGGAGGAGGCAGACAGGAGGAGAAAAAAGCACACATACTTAAATGGGAGAAAGAACTGAAAGCAGAATATGAATACAAGCAGTGGATTAAAGCGTTCAGATGGGGTAGCTCTGCATCAAAATGTACCAGTCTCACAGAAGTGCATTACAAATGCCTGACCAGATGGTATCACACACCGACTAAGATAGCAAAAATCTTCCCAGGAAGTACAGATTTATCCTGGAGAAAATGCGGGCACAAAGGAACGCTCCTACATATATTCTGGGATTGTCCCAAGATCAAAACCCTCTGGAATGAAGTGTTTACATTGATATACACATTGACAGGGACACAGATACCGAAAGAACCTCACAGAGCAATTTTACTAATGGAATTAGAAGAGATCAAGATTCAACATCGTAAACTCATAGCACACATTCTTCTCACTGCCAAACTATTGATAGCCAGGAAATGGAAATCAGTAACAACGCTGGGGTTACGAGACCTAAAGGAACTTTTAGATCATCAATGTACTTGTGAAAAAATTTACGCCATAAGGATAGGCAAACTCCAAACCTTTTTCAAGATATGGGATCCATGGTTGAGAGTATACCCTACATCCACATAAATAATGACAATCGGCCCTTGACATTTTATCCTGTCATTTACCACACTTAGTATATCAGGTGTGACATCCTACTCTATATTTTAAGAGAGTCCCCGAAGTAACTTAGCAGAAGTTTTTGGAAAAGTTTTAAGTTACGGTTGTGTTATAAGAAGTTAAACTTGATTGCTTTATAAAGCATATATTTTTTACTTTGAAAGTAACATTACTTTATTTGCTCAGAATTGTTATAATTGAAAAAATGTAAAACGAGTCTATGCAAATTTGACGACTAAATTGATGTAATATGTTTTATTTTTGACTCAATAAAAAGAATTGAAAGAAAATAATAACATGGAATATTAGAGGGTGTAGCGAAAAGCTTAAAAGGTGGCAGATATTTGATATTATTAGCAAACATCAGCCAGCAATTGTCTCTGTGATTGAGACCCACCTTACAGAAGACCATGTTATCAGATTCAGGAAGAATTGGATAGGGGAGGAATTTCACTCCTTTGGTAATATTTTCTCAAGAGGGGTATCTGTTCTTATAAATAGGAATATTGACTTCAGGATAGAAAAACAACTAATAGATAAGGAAGGTAGGTTTGTTTTCCTTCATGGTATCCTAAAAGGAAGCAAAACTACCTTGGCATTTGTATACCTGCCACCGCAAGCATCTCTGGAGGTAATTCATTTACTGGTAAAGTTCTTGGAAAACCTAGACGATGCCCCATTCATGGTTATGGGTGATTTTAATCTGGTAATGGATGAGCTTAAAGACAGCTTTAATCTTTCCCGTGGGCTACAATCGGCATTAAGAGGGGCAAACTTAGCTACCTATGTGAAAGCCTGGGATGGGTGGACGTCTGGCGCTCATTTTACGGGAATAAGAGTAAGACATATTATACACTATCTAGAATCGATCTTTGCCTAGTGAATAGAGAATTCCTAAGGCTTATCACGAAAATGGTATACAAGGAAATAGTGGTCTCTGACCACGCTTAAGTCATGATTATACTTAAAAACCCGTAAATGAGCTTCAGACACTTTAAACTCAATCCATATTGGATCACGTTATTGGAGTCTAAGTTGGACATGGTTGGGGAACGGTGTGGAATGCCTATAAACTGCATTTAAAGGGCATATATTCTAAATATATCAAACAAGCAAAGATTCAATTTGGGCAAGAGGAGCAGAAATTGAAAGAGGAAATGCGGGTAGCGGAGCAGGAACTACTGATGTCACCAATGGAGAGTTCTAGGGAAAAAGCTTCTAATAGTAGGGAAGCCCTCAATAATTTCTTAACACAAAAAGCGCAACATAAGTCCTTTTTTAGGGACCAAAATCAGTTTTTAGAACAGGGGAAAGCCGGTAGAACTTTAGCTAGGATGATCCAGAATAATCGGAAAAATAGTACAATATCAGCTCTTAGGGGAGAGGAGGGGAGAATAACAAGGGATCCATCTGAAATATTACAAATTCTGACTAAATTTTATGAAGAACTATATCAATCTAAATACAAAGTCCCGAAAGGGAGGATTAAGGAATACATGGTCCAAGGATCTCCCAGGAGGATAGGGAAAGATTGGATGCCCCAATCTCCATGGATGAATTAAAGGTGGCGTTATTCTCTTTTGGAAAAGATACCTCCCCGGGATCAGATGGAATCCCATTCGCCTTTTACAAGAAATATCATGGTATTTTGCTCCCGAAACTAGAGATGGTTTGTAGGGAAATATTCAAAAGAGGGACAGTATCGGGGTCAATGGCAGAGGCAGGTATTGTATTGATACCAAAACAAGGTAAGGATCCTCTGGATGCAGCCTCCTACCATCCTATCTCGCTGCTAAATAGTGATGTGAAACTTTTGGCCAAAGTATTGGCGATAAGATTACAAAAGGTAATTAAAGATATTATACATCAAGGTCAGAATGGATTTATTCCTGGCAGGTGTACGGTGGACTGCATCCAGAGGATGTACTCTGTCATTGAAATGGGGGAGGGGGAGCTCCGCTCCATCCTGTCATTGGATGCTGTTAAAGCCTTTGATAGGGTGGAGTGGAGCTTCCAATGGGAGACCCTCGAAGGGTTTGGAGTGGACCGGTTTTATTAAGTATATAAAATGTATGTGTAACGCACCAGTAGCCAGAGTGAGAGCAGTAGGAAGAGAATCGGAAGTCTTTTTACTATCACAGTTATGTCCCCTATCCCCCCTTCTCTTTGCCATCTATATAGAACCACTGGCTATTAAAATTAGGAGTGAGGAGGGCATACAGGCGGGGGGATGTGGGGACCCCCAAGACAAAATATGCTTATATGCGGACGACCTGGTCTTATATTTGAGCAAGTCCCCAACCTCGATACCTAAAGCTATTCAGGTAGTAGAAGAATATGGTGGTCTATCAGGACTGGAGATAAACTGGAGTAAATCCGTTATTATGCCCTTGGATCAGGAAACTAAAGAGTGGGCGAAGGAGAGCTGTGAAATACAGTGCAGGGAAAAATTCCTGTACTTAGGGATTGAAATATCTGGGGATATCTCAGAATTCTATAAGTTGAACCTGCATCCTCTGATTGGGTCCTTGAGGGGTAAAATTAAATGCTGGAGTAAGCTATCATTCTCGCAGGCGGATAGAATTGGAATTGTAAAGATGATAGTGTTGCCCCAAGCCTTGTACGTTTTGTCATCCTCCCCTATATGGATCGAGGACTCCTACTTTAAGCTAATGGAATCTATTTTGTTTCACAATGTTTTTATTAGTTTTTAAATTTTTAGAGGGGTAGACTGCATCCAGAGGATGTACTCTGTCATTGAAATGGGGGAGGGGGAGCTCCGCTCCATCCTGTCATTGGATGCTGTTAAAGCCTTTGATAGGGTGGAGTGGAGCTTCCAATGGGAGACCCTTGAAGGGTTTGGAGTGGGACCGGTTTTTATTAAGTATATAAAATGTATGTATAATGCACCAGTAGCCAGAGTGAGAGCAGTAGGAAGAGAATCTGAAGTCTTTTTACTATCATGGGGGACTAGACAGGGATGTCCTCTATCCCCCCTTCTCTTTGCCATCTATATAAAACCACTGGCTATAGAAATTAGGAGTGAGGAGGGCATACAGGCAGGGGGATGTGGGGACCCCCAAGACAAAATATGCTTATATGCGGACGACCTGGTCTTATATTTGATCAAGTCCCCAACCTCGATACCTAAAGCTATTCAGGTAGTAGAAGAATATGGTGGTCTATCAGGATCCGTTATTATGCCCTTGGATCTGGAAACTAAAGAGTGGGCGAAGGAGAGCTGTGAAATACAGTGCAGGGAAAAATTCCTGTACTCAGGGATTGAAATATCCGGGGATATTTCAGAATTCTATAAGTTGAACTCTGATATGAATATGAAACAGCTTGTGTACATTTGTAAACATTGTCAAAGGTATCAAATGTGGAATGAGAATTTTTGTATCGTCATGCACTAGTTTGCGTGTAACTTTTATATATCTTATATTTGTACAATAAATATGGAATTTTCTAATTAAAAAAAAAAACGCCAGTCTTAATTACTTACCCCCATTATGTCTCCTCTACTGGTGAGTTTTGCCCAGTAAATTAATACTAAACATTGTTAGCCAATTGAAATAGTTAAAATTATGATCATACCATCAAAAGCGCGCTAGATGAGATGGCACCACTCACTATCCAAAATTTTTAACACAGGCGCAGGCAACCTTGGCTCATTGAACAAACTTGTTTCCTTCTGCAGTGCTTCAGAATTGCCGAACTTCTGTGGAGAAAATCGCGCACATCTGCAGACTTTTTACACTTCAACTTTATGCTAAAAACCTATAACTCTGCCCTTAAACTTGCTAAACAGGTCTATTTTACTAATCTAAATGTCCTCTCTCTCTAACAACCCCAAAAGGCTCTTTGATACTCTTCACTCCTTACTAACACCAAAGGTGCAGCCACCTGTCACAGACCTGTCACAGACCTTGGACCTTGGCCACCTACTTCAAGGATAAAATTGATTGGATCTGTAATGAAAAATTACTCAATCCAATCACCCCACTAATCCCCTTCCCTCTGGTACCTTACCTTGGTCACTCTCTTCCTTTGAGCCAGTCACAGAGGAAGAAGTGTCCAGGTATCTTTCCTCTGCTCGACACACTACCTGCATCAGTGACCCCATCCCCTCACATCTCGTACAGTCTCTCTCTCGAGCAGTCACTTCTCATTTCACTAAAATCTTAAACCTCTTTCTCTCTTCAGGTGTCATCCCCTCTTCTTTCAAGCATGTTTTTTTCATCTCCAAACTCCTGGAACACCTGGTCTATTCTCGGCTAAGCCTTTATCTCTCAGATAACTCCCTCATTGACCCTCTACAATCTGGTTTCCTCTCTATGCACTCCACTGAAACTGGTCTTTCTAAAGTCTCCAATGATCTCCTCACTGCTAAATTCAAAGATGACTATTCGCTCCTCATTCTTCTGGTTCTATCGGCAACATTCAATACTGTGGACCACCAGCTCCAGCTTAGGATGCTTTACTCCTTTGGTCTACAGGACACTGCACTCTCTTGGTTTTCGTCCTCTCTCTCTGACTGCACTTTGAGTGTCTCCTTTTCTGGATCTTTCTCTTTTCATCTTCCTCTCAGTTTAGGGATTCCTCAAGGCTCAGTCCTAGGTCCTCTTCTCTTCTCCCTCTATACTGACCCCATTGGACAAACCATCAGCAGATTTGGTTTCCTGTATCATCTCTATGCTGATGACAGCCAGCTATATACTTCCGCAAGTAACATCACCCCTGCCTTAATCTAGAACACTAGTAAATGTCTCTCTGCTGTCTCTAACATCATGTCCTCTCTCTTGAAACTTAATCTTTCTATGATGGTACTTCTTGTCTTTCCACCATCTACTAACCGACCTAACTCTGACCTCTCCATCTCGGTCTGTGGGATCACTATAGCACTGAGGCAGCAGGTTCTCTGTCTTGGGGTTGTGCTGGACTCTGACCTCTCTTTTTTACCATATATTCAATCTCTTGCTCACTCTTGCCGCATGCATCCTAGAAATAACTCCAGAATCCAACTATTTCTGACATTTGAAACTTTTAAAAGGCTAATTGTTGCGCTTATTCTTCCTTGACTAGACTACTGTTACTCCCTACTAATTGGTCTTCCACTTGCTAAACTCTCTCCTCTTCAATCTATTCTTAATGCAGCAGCCAGGCTTGTCTTTCAGCCCAATTGCTACACGGATGCCTCCAGTTTGTGCCAGTCACTACACTAATTGCCCATCTCCTTCTGTATTCACTTTAAAATAATAACCCTCATCCACAAAGCTCTGAATAATGCTGCACCTCTACATCTCTCTTCTCTCATCTCAGTCTATCACCCTTCCCATGCTCTTTGATCTGCTGATGATAATAGATTAATCTCTACCTTAATTCGAACCTCTCATTGACGTCTCCAGGACTTCTCACGAGTTGCTCCAATTCTCTGGAATGCCCTTCCCCGGACTCTCAGACTCATACCCACCCTCCAAAGTTTCAAACATGCTCTTCAAACCCATCTCTTTAGGCAAGCTTATCATACTCGATAACTGCATGATTAATCCTTTCCCTTTATTAATCCATCCTATGTCTTATCTCCCATCTGGCAGACACCAGATATATACCAAGTTCCAGGTTTCTCTGTGGCCACTTTCACCTTGGACCTTTTAAATAAGATGGCTGGTTGAAGCAGCAGAATTTTTATTTATTATATTATTTTATATTTTTACCTTATAAAGTTTGACTGGACCATTATACAATTTATTTTACCTCTTGTGTCAACACCCTCATCCTCATAGTCTGTAAGCTCTTGTGAGCAGGGCCTTCACTCCTATTGCTCATATGACTTTTTGTACTCTGTAATGTAATATTATATTTGTATACTTCCCCTATGATTGTAAAGTGCTACAGAATTTGATGACAAAATTCAACACACCTTTCAAACATTCTGTTCTTTATACTGAGATTTCTAGCTAAATATGATCCACCTTTACAATCACAATGCATGTGTGCTTAAAATGTGTCTAGCACTATATTATAAAATGCTATTTCATACCCCCTAAAACCTTATAGTAAAAAGGAGTACTCCAATGTCCAGTAGATAATGCTACATGTAAACAATTAGTACATATTTAGCAAATAATGAATGAGGGCTTAACATACCAGTTATGGAATTTGATGGTGCTATATAAACAAAGATTATTATTATTACCAGTAATTTGATTTTTAAAGTGCTACAGAATATGATGGCGCCATATGAATAAAGATTATTATTATTATTATAATTTGCAAAGTACAAGCTAGGGAAGGGCAACATAACAATTTCCTGAATCCCTTTCAAATATTTTTAAATGACAAATATAAAGCAGGGATTTAGTAAATGGATGCTGAGTTACAAACATACTGAAAGCAGGCTTGGTGTGGCCCTCCGGTGGAACAGTGAATCTAACTCTAACATGGCACTTTGGAAGTGGCCATTGTTTCCAAAAGGGGCCCCTGCCGCTGATTGCATTAGTAATCAATGCGGGCAGGACCAACTGCTGGAGTACTATTGATGAGTACATTTATTTCCTAAATATCTAATTTATGTTTTCATTAGTTTAGATATTTTATTTTGATATCACATGGCTTAGAAATCAAACATCGGTTTTTGGTATTTTGAAGGAAATTTCAGAATTGACTTTCTTAGGATAATTTTTGTTTCCAATCATATTTGAATTTATAATATTAGAAACCACCAAAATATATATATATATATATATATCACTCTTTTTCAAATCTGAGCCAAAAAACTATCAGAAAAAGCTTTTTATAGATCTTTATAGTAATTAAAACAAAAAGAAGGTGACAAAATGTGTTATTTTTCAGTGATACCATTTTGGGGTAAATAAAAGTAGAAAAAAATGGCGGGCTATCATGCGGTGCTAATAACCAAATTAATAGGAGTGTCAACACCAGTGACAAAACTGATCCACAGTTTCAGAGGGATTAAATGTAGTTTAATAGTAAAAAACGGTAATTCACACTAAAGTGTACACTAAAAAATGAGAGTTATTTGCTCCAGAAGTTGACAAAATGAAGATTTTTTTTTTGTACAGGAGGTATTCATTTTTATAAATGTATGAACACATTAGAAAAATAAAAAAAAATTGGTATCCCAGTGATTGTACCGATCCAAAGAAAAAAGGAGACATGTTATTTAGGGCGCACAGTGAAAGACATAAAATCCAAGCCCACAAGAAAATGGCACAAATGCCTTTTTTTTTTTTTACCAATTTCACAGCATTTAAATTTTTTCCTTCCTACCAGTACATGGCATGGAATATTAAATACCATAACTATGAAGTACAATTTGTTTTGCAGAAAACAAGCCTTCACAAAGCTCTTTGCATGGAAGAAAAAAATATATATAGATTTTTGAAGGTCTGATATTTCAAATAGAATACATGCATTAAATAAAAAAGACATTAGCAGAGCTAACAGGTAATATGTAATATGTACTAAGTAAAGTAACTTTAATAGAAAGATTGGGTATAAACTTACCTTTAAAAACAGCCAAATATTGCTATTCCCTTGACATTGTAATTCCACAAATGAAAAAAGGTTTCCTGCCCCTGAATAATCTGCTACTATATGCAGTGTGTATTTCATATATGACCCAGCTAGAGACATTTATTTAACCAGTTAATAATTACATTTGCACTGGCAGCACCTGCATAATTGTCATAATTGTTTTACATAAGGGCATTTATAGTAGTGTACACATGGAATATATCAAAAGGCTGCACTTACCTCAAATTATGACATTGGGTTATTCTGGAATCCTTCCACTTACATCTGGACTAAATACCTGACTCGTTTTTATAACACATTTATATCCTATTGCAAAGACTGAAACACAATCTTTGCCTGAGGATTTTCCACTACATACAATGAGTCACCAGGATTCAGCTTTATGTTCAGTGCTGACATCAGTACAAATATATTGTACACAGATGGAACTTCTGTTTGGCTCTAAGTCACAGTAGTCCTCTTTCTAATGATGCTATTTGTACAAGTTTTTTCTCTAAGTCTGTTTAAAACTCAAACTGTTCTGGGCAATCCAGACCTATGATTAACAGACCACAGACCTGCTTTTATTTATTTTTATTTTTTTACTATACATCTTTTCTACTTGGTGTTTGGTTAAGCAAATTTACATTTTGATATTTTGTTTAAAAATCTGTCACTTGCATCCACACAATCATATTGTCTCTGGAGCAATTCAATGTCTCCTTCTTGAGTGAATTATGACTTTTTAAATTGAAGTTTTCTTACAAAACATTAATCCTGAACAAAACCTGTAGTACACAATAGTCTTACAGTATTCATTCAAATATTTATAGAAAAGAGTCCTTTTGAAATATCTTGTTTTTGTGGTACAGTGTATTGTATAAACAAAGATGCACCTGTAGCTCATGTTCAAGAATTTTACTTTAGAATTTAAATAAAAAGAAAAAATAATCAAACAATGGAAAGGAAAATCCCAGATAAAAATATAATACAAACAGCTAAAAAAAGAAATATGGATTGCATAGAGGTATCTTATTGCATATTGGCATTAACATTTAATTAAATTCAACGTCTCTCTCTCTTTCACATTCAATTATTCTATATTATCAAAAAAAATTACCTGTGTGAAAATAATTTACCATAAATGTAGACATTTTGTCCCTTAGAAACAAGATTGTTGTCTTTAGATATGACCACTGCAGAAGGATTGCATGCACAGATAAACAAAATGTTTATGTAAATGAAATGTCTGAAAGTTACTGCATGTCCCAGGCAATCCTGTTGTAATAAAAGCTGAATCCATGTGGTCAAGAAGGGCTTAAAGAGAACCTGTCAGGCAAAATAACCCCCCTAAACTAAATATATTTTCATAAACTGCAATTAGTAAGCATTGCTTCATTGTCCCTCTACATGCCTGTAAACATAAGCAATGAAATCCTAATCACTGCCTCTGACCATGTGACCAGCCCCATTTACATAATACAGAAAAGATGATTTTACAATGATTAATGTATGAATTGACAAGATAAAGGCTGGGATGGAATCCTTGTGAGATGTTACAACAGGTAGTAGTGACAGAAAAAGTGACAGAGACCTGATGACAGGTGTCCTTTAATAGTGCATGTCTGGCCACTGATGATAGAGTGTGGAGGTGGTTGTATCCAAGGACAATTATCTTGTTTCTAAGGGACAGTGATAACCAAAAGTTTGTAAATCAGAAAAAATTACACCAAAGAATATAATTCAACTTCAAATCTTTATTTAATTCACAAAACATAATTAAAATGTAGCCATTGGCAAAGAAAGTCAACAAAATTAAAATGGTGTGTCATAATCCATATCATCAATTAACCCAAAGTTTAAATATAGTGCAAACATATCCTAACAGGACAAACCTAATCATTCTGAGTTTAGTTGTCAGATATTAATTACAAAAATTCATACATAAAAATCAATGGGATAGATCATACCAGTTAGTTGGACACCACACCAGCCAGGCCCTACACGCGTTTTGCAATACGCTTCCTCTGGGGGGAGTGTCTGGTCCTTAGTATCCTCCTCCTATTTAAACCACCTAGAGCCAATCAGTATATAGAAAAGTCTACCTATGTCAGATGTCTTATGGGGATTTGTGAAATATATTTGAGTTTGTTCATCATGTTTACACATATGCTTATATCACTTTAAAAGGTTTTTTGTGCAATATGTCATTATTAGGTATTCCTACATCCAGACATTTCAGTATTGTGAGGGACCATATCTTTTGTGTTGCTGGCGCCATCTGCTGAATATTCGTTAATCAAGTGTGCCCCATTTATGGTTACCATATATGATGTGTCGCATACATTCTTTCTTTTTGTGTCGCTTGGCACGTTCATTTCTATTGTGCGCATGCGCCACATTTTTCTTGATCGGGTCTTGCATGCTTGCGCTCTTGCATTTCCAGTCCTCTACATTACCTTACGGACAAGACATCTGACGTAGGTAGACTTTTCTATATACTGATTGGCTGTAGGTGGTTTAAATAGGAGGAGGATACTAAGGACCAGACACTACCCCCAGAAGAAGCGTATTGCGAAACGCATGACGGGCCTGGCTGATGTGGTGTCCAACTAACTGGTATGATTTATCCCATTGAGTTTTATGTATGAATTTTTATAATTAATATCTGACAACTAAACTTAGAGTGATTAGGTTTGTCCTGTTAGAATATGTTTGTACTATATTTAAACTTTGGGTTAATTGATGATATGGATTATGACACACACCATTTTAATTTTGTTGGCTTTCTTTGCCAATGGCTACATTTTAATCATGTTTTGTGAATTAAATAAAGATTTGAACATGAATTATGTTCTTTGGTGCAATTTTTTTCTGATTTACAAACTTTTGGTTATCATTAATTGTTTAGCTGGGGGTAAATTTGTTTATTCCTTGCCCTTACCACCCTGCTATACACTTTTGGATTCTAAGGGACAGTGGTAAGATTTATGTGAAATTATCTTCAGACAAGTACATTTTTTTAATAACATTAAATTGAAGAAATGTATAGATATGGCAGATGAACTAAATGAAAGAGAACCTGTCACCAGCTTTAATCCCTTTAAGCTACAAAATTTACCTTATACTGCTGCTCTGTGCTCTGGTTATGTCTTTATATATGTCCAACGCTGTCTGATGCCTGAAACATGAACTTATATTCACATCATTGTTCCAGTCAGGAAGTGGGGTGAATGGTGCATCAGGCAACCCGCCACCCCTCCTCACGGGCGAGAACCCGCCTCCATCCTTTCCTGTACCAATGCCAGGCCCTGCCTGTTGCTTTCAGAAGACTCCCCAACCTGCCACAGTCTTGTGCCACTTCTTGCACATGTGCAATGCACCAGTTATTTCTGCTCCGGCCTTCCTTTCCCCGGAAGGAGAAACAGATGCACACACTGTGCATATGTTGCTATTACCCACATCCATGAGGACTTGTCTCTGCAAACTTAAGTGGTGTGGAATGAATAATTGTCATCTATAAGGACTTTTATGGACTCTTGAATTCATTGCCGAAATCATGGTATGTTTATTTATATGAAAATTTGATAATGGAAGATTTTTGCATGAAAAACTAGATTTGTTTTCCTGCATTACTTGATATCATTTTGAATGTGCGACAGAGGAGCCTTGAAGGACCTCCTTATCAGAGTTTTGATGTTCACTTACTATATGTTAAGACCAAACTGTGACCAGTATTGCAGCCCACAAAAGATAAATGACATACAATATTTAGCTACATGTAGGTGTTGTAATAGACATGAATGAGTCATTTGCTCCTAGTATAGTTTCATACAACTAAATGAAATGTTTTGGATGAAATACAACATTTAAAAATGTGTGTATTCAGTCACATTTTTGGTGTAGAGTTTCTGCATAGACAGAGGTGTGTTGCAAGAAACATTCTGAAAGAGTCACTGGCTGCATTTAGCTTATTTTCTTATGTCTCCTGAACTCTCATAAACACTGATTGCGTATTTGTGGAAGAATAGAAGAAAAGGTAACTACATGCATAAAATCAGCAGCACGTTCCAAGCAACCAAATATGTGTCAGTTAAACACTCAGGCTTCCAGTTGCCGTATGAAGCGTCTTTACTCCCCTTGTGTACAATTACTCAACTCTCTTGCCAAACCTTTTTTAATGTGCACTAGCTGCACTCACTAACTTCTAGAAGCTTATGCCAAGTTCATATAACTATTCTCAGAGCCCATTCAACTTATAAGCTACTCACAAAATTATTTCCAAGAAAACGTCTGTTACCATAGAAATTGTATTAAAGTAAAAGGGGGGAAATATATAAAATGTGTGATAAATGGCATGTTTTGATTAAACACTTGACTTTAAAGGCTGTCCATGTAGAGCACTTTATACAAAAGATAAAATTAAAAATTTATTATGATTACGTTAAACTTGAGGAAATGACTGTGTGGTCATTCAACACAATACACATTAATTGTTTGTCATGTTTTTGGTCTAGATGTGATAAATCACTTAATTAAATCTGTCACAGGAAAGTGAGAATATCTTTCTTTTTAAGAATGAGGCAACAGAAAGAGCAAGTAAATCTTAGTTTTGTGCAATTAAATGTATAGTCCTGAACCTCTTTAACCAATAAGATCTTGAGGGTCAAACCCATAATCCAATAGTTATAATTATGTACTTACCATGAAATCATTAACAATAAGAGAGATTTAGCATGTCCTTTGCTCTTTTTTTCTCTTCTCAATGTGACTGCTTTGGCATATTGGCTGTTGTCCCTTCAAAGTTTGGTGTGCATGAGTTTTACTATACTGTGGCTTATTTATTTCCAGAATCCAAATATTGAAGTGCCTAAATAGTTATGTGCCTTAAAAAAAAACAAAATGTTTGTGCAAAAACACAAACTAGGGTTGAATGGATTATGCAAGAAGTGGTGACTTTTTAGCAAAATTTAAAAAAAATCCCAAACAGATAACTGAGATTTCACTAAGAGTTGGGTTTTTGCTAAATTCTAAGTTCTCTGTATTAGCTTTCCCTTAGAAATATGTAAAAGAGTAAATTTATGATAAATTAAATGAAAGCAAGAATCCCATCTACCGATCTTACAGAGGAGCCTTCTTTTGCATTCATGGTATATACAGCAACAAGTGCATTTAACATACCTATTATATAGCCCTTGAGGAGACCTTACCTGGACCCAAGGCATTTATGTAGGTAAACATGGCCATTTGCACTGTTAGACATACATCTTACAAGCCATCACCAGTTCTACGTATAAGAGCAATTAAATGCAAAATTGAAGAGATTCCTGTGAATTATGATGTGATTATTGCAAAATATAATTTCACTTTAAAGGAAACCTACCACTTTGGATAGGGCTTCTAAGCAGCAAATGTTGTGCACCAGTTCAGGGTGAGCTGGTGCCGGTGCTTATCTTCGTTATGTTCTTAAACGGTTTTAAAGCATTTAAACACTTTATTAATATGTATATCCGAAGTAGCTTCCCCGCACCGTCGTCCGCCCTCGGGACACCATGCACGCGACCGTGTGTGCGCCTGAATAGGAAGTGGTCGCACACATGGTGCACCGAGCGTGGACCACAGTGTGGGGACGCTACTTCAGATATAAAGATTAATAAAGTGTGTAAATGCTTTAAAACCGTTTAAGAACATAACGAAGATAAGCGCCGGCAGCTCACCCTGAGCTGGTGCACAGCATTTGCTCCTTAGAAGCCCTATCCAAAGTGGTATGTTTCCTTTAAGTATTCAGTGTTGCTTGCTTGTGGGCATTAGTGTTTTTTTTTTTATTTTATTTTCTTTATTCAAATTTTCCATAAATATTACAAAAAACATTAATCAAAAGCGAGGGATATCACAAGATATCAACACAGTGTTAAATAACCTTTTAGTACATTAGAAATATGCTATACGTCTCCAATAATCCACTTTATATTATTGATATCTGAACATCTCAATAATCAGAAATAACCATAACACTTTCACTTACACAGCTCGTTTATAATCACCTTAACTACAACAATAAATATTTGATATCATAGTGCTATTCTTTATCCTCAGATTCCCTCTTACTTTTTCTTTCCTCCTAATCTATTCCTTTCCCTCCCTCCCCACCCCTCCCAGTCAGCGGGAAAAAAAAAAAATTAAAAAAAAATGTCATACACATACATCTATACATAATTCCTCCTCACAGTTAGTTCTCTACATTATTGTCTAGCCATCTTTTTTGCCACCTTTCCTCCTTTCCTAATTCTATATACCGTATTTAATTTTTTCAAAAATTTTTATTCTATCTAGTCTCTTATGCCATTCTGCCATGGATGGTCTTTTAGGGGACATCCAATTATAAATCAGTATACAGCGAGCCACCTGTAGTGCCATTCCCAACCATCTAACCTGATGTGAGGTACCAGCGATTTCACCCATATTTCCCAGCACAAAGACATCTGGTGTCTTAGGAACCGTCAGTCCTGATACACGGCTTACCTCTATATGTATATCCTCCCAGAATTCCAGTACCACAATACAGTTCCACATCATGTGGAGGAAATCTGCATTTTGTTCCTGGCACTTCGGGCATTTTACGTTCTTTGTTCTCTTAAACCGATTGATCATAGCCGGGGCATAGTACAATCTATATATTATTTTGAACTGAATCAGACTGATTGCTTCTGAGCATACAATGTTCATATTTTGGAAAATGTTCGTCCAATGTTTATCCGATAGCACTCCAATATCTCTTTCCCATTTTCTTTTACTTATATGTGTGTCTGGTTCCCTTATATTATTTATAATAAATTTATATATTTTGGATAATAATTTTTCCCCCCTCTAACTTTTCCCAAAAAATCTATTATATTGTGATTCCCTATCCTTAAACTCTGCTTATCCCTCAACTTCCTTATTCTATGTGCTAATTGAACATAATAAAAATAGTTTGTATCATCAATATTATATAATTCTTTCACTGTGTCAAAGGGAATTAATCTACCATCTACAAACATCTGTGAAATAAATTGGATTCCTTTATGTTCCCAAAAAGTCCTACCGTGAAAATTCTCTAATTCCTTTAATCTTACGTTCTGCCATAATGGTGAAAATTTTGTGCTATTATTTATTTCATATTTTTTTTTAATCCATTCCCAAGTTTTTCGAAAACAACTGCATATTGGTAAACTTCTAAGTGCAGGTTGATTCAAACGGCCTGATTCTAATAAAACTATTTCATTCCTTGTTGGCACTAGTGTGACTTTATCGTATCTAGTGGGTATATAATATAGCAACCTGCAAATTCAGCTCTTGTTTGTTACTTACCATATTTTATCTATGTTGATGAGATTTTTGATAACATAACTAAACATTTTGCAATTATGTTATTGCTTTATATTTATGTTTTTATTTGCAAGCGTTATAAAAATCTAAAAATTGAAATTGTGTAAAATTTAGTCTTCAGCTGCCAGTTTGTGGGCTGTTATGCTGTCTCCTGTATATTTCTATATTCTATGGCTACTGATTCATTTCTTAGGATCCCAGGTGTTTGTTCGTATTTTTTTATTTCTTTTTGAAAATTATTTTAGAGTTCTATTTTCCTTTGTGTTTTACTTGAATCTTAAAGTCTTATCCGACCTTGAGTATCTGTGCTGTGTGCTATTGTTTCTTAATTTCTATTTATATCTTACATCAGAAAGTTTTTTTCTTAGTTTTACCTATGAGTGATCTGTTTAGCCTTGTTAATCTGTCTTTATGTGACACCAAAATAAAAATAAATATATACCACTTCCAACTCTAACGCTTTCCAAATTAGTGCCAGTGTGATCCCCAACATTACCATGTAATCAGTGGTATTAGTTTTGGTAACATACATTCTCAGTAACACAGAGAGGGAAGGGAAACCAAACCACACATTCAATTGTAGTAATAAACACTAACAGGTTCATAGTAAATAGTTATTAAAAATACACACTAATAATGGTAAAAACATTTTATAGACTACCACGTGAATGTGTATTTCTCCAATGGTACCATCCCCATAGTGGGATCCGAACTGGCTTCAAAGCTGGCTAGATAGACTGCTAGTGCCAGAATGCGGTTAACAAAATCCACATATGTAGAATTGGCTAGTGTCCACACAGACTCACTATATTCAGAGGATCCATGGTCCCAATAGAAGGAGGGAACACATCTCATAGATAAATGAAAATAACTGTAATATTACAGAGCATAAATTACAGATACATAAATCTCTTGTCTCCCCTTGACATCCTATTGTATCAGGGAAATTCCTGTTGCTTTTGATAGGTCAAATAAAGTAACTTATTTGAGATTGTGCCTTTGAGTCTTTTAACGGCTAACTGAAATATAAGATGTTACAAGCAACCTTTCGGGACAGCTACGGTCAGTAACATCTTATAATTCAGTTAGCCATTAAAAGGTATCACAATCTCAAGATGGTTACTTTATTTGACCTATCAAAAGCAACAGGAATTTCTGGCTAACTGGCTAACACGGTACAAAACTTTTTGCCCTGTGATTGTATCAGGAAGTGGCTCAATTTTTTTCTAGATTGGCTATGGTGTTGGATAAGGCGTTACGTACATTCACCATTTCTAGTCCTTCCTACATTAGAGATACCAAATCTGCAAATATTGACATGTCAGTGTTGGAGGGGGAATACATCAAGGTTTTAAATTCACCATGATAGCTTCCAAATCTGATATTCAATTTTTAGATGTGCAAATGAGAAAAAACACTGGGAGCTTCCCTTGTCGCTCCAGTGGGAATTGCTCACATATGATTAGAGGTGAGGCCTTTGACCATGATGGTAAAACTTTCAGAATTAAACACTGTTTAAACTGTAATAGTGATCATGTCATTTATTCATTAAAATGTCTGCGTGGCTTAGCCTATATCCTTGAGACGACACTAGACTTCAAAACATGTTTCAACCAACACAGGTTGGATCTTGCAGTTTCTAAATATTTTTACGAAAGCGCAGTTGACATTCACATTAATTGATTTGGGCTGCATGGTTGCTAAGCGGTTAGCACTATAGCCTTGCAGCACTGGGGTCCAAGGTCCAAGTCTCATCCAGGTCATCTGTAAACAATTTGTGTGTTCTCCCCATGGGGATAGGGAATGATTTGGGAAGCTCTGTGTACGTTATATAAATAAATGAATTATTATTATCAATACCTACATTGCATATAGGTGATAATAGAGAAAAATTACTCTGCAGGAAGGAACTACAGTGGATTCACAGATTAAACACATTTAAACCCAATGGACTTAATGTGGAATATAATTTGGGAAATGGAATTTCAGTGCAGATACTTGTGATAGTAACCATCTGTACATTTGTGGAGTTTGGTATACTTCACAAAGTTGACCACGTTCTGCCACTAGCAGGCTCCCACTATGGGGATGGTACCCATGGAGAAATAAACATTCACGTGGTAGTCTATAAGATGCTTTTACCCATATTAGTGTGTATTTTGAATAACTATTTACTATTTACAATGGCCACAGCAATCTTTCTGTGTTACCTGGACATGCGTTCTGATAATACTTCCAGCTATGCCCAGTGGCCATGGTCACCAATATTAAGGAACTTTCTCCACAGCACATGGATAGAGACGCCAGGTACTGACGATTAATTATTAAAATTTTAGGTGTTACACTTTTTTTCACATGGCCTAATGAATTCCATATTTTTATGAATGAACTCTGTATTTATAAGAAATATGATATAAATATAAATTTTATCATGCACTTTATTGTTACACTATATGTAATGTCTGCACATGAATTTCGTGATTTCATACATTTCTAGATCTTTGTGTTTTAATTATTTATGCTTAGACACTCCTATTGTGGATATATATGTTGTTTATTTGTAAGCACACATTGCTTGAGAAAGGTGGTAACACTAAAACATTGCCTGTTTTGGAAAAAACCTTCCTTTTTTCACCATTTGGAACCTGGAGTGCTGCTTCATTTTTTGGACATTATATTCATATAAGTTTCTTACCCATACTCTGGAGCTTGTGCAATCCCCCTTATTAGGGATTTAAGACACTGTGCTACTGTTAACTTTCTTCCATAATGTGATATGCCACTTGGAAAAAGGCGATGCAAAAATTTGAGATTTTTATTCCCCACATTAGCTTGCATTCTACAATAATAGTGAAATGTTAGCAAAAATATAACAATTTGGTTTAGCCGTAATAAACTGATGAGTAAAATAAAGGTTAAATGTTACTTAGGGCACATTTTTTTTTCTATAGCCCCTCTCCACAAAAAAAAAGATAAAAAGTAACTGTAGTTTTAGTATTTTAACAAACTAAAAAACATGAAATTCTGTAGATCAAAACTGGCTGATGCATTGCACCTCACAATACAACAAGTAATGTCCACATTTGGTGGCATCTCAATACTTGGGAGAAGTTGCATAACACATTTTAAGATGGGTTTTCTCCTGTTACCTTTTGTGAACGTTTAAATTCTAGGAGTAAATGAATGTATTACTGACACAATTGGCTTCAGAACAACTCTGTGACCATTCTTGACAGGTCCAGCCAGAGCCCTTACCTAAACCCAATCGAGCATCTCTGGAAAGACCTAAAAATGACTGTCCACCAATGTTCGCCATCCAACCTGAAGGATCTGTATGAAAGAATGGCAGTGGATTCTTAAATCCAGGTGTGAAAACTTATTGCATCATTCCTGAGAAGACTCATGGTTGTACTAGCTATACCGGTGCTACTACTCAATACTGAGCAAAGGGTCTGAATACTTATGACCATGTGATATTTCAGTTTTCCTTGTTCAACCCCTTAAGGAAACAGTTCATTTTCACCTTTAGGACACAGCACAATTTTTAAATCTGCCCGTGTCATGATATGAACTTTGGAACACTTTATCTTACAGAGTTTAATTTCATACAGTTTTTATGACATGTTGTACTTCACAATAATTCTATATTTTTTGCACTTATTTAAAAAAAGAAATGGAAATTTGTTGAAACATTTTTCGAGTTGCTAACTAACATGAACATAATGTCTACTTTATGATGGCATCATTTTTTATATGTTACTTTATTTTATTAGGATGTTTGGAGGCTTACAGTTTGAACAGTGGACAATTCATCTACATAAGGGTTTTCAAAGTATTTTTAGAAACTCCCCACAAATCACCTAATTTTTAAAACTGCACCCATTCATCTATTTAAAACAGCCTTTGGTCAGCTTGTTAACCTTTTAAATATCTCACAAGAATTAAAACAAGATGGAGGTTCTATTTGGAATTTTTACATTATGGCAATAAAATGATTATTTAGTCCTAAAATTTACACTTTCATGCAGGATAAAATGAGAAAACACACTTCAGATTTTGTTGTGCAATTACTTAACAGTAGGGCAATACTTCACTTTAAGGGCAAATAGCAGAGCACAAAACGGAAGGAGCCATTGAGCTTTTAGAGGGCAGATTTTGATGATGTTGTTTTCAGGTGCCATTACACATTTGAAAAGTTCCTGAGCTACGAGAACAGTCCAAATGATCCTGTTTTGGAAACTTTACCACCAGATAATTTTTAAATGTTTATTTTCAGCTTTTAACCACCATAGATGACTATAGAAAGTATTTACATTGGCTTGTGTATGTGAAAATCTTTTTCCAAGAAGACCTTGCTTTGGCTCCAACATTTTTATTTTTAGAAGGGGCCAAAGAAGAAAATGTACCCCATAGTTTGTCCTGAATGCAGTAACATCCCACACAAGGTCACAAATTGCTGTATGGGCAAAGAATGCAGCTCGGAAGGGAAGGACCCTCTATTGGCGGATTTTGCTGAAACAGATTTCTATATCCCATTTGCTGAACCCCTGAGATAGTAGAGCAGTAAAAACCTCTAAAGAGTGGTGGACCTATTTTAAGAGCAAGACCCCTCAAGGATTGCGGTAACACTATATTTGGGGACGCTATACCCTATGGTTTACCCTTTATCATCTTAAAAAATGCAGTAAACATCAATTCTGTAATTTGTGTTTTATATACCAAATAGCATAGCTTAGAGGTTACTTATGTATTATAGGTCACTACGGTTATGGCAATATCCCACTTATATAGCTTTTTTATGTTTGACTTATTCTGTTCTACAGAATACATTTTTATGGGAGAGAAAAATCCCTTTATTTTGCATTGTCTTGATTTTGTCGTCTAATAAAATGTGTCATGCAGGGCTAAATGCGACTTTTTGATCTCTTTTCATAGATTTTTTTGTTTGTTTGGATGCACAAAAATCTATTTATTAGAATAATTTAAACAAATCTATTTAAAAAGACAAGGTACACAGAAAAAGTCCACTAATGGTCAAAAGGACATTATACATAAACATAAAGAAATATACATAATAAATAAATCACAATATGCTGTATCGAGATATATAAGGTAGAAGGAAGTCCTAAGAACTAGTCAAGGTATATGTTTACAAGTATTGCACATTACCCAGGGGAATAACAGGGGAATTTCTTTTCTGATTGGAAGAACAGAGGACCAGGGACACATACACAGGTATATACAGACCAAGATTGGATCCTACCCAACACATGTTTCACCTTGCTTTACCCCGACGAATTCATTAATTCTGGCTGCAGTCTGGGACCAGGAGCAGGGACCTGAACCAGATCCGAACATTATGGAATGGGTCTGCTCATCGCTACCCAGCAGGTATTCATAATGGAAAGGTATCTGAATTTTCTGAAGAACACTGTGCCATAGGTTTGATATTTCAGGATTTAAGACTACACAGCTATACTTTGTTTAAAACCAGTCCAGAATTAGAGATAAGCAAATTTATTGGTCAATTTGGGACGAATCTGCTGATTTTACAGCATCAAATTTTTATCTTATTCACTTTGGATGAGCTGATGTTGCTCCAATAACCTAAATATAGGCAGTCACTAACTTAACAGCATCTGATTTACAGACAAACCCTAGTTACAAATGGATCTCTCTGCCCATTATGACCTTTGCTGAAGCTTTCTGAATGCTTTATTTTTACCAGGTTGCAATGATAAGTGTAAGGTGCCCATAATGATGCTTTATTTATAATCATTCTTCCCATGGCAGCACAAATATACCTGTTCTATACCAGTTAGTGGTAAAGTTAAAATTAGTATTAGGGTTATTGTTAGGGCTAAGGACAACTGTAACCCTAATGCTAACCCTAAATCTAACATTAGTGTAGTGATTACACTACACTTGCAGGACGTTTTTCAGATTGGCTGCCTTGTTACTATAACATGATCTGTGGGCTTTCTGAGCTCCTGGTGCCTTTAAAATCACATTGAACATGGGAAAAAATGATCAAATGACTTTTATAGGGGTGGAAATTTTGATAATGACTTCATAATCCAGTTCCCCTTTATTTTTTGAACCATAACAATTGGTCAAACAAGGACTGCATATGGACCTACTATGTGGGCAAATGGTAGAGACATGAAAAAGAACTGTTGACACGGGGAATGCAAAAACAGCCAATAGAGCCAAATTTTAGGACAAAATGTTGTGTGTAGGAGGACTAACAGTAATGAAAAAAATCATAGAGATGCAACCTTTTTATAAAAAATCAGTTTATAAGAGGACTATATACCGATTTCCATTTGGACTGATTTGATTCAGATCTGATCCCAAAGTTTTGTAAAATTTGGTGAATCAAATCTTGAATGATTTATTTATCTCTACCAAGGTCAACCAAAATGACAGCAGAGAGCAAAAAGTGCATACTGAGTTCAGAAGATAAGCTAATTAGTTTCTCTTCTGCCAAATGGTTGGTGCTGGAACATACAGCCTAGCACTACCCATTTGACAGTAGAGATCCAAAAATGTTTATTACACTGAATGGTGAAGACTAAAGAAAAAATTCAGTCTGATGGAGCCTATTATTCAAAGTAAAAAAATAGGGTCAGTGAAAGCGATTAAAGGGCCTGTTTAAAGAAATACAAATTTATGCATACACTTCCTTTTTATTAATAAAATTAAACCAGACTGTTGACACGTTTAACTTATTAAAACATACCCTTTGCTCTACAGTTTTAAGCTAGCTTCTTAAATTTCCCGAAATGACTATCTCCATACAATTTAGTTATATGTTTATTTGTAGGTCTGTAGTTACTTTAATACATTGATTAGCCATAATGTCTACAGATTTGTCTTCTTTAAGTGGGCTCGGTATGTGTCACAACTTGATACATAAGCCCATCTGTGCATCACTTCAAATCATCCATTATATAACCAAAATACTAAAAATGACTGTAATGAATTTAATTATTCTGAACCCAAGAAACAACGTTTTTCCTCTAAGCTAATAGTTTCATGGTCATTTTATTTTTTGTGGAAAAAAAATGTAGGCTATTAGATAAGAATCCTGGAAGTAGCTTAAAATAGACGGACTGGAACCAATTAACATTAAAACAAAAAAACAAAGATTACAGACAGCAGCATATGTGAACTCATTTCAAAGACCAATCAGAAAAACTTGTTTGTTGTCGACAGTTACACATCAGAGATCTGCTTACTCTATACTGATGATTAGAGTGGCTGCCTTACTTGTAATCCGAAATATGTTTATACAAACCCGTTAAAAAGATATAAAAGGTTTATTAGATTTAAAATGCCCCCATTAGATGATCATTTAAAATAATTCAATAGAAAGTATTAAAAATAATTTTAAAAAAGAACAACCTTGGTTCATGTTGTTTTATTAATAAAGATTTTCTATTCTGCTATCATGGAATGACAGATAGAAAACAGAAAGAAAGAAATATGAGGCACAGATAGTTATTGCTTTCATATCTTCTTTACTTCTTCCATTTGAAGTGCTGATCATTATCTGCTTTGTTATTCCAGGGAAAATTGTTTGTTGCGACCATCTTGTCCAATAGTGTTACTTATTTCCTTTGTTTTCAGATAGATAATGGATTAGATTTGATAGAGAAGCAAAAGTTATGGTAACATGTTATGCATAAACATTGAACTTTTTTGATGAAGTGTCTACTATGTTTCTATGGTAGTCTGTTATGCTGGAGAATATTTTTATGCCTGTCCATTCTTATTTTGTAAAAATAATTTAAGTGTATAGAAACAGGAGGTAAATGATTGTTGTATAGATTCTACGAATTCTTGGAAAGCCTGTCAAGTATGTTAAGACTTTCATAAATAAAAAATATAAAAATAAATTAGTATATATAATTTCTATAAAATTTAAAGACAAGCAATTAAGCTATTACATCTTTAATATGTAACTTAGATTGTGTGTTGATTTTTTTTTTTAAAGCTGTGTCAAACTCTCCCATGCAGCTTGCTGTAAATAGTCTAATGACGTCTGGAAGCACAGCCATTTACTATAGCTGGAGGCTCAACATTCCGATAACCTGTTTCTAGTTAGAAGGACATTAGAAAGATCTAACATTTGTTCCAAATGGTTTCCTGTTATAATGTAGATTTAGGAAACTTCACTTCCTGAAAATTTACCAAGCATCAATAATATTCTAACAGTTAACCTTTTATGATGGTCAGTGACACTCCAGTTCACGACCTACCTGAAGGCAGGAACAACATATGGAATCAGAAGCAGCAGAACTATATTCTGGGCTATTTGTACTTCGTTCATATGTCAATGACATATTAACAAATGATTCTACATATTTTGTGTTTTTTTAATAACCCTTCTCTCATCTGTTGTTGTTTTCTAATGTAAAAATATAGACATTTTTGGTAACATGAAATCCAGATATAGATAATGGGTGGACCTGAACAAATTGCCTATTAACAGAATTGGACTTAACCAGTCAGTATTCAGCTTCACCATTTTCCATATCCCTATATAATGACTAATGGCCAAACCATAGGAGCTCCATATAATTCTTTAAGGTTATTGTTTTCAGATATTTGCCAGGATCGCTGTCCTATTTTTTCCTTCTTTTAATAGGATGCAGATCTTTTTTGATATGAGCTCTTTACCTCTTACCAGATATACACTGCTATTATGTTTATCTGTGAACACTACTTGAACAGGTTGACAATTAACCATCAGCTTTGTTTGTGTGTGTGAGCGTCAAACAGTACTTTTTACACTTCAAAAGATACATCCATAAAATGTGCCCGGTCTGCCCAAAATGTCTCATTGGTTTTCCTCAAAGCTACATAGACATTTTATTCCAGTAGAGAAAAAGAAAAATATTCCTATCTAAACCTTACAATCCTTTCTACCGGTCTTTTGAACTAGATGATATGCCTTTTTTTATAAATTGTTTTCATATTCCGTCATGTTTTACAAATTGTGAGGTAGATATACAGACAGAAATTTCATACAACTGATAAGAATAAAATAGTCATTAATTGGCCAACAATGGGCCAATCGGTGATATGTGAGGACAACTTTCATGTCTAAATAATAAGTTGTTACAGCAGAGATTAGTCAGAGAAAAAAAAAATGTGGAGACAAAGACTTTGTTTTCGCCATCCTTATTATTCAAGCCTTTTATTGATACAGTTCTATTTGTTAACATACAGAAGGTCAACCTGAGTTTAAAATCTATAAAATTGATAAAGTTGTATTGATAGTATTTGGAAGGTCAGTCTACTAAGTGATATATGCTGAATTAATTAAAGGAAACCTACCATTTAGAATGGTATGGGTAGGCTGTAATTACCGAGCACCAGCTCAGGGTGAGCTGGTGCCGGTACTTACTTTCGTTAGTGTTATAAACCGCGGTATCGTGGTTTTAACACTTTTTAAACTTTAGAGCAGCAGAGGCTTGGCGCTGCGTGCGCACAATCGTGCGCGCGCCTACAAAGGAAATAGCGGAGATGTTGCGCGCTCATGGTCGGGCACAGCGCCGAAGCCCCTTCTGCTCTAAAGTTTAAAAAGTGTTAAAACCGCGATACCGCGGTTTATAATACTAACGAAAGTAAGTACCGGCACCAGCTCACCCTGAGCTGGTGCTCGGTACTTACAGCTTACCCCTGCCATTCTAAATGGTAGGTTTCCTTTAATATAACTAGTTGCAGGTATTAAGCAAAATATTGCACAAACAGGAGTTCCATTATTTCTCAGCATCATGTTACATATCTTCCTATTTTTACAGATAAAGTTAATTATGTTCTCTCTGTGTTTGCATGGGTTTCCTCTGAGTCCTCCGTTTTTCTCCCACACTCCAAAACATTCTGGTAGGTTGATTAGATTGTGAGCCCCATGGGGACAGGGACTGAATTGGCAAGCTCTGTGCAGCGCTGGGTAATCTGTGTGTGCTATATAAAGGAATGATTAATATTAATAAGCTTTGAGTGTAATTTCAAGTTCTCCCTAAGAAGGGTGATTCTAAACATGCTGGTCTCACTTAGACCTTAATAATAATCATTATTTATATGGCGCCATCAAATTCTGCAGCGCTTTACAAAGCATAGGGGCATATAAAAATATAATATTACATTACAAACCGTGATATGGGACAATAGGAGTGAGGGTCCTGCTCGGAAGAGCTTACAGTGTACAGACATTGCTTTTTATTGCTTCACCTTTGGCAATGTACTTTGCTGTAACTACTCCTCTCTTTCAACTTATGTCCATCTTGCTAGAATGAAGAAATTCAGTTTTAGAGTGTGCAAGTCAATTTATCTGAAATGAAGGGACCGCATTTTGGAGGGCATTGGGGGTGTTCATGCCTCTGTGGCGAGAATGCCCCCTCCCCCATCTCGGTGCTGTTAAGGAGAGTGGGACACATTGTGTCTTTAATGTAATGTTACCCTGTGAAACTAAACTCCAGTATGTCTCTGATTTCCAGAGAGGTGGAGCTATTTGCATTACAATTTCCTAATTGTGGTAAACTGCCTTCCACCAGAGAAATGATTAAAGTAACAACTGTTGGTCAGAATAGCTTCCTTGTATAAAGAGATACAGTGACTCCTCAACAAAAAGGATGCATTGGTTATCTAACCCTCATAACGGAGCATTATTATCTTGATGTGCCTTACCACTACAGGCTATAACTTCTCCTGTTCTTTTACATTTATAATAAGTTATTTATAATGAAAAAATTACACAAACTTTATTATTTTGCTATTATTATTGTGTTATTATTTGCGTGTTACCTGTTTTTGTTCTAGCATACTATTTGTTTTAATCCTAGTCTGATTTTGTAAAATGATATTCTTTGTATTTGTATTCTCAGATATTTTCATTAAAAATGATTGAAATTGAAAAGAGCCAAAAAAGTTAAGAAATGAGTACTTTCTTCTGATGACATACATCCCAATGCTGATCCTTTTCACTTGAGTTATTGATTTATGCATATTTGTTGAAATGCTAGTGTCTTTTTGGGCTTCGATAAACGATTATATTAAAAAAGTACATTTATATGTTATTAACAGTTGTAAAAATTCTCATACCCTACTGTGAGTTTATGGGATTTCTGTGTGAAAATATTTCACATTATGTAGACGTTTTTTCCTGTAATGAATTTTATATAAGACATTCAGATCATATAATAAACCACACGTGTTTGTGTAGCCCCACAAAGACCTATTAATGCACAGTGTTGTCATAGGTATATTGCTTTTTCTTGGGTAGAGTCATGTTTTAATTACCAAACCCTGTATTTCAAAGAGTTAGACTATGGCTAGTTCTCAGCAATTATCAATAACTTTCTTCCTGGAACTCTCCCAATATAATGAAATAAGCACCTATTATGGATTCTTGTAATCTCTGTCAGACCTTTTCACAAAGGAGATATAACATTTTTTAGCTGCACCAGGCTGTGCTATGGTGACGGTGTGTGACCACATCATTTTGGCTGCAGTCCTCTATTAGTCATAGGGGCAGTCTGCTGTTCACAGCAATGGAAGCGTAAACAATGTTTTCAATACAGTTTATGATTGTGAGGTTTTGTTCCAGCAGCCGTTCCATTTTTGTCTCATGTGGTCACAACAATAAATACAGAAAAAGGTCACTCTGCAGTTCTAGTTTAATTAAAAAAAAGTGTAAAATACAGAGACTTTTGTCATATCGGGAAGGGATTATGCGCTTGAAAAGAGATATAAATCAGCGATGCGTAAAGATGGCAAAGCGTTCATAAAAGTACAGATGTAGCCATCAGCTTGCCAGGGGAGCTGCAGGATTGTGATAATTTAGTAGCTCTTTGACTGTGAACTAACTGCCCAAGGCAATTCTGAGCAAGTCATGATGACTACTTGTGAATGGTTAACCAAATATTTATGGCTGCATAAGTTTCTTTGTGACTAAAATAAACTTGATTGAGACATATTTTATTGTGACATCACAACCTTTGCACAATGCTGAGAGCTTTAATTGTTAAACAGTGACACCAAGTGATATCCAGTTTGGGACATAGTACCAGTTTTGTAGCCCATTTCTTATTTAGATTTTATTTTTAACACCAGTGTCATATTGTAATACAAGAAAAAAGTCAATGGGATTACTGGTGCTTGTTGTGAAACACTGACAAAAACATCTGTAAATCAAATAGATTCTTAAAAAGTTGTATGCAAGACAAATTTTATTCTTTAGTAAAACCATTTAATATTCTGTGCCATGTACTAGGAAGCAGAGCTGGATATTTTGTATTTGTTTGGGGGATAGGATGATGTTTATTGATTTTGAAAACTGTATGACCTTACTATTACATTTTATCAACATTTTTATTGGAGTTAAAATGGTAAAAAAGAGACAATTCTGCGATTGAGGAACAATTTTCCATTTTATACTGGGAATAATTGTTTCTATATTAAAAAAAACTGTTGGGACACAGTTATAGCTAATATGTTTATGTTTTTACTTGTTTATTCTTATGTGTTCTAGGGAAAGGGGGTGATGTTTTTATTTTCATATTTTTAAAAAGACTTTTACCATTATTTCAGCCCTCCTAGAGTACTTTAATCCTGGGGGTTCTGATGACTTAAACAATATACTGCAATACAACTGAATTGCAGTATATTGCAGACATAGTGCTCTTGTAATACAAATATACAAATGACATCTATAAGAGCCTTTAATAGGCTGACATTTAAAGATGGCAGCACCCTTTAGCATGCCGCCATAGAATGGCAGGTTAACTGCCACAACCAGTTTCAGCACCAACTGCAGCAGTTCCCTGCATTACAGAGCTTACACCTGCCGTGTATGGAGAGGGCTTTATCTGTAAGTTCTCTCCATACTCCACTTCACGACCACACAATCGATATTTATGATGGGCAACAAGTGGGTGACATATCATTTTTTGAATGTTTATAGAATGATAGAAGAATAAAGCCTCACACATAGATGTTAATATATGAAAGAACCTATCACCAGAGAGACTCTTTTTTTAGCCTCTCATGTCCCCGCAGATATAGCATATTCCCAAAAAGTGTTTATCAAAATTCTGTCAATTATGGATCAAATTATAACTTATATCAAACTTTACCTGGCACCATGCCAGCAATGTCTCCTGAGCATGTTCATCACGGAGCCAAGTCGCTCACCACTCCTGTGTAAAATGCTCCTCTTCCGTAACTTCCTTCTGCTTGGAGAGGAAGGTTTTTTTCAAAGTGAAGGAAGAGGAACATTTTACACAAAAATAGTCCAAAACCCAGAAAGAGTAAAAAGTAGACACACAAAAGAGTGTAATAAACTTGGAAAAAACATTATAGCTGATTTAACATCATGAAATGTATGAATACAGTAGTCAGCTAAAAGTGTATTGGGGAGTTCCACAATCATAATAAGGCCATAATGAGGCCTATACCCCTTATCCATGTAAATAACTAGTAATATTGTGCCCCACTTGCTGGAAAAACCTGTGGTTAGATTTTGGGAAATATATTTACTTACAGATTACAGAGATAATGAAATTAGTTTTGTACAAGTTATGAGATTTAGATTTTTTTTTCATATACTGTTTATGGGAATAATAATAATTCCCTTATTTATATAGTGCACACAGATTACGTAGCGCTGCACAGAGCTTGCCAAATCAGTCCCTGTACCTATCAGGGCTCACAATCTAGTCAACCTAACAACGCTTACATGGAGAGAACATACTACCTGGATGGAACTTGTACCCATTACCCCAGCGCTACAAGGCTGTAGTGCTAACCCCTGATCCACCGTGCTGCCCATCAGGCATATCTTTCTTTGGATCAATATTGTAGGAATAATAGGTTAGAATTAATGAATCAGCAACTGACTCAAACCTCATCAACTAAGTAACTATATGAGTGGGTATAAAATGGGGTGTACTGTATTAATTTACACACATTCATTTCATCTGAAGATTGTCTGTGTACAACTTCTTTTTCAGAAGTATAGCTTATGGTTTTAAAAATGAAACTATAACATGTTGTCATGGTGGATGTTAAGATAAGAGATGAGAGAATCATTGGTTTATGGATTTGGTATAAATATTTCATTTTTCAGGAACCAAATCATTTTTGATTTGCTTTGGACTAATCTTTCAAAATAGCCACTAGAGGGGTTATGGGGCACATTTCCTAAGGGCTTTGTGCCACACTTTTGTAAGACTTTGCAAGTTATTGTAGGCTAAAATGGCTTGCACAGGTATTTAAGAAGTGTCCGTGCCACAATGGTGTCATGCATGACCCTTTTGTGGTGCGGCTGCACTAGCCCCCATCTGACACAAAAAAGGGGGAGTCACACCAAGCACAGTATTTAATATGAAAATTGTGTTGCACGCCCTATGTTAAAGTTGCACCACAAAAAAGTTGGTGAACTGTCGGGCCAGGACCGCAAAGCAACAGATTCATGATTTCTAGAGCATGTTCTTAATGAATCTGTTGCACTCAGCATTATACACGGAAAGACACGTTTCCATCTTTCTTAGTACTTAGTAACTGTGCCCTATATATCAATTTCCAGGACAATGGGAGAAACACCTATTCATCCCATTTCAATTCAAATCTGCATGGAAACTTATTAGCAAAATGAAAATGTTTATTTAAATCGAATCATGAATGATTCTCTTATCTCTAGTTATGATGTAATTTGGCCCTTGTTTTGTCATGGTCAAGTGTATTATATTATTATTTAGAAATACATTATCATAAATAGATTATTTCTTGTTGGTGATACAGTATAGTATGGTTTTATTTTCTTTGAATATGCACCCCATAATTTGTAAAGCGCTACAGAATATACAAACCATATTTTTCGGACTATAAGACACACTTTTTAGAAAAAAATCTTGCTAAAAAGTGCCTGAGTCTTATAGTCCGAAGGTCAGGAGGATCCAGCACTGCCAGACCCTCCTGACCGCTGTAATGGAGATCGGGTGATGCACTGACATAGAGCTGCACCCGATCTCCGAGAGAGGAGAGTCTCTGCACTGCTATCTCCCTATCCCCTCTCCCGGGTGTCCAAACATGACTTCTCACTGCCTACTGGACCTGCAGTGATGTCAGAATCATGTGACTATCACTGGTCTATAACACAAGGCTCTCAAACCCTGCAATTGCATCGTAATTCATTAACATCACAGACAATAGATGTATTAAATCTTCATCTTTATGTATAAATTAATTCCAAGCATTCTTCAGCTGAAAATGCAATAATCCATGTATGGGCCCACGCCAGATTTCCATGGCTTCCATTGAGATCACGAACGCCCAGTCTGTCCTGTGATGTATTTAATGAATGTTTAATACAGCCGTGGTTTGTGATGTTAATGAATTATAATCACATGCTTCCTACATGACCACAGGCCCTGATACTGGGGAAAGGGGACATGCTGCGCTGGGACAGGGTAAGAAGAAGAGGAGGGGAAGGGGTGGTTCTGTATGTGTATTCATGTGTAGACTAGTTCCCAGAGTTTTCCTTATGTGTGCATTCATGTGTAGAGTACTTCCAAGTGTGTTCCTTATGTGTGTATAGTAGAGCTGTGTGTGTTTTCATGTGTAGAGTAGTTCTCAGTGTGTTCCTTCTGTGTGTATAATAGAACTGTGTGTGTTTTCATGTGTAAGTACTTCTCAGTGTGTTCCTTCTGTGTGTATAGTAGAGCTGTTTGTGTAGAATACTTCTAAGAGTGCTCTTTATATGTGAACAGCAAAGCTGTGTGTGTGTTCATGTGTGGAGTACTTCTCAGTATGTTCCTTATGTGAGTATAGCAGAGGTGTGTGTGTGTATTCATGTGTAGAGTAGTTCCCTGTGTGTTCCTTATATGTGTATAGTAGAGCTGTGTGTGTGTTTATGTGTATAGTAGCACCCGGCCAGTGTTTGTGTATTTGTGTATGTTGCAGTGCCCACTGCGTATGTAGTAGTGATGAGTGTGTTCCTATTTCTTTTTGTGTGTGTATAGCTTATCTGTGTGTACATGTATGAATGAAGCAGAGCTGTGTGTTTAAATGTGTGGATGAAGCAAAGTTGTGTGTGTAAATGTATGGATGAAGCAGAGCTGTGTGTGTAAATGTATGGATGAAGCAGAGCTGTGTGTGTAAATGTATGGATGTAGCAGATCTGTGTGTGCTGTGTTTTAGTGCGACAAACAGGGATACTTTAATTGATGTAAAATATATTTTTGCTTTTTTGGAAGCCTAAATCTGAGGTATGTCCTATAGTAAGAAGCGTCTTATAATCCAAAAAATATGGTTTTCAATTTAATTAAAGATTAATATTATTATTCAAGGACTGTGTTTAAGCATTGACTCACCATATGACAAGGTACTTACTGGGACATATTTACTAAGGGTCCCGCGGCCGCATTTTAATCTGGTTTTCCAACTTTTTGGGGATTTGTTGCAGGCAGTCTGATTTTGGCACAACGGTGCTTGCTTTCATGCGACAGATATCGAGGGCGGCCCGTCAGACGATCTGACAGATTCGGACAAACTGCGGGATTTAACTTTGAATTTGTGTCGCAAGATCAAGCACTTACATGCATTGGGAAGAAGGTGAACGCCGGCGGACCTGATCGGGGAAGCGACAGATGCAGGATATCAGGCGCACGATCTTAGTGAATCGTGTCAGCTGTTTATTGAAGTCCGGGAACGAACCTCGGGGATCGCGCAAGGACGGGTAAGTAAATCTGCCCCACTGTGTTTTATACTAAGAATATAAACCAATCTGGGTCTAAAATGTATTTTATATGCCACAAAAAGAGGCAAATTAAATGGCACATTTGTTATTGATGACAGTGCCACAAAAAAATATGGAAAGTAGCCTTTATTCACATGATGTGTTATTTCCTAATATGTTTTTTCCTCTACCTATAAGAGGCAAACATCCACTAATTTTGTTTAACTGAAAATAGGCTTAAAATTCTTTACCAACCCCTGCCACTCATTCCATATTCATGTTTGAGCAATTTTCTTTTAGATATACTGTAGATTCCATGCTTCATGGATGCATTAATATCCCAGAGATCTTTCATGCTGGCTTTGCACTTTATTTTCAATGTCTCAGTTTTCTTGAATTTTACCGCTCCAATGGTTTATGTGCTTTCAAGCTACCTTTTTAAAAATGGGGTAAAAACAAGTACATAAAAGGCAGGAAAAATTCAATGGGGGGGGGATATATTAATGTACTTGCGCCACAATTCTGGTGGTTTTGCGCCTAAAACACAGTGTGAATAGCCTTACAACACACTTATCAAGGCTTTTGAGACCTGTTTTTAGCCATTTTCCAACTTGTCCGACTGAGGGGGCGTGTCCTTTGCAAAAGGGGCATGGCTTGGTCTAAAAGGGGGCATGGTCTATTTGAATGTTCTCTACGCCAAAAATTGTGGCGCACAGTTTAGACCACTTTAAAGTTTATCTTACACCAGATTAACTCAGTGATAAATCTGGCTCAGAAAATGACTAGTGTTTTCCTCCACTAAACTGACAGAACCTGGGACACATTGATAAAATCCCCCAAATGAGTCACCAGAAATTAGCATAAAGCCAGAATGGAAGATCTTGGTACTATTATGTAAACAGCAAGTTAAAGGGAACCTGTCATCAGCAATTTTCCTAATAAACCACTTACAGAATATCATCAAGCAGCATAATACCATCTATTTTTTGTTTCTTTCATGATCCAGTGTGGTAGCATCATCCATAAAATCAACTTTGAAGTGAGCTTCAAAATCAAGTACCAGTTCTTGGATGATGCCACCACATGAGTCATGAAAGAAATATGAACTGGAATGTGTGTCAGCTGCATGACAATACAATATTAGTGTTTTAGGTCAATTTCTGCTGACAGGTTCTTTTTACTTTCTTGAGTCTAACATTTTCATCCTTAGCACTTGTTCACATCAGTTCAATAGTTCTATGCTTGTATAGATAGAACCAAAATACCACATTTCACTTGAGAGGGGTGTAATGTCTTATTTACTGTCTTAATACATTCCCCCAGTGTGTAATAAGACATTAAATCTGATGCCTACACACCCCACCACACACCATATTTGCTAAAAAGCCCTAGAGAAAACTGGCGGACAAGGCATTACCCCCTCCCCAACATTTGTGCATTATCAAGATAACATATATATTAAAACGTGTCAGACCCCCTTTTTTCTATGGTACCATAACCATTACAATGTTTATAACAGATTAAATAAACAGAAGTTTTTAACTTTTACTCACATTTTACCTTTACCTGGATGCTGGATTCAATCTTTTCATGTGTTCCTAGACTGTCAGCTCAGCGTTTTCTGTGCACTGGCACCAACCTACTAGAGGCAGGTGAGCTTTTTTGTCTACCTTTTTGCATCCTGAATATGGTGTTTAGAAAACAGTTTGGGGTATATTGCATAAATATATGTAGGTAAATGATATACAAAGAGATTAGCTTGCAAAGCTTTGCATACACAATCAGTTTACTTACCTACACTACCTATGTCAATGTCAACATTGAAATTTCTAACAATGAACAAAATCCATCCTATAAAATGAAAAATAAGGAAAATTAAGGTCACATTTTAGGTCAACTGAAGAGCAAGTCAATCAAGGACATAACACTATGCAACTAGCATTAATGGAGGGATCAATATTACACAAACTTTTAATATACAACTAATTATGAAGCTCCTTTCAAATGAAAGTAAATCTATTGAACATTTTGACATTGGAAATGTGTCCTTCAACAGGAAACCCATACCTAAGTCAATAATCTATTATGATTTTCATCTCTGAGTAGTAGCCCATTATTTCCATAGGTCTGAGAAATCAATTTAACATTCCGTATATCAGTGTAATAATGACATCCCAATTAAAAAGAGCAATCAGAAAACTAAGTTGTAATCAATGTCTTCTGATGGTATGAGAAATTGATGCCAAAACCTTTTTAATGAAATACAGTCAGTGATACCTTTTTTTTAGGAATTCATTGAATTAGTAAACAAGTGATGAAAAGTTAATCTGTTTACTAATGCAGAAATATGAATACATTGTATTGTGCATGTACAATAACTTAACTTATTAAGAAGTATATTCTCAGTTGTAAGGCCAATATTGTACTTATTATGAGTGTAAAGCTCCAGTTTCTCCTTTATCATACAAGATCAGGCATTTTATTTTGGGCAGTGCCACTGTAGGATATTCGGTAGATTGTTCTTCTTTTGATTTTCCTATTTCTAGATACATGCAGTCCCTGGGTTACATACAAGATTAACGTACCAGGATTAACAATAAAGCTTAATTGCAGACACCCTTGATAACTATTATAGCGGTTTATTGCAGCCTTAGATTAAAGTACAGTAATTTACCAACATCCATTGTAACTAGGGGTCGTCTGTAAGTCGGGTGTTCTTAAGTAGGGGACCGCCTGTATAGGTACTAGAAGAACAGCTTTTAAAGACAGCACAATTCTACAATGCAAACCATATACTAGATGTACTACGCAAAGCTATGACATTTCATTGAATTGGTCTTGTAGAACATTTTGTACTAAAATCTAGTTATACCTCAGATCGATCCTTACAAAGCTAAAACAAATAGTCACTCTTGACTCGGATGAAGCAGAATAGAATTGTGGATTTTTAATGTAAGCTGACATCACGACATGGAAGGAGCTCCAGTAGCTCTGATGCAAGTTTTTGCCTTGATCTGCATACCTGTTTCTGAACCAACGTGGGATATGAATCTACGCAAAAGCAGTAGTGAGCACAAAACCACTTTTGTCTTCATAGAAGTTATGCACTCAGTATACCTTATATACTCGAGTATAAGCCTAGTTTTTCAGCACAAAAAATGTGCTGAAAAACCCAAACTCGGCTTATACTCGAGTCAAAAAAATAAATACCCCTGCATATCTTCTGTGCGATCTGTCCGCCAGCTGCAGCAGGCTATGTACACTGGGGCAGGGTCTGGCAGGCTATATACACTGGGGCAGGGTCTGGCAGGCTATATACACTGGGGCAGGGTCTGGCAGGCTATATACACTGGGGCAGGGGCTGGCTGGCTGTATACTGGGGAGGCTGTGACCAATGCATTTCCCACCCTCGGCTTATACTCGAGTCAATAGGCTTTCCCAGTATTTTGTGTTAAAATTAGGGGCCTCAGCTTATACTCGGGTCGGCTTATACTCGAGTATATACGGTAATTTAAAAAGGTGAGCAGCCATTTATTAGGATTGAAAAGTAAATACAAAAAGGAACAAATAGGGATGCCCCATAAAAACTTTCCTCCCGAGCTTATAAAACTAGTGTATTCATCTAAACATAAGTACGATTAGCCATGTACTGAGGAGCAGGAAAATTCCAAAACCGTTTTCTTATGTGCTCGGTTTTTATGGCTCTCACTGATCATTCCAAATGACACATATACTTTATCTTTGTCAATGTGATCACAGGGATACTAAATGTATATACATATCATTGTGTTGTAATATATTTTAAAAGATTAAAACCTTTTGTACAAAAAAAATGTTGCCATCTTCTGATGCTAATAACTTTTCCTTTCAGTAGTATAAAAAGCTGTCAACAGTGTCATTTTTTTGAGACATGAGATGACATTTTACCTTTTTTGAGGACTGTTTCATCTTTTGATCACTTTTTATGAAATTTTTTATGTGTTGCAAAACGGCAAAAAAGTAGCGTTTGGGTATTTGGTCACTATTTTCTATTGTATTTTCCTTTAATGCAAGGAATAACCGTTTTTATAGTTTGATAGGTCGGGACTTTTGGGATGCAGCGATACATAATATGTTTATGATTCTATATGCTTCTTAGTTTTTATATTAGTTCTAGGGAAAGGGAGGGATTTTTAGTTTTTCATTTTTTAAAAAAATGTTTCCTTTTTTTTAGACGCCCCTCCCCCCTCGGGTAGTTTAACGCTAGGGAGTCGGATTGCTCCTACAATGTACTGCAATACTATTGTATTATAGTATATGCAGAATTTGTCATGGGACAGGAGTGTCAGCTCTTGAGCCCTCTCCATACTCCATTAACAGGCTTGTGACATAAGACACATTAACCGGGCAGCAATTGAGGTCTATGGAGAGTTTTCTTGACAAGTTCTGTGCATATAAAAAGTGGAAATAACCACATTTTTACTAGTTTGAAGATCAGGGTTAAGGCCTGCCTGACTTATAAAAGGACTGTAAAGCTTTAATTCTTCATCAATAGGGTCCTACATACACAAGCAAAGGATGCACAAAAATGTCAATTAAATATTGGCTTTTCTCTGCAATATCGGTTACTGGGAAGACTGTGGAGTTCCCAAAATCTAACAACCCACATGCTTATTATGAAAGGAGTGGATAAGGCATGGAATATGCTGCTCCTAAACAATAAGGGATCACCAACAAAGTTTGCAACACATTTATTACACAATTTAGCAACACAAGTTTTGTCAATATTTTTAGGAATATCTGGCGCAAAGTGCACATTAGGGAGGCAAGCTGTGCAAAGGCACCAGTTTTCATATATTTAGGCAAATAACTCTAGATTAGGCATGTAGACATGGTCAAGACAATCTCCTGCAGTTCAAACCGAGCATCAGTATGGGGAAGAAAGGTGATTTGAGTGCCTTTGAACGTGGCATGGTTGTTGGTGCCAGAAGGGCTGGTCTGAGTATTTCAGAAACTGCTGATCTACTGGGATTTTCACGCACAACCATCTCTCAGAGAATGGTCCGAAAAAGAAAAAAACATCCAGTGAGCGGCAGTTCTGTGGGCGGAAATGCCTTGTTGATGCCAGAGGTCAGAGGAGAATGGGCAGACTGGTTCGAGCTGATAGAAAGGCAACAGTGACTCAAATCGCCACCCGTTACAACCAAGGTAGGCAGAAGAGCATCTCTGAACGCACAGTACGTCGAACTTTGAGGCAGATGGGCTACAGCAGCAGAAGACCACACCGGGTGCCACTCCTTTCAGCTAAGAACAGGAAACTGAGGCTACAATTTGCACAAGCTCATCGAAATTGGACAGTAGCAGATTGGAAAAACGTTGCCTGGTCTGATTTGTCTCGATTTCTGCTGCGACATTCGGATGGTAGGGTCAGAATTTGGCGTCAACAACATGAAAGCATGGATCCATCCTGCCTTGTATCAACGGTTCAGGCTGGTGGTGGTGGTGTCATGGTGTGGGGAATATTTTCTTGGCACTCTTTGGGCCCCTTGGTACCAATTGAGCAGCGTTGCATCGCCACAGCCTACCTGAGTATTGTTGCTGACCATGTCCATCCCTTTATGACCACAATGTACCCAACATCTGATGGCTACTTTCAGCAGGTTAATGCGCCATGTCATAAAGCTGGAATCATCTCAGACTGGTTTCTTGAACATGACAATGAATTCACTGTACTCAAATGACCTCCACAGTCACCAGATCTCAATCCAATAGAGCATCTTTGGGATGTGGTGGAACAGGAGATTTGCATCATGGATGTGCAGCCGACAAATCTGTGGCAACTGTGTGATGCCATCATGTCAATATGGACCAAAATCTCTGAGGAATGCTTCCAGCACCTTGTTGAATCTATGCCAAGAATAATTGAGGCAGTTCTGAAGGCAAAAGGGGGTCCAACCCGTTACTAGCATGGTGTACCTAATAAATTGGCTGGTGAGTGTATGTCCCCCATAGCACAACGTGTGCTTACCGTACCGGGCCGTGGTCGCAAATAAGATATAGTATGCCTCCAGGAGTCATGGTATAAATTGAACAATTGATGGTAAAGAACTGCATACCAATGAAAAATTGGTCTAACGATATATAATAAAAGATAAATGTAAAATTCCTATGTGTAATAATATCAGAACAATAGTACATTTCTTTTGAGATGCATAAATATGTGACAATAGAAAATGAGATGTTTTTCTATATTGTTACTGTTACCATTCCCCTTATTTTTGCTGATAACTTCACTGTCTGTCTGGCAGCAGGATGGTTAATCATTAGAAAGTCAATTACCCGTGCACAGCCCCTTATGCGGGAGCTTAATGTAATCCACATTGCATGTCCTTGTCATATTTCAATTAAACATGTTATCAGATTCTTAACGGCTTCTGATCTTGTTACGCCAATCTTTAGTATTCACTAATGGCCTATTTAACACTAACAGATGTCATAATTATACAAATTATTGATTGTGTTGTGCTTGTTAATTCAGGTATTTTCGCATGACTTGTTGGAGAAGATTAATTTAATTGAAATATGGTTGAGTGGTAACACAAGATTCTGTTTCATTGAGGTATTTCTCAGTTTAAAATGGCTTTAAACAGGATGTACAGGAAGAACTGCATGTGTTTACATGGATACATTTCAGTTTTATCTAATATATCAGCCATCAAAATTAAACAAAATCTCAGTTATGCTGCCCAAACAGTACACACATATTAAATATTGACTCCACAAAATTTCTGAAGTTTTTTTGTAATCTCTGACACCCAGCTAATCCTTTAGAAGTTGAGCCTTTGTGCTTTGACATTATTTATAAAGCACATGCTTAGGTGGTCATTGTAAACACTTTTCCCATGCTTTCCATGCTCACCACTAAATACTAGGGCAACCCTAAAACACCTGCCATTTCAAATCCAGTCCAGAAGTTACATTACAGCTATCCCCCTCGACCCCTTCCTGACGTGTGCCATTATAATACAGCGCACGTCGGGTGCGGGTACATGGAGAGGGCTCACGAGCTGAGCCCTCTCAATAGCCGGAAAGACTTTGCTGCATATTGCATCTTGGTGACGATCGTTGCTCCCCGTGACCTCATTGAGGAGTGGAAATTGGTAGCCATGACAGCCTCAGGTCTTCTGAAGACTCAAGGCTGTCTTGTTTTAACCCATTCATTACAATGTGCGATTTGCATGTTGTAATGAATGAGGTGCAAAATCCCCATATACTGCCATGCTGTAGTATGGTAATATATGGTTGGATCGATCAGACAACCTAGGGTTAAAGTACCCTAGGGGGGTCTGAAAAATAATGAAAGCAAAAATAAAAATAAGAGCTCTTTATGTGTAAAAATAAAAAAGTTATAGATTTTTGAAGGTGGGAAGTGAAAAATGGAAATGAAAAAACAGAGAAGCGCCAGGTCGTTAGGGAGTTAAAAGTCACTGTCATCTTTATGACTGGCTATTTTCCAGCTTCTGGAACTACAGCAAAGGGAATTTTTCCCTTTGACTATTTCTATTAAAATGCTATGTTGACTAAATAATCGATCTTAGTCTTCCTTTGAATAATAGTTACTATGTCCTTATACATATGTATGTATACGTCAATTGGACAATAAGGTGGAAGGGAATAACCAAGGCTGGGATACCAGGAAAGGTATCAGCAAGGCAGTTATTAATCATTTATTAATTTCCTATTCCCTTGAACCAACTTTCTACCTGTGCTTGTACATTTATCTATTTATTTAATATCCATCTCTGATTGCATCTAATAAGAATAAGTCAATGGTAACAAACAAGGTAAAGAAGCAGGACAAGTACTGCACTGGTATAACACAATTCTCTTTTAAACAATGCAGTATTTTCATAGGGTCTGCCTTTCACTCCAATACTAAAAACAAATCTGAAGCCTGCTTCGTGGTATTTTCTTCTTAACTTACAACATATGTGCCCTGTGGGCAAAGATTCACACAAGTCTGTGAAATTCTGAGCAAACGACGATCAGTCACGGAAACGTGTAAAAAGAATGCTGGTAATTGTCACTTCAAAAGTTGTCAGCGAGTTCCTATTATAACAATACATTTCTCACCACCTCTCCCTAATATCGAAGAGATTCAGCAAAGTTACACATTTAATGAAGCTCAGCACCCAGAGAAAATCTCCTTGATATCAAAATAAGTGTGTATTCAAGGTGTAAACTCATATATTAGCAGATGAGATGCTGAGGTAACTCTATGAGGCATTGTTGCCTAAATTTACTGCTGGGACCTCGTATCAAGGAAATGTAATTTCCTTATGTTCTTGTTGCAGACTTTTTCAGTTCAGAATAATATATAACATGAAGCTAAATGTATTGGAGCTAAGTTACTAAGTTATTAATTTCTGCCAATGTTGTGAGGGACTACTTTGGCCTGAAGCCTTGAGAAGATATAAGGCTGTCAATGCGGTACACTTAGCTTTCACCCAGAGGAACTCTGCGGGAGGCAGGTGCTAGCGGGTGGTATATGGTTAATGTCAACAGTTCTATGAAGCTGTCTGTAGATTTTCATTGAGTGCTATGTAGTTCTAAATTTGGTTAATAGGACAGTAGGAGGTCCAGATGCACTACATATGCTAAAATGCTACCACATTAGGCCAGTTTGGGTCTGATCTTTCAATAGAGGTGATTGATTCAAGTAAAGTTGCTACCTATATGTGTAAATAGTTACACACATGTATACATATGCACAAAGATAGAATTATTCATACAAGCAAATATACTGCACAACAAAAATATAGCCGTGTGCACATACATACAAATGTAGTAAAACACATAATCATCAGTGCATATACACATGTCATGCACCTAAATACTGTACACACATTTTTGCATACACAATACATAGGGACAGATTTATCAAAATTGTTGCAAGCAGAGTTATACTAGACAATCGTATATTGTTGGTTTTATTTATCTGGATGCTGAATAATAAATCTGGTGTAGTTTACCTAGTCATACTTTGCACCTCCTATTAGTTGACTTAGTTTACACCAGAAAACTAGGCCTTAAATTCGGTCATACAGCTCATCCCCCACAAAGTCATGGTCCCTTTTTAGAGATCATTTTGTGCGCCATTTTTGCGACTTTTAACTCTGTTCTTTTCCAAGTACGCCTTGGTCTGCACCTTGTGCAGTGTGCCTTGTGTATCTTTGTTTTCCAAATGTTCTGTGCAACTTTTTGCAGTTTTTTGCGCCATTTTTCACCAATTTTGGCGCAATTCTGCACCTGGTCCAGGGCAGATGCAAAGGAATTTTTTTTTCATGGACCCGATTTTAACATGTAAATTGGAATTATTTCACTTGCTTTAACTGTTCAACATTTTGCACAGCAACCTCTTGTAAAAAATTTTACATTTTGCCATATTTTTTATTGGTTACTTCTAAGGGTGAGGTCACACATAGCAGTTTAATAGCGTTTTTAATGCATTTTGAAAATAATTACAACAGCTGAGGAGAGGTGATTTGCCATATTTCATTACTGTTGACATTTGCGTTTACAAAATGCAAAAAAACGTGATGTTAACATTGCGTTTACTATGCGTTTTGTAAATTCAAATGTTAACAGTAATCAAATATAGCAAATCACCATATGTAATCACATATGTAATTAGGAAAATCCACTCTCCTCAGCTATTGTAATAGGTGTCAAAATGCATTAAAAATGCAACATGTTAAATCCCAAATTATCAGTAGTGTCCACTCTTGTATATAACCCCCGTTATGTGGCTTTTGTCCTCTCCTGTATATAACCCCCTCACGTGGCTTGTGTCCATGTGGATTTGAGACATTTGCAACAAAAAGTCTCAAAATGAAGCCAAAATTTGCGTCTGCCAGGATAGGAAAAACTGACCATGTATCACAAGTAAAAAGACAGGATCATACATAAGGCACAAAAACTAGCCACCAAAAGTCTCTAACATTCACCTCAGAGAGACCAAACTATGATACATGCCCCATAGACTTCTGTTGGTGCACATTACCACATAATTCTGTTGTTAACCGATTGATAAATGTCATTACAGCTGTGGCAATCTCAGTATTTTCAATGGGGCTTAGAGAATGAATTGCCCTGCTCAGGTTTTTCTACTGGAAAATTTACATTGTGGGTACTACATTTAGCAGATCACCTTCTATATGACACAGATTGTTTTTTTAACCTTTAGCAGTTAGTTTTTATGGGGGTTCCCACTGCAAATATGAAGCATACAAACATACAAAGTCCTAAAGTTAGTGCTTGGGGCTTCTCAATAACATAAAAAAAAATAATTTTTGGTATGGGAACCTTGCATGTGACTTCTACGAAACATTGCTGGTACCCCTATCCAACCCTACTTTTTCTCCTTTTTGCTCCAAATAGCTGTATATGTATACATATATGCTATTTAATGTATCTTATGTAGGTATAGTATACCTCTTTACTATTGAGTAGTAGTAAAATGACATGTTTATCCGCCTTCATTTTATCTTGATTCCCTGAACAACAGCATCTGCAAATTTATTGTATTCAGTGTCGAAAATAAAAGCACTTCCCTTTTCTCGACAATTAAATGATGTACTTTTCATTTTAGCATACATTTCTAATGGCCTCTAATAACCACATTCTTCATGATAGGTGAACATTTATTAAAAAAGAAAAAAACATAATTATCGTGAACAACACCGACCAAAGAATAGTTTTTGGAAATCTTCAATAATAACATTGCGTTAATAGCTTACTCGATTAGATATGATTGATAGCAAAATTGGGCCCCCATTGCTTCATTCCACATTAAAACATGTGTCTCTCGTCTGTTTGATGCCCCCGTTGCAAACAAAAAGGAATAGATTGATATCAGCAGGTGTTCAATTAATTAAAAAAAAATGACCTCTTTTTTTATGGAAGTCACTCACTGAAGGTTATTAAAATATTAAGTTACGTAAATAAAAAAAAAGTTTTCACATTACTTTTAACTTTAGAGATGACAAGTGTGCGGGCCTTTTTATACAAAAGTAAATATTAAAAAAGTAGATTCTTATCCAATATATTTCCCAACCAAACTAAGCTTTAAAATCCCTTTGTTAGTCTAAACTCTGGGTATGAATCTGCCTTCCCTTCACTAATCAAATGGGGAATTCTTAAATCTGTGAACTTGTATATTAGATCTACAAAAACTTTGTTTTTTAACTATATGTTTTAAAAAATATATATGTGAAATTTGTCAGATTTATTTAGCCATGTAGAGTTAGCTGTTAGCACTTATTTGTTAATCATTTGTATGCAGACACATATTTCCAACCTCATTAGCTATAAAAATGGTTATAGCCAGGGGCATAGCACTTAATAACAAGTTTTCAAACCATGATGTAGAGTAAAGTCTTTTTAGGTACTGACCATGACAACTGCAGGTTTATTTATTGAAGAGTGCTAGAACCAGAAAGCATTTAAAAATCACTGACCGTCACCTGTATTTTTCAGATTCAAATAACCAGACTTTAAAAGCAGCAATACTGTTCCAGGCATCAATAGCCTCCTAGTGTAATCTTTCAGATATGAGAACCACTGGTTAACCGTATAGGTTATAAAAACATACCTTTGAGAAAGGCATCAGAATTAAATCTCTTAAAAATATCTTCTTATATTCATCTGCTTGGCTGTCAAGACATAGAAGACTCTAAACTTGCCAGATTCTGTGTCCCTGTATACTTGCCAGGCCATCCGCTGAACCCTGGTAGAAACTGGACACCGTTTGATACTCTGTGTTTGTGTACAAAACAGATGACAAAAAAAAAATTTGAGACTTACAGACAGACACAAGCATAGTGAAGCAATTCATGTCAAAAGGAAGATGGCGAAGAGGTACAGAATTGTAAGGCAAAGAAAAATCAAATAACAAAACAAGGGTTCAATAAGCTAGGGTACACAGCAATAAGCTAAATAGATTAAGTAGTACAAAAACTTGCAAGAGACCAGTGGTGGATTAAAGTATAGGTGGTTTGGAAGGCTGCCCAGGGCTTCTAGGGGGACCATGACCACCTGAACCAATCTCCAAGTTTGATACTATCCTGTAGAAATAATAAAGAGAAGGGCCTACAGCCATGAAATCACATGCTTTCAACATATACTTATGCAAGTGTTCTTTCAGGACATTTGAAGGTCCTTCAAAGATATGCAAACTGCAGAACTAATAGTGGACAGAAGGGACCCCCTTTCCCAAGTAAATGCCATTAAAAAATTAGACTTTTAACTGCCAACATTTTTTGTAAAGCCCAGGGCCATCTTAATCCACCCCTGCAAGAGACCAGTATAATCAGGATTGATTGGAGTCAGAAATGGATATATGTGGAGTTCCTGGATGCTGTCCTTTCCACTAATATTTTTGGTTGTCCATCAATCAAAAAACCCTGAAAAACACATCCAGCTCCAAGATGTAATAAAGCCATCTGCAGAGTAAAAACTTGGGTGTGAGCTAGTCATGGAATATACAAGAGAGCTGTAGCAGATCTGACATTGGCTCAAAACATAGGATTTGTGCTTTGGACTGATTTGGTAAAACAGTTAATACTATAGATTGTTTCCTTGGCTTCCAACCTATTCTTGAAAGTCAACCCTAACATAAAAGTTCACTAAGCATCAATTCTTTTATATTTTGTTCTATGTTGTCCATTTGCTTTCATGAAAGCTGAGTGTTCTTGTAACAACTACAATCTATTAGGTTCCTTATAATGAAAAGAGCAAATACCCATCTCCCAGCCTATCTTGTTATTTGATTTACAATTGTTAATATCGTTTAATACACACACCATCAAATTATCTGCATGTGGAAAGAAAAAATATGCAAGAGGCTTATAAATGCAAATTTCCCCTCTTTGAAACAATTCAGCATTAAATATATTGTCACAACTGTTACTTCTTTATTTATGAAAGTGCTGAATCCACAAATAAATTTAAATTGTGAAGCAATAAAAGGAAAATTGTCTTGACATGGACAATTTTAATGTCGAAAAGAAACCCTTTTATGTTATGTAATTTAGAGGTGGAAAGCTTTCTGATTCAGATAAAGCTGTGCAAATTAAGAACTATATGTGTGCCCGACAGAACTATGGGCCTCTAAATATGGTTTGTTATAAGTATGACATTTTATCTTAATTGTATCAAGTCAATTAAGTCGGATACAAATGGAGAAGGATGTAATAATAAATTCTAGAGATGTGAGTCTTAATGATAACTTAGTAGAGAACAACTGACAAATAACCTTGGAAGGGACATAAAGAATTTGACTAAAATGGTTCTAGAAGAGTACAGCAATTTAAGAATGGCTATTTTTTTGATCAGATATTATATTTATGTCTGTACAAATTTATAGAAGAAAAATATAGTTGAATTTGCCATATTTGTCACAATATTATCATAAGCAAGAGTTTGGGTTGCCCTGACCAATTTATATATCTTACTTTTCTAGGTCCAAAGAATACAACTTCTTTATGGGACGCAGCCCATTTTGGACATCAGGATGTAAAATTGATATCTGTCTATCAATATACACATTGTTGAGAACTATATATTTGGATGATTTCTGTATGCATTGTTTAGCTTTTATTAATGATTTAATGATAACTTTGAAGAGGAAGTTTCTAGATAATAAAAATGACATGATAGCTTCTTCAGCAGATCCTTATGTTTGCAGAAAAAGAGGGCATCATTTATGAAAACTGCCCTTGTCCAACTAATCACAGCTCAGCTTTTTTTTCTTTTAAATACATTTAAATTGACAATTACACAATACACAATTGTATATGCAGTATTTGTTTTTTTTTATTTCAGTACTAATTATGGTACTATTATATACTTTCTTCACACATATTGTGGCATATTAAAACTGAATTGCAAGTCCAGATTGGAATTAAAATGAAGTTTTGGCAACCTACATAAGCACATTTAATATGGTTCCTTTCCTTTCTTATGCTACAAATAAAGTGACTTAGATTTCATGTTGCTCTGAAATTGCTTTACTTATCCACATCTGTCATTAATACCCCACTCTTATGGTATATCTGTTAGATAAAATAGCTACCATAATTATGAAAATTCTAGAAGATTTTTCTTGCATTGCTGTATTCAATTGTCATTGGGATTTTGCTGTAGATTGTTATATGACATTTTTGGGGAAGTATTTTGCATTGTGGTATTTACTTCCACATAAAATGTGACATTTCAGCACCCATACCGCTCTTTCCATCCAGCTACAACTGGCAGCAACATTGTCCCCTTTCTCCCCTAGTGGCAAAATCATTGTTCTTTGCTTCCCTACTGGCATTTTTATGTTTCCATAAATGCAGCATTAATTATTTTGTTTAAAAAGGTAACATTTCATATGTGTCTAAGTCATATCCAAGCTAAAAGCCACCTACTTTCTAACATAGTTTGGGTTTCAGTCAGCATTGGAAATTAAAATGTTTCTGACCATTCCATTAGTAGCAAACATTTTGCCTACACATGTATAGTTATCTATGTGTTGTGTCAATAAAAAGGTGGCTTTGGCCTGCAATAATAACAAATACTAGCATAGCTATCTCAAGTGCTTTGGAAGTGCAGAATTTATTACTATTGTTCCTACACAGCTCAAAAATAAAGAGGATACTTTAAACACAATATAATTTCTGTGAACCTGTTCAGTTATTACTCAATAGTGGTTGTAAATCTATTTCTCCTGATGTTGTGCAAATGGAACTGACAACAGGTAGAAGTCCCTTAACAAGCCAACTCCTATAAAGTAGTTTTGCTGTAGGTGGGGACCTCAGGCCATTTCACAGTTTTTATCTACTTCACTGTTGTTTCAGTCACTTTTGCATTTTGTCATTGCTTTCACCACTTTCACCATTCACCACTAGACTGTCATTATGTACCCGCATGAGATTGTGAGGCCCGTTGTGAGACCATATGCAGATGCAGTACCCGCTGGGTTCCTTGTAATGCATCAAAATGCTAGACCTCATAGAGTTGTCAGCAATTCCTGCTTGATCAAAGCATTGATGCCATGGATTGGCCTGCAGAGACATTCCGGACCCCTTAACGACCTACAATGTCAATTAATTATTGTTTTTTATAGACACTCCCTGGACACATGGGTTCCAGGAGGCACAGGAAGTGATCTAGAGTTGACCACACAACCTCCGGTGCGACAAAATACTTGCCCACAGCCCTAGATGGCTGACAGTCCAATTTCACTCACTTCAGTGAAACAGAGTCCTGATAAAAACAGTGGTTTCTGCCACCAGCTCTTAATAGATTTAAGACCAGTCCATAATGGGATTATATTGGGCCAGAAGCCCACCCAGGAAGTATATATATAACTGAGACATACTGTAGATTTATGGATTTTTGGATTTAATTAAAAGTAGGCGAAATTTACATATTTAACTGCCTTAAGGGCACACTAGCCAAAATAATGCACACATGGGAATAAATGTACAATTAGCAGATTACAAGTTACTGGTGGAGTGCAACAAGTATAAGCAATCAAGTGAAAGTACTGTATATCCCATATATTTTAAGATAAAAAATGACCCACTTATTATGTTCCCATTGAGAGTTCTGTATCTCCTCATCTGAGGCCACCAAAATAGATTAAGACAAAGTTGTGTGCTTGCCCTAGCTACCCCAATCCCAGAAATGTACCTGGTATCTGGCTGGGGTGGTCTATAATTCTATAACTGGTATATGAAGTTATTTTCCATATTAACATTGTATTACTTGGAGGGAAATGTATGAAAACTCTCAGCACGACTAAGCCTGCTATGTTGTGAACTAGGACATTGAAATTCTCTCTCCAAGAGGAGGAGATCCTGGAGAACATTTAATACCTCACCAGGAGCATGCCCAGGCATTGTAAGGAGGTCATACAGGTATGTGGAAACCACATACACTAATTTGATTCTGAATATCATTCCAAATCTGGAATTCCATGGTATATCAATTTTGATATTCAATTATCCTTTTAATGTTTCCTTGTTCTCAACACATCCACAATGACCAGTGTACAGTATATAAAGCAATGGTCTTTCAGTCCTTTGAGCATGTTTCTGCACTTTGATTTCTGTAATTCTTCCCTTATTCTAGTGATCCAAGTCAATGTTTCACCTCCCATTCCCCAATCTCACATTCTATACATGTGAAAGCTTTTTGGTTTTGCTTACCAAGTTTTATGATTCTGCCCCTGACCACCAATTATTCTTAATTTCCTCTCTTAACTAGTCTCATCAAAGCACAATCACATCCTTATCCATGTGAATATTAGAGCAAGATTATTATCTGCAACATCTATGCAGCTCTGAGAATGGCATAATAATAAAGGAGAAAGCTAGCAATAGTATGGAAGATATTATGCAATTATATATGAGTAATGAGTAAATATTATCTCGTCAAACTACAAATCCAAAGATTGTAGAGACTTTCCTCTAGATCTATCTCTAAATCTCTTTTTGCTGTTGTATGGAGTTCCTTAGGCATTATTCATTTTGCAACCAGCTTCACTTCAAAGTCACTGCAATATGGCATTCAATAATTTTATGACACACTTAGGTTATCTCTTCCAACAGATGACTTTAGAACCATAGTGTACCTTAGTGTACATAGTGTACAATCATGTGCCTCCAATTCAACTTTTTTATAGAATATAATATTATAATTCTGACTATAATTCTGATGGCTAATATTGATGTAAACAATGATTAACAAATTGCAATTTGACAACTGCCTTATCAATATGTACTTGGGAGAATGTATGTATACGGTCTGAATGTTCAGCTGACAGCTTTTACCAGTATATAGAAACCTTAAATGAATTTTACCATCAAAATTCAGCATGTTAAACCAGGGACACTTGCTCATAGATCCAGGTACCGTGACTGTGGTAATTGTCTAATATTTTTTTATCCACGGCCTCCTTCCTTCTAAAATAAACTTTTACATTATGCTACTGAGCTGAAAGGGCTCTGTGGGCAGGTATCATTTGCTCTTTATCTACCCCTGAGGAAGTCACAATTTAATGATGATAGGCATGGGGTCTGCCTCTTCCCCTCTCCTCTGTATCTGCTTACCTGCTTACATACATATTTGTTTATGGACCAATTCTTGGTAGGATATTTCATCTTGTCATTGTGCAGGCACTATTTATGATCTTTGTTACTTTTCTTTGCATCATTTTGTATATTGAGCTATTTTCCCTGAGAATACATTAGGGGTATCTGGGATAGTAACATTTCAAGCCATGGGTTGTTTCACACACTTATTGGGGCAGATTTATCTAGTGTCTGAAAGTCAGAATATTTCCAATTGCCTATGGCAACCAATCACAGCTCCCCTTTAAAATATTCATGAGCACTGGTGAAATGAAAGCTGAGCTGTGATTGGTTGCCATGGGCAACTGGAAATATTCTGACTTTCAGACTGCTTGATAAATCTGCCCCATTGTGTGAGTTTTTTAGTGTTTTGCACAGTAAAATAGCCAATAAAGCTATAGCACGGACTAGCTCTGGTAATTCCCCCCAGAGCCCCTCTGGCACATTAGAATGATTGTAAAAGTTGATTTTAGAAAAAAAGATGCCATGGATAACAAATATAAGACATTTACTATAGTCACAATGCCTGGATCTATGAGTAAGTGCCAGTGGTTTATCATGGTTGATTTTCATAGTCGATTTTCCTCAAGATAAGAGAAGCAATGTAATCTTCATACCTCAATTTTGCAGTTTTGGATGAGGTAATTTCCTGCTTAACTTTCATTATATATCTCACTAAATGGGATTATTTAAATTCTCTGTGATGATGGATCAGATACATATATATATCATAACCTGGGTAGGTCACAAAAATTTAGTTTCTGTGACTTTGATTGTTTTAGATCTGGACAGCCAGGTAAAATTGCATTTCAGAAAGAAATGTTCAAAGGAGCCTATCACCTTCAAAATCATCTCATTAGTCAATCCAAAATGGTGTAAGGCCATCTATGAGGCAATTTATAATCATGATAGACTCCCTTTAAATGACATTGTCATTTATATGGTCATACATTCATGACTGTCAGCCTTTGTGAAAAGGATCCTCTCCCCCTTTATACCCATTATTCATTCAGGTATTTTGTGTTTATGGCACAACTTGTACGTGAACTCTTTTTTATATGTATGGGGCTGTAGAATAAGTTGTACTAGGAAATAAATGAACATAATGAGGCACATTTACTTACCCGTCCTGCGTGTTCGACAAAAGTCCATGGTCTGACCGGAATGCACATCTTCCACAATTTATGATAATATCCTGCATGTGTCACTTCCCCGCTCAGGCCCCATAGAGTCCACCTCCTTCTTCCTGGTACATGTAAGTGCATTGTCTTGCGACTCAAATGGAATGTTACATTCTCTGTACGAATCAGTTAGAATGTCCGACGGCACGGCCCCCGATTTCTGTTGCATGAAAGCCGGCAGCACTGTGCCAAAATCCAATCGCGTGCGACACAATCCCCTGCTAAATACCTGTCACAGTGGTGCAAATGTCGGGATGTCCAACGGAAATGCGATCCGCAGACCCTTAGTAAATAAGCCCCAATGTATCCAGCTAACCTAAGCTTATATACATTACATAGTAGCAAACAATATGTCAGGATTGAATCAGATAAAAGTTGAATCCTTTTGCAGGTTGACAGAAGCATAGAGAAGGCCTGATGCATCTCTACATGTGCCTTGTGTAGTATGGTGACTGGAGACTAATCTAGGCAGGTAGATAGAATTCACCACAGGCAGTTTACCATACCAGGTCCTCCAAATTGTCAAGGTATCATTTTTGTAATTTTCATATTTATTATTTTTGGGTGAATACATAATTGTATGTAAGTTATCCTTATGATTCTTATTAGAGCATCCAGATTATTTTCTCCCCAGTACCCCATTTCCCACATTTCACTTTTGATAACTATGATCCCTAATTGAATGTCCAGTCCTTTTTGGGGATCTTTTATCCTACAATGTCTGGCAATATTCAAAGACTATCTGGAAATAGTTAAAACAATGTTCGAGTGAAGGCATGGAATAATTGAAAGGAGTTATATCCTATGAGGTTAGTATACACAGTAAACTGCAGTTGCACACAAGTTAAGCCATATGTTTAGACAAGAACATATAAAAGCTAATTTGTCTCAACAATTTCAGAGGTATGAATTAGCGGAATATCAGACATGCCATGGAGTTGTGTGTTTTTTCTTCAGGAAAAGATATAGACCTCTGTTTACAGGAAGGGGTCTTTATCAAACTATTCCACAAAACATGAAAGGAACAGCAGGAATTTTGCAACAACAGATGGTTATTGTGGTTAAAAAAACATATTGCTGGACTGTAAGGCAATCCCCTTCCTTATTTTATAGAGACTTCTGTGTAAACGGAGAACAGAAAAAGACAGAATAGTTTGAGAAGCCAAATGATATTTATTAGGCTAGAATACAAAAACATTCCAGGCACAAAGTTTTCTAGAAATTCCTGAATAACATGGATTTATGTCTTTTTGAAGTATTACTGGAAATACTTATGAATCTCAAGCATCCTGATAATTGCTTTTTTAGTTATTATTTAGAAAGAACATTTTGGACATTTGTAAGAACTTTTGTCCATTATATGATCCATATGACACCAGACCTTTTGTTATTTATATTTCTAATATTTATATTTCTAATATTAATAATACACATATTTATATAATTTTTTTGCCTTGTAGAATTATAAATTAGTCTACATGGCCCTGCATCTTCATTCAACATAAGCTACTATGATTATGCTATGATACCATGTCTACAAGGACAAAATTTACATCAAACATGGACCATAGTACCATGCAGCATTTGAATGCCGATAGTACTCGTGTTGGTCATTTAGTGAGCAAAGGTAAAGTGATCATTGGAGTGTTCAAATTTCTCTAAGAAGGCTAGTTATTTGTCTTTGCAAGCACATCATGTTACCTGGGGCAGAGAACTCTGGGAAGAAGAAAGGAACATGGCAGTACTCTTCCTTGTTCTATGGGGGTACTGTTCCTCACTGTATGGTGGTAGTGATCCTCACTGTATGGTTGTATTTTTCACTATATGGAGACAGTTTTCCTCATTGTATGGGGGTAGTGTCCCTTACTACATAATGGTAGCATTCCTCACTGTATGGCGGTTGTGTTCCTCACTGTATGGCGGTAGTGTTCCTCACTATATGGTGGTACTTATGAATACTTATGATACTTATGAATCTCAAGCCTCACTGTATGGCGGTATTATTCACTGTATGGAGGTAGTGTTCTTCACTGTATGCCAGTAGTGTTACTCACTGTATGGCGGTAGTGTTCCTCACTGTATGGCTGTATTCTTCAATGTATGGAGGTAGTGTTCCTCACTGTATGGCGGTAGTGTTCCATACTGTATGGGGGTATTATTCCCCACTTTATGGGGGTAGTGTCCCTCACTGTATGGGGGTAGTGTCCCTCACTATATGACGGTAGTATTCCTCATGTATGGAGGTAGTGTTCATCACTGTATGGCAGTAGTTTTCCTCACTGTATGGGGTTAGTGTTCCTTACTGTATGGGGGTAGTATCCCTCACTGTATGGCAGTAGTATTCCTCACTGTATGGGGGTAGTGTTTCTCACTGCATGGCGGTAGTATTCCTTACTGTATGGGGTTAGTATTCCTCACTGTATGGGGGTAGTGTTCCTCACTGTATAGCTGTATTCTTCACTGTATGAAGGTAGTGTTCCTCACTGTATGGGGGTAGTGTCCCTCACTGTATGGGGGTAGTGTCCCTCACTGTGTGGCCGAAGTGTTCCTCACTGTATGGGGGTAGTGTTCCTCACTATATGGAGGTAGTGTCCGTCACTGTATGGCAGTAGTGTTCCTCACTGTATGCCAGTAGTGTTCCTCACTGTATTGCAGTAGGGTCCCTCGCTGTATGGCAGTAGTGTTCGTCACTGTATGCGGGTAGTGTTCCTCACTGTATGGCGGTAGTGTTCCTCACTTTATGACGGAAGTGTTCCTCACTGTATTGCTGTAGTGTTCCTTACTGTATTGCAGTAGTGTCCCTCACTGTATTGCAGTAGTATCCCTCACTGTATTGCAGTAGGGTTCCTTGCTGTATGGCGGTAGTGATCCTCACTGTATTGCAGTAGTGTTCCTCACTATATTGCAGTAGTATCCCTCACTGTATTGCAGTAGGGTCCCTCGCTGTGTGAGGGTAGTGTTCCTCACTGTATTGCAGTAGTATCCCTCACTGTATTGCAGTAGGGTCTCTCGCTGTGTGGTGGTAGTGTTCCTCACTGTATGGGGGTAGTGTTCCTCACTGTATGGGGGTAGTATTCCTCACTGTATGGGGGTAGTGTTCCTCACTGTATTGCAGTAGGGTCCCTTGCTGTATGGCAGTAGTGTTCCTCACTGTATGGGGGTAGTGTTCCTCACTGTAGTGATTGCATGTAGTGTCCCTCGCTGTATGGCGGTAGTAGATCTCACTGTATGGGGGTAGTGTTCTCGCTGTATGGGGGTAGTGTTCCTCACTGTATGGTGGTAGTGTTCCTCACTGTATTGCAGTAGTGTTCCTCACTGTATTGCAGTAGTGTTCCTCACTGTATCGCAGTAGTATCCCTCACTGTATTGCAGTAGGGTCTCTCGCTGTGTGGTGGTAGTGTTCCTCACTGTATGGGGGTAGTGTTCCTCACTGTATGGGGGTAGTGTTCCTCACTGTATGGGGGTAGTGTCCCTCACTGTATTGCAGTAGGGTCCCTTGCTGTATGGCAGTAGTGTTCCTCACTGTATGGGGGTAGTGTTCCTCACTGTATGGCTGCATTCTTCACTGTATGAAGGTAGTGTTCTTCACTGTATGGGGGAAGTGTCCCTCACTGTGTGGCCGAAGTGTTCCTCACTGTATGGAGATAGTGTCCCTCACTGTATGGCAGTAGTGTTCCTCACTGTATGGCGTTAGTGTTCCTCACTGTATGGCGGTAGTGTTCCTCACTGTATGGCGGTAGTGTTCCTCACTGTATGGCGGTAGTATTCCTCACTGTATTGCAGTAGTGTTCCTCACTTTATGTATACTTTTTTATACTTAAGCATACTGAGCTGTGGGTGGTTTCATTTTTGTGACTTTTGATGTCGCTTTCATTGCTATAATTTTTAAAGACTGTGTTTTTATAGAATTTTTTATACTTTTATACTTCAAAATGGCAAAAAAGTGCCATTTTCGAATTTGGGCTCTGTTTTCCACTACAGGGTTAAACGCAGTGAAAAAATGTTATTATATTTTGATAGATCGAGCATTTTTGGACGCGGCAATAGCTGATGTGTTTATGAATTTTACAGTTTATTTTTATTTCAGTTCTAGGGAAAGGGGGGTGATATGAATTTTTAAGGTTTTTTATTATAATTTTTAAAACTTTTTTTATTTATTATTTTTACTATTTTTCAGACTCCCTAGGGTACCTCAGGTATGTTAGTATATGATCGATCCTATCATATTCTGCCATGCTACAGTATGGCAGTATATGGGGATTTCCCTCTGCATTCATTACAATGTGCTGATCGCACATTGTAATAAAGGGGTGAAACTGAGGCAGCGTCACCCATGATGGCGGCACCCATGCACCGCCATTTTTTTTAAGCCACCGGCAAAGCGCCGGCGACGATCTGTGGTTAAAAACCCGCAATCGGTGCAGCAAAGACTTACCAGCTATGGAGAGGGCTCAGCCCGTGAGCCATCTCCATGCACCCGCAACAGGCATGTGACATACCGTTACGTCACATAACGTGATTGGTTATGATTTGATTCGGTTTGAATCAAATTTTCCATGAAAATTCAGTGAACCGGGTCGAAACGAATTTAGATAAATCTAATCTCTAATCCTCACTGTACTCAACAACCATAAATAGCATATGGCATCTCAATCAGTGAGTTAGATAATATCTAGAGGCAGTGTGTAGCGACCAGTGCACCCTAGCCTCTCTTCTCAATCATGCTATGGGGTACAAATCATCAATCATCTTGAAGCTGCCAAATACCATAAATAAATGTTCTACCATAGATAAATCTGTAAAAAAAATATTAAACTTACTAGTACAGACTAAGAGTTATAAAGTGTATAATGCTATAAAGGCTTAATGGCCCATTTTAGATTTCCCATAATTCTTCACATTGCTCGCCATTCTTCACCAAAAAAGTACAATCTATACAAATCAATTTTTTAGAATTTTTTGTGATTAGATTTCCTTTCTTATATCCATGATTATGCGGGCAGTTATCTTGTCTTTCATCAAAAATATTAAGAAGTTGAAACCTCTTTATGGTTCAGGCTTGTCACACGCCAGCTGCCCTGATTATTAAGACTGGCATACAAAGTGCCAGTCTTGATACCTAAGCCCCATTGTGTTGGATGGCACAGAAGATGAGCAGTAACGATCACTTATCATGAATGAGGTATCCTTTTTTATTCAAATATCAGTCATTTTTTTAAATAAATATCGTGCCTGTAGATATGTACTGACCTGGTGAACGGGTCCTTAAGAAAAGCTAATTCATTTAGCCTCCCAACTAGCTGACAGAGTGTGGCCAGCTGTCTTTTGGCCATCTCTCCCAGGAGAGACCAGCATCTCTGTGGGCAAATATCACAAAGACTGGATTCCGATGGCTGCCCTCCTTGGTTCAGACTGATCAGGGCTGAGGTACACTTCCAAAATACAAATCAACATCCAACCAATCCACTGCCTCCAGGAAGTTTGCAGAGAGGACCATTTACAGCTTGCTGCTTCGTTGAGCTGTGTGCCATTAAAGAGACTGTGAGTTTTTGTTCAAGATTTCTGTCTCCAAGCACTTGCGATTATTTAACCCAATCCGCCACTTACACGCAAGTGGGGCATGAAGGGGGGACGCGGCCGGCCGTGTGGATAGAGATTCATTCAGATACACAGGGCGGCATGGTAGCAGAGTGGGTAGCACTTCTGCCTCGCAGTGCTGTGGTCCTGGGTTTGAATCCCACCCAGGTCAACATCTGCAAAGAGTTTGTATGTTCTCTCTGTGTTTGCATGGGTTTCCTACGGGTCCTCCAGTTTCCTCCCACACTCCAAAACATACTGTTAGGTTGTTTAGATTGTGAGCCCCATGGGGACAGGATACAATTTTACATGCTTTGGGCAGCACTGTGTAATCTGTAGGCACTATATAAAATAAGAATTATTTATTTATTTATCCTTCTAACCTCAATTACAGTCAACGCTCATGACTTTACCATATGTATTAATAAAAGTTTGGCATATCCCAAATACTATGCGACAGCAATGGCCACTCAAAACGGATTAGCCTCCAAGAAACTAGCGGCAAACTAGTCAGCAGATAGTATAAATATCACCCCAGCATTACTTTATAAATACTACCCAACCATACCTGGTATAACTGTGACTGGCTTATAGGCGAACAAACCATACAGAAGGTTTGTCCTGGCTGCCTCGTGACTAACCGCCATTCTCCTGAATCTATACCAGCCCGTCTCTAACACTTGTTCAGACAGACAACTCTGGATGTAACTACTGCTTGCTGCTGCAACCCTTATTCCCCTCTACTGATCATCGGAACAACCCACTCCTTCCTATACTGGAGAAATCAAGCCTGTCAAATCTGGCCCCTCAAAGAACTTTCCTCAACATGTACATAAACACCAGAAGTTCCTCAGGATCTTGTCCCTGTGGTTACATTACTTGAAGTCTCCTTATACTCCCCCAACACAACATTAATCTAATTAAGTACAATTTAATTGTGATAATCTCTCCCCTACTGAATACAACTTATCCAAAGCTCTAGAAGATCACCCAGCCTGAACTTGTTCTGCCAACCAATTATCCCTATTCATCCACATAAAAGTATAATTTTTCCCTTTTTGAATGTCTTATCCACCTATCTTTCCATTCCCTCATCATTTCCACCCCTTCTTACCCAAAGCATCCCTACACAACGACTCCCTAGCCACAATTACAGTCTTTCCCTATAGATCTTTGATGTGTCTTGCGCCCACCATCCACAACATTTATTAAGTCTTATTATTGCCTTGTTAGCATGTCCGCTAATTGTTTTACTTTATGTATTTCACAGCATAATTGTTGTACTTATCTGAGCAATTGTTTATTTGCTTATTATATAATTCTATATAAAACATAAAATAATAAAAAGACATTTAAAATATAAAAGTTTGGCATGTAATTCCCTGTACAGCATCAATACTAGAATAATAGCTACCCATGAGTAAGATTAATTTTCATATCAACTATGAAAAAGTTAATCCAGATGACTCTTAAAAAATTGTGATCAAGTTGTAAGTAAACTTTCTGTTACATTAATATTATACCAACAATCAAACAAGGTGGTACTCGAATGGTGCTTGAACATTTTACAGCTCTGGACATAATATAACTGCCCAAAATGGCTCTACAAAATAGTACACAGTAATAGGATTGCTAAACAAATTAGAAGAAACAGTGTTACAAGAAATTAATTTCAATAGGAATGACAGCTCCAGAGCTCCATTAGAATGAAACGTTTGGATTATGTCAATCATACACTAATTGCTAAGCAGTGGCTTGGATTTGCAAACAGCATAAACAAAAAAATAAAGCAACCTCCAGTTTTTGCATTCCCATCAGAGAACCCTTAGGGTGCGTTCAAACATTCAGGTTTTCATATGCAGTTTTTGAAGCCAAAAGCAGGTGTGGATCACAAGAAAAGGTATAACTGAGATGATAATAATAATTCCTTTATTTATATATCACACACAGATTCCGCAGCGCTGCCAGTATGTTTTTGGAGTGTGGGAGGAAACCAGAGGACCCGGAGCAAACACATGCAAACACAGGGTGAGGATGAAGATAAACTTTCTTTACAAACGTATAGGAGAGGGGGGATTGGGCCCCCCCTTTTTTCAGGGTTACTACCTAGCAGCACAGATAGGTCAATTAAAGAAATGGAGGGAGAACTCCCTTATGACCAAACTCGTGAAGATGGCACAAGGCAAGGTTGAAACCATTTTTGAGCTTTTAGAAGGCTCTCTCCTCGATGGAGAGGCATACAAAAATCAGCGCCTGGGTAGTGTCCTGTAAAGAGTCTGGAGTGCTGGAAAAAAGATCCTAGGAGTGCAGGGCTTCTTAAACGACACCCCTCTCTGGTTTAACTTAAATTTGACGGGAGTGATGGATTTACCAGAACAGAATTTTTGGTGGGGTATGGGTATTAGGTACATATCACAAATAATGACTGATGGTCAGTTTATAACACTTTCTTCAATGCAAAGATTATACGGATTAAGGTCAGAAGATTGGCTTATATATTCTAAACTAAAACATGTTATGAAGTATAATAAACACGGGATAGAAATGAAAATGGATTCACATAAGTGTATTGATTTTGTTAAAACAGAGGGAAATAGTAAGAAGCTTACATCCAAAATATATAGGTTTCTTAGGGATGGTTATGTAAGAAATATGACACATAAATCTAAAGGTAATTGGGAGAGGGTGATTGGAACACTGAGTAAGGAAAAATGGAAAGCAATTCATAGAAATACTAAATTATGTTCACTCAATTGGAATCACAGGTTTATTTACTTCAATGTTTTAAAAATTGATCTTCCCTTAGCTATCCCGACTGCAATCTTTGGTTTGCTGGATGATTTAGGAATGATTAACCTACACGGTAAACTGATTATCAAGTTAACGAACATAGCAATGGTAATCATAGTTCGAAACTGGGGATCCAAAGCCCCTCCAAAAATGCAGAACTGGTGGAAAATTTCAATGCAAATCAGAGAATATGAATACAATCGCTCTAAACTGACTAACACAGTGTATAAATGGAATAGAATCTGGTCTTCATGGCAACCGAATACATAGGTTTTTTTTGTTTTTTTTTCCTTTCTCTCATTCTTATCAGCAGACATGTCAGGGGGTGGGGGTTGGGAATTAAAAGGGATACTATTTAAAAGGTTAAATAATGCATTATATGAATTTTACTGAGCGAACAAAACATACAAAAAGACAGAAAAGAAATTACGACGCTACATAGTCAACAAAAAGAGATAATATGTTAATATGTGATTTTCTATGTATTAAATACGATTTTGTGTATGTTCACTCATTTGTTTATGTGAAGAACGCAATTTCCATTGCCTGATATGTAATGATTTATTTTTCCTGTACAATGTTGATATAATAAATAAACTTTATTAAACAAAAAACATACAAACACAAAGATAAACTGCTCCACCTCTTTATTAACTGTACTCCTGGTTTCGGCATCTAAGAAATTGAACATTCCAATGCACCGAATTATCAGAAGCTTTTTTTTAATTGGCCTAGCTAAAATACTACATGGCTGTTGTTGAGCCAATTAATTAATGCAGGATATCTTGGTGAACACAGATAATGTTGCAGAAGTATTAATTTACTAGAAGCTAGACTTTTAGAAGTTTTTGGGGGACAAAAATTGGTTACATATTGGACGCACTGTGGCACATTTACTTACATTGTTGCTCAAGTTCACTGAAAGTGTATTGTCCATCTATAATGCTGTGTGCGCCAGAAATCATTAATCTGGAGCTTCCTTGCACTGGTCCAACAGAACTCACCATCTTTTTTGTGGTGCATCTTTAACATAGGGTGTGCGACACAATTTCAAAGTTAAATACGGCCCTCGGTCCGAATAAGTTGGACTGTCTGACGTCACCCCCCTAATTTGTGTTACATGGAAGCCAGCACAGCTGTGTCACAAGAGGGTTGTGTGAGACACAATTGCAGTGCACACAATTCTTAAATACCCGTGCAGGCCATTTTAGCCATGAAGAACGTGAACAGTCTGACTAAGTGGTGCAAAGTGGCGCAAAGCCCTTAGTAAATGTGCCCAAATATCTGCTGCCTGGGGCTTCTGCAGGTAACAACAGCAGTGAATGTTTTGTTTAACATCTTCAAAGGCTATTCCCTTAGTTATTAGGAGGGAACCCTGATAGAATGCACCTTAACCCCTATTTATATACCACACATCAGCTCCCCCTGGATAAGGAGGGCTCACGGGCTCAGCCCTCTGCATACAAGGTGGGCTTTTGCTGCCTATTGCAGCAAACACCCACCGGTAAGTCCTGGGGTTGATGCTGTCACCTATCTTGATTGTTAACCATTAAGCCATCTTGGATTCGATCTCCGTCCCCTGTGAAGTCATTGGGGAGCGTTGATTGGTTACTATGACAGACACGGGTCTTACAAATGGGGTCTGAACAATAGTAAAAAAAACTTTGTGTAAAGGTGAAAATTCTCATGCTCTGAGTAGTATACGGGGCAGGAAGGCATCCTTTTTTACTCCCCTCCATGCCCACATGGAGAGGAGTTGGCATGAAGGGGATAATATTTTAAATTCCTGGCTTCTATGACTGGTGTAGAAACCCTGATAAATGTTCCCTGCTGTCTTTATGTCTCAAAGCTATGTCTCTTTCTATCTCAAAACTATCTATTTTTTATCTATCTATCATTCTCAAAAGTATCTATCTACTGTATCTCCCTATATTTGATTTATTTTCCTTCAGCATCAACAACACAATCATGTAGATGAAAATACTCTATTGTATTGTGATTGAGATGACAGCCCTCAGTCCCCCATTCTTTTACAAGTAAAAGTGTTTTGTCAAAAATAACAGGCATTCAGATTTAGGCCACCAGTCAGAATAATACAAACATGAACACAATGGGCAGGGGATTTAAAAGCACAGAAGCCAAAGGTTAAAGGTCACAGATATCCATCAGACTGCTTCAAATTGAACAGGGGTAGGCTCCAATCTATTGTACCTATGTAATGAAGTGACAAGTGTTGTCTTCATTCATTTGCAGGGTTCATGCCATTCATTCCTTAAAATATATTTCCATAAAGACTATAATAATAAAAATGTTATTGACTTGCACCAGTCCCCATTCTTGGTGTGTAATAAGTTGTGGTATCATTAATATAGTTTTAAAATGCTTTCAGCTATGAACACCAATACTATTAGGGGGCACAAACACAATCTACCCACACTAAATTAAATAAATTGTTCCTAAAAACAAATAACACCACAGAAAAAAGAAACAAAAACCAAAATGTAGAAAGCATGAAATAACACTTTATTAGTTCAATTACAGCAAATCCATTTAAAAAGATAACATACAGAGAAAAAGACCATCAAAGGTAATATAACTAAATATACATGAAAAAAAGATCACAGTAGATCTGTGTACAGGTATAGAAGGTATATTCAAGGTACTAGCTTACAAACAAGTGTTACACATTACCCAGAGGAATAACAGAGGTCAAGGGACACATACACAGGTATATACAGACCAAGGGTGCACCCGACCTGACACCTTTCCACCTTGCTGTTGGTTGTATGAGTTTGAAAACAGATCTGGAACAAAATGCAAAAGTTTAAATTACATTTAGGAGGCAAATGGAGTATAAAAGATACAACTATAGACTCTATATCATCTTGAAAGAGAATAGTCTTACTAGTACACTATTCTATAGTATAGTAGTTCTATAGAATAATATAGTATTCTATACTATTTCTACTAGATAAGTATAGGACAATGATCAAACTCACATTTTGAAAAGAGTGAAAGAAATAGAGGTGTAAGTATATTCCGCACAGGCATTAGAGTCTACTTTAGCCCATTAGAATAAAAATGCTAGGACTTTAAATTAGATAAATACATAGATTAGATAAATACATGACTGATTGTCATGTTTGATACTGCTTAACGCAATGCAGAACAAAGCACTGTTGTTATCCAAGGTGGACGATCCTTCTCTCCCTTTATATGACAAGTAGGCAAGTGCAAGCTTACTGTACACCCTGTACTGCCTTCAGTTTGCTACGTAAAACGTTAGACACAAGAAATGGCAGTGCACAGAAGCCTATGGCCCACATTTATCAGAAACAGGAGCGCTGTGAAGTGTCCAAAGGATGCCAGATTCAGGATTTGTGGTACCTATTCATCAAGAATCGGACGCTCCCTACACTGCTCCAACTTTGTTTGGTGAACCTTTAAAGGGATTTTCCACTTTCAGCAAATAATTGATATTGTTTGTGTAATGAAATGTTATACAATTTCCCAATATACATACCGTATGTGTCACAGACAGTTCTTAAATACATGCACAAGTTTGCACTAGAAAGGACATGCAATGTCTGGCTGAAAACTGGCACAAGGACCTTAGGAAATGTGGGCCTACGTGTCAAAATTGTGTGAGCATGACCCAGACCCAACAATAATCCTTGCTGAATATGTTGATATTCTTGTTCTTGCTATTGTCTAGAGAGAACTTATGGCTACTTGACATAGGTGCCATTTTGAACCAACAATGTGATATATTTACTATTACTATCTAGTTCTAGTTCCAATTCCAGTTATAGACTCTTTTGCTTTACTAAATTTCAAGCTGTAATTTGAGTGAATCTCACAATATAACAGTTAGATAATTCTGATTTTCATAAAGCTGCAACGAAATAAGACTCCTAGCAGCTGCCGAACAGGTGCTGTCAAGAGTATACAGCAGCACCGATACCCATCAGCACATTGCTTAAGCTATAAATGTTGCAACTTAAATGTGTAACCATAAATTCCACAGCTTGTAAAGTATGTTTTTTTTAATATATATTTTTGTAAGCAAACTCATACAAACCAAAATAAACAAAATAATACAAGTCTGGCTTAGAAATATTCTGCTTTCACCTTTGAAAGTTTGCATACTTTAGTTTGTGCGCAGGCTCACTCTGCGGCCGGCCTCATCCCCCCATGTCACACTTCCGCACCTCCTTAGTGGGGAGCTGGCATAAAGGGGAAACAATTGCAAATATTGGTGGATTGCCAGGCATCTGCAATCATTTCAGGGTGTTTTTTTGGCATAGAAACCCTGAAAAATAACCCCATCATGTTATATTGAATTTTTTTTAATATATGGGTGGAAATTGGAGATTATAGAGAAGCTTCCTCTTTCTCATCACAGATAACTTCTGCAGCACATAAGTTGTTTATTCCTTATGTGCTATAAGTAATTAAAAAGTCACTCCGAAAACCCACTACTTAAATACTACTACTACTATATAAAGCATTTCTTGCTCTGCAGTGACTTTTTAAATTTACTGATGCCACCAATAAAACAATTATATAATTTTGTTGCTTCTTGTTTTCAAAATAAACTAGTTCTTGTAATTCAATAGTTTCCACCAATATTTGCATCTTTTAGACTTATCACTGAAATGAAAAGTTGATACAGTGCGCAAAGTACAATTACTGGGAGCTAAGCACGTGCTGCACTAGTACTGGGCCTGTGTGATCATCATTCAGGTGAATTTTATCATTCCTTTCACCCTACAAGTAATGAACAAATTCACAGCTTATTACTTTGGACTTGATCTCTGGCAAAACAGTGCTGGAACAAACAATTTGATTTGTCAACATCTTTACATGGCCTCCTCAATCACTGTCACAAATCCAAATTTAAAGCGCAAAGTGCATTTGACTGCAGAACCTCAGACTGATTAGAAGTCGGAGCTCAGTGAATTGCAGCAGACAGGACAACAATCAGATTATTAACTCCACTTGAAAATACTCTCTTCTGTCTGGGATTAGCATGCATATTTTGATATAGATCGATAAGCAATCTCCTTCCTATAAGAAATGCCTGCAACATTCATTTGGCTGATCAAAGGTGCATATCAGTTAGCTGTGACAGCTGGCTATTGTTTCTTTCTTTCTTTACAGCAGAGTCTCTATTAAAAAAATGTACCCGCCTTCTTCTCTAATAGGAAAAAGTCAGCAGTCAACAAATTCCATCTACTCTTCATGGTAAAGAAAAATAATGTAGTGCATTGTGACTTTCTGCTATCTGTAGAAATCATTATGGACAAGAAACACAGTCATATATTTTAAGCATTGACAAAGTTACCTCAAGTATAATTGCAGAATAATAGAAGCTTGTGAATATTCCGCAAGGTTTGCCAAAAAGAAAAAAAAAATCTTTACATTATAAAAAACTGAAATAAATGTAAACTGTAACAATAAAAAAAACAATTGCAATATGTAACTATAAATAGAAAAAAACATAACTGTTGTAATGTAAAGATAATCAAATTAACTGATTAAAAGATATAGGGGGACATTTACTAAGAACAGGGCAAACTGCAATAAATGCAGTTTGCTTGTGTAATGTGCATGGGGTGCTAGATTCATGATTTCTGGTGCCTGTTCTTTATGAATCAGGCGCTCCTTGCACTGCCCTAAAAGAGTACAACAGCTTTTTTGTGCACCTTAACATAGAGCGTGCAACACATTTCTGTTGGACTTTGCATGATAAATATGGCACACGGTTCAACTGATCACCAGGACTTCCCCCTAATTTGTGTTGCATGAGGCCTAGTGCAGCTGTGCCTCAAAAGGGTCAGGTGTGACACAATTGTGGTGCAGACACTTCTTAAATACCTGTGCAAGCAGTTTGCGCATAAAGGAACATGCAAAGTTCACCAGAAAACTGGCGCAAGACCCTAAACGTGTCCTATAATTTTTTATCTCTGACCTCATTTTCAAGTCCACAAAGTAAGCTTCAAAGTATCCAGCTCATGACTTATGCATGCAGCTTACTACATATGAAGGGAATACCACTCTGAGGATGTATTATGATTACTACTATTATTATGACTACTTTTTTTCAATAAAGATAACATTGACTGAGATATTAAAGAGAACCTGCCAGGCAAATTAACCCCCTAAACTAAATATATTTTCATAAACTGCCATTAAAAGCATTTCCCCAATTCCTTTATTGTCCCTCTACATGCCTGTACACTCAAACTATCAGTTCCTAAATCTGTATACAAATGACCTGAGAGATGTCCAATGAGCCATTATCATATTCAGCTTACTCATGAGTAGGAAGCACAGCCACATCCCCCAAGTGCTTCACTGACGGCCTGTATAATGATGCGATGTATAACGACGTAATGGCTCCTCCATGTGCTTCCTGGTACTGGCCCCCCCTTACAGCCTGTGTGTATGAGATACTCCTATACACATGACTGACAGCCGGTATAATGGTGTGAGGTATAATGTTGTAATGGCTCCTCCATGTACTTCCTGGTGCTGGCGGCCACGCCTCCTGCAGCCTGTGTGTGTATGAGATACTCCTATACACATGACTCACAGCCTGTATAATGATGTGAGGTATAATAGTTTAATGTCTCCTCCAGTTGTTTCCGGGTTCTGGAGGCTATGCCCCCTGCAGCCTGTGTGTGTATAGGAGAGATACAACCGCTCCATGCAGCCATGTTCTAGCAAAACATGTCAGGTACTTGTGTAGCTGATGTCTTTGTCTCACACGTGTGTATAGCAGATGAAAGCATGTCAGCAGATAAGGCACAAGCATTAGCAATCCTTTTCTATACATTACACACAGACATGAGCTGGGGGAGGAGAGGGGAGGGGTAACAGGAGTGACATCACTGTCTCTGACCATGTGACCAGCCTCATTTACATAATAAAGAAAAGATGATTTTACAATGATTTATGTATGAAATTACTAGATAAAGGTTGGGATGGGATCTTTGTGAGCTGCTCCAACAGGTAGTAGTGACAGGACAAGTGACCGGAAGCTGGTGACAGGTGTCCTGTAAGCTAAAACCAACCATAATAGAACTCTTATTTCGACTTGAGGTCCAAAACTACATTGACACATGTTAGAGGAAAATTTTAAAAATCCCCATTAAAAGAAGCAATGTTTCAGATCCTGCTCCTTAAGTTGGGGGTCAAATGACTAGACATTTCCATGGCTAACCTGCAGCTATTTACAGAAGGAGCAAAGCGAAAGGGATTTTAGAAAATTCTATCCAGATATTGCATGAAAACAGCTGTGCCTTAAACAGCTATATTCTACATGTTTTAAACACTCATGTCAAATAATTGCTACAAATCTTGCACATCTAACAAACTTAACGCTAAGATGATTTTTTAAGTCTCATAATTGGACTGTAAAAAAATTGCAGAAAATTCCCATTAAAATGTACAACCTTCTAGAAGAAAACAAGGATTCATATTTTGACTTTTATTATCCACCAATAAAAAACCCAAATCATCATTTAGGGCAAAACTACATGCAGATTTGGATTCTTTCTACTGATGACTTAAATACTTTTTTTTTTATTAACCTTTGATATCTCATTTTGTCAAACAGAAACTAATATAGAACAAGATTGGATAAACGGTATTAGCATTTTTGAGAAAATGAACTAGACTGCATAGCTTTAAATGTCCTCCATATCCTAGCAGTTAGTATTCTGGGGTATACTTGAGAGGGGAAAATAAGTATTTATTACACTGCCAATATAGCATGTTGTCCACCTACAAAGAATGGATCAGTAATTTTCATTTGTATCTTATTGCATGAAATAAGTATTTGATCACCCACCGACCAGCAAGAGTTCTGTCTCTCTCATTCCTGTTAGTTTTGTTTAAGAAGCAAGTTCCTACTCTTCACTCGGTAATATATTAGTATATCAATTGCGGTTTTTGAACTTGTTACATGTATAAAGTAATCTCTCCACCATGGCCAAGACCAAAGAGCTTTCTAAAGACACCAGGAACAATACTGTAGACCTATGCATGACTATGATGGGCTACAGAAAAATAGGCAACACCAAACAAAACACAAAACACTGTAGCGCAGAGTGGCAGATGTCATTTTTGCCACGAGAGAACCTAATGATCCAATCCACAGAAGTGAACAAGAATTGAAAAAAAATCTGAAAAATCTGTTATACAAAAGAGTAAAAATGATTATGGAATCACTTCTCTCTAGAAAATTATTTATCCAAGAAACTGATCCCTAGAGGTATGAAGATTCAGATCTTTCTATTATATGAGCAGGAGGTAACAGTAATAATAATTCTTTATTTATATAGCGCCTACAGATTATACAGCGTTGCACAAAGCATGGCAAACTGGAGGTATTCAGCAAAGAGAGAGAGGAGAAATATAACACTTGTATCACTGATACAATTGAATATATAATGGAATATAACAAGAAATCTTTGGAAGCTTTATCTTAGGAATTTAATGCTTTAAACAAAAGATAACAACAAGTAAATGGGATATTTCTATGAGGGTGAGATGGATGTGGCACTTAAGGTCTAGGAGAAATAAATTAAGGGGGTCTAGACTAAGAAATTTCACACAAATGGAGGCAACCCAGACCCCAGGGCAGAATGTGTACTACATCTACGTCTTCCTACTCATAAGATGAGGGGGAGCACACAGCTTCAAGTAGTGACCAAAAAAATTATCTAAGTCACAGAAGAGAGAATTAGACTCAAATAGATGCCCTCATCCCAAATGAAGATCACATGGAGGAGATGATGGCAGAGGTGCTACGTCTTTGAAGGTAACACACTATGCCATCATGGATTAAAATCCTGCAGGACATGCAAGGTCCCTTGCTGATGCCAGAACATGCCTAGGCTTGTTTAAAGTTCCCTAGTAATCATCATTATTTTCCCTACTTTATATACTCTGGATACCGTAGTTGTTCCATTTTCTTGTTACTTGTTAGCTTTATTTCTGGAAAAAAATATATGAAAGATTTGTGGGTCAAATATAGCTACTAGTAATAGAGGGGAAAAAGCATGTTTTGGCTTGTTATTGATTTAGATCTTGGTCATGAAACACTATTCGGAGTGTGTCTTTTTGTTTACACAACCTGGATACAACATCAGCATATTGGGCACTGAAATTACTTATTTATGTAAATATTTCACTTTTCATGTTGCATCCTCCTTTTTTTGGGAAAAAAAACTCACACCCTAACCCTAACGGCAAGTGCAAGTACAAAAGGCCATATGTCTTCCAATACTTTGGTTGCCACAGTTTTTGTTGGAAAAGCTTGCATGATATTTTGTAGAATGATTTTTTAAGCATTTTTCCCTTTGTTATATAGTGTCCTGTAAAACACAGAGTTCTAACATGAAGAACTATTAGATTAGGAAGAAAGCATCTAAAGATAAAGCCCTTTAATCTTTAATCTTCTTAGTGCACCGTCAATTTATTTACGGCATTAAAATAAACCTAATAATGTATTTACTAATTTCAGAGTAAAGACTATCTTTTTTTGGAAACTGTAAATCATTAGGCTTACTTGTGATGTGGCGGGGATAAAATATTTCACAGATAAGATTTTGAATTGTGCTTTACTGTTTTTAAATTGTTGTTGTCTATGTTTAGCATTCCGGCAATCCTTTAATTTTCTATTCATTTCTTGATACCAGGATGCTTTAACAATGTATCATTGCTCAGGGAAAAGTAGAAAAGATGTACGGGCATGTGAAGTGCAGGTATTTTCTGCCCCTTCCCTTTTTATAAAGCAAAAATAAAACACTTACCAAATGGTGTATTAAATGAAGTTGACATAGAAATTATCTACAGTGGTTTATTTGATGATGCTTCTTCCTCTTAGGTGGGATCAATCAGGTCTAGGTAAGCTCAGTGATCAGAGTGGTGTGAAAGGACAATCATAACAACTCATAGGACTTCAGAATAATGGGGCACATTTACTAAGGGTCTGCACGGCGCATTTTCATCGGGTTTACCGATTATTTCCAATTTGCACCGCATTTAAGTGGGGTTTTTTGTGCACCCGATCAGATTTTGGCGCAATTGCGCCGACTTTCATGCGACACAAAATTGGGGGGCATGGCCGACAGACAACCCGACTGATTCGGACTAAGCGCGGGATTTACAATTCAAATTGTGTCGCAAGACATGCACTCACATACACCGGGAAAAAGAAGGTAAACTCCGGCTGACCTCTGCAGGGAAGCGACATATGCAGGAAAATGGACGCACGATCTTGAAGAATCGTGCAAGACTTCATCCTCGTCGGACCGGGTAAGTAAATCTGCCCCATTGCCTTCTTCAGGTTACATCTTCTTTTGGTCATGAAGCAATATAATGGAACCTAAATATTGTTTTTCTTGATCAATTAGAAGAATTATATCTTCTCTGTTTTCTGCCATTTAGTGTCAAGGAAGAAGGCGCCATTACATAATTAAATAATCCCACAGAAAGAATCACATGTGGGCATCTTTACCTAATATATATGTAATGTATAACCTACAGATATATTCCTAACATTCAAGTACTGGACGGCCTCAAATTTAGAGCAAAGAGATAGGAGAATGCAAGAGGAGGCTCAGTAATATAGAATGACAGCAGTGCAGTTCTCATTTACTGAAGATAATTGGTTGATATCTACCGAAAGAACTCACTTCTACCAGAAATATAAATATCTCAAAGCAATTTTATTTAAATGTTTAATATTAGATTTAATATTGTGTTTTATATTCACAAATAAGAAACAAAAGATTACAAAAACAGACTGCTATTGGCATTATAGGATATAATATGGATTATAAGCCTTATCCAGAAATGCACATGATCATTACAACACAATGTATGAACAAATCCCCAGATACTTCTAACAAAGAAGAGCAAGATACATCCTAATCATTACCCATTCAGCGATGTTGTGTGAAAAAAATGTAATCTGCTGGAAACACTTACTGCTTATCATATTGTGCACTCAACAGATTTAATTAACTAGCAGCAGATATACTTGACAGCATATGGTATGTTACTGTCTGGATGTCAGATGTTAAAAAACATGGCTTGTGATCCGAGTTAATCTGCGAATCAGCTTTGTGTAGCTCCTGCTGTTGTATGTCCATGAGGCGAGGATACATGTGATCATTTCTGTAGTGTTGCTCGCTGTAGATCTTTTCTAATTCCAAATGGAAATGACAATGAAGTGTTGGAAAATGTAGCAGCCAGAAATGCTTCACTCTGTATGTTCTCTTAGATTGATGAAAGGGTAATACGGCTCTATTTGGGTAATAAAGTTGAACATTTTGGTTATCTTATTTATATTTGTTCTCTGTAATTTATCTGTAATTTGTCCTGCATAAATCTATAAAGGTAATTTGCAAAGTACAAATATAAGAAGTTGAACCTCTGTAACCCAGTTTGTACAAATATTCCTTTATGGTTTTATTCAATTTGACAACATACCGTATATACTCGAGTATAAGCCGACCAAAGTATAAGACGAGGCCCCCAATTTTATCACAAAAACGTGGTAAAACCTATATTTCTTTTACTCGAGTATAAGCCGAGTTTGGGTTTTCAGCACAAAACAAGGCTTATACTCGAGTATATATCATTTAAGATTAATGTGGAAATGTTAAAAGAAAAAGAAAAATCTACCTTAAAAACTTCTTCTGACATATTGGGAAATACTCACTGGTTTGAACAGGTATAGGGTATGGCATTGATGCAGCTTGAGAAGGAGGTGACACATTAGCTTTTGGGCTATGAAGTCTTGAGAGCCTTTACAAGGAAACCAGTATTGTAAACAATACATTAAAGTTACTGGGCCTGGCATACATTTTTATTTGGGGCCCAGTAGCTTTAAGTTACAGTTCTGATAATTTTTTGCTGAAGCTCTCTGATTCTTTCTAACACTCCAAATTCATAAATCAACTGGGTTCTAAGAGAACCAACTCGAAAAATGTGAAAGGAGAATGATGTGTCGGACATTAGTCATCAGAAGGACATGTTGACATTCATAAACCTATCCTTTTGTTTTTGGGGGAGTTAATCTGCCACCAGAGACTGCCGCCCGTCTGTACCCAAATATTCATCACTTGGAATAAAAATTTGTTCTTTATCAATAAAATTATCATAGTGGGCAATGCATCCATTATATTCTACGCAAGAGGTATCTGACAGCAGCTTGCACCACACTTTTAATTGAAAACACAAGTTTGATTTGTCACACCAATGGTGCATACATAAGGGGAAATCAAAGTAATATCTGTTTGGATGACAGCTGTTGAAGGTATATGGCACTGACAAAAAGTTTGTCTTTGTCCATTAGATTGCACCAAACACATCATACACATATCAGAGACTAATATAAGCTGACATTGGCCAACCATGCAAATATTTTTTGTATCCAATGCCTTATGTTAAGATTCACACTGAGCATTCTGTTTACAGTGTTGTGGAATACTGGCACCATTCATAGATGAATGAACAGATGCTTATGTATTTATATCAGATTAAATAAAATACATTTATTTGTTTCAGGCCTTTGTAATTGAGCCCAGTCTGGAACTCCAGCTTCATAACCCATTGTGTTCAGCTGGCCCTGCATATAAGTTAAGAATTATTAATAGGATCTATGTCATGTTTGACCAGGCATTGACCTGTGTCTGCACCTGCCTATCAACAAAGGGATTCTGGGAATTGTATCTAAATGTTGGCAACAAAAGTTAGACATTAGGTATTCATTATTCACTGCCAGCATAACATGTAGCATAATGTAATATTATCCTATCACAATCATAGAAATGTGAAGATCATCAAGAGAAACAATGTTATTTCATGAGATGTACAGTAGTACAAGGTTTCAGGTTCTTTTCACTTCAGAATCACTTTGACAGATTCATCCCTGTATAATAATAGATCCACCAGGTGAAGAAAAGCCCCACAGTTTGTGGTTGGCGATCATGATGTGGGCAATGTATTATGCAATGTGCTTCAAAGGGACTTTTATACCATTGCCATCCTAGACATATGCATGTTTCATGATCATAATGGTAGTTATTTTTGTATATTAAACCTCTCAAAACCAGACTTGTGTTGGCCTCAAGGAATTCTAAATGCTATATCTTACACCAATCATAGTTTTTCATTCATTTGGCTGTATGAGGGCTCCTTTTATTACTGAATGAGATGTGTGTACATAATATGTGTTGATTAACTTTTCTAATCTTTTCTTTTATTTATACAGTTCTGTTTTCTTCAATGTTTTACTTTCATTCATCACTAATTAAAGATAATAAAAAATATTTAGCAATTTCATCTTTCAGTCATTTTGAACAATACAAACATTTAAAACATTAAAATGTTTATCAATAGTACCAGAAGTTTAACCCTTGGTTGCACTTTCTTTTTACAACTTTCATTGTAGGTACAAATCACGGAGATACCAAATATATAGAGTTTTGTTAAACTTTGTTAAAGTTAAAGTTTTTTTAACCCCTTTACCGCTGGACCAGTTTTAGTTTCAAAATGACATAAGCCATGATGGTATAAGATGACGAAATAGGACAATATTCTATACAACAGATTTACCAAAAATGGGTCAAACAATAAATGAGACAAAGTTGGACTTTGCATTGTTATGCTGCAACAGATTTTTCTAAATATCTGATGCTGGATATAAAATCTCACATACTTTAAGATTGTCTAAATGTACTTTCCACATCCTATTAGTTGATTTTGTTTACGCCTAAATACTGTGACGGCATTCTAGCACATAAGTGTTTTTTTGGTGCACTGAAGAAACCTTTGTAGTAGTTGTTAGGTTACCTTCACACTGATTTATACCTGCACGTCGGGAGGGCATTCATCCGCCACGAAGGAGAGGAGGGAGGGGAACCCCTCCCCTCTCCATATTGATGCATTAGATATTGTTCGTAACATGGGGAAAGCTAGAACATGTTCTATCTTTTCCCCATGTACGGAGCAGTATGTTGCTACAATGTGTGGCACCGTATTTCTCTGTGCATCCAGATGGGCTGGGGTGAACTCGCAGGAGACTCTAAGTAATCATACGACTGCTGGCGGCTCATGCCCAGCACATGCCCAGCAGTACCAAGGGGCAACCGCTGGATGCCGGCATGCTGGCATCCAGCTCATTCCTCTAGCTACTGCTGGGCCGGCGTTAAACTGCCATGGTATGATTACAAAGAGTCTCCTGGAAGTTCAGCTCAGCACATACTTACTACTGCTCCGCAGCCCACCATAGTTTGACTTAAAATAAAAGAAAACTGAGATATTGTGGCGTGACAAAAGAAGAGAATGATACTGGAAGAAATAGCTCTTTTTTATGTAGTAGTCAAGTAAGGTTTCTACATATAAGCTCAATTAAATAGGAGGAAAGCTGCAATGAATCAGCCATTATGAGTGTGTTGAGCACCTAATGCTCAGCCACACAGTCTACTTAAGAATACCTGACTTACAGATGGCCCCTAGTTACAAATGGACCTCTGGATATTGGTAATTTGCTGAACTTTAGCCCTAGGCTACAATGCACAGCTGTAACAGTTATCACAGGTGTCTGTAATGAAGCTTTATTGTTCATCCTGGCTGTTATGACAACCCAAAAGTTTTAAAATCCAAGTGTCACAGGGACCAAAAAAATTATGTCTGGGGTTACAGTTATAAAATATACAGTTCCGATTTACACACAAATTCGACTTAAGAACAAACCTGCAGAACCTATCTTGTACGCAACCTAGGGACTGCCTGTATTTGCCATATTAAAGCACACATCTTCTGGATAAAGACAGAATTACATTTGTCTGTAGACAAAATCCTCAAGCAAAGTCCAATGATTTGTAAATACCAGATGAGAGATGCGTTGTCACCTAACTCCTCCAAGAAGCTGCTGCTCAGTGTCTCACAGATGTCTGTCAGCTGTGTTCTCTTTGCTGTATTGATCCCCTGGCACAGCTGTAGTCTGTAAATATGTGGTTTGTTTTCCAATTTCAATTCCATGTCATATAAAATGCTCTCAAGACAATAAATATTACCGTCTTCCTCTATTTATATAAATCCCTTGATATTAATATAATTGTTTACCGGCTTGGCTAAAAACGATCAACATGCTTTATTCGAATACAGTTTTGTTCTGTTAGAATATTATAACATTATGATAAAACCATCTAAAACCATATAGAATAAATTTGATTTTATGTATCCAACTATGTATCTTAACTCTCAACCATATTCTGGCTGATATTCTCTAATCTGCTGAGTTTTATGTTATTGATACTATTCACTTGATTTGATATTTATGTTTCTTTTTTTTCAGGGAAAATATTACTCAGTTAGTGTTTTAAAATGATAAGTACCATTTCTCACCCATTCCCAGCACCACCACTTTGGTGAAATTAAACTAGAGCTTTTTACAGGCTTCATATCTGTCACTCCAGTTACTCTTCATCTTGCCTGTAGCCGTGACTAATTATTGTCCTAAGGAATGGTATAAAGTAGTTGGATAAGTCATAAATCATAAGTGTAGGTCTGCATGGTTTATTTACTTAGTCTACCTCTGGGACTATCACCTCTCTGGAGTATTGGGACCCCTGATATTTTTATAAAACATAACCTTTTCTATAATCATATCATAAATACTGTGTCAAAGCATAAACTAAGATACATCACACGATAAATGAAGATATGTTCATAGCAATTTAATGTAACACAATAAACAGGTTAACCTGTCTTCTACATCAGTGTTCCCCAACCTTTTTTTGCCCAGGGACCATACATTTTTTCCAGAGACCGGTGGGTAGGTGGATGTGGGCTGGTGTCATAGTTTCATAGTCAAAAATGTATATTTGCATGCCGCACTATAACCCCCTGTGTGGGTAGCTTATATTGCCCCATTTCCTGAAGAAGCACCCACAAGTAAATTGTCCCCTTTCCTGTAGCATGCCCCCTCCAAAGTCCCATTTCCTGCAGCATGCCCCCTCCCATGTCTCCTTTCCTGCATCATGCCCTCCTTCCATGCCCTGTCCCTTTTCCTTTAGTTGCCCCCACCCTCTGCTTCCAATGTCCCCTTTCCCAGCCAAAGTTTTAAAAAAAAACTTCACCTTCCTCATTCCCCTGCAGCCTTTTCTTCTTTCACTTCTCTTCCGCATTGTTGCTAGACATGATGTGATGAGTTCACGACGCCCGCCGTCAATAGAGCAGCGCATTATTAGGTGAGTGTTTTTACAGAGGTCAGTCATGGCCCGGTACCAGGTGTTCTATGGCCAGGTCTTGGGTCTCGGACCGGTGGTTGGTGAACACTGCTCTACATCACAACAACTCTCAGATTCTTGAAAATGTCAAATAATAATAAAAAACAACAACAAAGCATTACAGTCAAGTTAAGTGGGAAGAAAGGGATAGGGAGGGAAATCACTAGGTCTAAAGCATTATTAAAAGTATGAAATTAAAAAGGGGAGATTAAAAAGAGAGAGTGGTTTAATCCTCTTGTTGACCTCCTGGCTGTCCCAGTCTAACATCAATCTGTCCTGAACATATAAAATCTCCCTCCTCAAGACAAAGTGAATTATGGAAAAAAGTAGTATCCTTAAACAACTTCATAAGGTACATGTGTGAGTCCCCTAGACCGCAAAGCAAGGCATAGCACATCATGGGGTTATAGAGTACAGAGTCTCTGAGTTAGCATTCCATGGCACCTAACAACCTCCCAAAACAGATGAAGTATTCTCCTTTAAGGGGCACCAAGAGCAGTAGCAGGATTGAGACACTTTGATAGCATTTGTCAGAACACCTGTGATGTTTGCAGGACACCTTCCTGTCAGATTTGTATGGCATATGTTTGTATATGCTGTAGTTTCTTTGGGGGATAAATATCATAAGTCTTGCTTTGTCTGGTTTTTTGGACTTTTCTTTGTTAAATATATCTTCAAATTGTTTCCTTATTGATACATGTGGTATTTGGTCTTTAGTGAGTTTGCAACTTTTTTTAAAAAAAAGTCACAAAATGTCTCCAAAAGTTGTAATGACTTCCAAGCTACATTCTATGCCTGGCCAAGGGCAGCCATAATTTGCGACTTTTTAAAAAAGTCGTAAAATTCACATTTGGATTCAGTTGAAAATTGCGAACTTTGAAGGGAGACTGTGTTAGGGGCAAAAAAGGTTGCAAATGAGCACAAGCACAATGAAAGGTCTCATATCTTAAAGTGAAAGGAAAGCCAAAATTTTTATATATGTACCATTTGGGTATCTCTTCCACTATCTCTCTATAAGTGTCTGTGGCCACATGTAAACTTCTGTGAACTGAATGCCTTGGTGAACAAAACAGATTCAAGATTTCCTAGTAAGGCTGTTTAGACAGGAGAAGGATAGGAGAAAATTAGCCTATGAAGTCTTGCTGCTTTTCTGAATAATAATATAAAGAAACCATGGAACACCACCATTATAACACATACACGTAAATGTATTTATACATCAAATTGCGGGTATTGGAAGTTACCTAATGCATTGGCATACACTATATATTGTACAAAGGAGCAAACAATAATTATCTATGCTGCAGTCTGCCACTAGTTTTCTTTATTGCTTACTGAAAACTAATTTTACATTTCTCCATGTCATCAGCTCTGCTATATATATTCCGAATAATGCCTGTAGTCAATAAATGTAATTGGTTAATTTTACACTGGACACAAATAGAGAAATCAATTGACTCCAAATGCAATCTAGCTGTTCTTTTCCATATATTTAGTTAATTACTGTATATTGACAATTGCTTGTATGCAAATTGATTGTATTTTATTTTTTATTAGACAGGAATATAGGTGTACTTGATGTGCTTTTATTTGACTATGATAACAGTAATGACCTTTATACCATAATATTCTGTAGCCTTTTGCCATCTGAAAATTTAGCAAAAGGCACATGTATTAAATTTATTTAAAGTATTCTATTAACCCCTTAGTGACCACCTATATGGGTTTCTATGTCGGTCACTAAGAGGCCTTGTCCAAGTTCTGTATTGGGAAGATCAGTGACCTGGCTGTCTGTGTGTCAAATAACTTATCAGCAATCAGAAAAGTGAGTGTGTGAGCTTTTTGGCGAGTGTGCATTAATCCTAAATGTGCAGTGTCCAAAGTGGGATTTAGGATTAAGGGACTTAAGTTTGAGGGACTTTAGCAGGTAACTGTTGTGTTTTTGTGTTACTTTAACTGTGAATTCTTCTTTTCTTCTGTATTTCTATTGTATTCCCCATTAGCACAATGGAAATCATAAGTGGCACTGCTACACAGTGTACATCCTGTGCCATGTATGCTTTCCTTGAACAACCATTCGAGGGGAAATACTGCTGTGTGGGATGTATGAAAAACTGGTCATCTGGAAGCCCAGATTTTCTATCTAAATGAGCAAGTTTAAAGCTGAGGGCAATTGACAATATGGAGCGGGGAAGTTCGCTGCCCCTGGAGCACAAACTCTCTGGGGAAGATGGGTGTGGGGATGGAAGTATGGAGGTACAGAGTGAGGGGGCAGCTAGCTGGGTAACATGTAGAAGGCGGGGTAGAGGGAAGAGTTGCAGGGAGTCTAGTCCTGATCTGGTGCATTCCAAATAGTTTTCCAGGCTGGTGGGTGAGGGGAATATCAGCTCAGGGGTAGCAATGCTGCAGCAGGACACGGCCTCTAGCAACCAGGGGACTGTCTGATCCAGTAAGAAGGGTAATGGGAGCACAGGCAAGGTCAGACAGGTGCTGGTAGTGGGAGCTTGCTTTATTAGGGGAGCAGACAGGACAATCTGTCACAAAGACCGTGCATCCCAAACAATGTGTTGTTTGCCAGGTGCTTGGATTCGGCATGTTGCGGACCGGGTTGACAGATTATTGAGAGGGGCTGGTGAGGAACCAGCGGTCATGATCCACTTTGTCATCAATGACAAAGTAAGAGGTAGGTCCTTAAAAATTATTTAGGGATTTAGGCCATAAGCTCAGGACAAGGACTTAAAAGGTGGTTATCTACAAAATACTACCTATACCATGTGCCATATCAGAAAGGTAGCGGAAGATCAGGGAGGTGGGTCAAAAGTTGGTGTAGGAAGGAGGGCTTTGGGTTCATGGAGAACTGGGCTAACTTTACTGTTGGCTACAGGCTCTACAGTATGGATGGGATGCAACTGAATAGGGAGGGTGCAGCTGTTTTGGGAGAAAATGGCTGGTAGGTTAGCGGATTGTGTTTAAACTAGAGACCTTGGGGAGGGCAACTACACTTGTGCAGGGCAAAAAGACAGTATAGATAGGGAACTGTGGAGAGTCATAGTCCATCGGGGAGGAAAGGGGACTGGAATTAGATTGGGGAATAAGAACCAAAAGAATAGGGATAGGGAAAAACATACAAAGTGCATGTACACAAATGCCAGAAGTCTCACAAACAAAATGCAGGAACTGGAACACTTGTTGGAGTGCAAATATGATGTAGTGGGCATCAGCAAGACATGGCTGGACAATAGCTATGACTGGGACGTTACTATAGATGGTTATAGTGTTTTTAGAAATGATCATATAAATAAAAAAGTGGGAGGGGTTTGTTTATATGTGAAATCTTGCTTGTCCTGTGATGCAAATGAAAATGTGGAATAATAAAATATTACTAGGGGTTTGTTATAAGGCTCCAAATATAATAGAGGCAGTAGAGGAAATGCTGGTAAGTCAAATGGATGCGGCTTTAAGGCATGGTGAAGTACTTATCATGGGGGACTTCAATTACTGTAATATTGACTGGGAAGCAGAAACCTGCAGGTCCTTCAAAGGTCGTCAGTTTTGTCAACAACAAAAGACCTGTCGCAACAAGTCCAAGAGCCAACTAAAGGGGGGCACTGCTGGACCTTATCCTAACCAAGAGACCTGACAGGCTATCAAAATTACAGGTTGGGGGAAACCTCAGTAATATTAATCATAATATCATTGATTTTTTTATAATGCTTTACTAAGAGCATTAGTGGAGGGGCAACAAACACTCTAAACTTCAGGAGAGCAAAATTCAGCAACTAAGGGAAGACCTTATAGGCATAAACTGCAATAATGTTCTCGAAGGCAACAGACCCCAACAAATGGGACTTTTTCACAAAATCCTAAAAAAGGGCTGTGAGAAATGCATGGGAAAAAGCATAATAGGAACAATAAAAAGCCAATGTGGCTGAATAGTCTTGTAAGGAGAGCAATAAGATTGAAAGATAAAACATTTAAGGCACTAAAACACAAAGGTACTGTAGCTTTGAGGCGTTACAGGATTATAAAGAGAAAAATAAATCCTGTAAAAACAGATAAAAGATGCAAAAATAGAGACTGAGAGAATATTGCCACGGAGAGCAAAAATAATCCCAAATTATTTTTCAAGTATATAAATGATTAGAAACTTAAAAGGGAGACTGTGGGCTAACTGAGGAATAACATGGGGTCATGGTAGGAGATGAGGAAAGGGCCAATCTACTGAATGTCGCCTTCTCGACTGTCTTTACCCAGGAAAATACCCTGGTGGAAGACAAGATGAGGAATGATGTAAATTCTCTTTGGAATGTCAACAGTTTAACTGAGGAAGAGGTATGGCGCCACCTCACAATCACTAAAAAAGACAAATCACCGGGCCCAGATGGCATACACCCCGGGTTTTGCATGAAATATGTAGCGTGATAGACAGACCCCTATTTTTAATATTTCAAGATTCCCTGAGGGCTGTTTATGTTCCACAGGACTGCCGCATAGCAAATGTGCTACCAGTATACAAAAAAGGATTAAAAAGCAATCCTGGTATCTACAGGCCTGTGAGTCTAACATCTGTTGTGGGGAATATGATTGAGGGGTTTGTTAGAGATGCAATCCTGGAGTGTTTCACTGTACATAACCTTATGACCCAGCATCAGCATGGGTTCATGAGAGATCTGATTTGCTTCTATGAGGAGGTAGGTTGCAGACTTGATCTGGGGGGCACTTTGGATGTTGTATATCTGGACTTTTCAAGGGCATTTGACACCGTGCCGCATAAAAGGTTGGACCAAGCAAAGATTTGAGAGGGGAAAATAATGCAATAGACAAATAACACATCCAAATAATGATACTTTAGAAAAGAGAGGGAAAGCGGATGTGCAAACAAGAAAAATTTTATTATTTCATCAATATACAAAGATAAAAACATTTAAAAACCCAAAAATTGGGAAAAAGAACACAATGGTCTCTCCTCAGAGAAATATTTCATATATGTACAACCAACAATGGATAACAAAGCTGCTAAATATAAAGGTGTAAAAATATGCACAAAATCACATGTAATAATAAGGTGCAAAGTGCCTAGGCTGAATACATACAACGGTTCTTGGACTGTGTGCTGTGTGGTGTACAAGACAAGTAGAGACAGTGTCTCAATGCAAGGTGTTTACATATTATGAGATCAAAAAACGAAACAAAACATAGATAAAGTGCTGCGTGCAGAAAATAGCAGCTAGTGGTGTAGATACACAATTCAAGTAGATACAATAAAGCAGTACATCACATTATATTACCTAATGTAGAGCATGGAGAGGAGAGGAGAGACCACAAACGCCCCACACGTATCGCCCGTCTGGTGGGCTTCCGAGGATTTTTAAATGTTTTTATCTTTGTATATTGATGAAATAATAAAATTTATCTTGTTTGCACATCCGCTTTCCCTCTCTTTTCTAAAGCATAAAAGGTTGGTACATAAAATGAGACTGCTAGAACTAGGGGTACATCTATATATTTGGGTAAGTAATTGGCTTAGTGATAGAAAACAGAGGGTCGTCATTAATGGCACATTCTCAGATTAGGTTGATGTTACCAGTAGAGTGCCACAGGGGTCAGTATTGGTGCCCCTTCTTTTTAATATTTTTATTAATGACCTTGTAGTGGGTTTACACAGTCAAGTTTTAATATTTGCAGATGATACTAAGTTGTGTAAAGTAATTAATACTGAGGTTGATGGTTTAGCATTTCAGAGGGATTTGTGGAAGCTTGAGGAGTGGGCAGAGAAATGGTTTGATGAGGTTTAATGTAGATAAATGTAAAGTTATGCACTTGGGCCATGGAAACAAAAAGTATAATTATGTTCTAAACGGTCAATTACTTGGTAAAACTGAAGCTGAAAAATATTTTGGGGTATTGGTGAAAGGTAAACTTAATTTTAGTGACTTTGGCCAGGAAGATGGTGCTAAAGCAAATACAATTATGGGATGTATCAAGCAAGGAATAGATTCTCATGATAAAGACATAGTTTTGCCCTTATAGATATCACTGGTTAGACCACACATGGAATATGTGTGCAGAGGGGAGCAACTAAGATTATTAAGGGAATGTGGGGACTAGAATACAATGACAGATTACAAAATTTGGGATTATTCAGTTTAGAAAAAAGATGACTGAGGGGAGACCTCATTACAATGTACAAATATCTGAATGGGCAGTACAAGGATCTCTCCAAAGATCTTTTTATACTTAGGCCTGTGACCTGGACAATGGGGCATCCTCTACGTCTAGAGGTAGAGGCGGTTCTACCATTGCCATAGACAGGGATTCTTTACTGTAAGAGCAGTGAGACTATGGAACTCTATGCTGCAGGAGTTTGTTATGACGGACTCTACGTATGTACATTTTCAAGAGAGGCCTGGATGCCTTTCTGGAAAGCAAAAATATCATGCGTTACGGGGAAAAACATTTATTTAATTCTTAAAGGTTGGACTTGATGGCCTTGCGTCTTTTTCCAGCCCTTTATATACTATGATACTCCAACAGCCTGTTTAACCTGTTAGATCCCGCAGTCAATGCTGTGACCACAGTATCTAGATACCTGGTGAGGGAGGGGACTCCCTCCCTATTCCCTCAGCACCTCGCAAAGTGATCACGGGGTGCCGTCTTCTTTGCTGGGCAACCAGGTACCTTATGAAGGCCCCTGGGTCTTTCCGAGGCAGAGCCTGCTCGATATATCTTGTTTGTTGTTTGATATCTGCATACTCCTGAATGAATTGTTAGAATATTGCATCTCATTAATATCTGCATTGGTTATTGGCACTACTTAAGAGAATATTCCATATATTGGTCTACTGGTGTTGGATCTTTTGCACTACTGTATATAATGGTTTGGTAGATTTGTATTACTGGTGCTAATTTGAAGGCATGGGATGTCCAAAGTGTGCCAATAATAAGATGAATCAATATTTTAGTTCAAAACAATCAAAATGAAAACACAGATCCCATAATAAAAGCCAAGCTTGTTGAAAGGTAGTGTGAATTTGGCTGCTTCTCTATGGAGTAGACATAAAATGGTAAGTAGAGGGTTCCTACACTTCCTAAATGATAAAAAATGCAGGTAAAAAATAAAACCAGAGAATACTTATTGAGAAGATTAGAAACCCTGGAAGAATGCCACAAGCGAACACAAGATGAAATACTATTCAACTTAATAATGGAAAACCGCCAACAGCTTTGGGCTCTGATATTAAAAGACTACGCAAAGAATCTCAGGAAATGTAAGGCAACCAAGTTTAGTCTGGACCTTAAATCATGCAAAACGATAAGACACAAAACTGAGAAACAGAAAACATATGAAAAAAATTGAAAAGCTCATAACGTACAAGGGCAAGTTACAATTTTTCAGCTCCTCAATGGAGCTATTTTCAAGCATAACATCTAAATTATTAATTTATACTGCCACCTCTAATATATACATGTGTTACACCTTTGTGCTCCTGTCTAGCTCCTCCTCCTGCTTCTTCTCAGAGGTCACAGCCTGGTCAGTCTGACATCAGTGGGGGAGGGACAAGCTGTACAGGTGCAGAAACATGGAGGGCAGCCTGCAGCTCAGACAAGTCACATGTTGTTTTTTGAAATGCATTTTGCATTTTGTCAGCATGCAAGAGTAAGTTATAACACACAATTATATTGTAATGCAAATGCGAAGAAAAGGCAGAGAGGCATGTTTGCACTGCAGGTGTCATGGGCTTTTAGAATATGTGTTTAGTGAAAAATGAAGTCCCTGGTGATAGGTTCCCTTTAAAGATGCAGATGCAATTGAGTTTTCTGATAGTACAGATTTGCCAGCACTTGGCAAGCCCAAACTTTAGGGCTCCATCATCTGCTGTCTGAGGTGGAATTTTCATCCTCTCCTCATGGCAGATGCAGCCCTGACTGTATAGTAGTATTATCAGCAAATTCATGTATTATAAGTAAATTGTATAATGTTTGCATATTTATAGATTTCAAGTATTGAGAATACAATGTAGAAGAAATTCAATTGACTTTGTTAACAATTTAATGACCTTCATTTTATTATAGTTATAAAAAAACACCAAATGTAAAGCACCCTAGTGGCTCAGGTTGTATAACGTATCTTTTGTAAAGATTGTAATAATTTTGTGTAACAGTATCAAAGTTAACTAAATCAAAAATCGCACATTTAATTACATCAACTCTAAATTGCATGCACCCCTCAATTCTAATGTATTGTGGCACAATACTATTCATAGTAAAGAATAGTATATATTCAGGTTTGACTTATTTCTATAATGATATATTTAGCTGTTTGGAAGATAGATATAGCGAGCTTGACTTGTCTTCTTGTCAATTGTGTAATGTTATTTAGGGCATCATGAAATGTACAGGATTCATGAATGTGCATTTAAAATGTTTCACCTTAATGGAGATCTATTAGTGTAATGGACTGACCATAAATGCCAAGTCTGCATAGTTTCCTAAGAAGTGAATGGCATAATTGTCCAGTATTTTCCCATATTTTATGAAACCAGATAAGAACAATAAGAACATCATTAATAAATACAGATTGTTACATTCAGACCAATATCCACTGACCAATATTATGATCTTCATTGTGTAAATCATGTTTCAATTCACATTTCAACTTGTTTAAATAATAATAATAATAAAAAATTAATAATAATAATATATCATTATATCTTTGTAATAAAATACCATACTGGCATAATTTTCCTCTTTTGCTTGCAAAGACTACACAGCATTGTTTATCATGTGGAAAGGCAAGAAGTAATAATAAAAATTGTTGTAATCTAATTTGTTATCAGAGGAAAAAAATATATATTTTTGCACAAAAATATTAATTTGCAATCTGCTGTTTTTACCTAGGAGCCTTCATTACACAGATTTGCAGCACCTTGACTAAAGAGTAACATAACAATAGCAAAAAATTTTGGAAGTGATGTAATGTTTAAAGGAAACCTACCACTTGAAGTGGCAGGTTTCCGATGGCAATACCGAGCACCAGCTCAGGGTGAGCTGGTGCCGGAGCTTATTTTTGTTAGTGTTTTAAACCGCGGTATCGCGGTTTAAAACACTTTTCAAACTTTATAGCCGGCGCAGGGAGGTACGCGCTCGGCGCTTACCATGCGCGCGGCTACATAGGAAGTGAAGGAGAGCCGAGTGCCACTACAAGTGGTAGGTTTCCTTTAATCAATACTTCATCGCTAGACAGCACATTAGAAGCCTAGTTTTTTTCACATTATACATTCATGATATACCTTTAAGAATCAATCAAAATAAAGTCAATAACATTTGATTTATATTTTTACTAGCCTTGTGTCACCACAGGATAATTGTAAGGCACACTTGAGACATTCATATTGCTAAATATTGCCAAATTCGTTTGAAGCACAAGAAGACTTTGGTCCACATTTATTAAAGTGTTTGCACCATGTGTATTTACAAAGTGTCTGCATCAGTTTTGTGTGTGTGGTTGCACTCTGCCTGACAAAACAAATATGAAATATGCAGCTAAATGGGTGTGTTAGTGCTTAGTCGGGCCATGTGCCATGTTTATTAATGACATGCACCACAATTCTGTCTGTGCCACAATTCTGTAGCATGAAAAAGTGCACCAAAAAAAAAGGGGCAGACTTCGATCCAGTTTTGAGCTGGTGCACTCTGCACACTCCGTAGGAAAACTGTACGTAGTGCAATTTGCACTAGTTTTGATAAATGTGGGCCTTTGTATTGATACTTTTCTTTGTTACCTGTAACCCCTCTCGTGACAAGACAGAGTCTTCCGTTAGTTCCATTAGTTAGATACAAATGATAGCATTCATCATTTTGCAGCACAGTTATCATTTGTGTTACTCCATTTTTTCATTGTGGATCTCAAATACACAGACCCATGAAAGAGAGTTTAAAGTCACACACAAGCATTTAAAAACTAAATGTAAATCAATAAAAAGTTTAAAAAAAAAGAAACGAATATGTAATCTACTTTCCTTACTCAGTTATTTGCCCATTTCAAATACTCTTTCAAGCATTAACATATGGATACTTTGTTTTTTATATGAAAGTAAATTCTTCAAGTCGAAACAATACACTATGAATAATTCTGGTGTCTTAATGGTTTGGACATAATGCAGTACTCAACCTAAACCATAAGGGAATAGGGCACTTAAGTGGCGTGTCACATTTCAAGGTAATAAATAGCAGATTGATTCAACCTCCAAGTTGATCCTAAAGTTTACTTCTATACAAGATGGAAAATTCTGAAGACACAGTGATTTACTTGATAGAAATAAGACCCTGTGTATTAGCTTAAATGGATGCAAAGGTCCAGTATTGAACATTTACTGCATTCTTTGTCAAAACACCATATAGATCAGGTTGCATTCTCTTTCCGCACACAATTGGCTTTGTATCATTTTCTTAAGGATGACATGCCTTCTCCTCCTTAAAGAATAGCTTCTACTATAGTTAAAACTGAAGTATATATGTATTTTAACTGCCATACAATATGATGATTCCTATTATTGTAACATATAGACTCCTTATGTTTCTTAAACTGAATAATAATTCATCCTGAAATCCACTGTACATTAATCTAATCTTTTCCTCTCTTTCTAAAATTACAAAAGCATGGAGAAATTTTATATAAAGGATAAATACTTTATGTATATACTTACATTTTATAGTTATTTATTTTAAAGGGAACATGTCAGTAGAACTTAATCTAATAAACCACTCCCATTGTCTTATCAAGCAGATAACACCTTCCAGAATATTTTTATGGACTAGAGTGGTGACATCACCTAGACAAAGTCTAGCTTTCCTTGCTTTGAATGCAACCTCTGATGTAACACATGGATAAGGTATCTCTCCTAAAGTCTCTCTCTTCGAAAACAAATTCTATGGTATGGAAAATGATTCACTCCCAAAATATGATATATTTGTTTAGCAGAGAATGCTTTAAAAAAAATTCTAACCTATCAAAACTCCCAACACTCGAGGACTGTGATTCCAGTTGCCCCACAGGTTGTGTCTCCTTGCCATACAATGATAATTTTTCTGAACAGCTTTGCAGGACCACTCTGGTCAATCACTGTTCTTTATGTTACTACTGGCATGCATGTATATGTGCATGTTACATATATGAGCTCCTAAAGTAGAAATCTTCAACGTGCCTGAAGAATGGTGCAAAATACTAACATTTAGAAGAATAATGGGATTAAATATGAAGTAATTGATCAATCTGTTGCAGGTACATAATAATAAATGCAAACACAAAAAAGGTCAACATAGTTGGGTGCAAGAACCTGTACTTTACATCAATTCAATGTGGCCCAAGCATTGATTTTCCACATATCACCTTAAAAAATGAACAATTATTATCAGGTATTTACAATGGTGGAATTAATTATTTGATTCCGGTCTGCGTTTGCAAGTTTACCTTCCTACTACAAATGGAGAGGTCTCTAATTTTTATTGTAGCTACACTTCAACCAAGTGAGACTAGGGTACATATATGAATATAATATTACATTACAGAGTACAAACGTTCATATGGAACAATAGGAGTGAGGTCCCTGCTTGCAAGAGCTTACAGTCTAAATAACTGATTAGCATTTTTAGCATGAAATTAGTATTTGATACCATAGAAAAACAGAATGTAATATTTGGTACAGAAACAAATTACAGAGGTCAGATGATTCCTGTATGTCTTGACCAGGTTTTCAAACATTGTAGCAGGAATTTTGGCCCAGTCCTCCATACAGATCTTCTACAGATCTTTCAGGTTTCAAGGCTGTTGCTGGGCTTACTCCAAAGATTTCTGATTAGGTTCAGATCTGGAGACTGGCTAAACCACTCAAGGGCTTTGTAATGCTTTATACGTAGCCACTCTGCAGTTGCCCTGGCTGTGTATTTTGGGTTAGTGTCATACTGGGAGACTCAACCACAACCCAACCAAATAGGTTTTTGTCCAAAATCTTGTGATACATAGCTCCATCCATCCTCCCTTCAATATGGTGCAGTCGTCCTTTCCATTTTGCAGAAAACCACCCCCAAGATATGATGTTTCTATCCCCATGCTTCATGTTTGGGATGGTGTTCTTAGGGTTGTATTCATCATTCTTCTTCTTCCAGACCCAGCAAATAGAGTTGATGCTAAAAAGTTCTATTTTGGTCTCCTCTGACCACATGACCTTCTCCCATGCCTCCTATGGATCACCAAACGGCCCAGTGGGGAACTTCAAACAGATAAGAAAAATGCTGGCATTGTAGGGGGATCTTTCAAGCCCTGCATGAATTTAATCCATGATGGATTGTTGGTGGTGTGTTACTAGCGGTAATCTTTGAGACCGTTCGTAGATGGTTTCAGGTCATTCACCAGGTCCTCCTGTGTAATTCTGGGCTTATTCCTGATAATTCACAGAATCATCCCTACCTCATAAGGTGAGGTCTTGCATGGAGTCCCAGTCTGAGGAAATTTGTCTTTTATACAAGAAACAAGTTACAGGTACATTTAATATAGGTAATGAGTGCAGAGTAGGAGGAGCTTCATAAAGAAAACTTTAAACAGTCAGAGAGACAGAATTATTTCTCATTGTTAGAGAAATAAATTAAAATTAATTATTTAAAAATATACATGTTAAACAATTTTATTAAATATACATATATAGAATTACATACAGTATATTTATAATATATATAATTTCTTTTTTTTAGATTGTTGAATCTTTTATAATGCCACTGAAATTAATTAGGCTGATGAGTTAAGTATTCAGTTAAATAACACTGCAATGTATGTTGAACAGACAATGGAAAATGTCCTCTATAATGTCTGGACCCAATTCTTATTTGAACTTATAAGTACTTGATTTAAAAATAAATGGATAATATTAAGTAAGAAACCCAATGCCCCTGTGACCTAACAGCTCATTTGACTTACTGATAGATTCATAGAGCGATTGATTGATTGATTGATTGGTTGATTGATTTAAGGGGACCACAACTCAAATTACTGTCATGCAAGTAGTTTGACCTGCATCATATCATATGTCCTTCTTTTAAATCCATTGTAAAAACACAGAAGGTAAGTCACACTTACTAAACAATTTTCACTTTTTTTCAATTAGAGGTTTGCTTTGGGAAGACATGTATTTATTAAAATAATTTAAAATATAATACAGTAAAGAGATAAATACAATAATAAAATATTTTCTTTAAATTACAAAATAAATAACATATCTTTACAGTTCCTCTTTGCATCTCAAAGACCCATTGATGTAGGACTAAAAGCCAAGTTTATTAAAACTTATGGGTAGATAATTCATTACTTTCTCACAATTCATTAAACCATTCTATTTACAGGAACCCACATGCCACTGATACTCACCGGCTCACAGAAACTTTGTCTTCACTGTCCTCTATCTCCTCCTTCATCTGTTCCAACCTTGCTTTTAAACATTATAACCACATTGTCAAAAGAGCTCTGGATTAGATGGTCCCACTCTCTATCAAACATTTTCAACACAGACACAGGCAATTTTGGGACATAAACGTCTTTGGAGATAATCACGCATATCTGCAGACTTTCTCCTCTTCAAATTTCTCCTCAGAACCAATAAATTGACCCTTAACTCTAATAAAACAGGTCTATTTCACAAATCTAATCTCCTCTCTCTAATTCTCTTTGATATTGTTTAATACTATCTGATACACTCTGATACTGTTTATTCCTTACCAACTTCCAAATCAGAAGCCATCTGTAACAGACTTTAGGGCTGAACATCTGGCCTGACTGTATACAACAGCAAATTTCCCAATACACAAGCTCCATTGATCTGCTTTCCTCTTGTACCTCACCCTATTTACTCTCTTATTTTGAGCCAGTAACGAAGGAAGAGGTGTCCATGCTCTTTTCCTCTGCTCGCCCCTCAACCTGCGTCAGTGACCCCATACCTTCACATCTTGTACAGTCCCTCTCCCCATGCACCACGCTGAAATATATGCTGATGATATCCAACTATTTACAGTACTTCTGCATATCACATCACACCTACTTTACTGCAAAACAACAGAAATTGTCTCTTTACCGACTCATTATGAACATCATGACCTCACTTCACCTGAAGCTTAATCTTTCTAAGACTGAACCTAATCCTCACATCTCCATTTCCATTGGGGGAATCACCATAACCCCAAAGAAGCAGACTCCTGTTACAATCTATTATTAACTCCTTCAGGTTTAAGCCTTAGTACCAGGCCTGATTTTTAAAATTTGTCCTGTGTCACTTTAACATATCCAGGTGACTTTGAGATTGCTTTCTCTTCGTACATTGTACTTCAAAGTAATAGAAAATTTTTGATGATATCTTTTTTTTGTTAAGTTATGAAAAAAATGGACATTTCGCAAAAATTTCTATAAATTATTCATTTTCAAAGTTCAAAATTTTCATGCAGATAGTTATAAAGTTACTTGGGTGCTATGACTAATATTTCCCAAATGTCTACTTTATATTGTTATGGCTTTTTATGCATCCCCTCTTTTTTAGGTTGTTAGGAGGTTCAGAATTGTGGGTGTAAATTTTCTTATTTTTATGAAAATCGCCTATACCCTTATTTAGAGGCACCTGCTCAGTTTTAAGTGACTTTGCGAGCCCTAATTAGCATTTAAACCCCATAAATTATGTCATTTTAGAACTACACCCCTCAATGTGTGAAAAATCTACTTTAAGAAGTGGGTTAACCCTTTCACAGGGGTGAAAACAAAATGGAGGTGGAATTGTTCCACTTTTCAGGTACATCATTTCCGATGGGTTCAGTAGCTAATTATCAGATTTTATTAACTATTTCTTGGTGGTGGTTTAAAAAAAATAATTAATTCTTCTTTATGGTTTTTAGCATTTATTTTCCTGTACATGCACTGTACCATAAAAATAATGTGTTGTCTTTATTCTATCATCACAATTATGATGATATCCCATTTATATAACTTTTTTATGATTAACTTATTTTGCAGAACATAGAACTCTTTTTTTGAGAAATTAGCTTGTTTGTGTATCTGCATGTAACAATGGGCGTAACATTTAAATTTTTTTTGGTTTACAGAGCTGTTTTAGAGCTTATTTTTTGCGGGATAAGCTGTACTTTTTCTTGTTATCATGTTGGGGTAAATGTTACTTTTGGTTCACTTTTTATGCGCTTTTTATTAGGTCAGATGTGAAAATTTCTAAATTTTTGTGTGTTTTTCCTAATTTTTTCACAACGTTCACCGTATGCGTTCAGTTACGGATGTGGTGATACCCAATGGGGCTTATTTACTAATGGTTTCACGGCCACATTTCCTTCGGGACAGGCATTTAGAAGGGGATTGTGTCACACATAATCGGATTTTGGCACATCGGGGCAAGCTTTCATGCGACAGAAATAGAGGAGCGGGCCGTCGGACAAACCGACGGATTCGGACTGAGCGTGGGATTTAACATTTAAATTGTGTTGCAAGACAATGCACTTACATGCACTAGGAAGAGGAAGGTGAACTCCGTTAGAACTGAGCGGGGAAGTGACACATGCAAGAAATCGGGCGCACGATCTTAGTGAATCATGCCGGAGTCCATGATCGTAGGATAACGCACAGAGGGGATGGTGACAGGACCGCGTAAGTAAATGTGCCCCAATATGTTGGGTTTATTTGGTGATTTTCACTGTTTTGTTTTATATGATTATTGCAGGGGACTTTTGTTCTTTTTTAATATTTTTTTTTAATTGCACTTTTTTTTAAAACTTTTTTTACTGTTTTATTTTTTTTCCCAGGGTGGAACATGAACAAGTGATCATTTGATCACTTGCTCATTGTAATATACTCCAATACTAATGTATTGTAGCATAATACATAGTCAGCCTATGTAATAGCAGTACGATCCTAACAGGCTGCTACTATAGACATAGACTATAGGGTTGCCATGGCAACGATCGATACCTCCGTGCCCTGCACGTACAATATATAGGGTCTATAGGGTTAAAAGCCGGGATTGCGATAGTTGCGGTCCCGGCTATTACTGCGGGATTCGGCTAAAGCGTACTGCCAGGATCCTGCGGTGATTATTAGGTATAGGCCCAAATAAACGTTTTTCCTCCTAACCTCCAACAATCTATATGTAGCTTAGATATAATAGTTCAACTACATGTACAAAGTTATCTTTAAAATTGTAGCTTAGATAAAGCATTTCAGCTATATGTGTGGTAGAAAACTCAATTATATTGTATTTATGAAGTTATTAGCAGGGTATAGCAAGTGAATTGTATCCCCCTTAGCCCTATAAATTGTACAGTCACAGTCACTGGATAAACAGGCTGGTCATTATTTGGTAATCTAAAGTGCACCTTTTCTGATATATATTGTAGGTTAGAATTACTGTAGCTTGGGCCCTGCAGGACAAGCTAATGGAAAATGAGGAATCACCCCACTGTATTTAAAGTCAGTTTTTATAGTAAGCAAAAAAAATATTAATTTAAGCCCTTCTATCATTATTCCAATTTGCTGTGTAGAAAGCATGATTGGCTATAGAAATATAATATTGAGATTAGAGATGGTCGAATCGATTCTAACAAAGTGGAATTCATTTAGAATTTTAGGAAAACTCCAGTTCAGCACGTATATGAAGTTTATGGTGATTTGTGGGAACTAATCCCCCCCCCCCTTTATTAGCAAAATGGTTGCGAGCACAAGTTGCTACATGGGGCAGAGAACTCTGGGAAGAAGAAAGGAATACCCTCGATCACATGTGCAGACATGTAGGCCAATCAGCGACGGGCAGGCTTATGTGATGTCACAGCCCTATAAAACAGACGGCCATTTCAAATCCCGTCATTTCACACTGCATGTGAGGTCTCTAGCGTCTAGATGTAGGTTGTACTCAGTAGCTGATGTTGTGATTTTTGCTCAAAGTCCAGGGTGTCCATTTTGAGCAATCTGTATACCCCAAATTTTATTTCTTTTTTGTTGCTAAAGTTGATATTAAGAAATCCGTGTCAAATCAACATATTTGCTGGAGTGAGTTTTTGGGGTCCTGTATTCCCCAAATTTCAATTCTTTTTTTGGTACTAAAGTAGATATCAAGAAATCAGTGTCAAATCCACAGAGTAGATTTGGCACAGAGTGGATTTGACATAGTGCCAAATCCACTCTGTCATTGTACCCCACTGTGGCCTACCATGCTGATGCCACCCCCAGAATTTGTCATTGTGCCACTCTCTGGCCTCATGCTGCTGCTACTGCTGCAGTCCACCAGAGAACTCTGGGAAGAAAAAAGGAATAGCCTCGATCACATGTGCAGACATGTAGGCCAATCAGCGACGGGCAGGCTTATGTGATGTCACAGCCCTATAAAAACAGACGGCCATTTCAAATCCCGTCATTTCACACTGCATGTGAGGTCTCTATTGTCTAGATGTAGGTTGTACTCAGTATCTGATGTTGTGATTTTTGCTCAAAGTCCAGGGTGTCCATTTTGAGCAATCTGTACACCCCAAATTTCATTTCTTTTTTGTTGCTAAAGTTGATATTAAGAAATTCGTGTTAAATCAACATAGTTGCTGGAGTGATTTTTTCTTAAAGTCCAGGGTGTCAGTTTTTGGGGTTCTGTATTCCCCAAATTTCAATTCTTTTTTGGCCTCATGCTGCTGCTACTGCTGCAGTCCACCTGCACAAACTGTGATTTTGCCACTCTCTGACCTCCTGCTGCTGTTGCTACTTCCACGCTTTGTCACTGTCCTACTCTGTGGCCTACCATGTTGCTGCCACCTCCAGAATTTGTCATTGTGCCACTCTCTGACATTCTGCTGCTGCCACCTCCACACTCTGTCATTGTGCCACACTGTGGCCTTCCATGTTGCTGCCACCTCCAGAATTTGTCAATGTGCCGCTTTCTGACCTCCTGCTGCTGCCACCACCTCCACCCTCTGTCATTGTGCCACACTGTGGGATACTATGTTGCTGCCACCACCAGAATTTGTCATTGTGCCACTCTCTAGCCTCATGCTGCTGCTACTGCTGCCGCCCACCTACACACATTGTGATTGTGACACTCTCTGACCTCATGCTGCTGCCGCCACTTCCACTCTTTGTCATTCTGCCACTCCGTGCCCTACAATGGTGCTGTCACTTCCATAATTTTTCATTGTGCCACTCTGCGGCCTACTTATTCTGCTGCCAACTGACAGCTGTCTCCCTGGAACACTCTGTGATTTTCATAATGTTATTTTCACCCTCCACCACTCTATGATGTTGCCACTAGGTTTGGTTTTCCCCTTCATTTAATCTGTAAGAAAGAATGAAAAGCTTCAGGATTGATAGCCAAGAGCAGGAGTAGATACAGAACACAGAGGACATGCAAATATCCCATTTACTTATCATCTCTGCTTTTGATCAACTCCTGTTTGTTTTTGGCTTTAGCAATACTGATGGATTATTGACCGATTGAAAGTGGACAAAATGATCAGTGACATCAATGCTAAATTATTGCCGACACCCTCTCCACTCTTTTGGGGGGTTTCTTAATGTTTCAGCGTTTCACAGAACATGTTCTGTAGTAATCTATGGAATCATCTGATGTCAGTGTAAAATGAGTGCACTCTTTGATCTTATATTGGGATATTGGCCCTCAGCTCGGTCCTTTCGAGCTGGCACAGACATTACCTTGTCAGGCTGTGTTCCTGCTTTGCTTATTTGGAAGTTGGCCCCGGTAAGTGCTCATGGAATTGAAGAGTAAAGTGATTCTAAGAGTGGCAGCTGTCGTGTGCATGTCATACTAAAACACAGCATTGTTTGAAAACAAAACTACGCTCCCTATGCATATTTAAGCATAGCACAACGTTCTACAAGACCCTACAGGCTCTCTGCACCCAGGAAATACCCGTTTTTTAATGTAATTCATCATGATTCGATTCGTGTGGAATCAAATTTTTTCAGAAAATTCCGCAAACTTGGCGTATCGAATTTTTGAAAAATTCACCCATCTCTAATTAAGATCCTTTGAAATATAATTGTAATCAAATTTCATAGTGGGCCTATTTAAAAAGGAAATTTCCATTCACCCTAGGTAAACGATACACTTAATGGTTACTCACAAATACAGCAAAAGGCCAGAACCTTATAATTAGGCAGAAATTAAAAATTAAATGTATCTGATCTATGCAGCTATTATGTACAGTTAAAGATCTGGTTAAGTGCAAATGAGCCACTTGTTCCAAATCAAGTCAATATCTTCTACGCCTCTGCAATGCAAAATGCGTAAAAGATACTTGTAAATTATATTATATAGTATAAGACATTTCTATGCCAATGGATTTCTCTGTCATAAATACTCTGATTAAAATGTAAATTCAGCTACCCTATCAGGTTTCCATTAAGACAGCTCTTTAAACCTCACATTAATCAGTCGAGATATGTAAAAAAAAAACAGCGACGCACAGCTCATCCATTCTAACTGCTTATGACAGATAACAAACCTCTATATTTACCCCAAACATGTTCTGATCTATCAATTATGCCACAGTTCACCCTTGCGCTAATTGTGCATTTTCTCCTCTAATGCATTTGTGCTGTTATCTCATAGGCTAATGAAAGCCAGGAAATCAATAAATATAAATTATACATGCAAAGGAGGACTGCTGCGAACATAAAGTTTCTAATTAATTGCACTTGATTAATTTATATCCTTTAATTATCTTGCTAAGCCACAGACAGCATAAATATCGGAACAATCTACGTATTGCTCTGTCAGTCATAAAAAAAGAGCAGACGTAGTAGATCGCTGGATCCGTGCAAACTGCCGAGCCAGTATACATGAAATAGCAGAGTCATAGCATATAATTATACCAGGGCTTTGAAGACAAGTAGTAATAATGTATCTGTGACAGAGAAAATATGGTATGCAACTGTTTGACTGAGGTTAAAACAATGATAGGGTTTTAATTGCAGGTTGCACAAAGAGAAATGTGAGCTTAACTTAGATATGATCAGAAAATTATTACTGTAATATTAATATCATTATTATGTTTTCTATGGTATAATCTATCTGTAAAACACAGTTGAAAAGTTTATGTGAAGAAAGGACTGCGCAATTTTCTATAAGTCTTCTGTATCCAAAGATAAATGTATTATAATAAAAATGATCAGGTTATAAAAAATACACTACATATATTTTTAATGCAGAAGTGAGCTCACATGATTTTACAGTCTCCTTAATGGAGCCCCACAGTAAGAGATGAGCTAATCATTCAAGATTTAAAGAGAAGCTGTCACATCAGAAATCCCCACAAACTCCTAGCAGTGCCTTATAGACTAGTATCCAAGTCTTAGTCATATCTTGTATGACTGAAGAATTTCTTTCAAAATTACCTTTATTAATGTCCTCTCTTGAGATACAGTCAAGGAAGCGGGAAAGCTGAACCTTGCACCTTTAAGAGCTACCCCACCTCCACCCGGCTGTTTAAACTCGTAACCCTGTCCCCTTTCCAGATGTCACGGTCCTCCTCAGCATTATCCTCTTGCAGTTTGCATGTGAGTTTAATATTGGTCTTGCACTTACCCTGCTAGTGCAGGCTGGCTTTACATGCATACTGCACATGTGCCAACCTCAGCTCTCGCAATGTGCACTCAAGTGCCGCATGCGCAGCAGGTCTATGTAGTCGGCCAGTGCTAGTAGGGTAATTTACTCTTTGTGACTATGCCATACAATACACTAAATCAAGCACTTATTTTTACTCTTATTGTGATTTGTCTTGAGCTTTGCCAGTTCAAATCCAGTGGCATTTAAAGAGTTAATACCTGCGATCAATCCCAATTGCTGGTGTTACTTGGGAGGTTTTGAGTCCAATGTCCTATGTCTGCTCCGCTCCTTATTAACTATAATACATTTTGGGAGCACAACATGGTCAGTGGTTGTGTGAGTGATATATATTATTCAGGTGACATAATATTGTAAGTTAGGAGTTATCACAATGTAAGTAACGGGAAGCTGCATAATTGTGGAAGATAGCTAGAGACAATAAATAAACATACTCATGGCACATGCTATTTATACAATATTTGCTTCCCTCAAATGTTTTGTGTACCCACCTATGACACTCCCACCACAAATATACAGTTCATTCTGCACCCCTCCTAATCATTTTGTTTTCTCACTATCTAGAATATAGGTGAAACTCTTCAAGGTGCACCAGATTCAGGATTTGTGGTGCACATTCTTCATTAATCTGGCGCCCTCTGCACTGCACCATTTTATTTGCAAACCTTGAGCCCAAACGGACTCAATGAAGTATCTGAAACCATTATGTGATCCCTTTGGCACATTAATCTTTTCCCAGTTTTTATATACTTACCATCCATGATCCTGTGTTCGTTCCTCCGTAGGACAGTTGCAATGTATTACACCGATCACACATCCCCCGATCACATGACCATTTCCTTAATCACGTGATCTAATCACGTGATCTGATCATGTGATCTGCTCAGTAAACTGGCGCAACAACCTTAGTAAGTGTGGGCCAATATGTGTGGTTTTGGGTAAACTACAGGGACCTCTTTCAAAGTTTTTTTGGGAGATAAGAATATGTATCTCCATATATTTATTGATATGTGTATTGATATTATATGTATATGTATTTTTATATATGTCCCCCAAGAGGTCATAAAAGAACCCTGTAGGACAGCGGTGGCGAACCTATGGCATGCGTGCCAGGATGGGCACGCAGGGCCTTTTCTGTCGGCACGCGCTTAGTGGCCGAAGCCACCTTCAGCATTGCAATGTGTCCCGCTCCTGATCCTGGAGCGTGCAGCTAGCAAAGCCTACTGCTCTTGATCTACCTGGCTGCTGCCAGCTTTACAGTCACAAGAACTTCAGCAAGGAACACCGTCCAGCCTTAGGTCAAATGTTAAGTGTGGGTGGAATCCCTGTTGTACGACGCAATCACAGCGTCTGCTCATTCAGCCCCTGATTCCTTTCCACATGTTGTAGGAACGAACTGCAGACAGAGATGAAGCTGGCCGTCAGAAGAACTGAACTGGTGAGCTTTAACTGCTGCTCATCCCCATGCCTCTTGGTCTCTCCTGAACATCATTAACATCCCTGGTCATTAGTCACTCAATCTGCACAAGACTGCTGCAATCCAAGCCATAGCAGACAGTCCTGTGTAAAACACAGCAATCCTAAGTCACTGACTTAAATAAGACTGCTGCCTCTCCCCCCATAAATATCAGGCTGTTCTGTCACATGGAGGGAAACACAACAGCAGTAAGAAAGGAAGCAAGCAAGCTGCAGCAACCTTGTGTAGAATATAGGGTGGCATGGCGGGAAACCCCTGTGAGTAACTAAAAAACGACTTCTTCATCCTATTGCACCATATTTTACACAGGACTGCTACAGCTAGACACCTGTCTTTTGTTATATAGGACTTGCAGCAGTCTAGTGTAAACTTAAACAGGACTGCTCAACTTAGTAGCTCCCTATTTATTTTTTAATAACACAGGACTACTGCAGGTTTTCTAGTTATCCATAATGGCAATACAGGCGTTCCCCTACTCAAGGACACCCGGCTAACAGACAACCCATAGTTACAGACAGACCCCTCTGACCTCTGGTGAAGCTTCTGGATGCATTACTATAGTCCCAGATTGCAATAATCAGCTGTAAGGTGTCTGTAATGAAGCTTTCTAGATAATCCTTGGTCCCAATACAGAAAAAAATGTTTTAACTCCAATTGTCACTGATTGATAAGCAGAAAGTGGCTATATTAAAATATAACTTTTAATAGGTAAACCAATAAAAAAGGACGTACAGATAACACACACAAATAACATTGAATGACGCCGCTCAGCCATAGACTACCATTACTAGATGGAATGTTATCATGTGTAGCCAAAACAAGAGTCACAGGGATTAGTACTCTTATACATCGGACATTACTGGACCAGCCAATAGACACTACTATTAAACTTATGGTCGTGTATGACAAAACCAGTAGTAAGAGCAGGAGTAACATACATATAGGGCACAGTTTTGGTTAAGTAATTTCATGAAAACATTTTGTTATACGAGGCTCTTAAATTACAAAGAGTGGATCACAAGAGCCTTACATATATAACCACAAATGACAAAAAAGAAATGAGAAAATGGAATGATCTCACCCAGTCATGCAGCTTGATGGATAGTGGCTCAATTGTGATGTGGGGATGACACGGGACAGGTGGCTCCGATGGAGAGATAGCCCTAGTCTTAACTACTCCTGTCACCCCTTTTGCTCCCGCCCTGACAAGGGCGGTCCCACACTTGCCCTGGTGTCTATGCTGTCCCTAGATGTCCATAAGATGTTGAAGGACCTCTAAGGCAGTTGTCAGATGTAAATCCCAATGCGTTTCCCCCCGTTTCTTACGGGGTTCATCAGGGGATATCAAGTACGTAATGACTCGGTACCGGATCAGGTTACCAGAGTCAATGCCTAACAGATGCTTCCCCGAGTGCGGAGGTAAGCAATAATGAGGATTGGCAGTGGCCGTTCCTCCAGGGGACCCGGCCGGCACTGGCGTGCAGGTCTCTATGCTGGCGTGCGCAGTGTCCTATTGCGCATGCGCCATTCAAATAGTGCGCTTCCGGCAGTCGGTCCCGCCCCCGTGTGACGCGTGCTATTGCCTATGACGCGTCGCTCGTCATGAGGGTGGGTGGGTACTCTCAGGAATGAATGAATCGGACACACAGGGATTTCCCTGTGTATGAGGTAACTAGTTAATCGTGACCCCTTATCATACATGATGCGATATGTGACAATGGTCACAAAAATAGCATATAGAGAGAGATAGTACTATCTGAGCGGAGTTTTAGGAAGGCTAGAAGATGTATCGCAAACTGGAACTATAAGGGGGGATTTTAAAACATTTTAGTACTCAGTATCATCAAATAAGAGAGAGACTTAGACATTTATAAGAAACAGGCATAGCTGATGACCTCATTAAGGCCTTTTGGTGCCACCGTATCTAGACGGAATATCCATCTTGCCTCGCATTGTAGCAATTTTTTATCCCAATTGCCCCCACGTATAGGTCTATCAATTTTCGTGATGCCATGAAATTTCAATACTTTAGCATCTCCTCCATGTTGGTCATGTACATGTCTTGCAACGGGGGTGTCATGGTGATTTCTTATATCAGATAGATGGGCACCAATTCTCCTTCTGAACTGCATAATCGTTTTTCCCACATATTCAATGCCACAGTCACACACAGCCCTATATATAACCCCTTCTGACTTGCAATTAATAAATGTGAGTATGTCAACAGTCTCAGTAGTCACATTTGAAGTGAATCTTTTGCAGTTCATGATGAAGGGGCATGCTACGCATCCGCTGCAGCGATAGGTGCCTTTGATGTTATGTGCATCAAGCCAAGTGCCCTGTTGGTTTGGGACAAAGTGGCTGTGCACGAGACGGTCTTTAAGGGCTTGTCCCTTCCTATATGTTATCGAAGGGGATGGTCCAACGACATCTTTGATGTCCGGATCCATACAGAGTATGTCCCAGTATTTAATTACGATGTCTCGTGCTGCTTGGGCACCATTGTTAAAGGTCGTGATAAGTCTGGTGTGGCTGTCAGTATCCTGGCGTCTCTTCGTGTCTAGTAATTCAGACCTTTTTTGTGTGAGGGCAAACTTGTATGCGTCCCTAAGGGCCCAGTCCGGGTAGCCTTGCTCCCGAAATCTGAGTCGTAGGTCATCTGCTTGTTTTTTAAAAAGGTGGTCACTTGAGCAGTTGCGTCTTATCCGCAAATATTGGCCGCGTGGAATGCCACGCTTGAGGGGGAATGGATGGCTACTCTCCCACCTCAGTAGTGAGTTGGTGGCCGTCTTTTTGCGGAACACATCTGTTTCCAGTGAACCACCTGCATTCTTAAAAATCCTCACATCCAAAAAAGAGAGGCTCTCACCATGAGTCTCAAAGGTAAAATTCAAACCAATAGAGTTCTGATTAAGACCCTGTACAAAGTCACTGAAGTCCCCCTCAGTGCCACCCCACACGATGAATATGTCATCAATGTAGCGTAGCCATATCTCACTGGCCACGCTACTTGAGCTCGTTACATCCGAGAATACAACGGTCTCCTCCCACCAGCCCAGGAGCAAGTTGGCATAGGTTGGCGCACAGGGCCAACCCATTGCCGTGCCCCTGAGCTGGTGGAAGTATCGACCACTGAACAAAAAAACATTTCTTTTGAGGCAAAATTCCAGTATACGTAATATGAAACTATTATGTCCATGATACTGTGTTCCTCTTGAGCGCAGATAATAGGCGACTGCAGTAAGTCCTGCTGTATGTGGTATTGATGAATACAATGCCTCGACATCTATACTTGCCAGGATAGTGTCCTTTTGCAAATATATACCCTCCAAACGTCGGAGTAAATCAGGTGTATCCCTCGTATATGAGGGTAAAGCTATTACAAAAGGACGAAGTACCTGGTCCAAGTAAATGCCTAGATTCTGTGTCAAATTATCAACCCCTGATACAATTGGTCGTCCCTTTAAGGGATCAAACCCTTTATGCACCTTTGGAAGGGCATAGAAGGTCGCCATAACTGGGTTAGGTGGTAACAAGAAATTATATTCATTTTCGTCTATTATGCCCTCATTCTTAGCCAAGGAGAGGATTTGGTCTAATTCCTTCATATATGATGGAGTTGGGTCTGTAGGAAGTATCTCATATGCTGACCTGTCCTTCAATAAATCGAGGCATAGCTGACTGTAATTCTGACTGTCCATCACCACTATGTTGCCCCCTTTATCAGATGGCTTGAATGTTAGATTTTTATTCTTCTCTAGGGAGACTAGTGAAGTCATTTCATCTTTTGTGCAGTTAAATGGCACAAAGGGGGGATTCAAGGATTTAATGTCATCAGTGACTTGCCTCAAGAATACATCAATTGGTGATATGTCCATAAGAGGGGGGGATTTGGTGCTTTTGGATCTCAGGTCAGTGAAGGGGCCCTTACCATTAGTGCCCGGTTGTTCCTCAGATAGACCATATAGTAGTCTAATATCGGGTAAGAGGTCTAAAGGGACCCCAAGTTCCCTACTCTCTTTTTGTGCCTGTTTAGTAAAGTATTTCCTCCATTTCACTTTCCTTATAAACAGATGGAGATCTTTGATGAATTCAAATTTATCAAAGTTTGAACTTGGTACAAAAGACAATCCTTTTTGTAAGAGAGTTATCTCTGAGGGGGAAAGTGTATGCTGGGACAAATTAATTATCTGGGTACTGTTGGTGTTGGTGGTGGTTGACCCTTTGCCCTCAATTGATACGGATGTTCTAAAAAATCGGAGGTACCGGTCTGTCTACCTCTTGAGTGGCCCCTCCCCCTTCCTCTGCCCCTATTTTTTCGTGTGCTTTGTTTGCCGGATGTCTCTGTGTCTGAGTATTCTGTCTCTGTTGAGGACAGATCAGTATCAACCCTTCCTTTTGTATTAATCGAGGTGTAGACCCTGTTATCCCTAAAATCTTGTATGTCTCTCATAAACTGTCTATGCTTCCTCTCCTTTAGGTGGTACTGGAACCGCTCAATTGTAGTCTGAAGTAGTGTTTCCTTTACCTTAAACTCAGATTCGTTCTCAAATGTTTTTGTCAAATCAATTTGTTCAGTTAATTTTTTCTCCAAGGTGATTAGAGTCAAACTCTCTTCATCTAGGAGAATTTGCATAAGTCTTAATGAGCTCTCTGTTGCCTCTTTTTCCCATTTATTCATCAATGCTGTGGTTCGGCACCTCCTTGCGGGTAGCAAGGTGAGTCTGAGGCCTCTAGGAACAACCTTGTTCCTGATATAATTCTCCAGAGACTGAATCTCCCACCATGCCGTGATTTTTTCTTTGTACAATTTAGTGAGTTCTTTAAAAGCTCTATTGAATGTCGGAGTGTATCTCTTCTGTGAAAATTCCCTCTCTGAGAAGACCTCTTTTGCTTCATTTGTCCATGTTTGTATATCTAGACCTTTTGACAGAAAGCCTGCCATACTCCGTAATAGAAAAATAGAAATATAAGCAACAAAATTTTCCACTGTAACTGGGCCCCAGCTACAGGGGGAAATTACCCTCTCCGTGGGCATAAATCTGTGTCACAAAGTTTGAAGAGACCCAAATTTCCTCTTTCACAAAATCTGTGTCACAAAGTTTGAAGAGACCCAAATTTCCTCTTTCACACCCAACAATTAAATGACCACCGGATTTTGACAAGCAGTGGTACTGCCGCCTCCTCTATTCACTACATTGTGCTCATTCAACACTACAGTCCACTTTTATTAAAGTGTTTGTGCCAGTATTCTGTCTGACTTTGCACCGAAAACAATGTGCAAACTGTACCTGTATTCATGCAGTGTTTGTCAAAAACGTACACTCTGCACCCCATCTTGACAGAAAAAAACAGAAATGTAAATATTTTTTGTTATTAAACATGCCCATAAGTATTCAGACCCTTTCCAGTGACACTCATATTTAACTCACATGTTGTCCCGTTCCTTCTGTTTCTACTTAAGATGGTTCTACTCCTTCATTGGAGTAAAAACACTTATTGCATTTTTCTCAAGAAGATTCATGGTGTACTAGCTCAAAGAGTGTTTCTACTCAATACTGAGCAAGGGTTTGAATACTTATGAGCATGTGATATTTCAGTTTTTCTTGTTTAATAAATTAGCAAAAATATCTACATTTCAGTTTTTTTTTGTCAAGATATAGTGCAGAGTGTATATAAATGAGCCAAAAAAACATTTGTAATCTTACCTGATGACTGTAATGAAACAAAGAGTGAAACATTTAAAGGGGTCTGAATAATTTCTGTACCCACTGTAAAACAACAGATCCATGGTCTTAAAGTCTTGGATGCAAACTGAACAGCACACTGAATACTGCACACTGCAAGCTTTCCTTGTGATCCATGGGGAACGCCAGACATGTGACTGCTGACTACTATAGGTTTTTTGAAATCTGTTGTACACACAGATAATACTAGGACAGTAAATAAGTTTGTATTAAATAACCATATTGTTAGAATGAAGGTACAACAAAGATTACTAAATGTTTTTATGACTATGCTACAAGTTGACTGCATTATAACAGTATCATAGGTGGAACTTTACATGGATGTGTATTTGCGCCACTTGGACACTTGCTACAGTGTGTTATTGCAAATGTAAGCAATCTATAAATAAAGTAAACCTGCTGACTTGCTTTCTCATTAATATATTTGTTTATGGATCCAAGCCTGTGTTCCCTTGTTTTCAATTGCTTTGAAATCAATTAAAAAGGCTCCTAAGTTTAAGCACTTGATCTGACTTTGTTCTTTTAGATCCAATTAATTATCCAATGAAAGTACAAAGAGATTCTTCCATCTCCTCCTACCTTTCCCATATTCTATGTTTATGAATGCTTGAATGAAAACATCATACTAGTGTTTTTGTTCATTTTGTGCAAGTGCATTCATATTACTGTAGACATTTTCAAACTACCTTAAAGCTGCATTCACATGAATGTATGGGGGACGTATATACGGCCGCATATACATCCCCCATAGTTGTTTATGGCACCTGTAATCTGTATGATTAGCACAACGTGTACTCACCGTACTGTGCCATGGCCACCGTGTCTGCCTGTAGCCATGTGGGCACACATTCGTGTGCATGCAGCCTTAAAGTTTCAGAAATCAGGCTGGTGCATTTTTCTATTATTAATTATAAGGCCATCATAAATTTATTGAATCGGCAGGAAGCACATTAGCAGGTGGAGTCAAATATTGGAAAATTCCCTCCCTGTAACCATAAGTGCCAACACTGTCTGCTCCTTTGTGTGAAGTGTTCACACCCTATAAGTAATCCAAAAACTGTATCCTGCTACCCGCCACTCTTCTTCCCCTGCAGTCTATTTTAAGCATTTTGTTTGTATTTCTTCTGGAACTTTCATTGGATCTTTTGATGTAATCAGTGAGATATATGCAATAAAATGTCTCCTTTTATTTTTAAAAAGCTGATCAACATGTCTTTTGAAGCTCATCTTCAGTTGTCATCAAATTACACATGGTGGTCACTATCCATTCAACTATACAGGAGCACTGAAAAGTGCAGAAACTATGGGCCACATTTATTTATCCAAATCTACCAATTGATTTCATGCATCATGAACCAAACATACCCTGTAGCTGTAGCTACAGTAATGCCAAAGAATATCTTGTTTAATCCTTGAGCTGAGTTGTTTTGCTGAAAAATTATAACATTTAAACTATTTAATTATAACTATCATAGCATTTAGGACCTTTGGAAAGCTGGATTGTCGTAGCTTGCCTTTGATAAACACATTACATAGAGCTTTCTGAACAGTCAAGACCAGACTAATAAACCTGACCTGGATCACTCATACACAGCAGCTGGGGGATGGTACAGCGATTACTCCTGCCTGTCAGGCACAACAACTCCATCATTCTCTGGAGCAGTGCATTCTTAATGAAGCTCTTTTGCTTCTGTCCCTTGATCCAGCACTTTTCCTCTTACATTATCATAATTTTATTATTATTTTTTCAGCAAAACCACTCAGCTCAGGGATTAAACAAGATATGTTTAACCAAAAAAAACTAAATAGCACTGAATAAGTAGTGTAGCCAATAATTCACATGGTACACATAATAAATCTTTATTCATCACTTTTTTCAGGTCATTGTGTACGACTGATGTATTTAAAAACACCCCATTAAAAGAGATACATTGTGTACGACTGATGTATTTAAAAACACCCCATTAAAAGAGATACACATAAAAAAAAAAAACAACAAACAGTGTGATACTGGGACTGGGAGTTATCATATACCAAATCTGTAACAAGGTCCTAATAACACATCATAAATATCTCAGCAGCAATTAACCCTTTAAGGACGCAACCATTTTGTAGCTTAAGGCTCAGCCCGATTTTTTTGTCACTTATCAAAATGATTCTGAGATTGTTTTTACCCCACATGTTAAACTTCATTTTAGTGGTAAATTTTGCCTGATTTACGTTTTACTAAATTTGTCAAATAAAACCCTAATGTGGGAAAAATTTTAACTTTTTTGGCTACAGAGCAGGTTGATGGCTTGTTTTTTTGCGGGACATGTTGTACTTTGCACCAGTATCATTCTGGAGTAGATATGTTTTTTTGATTACTTTTATAGCATTTTTTGTGTAATTAAGTAGGTAAAAATCATAATTTTTGGAGGGTTTATAACAGTTTTTTTTACGGCGTTTATCTTGTGGGTTCAATATTTATTTACTGTTATTCTACGGGTTGTTATGGACGCGGTGATAATATATAAGTGGGGTTTGTGTTATGATTTAGACTTTTATTGCGTTATATGTCTCTTTATATGTTTTGGGGCTTTTGGGCAATTTTATTGATTTCTTTCTTTATTTTTTATTGAATAACTTTTTTTTCACTTTTTCCAGCATGGGACATGAACAAGCAATCATCTGATTGCTTGTTCATGATAGTACTCTGCAATACTCATGTATTGCAGGGTATTAGCAGTTTCAAAGTATGCACTTATATAGGCTGGTCATAGACGCCATCTTACCGGCAGTTCTTGCAGGCAGTGCTGGGGACCGGATCAGACTCCAGCACTGCCATAAGAACGATCGGCTCCCCCCGAAAACAGTTTGGGGAGTGGGCGATCGCATTTAACGGGTTAAACACCCGCGATCGGAGCACATTCCAATCGCAGGTGTTACACTTTGGTGCCCGCTATATGTTACAGCCGGCACCAATGCCGGTTCGGCTCAGATCTTGAGCTAAACCGGCATCGGCTCTGCGTCCAATATATCAGACGGTGGGTGCTAATTCACTACACTCAGTGTCCGATATATCGGACGCAGAGCGGGAAGGGGTTAAACATTTTAGGGGAACACAAAAGGTTAAATATGCATAGTCTAGTCCACTACTCTAAATCGCCCCAAATTATTTTGATCCAGTTATGACACAACCATAATACCAGGAAAATCCCGGCACTTCGAAGTAGGTGAAAATCAAATATTCTTCTTTTTAACAAGACATCATAAATCAAGTATAACACGCAAGGAAAACGCATTTTCTCGCCTCCACCTGAGCCTTCATCAGTTGTCGTCTTCCTGAACAGTGGTGTTCCTTACCAGAACACGTCATCATTCTTCTGCGTCATCAATCATGTGATCACATCACGTGATCTAACATTAACCATGTGACCGATCACGTGATCGTGTCACGTGATCAGTTTAAATGAAAAAAAATACACTAGCGGATGCTATCGTCTTGCAGGGAGATGCAATCGTACAAAACATAAGATATGTACACAATAATGGAACATAATAACCATTTTGGACAATACTGTTTTTCAGCATAGTTTAAATTATGTTTTATATTCAAAAAACAATTTAAGTACCAAATTCTCAAAATCGCTACATTGTAACATCTATTGTTAGAAGTATTTGGTATAATTAAAAGGAGAATTATTGACATTGATCTCCTATCTGGAGACAAAATAAAATTTTCACAGATGTTAGTATAAGGAAAAAAAAAGGTTAGTATTAAGATTAGAAAAATAATGGGTTTTGTTCTATACCATGTCTTCTCTCCCATTGTCAGGTGTACTCTTGGGTTCTGTGTCTGTAAAAAGATAATGAAACTCGAATAACGAGTACCCGAGCATTTTAGTGCTCGCTCATCTCTAATTACCACATGAAAAAGTGGCCGAACCCAGCCACCCCCACCCCTAAAAAAAAGCCAGGGTGACCTGGCGAAACACGTGTTGGGACACTACTTTGTTATTAAAAGTCATAGTTGAGGGACATCTAATTGAGGGATAGTATTAGCATCTATACCTGCAAACAGCAAGTGATCTCACATACCGCACATTCTTATATCTCCAATGCCAATCAATACCAAGTGTCAGAATGAGGAGGCATCATATGGAGTAGCGCTGCTGTAGTTTATGCAGATGCAGCGCACTATCATCTTAGTCAGACAGCACAAGTGTGTTACAGCGGTCAAACATTTTGAGTCTCCAACCACTAAATCCCTGTGGATGATTTGCTTTAAGATGGGTCTCACAGAGATACATGACTTTCAACTGCCTAACTGAGCAATCTGTAATGTGGGTTTCAAAATTATTAAGTGATTTATGTAGACAGCCACCAATTTCCTTATTTACTATAAATTAAAATGAGAAGTATAGCTGGTGGCAGTGAAGGTTTGAGTGGGTGTTAGAGCTTAGAAAGTAAGGTGTCATCTTGAGTAGGTGGGCTTGGCTTTATGTACTTCATTTTGAGACTCTCTAGCATAAGTGGACCCTGTGACATGATATGAAAGTTGGGATTCATCACAATATTTTTTATAAACCTGGAAGAAAATAGAATTGCAATTGGTGAAAGCTTGTTTGAGGTACAAACTATATGGAAGCAACTGACGCATACAAGGTTCCAGGAATTGCAGAAGGCCTGCAGCACTAGGCATAATTACCAACGGTGAGTAAAAATATTTGTACATTTAACAAAAACAATCAAATTAACTAACCCTATGAGTGCAACTCTTTCTATTCTTTTCTACTTTACATCTCTCCTGTACAATATAAAAATAGATGAATCCATAAAGACAAGCCCTTAAAGAAATGTTGATCAACTGCTCATTTTGGGTCCAAATTCTCTAATTTCAGTAATTGCTGCTTGTTAGTATACACCTGCCCTGTCGTACCAATTTCTCCCAGACTTGCTTCTAGTTGTGGGTTACTAGTGAGGGATCTCCTCTATCTGTTTGGACTTTTCTTTTTTTTTTAGTTTACAAAAAAGTTTTATTTAGAAATATAAGTAGTTGTACAGTAGGAGAAAAAATTACAACTATACATTATATATCTGGTGTTTCACAACAAAGCTCTGTGAACAATTGTCATTACATATCTTCCTGAGGAGATGCGAAAAAGACTCTCTATCACTTGGCTAATCGACAAGGTATCTGAGAGGTCTAGGTAGTAATATAGGTGGTGTACATCAGACGTGTGGAGTGGGGATGTCTGGAAGTGTAGATATTGCTGACACATCTTATATATTGGAAGAATGAGTAAGACAGCTGTTTGGACTTTTCATCTTTACAATATTTCTTTATTTTAGTGAAGTTTTTGGTCATCCCTTTATGCACAGCTCTCTTAAAGGGATTAGCCAAGAATTCTAAATGATGATCTGTCCACAGTATAGGCCATCAATATCTGAGTTCAAAACCTAACCCTTGCTCCAATCATGTTAGACATAAGCAGAGAGCACAGAGCAATAACCACCTAGTTCACCCTTTTAAATGTAAGCAAAAATGTACAAATTCCCTTTTAGGGAAGCATCAATTTCTTAATAAAGAATAATAAAGATTAATAAAGTTAATAAAGATTTTATAAAAAAACTTGATACATGGCTGCAGGGGTTAAGAAAATAATAAAATGCTGATACTCACCATGTCAAGCTCTTCCATTCACATAGGTTGGCTGTGATGTCACTTTGACAGCCATGCGCCTGCTACAGCCTGTATCTACTTTTGTAGCAATCACATGACTGCTACATTTGTCACTGCCACGTGACTGCTAGGCTCTGTATACAATCAAACACTGACAGTTATAAGCGGTACGGCAGATCAAGTGCTTAACAACCCGATAATTTTTTTTCATAACCATTTTAGCTACGGATCAAAAGGTTTATTTTTCATGATGACCACATTAAATAATAATAAAAAAAAAAATCTTCTTGATGTCTACGTAAATTAGACAATGACTAAATTGTTCTACATCAATAACAGTAGGCTTACATGCCATATTATACTCAGAGAGTGATTATCTATTACTTTGCATATACAGTATAAATAGTGAAAATAACTATTAAAAAATCTGTAGTATAAAATTACAGTGAAATGCTTCTTATCTGACTTTTATTCCCCTCTATCCAACCCTTCATTCACTCTAAAATCTCTTTTAAATCTGCTTTGGTTGTGACCAGTCAACTTGTCACCACATTTTTCATAAATACAGCTAGTAACAGGTTCCCATAGAGCCCTAGTAACTGACACTCCATTTTAGCTAAAACTTGTTCCCCACAGATTTCCATATAATTAACTTTATTATTTTACCTGGTATGTAAGGATGCCTATAGCAAGTTGAGGTGGCGTGTCATCCTCGGGCTGAATATAGCAACTCTCCCCATGCTTTCTCTGCATGTAGCAGTTATGTCATGTTACCAGGATGACATCATCAAAGGTCCTTTATCCTTCTAACAGGGAACAGGGAACTGTACATCAAGCATGTATCTCATGAAATCACAGCATATTACATCACATGAAATCACAGCAGCCTGCAAGAAGAGGAGAAAAAACCCATACAGGCATGCAGGCATACTGTGATTTTCTATGTGGTCAGATATGTGCATGGGGTACAGTTTGCTAATGTTAAGAGGGTAAATGACCTGTGATATCACCCTGGTCACATGACATCAGGCCACACCCCTTGACATGCTCTATAGATCCCTAAATACTTTGTTACATACTTATTTAGGAATTTTGTGTAAATCAGCTTTTTGTCCCATACTCACTGACAACTGAGAGATGATGGAACCTGATGACTTAACACTTTACAAAAAGTCATTAGATAGTCTTATATAATTACATAGCATCATTATCTCATTACATACATCAATGGAAATATTCTCTAGATATGGTGGGAGATAATCTTTAACCTGTTTTCCTTACTCCTGCTATGAATTAAACTTCAAATCCTCTGTTCCCTACAAGAAAAAGGAGCAGAAAAAAGTCACAGCAAAACTTTTACCTAATGAAGCATAGAGCACAGTTTACAATTATCACCTGCTCTATTAATTTCTACAATTAAAAAAAATATTTGAAATGTCTACTTCAAAGGTTTCAATATCAAATTACATGTAGTCGGTGATAATGGGCGAATTGTGACTGTAGTTTGTCTCTACCCACTTTCTCAATGACAACTGATAATTCAAGAGGGATATATAATATTTAACTTTTTGTGTGAACAGTTGCTTATTCTTTTAAATTGTGATATATACATATATATATATAAAATTGGTAAAGTTTACTGACAAAACTCATCCAAGTAATTTTCAAAACTACCCTTTTAATCTGGATTTCAGAGTATACAACCCCTGAACTAGAGTTGTTGCACTTTACTTGAAATCCAAAGTGGATAGTTAGGAATCCTGCAGATGGGAGCCTAATCAATGATCTTTAATCCGTTGGAAACGTACTGCTTATATTGTTTGAAGCCCTCAACATGGAATGAGGATCCGTGCTCTCCCTTCTCAAGGTAAAGATATGTTGTTGGAACTAAAAATTGCCTGTTGGCGTTTTATTGCTCTTTAATCCGTGCCCCTGAAGGAGAAATTAAGTATTACATTTGACTAAATGAGGGGACATGTATCACTCCTATTGCTTTCTTTTTCTTTTTTTGTGCAACTTTTTGTGAGACTTTTCACATTTTGAGAATTGTTAGGTGCGGAATCAAGCAGCATACCAAAGTTAGCTGCCTCAAGGATTTAGTGCAGTGTGCCGTATGCAACATCCCCCACCGGGGAATTGCCTTTTCTTGTGGCTTGGAGGCAGCCGGGGCCAATAATACCGGAGTGGTTAGCTTATGTGGCCTTGGGCACGCTGTGGTCACAGTGCTTGAAATGGTGACCAGAGGACTGGCCTACAGCCTGGCAGGTCTCCAGCAGGGGTGTGTGCAAGAAATATGAAGGGAGAGGCTGATGTACTGGTTCTCCCTGGAGCAACCACTGAGGTGTCTGTAGGAGAAATCCCTGGGTGATGGATGGGGATCCTGTGATGGTAAGCTGCCTTATCCAGGTATTAGATGAAGGCAACATTGTGCAAATCAACTTATAGTTTATTCAACAGCAGGCAATGGCAAAACAATAGCAGCAGATTCACTGGCTGTGGCAGCACTGACATGTGCTCCCAGATGGAGTCTCTCACTCTCCTGCTGAGGCCTCTCTCTGACCATGTGCTCCCGTCCACCAGGGGTTTATATGCTACCTTGCTCAGGTGGTAGCACTCTATAATCATTTAGCATTGTTAACTCTAGAATTACCAGGCAGTGGCTACAGCTGCTAAGTTCTCCAGTATTTAGAGACCTCCTATAGAGGTGATTAGTCTTCCTAACAGCTCCTGACATGGAGAGGCAGCTATTCGCAACAATCACCTTGCCTCTGCGTTGGCAAGGGCGTTGCACATATTTATCTTTATAGCCCAGATGTTTGTTCAACTTGTGAGGCTTTTGGGCTCTGAAATTGTCCCATTCTTGCACCTAATACATCCCAAAACAAAGCATACTATATCCAGACTTACTTGAGGGAGCTTCTTTTTGGAACTAAAAAGTTGCTCACCACAAAAAAGTTGCAAAAGTGAGACTAAACGGGTAACTCATCAACTGTATCACAAAGGGAAAAAACTTAAGATACATTGCAACGATTAAGTAGGCCAACTTCAGGAAACTTGAAAAAGTGGCAGGCGAAAAACTTTGATACATGTGCCCCAATGAGTTTATGTGCAGGTTAGTTCCTCCAGTACAGACCTCTTTGAGCGCTCTCCTGTCTAGTTATCAAATGAGGCCTTAGAATATTAAAAATGGGCTTTTCTAAACCACACAGGCACTTTACTAAACTTTCTAAAACCTTACTCCATGTGGAAGACAATGGAAATCCTTAATTCTTTCAGTTATAGGATACCACAGGAGACAGTAGAATGCAGTGACATATTGCAACCAACTGCTATCACCCCTGCATTTTTTGGATTTCAGTTTTGGTAATTGTATTATAAAATGTCTTTCTTCTTAAGCGGATCTTAAGGAAATCACAAAACTATAAAATGTAATCAATGGAACAGCAAAGGTTCCCATCACCCTTCCAAAAATCCATAACTTTTGCATTTTAATAGAGAGGCCGAGCCAGTCATTTTCCTTCTGATGTACAGCTTTGATTTTCTCCTTATCTCTCAGGGAATTTTGACTTTCTGAGAAAGAGATTATTGAGTTGTGTGTCTGTGAGAGAGGATTCTTGATCACTACAGGGCTGTGTGCTTGAAACGTTACAGTCAGCTCAGCTGCTTGTAAAAGCATTAGAGACGCCATGTTAATATTAATTAGGTCTTTTTGTACAGGAATTTCTGTGGCTGCAATGAAGACAGCTTGTAGGGAGAAGATTATACCCAAAGTCAGACATTAAGACAAACATATTTAGAACAACAATTATCATAATTGCAAAAACACTAACGCAGAGAAATAAGTAAATCTGATTAAGGGCACTTCTGCATGATCAAATATAAATCTTATGTCTTCCTTCTAACCTGGTTTAAACATAAGAGGATTATATTCTGTATTAACAGATTTGTGAAGCTGAACTTATTGTACCTAATAATATAGAGCATCCGAGGGAGTGCTGCGGATGGATAGGGCTAGGAAAGTAATCCACTTAAATTAAAAATAGACAGAATGATTGGGAAGGTGCGCAAGACGTGTGTGAGGATGTTACATAGGCTGCAAGGGCTTGCCAGAAGGTTACGTGACACAGAAAAAACATTACAACGCCGCGTCCCCTACCTGTGAAATGTGAAGCATCTTGTCATGGAGCCTGTCCTTATTATTCCATTGCTGTCTGCTAGATAACCATCTGGGTTTTATGAATTCATACTCATATTTTCTGAATAAAAAAATAAGCTGCAGGTATTATATTTTATGACATAATTATTAGTAGTAGTATGGCATTATATTGCAATGAATATTTATGTTTTTTTCCAGAGACATTAATTCTTAATACTGAAAACAATTTTATTTATGACAATGGAAAACATGTTTGATTTGATTCTCTATTATTTATCCATTTATTATTTAACCAATGTTTATTGTATTGTTTTATTATTTTTATGACTTAGCGTCAAATTATCCACAGTATCTATCTATCTATCTATCTATCTATCTATCTATCTATCTATCTATCATGTCTACATGCCTAAATGCACTGAGTTGCCGCCATGTGATTGGCTGATTAGAAATTAAGTGTTAACGAGCAGTTGGACAGGTGTACCTAATAAAGTGGCCGGTGAGTGTTATAAAAAGGGTTACCCCAACTTGAAAAGATAAGTTTCTATTCAGTGAGGGTCTGACAGTAGGGATCACATGAGAAGGGATTCCACAGCATTTAGGGAAATGCAATTAGGGATCCCATTCTCACTAATGGGTGAATTGGAAGGCTGGGCATGCGCCTTGCCACAGAATAAAGCAAGGCAGGGGAGGGGGTGGGGGTGGGGAGTCACATGTTAGGTTTACGTGAGCATCACACACAAGACAACCCTATCCACCTATATTTTCTTATTTGCAAGTTGTTTAACCATTTAACCAAAAGGGGGCAGGTCTGAAAGGCTGTCTGGCAACAAGCTACCCAAAGAGACAGAATTCATAAGAGAGTTATGAGGTTAATGGGTACATCTCTTGAATGTAGGGAGCATAAAAAAGGTCCTCATGAGTCAGTAAGTTCAAAAGCCCTCTAATGAGGTCATATGCAGAAATCTCAATGGGTCATATTTGCCATTCAAAGTGCACCGAAACACTAGAAGGATCCAAATTTCAAAACTGAAGGCAGTACGATTGCTCTATGCTCTTTCATTAAGAAGTGTTGACTCCTCTTGGGTTCTAAAGTTACAGAAACTGGACCCCATTGAGAGGGGAGCTAGCACCCTCCTTGGTATCACACACAGAAGGAACCTCTAAGTTAGCTAGAATCTATAGGAACCTATAATCTCTTATGAATTAACATCTCTGTGATATCCATTTATATATATGTTACCTGGTTTGGATTCTTTCCTAATATAAACCTGCCATGGACTGGGCTTATAGTATATGTAACAAGAGCTGGTGGTAGGCTACTGGCTGACTGAGTTGTGTTTCACTGAGGCAAGTAAAAATGGTGTCAGTCTTTCAGGGTTGTGGGTAAGTGTGGTGCTGTGAGTCATGCTGGCCACTTCAGGAATGTAGAGAGGCCATGTTTTCTTCATTACTTTTATATGCACTACTTAGAATGATCACTTTCCTTTAGCAGTAGCCTTTTTGAAGGTTCAGAAAGCTTCAGAAAGCTTCAGAAATGATCACTGCAGTATAAAATCAACACTTTATAATTTGATTTATTTAGGACACTCAGAACTTCAGTACCTGTGCAAGGGATTTATTGAGTATAGTTGTACCCACTAATAATCTAAAATTAGGGATGTCAATAGTTGTCTTACCTTTCTTCCATTAGCCTTTATTTGGGTTTGAGAAACCTTTGTGGTGATATCTGCTGTACTGTATAATCGGGTCAGAAGTATATGGGACAGATAAATCCACCAGTGCCTGTGCAGCGGGGTTACATACTTTTTATAAGTCTATGGACTGATGATTACATGGAATCAAAGTAAACAGTCATCTCCGTAAATTGCTTACCTAAGTTCAATAGGTAATGAGTTAAACACTATGTAATATAGCCTTGTCTTCTGAATCATCTGAAGAATCTCTGATTCTATTGAAGATAATAGGCAATGCTATCATATCATAGCAATGTAAATATTTATTGGTGAGAGCAATATGTTTTGGCCCATGTAATGAGACTTCACCAGACTTAAGCATATAATATTTCCTCATTTACAAGAATTGAGGAAACACATATACAGATGACTGAGGTGAATTGGTTAGTTAACTTCTGGACATTTTCATGTTTTTTGTCTATACCGGTGGTTAGCTGAAGTGATTTTATTCTTCTAATAAATTTAATTTGTCACACCAGCCACTTCACACACCTAAAAGTGTTAATGACATCTTCACATCATATTACATGTCCAGGTCAGAATACTGTATACACATTGCTTCAAAATTTTTAGAGAGGGAGGAATTATCCATTAATTTACAGCTATGGTTTTTTTTTCTGCTGCATCTGGTATTTATTCCTTATGTATCTAAGTCGAAATGACAAACATGCAAAAATGTTGCAAAGGCCCAGTAAACCTTACAGTGGCAGTCAGTCTCCATTTTTATTTGTACCAGACCATTTGCCCCCCATAAACTATACCCTTTGAAGACACAAGGAAGAGACAACACCATATACAAGATATAAAGAAGCACCCAAAAGAAAGTGCTGACAGACCACTAGCTTTATAGAAATACATGAAAATAATGTTATAAAGTTTGACTTGAGAGGACACAATTAAAGACTGAAAAATGTATTTTTATTTATTTTCTTTGTTTATTTCTTTTTCTATGTTCTTTGTTTATTTACAACCTTATCGCTGCATGGAATATTATTATAGTGCATAGGCTTAATAGCAATCTGTAACAGCAAGATGAGCACACAGAGTTATACCCCTTTAGATTCAGATATAACTAATAAACATTTGATATAACTTGGGTTTTAATGATATATGGAGCGTAAAAAAAAATATCACCCTTTCACAGCTCTACTGCACAGAACATATTTGCAAAGCATTTCACAGACAAAGTGAAACATTCTGAAGTGCTATCTGTCACGTCTGTGAAACTGGAAGCCAGTTTACAGAAATTTAATTAGAAATTCTGCCCCAGAAACTGCATGTAATGAATTACTTATATATAAGTGAAGATATCAATATTTGATAAGAAGTGTAAATGGTGCCTGCATTTTCATAGCTTTGTGTGATGTCTCAGAGAGAGATAAAAAACACTCTATAATAAACTAGTTATAGTAACAAGACAAGGTTACATTGCTACTTAGAAAAATGTGACGATAAAAGCTCATCATTATTGCAGGGCCTTTACTGTATGTAAAGAATATATAAAAATGTCAGCTATGTATTATGGGATTGGACAAATTGAGAAGTCTTCATAGGGGCACAGAACAGAGATTACAAACATACCGTATATACTCGAGTATAAGCCGACCCGAATATAAGCCGAGACCCCTAATTTTACCACCAAAAACTGGGAAAAACTACTGACTCGAGTATAAGTCGAGGGTGTGAAATGCATTGGTCAAACCTCCCCAGTAGTATACAGCCTGCCAGCCCCCAGTAGTATACAGCCTGCCAGCCCCTAGTAGTATACAGCCTGTCAGCCCCCATTAGTATACAGCCTGCCAGCCCCCAGTAGTATACAGCCTGCCAGCCCCCAGTAGTATACAGCCTATCAGCCCCCATTAGTATACAGCCTGCCAGCCCCCATTAGTATACAGCCTGCCAACCCCCATGTAGGATTTAGCAGCCCCTAGTAGTATACAGCAAGCCCCTAGTAGTATACAGCAGCCCCTACTAGTATACAGCAAGCCCCTAGTAGTATACAGCAAGCTCCTAGTAGTATACAGCAAGCCCCTAGTAGTATACAGCCAGCTTGCCCCCATGGCCCTTTAAAAAATAAACTTAAATACTCACCCTCTGACGTCAACGCGGCTCCCCGATGTCCCCGTGTCGTCGCGTCCCGTCTTCTTTCTTCTTCCGCGGCTCTTCTTCTCTCTTCTTTTTTCCGGCATGGACGCGGCCATGTTTTCTTCTAGCAGGCGCATACTAAGACGCGAAGAAAACATGGCTGCGTCCATGACAGAAGAAAGAAGAGAGAAGAGGAGCCACAGAGAAGAAAGAAGACGGGGCGCACCGACACCAGGGACATCGGGGAGCTGTGCCGACCTCAGAGGGTGAGTATTTAAGTTTATTTTTCTTAAGTGGGTAATTTTTTTTGTAATAGACTCGTGTATAAGCCGAGGGGACGTTTTTCAGCACATTTTTTGTGCTGAAAAACTCCACTTATACATGAGTATATACGGTATTTCTCTAAACTTTCACTTAGCAAGAACTATACTAGCCCCTCCTTTAGATATTAGTTGGCTCATGAAGTTGCTGGGTCATAAACGGACATAAATCCATTCTGACCATCAGCTAATTAGGTTTTATGAGTTCCATTCCACCATCAATCTAACCCTAAACTACAGCATTCATTCACCAAAATAAATTTTCTGGCTTTATTATCCAAATACAGGACAATGAAATGGAAAATTCATCATGAAATGCTAAGAGGAATTAAATGCAAATTACCCTTTATTTTACAGAAAGATAACAACCTGAAATCCATATTTCCAGACACCCTCATCTATGCTACTGATCTGCCCTGTGTGGCTCATTAAATTTTACCAAATCAACAGGAGCCCCAGAAGTCAACACAGAGCAACATGTGCTGGAACAAACTAGGCAAAATTGGCTGGAAGGTGGGGTACAAAAGTTAGAACCTTATATTTTTATTAGATTATGTAAAATGCTATTATTTCATGCATTTTTTAAGGAATAGAAAAACATTACATTTTCTAAAGCCATAATTCAAACATTTTTTGCATACCTTTGTTGTTTCAGTGCAGTTGTCTTCTCTTTAAGGAACAAGCTATTTTCTTTTTTTGAGTTTCTATATTTCACTCTCCATCTTTAAGAATCCATATAATTTTTATTTTTTCATTTACAGAGATGTTTGTTTTCTGTGCAACAAACTATACTTCCTAGTGACAACATTTCATATTCCCTGCTGGTGACTGGGAAGGTGAAAAAAATTCCAAATGAAATGAAATTGTAGAAAAATATGCATTCAGCATACAGACCTTTATAAGGTCTAATTTTTTTTGCAAGATGTGATGATGCTTATATTGCTACCATTTTGGGGACTGTATAACGTTTTGATAATTTTTTGTTAACCCCTTACCGACATGTGACATCATAGTACGTCACATGCTGGGTGCAGGTGCATGGAGAGGGCTCATAGCCGGTAAGTCTTTGCTGCATATTGCTGGGCAACGCCATCTTGGCGAGGATCTTCGCTCCCCGTGACATCATTGAGGAGCGGCAATCGGACTTCCAAAGACCAGAGGCTGTCTCGTTTTAACCCTTTCATTACAATGTGCGATCAGCACATTGTAATGAATGAGTAGGAAAATCCCCATATATTGCCATACTGTAGTATGGCAGTATATGAAAGGATTGATCAGACAACCTAGGGTTAAAGTACTCTAGTGAGTCTGAAAAATAATAAAAATGGGAAAAAAAAAGGAAAAAATATATATATAATAAAAAATCAAATCTCCCTCCTTTCTTTAGAACTGATATAAATATAAATAAACAGTAAAAATCATAAACACATTAGGTATGGCTGTGTCTAAATACAATAATGTTTTTTCACTGCGTTTAACCCCAACGGAAAATAGCACCCAAAGTTAAAAATGGCACTTTCTTGCCATTTAAAAAAATGTAAAAAATGCAATAAAAAGTGATCAAAAGGTCCTAAAAATGGTAGCATTGAAAATGTTGTCAAAAGACGCAAAAAATTACTTCACCCACAGCTTTGGGCACCAAAGTATAAAAAAGTTATTAGCGCCAGAAGTTAAAATAAATTAGTACCCCCTCAGTCCCCACAAAGCATAGTACAAAGAGTTTTTGTATATATCTATATCTCAATAAATGATAATACAGTAATATATAAGACCAACTGAATAAATCATTTTTAAACACAGAAATGTTGATCAAATTGGCTCTTAATACTTTGTTGGGGCTCAGGTTTAAACTGGCAGCATTCTTTGCTAAACTCTGGTTATTTACTATAGTCTACTATAGTAAATGTGGCTGGGCCTGCCCTGCTCTTCGCTTTCCAAAGTGGTGTGCAAATCGGGAAAAGCAAAACTGGTGCAGAGGGGTAAATTTATGTGACTTCTCTGCCAGAAAAATCTTAGTATATTTTGCCATAGATAATTCTTACTGATTATTTTATAAATGGCAATTACAAATGTGGCCCACTGTCTTATTTTATGTAATCACCAAAGCCATTTGGGGCTTTTCCCTGAGAAACAGAGTGTAAATGCTCTGGTAGCAGGGGTAGAGGTTCAGAAGAAATTGTTACTACCAAGAGGGTTAATTGTGAGATATGCCCCTCCCCCCCCGTGAATATGAGTTTATCACCTCTGAATTTTTTTATTGTGTTATCAAATAAAGTGTAATGTAGAATTATTATGCTATGTAAAATATAAAAAAAACAACGCTCCTACAATTAATTTATCAACAAATAGTTATAGATGTACCAGTAACTGCTAAGTAATGTTATATTACATTATCCAAAAGTTTCTTCATATGCTTGTTCAATGTTCATTTTAGGAAGCTCACTCGTGCATAGTTCCTGGTTCCAGTCTGTTTCTGAACAGCTCATGCTTGTAAGTAGTTGTTTCTCAAGACACCTTCACACACAGGTACATCTTTCACTGAAATATCAGCAACTGAAAATCAGTTGCATTCATCTAATGTGGATAGTTTAGTGGCAAGCACATGTATTTCTGCAAGTTTCAATCAGATTAAAAGGAGATTTTCTATTTTTTTCTAAAACTCATATACTATTTTCTATTCCAAATCCAAATGTTTATATAAATGCAGGGGGAAGTTTTGAAATCTCTTGAAAATCCCATACATTTGAACATAATTCCAGTTTAGAAAACCATTTAACTTAACAAAGAAGTACCCATTAATTGAAGATATTTCATATGTTCCTACAAATGAAATATCGGTATATATGGGACCCAGCAGGGAAGAGGTTACAGAATTACTGGTTTATACAATACATATCTGATCGAAATTTATATTATTTTCTCACCTTCACATTAGTTGCTTTTAGCACTATGATTTACCCTGCCAGGAGGATTTACAGTAAAGACATCAAATAATTTTAATTCAAAAGATGTGAAGCCATCATTACTTTAGAAAAAAATAACAAAAGACTCTTTCATTCTGAAGCAATTGACAAAAATAATCTTCAAAGGTTTTCTACATGATTTTCAAAGCCAATCTCCAGATAGATATCAAACAAAAATGTAATCCACAGCGACTAAGCCGTCTGAAAATTGTTGGGAAAATAAAGTTAATCAATAGAGTGTCAAGAGCCTGAAATGGAAAATATTGAATATTCATTTCTTACTTTCACAAAGGATTACCAGTAAAACCATTAGCGCTTGTGGGGTAGTGCTTACATTATCACTTGATCAGATTGTCTTTCACTGAGTAAATCAGTGATATACTACACACACACACACACACATATACATATAATATATGTATAAGCAAAGTAAGAAAACTCCTCCTAAAAATGTAAATATATATGTATATATACAGAGAGAGAGATTCGTATGCAGGCATAACTGCAATGCAAAGCAAATATAGAGAATGCATAGTATCATAGTATGTAAGAACATATTATCATAGCATGTAAGGTTGGAAAAAACGAAGGTCCAACAATGTTCAACCAATAAGAATTAAAGAAATGTTTTTTTTCCCCAGAACTTGTGATATTTTTGCTCTCAAGAAAGGCAACCAGGCCTCTGTAGAACTTGTACAAAGAATCTGGCACAAAGTTCCACAGTCTCACTATTCTTGGAGTAAAGAATCCCTGTCTATGGCAATGGTAGAACAGCCTCTACCTCTAGGCGTAGAGGATGCCCTCCTGTTTTGATCAGAGGCCCAGGTATAGAAAGGTCTCTGAAGAGACCTCTGCAATGACCATTTAGGTATTTGTGCATTGTAATGATATCTCCCCCCTTTTAACCTGAGGTTTAGTTATCTATCATTTTATTCTAGTCCCCCCATTCCATTAATAAGCTGGTTCCTCTTCTCTGCACCTGTTGCAGTTCTACTATATACCACTAGTATATTATAGTCACATATGTTTACTATGCCACATTGATGCCCAAAACTGTACACGATATTTCATGTGCGGTCTGACCTGTGATTTGCTAAGGGCAAAACTATGTCTTTATCATGAGAATCTATTCTTCGCTTGATACATCCCATAATTTAGTTTACTTTATTAGCAGCTGCTAGGCTCTGATCACTAAAATTAAGTTTACCATCAACAATACCTGCAAGTCTTTTTTAGCTCTAGTTTTACCAAGCAATTGACTCTTTAGAACATAATTATACTTTTTGTTTCCATGGTCCAAGTGCATAACTTTACATTTTTTTAAATTAAACCTCATCAGCCAATTCTCCACTGAATCCTCAAGCTTCCACAAATCACTCTGTAGTGTTCTACAATCAGCCTAGGTATTAATTACTTTACAGAACTTTATACAACTCTGTTGTATAAACCCTCTATGTGGTCACTAATAAAAATATTAAAAAGAAGGGAGCACAATACTAACTTCTGTGACACCCCACTCGTAACTTTGCCCAATCTGAGAATGTGCCATTAAGACCCTCTCTTTTCTATCACGAAGTACAAGCTTAAGCTTAACAAAGTACACGATTTTCCCTTAGTGCGATATGCCTCATTTTATGTACCAACTTTCTGTGTGGCACTGTACAAAATGCCTCCAGATACACAACATCCACAGCCTCCCCCAGGTCGAGTCTAGAAATTAGCTCCTCATAGAAGCCGACCAAATAAGTCTGACAGAACCAATCCATTATAAACCCTTGCTGATGCATGGTTATTTACAGTGAGATACTACAGGATAGCATCGCTAACAAACCCCTCAGAATTTGGTCAAGGACCCCCGTCTTTGGGCAACTTTGACCTGAACATTGAAGTCAATTGGGACCACCATTTTAACACTCAAAAATGGCAAAAAAATAGGACTAGTAGGGGCTAGAGGGCTGAGCAATGGTTGGAATATCAGAGCAGCTGCTCTACCCACGATGGGCTAAGTACTGTGCATATAACCTTTTAAATTAAACAAAGAAATAATTAAAAAATCTGGGTGTTCAGACCCATCTATTTATATTGAGGATTTAAAGGTTTTTTTCTGACAAAACAAGTTAGGCCCTATTCACAGGATAGGGTCTAACTTGCTGATAAGTGGAGTTCTCAGTGATGAGACCCCCAAAGATCACAATAACGGAGGGTCCAATGGGGTCCAACAAGCTCCATAGAGCTGGCTCTGCTCATTTCGCAAAGCAAAGAGGGGTTTGACAGAGCTGCCTTGGACCCCTGATCTGTGTGGGGGGGGGGGATCACTGAAACCCCCACCAATTAACAAGTTAGGCCCTATCCAGTGTACAGGACCTAAATTGTTTCATCGAAAAAACCCTATAATTGGCAGTGGAAAAACCACACACCCTTCCTCTCACTGCGGTTGAAGGTCCTCTGAGTGTCCAGATCGATTAAGTCATGTTCTCTGCATTAAAAGAAGCAAGGTGTTCAGAACCAGTTACTTGAATGCACAATTGAAAAATTTATGAAATTCCATTAATACGGAATTGAAAACAAATTTAATTTGAAGTTCCATTATTCTGCAATTGAAAAATAATTGAATTGAATTTCCATTAATCCATAACTGAAAAATTTAACTTGAAGTTCCTTTAATCCGGAATAGAAAAGGAATTGAATTTGAAGTCCTGGGAATGTGGAACTTAAAAATGTGAAGTTGACGTTTCAGAAATGCAGACCTGAAAAATTGCCACATTGCCACACTGCAGACACCCTGCGAGATGGTCTTTGTTTTCTGGTTATGCAGTAGCAGGTGACAACATGTTTTTTGCTTGACCGCTGTGCCTTGGCCTCCTTTCAAATGTTCTGCTGGCTTCTTGTAGCTTCTTGGCCACCACCTCTTTATTTGAATTATAACTGTCATCTATCCATTTAGGGTCTAGAACCTCATCAACACCCTTTGCTTTTCCACCACCAAATCTACTGCTGCTCCCCTTCTACATCTGCACAAGCCACAGTTGTGTTTCATCATAGTAAGGTTATCCCCACACTCATGCAATTCTTTAGAGTGCTGTTATAACAGCAATTATTTCAGATTTCCCCCTTTCCATAATAATAGTAGTCTTTTCTATATACCCCAGTGCCCTGACAAAGGCAATTGCTGCTGTTTCACAAGTCTCTGTCTATCTTATTGAACCTATAATGATAAGCAACTCTCCCTGGCTGTCTCCTGTGTGTAATGACGTCTAGATGTGTAATCCTGCTCTTATACTATATGTCCTGCCCACCAATCTATGCACTATGCACGCCGCAACACTATCCTTTGCACTGAAAGGGCCATTCAGGTGAGTATTTGCATCGGCCACCACATTTATGTTTGGAAGTCTGAAATAAATGGGACACATGCCCCTTGAACTGAGTGCACCAGAAAAAATATGTACTTTGGGCGCGTGCACTGGTCTTCATGAATGTGTCGCCTGGTGTAGATTGAGGCAAACTGTACGTGAGGCAAACTGGGCCACTGTAGATAAAATAAATGTACAGACATTGTATTTTAAATACTTGATATGGTATTTTTTGCTACAATATATATTTTTTAAAAAGCTACTGTTATCCTATTCTGGTTGCTTACTATCTGGTACCCAATTTAAATCTACCAACCACCAATTAATAGGTGCCGCTTGCCTCATTCCATTATACTTTTTTTCTTCAGCCATCACAGAATTTATTAAGACTGGCGTTTTGCATGCTAGTCTTAATCTGTAAACCGTCGGCGCAGAGAAAACGTGGATCTAGAACCTTTCTTCAACTGGATGGACACATTTAGATTATATCAGAATTTGTAGCTATAGGGGCACATTTAATAAGGGCCGTGTACCAGTTTTCTGTCGGACTCTGCACATTCTTTTAGGTGCAAACTGCTTGCACAAGTTGTGTCGCATGCAACCGTTTGGTGGCATAGTTGCATTATGCTTCATTCAACACAAATTTATTCACTGAAGGGGGCGATCCATTGCTCAGTCGGGCCATGCTCCAGATTTGACATGCAAAGTTTCACAGAAATCTAAAGGTAAAATGTAAAGGTGCACCAAGAAAAGTGGTGCACTCTGTCAGGGCAATGCATTGAGCGCCAGATTCATGCAGAACATGCACCAGTAATCCTGAATCTGATGCACTCTACACTATACACAGTTAAACTGCACTGTTCTTAGTAAATGTGCCCCATTGTCTCCAACATATTGGGGCACATTTACTTACCCGTCCATGCACGTTTCCCGAGGTGTGTTCCCCAACGAGAATGCACAGCTGCCGAGATTCACTGAAATCGTGAGCCCGATTCCCTGCATGTGTCGTTTCCCTGCTCAGGTCTGCTGGAGTTCACCATCTTCTTCCCGGTGCATGTTAGTGCTTTGCTTGCATCACAATTTTGCAGTTAAATCCCGTGGTTTGTCTGAATCCATCAGATAGTCATATGGCCTGCCCCCAAATTCTAAATCCCTGTCCCGGTGCGCAATCACCTAAAAGTTGGAAAACCCGACGGAAATGTGGCTGTGGGACCCTTTGTCAGAAATTCAATGGGGCTTTTTTTTTACTAAGTATTATTTTGACGATAAAAGAATATTTGTCATTTAGACAATTTAATATTCAAAGCAAAGTGCATAAACTAAATAAGAGAATATACAGTTAATGCACAAAAGTTAAATACATTTCTGTGCACCATTGGTGCATTTTATTGACTGCATAATATTGATATATTATGACAGAACTTTACTTCCCACCTGTATCCTCTATAGACCTAGACACACAGGTATTGAATTAGCGCTGTGCTACATGAACCTCCCAGTGAAACAAGGCATCACCTGTGGCAAGATCAACTTAATAAGCATACCTTCACTTCTTTTATATTAGCGCTAATCCTTATACACTGACTTTGGTATTTCTAGGTGCTCCAGAATTACTGCCAGAAAGGTGAAAACTGTGGGGATGAAACAAGCAAGCCCTATAATTGCCATGTGGAGGCTGTCTTTGCAACATAACTCTTTTCACATTTGTGTTGACCCTTAACATATCCCATGAAGTGATGTAAAAGTATTCTGGGACATGTGCGCCTCAACATTAATGTAAAAATGAGGCTCTCTGGAAGTAGAAAACTAAACGCTTAGTAGGAAATGGAGCTGCCTACATATGTTAAGCATTATAGGTGATTGCTCTCAATGATTTTCTGTGCTTGTTGTAAAGTTGGATTTTTTTTATACTGGATGCAAGTCAGATTTTTATATTTCTAGGTAACTACCAACCAGGTTTTTGTTATATGAAACAAGACTTTCACAATTATTTTGATTGCCCTTATTTTTATCATTCAACCACACAAATATCTTAACTGCAATTTGTTGTGGGTTTTAACCAACTCTACCTATGCTAATTGTTGGCAAATCAGAATAGAAATCTGATTGAACAACCAAGCTACTATTTACTTTAAATGTTCAATAAATAATATGTTTGTTATAAATTGTTGCAATACTGTGGTAATTGACAATTTTCCGCTGCAATACAACAAAATGATCATATGCACCATAAATTACCTTTACCTGGCCAGGTTTCGCAGGTTTCCACCTCTTGAATTCCTCTGTAATGTGACCCCTCATCAAGAATCGCTCAAGTTTTCCTTTCTAACAAAAACAACTACATGGGGGTCATTTATCTTATCTCTGTTTGTTTTGGCTAGTTTTTGCCCATCTTTTATCCATCTGCTACCTTGGTAATTTATCTCACTTTTTCCTTGTGTTAAATGTTTTTTTTTCAGATTTCTTTTTGAGACATTTGTTACAAATGTCGCAGAAATGTTGCACAAATGTCGTGAGTCATTTTTCCTTAAGTAGGGTTTTGTCTGGAGTTTTTTTGCACCAAAAAATGTTGCAAATTTTAGACAACTTGAAATGATAAATGTCATTTACGACATTTAGCACATCTGGAATAGAAGATAAATGTGTCTTACAGACGAAAAATAAATGTCCCCATAAAGACGCAAAAATTGCAATGTACCAAACAATTTCTAAAAAAGAAAAAAAAGAAAAAACAGGAAACAAAATGAAGATAAAAGATAAATGACCCCCCATGTCTTATAAATGAAATTAGAGTCATTTAAAGGTATAATATAGCCTTATAGCGGAATGAGTTATTATGGCTCCTAACTTGATTGGATTCACATTGCTTCTAGATTCTGAGCAACTAGTTATTAGTTATAGATATAAGTCTCTTCAAAACAATAAAGTAGAGAGTAAAGGGTGACAAAAAGAGCATGCTAAGCATTGGAGAATCAGGAGCAGATTTTGTGCCTGACTCTCTCGGTGTTATTAATCTTTAGATGAGAAATTTACTGGAAATGTGTATTTTTTCACGGTTTTGGCCTTGTTTGATTTATCTAGGAGGGTGATGTTGTATGTTTGTATATAGTAATATAGTACTGCTTTGTGTGTATATGAGATATGTGTATATATGTATACTATACAGTATGGTGCATTTGAAGTTTATATACTGTAGGTGTGTAGAAGAAGTATATATAGTATACGTGTGTATAAGTTGTATATATACTTCATGTATAAGTGTATGTATCTGTGCACATGAGTATATAAATGTGTGTAAGATTGTATAACTGTGTATGAGCAAAGAACTGTATATAAAATTTTGGTAATTGTACAAATATCTATATTTTTTAAGGGAGGAGTGGTGTCCCCATTCAGAAGTTTGCTATTGGGTCCAGTATCTCCTAGTTATGCCCTTGAGTAGAGGAGTAAAGTTTTTAAATAAAATTTTGGAATTAGTTGCAGCAGTTGTGCTAAAATGTGCAACTTTATTAAGCATCAACATTTGGATTCCATAGATAAATCAGGCGCAACACTGGAAAACCCATTCATGGTAAACTTGCTTGGTAAGTGAAAAAGATTTTTGCACAATTCTGCCAATGCACCCTAAAAGTTTCAAATATGATTTCAAATATAATAGCTCAATAATGTGATGGTCAGTGTAAGATTCCGGAATGTTTACGGGGACTCTCTAAACACTTCATGATCCATATAGTTCTGTGTGCTGACAATGTGGTTGGTTTACAGGGTACAATTATTATATACAATTTCATTTACCTTCTGAACATTTACCTTCTGAATATTCACTTGTATCTGACACATAGAGAGATGAGAAAGATCAGAGATGAGAGATGATGAGATCCATTAGATGCCTATTACACACTGTAAGCCCTGCTACACATCTGTTCTCCCACTATGAGATCTCCTGTGCTTTTCCCCCTTATATAAAGAAATCTCAGCTGCACGGCCATCGCACAAAAATCCAAGATGGCTTCCTCGAGCCTATGTTATGCTGAGTATATTCAAGAAACTAGTCTTTGTGGGAATACCCCTTTAAAGGAAACCCAACACCATGGATCTACCTATTCATCAGGTGGTAGGTGCCTCTAATGTATGTAAGGATAGCCCTTTTTATCTATTCTAATCTTTAATTGTGATAATAGGCTAATTTACCAAAGAGGCTACTGGGGAATGGAGTTTCTGGAGCTGAGGCTACACGGCAAGGCTACTCCATGCCCCAGTAGCCTCCTTGATCCTCCTACCCAGATATCTTCAGCTCCTCGTAGCTGCATGTCGTCGTCCATGAATCCGGCATTCTGCACATGCACAATAGCTATGACTTCAGACCCAAGACAACGCAGGTGGCCTGCGTTCTGTACATGCCCAGAACGCCATCTTTGCGTACGAAGGCGCGCAGCTCCTCTTAGCTGCGCGCTGAAGATATCTGTGTAGGAGGATCAAGGAGGCTACTGGGGTGTGGAGTAGGCTCTTTGGTAAATTAGTATATTACCACAATTAAAGATTAAAAAACACCTACCACCGGATCTACCTTAATAGGGATGCCTAGCGTATTTTGTGTGTGTGTGTATATATATATATATAATGTAAATAATCACACCCCTTTGCACTCTTGGCAATTCAGGCTGTGCACTGCAGAAATGACTGCTCATGTTCGGGAACCGCTCTCTGGCTGGGCAGGGGAGGGAACAGGTGGGCAGTAAACCCTGCAAAGGGATGTGAATAATTTGGAGACACATTTTGATTTCTTATGGCCTTATTTTGCAAGTGTCTTTGGTTTATATTACAGGATTCTGGTGGTAGATTCCCTTTAAATATTATAAGCAGTCTTTACAATCCCTTAATTTTGAAGTGTTGTGGGGAATGCAATACTCCCCTTAAAGTAGGTGCTGTTTTGCAATTCTTTGTATATTTAATACCTCTTTTTTAAACATATGCAGTTTTGTATTTATGATATGTATTCTGAATATAATGAGAAGTAATAGTTGAAATGAATGTAACAAAATGATAGATAATCTAATAATTTATAATAGTCTACAATTAGACAATTGATAAACAAGTAGCAAAACTGGAAAAAAATTATAAAATTATAACATAAAATAATGCAATTACAGTTCACAAAATCCAATAAGATGGATGACTGTGATCATGTTGAATTTAAAATATATATATATATTTATATATATTTAAGAACCCATTAAAAATGATCAGTACAATTGGATAGTTTAAAATTTATTGCAGAAATTTAAACATTCATGAATGTATTTTACCATAATTGTAAGATATATGCACTAAAGATCAGGAACATATTGAATATCTTAATGTGTGGCCCTCTTTAGAAGATTATTTACTGTATTTACATGTAAGGACTAGATTGTAGGACAGGACAGCCCTAAACTAAGCCTGTGGAGCACATTAAGGAGAGTATCATGTACCATTAGAACAAAATGTAACAATTATATGCTAAGCTTTAGTCAACCTCTTACAAGCAGACAGAACAACACTTGACCTCCCAGGCTTACTGGTTGTAAAAAGCTTTAAACATTTAGATTTCATTTTCTTCAACAGGATAATGTATTTCCATTTATTTTCCATGCAAACCTTTAATAAGCCACTTAAAATTTGCCTTATTTCTCATTGTTTGTTCGACGCATCCACTAAAATGAAAACCAAAAATCCCACTCCTGCATTTACAGAAGTATCGGGTGTCATTAGAAACTAATTAACCACTATGGAGACGGGAAATAGTAGAGCCGCATCTCTTTCTTACAAGTCTGCAAAATGTTCTCACCATTCTTAAGTAACAGCATAAATAATAAAATGAAACAAAGAAAAAAGAAGAGTTTCACTTAGTGTCTAAAAGACATTTTATTCCTTTGGTTGAACATATCAGCTTCATGAAGAATGATCAGCTTTTCTCTTAACTATTTCCACTTTTTTCCTAAATGAATTACTGTACAAAGTGAGATATTGTTAGAACTGGCAGACAAATGACCAAATTGTATACATATTTAGACGCTTATGTGTACTGTCCATCAGAAATGGTTATATATGTAAGGTTTATCTCATGGGTCCTCAAGTACATATTGGTATTTTGTTTTTTTACCCTCTTGCCTTCCTTTGTTTCAGCAAAGTAAATTCTTTGGCAATCCTTGAGTTTGGAGAGATGACTTTGGAAACTCAACAGAGTATTAAAGATGTGAACAATGTATTGTTTAAGACACTTTATGAGACAGTTACCCTGCTTTGTCACTGTATTTTTCCATGCAGTAAACAGTACTTTGCTCCAAAAACAGCCTTGGACCTTAGCAACATGCTGTAATTGAGTACATTGAGTACATTAGTTTGTGGCTCATGTAAGGGTGCTTCAGTGGTCTTCCTGGATTTGGCGTTATATGTTAACCTCACAACAAAATTTTTAGACAAATATACATTGACATTGACATTTTACTAAAGAATTTGGTTAGGGAAGGGTAAAAGTGTGGGTGTCCTAAATGACCAGGTAAGTCATTCCACATTTACACCATTTGGCTTTAGGGTATCCAAGGGCTTACCTAGTTCCTTAGGAGCATTCTCATAGATAATATGAGGGTAATCACAGGTACAACACTGTATGGCCTTATGGGGTTACATCTATATGTGTCTTGTTTAGTGCCTAGTCTTATTAGACCGACATTGTACTTACATTTGCCCCTTATACTCGCTTACATTTACTGATATGTACTGATACCTCTGAAAGGAGGTCTGACTTCTATGCTTGGAACAAGCGATGGCCTTGCAGGTGACTTTATATGTTAGTGTTGAGTTAGGGGAACTCTGTTTAGCTGGTTCCCAGATGGGTAGGATGTTGTTTATGTTTGATGCCTGAATGTGAAGGCTGTTTTATTTTATACCTGCTACTTGAATAAATGCAAGCAAGACCTGTTTTGGACTGTTCTTCAACTGCATCACAAATCTCCACTACCACGGACTCTACTGGGCCAAAACTCCCACAATATAATATATATATACACACTGGAGAACAACACCCAATTAACTAAATATCAAGTTTATTGTGTAGTTCTATGTCAATATATACTAACATGCATAAAATAGCAGTATGTTACACTTATTTTATAAATTGCATGTACAGAATATTCCAAGTGAGATAATTTTACAGAACACTTATCAAAATTCGAGAACAAACCCTAATTAACTGGCAGCCTAACTTTCCAGTTTTCACTGATATTGAAAAATGATGTGCCATTCAGAAGTGACTAAAAACTCTCCAGCAGCATATTGTTTAGATGAGGGACAAAGGGGTGACCCTAAAAGCCATAGCAAGACAAGTTGATCATTACAAGTTTGTGATTTCTAGAATATTGCATGTATACAACATCACACACTCATTCAAGTACCCAAGAAGGCTGGTTACCCCTGAGAGAGGACAGGATAATGCAGAGAATCCCCGTAAGTAGTTGTTTCAACACTGAAGAGGATCTGTCCTGGTAGTAAGTGTCTCAACATTTAAGAGCATTTGGACTGAAAGCTCATTCTGCAGCAACCAGACCTCTCATTAGCAGAAATAAATCTATACTGGGAAACATTGGCCCACATTTATTGTTGTGTTCGCACCAGTATTCTGTCCTTCTTTGCATTGAAAAGAACATGCAAAGTGCTTGCACATGTGGTTATAAAGTGTCTGCGCCAGTATGGTGGCGTGGCTGTACTGTGTCCACCGTGCCACAAAATTCTGCACCCAAAGGGGCATACCAGTGCCAATTCGGACAGTGTGCCTCATTTAATATAGTGACTTGACAGAATTGTGTTCTATGTTAAAGAAGCACCAACAAAAAGTGGTGCAGGGTTTGCCAGATTAATGAAGACTTCTACACTTTAGTGAGGCACACTGCCTTTGATAAATGTGGGCCCTTATGTTAGTTGACAACCAAGGAAAGACTGAACCCACGTGTTTAAAGAAGTCTGTAAAAGGGGATTGAGAAAATGACATGATTTGGGTGTTAGACCTCTCAAACATGGGATAGTGAATGCAAGTGTATATCAGAACCTTCTTCAACAACACGTGGTTTCATGTATTCTTCACTCATCAAATGATTTTACACAGCAAAACCGGTAAAACAGTTCCATGAAACAGAAACATTGAGGACAATTAAACAATTAAATGGTCATCCCAGAATTCCAGTGACAAAGTTAAGACCAGAAAACCAACAACGGTCACAGAACTGTGGAAGAGAATGGAAGAAGAGTGGACCAAAATCAAACCCCAGCAGTGTGAGACTAGTGATGTCCTGTGGCCGCCGATGTGCTGAAGCAAAGTCCTGTACACTTCCTACTGATTTAATATTTATTTGCTCTAGTCATTGATTTTCTCTAAGTATGGTCATCACATTTTTTGCTAATAAAAGGTTTTATGTTGCTATAATTTGGTAATTTTGTAAAACACTGTTCTAGTGGCATGGTGTACCACATTAAAAAATTCAGCAGATATTGGTCAAATGAAATAACATTATTTCTAAAAAAAAGTGTTTATACATTGTTCTCTAATTTTTATCTACCGGTATATAAATTTAAAACATATATTGAGATCTCTACCTATAAAACCTTTTCTGGAATAGTAAACTGCCACTAAGAGTCATATAATTCTTCAGAAAGCAGATATGGACACATTTTAAGAACTTGCAGAAAGTTACACTTACACTACATATAAATAAAGTGGGAGAACATACATGTGTTAAGCAATTTTTTCACCAGTTCATCATCATATGGATTCGTAACTCTTAATTTACTTAAATCTTTGGCCACAGTCTATCTTTTTCAGTTGTATAACTCCATCAAATTAGCAAAGTTTGCAAAGTATTAACCGCAGACATGGCAGTGATAGAAATTTCCTAATGCAAGCAGCCTTTATAGATTTCTGCTATTTCAATGCAAGTCTCAAAGGACCATTTGAATCCATATTAATTTCCTTTCTGGCAGTTATATGGCTGAGTATGAACTGCGCTATTTCACGTTTAATCTGTCAGTAATTTAGTAACGTGTAAACTAATTATGCACAGATATTAATGTAATCGGTTTGGGGAGCAATAAAATCAATGTGTTTAGGCAAACAGCATTTACTCTGGTAATATGTAGTATGTCAGGTACTGACAAGTTTATTAAACATCTATATTCATAATTACCCAAATAGTTTATATGAATATATTTATCTACATATAAATTATATACAAATAAACATGCTTATATAGAGGGATTGGAATGTATACAAGCATAGCAGCAATAACATTAGAAATCTATTGCATATCCTAATACGATGTAATGCACTGCACTTTAAATGTGCATTACAATAGGGCCACTGCTGCTCACTTCACCCAGATTCAAAAATGTTTTTAGTCTTATTGACCAAAACGGTGGACGTTGGACTCCTATGGAGGATGCTCCTAAGTTAATAAAGAAATTCCAATGAAGATTCCCATAAGTCTTGTAAAAACTAGTGATGAGCGAGTATACTCGTCCGAGCTTAATGCTCGGTCGAGTATTAGCATACTCGGACCGGCTCGTTGCTCGGACGAGTATTTGCCCTGCTCGATAACGAGCATTTAATTCCTCGCCGCGTATTTCCTCATCTCTAGTAGTCACTATATAGGTAATATTTTAAAATCTTATTTAACTTATACTCTGAGTGTCGTCTCTCTTAATATTCGTAATATTCTTTCTCTAATGTGTATAGTGAGTCGTTTGTATTTTGTAGAGGAGGGGGCCCACATTTCAGAAGGCATGCCTCTCCTAGTTATGTCCCTGCTGCAGGCAGCATGTTATAGAACAGAAGGAGTGGAGCAGATTGTACATATTGTCCTATCTGCATGTTATAGAGCAAGGGAAGCTGAGAAGATTGTACATAGTGCAAGCAGCATGTTATAGAGCAGGAGGAGCTGTGTACATTGTACATATTGTCCCTATCTGGCATGTTTAAGCAGGGAAGCTGAGAAGATTGTACATATGTCGCTCCTATCGGCATGTTATAGGACAGGAGGAGCTGAGCAGATTGTCACTCAGTGTCCATCCCAGCCGAAGCAGCATGTTATAGGCAGGGAGGAGCTGATCGAACTGTCACATATGTCCTATCTGCAAGCAGCGTGTTATAGAGCAGGGGAAACTGAGAAGAAATTGTACATGGTGTCTATCTGCGAGCAGCATGTTATAGAGCGGAGAGCATTGGTAGGCTTACATAGGTATTCCTAAATCTTCAGGCGAGCAAATTCATAGACATTTGGAGCATAAAGCAATTTTGAGATATAGTGTCCAGTCGGGTTGACCCAACATGGGATATGCCAGGGAAGCCAGATCAGATGTAGGCTAAATATGACTGAGACTAGGCACATACACGGTAGAGGTCCAATTGGCCTCCGTTTACTGCCCACACGAAGACCTGGAACCTATAGACAAGAAACTATAAGTTCAAACTACACTCCACCTGTAAGAAGACCTCAGTAGTATTTTCATCCGTGTCTGTGTAGCCTCCAAGTATAACATTGCTGTGGATCCCTGTTGAGCCCTGAGATCCTTTGGTTTTTCTCCATATCCGTCCCAACAGCTTGGCTTTCCTACAACAGGGTCAAAATATCATCCTGCAGTCCTTGTCCCCTATCCTAAAACCTTGGCCGACGAGATGGCCACTAGTGCTGGCTCCAAGCCTAGTGCCATAGTCGACGTGACCACATTTTAATGGTCCAAGAGGACCAAATACACGTATAAGGTAACACGGGCTTCCCTAAAAACAATGGCTTCAAAGCGTCAAACCCTATGGCAGCGTCTTGCTCCAGGCATTATGGTCCAATCATTCTCCAGCTGCAGTCCGAGCCACGCAGCAGCAATCCGAGCGATGACAAATCTTCCCTCTTGCTCTTCACTCTTACATAAACACCTGAATCCGTGTAATGAAATACAGTGAGCGAGTCAGACCTCCCTTACAAATCCGATCAGCATAAGTGGGGTAATAAATCACCGGACGTGAGTATCATTACTCTCTGCCGTGGCGAGGATTTCACTCTACAAGTGGAGTCTAGTTTATCAGCACTATTGATAGGGACAGAGTTGGGCGATATGTATAATTTGTCATTGTGTTTTTGTATGGAGATTGGAAGCTACTGCGCTGCAAACGGGGATGATAAAGTATCTTGGCCCCACAGGTTGTTCCCTAAAATAGGATGGGGGGCCCCACCTCAGTTTTTTGTGGCCTACAGGAGAGCACAGGGCGGTGGGAATCTCTGCATTTCACTTCCATTGACTATTCTGAAAAGTCCCTATAAAAGTGATTGACGAGAAGTTTGAGCTCTGTTTGGTGGGAGATCCTGTGGGGGACGTTTGTGCAGCGCATGTGCAGATACCTCTCCATTAACTCTAAGCGGTGACCCCTTTATGTTATACATTTACCATAAAGATTTTGCCCAGGATTATCAATTCTGGCATAAAAAAATTCTGTTCCAGTTCCCATCTTCTTCTGTCGCACCTGCCACACCACCGAAAAAGCCTAAGGCCAACGGCACACGTGGCATTTTGGCATCCGTTTTTGGGCCGTTTTTAAGCAGTCTGTTAAAAACGCAGTTTTTTGACCAGTTTTAATTAAGATAATTGGTAAAACCTGTCAAAAACGGATACGTTTTCAAAAAAACACATGCATTTTTCAAACACTGTTTTTTAAACGGACTGCTTAAAACAGCCAAAAAACGGGCCTAAGGCTGGTGCCAGATGTACCCCGCTTTTGTCCTGCCGCCTGAAACGCCTGCGATCGGGAATGAGCCGCCGGTATTTTGGCGTTAATTTAATGCAAAACACCGGCGCTCGTTTCCCGATTGCAGGTGTTTCCATAGAAACGCTGATGCAATCGGGCCGCGACCCGCCCCGGTTGGGTGCGACTTGTCCTGCGTTTGCGTTTTCAAAATGCAGACAAGCGGCCTAAGGTTTGCGGGACATGCTTTGGGGAATCTGAGGGCCTCTTCGGACCATTGGACATCATTCGTGACAGTAGTGGAAGGTAATCCTGTGTTTTGAGCAGTCCCACTCATTGGCTGAAGCTGGTCCCATGACCACCCATAGGTGCCCATCTATAGGTTCAGGTCAGGAAATGTAAGCCGGATGCCCTTTACTTGTTCTCAATAGGAGAAGGGAGGAATTGGCAATATACCTCTGGGTAGTCATAAAGATTGACATAAAGCCTTAAGTCTAAAATTGTAACATAATCTGGTAGGAAAGAGTTGGGAGGCCCCCAGTATGGATAACTCTTCCATCTACGAATTGTTAGGGTCGGCTTTAGCCGGCAAGGTCCTGTATTCCATCCAAGGCTAGTTACTGAAGGTCATATATACACAGATGATTTCTGTGATAGCTACACTAAAACCCAAGACCCCCGTCCAGCGAGACATAACATGGATGAGTGCAGGGAACCCAGAAGACATTAGCAAGAGGTCACTCATAGGAAAGTGGCCCCAATCTATCTGTCTATCTAAATCCAGAAAGTGGCAGCACTCCAAGCCGAGTATAAGCCGAGACCCCTAATTTTTACCACCAAAAACTGGGAAACCTATTGACTCGAGTAAAAGCCAAGGTGGGAATGCATGGATCACAGACCCCCTAGTATATAGCCAGCAATTTCCCCAGTAGTTCAGCCACCTCCCCCAGTAGTATATAGCCAGCCTGCCCCTGATGTATACAGCCGCCCAGCCTGCCCCAGTAGTATACCAGCACTCCCAGCCTGCCCCCTGTAGTAATACAGCACTGGCCCAGCCCCCCCCAGTAGTATACAGCCAGCCCAGCCTTCCCCCTGTTATACAGCCCTCCCAGCCTGCCCCCATTAGTAGCCCCCTGTGTATACCCCAGTCCACACTGCCCTTGTAGTAATCTCCACCGCCAGCCTGCCCCCAGTAATATACAGCCTGCCCAGGCTTGCCCCAGTAGTAAAAAGCCGCCCAGACCTTCCCCCTGTATACACAGCCACCAAGCCTTCCCCGTAGTATACACCCACCCAGCCTGCCCCCTGTAGTATACAGCCACCCCACGCCTGTCCCCAGTAGTATACACCCGCCAGCCTGCCCCCATAGTATAATCCAGCCACCGAGCCTGCCCCAGTAGTATACAGCAGCCCAGCCTTCCCCCTGTAGTATACAGCACTGCCCAGACCTTCCCCCATTAGTAGCCCCCTGTAGTATACAACCCAGTCCACCGCTGCCCCTTGTAGTAATATATCCAGCCCGCCTGCCCCCAGTAGTCTACAGCCTGCCCAGCTTGCCCCACCCTAGTATACACCGCCCACTCACTTCCCCCTGTAGTATACCAGCCAGCCAAGCCTTCCCCAGTGTATCACCCAGCCCCAGCCTGCCCCCTGTAGTATACAGCCACCCCAGCCTGTCCCCAGTAGTATACACCCACCCAGCCTGCCCCAGTATATACCAGCCAGCCCGCCTGCCCCCAGTAGTAATACAGCCAGCCCACCTCCCCAGTAGTAAACAGCCAGCCCAGCCTGTCCCCATAGTATACACCCACCCAGCCTGCCCCCTCAGTATCAGCCACCTCAGCCTGCCCCCTGAGTTACAGCCAGCCCAGCCTGCCTCCAGTATATACAGCCCACCCAGCCTGCCCCCAGTATTATACAGCCAGCCCCCAGTGTTACACCCACCAGCCTTGCCCCCATAGTTATAACTCCCCAGCCCAGCCTGACCACCCCTGTATATACAGCCACCCCAGCCTACCCCCTAGTAACGCCACCCCAGCTGTCCCCTGTAGTAATACACCCAGCCCAGCCTGCCCCCTGTAGTATACAGCCACCCCACCTGTCCCCCAGTAGTATACAGCCAGCCCAGCCGCCCCCAGTAGTATACAGCCAGCCCAGCCTGCCCCATGTAGTATACAGCCACCCTCCTTGCCCCCTGAGTATACAGCCAGCCCGCCTGCCCCCAGTATTAACAGCCAATCAGCCTGCCCCTGTAGTATCACGCACTGCCCAGCACCCTGCCCCTGTAGTATACAGCGCCAATCCAGCCTTCCTCCATAGTATCAAGCCAGCCCAGCCTGCCCCCTGTAGTATACAGCCAGCCCGCCTGCCCCCTGTAGTATACAGCCAGCCCAGTCTGCCCCCATAGTATACAGCCAGCCCAGCCTCCCCCAGTAGTATACAGCACAGCCAGACATCCCCCATAGTATAACAGCACGTCCCCAGCCTCCCCCTGTAGTATACAGCCACCTCAGCCTGCCCCCAGTATTATACCCCAGCCCAGCCTGTCCCCAGTAGTAACAGCCACCTCAGCCTGCCCCCTGAGTATCAAGCACCTCAGCCCCCCCTGTGTATATACAGCCACCTCAGCCTCCCCTGTGTATACACCACCTCACCTGAGCCCCCGTGTAACAGCCCCCCATCTGCCCCCAGTATTATACCCCAGCCCAGCTGCCCCCTGTAGTATTTTTTTTTTTTTTTTTTTTTTTTAAATCTTTTTTTTTTGCTTTTAAACAAGACAAAAAGTTACATGACAGTTTTTTTTTTTTTTTGCGGTATCCAAAACCACAACAAAACATTTCATATTATTCCTTACAAATTAACGGTTTATTTAACTTGTTAAAAAGGAGCTGTCACCCTAAAAAAGCACTAAACTGCTAGCTTTATCAGAACCCTCCGATAAAACTAAAAAAGCACTAAACTGCTAGCTTTATCAGAACCCTCCGATAAAACTAGGAAACACTGCAGCGGCATAGCCTAAGAATGCCGGACCGAGTTCACAGCAGACCAGCATGCTTATGAGCCTAAGAATGCCGGACCGAGTTCACAGCAGACCAGCATGCTTATGAGGGGTGGTCTGAGGTGCTGCTTCTTCCCTGGACCTGCCCTCCCACGCCATAGGCCGGCGCTGACTGCCGTGCTTCATGAGGAAGTCCACGCCTCTTCGGAATGCCCCCTCATGAATACCCCAGACTGCTTTGAGCTCGGCCTGGTGCTCTGAGGGCATGACACTTCAATGTCTGCTAGCCTTCTCAGAGGGTTCCGATAATGCTAGCAGTTTAACACTTCTAAAAATGGGGTAGCACTACTTTAGTAAGCCACTCCTAATGCTTTTTTTTTTTTTTTAGTGTGACAGGTCCTCTTTAAGTGTCAAACATATCTTTATTTCTATGTACATTGTGCGACTGGTGGAAAACCTGGGCATCGAAAATTGCTCAGCAGCACCGGACAAGTGTTGTTTTGTGACTGTGGGAAGGTCCAGAAACAATTCTCAGAGTATGGCCTGTTCATGCCAATTTTCCTGGGAGGGGGCAGACTGGGGGAGGAGGCTGAGGTGCAGGAGCTGGAGAGTCCGATTTCGTGACATGGTGGACTGCTGGAAGACTGACTGGTGGACAAATTGCTCGAACCTTTCCGCAATCCACGACATCACCTGTTCCACTTTTCTGGCCTTAACAGTGCTCTACCACAGTCCCAGTAACTTCAGACATGAACCTAGGGAGTGTAGCTCGCGCGTTCCCTGGCTCCCTCATCAGCAGGTGGTGTCTCACCCCGCCCAGGACCACGCCTCTGACCCCTGCAGTAGTTGGACTCCCACGTCCCCGCCCTCGGCCCTACCCTAGCCACTCGGTTTAAACTTTTTGAATATGAAGTTTATAACTTTATTTTTTTTTTACTTTTTTTGTGTTTTTTTTTGTGTTTTTTTTTTTTTGGTGTTTTTTTAGTTTTTAAAACCAAACGAATGCTATCCTATTGCTATGGCTATTTTCTAGCCAAGTAGAAAGCACACTGCTATGCCAGATGAATGAGATGACGCTGAGTTTGAAAAAATAAACGTAAAATAAAAAGAACTGGCAGACTGTGCCTAATTGAAATCCAACACCCTATAAATTTTCCCACTTCGGTCTTTTGCGATGGATATGTGCGTCCCTAAGCCTAAACACAAAGGTCGCAAGTCTCACTACAAATTCCTCACAATTTGGTATGTAGATGCACTGCAGCAAGGACAGCCACCCAGCAGATCAACCGGAATAAAATATATATAACCTATTGTAGCGTAAGTAAGAGCCGTTTGGATTCTCCTTGGCTATTTTCTAGCCAGTAATTAAAGCACACTGATGCTATGACGCTGATTTATGAAATAAACCTTAAAATAAAAAGAAACTGGCAGACTGTGCCCTAATTGAAATCCAACCCCTAATAAATTTTCCCACTTCGGTCTTTGCGATGGTATATTTGCGTCACTAGCGCTAAACAAAGGTCGCAAGTCTCACTACAAATTCCTCACAATTTGCTAGTAGATGCACTGCAGCAAGGACAGCCACCACACAGATCAACCAGAAATAATATTATATAACGCTATTGTAGCGTAAGTAATCCGTTTGGATTCTCCTATGGCTATTTTCTAGCCAAGTATGAAAGCACATTGATGATATACGCTGAGTTATTAAAAAAAAAATACACGTAAATAAATAATGGCCAGACTGTGCCATAATTGAAATCAAACCCCTAATAAATTTTCCCACTTTGGTGTTTGAGGTGGATATGTGTGTCACTAAGAGCTAAACCCAATCGGTAGCAAGTCCCCCTGCAAATTCCTCACATATGTACTAGCTGCAAATAAAAAAAAAAAAAGTAATAACGTATTGTAGCCCTAATAAGGGCTGTTGTGGGTTCTTGTAGAATCACTCCTGCCTAACAGTAAGCTAGATCACCCTAATGCTTTCCCTGCCAGCACCAGCTCTCTCCCTAGCGGCATCCAGACACAGAATGATCCGACACGCGGGCAGCGGCTAGTCTATCCCAGGTCACCTGATCTGGCCAGCCACCACTGCAATCGACGTGTAAGGGTACCACTCATCTGGCGGAGTGCAGAGTCTCCTGGCTTGGATTGGCTCTGTTTCTGGCCGCCAAAAATGCAAAACGGCGGGGCTGCCATTTTCTCTCTCGAGCGGGGCGAGTATTCGTCCGAGCAACGAGCAGTTTCGAGTACGCTAAATCTCGAACGAGCAATTCAAGCTTCGGACGAGTATGTTCGCCTCATCTCTAGTTAAGTTATTTTAATACGGTTTATTTAACTTGTTAAAAGGAGCGTCACCCTAAAAAAAAGCACTAAACTGCTAGCTTATCAGAACCCTCCGTAAAACTAGGAAACACTGCAGCGGCATAGCCTAAAGATGCCGGACCGAGTTCACAGCAGACCAGCATGCTTATGAGGGGTGGTCGAGGTGCTGCTTCTTCCTGACCTGCCCTCCCACCCATAGGCCGCGCTGACTGCCGTGCTTCATGAGGAAGTCCACCCTCTTCGATGCCCCCTCAATGATACCCCAGACGCTTTGACTCGTCTGGTGTTCTGAGGGCAGGCACTTCAATGTCTGCTAGCCTTCTCAGAGGTTCCGATATGCTAGCAGTTTAACACTTCTAAAAATGGGGTCCACTACTTTAGTAAGCCACTCCTAAGTCTTTTTTTTAGTGTACAGGTCCTCTTTAAGTGTCAAACAATATCTTTATTTCTATGTACATTGTTATATAGAGGAAGCAGATAATGGTAACCAGTTTTTTTTCCCTACAAGACAATCATGTAAGATAGATATTAGCCCATGATACAGAACGGTGATATGGGGAGCAGAGGTGGTTACCTAAATAGAAGAGGGTACCTGAATAATCCAGAAATCAAAGTTAAGGGGTTGTCAACTTAGAGGAATTAATTGATATTGTTTGCACAATGAAAGAGCTCCTTCCAGCAGATAATGCCGCTCTTTCCAAGGCAAGTTTTATGGCCAGAAGCTCCTGATCACCAATGCAGAGTTCCTATCTGCAGCAGAAAAAGTCTGACAATAAACCACAGTGAGCATTTCGGCCCATTAGCCCCTTTCTGGTTGAGGACGACTCCAGCTCCTAAAGGAAGCATCAACCTCAATCTGGAACGGTTTTCTCCGTATCAGGCCTAGTGAGAACAGGAGCTAAGGCAAAGGCAGCTTCAATTTAGAAAATGCTTCTTCAGCCATCGGGGGCCAGACTAGGGTCAGATTTTTCTTTGTTAATGCCACAATAGGTGACACAGGGGAGGAGAATGTGGTTATGAACTGCCAGTAAGTTTGCATAGGAATCTAGTGTAGCATAGTAGTAAGCCTAGGGATCTCTGTGTAGCTCGTATTCAACTGGACGAGGCCAGTGGAGAACTGCAGATAACTTGGTGGGATCCATCTGTAGAAATGATATACCTGAGGAACAAAGCTCTTCTGGTGGAACTGGCACTTCTCGGTTTTGCAAAAAGCGATTGCCCTTAGACACCTGAGAACTTGTCGTACGTGGGCCGATGGGATTCCAGGTCACTAGAGAACACCAGGATATCTCAAAGTAGACTACGACACAGGTATATAACAAGTCCTCGAAAAATGTTGTTGACAATTCTTGAAAGACAGCAGCACATTGCCAAGAGTCCAAAGCGCATGAACAGATACTCGAAGTCCCTCTCGGGTGTTGAAGGCAGTGCTTCCATTCATCTCCTTCACGATTGCGATGAGATTAGATGCCCCCCGAAGGTCCAACTTAGTGAAGACCTTAGCGGGATCGGAGTCAGGAACGAAATCAACATCACAATGGGATATCAGGATAATCTCAAGGGCATAGAACAAAGCTTTCTCTTAGTATAAGAAGCACAAAGATCCAGCAGGGGTCATAGGAAGAAGTTGAGCATTTATAGGTTGTCAGGTGGCCAGAGCCAATTAGCGGTGCTCTGGCCTGTTAATTTCAGACAGCGGGGACGCGCGAGCAAGGCTCGCTGGAGATCATCACTGGAGCACGGCATGGTAAGTGGGGCTGCCGGCGAGAGGGGGCATACGGAGGCACATGGGTCGCAGGAGCACCCATGACTATTTATATTGTAACAACAGAAAAGGCTCCAAACTATTTGTAACAAAATCTGTACGTCTTCCCTGTAACTGAAATATAATTGTATGTACGGATGAGCAAGAATTCCTAGAAAATTAGCTGTATAACTTCACAGAAATTTTCCGAAAAGCTAGTCATTTCTGTTAGTCAAAAATTAATTGAAAATATTCTCTGGATCTTACTGTGAACTTACACCCAGGTCATTAGAATCTGGGAATCAGTTGGGGTGGATGAACACCTGCTGGGCCACTGTGTGTCTGGTGTCTGCTGGCCCCGGCGCCTGCCCCTGTGCTCCGGTGCGAGAGCACAGAATACCTCTCCCCGGCTGCAGTACTTAAGCTCATTGATTTCCAGCACAGTGACGTCACCGCATCCTTTGCCGACTCGGTCTGACCTACAATGAGTCAGAGCGTCACTGCCCGGGGCTGCTGCGCATGGTAAGCATAAGTCTCTGGGGTGAGGGAGGCCCTGTATCTATACTGGGGTGAGGGGAGGCCCTTTCTATACTGGGGTAGGGGAGGCCCTGTAATCTTACGCGGTGAGGTTGAGGCCCTGTGACTATACTGGGATGAGGTTAGGCCCTTGACTACTGGGGTGAGTTGAGGCCCTGTGACATAACTGGGGTAAGGGGTGGCCATGTGAACTAAACTGGGTAGGGGGAGGCCTGCGACTATACTCGGTGGTTGGAGGCCCTGTGACTTTACTGTCTACTTGTGGGGGAGGCTTTGGTGACTATACTGGCTACTGATTGGACCCTGTAACTATACTGGCTACTGGGGGGATGCCCTGTGACTATCTGTCTACTGGAAGTAGGCCCTGTGACCATACTGGCTCCTGGGGGAGGCACTGTGACTATACTGGCTACTGAAAGAGGACCATGACTATCTGTCTACTGGAGGAGGCTCTGGGACAACACTGGCTACTAAAGGACTGACTATACTGGCCACGATAACAATACTGGCTACGTGGGGTCATCATTGTAAAATAACCCACTTTAGGACACATTATACTGTTTAATAGTAAGGACCTAAATTGATTTTGTGTTCTACAGAATCTACAGAAAAAAAAGCTTTGGGGCTTCATGAAGCTGACACAGCAGGCTAGGTCACAAAGAAGATGAAAGTAAGTTTTTAGTAAGCTTGATTACCCCTAAACTCACAATCTGCATGATCTCTCCTGTGCTGTGGCTCTCTGTGTATTCTCTCCTATGAGAAGAAAATATCTTATTTCTATGGTACATTGTATATATAGGAAGCAGATAATGGTAACCAGTTTTTTTCCTACAAGACAATCAGTAGTAAGATGATATTAGCCCGATCAGATACAGAACGTGATATGGGGAGCAGAGGTGGTTACCTAAATAGAAGAGGGTACCTGAATAATCCAGAAATCAAAGTTAAGGGGTTGTCAACTTAGAGGAATTAATTGATATTGTTTGCACAATGAAAGAGCTCCTTCCAGCAGATAATGCGCTCTTCCAGGCAGTTTTATGGCCAGAAGCTCCTGATCACCAATGCAGAGTTCCTATCTGCAGCAGAAAAAGTTGACAAAACCACAGGTGAGCATTGGCCCATTGCCCCTTTCTGGTTGAGGGGACGACTCCAGCTCCTAAGAGGAAGCATCAACCTCAATCTGGAACGGTTTTCCGTCATCAGGCCTAGTGAGAACAGGAGCTAAGGCACGAAGCCTTCAATTTAGAAAATGCTTCTTCAGCCATCGGGGGCCAGACTGAGGGTCAGATTTTTCTTTGTTAATGCCACAATAGGTGACACAGGGGGAGAAAGTGGTTATGAACTGCCAGTAGTAGTTTGCATAGGAATAGTGTAGCATTGTAGTAAGCTAGGGATCTCTGTGTAGCTCGTAGTTTCAACTGGACGAGGCCAGTGGAGAACTGCAGATAACTTGGTGGGATCCATCTGTAGAAATGATATACCTGAGGAACAGAAGACTCTTCTGGTGAACTGGCACTTCTCGAGTTTTGCAAATAAGCGATTGGCCCTTAGACACCGAGAAACTTGTCGTACGTGGGCCGATGGGATTCCAGTCACTAGAGAACACCAGGTATCATCAAAGTAGACTACGACACAGGTATATAACAAGTCTCTGAAAATGTGTTGACAAATTCTTGAAAGACAGCAGCACATTGCAAGAGTCAAAGCGCATGAACAGATACTCGAAGTGCCCACTCGTGTGTTGAAGGCAGCTTCCATTCATCTCCTCACGGATTGGGGAGTGAGATTAGATGCCCCCGAAGGTCCAACTTAGTGAAGACCTAGCGGGATCGGAGTCAGGAACGAAATCAACATCACAATGGGATATCAGGATAATCTCAAGGGCATAGAACAAAGCTTTCTTAGGGTAGAAAGCACAAAGTTCCAGCAGGGGTCAGGAGAAGTTGACATTATAGGTTGTCAGGTGGCCAGAGCCAATTAGCGGTGCTCTGGCCTGTTAAATTTCAGACAGCGGGGACGCGCGAGCAGGCTCGCTGGAGATCATCACTGGAGCACGGCATGGTAAGTGGGGCTGCCGGCGAGAGGGGGCATAAGGAGGCACAGGGTCGCAGGAGCACCCATGACATATTTTATATTGTAAACAAAAGAAAAGGCTCCAAACTATTTGTAACAAAATCTGTACGTCTTCCCTGTAACTGAAATATAATTGTATGTACGGTGAGCAAGAATTCCTAGCAAATTATGCTGTTAAACTTCCAAGAAATTTTCGAAAAGCTAGTCATTTTGTTGTCAAAAATTAATTGAAAATGATTCTTGGACTTACTGGTGAAACTTACACCCAGGTCACTAGAATCTGGGAATCAGTTGGGGTGGTGAACCTGGGGCCTATGTGTGTCTGGTGTCTGCTGGCCCGGCGCCTGACATCCTGTGTCCGGTCGAGAGCACAGAATACCTCTCCCGGCTGCACTCCTTAAGCTCATTGATTTCACACAGTGACGTCACCGCATCCTTTGCCGACTCGGTCGACCTACAATGAGTCAGGCGTCACTGCCGCCGGGGTCTGCGCATGGTAAGCATAAGTCTCTGGGGTGAGGGAGGCCCTGTATCTTATGCGTGGGGAGGCCTGATCTATACTGGGGGTGAGGGGAGGCCCTGTACTATACTGCGGGAGGTGAGGCCCTGTGATATTACTGGATGAGGTTAGGCCTTAGGACTATACTGGGGTGAGGTGAGGCCCTGCTGATAACTGGGGTAAGGGTTGCCCTGTGACTAACTGGGGGTAGGGGGAGCCCTGAGCGATACTAATCGGGTTGGTTGGGAGGCCCTGGACTTACGGACTGTGGGGGGGAGGCTTGTGACTATACTGGCTCTGATGGGGAGGCCCTGTAACTATACTGGACTACGGGGGGATGCCCTGTGACTATACTGGCTACGGAAGTAGGCCCTGTGACCATACTGGCTCCGGGGGGAGGCACTGTGACTATACTGGCTACTGAGAGGAGGACCAGTGACTATAACTGTTACTGGAGGGGCGTCTGGGACAACACTGGCTACTAAGGGACTGACTATATGGCCACGATAACAATACTGGCTACAGTGGGGGTCATCATTGTAAAAAACCCACTTTAGGACACTATTATACTGTTTAAAGTAAGGAGCCTAAATTGATTTTGTTCTACGAATCTACAGAAAAAAAAAGCTTTGGGCTTCATGAGCTGAACAGCAGGCTAGGTCACAAAGAAGATGAAAGTAAGTGATAGTATGCTTTGATTACCCCGAAACTCACAATGCTGCATGATCTCTCCTGTGCTGTGGCTCTCGGTCTTACTCTCCTATGAGAAAGAAATCAGACTTTACTCAAAGAGCTACAGTCACAGTACGCAGCCACATATGGAACTACAGCAGCAGTACAAAGTATATCATGGAACTACAGCCACAGTAGATATACATAGGGCTACAGTCACAGTACACAGCCATACATAGGGCTACGTCACAGTACAAGCCAACAGGAGATACATCTGCATATATACCCTACCTGGAGCTATAGCCGCAGTAGACCAACCAAACAGGAGCTACAGCCACGTACACAGCCCATACAGGAATGGTACAGCCACAGTACACAGCCCATACATGGGGTACACAGCCACATTATACGCCATACGGGAGCTACAGCACAGCACACACTATACATGGGCTACAGCCCAGACACCAACATGGGCTATAGCCGCAGGACACGCCATACATAGAGCTACGCTAAGTAACAGCCATACATGGGGCTACACCACAGTACACAGCCATATGGGGCAACAACTTAGTATACAGCCACATGGAGCTATAGCCGCAGTACACAACCATACATGGAGCTACAGCCACAGTACACACCTACATGGAGCGTACAGCCACCATATACACCCAACATGGCTACTACAGCAACAGCACAACTATACATGAAGTACAGCCACAGCACACCATAATGGGGCTACAGCCAGGACACAGCATACTAGAGCTAAGCTACAGTACCACGCCAACATGGGGCTACAGCACATACACAGCCATACAGGGGCAACAACTTCAGTACACGCCATACATGGAGAGATACAACCACAGTCACAGCCTACATGGAGATTCAGCCGCAGTTCGCAGCCATGCATGGAGATACAGCCGCAGTACAAACCATACATGAGGATACAGTCGCCGTACACAGCAATACATGGAGATACAGCCGCAGTACAACACGCTATACATGGAGCTACAGCTGCAGTACACAGCCATACATTTATCTACAGCCAGGGACACAGCCATACATGGAGCTACAGCCACAGTACACAGTAATATAATAAGATGTTTTCCCAGCAATGATTGGACACAGTTATCTTGCATTCACATGCCATTGTGGGGATGCATTTATGGCTGAAAGTTTGTGCAGCCTTGTATGCACCCTACAGACAGAAATAGGATCCCTCTGGCGGTGCGGTGGCATGTGCTATCTGTCCCCATGTGCACATGTGACCCACTTCTTCCTTGGAGAGGAGGGGGCATCACTCTCTTCTGATAAATCCGCCAGAACGTGTTTTACACTTCAATTAGGAGTAGTCTGGTAGTCTTTTTTGTTACATGAAGGGTGAGCCCCCCCCCAAATTTTCTCTGGTGGGCACGGTCCTCTCCGTCCGACACTGGCATTGGCACACGTGCGATAGACATCCTGACACATTCTGGGCATTGGCAGAAAGATTCCCCCTTTATCTGAGGTTTAATAATAAACATGGCTGTTCTGCTCCAGATCACCCAGATATGAGAGGTGATAAGATCTGTGAGATAGATGACACTCTCAGTCGCCAACTCCCCTATAACACCACACGGGCTCATAACTAAGGGCCCCCGGACCGCACTTTCGTCGACATCCCAACGATTTCCGTTTTGCGCGGGACAGGGATTTAAAGGGGGGGGTTTGGTGCACACAATCGGTTTTTTGGCGCAATCGTCTCGACTTTCATGCAACACAAATCGGGGAGCGGGCATTGGACGATCCAACGGATCAGATAAACTGCTGGATTTAATACTTAAAAATTGTTTCTGTGCAAGCCAGCACTTACAACAACAGAAAGAAGAAGGGGAACTCTGGTGGATCTGATCGGGGAAGCAACACATGCAGGAAATCGGGCACAGAGCTCATCCACGTCGGACAAGGTAAGTAAATGTGCCCCACGACCAGCTCTGCTATATGCCTCCCTCTCTGATAAGACTTTATCTAGCTAGTAAGGAAGTCTCTGCACGCAGTTGCTTGCCGGCAGAAAGTGCCTGTGTCTGGTTTGTAATGCTGTTTGGAGGGGCAGCAGGAGAGAGCACTACAGTTTACTAAGAAAGAAGCTGTTCATGAGGACAATACGACCACAGTCAGACAATTTTTGGTTCAATCCGGACAGTAAAATTGTGAACAACAGGGCTGATAGGCAGGTTGAAATTATATCTGTGAAAGCTGCATTTTTGGTAATACAGTGAATTAGAGGAATGTGTATTTTGTTTTCTTGAGTAATTTAGAATTTGTCTTCATGGGATACCCTTTAAAGAAGAGGAAACAATGCCCTTAAAAGCAATGCTAACAGTGATCAAGGTCAAAAAGCATTTTAAAACAGGTAAAAATATAATATTTGAATATCTTATGAGCAGTAATTGATTGGCAGTTACAATGGTATATTTGTCGTGTTCATTTTATTAATTATTATTCTACTGTGGTCATTGTTAAAGAAAATGGGGATAATTGTATATAATGAAGCATATCAAAAGTATGCATAATGTTTAAAGTGTTCTTCCAATGAAAGTCACTTATTGAAAGAATACAAAAGATGGCAGAATAGATAGGCATCATGTTGCATCTTATTGCATCAGATTTTTTTATTTAGAAAATATATACAAGAACTTAAAAAAAAAGCAAAACGTGAGGCAACGAGAGCTCAATTTTTACTATAGATAACACTCAAGATTTATTACGCCATGTAGAATCCTCACTATTAATTAAAATGCCCCCAATACATATTAGATAGAAGTTATGACAAAGCGGCTGATCTTACAGATAGTGTATGGAGTTATACCAATCATTGTTAATGTCAGATTTGTTTGTTTGTTAAGGGTAGGGGGGCGCGGAACTTTAGCATGTGTCAGTATCATATTGAGATAATACAAATAGTTAAGAAAAATGAATTGAAAACCAAAGTCTAAATGCCCAGACACCCTCATCGATTATTTAGGATAAAATCCAATTATATGTCGAAAAATAGTCAAAGCAGAACATATATGATGCGAGAAGATAGATAGAACAGTAAATTTAAAGCAGGTCAAGGATCAAAAAGAGTCTGAGATTTTACAGCAGGTAGGGAGGGAAGGAAGGATGCACGGGTGGGCCACATGGTTCCTATCTGCCAGCAATCCACTGCATCTAATACCAATATATTTCTATACTTTGTTTAAAATCTACGCATGAAAAACAGAGTTAATCTACAGCAGTGCTGCCTTCTTCCTGTGAACAATGACAATATACTTCTCCCAACCATTTGTAATCAGAGTAACCGCCGAGACTAATTCCCTGCCATAATTCTGTTAACGCTGAACTTGTGTCCTTATGGTTCTGCACAAAATCTTACAAAGTATCTTATTCATTGGAAAATCATCTCAAATAAAATTAGCTTCTTGTGTCATTAGTTATTAAAAGAGCCAAGAGCCCCTAAGCTATGCAGTAAAACATTCATTGCATCAGTAATTGCTTGAAAAAAAACTAGAGACTTAAATACAACAAATTCCCTTCCACAAACATCTGTTATCCTAAGCCTCTCATAGTTCATTCTACATGGCTTGCACCTTGAATGCCATATTTGCAGTTATAACCTCCTGTTATATTTTGTAGGTACATGAAATATCATTTCTAATTGTTGAGTTTGAATGGTGTTTAACTCACCTTCAATTTGTGATGGCTGTTATTTTTATAAATTAGGATAAATCAGCCCAACATTTAATCTGTTCTTCCAACAGAGAAGATTAACACTGCCTGGCAAGGGAAGAACCCGCACGGTTTGGGTCAGTGTGACTAACATTTAAACTGTGAATAGCTTTGAATTAAATTAGGTGTAAAAAAAGTCATTTTCCTTTACGTGATAAATGAAAACACCTGCTCATGAGCTCAAGTATCTGGCGTAGAGAAATTGTCTTTATTTTAAAATGTTACTGGGCACGTTGTAGCCTAATTATATCCCAATAGTCTTTTTAAGCTTTATCATTGAGAAGTGATATATATATATATATATATATATATATATATACACCAATATATACTCGAGTATAAGCTGACCCAAGTATAAGCCGAGGCCCCTAATTTACCACAAAAACCTGGGAAAACATATTGACTCGAGTATAAGCCAAGGGTGGGAAATTCATTGGCCACAGCCTGCCAGACCCTGCCCATAGTATAGCCAGCATGCCCACCTATATAGACCTGCCAGCCCATATTCCCCAGTATTATAGCCAGCAGCCAAAAGGTGAGTTTTTATATATTTATTTTACTCGAGATAAGGAGTTGGGGGTTTCAGCACATTTTTTGTGCTGAAAAACTAGACTATACTCGAGTATATAGGGTATACATATATACAAGAATCAGTGAGAAATAGATTAGTCTGTGTTTACATCCAGTATTCATAGAGTGTAATGCAAAGAAACTGCAGCATTCAACTTATTTTTCCTGTTATCCTCTTAGCAAACAGCGGAGAAAAGTAAAATGGATAATAAAACAAAGGCCACGAGAATAGAATTTTGATGAGCTTTCTGACCATTTGTTTGTTTCTTGATCAGTACTGCAGTGTCCTTTGGTTTTAACCCATATTTGTATGACTGTTCTTCTTTGTTTGTCTCTGTCCTGTTTTTTTGACTTTTGACTGCTTGAACTGTTTCACTTTGGGCGGCAGGAAAGAGAAGTGATTGTTCACTACTGTTTAGGAGGAGGATGGCAATTAGGTAGTGATAGTGGTAAGGGGATCTAGCTATAGGCTACTTTCCTGTCTCTTCTACCTCCATATTATTGTTATCGCTAGAGCAGCAGCAGATACATCTTCTCTTAAATGGTTAGACAAAGCAAACAAGCTCAGTTCTGTAGCAGGTTGATTTAGTCGACAGCAGATAATCACACTTTTGTCATTCATATGAAATATGAGATGCATAACCACGTGAAATAATAGGGAGCAGTATTCTATACCCCATATTTTACAGTGGTTGATTATTATGACTTATTCTATAACAGGTGCCATCATGTGTATTAAATCCACTCTGTATTACAGTTAACCTGTTAGCCTATTTAAACTTAAAATACAAAAAAACATGAAACACTGACATGGATTCTTTCAGCGCAAATTCTAAAAACTATTATTGAAACCAAATAAATAAAGGAGCAATGCAGTGATAACAGTTATCCAATGCAGATAAGGCAATGAGCAACATGAGTTATTTAGGTGTTGGAGCAGGCACAAAATCATCATACTGTATCTCCTTCCTGAACTACAATAACTATTAATATTGAGCTTTGTCTTCTATACAGAGAGGTCATACAATAGGTGATAGAAACAGTCATTATCTTATATAACTCTTGCTGGTTATAGAATGGTTATTGTTTGTGATCTATGATTAAACTTTTTTACCTGATCAGGTTGATGGCCCAAAAAGTATAGTTGAAAGAAGACCAAAAGGGATCAGGGGCTATAGCATGTTATGGGCAATCTGAATGGCCAGAAAGAGCGACATAATCACTGAACTTTTGTTTGTTGAGTATATTGTGCTTAATACCGTCCAAATAATATGTGGTAAGCTGCAATTTGGATGGTTCGAAGATTAAAAGTCACACCGCCTTTTAGCGATGAGCAAGCAAATTTGGACATAGTGGAAAATTTATTCTGAATGCAAATTTCATGACATTAGTGCAAACTAAGCTCCCTAAAAAGACTGAGGACACGGGAATGAAAAGCTTGGGTCCACTACAATCACAAGCACCCCAGGGACATACAGTTTAGTCAATCATAAGCTACACACCCTTATGATTTGTACATGCTGTCAAGCCACTATCAATCCCTGATACTACATTTCTCTGCATTTGCTTACTGATGACCATATGGAGAGGCGCAAAGCAGGCTACAGAGACAGTGTAGGGAAGGAAGGCATAGTTTGTCGCTTACAGTTTGGGTGCAATCAATACTTAGTGGAAAAGACAGTGTTCCATCTGTTGCTGCTGACGCTGAGGATACCTTGATTTTAGGGGTGCATATGGAGAAGGGGTAGAAGACGTGTTCACACTATACAGAGTAAACACCCACGAGGTGCACCACCAAAGGATTAAGTATATTGAAGGGGGGTTTTTGGAAAGGGAAAAGCTTGTGTATCACTTTAAAATGTAAACTTTTATTGTTCTTATATTAAAATACACCAAGACTCGTGTGCGTTACATACACCATGAGGTTCCAGTGTGGTAATACAAAACCACATTAATCATGTCACTGTGGCCTATACTGTAGGCCTGGGCAGTAATACAGGAGGAGGGTTCCCTAGTTTGAACAGTCCTCCTGTAGTCCAATGTCACAATCCTCTTAATAATTTTTATAAGAGGACAAGAGGAGACAGTGGGTATATCGTTTTGCATCATCCAGCGCAGGTGCAATAACTGCAGGCCGCCTGAGAGCACAAGCTCTATGTGTGAATCAGAAAGGGATTGATATATTGGAATATTTTGTTTATTAAAAGGTTTGTTAAAACTTCTGTGTTGTTGTTCTTAGTAGTTATAAGGATTTGTTTTAATTATCCTCTTTTAAATGGTCTTGCATTAGAACCCAGATTGTACCTTGTTATTTCTATTCAAATAATGTCAGTTAAAAAAAAGTTAGCAATCTCAGCATGGAGGAGTTGACTATGGCTAAGGAGCTGTATAGCTTTCAGTTACCGGGAGCTGTGTTATATTAGCTCCTGGATCTGCATGACGATTGGTTACTGGGAAATTGATTGACTAGTTGGACTAGCTGGGAACGAAAATAAGTAATTTGAAGACCTGGCCAGTAACATAAAGAGTTTTGGAACATTTGTTAACATTGACACAATTTTAGATTCAAATACTTAGAGCGACTTAAATGGTTTTTTTTTCCATATCTTTAATAAACAAAGAACTTTACATAAGAGAGTCCCTTAAAGTCATTGGGACATTTACTTATCTGGTCCTGTTCGATCCCCGAGGTGCGTTTGTCTGACGAGGATTGAAGTCCGGCACGTTTACTAAGAATGTGCGCCCTAGATCCTGATATGTCGCTTCCCACTGAGGTCCAACCGGAGCTCACTTTCATTCTGTCGGTTGTTATGTGAGTGCATGTCTTGCGACACAACATGAATTTTTAAATCCCACGCTAGTCGAATCAGTTAGGTTGGCTGACGGCTACGGCCTCCGATTGTTGTCGCATGAAGTCAGTGCGATTGCGCCAAAATCCAACGCGTTTGCACAAATCCCCTATAAATGCAGCACTAATAAAAATAGTAAGGAAACCCGACACCGAAATTGGGTCCTCGACCCCTAGTAAAGTGCCCCAATTTGTCTAACTGATGATATTTGCTCTATAAAAGTAAGTAATGCTTTCTTTGTGGTTCTGAGTAGTTGATTTTGAAATGTTTGTTATAAATTGATATCTTGTATTAAAAAGTCGCTTTACTGTGGTAGTTCTCTTCAAATTAAAGCAATGACACTATAAGTGGTGAATTAAATACAACTTTTTACTTAGATAATAAAAAGTTTGTAAAATAGTGCAGGAGAAGAAAAATGGATTAGACAACTAGTCTTAACTGTCTTAAACAAAAAAAAAAAGACAAGCAACCTCAGTGGGGCTTAACCATCCTATAGCATATCTTTACAGATTCAATGCAAGAGTCCTAACATCAAGGGACTCACCAAAGAAGTCTTTAGTAGCTTGTATTCAGGAGGAGCACCTCCCCCTTACTTGTCTCCTTTTTAGTGTCGTCATATTGACCTTTTTCGTCCTCACAGCCAATGGTATGAATGATGAGAATGAGAAGACACAAGTAGGGATGGTCTGTATAGACTAGGTTTCTGGATGTAGTCAAGCTGTGAAATTATTTAAAGTACCGTATTTATTCCGGCGTATAGACGACTTTTGAAGACAGAAAATCTTCTTTGGTCTGGGGTGTCTTATACGCCGGGTAATTGAGCGCGCCGTGTATACCCGAGGCTATTTCGTTTTAACCCCCTCATACATGTGCTGAAGCACTTGTATAATGGGGAGGACATCCCCACTATACTGCCATACTGCAGTAGGCCGTATATGATAGGACGATCAGACAACCCGAGGGTTAAAGTACCCTAGGAGTCTGAAAATAGTATAAGAATAAAAATAAAAAAAAGTTAAAACAAAAAAAATTATAATAAAAAAACCTAAAATTCAATCACCCCCCCTTCCCTAGAACTGACATAAATATAAATAAACAGTAAAATCATAAACACATCAGGTAGCGACGCGTCGAAAATGGCCGATCAAAAATATGATACGGTTTTTTCAATGCGTTTGAAGCCCCGTAACAGAAATAGCGCCCAAAGTCGAAAATTGGCACTTTTTGCCATTTTGAAAAATATAAAAATCAAATAGATAAATGTCAAAAGGTCGTAAAGCCTAAAAATGACTTATCCTTGAAAATTATGATCAAATTTCACAAAAAATACACCACCACAGCTCGCTACACAAAGTATAAAAAAGTTATTAGCGCAGAAGTTGGCAAAATCAAAAAAATTATTTTTGTACATGAGGTTTTCAATTTGTAAATGTAGAAAACTTAAAAACCTATAAAAATTGGTATCCCCCTAATCGTACCAACCCAAAGAATAAAGTAGACATGTCATTTGGGTCGCTCAGTGAAAGCACATAATATCCAAGCACACAAGAAAATGGCGCAAATGCGTGTTTTTACCATTTTGATTGATTTGGAATTTTAATACATAAAAATTAAGGTACAGGGTAACCTTTACAGCTAAAATGACGTGGTTTGTTGTGTTGTATGCCTTATGTTATAAGCGACAGTTTTCCTGCTATATACCTGCATGTCATAAGAATTTAAATTAAAAAAAAGGACCATGTTAAATTCAAATTCTTTTTTTAATTTTACCGGTGTTGGGTATGCGTTGAGGGGGAGTCTTATACAGGCGAATATATCTTAAACTCTTATTTTAAACAGGAAAGTAGGGGGTCGTCTATACACCAGGTCGTTTATACGCCGGTATATACGGTATTTTTGAGTCTGTGTAAAGTACTTTTCCTTAATACACAACCTAACAGATGCGACTATACACCTACATTCCTAACTTCGGACCACAGCCATAAATGACTGCAAACTGACTGGAACCTTTCCCTGTTCAACTTCCCCTGTTTTAGACCTGTGAGTCCAGGATGAGGGTAAGTTAGTTCAAAAATTGGGTGTGATGTTAGGACCCTTGTTACAGTAAAATCTGTTAAGATATGCTATTGGATGGTCAGCCCCATTAGTAGGTTTGTGTTTTTTATGGTTTTCAGTTTACATTTTAAGGCCTTGTGTGCTGAATGATTTTTTTCATCTTTTCACATATTATTTACAAACATTTTAAGTATCTATAGTAAAAGTTTATATTTTGTTCGCCATAATGGTAAGCTCTTCAACAATAAGGTTAATTCGATGATTACTTGATTTACTTTGTATTTCAAATTAAGCAATGGTAGCAATTTCGGTATCTAACGTTGCTACTGGGGAACTGTGACTTTGTGGGTACTCGTATGGCTCCGTAACATTGGCTACCAGGAGTGCTTGACTTTTTCTTTACTACTGAGGTTACTACTGGCAAGTGACAACTATTTCACCATTGGTACTAGGGTCTTGTAACTATGCTAGTGGGAAACTGTGTGACAGTACCAAGTGCACTAACAAAAATAACTAGGATATGTATGTTGCAGCAAACATATTGCATATGGTCACATGCATATATACCCACCCATGTTTTACAGAAATGTTTTTAAAGTTTATATGGGGCAAATAATTCAGTCCAGTTAATCACAAATGGTCACAATCACTATTTTCTAAATTTCCTCATCTTTATCTATGACTTTCAAAGTTTCTATTTACTTAATTATGTGGTTTAATAATAAAGATTGTGTCTTGAATCTGTATTCAGAAAACTGGGTATACAACAAGGCATACCTTCAAAATTCCCACATAGATATATATCTAAAAGTCTAATTGATACATTTGAATTCTGGAAAAGTATGGGCAAATTCTGAAGTTGTTGCAGGAATCCCACGCGAGGAATAAATGGATAATAATGCAAAACCTGGCAGTAAGAGGTTGACCTTATATATGCCATGACATGATGTACAAGTAATGCTAAATCGTCCCTTGGTTTCATGTAGTGTTTTATCCACCTTTTACGACATGCTGGCTTTCCACTGGTTCATTATAATGATTTGAAACGCCTAGCCTATAGTTTTGTAGCAATAATAACATACTCATCTACCGTGATGATTACACAGCTCCCCCAACGCCCTTATTTTTCCATTCTGTATGTTACAAGGAAAATTGATACTGACATTTCTGCTATCTTATGATACACATCTCCTAATCATATTGTTCAAGTCACCTAGTAGGGATAAAGAAAATTTTAAATGTATGTATAAATTGTTTTGGATAATATAATTATCAAATTGAATGTTTGGAATATTTAGAAACAAAAGAATACAAAAAACCATTTCCACAGTTAATATATTTAACACCCCTTAGCCTCCATGACGTGGACAGATGGCAAGTGTATTAATTTGAACAAGGATCAGATGATTACTTGTTCAAGTCCAGTGAGGGACAACACAAAAAGTGTAAAAAATGTTTAAAAATTTCATACAAAAGAATAATCCCAATAATTCCCCAAATAGCATAAAACTCCCAAACACAATAAACCATGAAAATTCACCCCACAATTGGGTATCGACCATGTCTGTAACAAACATGCAATAAACAAATCATTACTGAACGTTTAGTGAAGCCTTGAAAGAAAACGCAGCAAAAATTATTATTTTTGCGAACTCCAACCAAACCAAAAAAAGTTGATGGAAACTACCATTTACCACTGCATGATACTAATAAAACGGACAACTTCACAAAAAAAATCCCTATAAAACAGCTCAATAGCCAAATAATCAAAATATTATGCGCCTCAGTAGCCAGAAATGCAACATCAAGGATTTTTCTCTCCATGAATTTTATTTAGTAGAACAAGTCAAACATAAAAAGCTTTATAAATGGGATATACAGTGGCCGTACGTGACCCATAGAACATAAGTAGCATGTTATCTAATGCTATTTGGTATGTAACACAAAAAAAACCAAAATCAATTACTGAATAGATTTGCGCTTTTTGCGCCCATCCCCTCATCCACCAAAGCAATAAAGGTTAAACAAAGGTTATTGCATCCCACAGACTTTTACTCAAAGAGCTACAGTCACAGTACGCAGCCACATATGGAACTACAGCAGCAGTACAAAGTTATACATGGAACTACAGCCACAGTAGATATACATAGGGCTACAGTCACAGTACTGGAACTACAGCCACAGTAGATATACATAGGGCTACAGTCACAGTACACAGCCATACATAGGGCTACAGTCACAGTACACAGCCATACATGGAGATACATCTGCAGTATATAGCCATACATGGAGCTATAGCCGCAGTAGACAACCAAACATGGAGCTACAGCCACAGTACACAGCCATACATGGAGGTACAGCCACAGTACACAGCCATACATGGAGGTACAGCCACATTATACAGCCATACATGGAGCTACAGCCACAGCACACCCATACATGGGGCTACAGCCACAGGACACAGCCATACATAGAGCTACAGCTACAGTACACAGCCATACATGGGGCTACAGCCAGAGTACACAGCCATACATGGGGCAACAACTTCAGTACACAGCCATACATGAAGCTACAGCCCCAGGACACAGCCATACATGGAGATACAACCACAGTCCACAGCCATAAAAAAAAAAAAGTAAAGAACAGTAAAAAAATACAATTAAAACATTTAATTTAATCATTTAATTGAAGAAAACAGTGAAAGAACACTGTGCAGAATAGATTGCAGATGTTCGCGAACATCTGCAATCTGCTCCGGAGACACGCGTGCAGAACGGTGTTCTCCGCAATAGTATTCGAAGAACAATATGTGTAGAGAAAAACTTGCAGATGTTGTCAAACATCTGCAAGTGTTCTTCACACATATTGTTTTCAAATACTATTGCGGAGAACACCGTTCTGCACGCGTGTCTCCGGAGCAGATCGCAGATGTTCCGGAGACACGCTTGCACGGTGCAATAGTATTTGAAGAACAATATGTGTGAAGAACAACTGCAGATGTTGACAACATCTGCAAGTTGTTCTCTCACATATGTTCTTCGAATACTATTGCGGAGAACACCGTGTCTCCGGAGCAGATCGCAGATGTCCCGAGATACGCTTGCAGAACGTGTTCTCCGCAATAGTATTTGAAGAACAATATGTGTGAAGAACAACTTGCAGATGTTTCCAAAATCTACAAGTTGTTCTTCACACATATTTTCTTCAAATACTATTGCAGAGAACATCGTTCTGCACGCGTGTCTCCGGAACAGATCGCAGGTTCGCGAACATCTGCAATCTGTTCTGCAGTGTTCTTTCACTGTTCTTTTAGTGAAAACATCTGCACTGAACAGTGCTCGTTCAGTTTTTAATTTACTAAAAAATGCTCGGGTCTCCCATTGATTTCAATGGGGTCGTTACTCGAAACGAGCACTCGAGCATCAGGAAATGTTCGGCTCGAGTAACGAGTACCCGAGCATTTTAATGCTCGCTCATCTCTAGTAAAAACTCTTCTGATCTAGTTTTGGTGCTGTATACCAGTGCCACATGCAATCACTGCCTAATGTAGCACTTCCTCCACTGCTTCCCAGGCTTTGGCTTCTGCTGCATGGGAATGCAGATATCCGCTCGGCTGTGTTGGTGTCCTGTTGCTGCAGAAACTGATGGCTGAGAATGGCTGTCAAAATGTGAGAATTGCCCTGTTGTACTTTGCCTGCTGACAGGGTGTACACAAGTTGAAACAACAGTATATTGCAATTAATAATATATTCATGTTTTCGGGTCAGTGCCAAACATGTATGGGGACCGAAACATGAACCTAAACTCTAACATTCTACATCGGTCTCACTCATGTGGTAACATCCAGAATTGTAAATAGGGTGTAATCCCTGTATATGACACCAGTGTGCATGCATGCCAGCATATGAATTAATTCCAGAGCACACGCCCCTTAGTAGAACTGGACAGAAAAGTTTCAAAAAAGTATCTTAGCATCATAGTGTCATGAACTCACTGGACCACCATGGACGATGATTAAGCCGAAACCTGATAGTCCTTTAAAGGACCTGCAAGTTTCTGACCCAAGTCAATATTGGGGTAATTGATTAGGTACTTCATTAGGCTTTGAAGCTGCAACCATTTGACATATCAACATTTGACTTATGAAATATATTAAATATCAAATATATTACTCTTCATATATTTGGAGCCTTATACAAACCCATAGTAATATTTGATTATGCTTTTCCCTCCCGTTATCTCTTACCCATAGGCCTACATTTCTTTTCACCACTGATGTCATCTACAAGATGGGCTTGAGGCAAGATTTCTCATATAAACCCCCCCACCTCTTTTTAATTATAATATCATTTCTAAACAGACTATACCCCTTATATTAACAGCCAGTCATAGGCTGGAGGTCAAGGGTGACAGGTGAGATGTCTGTCCTGTGCAGCCCAAATCACTACCGTCTTTACTAGTGCAGTCCAACTGACCTGTGTAATTGAGCATGCCCCCTGTTTACGCCATACTCCCTGACGCTTTTCGTCAAACCGACTCCTCAGAGGGATTTAAAAGTATACTAGTGCTTATACCAGCCCATTATGTACCTGGCTTGGCTCAGGCCAAACAACCAGTGGCATGCATATCAACGATGGGCTTGCTGTAAGCTAATGCCCAAGTAAAAACAAACTGCTAGTCCCCGGTCATATACTGCTAGTCAACTGTACATATACATTATGGTTTCCCCTATCCTTATTCCTTTGGTTCTTATTCCGTGATCTTATCCTGGCCCAATTCCTCCCCCATGTACCATGACTTTTCCCATTTTCTATCCTACACTGTTTTTTTGCCCTGTACAAGTGTAGTTGCCCTCCCTCAGGTCTCTAGTTTAACCTCTAGCCATTTTCCTCCAAAACAGACTGCATCCGCGTTCATCCCTACTGTAGAGCCTACTGGGTTCTCCATGAACCCAAACCCCTCCTTCCTATACCAACTTTTGAGCAACTTATTAATTCCGCTGCTTTTCGGTGTGGCATGTGGTACAGGTATTGTTTCGGAAAAAACTACCTTTGAGGTCCTTCTCCTGAGCTTATGGCTCATCATGCGCATTATGGATCATTTTAAGGACCTTTCACCCACTCATTGTTGCCAACGTGGACCATGATTGCTGGATCCTGAACATCATCTCGGTGAGGACAACCCACCAAACCTTAGCAAGCAACACACGTTTGGTATGCATGGTCTTTGTGACAGATTGCCTGTGTGTTCCCCTAGTAATGGAATCTCCCACTACCAGCACCTGCCTGACCTTGCCTGTGCTCCCATTTCCCTTTACTGGAGAAGATAGTCTCCTGGTTTCTAGCTTTGTGAGTGCAAAGATCAGAACTTGTCTCACTGCAACACTTCCCTATAACCTGTTTCTACATTTTATACAACTACCTGCCCCCCTACTCTGAACCTCCATATTACCATCCCCACACCCATCTTCCCTAGTGAGTTGAGGGTCTTGGAGCAGAAACTTCGCTCTATATTGTCAGTTGCCAGCAACCTTGAAACTTTCTCATTTAGATACAGAATCTAGGAATATGCCCCCTCAAATGTTGTTTCAAGGAACAGCAGTTATCTGCTAAAGTCCCTCAAGCTTAAAGTATAACTGTCATTCTGAACAAAAAAACCTAAAAACCATATTCTGCTCCAGGTGTCCCTGGGAAACATTCTCAAAGTATTTTGCCTCTCGGTCCAAATTAGTAGCTCTTTTGACCCATAGCAACCTTGGTTTTCAGCTCTCCAAAAAACTACAATCAGAAGAAGGAGGGGCGGGACGCACCCTGGTCACCTCATCACAAGCGCCTGCTACTGACCAATGACACCAGAGCTATCTATATCATCTATATCCTATCTATCTATTTATTATCTAGTCTATCTATCTATCTCATCATCTATCATATATCTATCAATCTATCTCATCTCTATCTATCATTTGTCATATCCATCATCTATCTATATCTATACTATCATTATCATCTATCTCATATCTATCTATCTATCTATCATCTATCGTATCTATCTATTTATCTAGAAAAATTAAAACAATTCAGCTGCACCAGTATGGAAAAAATTGGGTGCTCAACCTTCAGGTTTGTTAAATCCTTTCAAATATAAAAATCAAAAAGTGGTGGCACTCCAGTTCTTTTGAAAAAGGAATTTGGAGTGCCACCATCTTTTGATTTTACATCTATCTATCTATGTAACACTCCAGCACAGCATATGAGGGCACAGCACATGAGGACGCGCTTGCAGACTTGGAGAGTCTCTCTTGCCACTCCTTGTGTGAGGAGATGGGGGAGGGGGCTGCTTTATGTCTGTATGATTATTTGTTTATATACAAGTGTAGGGAAAGCTGAGGGAGAGATAAGTGTAGGTGTTTGGTTACTACATTAGTGAGGGCTTCTCCCTGCACATGACTGCTGGACCACTATGACATAAGGTAATCAGCTGTGACCAGCGAGAGAGATGGTGGCGTGTCTCCTGCTCCATAGTCTCAGCTCTTTTCTGAAGACGGAATGTCCATAGTAACAGCTATCTGAGCAGTCACTAACATATAGGAGAAGTCTGCAGAATACAAGAGGAAGGAGCAAGATTCGGGTAACTAATCCAATTGCAAAAGTGCTTAAAATTACCTGCCCTACAACATATCAAAAGTTTTTTGAAATGACAGTTACACTTTAAGTCCCTTAATCCTAATTACACTTTGGACACTGCACAAAATCAGGATCACTGTACACTCGCTTTCCTTTTTGCTATTAAATAGGTTACATTTCAAAACAAGCCAGTGCTTTCACTACAACAAGATCTGGCTGCCCTAAAGTTTTGATAAAGTTGAGCAAGGCATTTTAGCCCAAATTTGACATTATTGACACAAATGGCACCAGAACTTGATTCATAAACTGTCCCCATGTATTTAGCGTTTTAAAATTTAAGTAAGCCAGCTTTCTCACTTAAAATCAATCAACCATTAAAAAAAACAAGAAAACATCTAAGGATAGTTACCTACAATCCTCTTCGTTCCGATCCTGGCACTGTCCTCTGCTAAGCTTGACACATCTAGATCACCTAGAAAAGAAAGTTATAAAAAGCAGCATGGAGTGTGGGGACAATTATTTACGGTAGATGGAGGTGTGGGGCGTGCATAATTAGCAGCCCGAAGAGCCAGACATCTTGTTCCTGCATTACAGGCTGCTTTTTTTAACTTTGTTTTCTAGGCGATCCTGGCATGTAAAGCTAAGCGGAGGACAGAGCCGGGATTGGAATTAAGAGGAGCATGGCTGTGTATCCTTAGATACAGTTTGTTTTAATTATTAATTTCCTTTGACTTACCAGTGACAGTTAATTGTTGAAAAAAGAAGTAATTTTGAGTATATCTTTCAATGCTATACATGGGGGAGAAATATGGCCTAAAGGCTATTGAGTATATTAATGTTGCTTGCCATCAGGGCTATAGGCCTCAGCATTACTGCCTCCACTGCGTGTTTTCACAACTGTACTGGGAAAATTACAAAGTCAGGTTGTAATGACTGTAAAACATTAGGGATTTTTTTCCTCGTAATTTGAAAAAAATAAAAGGTTTTCTAACATTTGTAGTTTTCTGGGTAGTGCACTTAACATTAAATTGCCGTTAACTACTTTGCACTGAAAAAACACAAAGGGTCGCAGATAGCACTTTAAGAGAATTGCACTTTTTTTTGGTTTGCACAGCTTTGACGGGTATTAACAGGTGTCTGCATTGGGATTGTGTTGAACGCGATCGTTTTTTGACACAGCTGCGCTGGCTTCCATGAACAAAGGTGAACGGTATATTTAGTCGATAACACAGCATGGTGGCGACATAGGACCAAGTTCCATAGTATCTGGTGAAACACCCGAAAAATGAGCCTGACCACGCTCGTTTGATAAGGGGACGACATTTGGAGGCAGCCATGGAGAGGACTTCCATGATTAGAGCGACAGTATGGGGCATCCATATTGCGCTTCTGATTGCAACTGCAGGTCTCCAGCATGGCGGCGACAGACGCGGCGAGTTCCACTATGTATGTGGTGAAATACCTGAAAATTCTGCCTGACACAGCTCGTTTGATAAGGGGACCATGTATGGAGGCAGTGAATAGTAGTAGATTAAAGGCTGCAGTTAAAACTATGTTAGTTGGATCTGGGATGGAGCTGGTGCTCCGCTGCCAGGCGAGCTTTCGCCAATCCAAGCCCCTGTCTCTAGGCTACTCCAAACAGCACTTCTAAGAACCTTTTGTATAAGATCAAGTGAGTAGCGTTCTTATAAGTTTGGGATATGGCGGTGAGGGGAATGTAAACAGATGCGCAGAAGCGCTGAAATAATATCGGTAAATGATAAAAGTTTGGCAGTATATTTTGTGGATTACACGGCAGGGTGGCCAAAGTTAACAAGTTTGAGTGGAATGCCCTGTAATAGCTCTGGGCAGTGTGCCTTTATCGCCTAGGCTCAGCAGTTGAGCGCACCGCTGCTGTCGCTTAGCGACGGCACGTGCTGTGTGCCTCAGAGCTACCGACTGATGGCGCCATGCCCACGATGGTTATCGGAGGAGGAGGAGGTGGAGGAGGGGGGGAGGAGGAGGAGGTTAAGTAGCCTTGAGACCTGGACCGAGGTAGGCCCCGCAATCCTCGGCGTCGGCAGTATATGACCAGCCCCAGGGTCAGACTCGGTCCCAGCCCCACCAAGTTAAGGTAGCGTTCTTATAAGTTTGGGATATGGCGGGGGGAGGGGAATGTAAAAAGATGCGCAGAAGCGCTGTAATAATATCGGTTAATCATAAAAGTTTGCCAGTATATTTGTGGATAACACAGCAGGGTGGCGACAAAGTTAACAACTTTGATGTGGAATCCATGAAACAACCCAAATTTCTGCATGACACACCTCGTTGATAAGGGACGATGTATGGAGGCAGCTATATGGACGACTTTTGGAGGGGTAGCAATGGAGACAAGTGTGGAGGCTGCTATGGAGACAATTTAATTTGGATAGGCCTGTATGTGGCAGTCCAAAAAAGTTTTCAAACCAGAGAGCAGGTAGGTGGCCCTCCAGAAAATGAATAGATGAGTGCCTGTATGGGCAGTCCAAAAAGTTTCAAACCAGAGGAGCAGGTAGGTGGCCCTCCAGAAAAAATGAAATAGATTGGGCCTGTATGTGGCAGTCCAAAAAAGTCCTTACATCGCTATATATCGTATTACAGATGACCATATGTACGCCGACTCCCTGCCATTAGGAGCCGTCACCTATAGCGAAGCATGTCCTTATTACAATCAAAATAAACCGCCCCCCCCCAAGCCCTCCCTCCCCCCCACCCTCTACCGATGCTGGAGACGCTGAATGGTTCCGATAAATATACCGTAGAGAACAGCGGACACCTCTTATAGGCTCCACTGATTCCACGTATCGTTTAATTTGGTGCCCTTCCTATATCGTTTCTCATATGCGCATTCGTATGTTTTTATACGCTTGACTAAATTTATCCATTCATTAACAGTTGGGGTCTTCTCATCTATCCAGTGTTTAACTAACACTAATCTTGCAAGAAAGATGGTCTTCAAGGCCAAGTCACTTTTTATTCTGTCCCCTAGGGAGATCGGGAGTAGACCCAGGACCCCAAAGGTAGCAACCCGCGGGAGCCCCGTTTGTAGCTGATCCTCTATGCTCGTAAATATCTCCTCCCAATACTGATTGGGCTTCGGGCAGTCCCATAGGACATGTAGGATATCAGCTTGGGGACGATTACACCTCCTACAATTGGAGTTTTCGATTAAACCAATTTTAAACATTAAGTCTGGTGTGTAATAAATTCGATATAATATATGTAATTGTGTACACCTGTGATTTAAATTAATTGTTGATCTAATCACATTCTTATAAATTTCTTGCCATTGTGTCGCCGTGATAGGGCCGACCTGGTTTGCCCATTTCAGTTGAGTAACATGGCTACCCTTCTGATCTATTCTAATCCTAAGTCGGCCGTAGATACATGATAACTTAAGTCGTGATACCTCTAAATCTAATAGTTCCATAAATTTACTCTCTAAGTGTCTCGTGAATCTATCATGATATACTTCTTTCCTATATGCGTGCGCAATTTGACCATATCTAAAAAAATCCTTTTCCTCCAAAATGTGCCTATCACACCAATCCTGAAACGAGGGCAATGACCCATCTTCTTCCAACTGCTCCAGCGACTTAATCCCCTTTCTTTCCCAAAACCCAACGTCATCCATTTTAGCCAACTCAGGAAAATTAAGGTTGCCCCACAACGGGGTAAACCCAAATCCTCCCTCAATACCAAATAAGTTTTTCAGATCTCTCCAAGTGTATTCCAGTAACCGTGCCAAGGGGAATCTTTTAGCGTTAAGACATTTCAGTTGACCTGACTCCAATAGAGCCAGAATTGAATCGAATCTTCGCTCCAACTGCAATGTGATCGCATAAAATATGTTTGACTGTCTATTTTCCAAAATGAATTGTGTCTGTGCCGCCAAAAAATAATGAAAAAAGGATGGTAATGACAAACCTCCCCTTTCCTTGTTAAGCATTAAAGTTTCCTGTTTAATGCGCACCCTTTTTCTCCCCCAAAGTAGTTTATTTAAAATCGCACGGATAAGCCCAAACCATTTCTTCCCTATCCAGCAAGGCGAGTTAGATAGTACGTATAGTATTTGTGGGAGCAGAACACTCTTTATGAGTATAACTCTCTCTGCTCGGTTTAATGGCAACGTGTTCCATGTGTTCACCTTATTTTTTATTTTTGTTAGCAAGGGAGCCAGATTCATCGTAATATACTCATCTACTTTGGCCGATACTTTTAGCCCAAGATAATCGCATACGGAGGAAATCTTCAATTCCAACTGCAAATAATTGGAGTGGGGGACGTCGTCTAATGGGACCAAAATCGACTTATGGGAATTAATCTGGAAGCCCGAGAATCTACCAAATTCCTGAATGACCTTCAGGGCTTTTGGTACCGAGATTTCTGAATCTTTAAGAAATAAAAGGACATCATCCGCATATAGCATTATCTTATCTTCGGGCCCAGCTAATCCTCCCCCCTCTATCTCCCTATCTGCCCTAAGTCTTATTGCCAGAGGTTCTATATAGAGCGCGAATAGCAACGGAGACAGGGGGCAACCTTGCCTAGTACCCCTAGCCAGTGTAAAAAAAGGGGAGAAGTCGTTATTAACCCTGATACAAACCCTTGGGGATTTATAAAAAAGCCTGACCCAATCCACAAAGGGCGAACCCAGCCCAAATCTATGCATGACCTCCCAGAGGAAGTCCCACTCCACCCTGTCAAAGGCCTTAGAAGCATCCAGTGACAGGATGGAGCGCGACCCCCCCCTGCCCATCTGCAAACCTGCATAGAGCCGTCTTATATTAGTCTTACTCTGTCGACCAGACAAAAACCCACATTGGTCTTCATGTATTAGTGTAGGGGCAAACTCTTTTAATCTGTTTGACAGTAGTTTGGCCATCAGCTTGGCATCTGCATTAATAAGCGAGATCGGTCTATAGGATTCCGCTTCCAGTGGATCTTTATTTTTTTTATGAATCAAGACTATACTTGCCTCATACCATGAATCAGGCAACCTACCCTCCTCTTGTGCTGATTCCCATATCTCCATCATAAGAGGTAGAAGAATAGAGCCAAATCTACTATAGACTTCTATAGGAAGCCCATCCAATCCCGGGGCAGAGTTACGTCTGGAGGATACCAGGGACTCCTCAAGCTCTGAAATCGTTATAGGACGTGATAGCACATCTATCCCTTCCCCCGAGAGGGATGGAAATTGTACATTATCTAAAAAATGTCTTATGTCCCCTATTGACGCCTCCAGATCTGAGGCGTAGATTCCTTGGAAAAACTTTAGAAAAGTATCTCTAATCTCCTCGGCATTAGTAGTTATGTCGCCAAAATTATTTTTAATGGCCGTAATTCTATTTTCCTCCTGTTGTTTTTTAACTTTCTGGAGAAGACCCTTGGAGGGGACCCCGCTCTCACAATGTGCCCTCTGATCTAAAAAAAATAATTTCTGCATCGCCTTATCTGCTATCAGATTATTATATTCCTCTTGTGCCTTAATAAAGCTATCGCGCCGCTCACTCGAACCACACTCTAGCAAGGCCTTCTCTTTATCTTTTACCTCCTTTTTTAATAGCCTCTCCTTTCTGGCCCATTGCTTGCGCAGGTATATGATTTCTGAGTTTAATATCCCTCTAAGGAAGGATTTCAAGGCATCCCACATTAACCCAAGGGAGGCCCCAGTTCTGTTCCTCACAATAAAGCTACATATCATTTCCTTAATTTTATCCTCATCTGTCAGTAGCACTAGCCAGTGCGCATTGAGCTTCCAAAATTTACATCCAGGTTTCGCAGATCCAGACATCTCCAGAACGAGTGGGGAGTGATCGGAGATGGTACGATTGTCATACCGAATTTTCCCCACCCGGTCAAGGGCAAGATCGTTAACCAACGCTAAATCTATCCTGGAGAAAGTATTATGGGAGCGATTGTAGCATGAAAAAATCTGTTGCTCCCCTTTTAGGGCTCTCCATACGTCTCTCCAACCCACTTCCTGGCAAAACCTAGCAAAGGGGGTGTCTCCCGTCTCTATACTTGCCGGGTTTTTTTTCCCTAAACGATCAAGCTTTTCCGACATTACGGCATTAAAGTCACCGAGGACCATAACTGGGCATTCGCCCACCTTCTCCATGAAACGCAGTAGACTTATCAATACATCATATCTAAAGGGGGGAGGTATGTATACTCCTGCCACGACGCATTTAATGCCATCTAAAATTCCTAGCAGAAATACATATCTTCCGTCGGGGTCAGTCCTTGCTTCCAATAATTGGAAATCTACTGATCTATGCACCAGGATAGTAACTCCTCTAGAAAAAGTTGAAAACACTGAGTTGTACGTCTGACTGGCCCACCTCCTTTCCACAAGATTTAACGAATCCTTATCGAGGTGTGTCTCAAGTAATATAACAATCGCTGGCAGTTGTTTAACAATATAATCAAAGATAATACAACGTTTCAAGCGATCTTTTAGTCCTCTTATATTCCATACTATGAATCTAGTAGCCATTTATATCTACGAATTAAACCAAAGAGAAACAACGAGGGCAACCCTACAACCACACCACATCCCCAGCATCGGTTCATCCCCCCCCCCCCCCCAACTCCCCCCACCTGTTCTACCATAGTAAAACTCTACCTACTTCAGCCACTTTCCCGCCCCCCTCACCCCCGTCTCCCCCAGTTGCTGACCTGAGACAACTCATAGTAACCTAAATTCCCAACTTTAAAGTCCCTTAAGGTCTAACCAGTCTGAGACTTGTTCTGGCGTACTGAAGAACTGGGACTGTCCTTTGAAAATAATTTTCAATTTGGCCGGGAACATTAAAGAATAAATAATTCCCTTGTCTCTCAACCTTTTTTTTACCTCCAGAAAACTCTTCCTCTTCTGGAGGGTCTCCTTAGAGAAATCCGGGTATATTGCAACCTTAGACCCTTGGATTGATAGATCTTTTAGCTCACGTGCTCGTTTCAATATCATATCCCGATCTCTCGAGAGTAATACTTTGCAGATAAAAGTGCGAGGGGTATTCCCGGGGATATAAGGACCTGCCGGGATTCTGTGTGCCCGTTCGATGTCGAAAGACTGGGAAAGATGTTCCTTCCCTAATTCCTTCAAAAACCATTCTTTAATGAAACTTACGGGATTCTCCCCCTCAGCTTTTTCTGGAACCCCTATTAATCTTAAGTTAGCTCTTCTTGAGCGGTCCTCCATATCCGCTATTTTCCCTTTAAGGGCCTTATTCTCTGTCTCAAGTCGAGAGGTGATTTTTTTAAGAGTGCCCACCTCTTTCTCAATATTAGTGATTTTATCTTCTGCAGTTTTTTGTTTATCTCTTACCCTGTTCAGTTCTTCTCTCAGGAGCGAGACGTCTCCTCTCAGGGCCCCCACCTGATCTGTGAGACCCAGTATTGCTGCGTTACATGTTTTTATAGAGTCTAAGATCTCCTTTAACATAATGTTTTCTCCCCCCATATTTGATTCGTCCTCATCCTGGTCCTCCCCCTCAGCAGTCATAGCTGCTTTTGAGCCTTGTAATTTATTTTTGGGGTCTTGAGTCTCGTTTTCAGGATTTTTCTGTAAGGTCAAGCCTGTACGTGTTTTAGCTGGGGGGGACTTCCATAGTTTATCTAACTTCGTGGAGTTCTCTCCTTTAGCCCCTCCTTTCTCTTTCTCCCTGGGAGAGACTGCTCCCAGGGATTTCCTTGAGGTATTTTTTGGAGGCATCCCTGATAAAACGAGGATTATACTTAAACCAGGACGTATTATCTCTAGGAGAAGGAGAAAAAAAAAAAAAACAAAACGCCGCAGCCCACTAGTGCAGCCAAATATACTTCACAACTGCCAGAGGTCAAGATAGCATTAGTATAGTACCCGAGATATAGACCCCTGAAAAATAGCAGGAAGTGTAAGGGGGGAACTCTCTTCAGAGCGTAATTTGCAAGACGTGTAAGCTAATTCTAGATACCAATCATAATCATAAACAGGGACCGTTCGCCCCAGTCATTAAAAAGTACTGTGTGCAGAGTTATTATAGCACAATATATCAAAATATCACATTATTAGTTATTAGCTTATCTTCAACATTCTTGACATGACACAGACATTAGCGGAATTAGATGCAAGGGTGGAAGTGGCTAGCATATATCAAGCAAAATAGGAGGCAGGTAGCAGGCATATATGCAGAGATGGCATAACACAGAATGGCAGAAGAATGTCACATTGTGATTGTAAACTTATCTTCAGACTTCTTAACGGATCACCAATATATAGTTCGCAGCTTGGAAATGTTAGAAGAGTTATATGCAAAAGATGTAAATGGCTATTATCAGGCAGATAGCAAGCAAATAGCAAGCAGATGTCATGCAGATATTATTTTGGTTAGAAAGAAGTCAAAGTTAGCACCATATGTAGCCCACTGGAAGCAGAAAGAATTTAGGCCAGTTACATCTCACCAATCCAGACGATCTGCTGCACATGGCCAGAATCACAAGACGTGGGGCATCACACCCGTCTCACGGGGTGCTTCAACATGCAGACGATTCAAACATGTCAATAGGGACCCAAATCGAGAGGAATCTTGCCAACTCTGTCTCCGGTCACGCCGACTCGCTGGAAAGCCCTCCAGACACTCGCCTCAGCCTGGAGCTCGTAACGCCTTCCTCCGGGTCAGCGCGCGTCCGGCACCGGTCTTCAGCTGCTCCCCGCTCTTCTTCTTGATCCCTCCAGCCCAGCGCTCCACATCCTGCAGGCGCCCAATCACCTCGGCGTTCGTGCGCCCAAAACGCGCCAGAGGTGCGCCACAAACTGCCGGTCTCCTCCTTCCTCCACTACGGGACCCAGCGTGGAGTCAGCGCAGGATCAGCGCGCCGGCAGCGCCATGACAACCGCGGGGCGAGCCGGGGGGGGAACCGAGTCTCCCTTCTCCTCCCGAGAGAGATCCAAGGGCCAGGTGAGCGCCAGATCAGCACGAGGTGCGGGAGGTGTGGAGGGCGGCCGTGCCGCGTGACGTGTTACGTCATGCCGTTACGCTGCCTGCCAAAAACTCTTCTGGTCTAGTTTTGGTGCTGTATACCAGTGCCATATGCAATCACTGCCTAATGTAGCACTTCCTCCACTGCTTCCCAGGCTTTTGGCTTCTGCTGCATGGGAATGCAGATATCCTGCTCTGGCTGTGTTGGTGTCCTGTTGCTGCAGAAACTGATGGCTGAGAATGGCTGTCAAATTATGTGAGAATTGCCCTGTTGTACTTTGCCTGCTGACAGGGATGTACACAAGTTGAAACAACAGTATATTGCAATTAATAATATAATTCATGTTTTCGGGTCAGTGCCAAACATTGTATGGGGACCGAAACATGAACCTATAACTCTAACATTCTACATTCGGTCTCACTCATGCTGGTAACATCCAGAATTGTAAATAGGGTGTAATCCCTGTATATGACACCAGTGTGCATGCATGCCAGCATATGAATTTAATTCCAGAGCACACGCCCCTTAGTAGAACTGGACAGAAAAGTTTCAAAAAATGTATCTTAGCATCATAGTGTCATGAACTCACTGGACCACCATGGACGATGACTTAAGCCGAAACCTGATAGTCCTTTAAAGGACCTGCAAGTTTCTGACCCAAGTCAATATTGGGGTAATTGATTAGGTACTTCATTAGGCTTTGAAGCTGCAACCATTTGACATATCAACATTTGACTTATGAAATACTATTAAATATCAAATATATTACTCTTCATTATATTTGGAGCCTTATTACAAACCCATAGTAATATTTGATTATTGCTTTTCTCTCCCGTTATCTCTACCCATAGGGCCTACATTTTCATTTTCACCACTGATGTCATCTTACAAGATGGGCTTGAGGCAAGATTTCTCATATAAACCCCCCCACCTCTTTTTAATTATAATATCATTTCTAAACAGACTATAACCCTCTATATTAACAGCCCAGTCATAGGCTGGAGGTCAAGGGTGACAGGTGAGATGTCTGTCCCTGTGCAGCCCCAAATCACTACCGTCTTTACTAGTGCAGTCCACAACTGACCCTGTTGTAATTGAGCATGCCCCCTGTTTACGCCATACTCCCTGACGCTTTTCGTCAAACCGACTCCTCAGAGGGATTTAAAAGTATACTAGTGCTTATACCAGCCCATTATGTACCTGGCTTGGCTCAGGCCAAACAACCAGTGGCATGCATATCAACGATGGGGCTTGCTGTAAGCTAATGCCCAAGTAAAAACAAACTGCTAGTCCCCGGTCATATACTGCTAGTCAACTGTACATATACATTATATGGTTTCCCCTATCCTTATTCCTTTGGTTCTTATTCCGTGATCTTATCCTGGCCCAATTCCTCCCCCATGTACCATGACTTTTCCCATTTTCCTATCTACACTGTTTTTTTGCCCTGTACAAGTGTAGTTGCCCTCCCTCAGGTCTCTAGTTTAACCTTCTAGCCATTTTTCCTCCAAAACAGCTGCATCCGCAGTTCATCCCTACTGTAGACCCTACTGGGTTCTCCATGAACCCAAACCCCTCCTTCCTATACCAACTTTTGAGCAACTTATTAATCTCCCGCTGCTTTTCTGGTGTGGCATGTGGTACAGGTATTGTTTCGGAAAAAACTACCTTTGAGGTCCTTCTCCTGAGCTTATGGCTCATCATCGCTCATTATGGATCATTTTAAGGACCTTTCACCCACTCATTGTTGCCAACGTGGACCATGATTGCTGGATCCTGCACATCCTCTCGGTGAGGACAACCCCCCAAACCTTAGCAAGCAACACACTGTTTGGTATGCATGGTCTTTGTGACAGATTGCCCAGTCTGTTCCCCTAGTAATGGAATCTCCCACTACCAGCACCTGCCTGACCTTGCCTGTGCTCCCATTTCCCTTCTTACTGGAGAAGATAGTCTCCTGGTTTCTAGCTTTTTGGAGTGCAACAGATCAGAACTTGTCTCACTGCAACACTTCCCTATACCCTGCTTTCTACATTTTATACAACTACCTGCCCCCTCACTCTGAACCTCCATATTACCATCCCCACACCCATCTTCCCTAGTGAGTTTGAGGTCTTGGAGCAGAAACTTCGCTCTATATTGTCAGTTGCAAGCAACCTTTAAACGTTCTCATTTAGATACAGAATCTAGGAATATGCCCCCTCAAATGTTTGTTCAAGGAACAGCAGTTATCTGCTAAAGTCCCTCAAGCTTAAAGTATAACTGTCATTCTGAACAAAAAAACCTAAAAACCATTATTCTGCTCCAGGTGTCCCTGGGAAACATTCCTCAAAGTATTTTGCCTCTCGGTCCAAATTTAGTAGCTCTTTTGACCCATAGCAACCTTGGTTTTCAGCTCTCCAAAAAACTACAATCAGCAAGAAGGAGGGGCGGGACATGCACCCTGTCACCTCATCACAAGCGCCTGCTACTGACCAATGACACCAGAGCTATCTTATATCTATCTATATCCTATCTATCTATTTATTATCTAGTCATATCTATCTATCTCATCATCTATCATATATCTATCAATCTATCTCATCTCTATCTATCATCTTGTCATTATCCATCTATCTATCTCATATCTATCTATTTATCTATCATTTATCTATCTATCTCATATCTATCTATTATCTAATCATATCTATCTATCTATCTAGAAAAATTAAAACAATTCAGCTCCACCAGTTAAGAAAAAATAGGGTGCTCAACCTTCAGGTTTGTTAAATCCTTTCAAATATAAAAATCAAAAAAGTGGTGGCACTGCAAGTTCTTTTGAAAAAGGAATTTGGAGTGCCACCATCTTTTGATTTTTACATCTATCTATGTAACACTCCAGCACAGCATATGAGGGCACAGCACATGAGGATGCAGCTTGCAGACTTGGAGCGTCTCTCTTGCCACTTCCTTGTGTGAGGAGATGGGGAGGGGGGCTGCAGGTTATGTCTGTATGGATTATTTGTTTATATACAAGTGTAGGGAAAGCTGAGGGAGAGATAAGTGTAGGTGTTTGGTTACTACATTAGTGAGGGCTTCTCCCTGCACATGACTGCTGGAGCACTATGCCCTACAACATATCAAAAGTTTTTTGAAATGACGGTTACACTGTAAATCCCTTAATCTTAATTGCCACTTTGGACACTGCACAAAATCAGGATCACGGTACACTCGCTTTCCTTTTTGCTATTAAATAGGTTACATTTCAAAACAAGCCAGTGCTTTCACTACAACAAGATCTGGCTGCCCTAAAGTTTTGATAAATGTTGAGCAAGGCATTTTAGCCCAAATTTGACATTATTGACACAAATGGCACCAGAACTTGATTCATAAATTGTCCCCATGTATTTAGCGTTTTAAAATTTAAGTAAGCCAGCTTTCTCACTTAAAATCAACCATTTAAAAAAACAAGAAAACATCTAAGGATACTTACCTACACTCCTAAGCGGAGGACAGAGCCGGGATTGGAATTAGGAGGAGCATGGCTGTGTATCCTTAGATACAGTTTTTTTTAATTATTAATTTCCTTTGACTTACCAGAGACAGTTAAATTGTTGAAAAAATAAGTAATTTTGAGTATATCTTTCAATGCTATACATGGGGGCATAATATGGCCTAAAGGCTATCAAGTATATTAATGTTGCTTGCCCTATCAGGGCTATAGGCCTCAGCATTTCTGCCTCCACTGCGTTTTCACAACTGTAACTGGGAAAATTACAAATGTCAGGTTGTAATGACTGTAAAACATTAGGGATTTTTTTCCTCGTAATTTGAAAAAAATAAAAGGTTTTTCTAACATTTTGTAGTTTTCTGGGTAGTGCACTTAACATTAAATTGCCGTTAACTACTTTGCACTGAAAAACACAAAGGGTCACAGATTGCACTTTAATAGGAATTTGCACTTTTTTTTGGTTTGCACAGCTTTGACGGGTATTAACAGGTGTCTGCATTGGGATTGTGTTGCACACAATCGTTTTTTGACACAGCTGCGCTGGCTTCCATGCAACACAAATTGGGGAGCGTGCAGTTGGACAATCAGACTGATTTGGACTGAGCGTGGTGTTTAACTTTCAAATTTTGTCACAAGACAATGCACTTACATGCACAAGGAAGGTGAACTCCAGTGGACCTGAGTGGGGAAGTGACATGCAGGATATCGGGCACCAGGGTCCAGATAGAGGATTTGTCACTGTATCAGTTTATGCAACTGCATGGTTTCAACGAGGAAGTAAGTTCCAGACTGGATCTGGGGGACGCTGTGGATGTTGTATGTCTGGACTTTTCAAAGGCATTTGACACCATGCTGCATAAAAGGTTGGTACATAAAATAAGACTGCTGGGACTAGGGGAAAATCTGTGTATTTGGGTAATTGGTTTAGTGCTAGAAAACAGAGGGTCATCATTAATGGCACATTCTCAGGTTGACTATATCTGTGGAGTGCCACAGGGGTCAGTATTGGGGCCACTTCTTTTTAATATATTGTTATTAATGACCTTGTAGTGGGTTTACACAGTCAAGTTTCAATATTTGCAGATGATACTAAGCTGTGTGAAGTAATAAATACTGAGGTTGATAGTTTAACATTACAGAGGGATTTGTGGAAGCTTGAGAAGTGGGCAGAGAAATGGTTGATGGAATTTAATGTAGATAAATGTAAAGTTATGCACTTGGGCCAGGGAAACAAAAAGTATAATTATGTTTTAAACAGTCAACTATTTGGTAAAACTGGAGCTGAAAAGGACTTGGGCATATTGGTGGATGGTAAACTTAATTTTAGTGACCAGAGCCAGGCAGCTTCTGCTAAAGCAAATAAAATCATGGGATGTATTAAGAGAGGAATTGATTCTCATGATAAAGACATAATTTTGCCCTTATACAAATCCCTGGTCAGACCACACATGTAATATTGTGTACAGTTTTGGGCACCAATGTATTAAAAGGACATAGTAGAACTGGAACTGGTGCAGAGGATAGCAACCAAGATTATTAGGGGAATGGGGGGACTACAATACAATGACAGATTACAACATTTGGGATTTTTCAGTTTGGAAAAAAGATGAACCATTTGCGCAGAACCCCTTTGTACATCACAGTCATCCATTGATCCTCCACTATGGGACTCTGGAAATACGCAAATACGTTTTCCAGGATGGGACCAAGAAAACAATTCCTTTTTTGCTACCTTGTAAGACAGCCCTGTTATCAACAACCATAACTTTCAGGAAGCCTAATGACAGGATGCGGGATTAAAGCCAAATCAGTATATCTATTCCAGAAGGAATTGATTGTAGACAGCCTTGTAGACAGCACTGTTTCAACATGGTTGCTTCTCTTCACTACAGTGTAAGGAAGTGGTTTAGCTGTCTTACAAGGTAGCAAAAGAGGCCTTGTTTTCCTTGTCCCATCCTGGAAGACATATTTGCATATTTCATAGCATATGAAAGGCACATTTTCCTGTGTTGATGCAGAAGGAAATCTGAACACCTGCTGTTATTACCTTTAGGTACACAGATGTGTTATGCCATGGAAATGGACCCCAATACTGGTTCAATCCCATGGACTGAACACATAGTACAAGACTAAAATGCTTGCCTCATATAGAACTATGATACAAGGATCCACTGTCTGCAGATCAGCAGCAAAGACATGGTAACAGTTCTGACAAAGCTGACTCATTGCATCATATTTCTGTATATTCAACCTGTGGGATCAGCCCAGCACATCTGTTACCATGGCCCTGTTATGCACATCTAGCTTGAACCCTATGGTTCCCAAGCAATAGAATATCTTTAGATCTTTTTTTTAAGAGGGACATTAAAAATGAATAACTGTCTAAGGTTCTGTACACATGCTAAAGCAGCAAACATTCTGCTGTGATTCAGAATTAAACAGCTGAAAAGACCTGATACTTTTCTTAAATTTTACTCACAAATTGCCTATAACTGGAGTATGGATTTCAACCTTACATTGTGAAGTTAAATGCTGCAATTAAAATCTGTAACAGTAATTGACAAGCTGCAGATTGAAAAATATTGTATACTAAAAAATTATTATGCCTTGTACCCCGAAAATTACCATACCTGCAGCTGCACCACTCGCAATGCCGCCACCACTCACCTTTGTGTAGCGTTGTGCTGAAATGGTTCTGCAGAATATTATTGATAACAATAGAGTAAAAAGCAATAGAGAATATAGATGAGAATTAGAAGGGAGGATGAGAGTGAGGACTCTTTCAGACTAGTGTGTCAGTTGTGCATCTGCAAAAATCCTATCCATTTGCAGTCCCTGTTGCATCAGTGTTATATGCGCATCCATTTTTTTCACGTCCATATGTCATCCGTTCTTTTCACAGTCCCAATAAAATGGACAGCTACCTAAAATTAGATGGTGAAAGAAATGGTTCTCCGGCATAATCTGTGACAAAAAGTAGACTCCACACGAATGACATCTGTCTGCTGTACGTCTTTTTTTCGGACCCGTTGAGTTTTAGAGAACTGTGGTCCGTAGTTGAGGGAAAAATAGTGCGTGATGCAATTTTTTTCTCATGGTATGCACTTACATAAAGAGACTTAAAAAATGGATCAGTACGCTTTCCACTTAAAATCGGAGATAGCATTCTGACCGTAAAAACGCTGGGGGAGTGAAGGGGTTAACTGCACTGTACCAAATCACCTTGCGATGTAAAATATTTATTGTATTCCGTAAATAGAATTGTGCCATCAATCCTTCCACAATGTAATTGCATTTCATCCTTTACGCCAATTACCCAGAACCAGCCCAGTGATAATTACAAATAACAATTATAGAAGGTTTTGCTGCTTGCATTAGAAGCAATTAAGAAGATCTGTTTCTATTTGCTTACCTTTTAGAAGTCAATGAAATATTTGTGCAGATTGCTTGCTGCTTGAAACATGCAAATTAACAACAGCTTTAGAGAGAATGATGAATCAATAGCAATTCAGCTGAAGTTAACATATTTAATAAGACAAAAACCTATTGCTTCTTATTTCCAAGTCATCATGAAAAACATAGACTAATAAAAACTCTATTTTCTTTTTATATTGCTTTTCCATGTCCCATAATCTTAGCTTCTGCTACACCGCTGAATCTAGGTAAACATTCTGCTACTTTGTTATAACATATCCTACAATCTGATCACCAACAACACCAAACTATAAAAATATTCTGTATACAATCTAGTATCAGATTGCCATAGATGGTCTTAACTATGACTCCTGTCATAGGAGTTGGATGAATCCTGTGGCTTGAAGGGAACCTGTTAGCAGAAATTGACCCAGTATGCTATGAAACAGATTAACAAATCATGTTTCTGTCATGGCCCATGTTGGTGGCATCATTAGGAAAATGAAATTTAAAATGAGATGTAAACTGGTTGTATAAAGTCAGAGAGGTGGAGAACTCAGCACTGAAATAAAACTCTCCATGCTTCACAACAGCCCTCTGCTGTCATTACAGCCTTCACGGTGTCCCTAATTGGTAGTCTCTGTAAGGAGAACTCTTAGTTCTCGACCCTAGTCAAACAGTGCTGTCTACAGTTGGGAGTCTGTTCCTTCTGGAATAGATATACTGGTTTGGTTTTAATACTACATCATGTCATAAGGCGACTTGTAGGTCATGCTTGATGTCAAGCATCCTGGGAAACTGTGCATATTTTCCCAGAATTACAGTCATTCAACAGACATCAAGCAAGCCAGTTAGTCATGCCCTTGGATGCATAGGGGTATTCTTAGATGAGGAAAAATTGACTTTAAAGACTGTCACGGGTGACCCGCAAACCCAGCTCTCGGGTCGTGGGTCCACCCATGCCTCGTTCCTGTCCCCGGCGCCTCCGAGGCCCCCATCATCCCCCTGTACTGCCTTACCTCTCCACGCTCCTGCTCAGGTCTCGACAGCCCACATGTCCCTGCTACCTAGGGTGCGCCCGCGGCAGCACTCGAAGATTTAAAGTGCCAGCACACCAATAATTGGTGCTGGCCATTTCCAGGAATTTTATAAAAGCCAACCACTTCCAGGAATTTTATAAAAGCCAGCCACTTCCTGCATTCCCTGCCGGATCTTTGTGTTTCATGCCTCTGAGAAAGCTCCCCTGCGATATTCCTGCATTCCTGTGTGTTTCTGTGTGCTCCTGCTTTCCTGTGTGTTCCTGCGTTCCTGCGTGTACCTGCGTTCCTGCATCCCCATCTGCCTGGACCTCCTGTTGCTTTACGGCAGGCTCTGGTGAAGACCAGGTGCCACTTAGATTCCGGTCCCAGGTGTCAGCTACTACCACCTCCAGCGGTGGTCCAGAGGATCCACTGATCCCCAATCCTGACCTCAAAACATACTCAAGATGAGAAGTCAGTTTTCTATTAGTCTGGCATTAATATCTTGGGCTTTCGACAGGTTCGAGAGAGCCTGGTCCCATACAGACTCAATGTCCCTTCTAGATGAACATTTGAGGTAGAATCCATAATTACAATAGAACGGTTTTACTTTAGTGGAGGATTGTACCTTATTGCCTACAGCAAATTCCATGCCTCTTGAGAATCTGAGACATAACACCTTAAAACTGTTCTAGAGTTTGGTTAACCCCTTCAAGAGGCAGACAGTTTGTATGTTAAAGCTCGGCCTCTTGTTTTGTAATCTGCCATGTGTCATGTTATATGGTTAAAACTTTTGAACACTTTAATTTAACAAAATCCTTTTGAGATTGTTTTTTGTGACACATTGTACTACATGTAAGTAGTACATTTTGGTTGATAGTTTTTTCATAAATAAATGCAAAACTCAAAATTTGCAAACATTTTTAGGAAACTTGTCCATTTCAAAATTTGAAATGTCAGTTTTTGAGACATTTCATCATTTTTTAAAAGCCTTTTTATTCTTATATGACGTTAGACTGCTTACAAGTAGAACAGTGTTTAAAAAAAAAAAATTCCTGAAATTTCAAAATTGAGACATTTTTGTTTTAAATGAGTTTGAAATATAAAATTAATAGAATCTCCCTATAAATCCCCCCATTTTTAAAAGTGCCCCTTTCAAACTGATTTTAGGAAGATTGTTAACCCCTTGAGCGCTGCATAGTAATTAAAACAAAACGGAGATGATATTTAGAATGGTCTAATTTTGTCGGTAATACAGTCATTTAGCCCTAAAATTTACACTTTTTCAAAAGCTAAAAAGTGAAAACCCATTGTGAGGCATAGGCTTTTCAATGGACAACCAGACATTGCCTGATAATCCAAAGGAGTTTATCTTGAAAACTAACATAACAGGTTCAATAGACATCAGGCTCTTGTAGTTCCACAGACCAACAGAAAGTAAACCACAAAAATGCACTCAGAAATCCTCCCTGCAATCAGAATCCCCCAGATTACTGCTCAGTGACACCTTTTATACAACTGAAAATTTCCACAATTCTCTGCAGCTTAGCATATAAAACACCAGAATATTCCTAGTTGCCCATGGCAACCAATCAGAGCTCCCCTTGAAAATATTCATGAGCACAGGTAAAATGAAAGCTGAGCTTGCCATGGGCAACTAGGAATATTCTGACTTTCAGACAGCTTGCTAAATCTGCCTCTATTAGTACATTTTACATTGTAACAGCACATTACCTGGTTTTGGTACATAGCTCCGAGGAGGTAATACCAGACAGAAGAGAATTAGAGAGCATTAGGTGGCCGCCCTAATAAAAATAATCATTCACACAGGAGTTTACCAAACCAGGAAACTACAACCAGAGTTACAGAAAACCAGTTTTCAATACTCCAAAAAAAACATGAGTCCTCTTCACACCCATTGTTATGCAATTTATAATGAGTGTGGAGACACCCCACAAGTAGACATTACTTGTATGGGCTCACAGAGAGCCACAGAAGGGAAGGAATGCTCTACAGCTGTCAGTTTTATCATATAGAACTAATTGGAGCCCTGTGTGGGAATTTATTTTTGCAATATAAGATGCATTTTCCAGTGATACCATGTTGGGTTTGGTATGCTCTATTGTTGAAAACATATTAACTTTTTTGGTGGGGGAGAAGTAGAAAAGCATCAATTACAAATTTTTTTTTGGTGTTCACCATTTAGCCTAATAAACATCTTACTTTTACTCTATGGGTCAGTACGAATATGTAGATACCATAATTAGATATTTTTTCTTATATGTTACTGTAAATTTCTCATAATTAAACCTAATATACTGAAAAATCTATCGTTTTTGAATTGCCGTCTTCCAAGAGGCATAACACTTATTTTTTTTGTCTACAGAGCTGGTTGATGGCGTGTTTTTTGTAGGACATTTATTACTTTTCACCAGTATCATCCTGTAGTAAATATGTGTTTGATCACTTTTTATTGCATTTTTGTGTGGGATGAATTTGTACATCATAATTTCTAGTGGGTTTTTTATTTTGTTATGGCATTCATCTTGTGGGTTCAATAAGGTTTTATTTGTATTCTACAGGTCATTATGGATGTGGTGATTCTATATGTGTGGGAATTGTATTATGATTGTGACATTTTTCACATTGGGGCACATTTACTTACCAGGTCCGAGGAGTTCACAGAAAGTGCATTGTCCGACGATAATGCATTGTGCTGCGATTCACTAAGTTCATGCGCCCGATATCCTGCATGTGTCACTTAACACTCAGGTCCAATGGAGTTCACCTTCTTCTTGCTGGTGCATGTAAGTGCATTGTCTTGTATCGCATGGAAGCCAGCGCAGCTGTACCAAATTCTGATTGCTTGCGACACAATCCCAGCGCAGACCACTGTTAAATAGCTGTCAAAGCCGTGACAATCCAGAAAACAGCAAGTAAACCGACGAAAGTGTGATCCGCGACCCTTAGTAAAAAAAAAAGCACAATTATGTCATTTTATGTGTTAACAGGGATTTTGGGCATTTTTATTAATTTATACATTTATTTTTATTGGATAAACCTTTTTTTAAACTTTTTATTTCTTCCACCATGGGGCATGAACAAGCAATCATCTAATTTCTTGTTCATAATAATAACCTGCAATACTGTGCCTTTAAGATCCCGTCACAGACTTACACCAAAAATTAAACCAAAAGTGTTAGAAACAAGAAGTGCAGGGAAAGTGTTAGGATTAAAAAGTTGTACTCAAATTTGTAGGCTAACTGCATGATATTTCAACTCTATGTTCACTACTGTAATCCATCCTATGTTCTCCCCACTAAATAGATACCAAGGTCCAGGCTTCTGTGTAGTCATATTGACATTGGACGTTTTATATAACATCGCAGCTGATGACTGGTTCAAGCAGCAGCATTTTTTAAATTAAATTATTTTATTCTTTTGCCTTTTAAAGAATGGCTGGGCCATTATACACGCTGTAATACCTTCTGTGTCACCTCATCCTCATAGACTGTAAGCTCTTGCGAGCAGGACCATCACTCCTATTGTTCCATATGACTTTTTGTACTCTGTGATGCATATACGTATATGTCCTCTATGAATACTACAGAATATGATGGCACTATACAGGCAGTCCCCAGGTTACATACAAGATAGGGTCTGTAGGTTTGTTCTTAAGTTGAATTTGTATGTAAGTCGGAACTGTATATTTTATCATTGTAATCCCAGCCAGAACTTTTTTGGTCTCTGTGACAATTTGATTTTAAAAATGTTGGGTTGTCATAAGAATCAGGATTAACAATAAAGCTTCATTACAGACACCACTGATTACTGTTATAGCTGTTTATTGTAGCCTAGGACTAAAGTACAATAAATTACTAATATCCAGTGGTCCGTTTGTAACTAGGGGTCGTATGTAAGTCGAGTGTTCTTAAGTAGGGGACCGCCTGTATATGCATTATTATTATTTTAAAAAAGCGCACATGGCACAGAAACAAACAATTTACCACAAAAACACTGGCGGGAATCCAATAATAAATGACCCCCAATATATTCAGGAAAACCATGTGGACAAAGTATGTGTTTAATAAGGCAGGATGTAAGAATCTCAGCACTGGGAAGCTTCTTTAGGGGTGCCACATAACACATCAAAGAAAATTTTTCATAAACCCTCAAAATTGTGCTTCAGTCTGAGAATCAAGCAAATAGTTATAAAATCCATGGATGTATTAGACCAGGTAGCTTTGGGAAGAGGGAGTGGGTAGAGGAGCCTCTCTGATAATCGTCGGGGTACTTTGGACCTTGCACACACCTCTTATACTGTCAGAAAATCCTTGACAACACAATACCATGACAAGCACCAATAGATCCTAGACAACAGATATTTGGTTCCAACAATATCTGGGTGTCATGCTATCACATAGAAGTGTATTTATTCCAGTACTTTGGGTGGAGATTCTTCCGCAGGAGCTTTTTGTTAGTAGCAATTGTTAGGTCATGATCTATGACAGCAATCACAATACCAGTTGACAAGATTTTTTCAAGAACTGCTTCTGGGGTGTTGCTAGAAAAATTGTGAGAAAGGGCATCAGACTTAACATTCTTAGTACTGGATATGATATGATGAAATTAAAATGAGTGAAGAATAATGCCCAGCGTGGGAAGAGGTCTCTTAGCTCTATCCAAATACAGTTGATTGTGATCTGTTATTAGTTGGTGTCTGACCCCCTTCCACTAATGCCCATTTAATGACCAAGAGTTCACGATTACCAACATCATAATTGTATATTGAAGGGGGAGAACTTCCTTAGGAAAAAGGCTACCGGCTGCAAATTGCTAAGGGATTTAGGACCCTGGGACAAAGGGTCAAACAAAATTTGTTTGAATGTAGAGTATTTGCAAAACTTTTCTTTAGCTGTATGAATTCTACTTCAGGCCCTGAAGTCCAGTTGGTTACATTAGCAACCCTCCTTGTCAGATCTGTCAATGTCTAAGCAAGAACAGAAAAAGGTTTAATACAGTAATAAATATAGTAATTAGAAAAAGACAAAAGATTTTGCAGAATTTTCTGATTGGTTGGACGGTCCCAGGTTTCAAGAACCATGACCTTGATTGGAGCCATACAAAATGATTCAGGAATGTCGATGTAACCAAGGGATACTCCTTGTAACCAAGGGATTCTTCTTGGACTCCAGGAAAACACTTAAAAAGTGTAGAAAATAACAGATTTTGACGAAGTGTGTATAGTACATTTCTGAAATGTTGTTTATGAATGACTCGATCCGGAGAAAATATAAGAATATCATCAAAATAAACAACAGCATACAGGCCCAGAGGATCTTAGAAGATATAATTTACAAACTGTTGGAAGAAAGCAGGATTACACAACCCAAATGGCATCATCAAATATTCTAATAAGTATTAAAGATAGTCTTCCATTTGTCTCCCTTTCTGATTTGGATCAGATTGTAAGCCCCATGGATTTAGAGAGCCAATGGGCACCCAAAATATGAGAAACTTGCCCCCAGTTGGAGGGGTGGAAATGCCCCTTCTGTAGACTGTTCCACAGGTACTCCAACATAGCCTCACATTCTGAAATGGACAGATTGAAAATCCTACCATTGGGATGTTTAGAGCCTGGTAAAATATGAATACCACAGTCATAGGCCTATGTTCAAAACTTTATCAAAAACATTAGAAAAATCTGCAATGAATTCAGGGAAATTATCACCCTCAGTCTGGTAATCAGAAACAAATAAGGAAGTACAGTGAGGAGAATATTTTTGGCCCCGCGGTGCGGGCATACCGCCGTGTGCTGGAGAGGAGGAGGAAGCGGCCCCTCCTCCCTCCATAGAGAATAGCGGCGCACGGCCGCACACACGCCGAGAGATAGAGCATGCTCTATCTTTTTGCGGTGTGCGGGCCGGATCGGTGCCACACATGTGTGGCACCGTATCTGCGCCGCGCCGCTATTGCCGTCTATGGGGACGTACATGCGGCCGCATGTACGTCCCGCAAACGGCCATGTGAATGTGCCCTTATTCCTAAACCTTAAAGGGGCTGTCTCAGATGGATACTACTGATTCCCGTGATTTGATTAAATGCTATTCCATCCCTTTGAAGTACAGTAATTGGGAAGGGAGATCATATATAAAGATAGAAACGTAGAGATGGAAACATAAAAAACATGTTCTATTACAAAATGCTGATATTTTTCTTGTATTAATCTGTTAGGGGTGGTGAACATGCAGCATATCTTACCTTGCTTAAATAAGTACAAATGTTTAAGGTTATCTGCAGAGAGCAATCCTCATATGTAAATGCTACACAGAGGTAGGAAAAATTTTAAGATATGTTACATGTCCATCTACAGGAACTTCTATTATGCATTAGAGATCCACAAACATGAGCTCCAATTCATATGACACATATGTCCACCAAAACAACTTCCCCAATCCTGGAAATGATGTCAACTCTAATTACAAAAGTATGTTGACTCATGAAGCTCTCTGCCATGTTCCTTCACTCACCAAAGTAAATAGACTGCATTCCATTCCATTTCCTCCAAATTGCTCTTTGGAACATTTGTAAGCTGCAGTCTACACATCTTCTGATGTAGCGTTTTGCTACATCCCATGCTAAAGATACATTTTACATTATTGTATGAGCTTGACAGATGTTTTAGCACTTGAAATGTGTAGGTGATTTTTCAAAGGCTTAGTACATATAAAAAAAATGTGCATGGATTCTTTTTCTACATACATCTGTTAAATAGTTTTGCCATCTGTTGTATATATGAACACAATGTTAGCAGGTACCTTATAAATACATTACTTCATAGAGAGAATCTACCTATAAAGTGTGTCTTGAGGTCAAAGTCCACAAATCGCGTAAGTTCAATTAAATCAAAAAGATAAAATATTATTTTTATTTTTATTTTCGCATTGTGACTCTGGTTACAGAATCAGTAGAATTTTCTCAAAGGACAGTCTTCATAAAAAAAAACCTTTTAATAAAGCTGCCAAAAAATTTCTTTCAATTTTGAAATTGAGTTCGGTGTCTGCTTTTGATTTTATTGCCTCACTTTCCTACAGAGGATATTCATTTTCTTGGCTCAAAACCAGTATAAAACAGATTTCCCCCCTTTTTTTAAGTTAGCAAAACGAATTATTACCCTACCTGGATAATTTCAGCAACATGTCAGGACTGAGTGTGTACACAAAATATTTAATTAATTTGACCCAATAAGAAAATTGTTCTATTGTCTTACGTTTAAAGCTAAATTATGCTGACTAAATATAATATCTCATAAGAAAAACAGTATAAATGAAAATAACAGTAATATGGAGTAATTCCATGACACATTTAAAGGGCCATGAAACCTAAATGTCCATACAGATTTGCAGAATGAGCTATGAATATACATCAAGCTTCTATACCATAACCTGAAAGAAGATTTTATCCATATTTGTAACTTAACGACCATTGATTGAATAATACACCATGGAGCCACTAATGGAGTATGGAGTGGGCTCACATACTGAACAATCTCCATACAGTCCAGGGGTTTGCTGTATTATGATCAGGGCCAACACTGATAGCAGGTTTTTACCTTGTAAATGCTGTATGCACTCCGCCACCCAGGCAAAGATCAAGGATTATTGTAGATCACCTGGAAAACTGCCATATACTGCAATACAGTAGAATTGAACTATATTGTAGCTATGATCAGAACCCCTAGGGGTCAAGTACCCTAGAGGGTTAAAAATCAGTTCTGCTCCATCTCAATGGATCGCACTTGCCAATCTCTGTCAGCTCCATAGACATTTATGGAGCAGAACGGTCATGCATGGCCATCAGCTCCATAACTCTCATGGAGCGACGAGGGGTCTGACCCTGGTACGTGGGATCCCATCAAACTCATAATTTTCGTGATCTGTGGGGGTCATATGACTGAGACCTCCACCGATTAGCAAGTTAGGTTCTATCCTGTGGATACTGCCTAACTTGAATTTGTGGAAAAACCGCTTTAAATTGGAATAATTTTTCCACTGGATACAGAAAATCAAGAAAGTCAAAATTCATTGCAGCAAATTCTATTTACATAGTAGGTTAGAAGGAATTACATGACACACTCTTTTAGTAATCCTTACTGAATAATCCTCTTTAGAGGTATAATAATTCTATACATCATTAAGGTCCACATTTCCTTATAACAAAGTCTGACGCCAAATAAAATTAGCTATCATAACCTGGAATCAAAGTTGCCAGTGGTGCTTAAATTTCTGGCTGTCAGGGTTTTAGCATGTGTCCCTGGGTAATATGGTGCCGTAGTGATGAAGTTAGATGTGTCACTAGCTGGATTAATGTGGTCAAGTGTTGCTAGGTGAATTGTAGTAGCCTTGGCACGGACTCTGTAGATGCTGCCAAAAACATATCTGTTTTGTATATCACAGTATCCCAGAAAAACATCAGGAACTCAGGTCCAAAGTTACAGGTATTTTGTGTCTGCTTGATGCATAATACTTGGATATTTTTACATGAAGCAATTAATAATGTTTTAATGGTATTCAGAAGTCTAGTCAGAAACCAAACTATGCTATTAACATTGAATGACCCTCAGAAAGAGCACCTTGGCAGCAAAATGCATGTTGACAAACCTGCTCTCTGAAGTCCAGAATCAAGAGCAGAGCCAAATGTGTGTCACTACATTATGACATTAGATAGTTTTAGAAAGTAGCAAAACTACTAATATAATTACCGTATATACTCAAGTATAAGCCAACTCGAGTATAAGCGAAGGCCCCTAATTTTAACACAAAAACTGGTAAAAAACTATTGACCCGAGTATAAGCCGAGGATGGGAAAATGCATTGGTCCCAGTCGCCCAGTATACAGCCTACCGGCTCATGCCCCCAGTATATAGCATGAAGCCCCTTGTCTGCAGTATATGTCCAGCAGCCCCTGTCTCCCAGTATAAAGCCTGCAGCCTCTGACCCCAGAATATAGCCTGCTTTCCCTGCCCCAGTCTATATCCTGCAACCCATGCCCCCCCAGTATATAGCCTGATTTCCCTGCCACTAGCATATAGCCTTCAGACCCTGTCCCCCCAACATATAGTCAGAAGCCTCTTGGCCCCAGTATATGTTCAGCAGCCCCTGTCGCCCAATATATAGCCTGCTTTCCCTGCTCCCCCCAGTATATGGCCTGCAGCTCCTGCCCCCCCCATACAACCTGCTCCCCCTGCCACTAGTATATAGCCATCAAACCCTGCCCCCCGAGTTTATAGCCAGCAGCCCCTTCCTCCCAGTATATAGTTTGCATCCCCTGCCACCCCCAGTTTATAGTCTGCTTTCCCTACCCCCCAGTATATAGCCTTATAGCCTGCAGCCCCTGCCCCACCACAGTATATAGCTTTCTTCCCCTGTCTCTAGTATAAAGCCATTAGCCCCTGCCTCGCCAGTACGTAGCCAGTAGCCCCTCCCCCTAGTATATAACCTGTTGACCCTGCCCCGCTAGTATATAGCCAGCAGCCTCTCCCCCAGTATATAGACTATAGCCCCCTCCTTGAGATATACCCAGCCTATAAGGAAAAAAAAGTGAACTCATCTGCCGATGCCACTCCAGCAGATCCTCTTCTATAAATCGATGCTCCGGCATCAGCTCTGTGTGCGCGGTCCGTTGCACAAACCATGAAATCAGCTGCTCACTGACATCATAGTGTGTGCCGATGCAATGATGTGCCCGACTGATAGTTTGCCAACATGGAGCCAATGCAGGAGCATTGATGTATAGAAGAGGACCAACCTTTAAGAATTAAATAAATGGTTTTTCCCCATAACTCGTGATATTTTTACTCTCCAGAAAGTCATCCAGCCTCCTCTTGAACACATACACAGAATCTGCCATAACAACCTCCTGCGGCTGGGAGTTCCATAGTCTTACTGCTCTTACAGTAAAGAACCTTTGTTCTTGCCACACCAGACAGGCAGCGGGAGATCAGGGAGGTAAATAAGTGGCTCAAAAGTTGGTGTAGGAAGGAGGGTTTTGGGTTCATGGAGAACTGGGCTGACTTTTCTGTCAGCTACAGGCTCTACAGTAGGGATGGGCTGCACCTCAATGGGGAGGGTGCAGCTGTTTTGGGGGAAAAAATGCCTAGAAGGTTGGAGGAGTGTTTAAACTAGAGACCTGGGGGGAGGGCAACTATACTTGTGCAGGGCAAATAGACATTGTAGATAGAGAGCTGGGAAGAGTCATAGTCCATGGGGGAGGAAGGGGGGCTGGAATGAGATTGGGGAATAAGAACAAAAGGAATACGGACAGGGAAAACCATATAAAGTGTATGTACACAAATGCCAGAAGCCTCATAAACAAAATGGAGGAACTGGCACTCTTGAGCGGAAATATGATATAATGGGTATCAGCGAGACATGGCTGGACAGTAGCTATGACTGGGCTGTTGCTATAGATGGTTATAGTCTTTTTAGAAAGGATTGTATAAATAAAAAAGGGGGAGGGGTTTGTTTATATGTGAATTCTTGCCTCAAGCCTGTCTTGCGAGATGACATCAGTAACGCAAATGCAAATGTGGAGTCCCTATGGGTGGAGATAAGGGGAGGGAAAAAGAATAATAAAATATTACTAGGGGTTTGTTATAAGGCTCCAAATATAATGGAGGCAACAGAGGAAATGCTGATAAGTGAAATGGATGCGGCTTCAAAGCATGGTGAAGTACTTATCATGGGGGACATCAATTACCCAGATATTGACTGGGGGGCAGAAACATGCAGGTCCTTCAAAGGTAGCAGGTTCTTGTCAACAACAAAAGACAATTACCTGTCGCAAATAGTCCTGGAGCCAAGCCAACAAGACAGCATTCTGAATCATTTCAGTAGTTTATAAGTAGTAAAGTAGTAAAGTTTTATTCACATTACCTAGCTCCAGCAGTTTGCAGGGGGGAGATCTGCAGCCTGTGAGCCTGTGCCAGTCTCCTCTCCTTTACACTTATGGAGTTCCCTCACCCATCATAGCAGAGCGGGGGGGAGATCTGCAGCCTGTGAGCCTGTGCCAGTCTCCTCTCCTTTACACTTATGGAGTTCCCTCACCCATCATAGCAGAGCAGGCAGAGGAGGTGTGGAGAAGAGGGAGAATGTATGAGGAGACACAGCACAAACAGGCAGCAGCTGCCCCCACCTGGGTCTCACCACATGCTGCTGGCAGGGAGCCAGGTAATGCAAATTAAACTTAACATAAACTACTGAAATGATTCATAATGCTGACAAAGGCATTTAAAAATCAATCAGCATAGCATAGACTATTGGAACCTGTCATCAGCTAAACATGACATTGCTGGTGACAGGTTTGCTTGAAATCACTATGTATGAAAATTCGCAAAAATGCCCAGCCATTCGTCATTAAGGGGTTAAAAGATTCAAGACACAGCGCATCTACCTGTAAAAAGGGATGTAGTATTGATAAGTAGTACAGCTTTGTGGAAAATGCTATACAGATTAGTCCTGTCTTTCACTTTGCTTTGCAATGAGGCCGATGCATAGGAGAACCAGCCACCTTATAGATCACTGTCACTCTTCCTGGATGTGTCACATAAAAAATATCTAAATATGTATTTATTATAGAAAAAGTTGTAAATGTGTATTTATTACAGAATTACCGTATATACTCGAGTATAAGCCGAGGCCCCTAATTCTACCACCAAAAATTGAGAAAATCTATTGACTCGAATATAAGCCGAGGGTGGAAAATGCATTGGTCACAGCCCCCCCCCCCTGGGTAATGGCCTCCCGTTCCCTGTAGTATATAGCCTACCAGCCCCTGTAGTATACAGTCAGCCCCTGTAGTATATAGCCTGCCAGCCCCTACGCCAGTATATAGCCATCCAGCCCCTGTAGTATATAACCTGCCAGTCCCTACCCCAGTACATAGCCATCCAGCCCCTGTAGTATATAACCTGCCAGCCCCTGCCCCAGAATATAGCCATCCAGCCCCTGCCCCAGTATATAGCCGTCTTGCCCCAGTATATAGCCATCCAGTCCGTGCCCCAGTATATACCCATCTAGCCCATGCCCTACCTTTGTATAGCCTGCCAGTCCCCGTGCACCAGTATATAACCATCACCTACCCGGTAATGCAGGCTCCCCCCCCCCCCCCAAAAAAAAAAAAAAAAACCTCACCTCTCCGGCGCCCCGGCAGGTCTTCTGTGTGATGCATCAGTCAGCGGCAATCCCGTGCAGCACACACCTCTGACGGCACACACAATACTATTCCAGCAGCCGCCGCTGACATCAATGTGTGTGCCGGTAGCCGGCACACACAATACTATTCCAGCAGCCGCCGCTGACATCAATGTGTGTGCCGGTAGCCGGCACACACAATACTATTCCAGGGGCCGCCGCTGACAACAAAGCCTGCCGGGCTGCCGGGGCGCCGGAGAGGTGAGGGTTTTTTCTTTGTTTTTTTTTCACTCGAGTATAAGCCGAGTTTGGGCTTTTCAGCACATTTTTTGTGCTGAAAAACTCGGCTTATACTCGAGTATATATGGTATGCGTTAATGCTTGTAGCGAGTTGGGCAGGCCAGATCTCAGGCTGTCCAATGGGTCTCTGGCTTTCTCTCAGCGTTGTTGCTGTTGCTCACAAGCTATTCAAAGACAGAGACAGCAGGAGACCCTAGGGCAGTGATGGCGAACCTTTTAGAGACCGAGTGCCCAAAGTGAAACGCAAAATGTACCTTCTTATCGCAAAGTGCCAATAAGGCAATTCAAAATCGGGGCTAGTTCTCTAGTGCTTTTAAGTTGAATTGCATTTTAAAATGCCCAATAATGCCAAAATAGATAACTAGAAAATCTGCAGCAGTCCTAGGTTAGTAATAAATAAAAAAATAGATCACTACATATTAGAAAAAAGACGACTGAGGAGAGACCTCATTACAATGTACAAATACCTGAATGGACAGTACAAGGATCTCTCCAAAGATCTTTTTATACCTAGACCTCTGACCAGGACAAGGGGGCATCCTCTACGCCTAGAGGAGAGGCGATTTTACCATCAACATAGACAAAGGTTCTTTACTGTAAGAGCAGGCGATTTTACCATCAACATAGACAAAGGTTCTTTACTGTAAGAGCAGTGAGACTATGGAACTCTATCACGGGTTATGGGGATACATTCTTTAATTCTTAAAGGTTGGACTTGATGGACTTGCGTCTTTTTCCAGCCTTATATACTATGATACTATGTTAATGGTAGAATTGCCTCTCCTCTAGGCGTAGAGGATGTTCCCTTGTCCTGGTCACAGGCCTAGGTATAAAAAGATCTTTGGAGAGATACTTGTACTGTCTGTTCAGGTGTTTGTACATTGTAATGAGGTCCCCTCTCAGTCGTCTTTTTTCTAAACTGAATAATCCCAAATTTTGTAATCTGTCATTGTATTCTAGTTATATAGCCTGATTTCCCTGCCACTAGCATATAGCCTTCAGACCCTGCCCCCCAACATATAGCCCGCAGCCCCTGCCCCCCAGTATATAGTTTCCATCCCCTGCCACCCCCAGTTTATGGCCTGCTTTCCCTGCCCCCCAGTATATAGCCTTATAGCCTGCAGCCTCTGCTCCACCACATGTCTCTAGTATAAAGCCATTAGCCCCTGTCTTGCCAGTACATAGCCAGTAGCCCCTCCCCCTAGTATATAACCTGTTGACCCTGCCCCGCTAGCATATAGCCAGCAGCCTCTCCCCCAGTATATAGCCTGTAGCCCCCTCCTTGAGATATACCCAGCCTATAAGGAAAAAAAAGTGAACTCATCTGCCACTCCGGCAGATCCTCTTCTATAAATCGATGCTCCGGCATCAGCTCTGTGTGCGCGGTCCGTTGCACAAACCATGACATCAGCTGCTCACTGACATCATAGTCTGTGCCGATGCAATGATGTGCACGACTGACAGTTTGCCAACATGGAGCCAATGCAGGAGCATCGGTGTATAGAAGAGGACCAACCTTTAAGTATTAAATAAATGGTTTTTCCCCATAACCCGTGATATTTTTTCTCTCCAGAAAGTCATCCAGGCCCCCTCTTGAACACGTACATAGAGTCCGCCATAACAACCTCCTGCGGCAGAGAGTTCCATAGTCTCACTGCTCGTATAGTAAAGAACCTTTGTCTATGTTGATGGTAGAATCGCCTCTCCTCTAGGTGTAGAGGATGGCCCCTTGTCCTGGTCACAGGCCTAGGTATAAAAAGATCTTTGGAGAGATCCTTGTACTGTCCGTTCAGGTATTTGTACATTGTAATGAGGTCCCCTCTCAGTCGTCTTTTTTCTAAACTGAATAATCCCAAATTTTGTAATCTATCATTATATTCTAATCCCCCCATTCCCCTTATAGTCTTGGTTGCTTTCCTCTGCACCCGTTCAAGTTCTACTATGTCCTTTTTATACACTGGTGCTCAAACCTGTACACAATATTCCATGTGTGGTCTGAAGGTGAGTACACTTTTCTTTTTAATAGACTTGAGTATAAGCCGAGATAGGTTTTTTTCAGCACATTTTTTATGCTGAAAAACTCGGGTTATACTCAAGTATATATGGTAGGTAGGTTATTTATAGATAAGAATAAACTTATGGACCTCATGGCAGAGTGAGAAAAAAAGAATTTGGTGGTACATCATGTGATGTTCAATTTAAACCAGCTGGTGGCATATGTATAGTCCGGCTATAATTTACTCTAGGTATAAATTATAATAAATATATGAAGCCCTGATGGCTCCCACACCCTGCATACCTCCACATTCTGTCAACTTCTTTTAAATAATGTGATTGTCAAAAAATACACACTTTACCATTCTAAGCTTATAACTGCTGTGTATCTTTGCCCTGTATATGAGCTTACAATTATATTATCGTTATATATTTCTCTTGTAAACGGGTTGTTCACTTTAAGCAAATTCCAGCAAATAATTGATATTAAAATTATTAAATTTTCCGATATACCTTCTTTATCAATTCTTACAGATTTTCTAAATCCCTGCTTGATGTCATGCAACAATAAACTGTATTCTCTACTTCCTGTAGATAAACACTGGTCCATGGTCATGTGATGTCACAAAACTGCATGGCTCATTGTATCACACAGTGTAATCAGAGCTGTGTGATACTAACGAGCTGACCACCTGTGTAACATCACATGACCAATGATTGGTGTTTATCTACATGAAGTAAAGCATGAACCTTTCTCTTGGATGACAGCAAGAAGAGATCTAGAAAACTGTAAAGAATTGATACAGAAAGTATATTCAACATTTTTAACATTTTTCTTACACAGGCAATAAATTATTTGTTGAAATGTGCTTAAAGAGGACAACTCCTTTAAGTCTATAAGATCACAGTAGGATTAGTATAATATAGGCAAATAAATGACGCGAGGATAGTAGGAAATGAATTAGTTGAGGCTATGTATTTGAATAGCCCCCATAGAATTGGTGAAAATAGTAACACCGTAGGTACTTGGCTGTTTATCTACACAGCCTGACCTAACTAGTAGACTCAACAACTATCTACCTAGCTAGATTAGGGCAACTAAAATTTCAAAGAGCAAAATCCCCCCAACATGTTTCAACGGTAAAAACCAGCTTCATAAGGGATTAGGGCTTATCTGGCGGGGGCAAAGCTGAAGTGGTATTTAAGGGATTGCAGAGGAACACACCTCTCCCTCATAGCCAATATGAGTAGTCATCTAGCAATGTGTCATAGGAGTAACGCCCCATTCAGTGATGTCACAAGGAGCATGTGACACACGTCTCCCTCATAGCCAACAGTAGTAGCCAACTAGTGATGCATCATAGAGGTGATGCCCCATTCGGTGACATCACAAGGAGCATGTGACATATCTCTCTTTCATAACCAAAAGGAGTTGACATCTAGCAACATGTCATAGCGGTAACGCCCCGTTCATTGATGTTGCAAGGAGCATGTGACACATCTCTCCCGTATAGCCAATAGGAGTAGCCATCTAGCCACAAGTCATAGTGGTAACGCCCTGTTCAGTGACATCACAAGGAGCATGTGACACACCTCTCCCTCACAGCCAATAGGAGTCCCATTAAATGAGGCATCATAGAGGTAACACCCCGTTCGGTGACATCACAAGGAGCATGTAACACACCTCTCCCAAATAGCCGATAGGAGTAACCATCTAGGTACGTGTCATAGGGGTAACGCCCCATTCAGTGATGTCACAAGGAGCATGTGACACAACTCTCCCTCACAGCCAATAGGAGTAGCCATCTAGTGATGCTTCAGAAAATATATGGCTTGTTGAGGTTTAGTAGAATACTTGCTGCTGTAATTTCAGTTTTATTTGTAAACTTCAGAATTGTAAAAATTGCTCTGGCCAATAACATGACAAAATTTCCAGAAATGCCTGGCAGTAAAAGGTTTAGACTTATATTGCCCAATTCCACCTTCCTGTGCCTCCCACTTGGGCCCCCTGCACACAAACGTACTTGGTCCAAGGAAAAATACCTGTGTTCTGGTCCAATCCTTTGTATCAAGCACAGTGCAGTGGATGGGAATACATGCATCGTAGTCAGTTGCACTATCCATGAGGCAGGGAGGATACTTTGCCTCAGGTGGCAGCTTCTTCCAGCCAGTTGGTGTTAGATTTTAATTGATGCAAAGAAATCAGTATTAGAGACACTAACCACGGCCCCTGCCGCAGTCAGGAGAGGTGGGGACATTCACTTAAGGACAAAGTTATGTCCACTCTGCTTGTGATCTTCCAGTGGCATTGATGTTATTTCACAAAGCGAGAGACAGACTGCTTCCCCTCTGTCCTGCTCTATTACTGCTTCTATGGTGTGTGGGGTGTGACAATGTACTGTTCAGCATGGCAGTTGTGTCAGGGAAGATAGTGGGAGAGGGGAGGGTGTTTAGTGCCTGTACTTTCTGAACTGCACAGTACAAATATAAACAGCTCTATTAGCCCTGTGAGATGTCATGCCAAAGCCACCAGCTTATTACATGCAGAGACCTTCAGCATATTGGTACTATGTGTATATGTGTAACCGGAAGGAAAATGTGCATATACATGTATATATGTCATACTTCCCAACATTCTTAACCCCTTCAGGACATAGCCCTTCTTCACTTTTTGCATTTCCAATTTGTACTCCCCATTTTTCCCCAATTTCCATAACTTTTTCATATTTCTGTGTACAGAGCTCCATGAGGGTTTGTTTTCTGCAAAACAAATTGTTCCCTGGTGGCTTTGCCATGATGTTCATAGTATCATAGAGGAACCTCATGGCGCGGCAAGGGGTTAAACTGACTGTATATGTGTATCCCAAATGAAAATGAGCAGCTATTTGTCTGTATGTACATATATATCTATAATATTATATAATTCTTCCCAAAATTCTAAAATTGGCTGAGGGACACTCAGGCTAGAAAATCTGGAGACCCCAAATACATCATGTTAGGAAAGTGTTTATAGCTCATACAAAAAAAATTACATGTGGCCTTGATTTCTATAGGTACCCTTATGTTACCAATATTTCTATAGGAGGTGGAGACTCTCACTAATTCTTTCGTCTCTTCGTCCTTTCTTATTTAGTTGCAGTTTCAAAAGCTGCATCACTGCTGACACTTTAGTAAAAAGTAATAGGAGGACTTTTATCAGGGCTTGAAGGGGGTGAGGGCGGCGTCAGAGTGGGCTAGTCAAGCTAATTAATTGCACAATTCTACTTGCCTTATCGGGCATAGAAATATTTGCTAGGCAGCTTGCCACCAAATACATCAAGAGGCCGAAGCCGGCAGGGAATTTGTCATATTCCAGTGCAGGAATGCTGATGGCAAATGATAAATGTCCCCCTTTGGGTGAATTTAATAGTGTGTCTTTCATATTTAATCACACATTTTTTATAAACTAGAAGCTGCGTTTTTTGTGTCATTTCCTGTCCCCCATCCATGGCCAGACTAAGGTTTGTGGGTGCCCCTGGGCGAAAAAGCTGGTGGGGAACCCTGAAAAATGTACTTGTTAAAAAAAGGGCAAACCTTTAATTAATAAAACTGAGCTTCTTCAGGCCCTAATCATACACACTTCAGCAATTGCATAACATGATAATATCAGTACCTCGTAGTACTACATGACTGCTGCAGAACATCACATCACGACTCAACTCCTGGAAAGCCTCATAAGACCTCAGTTAAAATAGGTTGTCTGTGCTGAGCTACAGGAACTAAGGCCTTAAATGCCACAGAGGGGGAGATTTATCAAGACGTGTATGCAGTTTTCTAGAGTACAAACCTTGAAATAACCTCAATTTTTAGTGCAATTATTTCTGCAGAAAAAAAATTGATATTCTGCACAAAATTTACAGATCATGTCAAGCAAGGGCTGCAGCACACACATTCTCATCTGCGAATTATAGATTGTGTGGTGGCTGCATGTCACAAACCAAAACCAGTGGCAACCACACAGTCTGTGAAAAAGCCATGTTCATGTGAATAAGCCCTATCTGAAAATAGAAAATGTGTTTCGTTATCCTGAGTAAAAAACTTGTCTTCGTGGGAATACCCCTTTAAAGGGAACCTATCACCAGGAGACCCATTTTTAGCACTCCCTCAGTCCCCACAGAGCATAGTACATACACTGCCAAAGTGTTTTTGTATTAAAAATTGGTTTTACAGAGAAAAATGCATCGTAGTCAGTTGCACTATCCATGAGGCAGGGAGGATACTTTGCCTCAGGTGGCAGCTTCTTCCAGCCAGTTGGTGTTAGATTTTAATTGATGCAAAGAAATCAGTATTAGAGACACTAACCACGGCCCCTGCCGCAGTCAGGAGAGGTGGGGGACATTCACTTAAGGACAAAGTTATGTCCACTCTGCTTGTGATCTTCCAGTGGCATTGATGTTATTTCACAAAGCGAGAGACAGACTGCTTCCCCTCTGTCCTGCTCTATTACTGCTTCTATGGTGTGTGGGGTGTGACAATGTACTGATCAGCATGGCAGTTGTGTCACGGAAGATAGTGGGAGAGAGGAGGGTGTTTAGTGCCTGTACTTTCTGACCTGCAGTGAACTGCACAGTACAAATATAAACAGCTCTATTAGCCCTGTGAGATATCATGCCAAAGCCACCAGCTTATTACATGCAGAGACCTTCAGCATAGAGATGAGCGAGCACTAAAATGCTCGGGTACTCGTTATTCGAGACGAACTTTTCCCGATGCTCGAGTGCTCGTCTCGAATAACGAGCCCCATTGAAGTCAATGTTGTGATTGGCTCTGTTTCTGGCCGCCAAAAAGCAAAACGGCGGGAGCTGCCATTTTCTCGAGCGGGCGAAGTATTCGTCCGAGCAACGAGCAGTTTCGAGTACGCTAATGCTCGAACGAGCATCAAGCTCGGACGAGTATGTCCGCTCATGCCTTAAATGCCACAGAGGGGGAGATTTATCAAGACGTGTATGCAGTTTTCTAGAGTACAAACCTTGAAATAACCTAAATTTTTAGTGCAATTATTTCTGCAGAAAAAAATTGATATTCTGCACTAAATTTACAGATCATGTCAAGCAAGTGCTGCAGCACACACATGCTCATCTGTGAATTATAGATCATGTGGTGGCCGCATGTCACAAACCAAAACCAGTGGCAACCACACAATCTGTGAAAAAGCCATGTTCATGTGAATAAGCCCTATCTGTAAACCCCTTAAGGACCACAGCATTTTAGTTTTTTTGCGTTTCCAGTTTTCACTCGCCATCTTTAAAAATCCATAACTTTTATTTTTGTTTACGGAGCTGTTTCTGTTTCTGCAGAGGGCTTGTTTTCTGTCTAACAAACTATACTTCTTAGAGAGAGCATTAAATATGCCATGCCGTGCCCTGGTGAGCTGGAAACAATTCAAAATGCAGTGAATTTGTAGAAAAAACACATTTGCACCAATTCCTTGTGGACAGATTTTTTACGGCTTGCACTATGCACCCCAAAGTACACCTTGGCTTATAGACCTTATATGGAATCCTTTTTTTTGTGGGACCCCATGACATTTACACTGCTACCATTTTGGGGACTGTATGACTTTTTAATCACTTTTTATTAAATATATTACTGTTTCAAAATGGGGAAAAAGTGGTGTTTGGGCAATATTTTCCATTATGGAGTTTACCTTCAGGAATAACTGTTGATAGTTATTTTCATGTTCAAAAAGTCAAAATCTAACATGTCTATGATTTAATTTGTTTATTTTCCTATCAGTTCAAGGGAAAGGGGAGTGATTTGATTTTTTTTTTTTTTTACTACTTATTTGACCCCCCAAATGTACTTTAACCTTTGGAGGTCTGATCATTCCTACCACATACTGCAATACTATGGTATTGAAGTATATGGAGAATTTCCTAAGGATCTATAACCCTGCAGCTGCATAGTGTTATAGATCCTGCCCAATGACAGCTGTCAAGGGAACAGACCCAACCCAAAATGATGGCAGTTACGGGCTGCCAGCACATTTCTATCCCCTAGTTAACACAATAAAGATAATTTTAAGCCTTTTACTCAGTTTTATATCTCTCCCACGGCTGCTCAATGCAAAATCCCAGGGTGTGGGTAGGGCTTATCTTAGCATACACATTATGACCAATCTAGTTTTGAGGGGTGACAATGTGGTTAATATTATCGGGGTACATGTGCAAATACACTTTCATCTGGCTCCTGATATTGTACTAACACACTGACACATAGAAAGAGAGATGAGACAAATCAGAGATGCATGAGATGATTACACAGAGACTGATAGACCATTGCACTGTTACACTGTGAGCACTGCTACATCTCACAGATATGTGCCTGCCTCGACCGACCCTAAGTCAGAAGTTACCGGGTCTTGTCTAGGGGCAACTTAAATTTTGTACACCAGGACTGATAGAGACAGGTTGGACTTATATTTGTGAAATGCTATATTTTTGTTGAATAGAAGCAAAAATTTGAAAATGTGTTTCGTTATTCTGAGTAAAAAACTTGTCTTCGTGGGTATACCCCTTTAAAGGGAACCTGTCACCAGGAGACCCATTTTTAGCACTCCCCCAGTCCCCACAGAGCATAGTACATACGCTGCCAAAGTGTTTTTGTATTAAAAATTGGTTTTACAGAAAAAAAGATATGTTATATTGTACCTTTCATTAGCATCTGCTGTGTGACTAGGCAGTTGCCTTTTGGGAGGAGCTGGAAAGAAGCAGTTCCCCCCCACCCTTGGGGAACAGCTTCTCCATGTGACCTTTTTAAATTTTTTTTAATTGTTTTAGTAATCTGTCCCAATGTATCAGTAACAGTAAACATATTTTTGGCTAATAACAATGGTACCATATTGACAAAATTCAATTCTCTTTCACCCTCTTAGTCCATGCATTATTTTAAATAACACTTTGCCCCCATAATTACTTAATACATATGGTGCACACTATAGTCAATTATTGCATGCAGAGCTCAGTACTGCGGTTTTATTTTACTACGTAGACAGCTTGCTTCAGATGCTGTATTTATGTATTGTGCTTGGTTCTGCTGTTGCATTTACATATTGAGCTTTGTTCTGTAAAGAGCTTGGTTATGGTGCTACATTTTTGCATTGAGCTCAGTTCTGGTATTGTAGCTATGCACTGCACTATTAGAAATCTTCATGTGTATTCCAATTTTAGGCACACTGGGGGAAATTTATCAGACTTGTCTGAGATAAAACTGTTTTAACTGCTCATGGAAACCAATCAACTTGAACAGTTACAGTATACTTTCAGACAATTTACAGTACATTGATAGATCAGGCAATTTGGGATTCAAATAAACTTAACATGTTTAAGATTTGATTTGTTTATTGTAATATATATTCTATGGAAAGGGGTGATTTGGATTTTTAGGAAGTTTGGTATTGTTTATTATGTTATTATTTTTCTTTAACATACTTTTTCTTAGTCCTCCCTGAGTGCTTGAGGCTTAGGGCTGTCATAACAACCAATCGGTGCTCCTCCCTCCTCCAATGATCTCTGGAGCTGTAAGGAGGCGATAATCTGGGCCCCCTTTCCCTTCTCCCAAGCCGCTATTAAAGTGACACGGTGAGGTTTAAAGGTTAATGTCCAGGAAAAATCCACAATGGGTGCCAGCATGGATTTTGTGTTAACCTTGAATGTATAGCTAACTTATAGAATTTGCCTGCAAGCCCTCTCCATATAGGGTTATGACATCACGTCATACATTATTTTTGCCCCAAATGATGAGACAGCTGTTTATCAACTGAACAGGTCTAAAATATAAAAACATTTTTTGCAGAATTCTGGAGTGCAGGTCTTAAACATCCATTCCTGAATGAGCAACTGAGTATGATGACCTACTGCTTCTATAGCACAGACTTAAAGGGGGACATTTATCTGGACTTCTACTTCAGAAAACTAGCAATGCCTTGTGAACAGCCAGGTATTGCCATTATTATCCCTTTATGCCAGCTCCAGCCAGGGGGGCACAAAGGGGTGTGAAAGCTGGCACAGCAGGTGTCAAAGTGGGTCAGTGTGGGGTGATCCCTCCCCACACCGCTAGCAACTGTCCACCCGCTTCCTGAATGTATCCGGTGGCGTCTTGGACATTGGGTGTCAATCATATGCCGGTACACAAGCTCCTCCAATATCTGGATGTTATTACAGCTCTAACATAAGACCCACTATGTTTGGTTTTTTTTTCATGTTTTTTTTTATAAAGTTTCACCTAAAAAGTCACTGCATAGCTGGAGGGCACAATAATTTTATAATGAAGATATTTTTCACAGGACATTGTATAAATCCTAAATATCTGCAGTTGTAGCGAGAGAGCGTACTTAATATCTGGAGGAGATATTAGTACTTAATAGCATGTAGGCATTTTAATATGAAACCATTTTAATAGGCTCCAGTAAAATCAAGGCCACAAATTACTTTCTGTTTTGTTTGGGTGGATGGTCCTTATGACATCATCAGTAACGCAAGTTTTAAAGGGTGTTTAAAAGCTTTCAGTACATTTTATAACACAAGGCAGATCAACATGTAAAACGTAGGAATGAATTCTTTCACTAACGGAGAACATTTTCCAGCTGACTTCTACAGCAAAAACACTGAATGCAAAGAAAATTTGTTTACATCCCAACACTACCCAGCCCCCACCCTGAAAAAGAGACTTGGTTTTCACACATCAATTTTATAATGTGCTGCTTCTTAAGATAATTATTCATGTCAACACATGTGGTCATTTTATAAACAATGAGGAAAAATACTTAAGTGAGAGAGGACTTCTCTGTGCAAGTGTTATGTATTAAATTTATGAGGTGTTTCAGTGTAAATGCATTGTTTTGAAGTATCCACTTATGGGGTATGATTTGCTTATTTGAAATGAAAACCATAAGTGGTAAAACCCTTTTATTCCACATCCGATAAAGGGATTAAATGTTATTTGTTTCAGCCCCCACAGCTTAAAGGTTCTGCTCAACTGATATTTAACCAGCGCCTTGCCAGGAGAGCCTAGAATTAATCCTTTCATCATGTAAATATTGAGATTGCCAGCTATTTTTTGAGGAAGGTAAGTTCCAATTAAGAGAGCTTAAACATTATATATCTAAGTTTTTTTAATTGTACCTTTTGAGTTCAACCTCAATTTTGGTTTTTTTTTCTTTCGTATTGTTTGACATTTTGACTTATTAACTGTTGTACTACAATGCACAAAGCATTTTAAAGAATTGGCACAACTTTATGTAGAAGGTAATGTAGATGTAATGGATATGATGCAGTTTTACCACATAAGACCACAATTCTACGGCAGGCAGGACCCAAGGAGGGCTGGGTTTACATAATGCTCTGGCGCACCATAGGCAGGCACTTGATAAATCTCCTCCCACCACCACTGTGCCACTGCACATTTTATGATTGTTCCTATTGCAAAGCTACCAACATTTTTCCCTATAAAGCCTAGAAAAAAAAATCCTAAAAAATTCCTTTCCTAACCCTAGAATGTGTGGAATCATAAATCTACACTTTTATGTAATGGGAGCCTGCAAGGCCTTGCAAATCATACGGAGAAACACTCATAAAATAACTATTACAAGTTTGTTATAAAATTGCAAAATAAGATATGACTAATGCAACACATTTTAATTATATTTTTTTTGTAGAAAACACCAAAAAAAATTTGTATTTCCAACACAGATATGGAAATACTATGTAGATCTAGAGAAAACTATCTGCACCTACATTTCTTTTCTAACTTTTTCTTTTCTTTTCTGAAGAATGTTCTTTTGATGTACTGTACAATTCTATGTATTTTTGTGGCTCACAAGCTCTACCCTTTGCAAGCTTCTTATAGAAATAAAGAGACTGAAAATGAGTCAGACTTCCTCCAAATAAATCATTACAGGTCCTTCAGCAATTATCTGACAGTGTATGCTGTCCTCAGAAGGACCTGCAATGATGTCATAGGGAGCATAAAAGGCCCCCAATACGCATTTTAAGGTTAAAAATGTTGCTTGTCAGTGAGAGACCACTATACAATTATATTTAAACTGACTTGCCTGTCAGTGGCGTAAAAGACCCCAGTGGGCCCCGGTGCGAACTTAGAAACGGGGCCCCCATACACTTAAACCCTCACTGCCGGCTCCATACCGCATGTAATTCTTCAGAATACACATATTTCATATATACACTCCACAGACATAAACACATATACACTACATATGCATAACACACAGGGGCATAAGGCCCCATAACAGACCTTTGAATGAAGCTCTTTATACAATCACATTCATTTTTAGACTCATACATGTGTCTACACATTCATACACGCATACAGTATATACACATAAAATTTACAACATATACAGTATATATACACAACATACACACATATACAGCATATATACACATCATACACACATACAGCATATATACACAGCATACACACACATATACAGCATATATACACAGCATACACACACATATACAGCATACATGCACAGCATTCACACACACATATACAGAATATATAAACACTCATCCATTATATACAACATACACACACATATACAACATATATACATGCACATCAAGTATATACAGCATACATACACCTATACAGCATGTATATACACATATACATCATGTATACACACACATACAGTATATACAGCATACACACACATGCATGCAGTATATAAAGTATACATACACATATGCAGCATGCATACACACATACAGTATATGCAGCATACACACAAATTTAAAGCATATATACACATGCATGCAGTATATAAAGCATACATACACATATACAGCATGCAGTATATACACACATATACAGCATGTATATACACACACATACAGTATATACACACATATACAGTATATACACACACATACAGTATATACACACATATACAGTATATACACACATATACAGCATGTATACACACACATACAGTATATACACACATATACAGCATGTATACACACACATACAGTATATACACACATATACAGCATGTATACACACATACACTATATACACACATATACAGCATATATATATATATATATATATATATATATATATATATATATACACATACAGTATATACACACATACAGGCATATATACAGCATGCACACATATACAGCATATATACGGAACATACACACACATACACATCATATATACACATGCATCCAGTATAAACAATATATAAAGCATATATATACATATATATATATAAACAATTACATACACAAACACATATACATTTACTATTAATTATACTCACCCACTCACAGGACAGGCCGCAGTTGCGGTGGGTGGATAGGCCTGCCCGCTGGTGAAGAGGGTGGACGGGCCGGTACGTGTTGCAGGTCGGACGGGGCGGGCCGGCCTGGTCGCAGGTCGGACGGGGCGGGCCGGCCTGGTCGCATGTTGGACGAGGCGGGCCGGGACGTGCGGAGGTCAGACGATGCGGGCCAGGGCTTGCGCAGGTCAGAGGGGGCGGGCCGTGCCGAATGTCAGCAGGGGTGTGCCTGGAAGCATGTCGGGTGGACGGGCCGCAGTAGCCATCACCGCCCCCCATTAAACACATGTGATCGGAAATGGACTACAGGTGTTCTGAACGGATTACAATTCAAAAAAGTGGTAGTTTGAGTGGAATCGCATATGCAATAAGGCCAAGGCCCTCAATGTTTCTTTTAAATTGTGTCTCAAAACACATTTAAACGTGACATGTAAACGTAGCCTAAAGTCACAATCTGAATACATAATGACAATATCTAAAGTGTTTCCTGGCTTCTCTTTGTTTTATTCCAAACTAATTGACTCATAGAGGCATCCTGTCAGTCTGTGAGCCAATCACAATTATTTGCGACACCATGGGGGATTTAACCCAATTGTCTGAGGTAAAACTGTTCTAGTTGCCCATGGAAACCAATCAGAGTTCAGCTTTAATTTTATAAACAGCTGTGGGAAAATGAAAGCTAAGCTCTGATTGGTTGCAATGGGCAACTAGAACAGTTCTGCCATCAGACACTTCTTATAAATCTCCCCCCATTAGTATCATGTTATATTATCTGCATCAGAATATTCTGGGTAGCTTCAGTGAGAAGCAGAAAGAGAATTCCAAGTGTTCCGGAATTGACAAAAGCTGCAATTTTCTTGCAGAATTTGATTTCACAGCGTTCACTATGTGGCTCTTCACTAGTGATAAGCAGGTTTAGCCAAATAGTGGGAAAAATTATTATTCAGAACTTTGACTCGAACATGAACTCCATTGAAGTCAAAATGGGGGTTGTAAGGGCTTGAGGACTGAAAAATGAGAATAGCAGGGCAGTTATTAAAATAAAATGATGTCAATGTCACAGCTATCACTCTGGGTATTAACTCCTTAAGGACGCAGCCTGTTTGTACGTTAAGACCCAGTCCTTTTTTTAAAAAAAATTTGACCAGTGTATCTTCCTGTTGTAATAACTTTTCAACACATTAAGATATCCCTGTGATTTTGAGAATGTTTTCTAGTGAGACATTGTAGTTTTTTTCTTTTCTGAAGAATGTTCTTTTGATGTACTGTACAATTCTATGTATTTTTGTGGATCACAAGCTCTACCCTTTGCAAGCTTCTTATAGAAATAAAGAGGCTGAAAATGAGTCAGACTTCCTCCAAATAAATCATTACAGGTCCTTCAGCAATTAGCTGACAGTGTATACTGTCCTCAGAAGGACCTGCAATGATGTCATAGCTTTATCACTCCCTCCCAAAATCATATTACATACTCACATGGCATGATCCAACTTAAAACACAAACACTGCTGAGTACATGATTAAAATAGCCAGGGGCTGAAGATGCCCTCGTTCCGTACAGATGTGGTTTTCACAAAAAAAAGCATTTTTACACCAAAATGTAAATTATATGAACAACTCGATAATAACAACTTGCTCTCCTCCTGAGACAGGTTGTTTGGGTTGCGTTCACATATTGCTTTTCAATTATGTTTTGAAACACAATTCACATGCAATGGGGAAGAGGCTTGGCCGATAAAATATGCAGTTTCATTAAACACATGTGATCAGAAATGGACTGCAGGTGTTCTGAACGGATTACAATTCAAAAAAGTGGTAGTTTGAGTGGAATTGCATATGCAATAAGGCCAAGGCCCTCAATGTTTCTTTTAAATTGTGTCTCAAAACACATTTAACCCCTTAATGACCGCCGTATCTGCTTTTTACGGCGGTCATTAAGGGTACTTCTTCTGACGCGTACGCCTTTCTACGGCAGCGCGTCAGAAGAAGATTTCGGGATACCGGGTCTCGCTGGTGCCGGTGTCGGGCTGTGATATCACAGCCCAGATCCGGCACTAACACCCGGGATTGGAAAAACTCCAATCCCGGGTGTTTAACCCCTTACACGCCTTACACGGCGTGCAAGTGTGTCCCCCGTGGATCGGACCCCCCCGGTGTGCTTACCGGGGGATCCGATCCCTCCTACCTCAGCCCCGGGTTCCGACGAGTGACCCGGGGCTGTCGGCTCCTCTCTGTGCCGGGTTCCGCCTCCTGGCTCAGCATGGGCATTTCCGCCCACAGAACTGCCGCTCACTGGATGTTTTTTCTTTTTGGACCATTCTCTGTAAACCCTAGAGATGGTTGTGCGTGAAAATCCCAGTAGATCAGCAGTTTCTGAAATACTCAGACCAGCCCTTCTGGCACCAACAACCATGCCACGTTCAAAGGCATCAAATCACCTTTCTTCCCCATACAGATGCTCGGGAGAACTGCAGGAGATTGTCTTGACCATGTCTACATGCCTAAATGCACTGAGTTGCCGCCATGTGATTGGCTGATTAGAAATTAAGTGTTAACGAGCAGTTGGACAGGTGTACCGAATAAAGTGGCCGGTGTGTGTATTTTCTCATGAGATATAAATGGAATATGTTATTTTTCAAAAGACATCTGCAATGCATATTAACAACATCTGTGTATTGGATATTATGGAAATGTTAATAAATACTTAAAAAAAATGAACAAAAATGTTAAAAAAGCCAAAAAATTCCTAGAAAACATGTACAAATAATTAGATAGATAATAACATAAACACTTTAGGTAACCGCACATTCCAAAGTTACTGATCTATCAAAATATTTCAATAATTATCCTAGATGGTAAACACCATAACAAAAAAAGTACACATTTTTCACCTTTTCACCACCCAAAATAAATGTAACGAGATTATTGAAAACAGTAGCTTAAATTTGCAAAAAAAAGTTCTACTGCATTGTTCTGCACAGTGTAACAGCTTGTAAAGTTTCAACACAGAGGTAACTCTTTAAAGGGAACCTACCACCATGAATCTACCTATAAAGGTAGATCGGGTGGTAGGTGGATCAATAGGACGTGAGGAGAGCCCTTTTAAGGGCTAATCCTTACGTCCCCGCAATGTTTTGGAAAGTTTTATTTCCCCAATATTCAAATTTCCTTATGCGGCTACTGGGGCGTGGAGTAGCCGCATCTGAGGCTACGAGGAGCTGCGCGCCCTCATCCGGGAATCTGCTGTTCTGCGCATGCGCAGACAGCAGATTCGTTGGACGAGGGCATGCAGCTCCACGTAGCTGCACGCCGAAGATTTTCGGTAGGAGGAGAAAAGAGGCTACCGGGGTGTGGAGTAGCCGCCTCATGTAACCTCAGATGCGGCTACTCCACACCCCAGTAGCCGCATAAGGAAATTTGAATATTGGGGAAATAAAACTTTTCAAAACATTGCGGGGACGTAAGGATTAGCCCTTAAAAGGGCTATCCTCACGTCCTATTGATCCACCTACCACCCGATCTTCCTTTATAGGTCGATTCGTGGTGGTAGGTTCCCTTTAACATAATTTTAAAAGTTGTTTTTAGAAGGCAGGAGGTCATGAATAACACATATAACAAGATACCACATTCCCGGTGCTTGGATCTATGAGTACTGTCCCTGGTTTATCATGATGGATTTTGATGGTTGATTTTCTCCCATTTACTTCTATGTTACTACAATCACCTCTATGCAGATGAAGGCTTTGTTTCCAAGCTGACATTTTTTTGCAGCTAAACAATTAAGAAAAGTGTGAAAAGATGTCAATTTCCAGAGCCTCTGTTAAAGGCTCCTTATAGTTTTGTGTCCACACAGCAACACAATATGGTGACACTTAGTTTACTACATAATTCAGTATACAGCCATGTGTTTCTTAAAGCAAACCTGTCAACAGGAATGTCATTTTAAGCTGGTGACAGGTTCCAATAGTCTATACTTATGCTGATTTAAATTTGGCAGTTAAATTTGGCTTTAAACAGGGCCAATAGAGGATGGTGAGTCCTGGTGGGGGAGGGAACAGCCGCAGCAGTCTGTGTCTCAGTCTCCTTCCTCTTCTCCAAACCCCTCCCCCCTTTCCTGCCTGCTCAATGCACATAAAAGAACATGCACATATAGAACATGTAACTGATCTATAAAAGATTCAGACTTTCTGTTCTTGTTCTTATCGTAGCTCAGGTGCCCAAAATGCCATAGTGACTACAGGCGGTCCCCTACTTAAGGACACCCGACTTACAGACAACCCCTAGTTACAGACCGACCCCTCTGCCCACTGTGACCTCTGGTGAAGCTCTCTGGATGATTTTCTATACTCCCAGACTGCAATGATCAGCTGTAAGGTGTCTGTAATGAAGCTTTTTTGATAATGCTTGGTCCCATGACAACAAAAAATTTTGAAACTCCAATTATCACAGGGGCAAAAAAAAATATTGTCTAGGATTTCCATTATAAAATATACAGTTTCGACTTACATACAAATTCAACTTAAGAACAAACCTCCAGACCCTATCTTGTACATAACCTGGGGATTGCCTGTATTACAGAAAACTCTTTATGAAAGACTCTCAATGTGTAAAGATCCTGTAGTATTAGGTGAAAAATAACAACCACAAATTTACCCCTTTTCCTCCTTAGTGGCTCATGTAAGCTTGTTGATCCTCCCTGAAGAACATTCCAGGGTCAGAATGTAGGTGTTCTCTTGATGGAGAGGTTGCCAATTAAGGCCGCCTCATAGGCATATGGAGACTTAGTCTTTGATGCACCTTTAGGGAATTCTGGGAAATATGCAAATACGCAAATCCAATTGTCACTTGGACAAAATATTTTTTTGTCTGGATCTACAATTATAAAATATCCAGTTTCGACTTACATACAAAGAACAAACCTATGGACCCTATCTTGTATGTAACCCGGGGACTGACTGTACTGGAAATAAACAATGAAGGACAGTGAGCAGAGATCTAGAAAACCATGAGAAATGTATACAGAAAGTATATTGGAACATTGCATAATTTTTCATCATAAAAACAATATCATTAATTTGCCGAAGTGGGACTACCCTTATAAAAGTCCTGCATGATTTATGCTGCCACCTGCTTTCCCCCATCATCCTCTTCTCTACTATTTCTAATCTATACTCTTCAACAATTATGACTGTTGTCTTAAAGGAATATGTAAGATTCGTTGGGGGGCATTTACCTATTTGGGGCACAGGGTGGTGCAGGAAACCTTCGATAATTTTCAGTGGGATGTAAGTTTGTGGCGCAAGAGATTAATGATTTGGTGCACAAGCAAAAAGGTTTAGAGCTGTCTCCCCATTCATGAAGGGAAAATACTCAGTAGACCAGCTTTAAGTAGGTCTTATAGGGCATCAAAAACTGCACCAAGAAAACATGTCTAAAAATAGAAGCACCGAAAAAATTTTGGATTCACAAGCGGCACCACAATTTTAAGTCCCCCAAAAAAGAACAAGTTGTGAGTGTCAGCAAACCACCAACACTTTTTTCCCTTGCTCTGCCAGTTTTCCGTTTGAAAGTCGATCATAAATGACCCCCCCCATTATGTCCACATTGATGAGATATCATTTGTAAAATAATCTAATATATTTTCTTCTATTCCAGATGTGCTAAATGTCGCAAATGACATTTATGATTTCAAATATTTGCAGCATTTTTTGGCACAAAAAACTCCAGAAAAAACAATACTGGAAAGAAATGTAAAGAAGTGACTTGAGACATTTGTGCGACATTTTTGTGACATTTGTAACAAATGTCTCAAAAAGAGATCTGAAAAAATCCCCCATTTAACACAAAGAAAAAGTGAGATTGATAAATTACCAAAGTAACAGAAGGAAAAAAGTCAGGGAAAAACAGGGAGATAAGATAAATGACCCCCCATGACTTCCTCTATGGTTATTTTCCAGCCAATGGAGCTTATTTACTACGGGTCTGTGGATTGCATTTTCTCCGGACTTCCCAACATTTTCGGGATCTGCGCCGCTGTGACAGGGATTAAGTAGGGGATTGTGTTGCACGCGATTGGCTCCGGCTTTCATGCATCAGGAATAGGGGGTCGGGCCGCCAGGTGGTCCGACTGATTCAGACAGAGCGCAGGATTTAACTTTCAATTTGTGTTGCAAGACAATGCACTTACATGCACCAGGAAGAAGCAGGTGAACTCCAGCGGACCCAAATGGTGAATGTGGCAAAAAAAAAACACAAAAAGCATTCCGAAAAATATTTCCTTATCCAGAATTGTCAGCCAAAATATAAAAACGTTATGCCTCTAGAAAGATGTTAATGCTAAAACTAACAAGATTTTCTCCAAATTAGTTTTTATTCAGTAAAGTATAATAAAAAAAATATATATGTGAGGTATTTCTAGAATCCTGGCCACCCATAGAATTAAAATAATGTATTATTTAAATAATCTTACCAAAAATTGATGGATTTTCATATCCTCCACCAACGAAGGGTTAATAAAATCTCATCAATTAGCTATGAGTTTTCCAAAATTATGTACCAGAAAAGTGCATCTCATGTGGCAAATGTATGTAAATACAAGTTTGGTCGATTGTCTAAAAAATAAAAAAATGGCACCTCATAAAATTCTAGTAAAATACCTGGATTCTTAAAAACCATGCAAACATAAAGCAGCCATTTGGGAAATGTAAGTTATGAATTAATATGGGTGCTATTAATTTCTGCTTCAAAAGTAGGGAAATTTAGAACTTTGGAAATGGAGAATTTTTTGAAATTATTGCCAAATTTACGTTTTTTCATAACTAAACAAAGAAGATATCATCATCATCATAATTTCTAAATTAATTTGTAGTACAAAGTGTCCAAAACAGTTTCAAAATCCCCTGGATATCCTTTAGCGTTCCATAGCTATAACCACTTATAGTGACACAGGGCAGATTTGAAAAATTGGGACGTGTCCTAGAGGCCAAAATAGGCCAAAAAAAGTAACTTGGAGAAGGGTGTTAAGCCAAATTGTTAGTTCTTCCAAAGCTGTTGAAAAGAAATTACAAGCAGTAAAAAAAGAAATGGGTCAGAACAGGTAGGGCCCCTTTATTCTGAAAATGGGGCATCGGTGACTGGAGACCAAGAGAAGGCGGAGATACTTAATAGGTTTTTTAGCTCCGTTTATACAATAGAAGAAATAACTTCTGACGTGGGTGGTGCCAGTGTGGGTCACGCACCCTGTAATATACTAGACTGGCTAAATGTAGACATTATCCAATCTAAGCTCAATAAAATCAATGTGTACAAAGCTCCTGGACCAGATGGATTACACCCCAGAGTTCTTACAGAACTCAGTTCTGTTATTGCTGTACCGCTGTCTAAAATCTTCAGGGATTCCGTAATGTCTGGTGTGGTGCCAAGTGACTGGCGCAAGGCAAATGTGGTGCCAATATATAAAAAGGGCTCTAGAACTTCGCCTGGCAATTACAGGCCTGTAAGCTTAACTTCCATTGTGGGGAAAATATTGGAAGGGTTAGTAAAAGACTATATACTGGAGTGTGTGACATCAAATAGTATAATAGGTGACAACCGGCGAAGGGTTACTAAGATTAGAAGTTGTCAAACTAACCAGATCTGCTTCTATGAAGAGATGACCAGGTGCCTGGATGGAGGAGCTGCTGTGGATATTGTGTTCTTTGACTTAGCAAAGGCATTTGACACTGTTCCTCATAGACGCCTGATGGGTAAAATAAGGTCTATTGGTTTGGCAGAAATCATTTGCAATTGGATTGAGAACTGGCTGAAAGATTGTATCCAGAGAGTTGTGGTCAATGATTCCTACTCGGAATGGTCACCAGTTATGAGTGGTGTACCCCAGGGTTCTGTGCTTGGCCCACTACTATTTAATATTTTTAATAATGATATAGAGGTAGGAATTAATAGAACTGTGTCTATTTTTGCAGATTTCACCAAGTTGTGTAGTGTAATACAGTGTATGGAGGATGAGGGGAGTAGTACAAGCTGTGTTGTGTAATACAGTCTATGGAGGGTGGGAGCAGTACAAGCTTTATAGTGAAATACACTCTATGGAGAATGAGGGAAGTAGTACAAGCTGTGTAGTGAAATACAGTCTATGGAGGAAAGGAGTAGTAGCACAAGCTGAGTTTTTGGTCATCCACTTGGCAAATGAGGTTTAATGTAGATAAATGTAAGGTTATGCACCTGGGGGCTAATAATCCACATGTGACATATGTCCTTGGGGAGTAAATCTGGGAGAGTCCCTTGTTGAGAAGGACCTGGGGGTACTACTAGATCATAAATTAAATAACAGCACAATGTCAATCATCTGCCTCTAAAGGCAGCAAGAACTTGTCATGTATCAGAGGTCTGGACTCTCAGGATAAGGATGTAATATTACCACTGTACAAGGCATAGGTTCGGCCTCACCTGGAATATGCTGTCCAGTTCTGGGCACCGATCCATAAAAAGGAGGTCCTGGAGCTGGAGAGGGTTCAACGAAGAGCCACAAAAATGATAAGGGGTATGGAGGGTCTTAGTTATGAGGAAAGATTAAAACAACTAGATTTATTTAGTCGGGAAAAGAGACGACTACGAGGGGACATGATTAATTTATATAAATATACAAATGGTCCATACAAAAAATATGGTAGTAAATTGTTTCAGATTAAATCAAATCAATAAGACGAGGGGGCACTGTCTCAGGCTGAAGAAAACAAGGTTTAATCACCAGAGATGACAGGACTTTTTTACTATGAGAACTGTCAATCTGTGGAATAGCCTGCCTCAGGCGCTGGTCACAGCAGGGACAGTAGAGAGCTCCAAGAAGGGTCTAGATGCCTTTTTACACCTAAATAACATTGATGGTTATGATATAGAGAATTGTTTCCAATAAATCCCTTCCTCATGCAATCCCTTCCCTTGATGGAGATGTGTCTTTTTTCCACCGTATAAACTATGAATTGTCACAAAAGCAATCCTGAAACATACGAACAAGGAAGACAGGGGTCGGGTCAAGGTGCCCGCATTTAAAAGAGAAGTGGTGGATGAGGGTGATCCTTTTAAACTGTATTCGAAAGGAGCCAAGCAACTAGTGCAATGACTGGCACAGCCTGGAGGCATCCATGTACCGCAAAAGAGAGGACTGAGTCCAGGACAACCCCCACACAGTGGGCCTGTTGCATTGGGGTTATAGTGATCCCACAGACAGAGATGGAGAGCTCAGTGCTGGGTCGGTTCCGTTTTGCAAAGACAACATTTCAAGAAGAGATAGGACATGAAGTTAGAGCAAAGAGACAAACACTAGTGTTCTGAAGTAAGTCCATGCAGACTTATACAGCTGGGTATCACCAAACCTGCTGATGGTTTATTTAATGAGGGAAGTATAGAAGGAAAGGGATGGGACTTAGGACTGAGCCCTGAGGAACCCTGAAAGTGAGGAATAGGATAAGAGAGAGAGAGAGAAGTCAGAGATAGAGACATTTATGCAAATGGCCCTTAGGGGCTCCTAGCTACGTCACAAAAATCCCTTCTGGCTCTGTTGTCTGCTCATTATTCATAGTCATTTTGCATTTGTGCCGTCCTCCTGCCTCCCCAGCCAGAAAGCCGAACTGAGACCTATATAATTAGCAGGTGACAGAGGCAGGAGCCCTTGAGGCTCATTTTCATAATTTTAGAAGACTAAAGCAAAAAGCTTAGTCCCAACATGTAAGTGTGTTTGGTTTAGAAGTTCTGCACCCATGTGGTAGATTTCCTTTATTATCTTAATATCATAAACACATGTCCTGTTATCACTATGACTATTCTCCTATAGGTATATGATGGACTTCTTATGAAGTTGTAGATAAATATATAAAGGTGCTGCACCTTCTCTCCCACGAGCTGCACACACGGTCCTAGATGGATCCAGCGATCATCCAACACTTAATAGTCAAGAAAAAATTCAAGATTGACAGGAGCTCATATTCCAAACATCAATCTTTCAAGGCCCTCAATGTTTCTTTTAAATTGTGTCTCAAAACACATTTAAACGTGACATGTAAACGTAGCCTAAAGTCACAATCTGAATACATAATGACAATATCTAAAGTGTTTCCTGGCTTCTCTTTGTTTTATTCCAAACTAATTGACTCATAGAGGCATCCTGTCAGTCTGTGAGCCAATAGCAATTATTTGCGATTTAACCCAATTGTCTGAGGTAAAACTGTTCTAGTTGCTGTTCTAGTTGCCCATGAAAACAATCAGAGTTCAGCTTTAATTTTATAAATAGCTGTGGGAAAATGAAAGCTAAGCTCTGATTGGTTGCCATGGGCAACTAGAACAGTTCTGCCCTCAGACACTTCTTATAAATCTCCCCTCATTAGTATCATGTTATATTATGTGCATCAGAATATTCTGGGTAGCTTCAGTGAGAAGCAGAAAGAGAATTTCAAGTGTTCCGGAATTGACAAAAGCTGCAATTTTCTTGCAGAATTTGATTTCACAGCGTTCACTATGTGGCTCTTGACTAGTGATAAGCACGTTTGGCCAAATAGTGGGAAAAATTATGATTCAGAACTTTGACTCGAACATGAACTCCATTGAAGTCAAAATGGGTGTTGTAAGGGCTTGAGGACTGAAAAATGAGAATTAGGCCCGTTCCACACTTGCGAGTGTGAGGCGATGAACTCGCATCACACTCGCAACGCAAGCTGCCGGGAACGCACGGGCCGAACACTGCACTGCGGGAGTGAACTCAGCATGTCAGTTCACTCACAAGTGTGGAACGGGCCTAACAGGGCAGTTATTAAAATAAAATGATGTCAATGTCACAGCTATCACTCTGGGTATTAACTCCTTAAGGACGCCTACTATGCCTCCTCCTCCTCCCACCCCTCCTCCACCTCCTCCTCCGAACTACCATCCGTGGGCACGGCGCCATCAGTCGGTAGCTCTAGGCACAGCAGCAGTGCCGTCGCTAAGCGACAGCAGGCGGTGCTCAGCAGCTGAGGTGTATATTATAAGGTTCTGCAGCAGCTGAGGTGTGTATTATGAGGTTCTGCTGCAGCTGAGTTGAAGTTTCAGTTTTAGTACTTAGCAGAGGGGAGGGGCACATATTTTTAGGTTTGTCCTGTTGGTTAAGTGACCTCAAAACTGCCCTGACCGTTACACGGCTGTTTGGGATGATAAACTGGGGAATATTTCAGGGAACAGGAGACTGTTTTTGAATTTTTAATGCTGGCACGTGAGTTCACTGGAAAGGGGCCCACTGAGGAACTGTCACCCAGAGGCCTACTAAAACCTGGAGCCTACCCTGCTGGGGGGCACCTACTGGCTGACAATTTACTGGGGGAAGGGGGTGGCTGGTTATATACTGGGGAGAAAGGGGAGGTCTTGCTATATTCTGGGGGACATGGGCAGGCTATCTATAGACTATGGGCCATGGGCTGCCTAGCTATTTATTGAGGAGTATGGGCTGGCTATATTCTAGGGGGTATAAACTGGCTGACTATTTACTAGGGGCAAGTGGCTGGCTGGTTATATACTGGAGACAAGGGGCTGGCTGGTTAAATACTGGTGGAAGGGGCTGGGTGGTTATATACTGGGGAGAAGGGGGCTGGCTGGCTATATTCTGGGGACATGGGCAGGCTAGCTATAGAATAGGGGCTATGATCTGCTTAGCTATATACTGGGGAGTATGGACTGGCTATATACTAGGTGGCATAAACTGGCTGACTATTTACTAGGGGCAAGTGGCTGTCTGGTTATATACTGGTGGCAAGGGGCTGGCTGGTTAAATACTGGGGGCAAAGAGCTGGCTGGTTATACACTGGGGGCAAGGGGCTGGCTGGTTATATACTGGGGGTAAGGGTCTGGCTGCTTATATTCTGGGGAAGGGGGCTAGCTGGCTATATTCTGGTGGGGCATAGGATGGCTGGCTATATACTATGGTACATGGGCTAGCTTGCTATATACTGAAGGGCATGTGCTGGTTGGGGGTCAGGAGGCTATTTACAGGGGATAAGGCTGGCTAGCTATATACTAGAGGGCATGGGCTGGATGTCTATATACTGGGGGCATGGTGGGTGGTTTGGCTAGCTACAGCTGGTGTGTGCTGTGCCCCCCTCTGTTCATAGCCCGTGTAAGCATACAGTCAGGTACTGGAGAGAGGAGTTATGAACCCTGCTCTAAAACCACAATCTCTTTAGGGTCTAAAGAGGTCTTTAATTTCAAATTGGTTACTATTCCTGATATTTCAATTGGAAAGAAGAATACAATAAATATCTGGTATAATTTTGAAGGCACAACTGAAAAGTCTGAAGAGTAAAATGAGACTCTTGTGAACATATAATGTCAGGACATAGTTTACCATAGTCTAAGAAGGCTTTCTTAAACTTTATAGGAAAATTAAACCCTCGGACATTATGCAAAATGAACCAACCAAGTAATTACATGTGCGACAGACTACCACTTCCAGGTAGACAAAATACATTATACAACAAAAATGAAAAGAATAAAAAAACTGAACTACACAGCAAAAATTATGGAATAACAGTAGAGATCAATGCTTAACAAGGAGGGGCACACATAATTGGCAGGATGACACCATAATTGAGGTGGCTGGCTATATAATAGAGGGTATGAGTTTGCTGGCTATATAATGGGGGTATGGACTGGCTGGCTATATACTGGAGGGCATGTGCTGGTTGGCTATATACTGGGGGCATGGGTGGGTTGGCTGGCTGGCTAGCTACATACTTCAGAATGCCCCCTCATGAATACCCCAGACTGCTTTGAGCTCATCTGGCTACTGGAAGTAGGCCCTGTGACCATACTGGCTCCTGGGGGGAGGCACTGTGACTATACTGGCTACTGAGAGGAGGACCAGTGACTATACTGTCTACTGGAGGGAGGCTCTGGGACAACACTGGCTACTGAAGGGACTGACTATACTGTCCACGATAACAATACTGGCTACAGTGGGGTCATCATTGTAAAATAACCCACTTTAGGACAATATTATACTGTTTATGAAGTGAGGAGCCTAAATTGATTTTGTGTACTACAGAATCTACAGAAAAAAAAGCTTTGGGGCTTCATGAAGCTGACACAGCAGGCTAGGTCACAAAAGAAGATGAAAGTAAGTTTTATAGTAAGTGCTTGTATTACCCCTAAACTCACAATGCTGCATGATCTCTCCTGTGCTGTGGCTCTCTGTTATTTTCTCCTATGAGAAGAAAATCAGACTTTTACTCAAAGAGCTACAGTCACAGTACGCAGCCACATATGAAACTACAGCAGCAGTACAAAGTTATACATGGAATTACAGCCACAGTAGATATACATAGGGCTACAGTCACAGTACACAGCCTTACATAGGGCTACAGTCACAGTACACAGCCATACATGGAGATACATCTGCCGTATACAGCCATACATGGAGCTATAGCCGCAGTACACAACCATACATGGAGCTACAGCCACAGTACACAGCCATACATGGAGCTACAGTCACAGCACACCTATACATGGAGCTACAGCCACAGCACACCCATAGATGGGGCTACAGCCGCAGGACACAGCCATACATAGAGCTAGAGCTACAGCTACAGTACACAGCCATACATGGGGCTACAGCCACAGTACACAGCCATTCATGGGGCAACAACTTCAGTACACAGTCATACATGAAGCTATAGTCCCAGGACACAGCCATACATGGAGATACAACCACAGTCCACAGCCAGTTCTGCGGGACAAGTAGCGAGGGAGAGTAGGCGAGCAGGCAGCTTGTCCAGCAGAACTACGCACTCTGCCGCTAGCGCTGTCAGAAGGGAAATACTGTTTCAGCTTGTGCACCAGGGCCTGCTGGTATTCATGCATTCTCACACTCCTTTCCTCTCCAGGGATGAGAGTGGAAAGATTTTGCTTGTACCGTGGGTCCAGGAGAGTGAATACCCAGTAATGCGCTGAGAAACAGACCTGAGGGTGCTTTGGCTATCAACAAGGGATGCGGTGTGCCTTTTATCGCCTAGGCTCAGCAGTTTGAGCACCGCCTCCTGTCGCTTAGCGACGGCACTGCTGCTGTGCCTAGAGCTAGCGACTGATGGCGCCATGCCCACGGATGGTAGTTCGGAGGAGGAGGTGGAGGAGGGGTGGGAGGAGGAGGAGGCATAGTAGGCCTGAAAGACCTGGACCGAGGTAGGCCCCGACTAGCCTATAGGGCAGCATCTCCAGGCTAAGCAATCTGGAGATGTGGACATTAAGGGCTTGGGCGTGCGGGTGGGTTGCACTATATTTGCGTTTCCGCTCCAGCGTCTGGGGTATGGAGAGCTGAACGCTGGTGGATGCTGTGGAGGATCGTGGAGGCAACGTCTCCTATGGCTATTTTCTAGCCAAGTATGAAAGCACACTGCTATGCCAGATGAGATGACACTGAGTTATTAAAAAAATAAACGTAAAATAAAAAGAAACTGGCAGACTGTGCCTAATTGAAATCAAACCCCTAATAAATTTTCCCACTTTGGTGTTTGAGGTGGATATGTGTGTCACTAAGAGCTAAACACAACGGTAGCAAGTCCCCCTGCAAATTCCTCACAATATGGTACTAGCTGCAAATAAAAAAAAAAAAAAGTATAACGTTATTGTAGCCCTAAGAAGGGCTGTTGGGTTCTTGTAGAATCACTCCTGCCTAACAGTAAGCTAATAGAACACCCTAATGCTTTCCCTGACCAGCAGCAGCTCTCTCCCTAGCGGCATCCAGACACAGAATGATCCGAGCAGCGCGGGCAGCGGCTAGTCTATCCCAGGGTCACCTGATCTGGCCAGCCAACCACTGCTATCGACGTGTAAGGGTACCACGTCATGCTGGGTGGAGTGCAGAGTCTCCTGGCTTGTGATTGGCTCTGTTTCTGGCCGCCAAAAAGCAAAACGGCGGGAGCTGCCATTTTCTCGAGCGGGCGAAGTATTCGTCCGAGCAACGAGCAGTTTCGAGTACGCTAAATCTCGAACGAGCATCAAGCTCGGACGAGTATGTTCGCTCATCTCTAGTTAAGTTATTTAACGGTTTATTTAACTTGTTAACAGTAGAGATCAACGCTTAAAAAGGAAGGCACAACATTTAATGGAGGATGACACCATAATTGAGTGGATGGCCTTATTATAGAGGGTCTGAGTTTGCTGGCTATATAAGGGGGGTATGGACTGCTGGCTATAACTGGATGGCATGTGCTGGTGGCTAATTACGGGGCGCTTGGGTGGGTTGGCTGGATGGCTAGCTACATACTTCAGAACTGCCCCTCAGAAACCCCAGACTGTTAGCTCATAGGCACGGAAGTAGGCCCTGTGACCATACTGGCTCTGGGGAGGCACTGGAACTATACTGGGTATGAGAGGAGGACCAGTGACGTACTGTCTACTGGAGGGAGCTTGGGACAACACTGGCTTTAATGAGGGACGGGACTAAATGGCCACGATAACAATATGGCTACAGTGGGGTAATCATTGTAAAAACCCACTTTAGGACACTATTAATTTTATGAAGTAGGCGCCTAAATTGATGTGTTCTACAGAATTACAGAAAAAAAAAGCTTTGGGGCTTCATGAAGCTGACACGCAGGCTAGGTCACAAAAGAAGATGAAAGTAAGTTTTATAGTAAGTGCTGTATTACCCTAAAACTCACAAGCGCATGCATCTCTCTGTTGCTGTGGATCTCTGTTATTCTCTCCTATGAGAAGAATCAGACTTTTATCAAAGAGCTACAGTCCCAGTACGCAGCCACATATGAAACTACAGCAGCAGTACAAAGTTAACATTGGAATTACAGCCAAAGTACGATATACCCTAGGCCTACAGTCACAGGTTACACAGGCCTTACATAGGGCTACGTCACAGAAACAGCCATACATGGCGATACATCTGCAGTATACAGCATCATGGAAGCATAGCCGCAGTACACAACCATACATGGAGCTACAGCCACAGTACACAGCCATACATGGAGCTACAGTCACAGCACAATTAAATGGAGTACAGCCACAGCACACCCATAGAGGGGCTTACAGCGCAGGGACACAGCCATAATAGAGCTAGAGCTACAGCGTACAGTTACACAGCATTTAACATGGGGCTACCAGCCACAAGTTACAAAGCCATTCATGGGGCAACAACTTCAGGTACACATCCTACATAAGCATAGTCACCGGAACACAGCAATAATGGAGATTAAAACCACAGTCCACAAGCCAACATGGGAACAGGCCGTAGTGCAGCATGCATGGGAGATCAGCCGCCAGTTTCCAACACTACATGAGGATACAGTCGGTACACAGCAATACAGAGATACAGCTGCAGTAAAAGCAATACATGGAGATTACAGCTGCAGTAACACAGCTATTTACATGGAGTACAGCTGTAGTACACAGCCATACATTATCTACAGCCACGGGACACAGCCATACAGGGAGCTACAGCCACAGTCACAGTAATATAATAAGATGTTTTCCAGCAATGATGGACAAAGTTAGATTGCATTCACACTGCCATGTGGGATGCATTTATGCTGAAAGTTGCAGCCTTGGATGCCACCCTTATAGACAGAAATAGGATCCCCTCTGGTGGTGCGGTTTGCAGTGCTATCTGTCCCCATATGCACAGTAGTGCACACTTTATTCCTTGGCGAGGAGGGGCCAATCACTCTTCTTCTGATAATCCGCCAAAGTGTTTAAATTAATTAGGAGAGTCTGGTAGTCTTTTTTGTTACAGGAAGGGTGAGCCCCACCCCCCCAAATTTTCCTGGTTGGCCCCGGTACTCCCAGTCGACACGAGGCATGGCACAAGTGACGATAGAATCCGACCACTTCTGGACATCTGAGCAGGAAAGATGTTCCCCCCTTTATATGCGGGTTTTAATTAAGAACATGGGGCTCTGCTCCAGATCACCCAGATCATGAGAGGTGATGAGGAGGCTATGACCAATGTGTTTCTCACCCTAGGTCTATCTCTAGAATGTATATACAAATAATAAACAAATAAAGTCATTTGGGCCTCCCCCTTATCCCATAAGGTAATCACTTTACCTGGAAAAAAATATATATAAATGTCCCAGTCACCGCCTTCTGTGATTTTCTTAACCATAAAATACTGAGTCAGAAGTGATCAAATAGCCCTACATTACCCAAAATGTTATCAATAATAACATAAGAGAAGTTTAGGAGATGTGTCTTATTTATAGGGACTCGTTCTCACTCCAGCACAGAGGACACCAGTACTGTTAGAAAATGCCATTCTTGATAGATCTCCCAAGCGCTTCTGTGGTTTTTGAAGGTGACTCTGATTTTGACCATTGTAGTTTACTTTGTATTCATTGTCCTGTATGGATGGTAAATATGTGTCCCGAATCCGAAATTAGGCCGTTTACAGAAAATAATTACAAATGTACAACTCCAATTATTCACAGAAATGTTAATAATGTCCAGTGATAAATTATCCCCTGGAAAATCTTGGCTAAAAGGTGAAAGGATAACAATTCTTTCCCATCATTCTGGCTCTACCAATATTTTATAATATGTTTAGGTCTTTCATTAGCATAGGGTGTAGAAACAAAATGATTTATTTTGCATGCAAACTTTCATTTTAGCCCTTAACACCATTATCTGCTTTTAAATTTATCATGTCAGACCTCTTCCTTCTACAAACTTTACAAATAACCTACAGAAGTGGTCATTTATGACACTCAAAAAAGAAAATACATGGACTGTAATGTGCATTAATGTCAGACCCATGAATTACTAGTAGGTGTTGATGATCTGATCAATAAAAAAAAATTGAAAGGGTTAAGTTTAAGAGTATGAGCGAGCATACAATGATCGGGTTACTCGTTATGATTCGAGGACCAATTTTCCCGATGCCGGAGTGCTCGTCGCGAATAAAAGACCCCATTGAAGTCAAGGGAGACTGCGCATTTTTTTTCAAAGGGGACCAAGGCTCGCATAGGGCAGCTTGGCCAAACACCTCAGGAACCTCAGAAAAAGAAAAAAGGATGGGAAAAACACCACGGAAATGGACAGGAAAACAGCAGGTGCAGCATGCATGGTGCCTTGGCTGCTTAATCGCACCCATTATGCCAAAATTATGGGCAACAGCATGGCCATGACAGAGTGACAGACTGAAGTATATAGCATCTAAAAACATCCAATAAGTGACCTGACACTATTAGGGGACGGCAGACAGAGGCAGCGGCAGGCTAGAGAGTGGCAGGCGACCATACCCTACATGGACTCAGGCTTCAAACCAATGGGTGGCAAAATAAGAGAGGAACCAAAGGAGGTGAGCAGCAGAAGCGCTCAAATAAGATCGGTATCATGATAAAAAGTTTGCCAGTATATTTTGGGGATTACACAGCAGGGTGGCGACCAAAGTGAACATGGAAAGCCATGAAAAACAACCCAAAATTTGCCTGCCACAGCCGTTATAAGGGACCATGTATGGAGGGCAGAGTGAAATAGTAGTAGATAAAGGTGCTGCAGTTAAAACTATGTCGTGGATCTTGGAATGGAGATGGCGCTCAGCTGCCAGGCGAGCTTTCGCAATCCAAGCCCCTGTCTCTAGGCTACTCCCCAAACAAGCATTCTAAGAACTTTGTATAAAGATCAAGTGTAGTAGCGTTCTTATAAGTTTAGGTATGGCGGGTGAGGGGAATGTAAACAGAAGATGCGCAACGAAGCGCTGAAATAATATCAGGATAAATGATCAAAGTTTGCCGTATATTGTGGATAAACAGCAGGGTGGCGACAAAGTTAACAAGTTTGATGTGGAATGCCCTGTAATAGCTTTGGGCGGGTGTGCCTTTATCGCCTAGGATCAGCAGTTTGAGCCGCTGATGTCGCTTAGCGACGGGCACTGCTGCTGGGCCTAGAGCTACCGACTGATGGCGCCAGGGCACGGATGGTATGGTAATTTGGAGGAGGAGGAGGTGGAGGAGGGGGGAGGGGATCTGGAGGTTTATAGTAGGCCTTGAGACTGGACCGCGGTAGGCCCGCAACCTGCGTCGGCAGATATGGACCAGCCCAGGGGCAGACTCGTCCCGCCTGCACCAAGTTAAGTTGTAAGTAGCGTTCTTATAAGTTGGGGATTATGGCGGGTGAGGGGAATGTAAACAGATGCGCAAAGAAGCGCTTGAAATATATCCCTACATGGTAAAAGTTTGCCAGTATATTGGGATAAACACAGCAGGGTGGCGCCCAAGTTAACAATTGATGTGCATCCATGAAAACAACCCAAATTTCTGCCTGACACACCTCGTTGTGATAAGGGGACGATGTAGGGAGGCAGATATATGGAACGGACGTTTGGAGGTAGCAATGGAGGAAAGTGTGGATGCTGCCTTATGGAGCATTTCATTGGATAAGGCCTGTATGTGGCAGTCCAAAAAAGTTTACAGAGAGCAGGTAGGTGGCCTCCCAGAAAAATGAATAGATGAGGCTGGTATGTGGCAGTACAAAAACGTTTAAACTCGAGGAGCAGGTAGGTTGCCCTCCAGAAAAATGAACTAGGATTGAAGTGATGTATGTGCAGTCCCAAAAAAATTGTTTGTAAAAACAGGGACCGGGTAGGTGGCCTCCAGAAAAATTAAATGCATCAAGTACTATAGCTTAGAGCCAGTGGGCCCGGTCAAAAATAGCCAGTTCTCTGCTTAGTTACAAAGAGGAGGAGAAGAGAAAATGAGGGAGGAGGAGGAGTGCATAATTATTCAGCGTTGAGCTTCCTTCACCTGGTGGGATGAGTGGAAATTATAGAATCCCAGTCTTTAATTCATCTTAATAAGCGCAGGACTTTCAGCGCTGTCAGTCGACAGGTGTAACGCTTATCGGTGATGATGCCACCAGGCTGCACGAACCGCTTGGACAAGACGCTAGCGGCAGGGCAGGCAAGAACCTCAAGGGTACAGGCCAGTTCGTGCCACATGTCCAGCGTTGAACCAAGTAGATATAGGGAGCTGTGTGATCATTTAGGACGATGTATGGTTAAGCTACGTACTCCACTCACCATCTTTTCGTAAAGATCACCCTCTCTGCCGAGGATGAGGGGACAGGGTGACAGTGTCTTGCTGGGGTACATAAAGCTGGACACGGCCTTGTAAAGCGTACCCTTTGCATTGCTGGCCAGGCTGCCTGTCTCGCACTACTATCCCTCGCTGACTTGGCCCGCAGAACTACGCACTCTGCCGATTACGCTGTCAGAAGGAATACTGTTCGCTTGTGCCCAGGGCCTGCTGGTTTTCAGTGCATTCTCACACTCCTTCCTCTCAGGTTGAGAGTGGAAAGATTTTGCTTGTACCGACCGTGGGTCCAGCAGAGTGAATCTACCCAGTAAATCGGTGCTGGAATAAATTTTGTAACGCGAGGGTCACGGGCTAGCAGCCTCTAGCATGAAATCTGCCTATGCGCCAGAGTCCAATCGCGTAAGATTTCACGCCCATCACTGGCCTGACTGTCCATGTCCTCCTCCTCCAAATCCTCTTCTTCTGCCAATACACGCTGAACAGTGAAGGTCTGAGCAATGCTCCCCTCTAGTGTCCGCCAACATTGCTCGCTACCTCTGTTCCTCATCAAGGGAGTGTACTCCTCCACTCCTCCGATCATGCATGAGAAACAAGGCTAAGGGTAAACTTTGGGCTATCACAAGGGAAGCTTCTCCCCCGTCTTTGACGAGCGCAAGCTTCCGACTTCTGCTGCAGAGAGTTTTTCAACAGGCCAAGCGCGGGATGGTGAGGCTGATGAAGCGCATCATCCAAACCATCATGTGTTGACTCCTCGAAGTTACTCGCACTACAGATTCAGACTCCATCCACATCCTCATTGTAGAACTTGATGAAGCTGACTGACTGACTAAAGTTTCTGGTGGAAGTTGACATCTGGCAGTCTCAAATCGCCTGGCGACTGGTAAACTGCCTGAATAAACACTGGTTAATTCTGAATTCCACCTCGTGGTGCACGCCGCACAACAGTCGGTTGAGCGGGCAGTTTTGGAGGCGGCGCTGCCCTTGACCCTGAGCAGTGGCAGCATCTGTGCTGGAAAACCTTCCTAAATGCGGCACAAGGCGATGCACCTTCATGTAGCAAATCAGATCAGATTGGGGTATGTACTTGAAGAACGGTGAACTATCAGTTTACAACATGGGTACAGGCTCGGGCACATGTGTCAGTTGCCTGCCAGTTGCAGAGTCGGGCCACCGGTTACGCGCCGTTGTCACACATCAAATGCCTGGCTTTAGGTTTCAGCGGACACTGCCATCCACATATCGTCTGCGCTCGTGATACCCTGTAAAGTCTTGGCGTGTGCTTGTATCGCTAGGCTCAGAGTTTAGAGCACCAGCCTCGCTGTCGCTTAGCGCGGCATGCTGCTGTGTCTATACTAGCGACTGATGGCGCCATGCCCACGGTGGTCGTTCGGAGGAGGAGGTGGAGGAGGGGTGGGAGGAGGAGGAGCATCGTAGGTAGTGCCCCGCATCCTCGCGCGGCAAGTATATGACCAGCCGCAGATGGTCAGACTCGGTCCCAGCCCTCACCAAGTTAACAACCCAATGTGCCCGTCAGGGATATATAGTGGCCCTGACGGCAGCACTCGTCCACTGTGTCCATGTCAGGTGGACTTGTCAGAAACGGCGTTGGTCAGAGGCACGGATGATGTTGTCTGACACCGTGCTGGTGCGGGCTGGTACGGCGCATACGGGAAAAGTTAAGTGGCGGCTGGGGCCGATAGACCGAGGGGCGTCCGCCGCCTGAGGTTCGAAGGCCTCGGTCTCTCTACTAGCCTATAGGCCAGCAATCTCCAGGCTAAGGCACTCATGGAGATTGGACATTAAGGGCTTGGGGGTGCGGGTGGGTTGCACGATATTGCGTTCCGTCCAGCGTACTAGGGTATGGAGTGAGCGGAACATGCTGGGAATGCTGTGGAGGATCGTGGAGGCAACGCATGGGTTTTTGGCAAGGGGTCCTGGGTCATGGGGGCGAGATCAGCGAACGAGTGGAAGGAGCAGTTGGTGTCACGGCGAGGCTGAATCGGGCTTGTGCCACTAGATTGGGCGTTTAGGCATTCATATGCCTGCGCATACTAGTTGGTAGTTAAGCTAGTAGTGGTGGAACCCCTGCTGATCCTGGTTGGCGAAATGTTGCACACCCAGTCCGTCGGTCGTCGGTGTTCCTTAAAGAAAACTCCAGACTTCTGAAAATCTAGCCCCGCCACGGGAAGGCCCTCGCCACGGGAGCTTCACGACGTGAACACATTGGCGCTGATGCACACTGCTCTGGCCCTGCCTCTCCGTCTGCCCCACCACTGCCTCTTCCAACTGTTCCCACGGTCGAGGACTCATCCTCCGTCTCAGAGCACTGTTCACCCCGGCCTCTCAACCCGCTTGAGGTCTGTCACCTCAATCCTCCGATCCCTCAGTCGGCTCCACCCCTCGGACTTCCTGCCCTGACAACAACTTCACCACGTCTGACAACCGTGTTCCTCCTCGTCGGACACCTCTTTACACACTCTTTCCACTACGTCAAGAAGGTCATCATCACCCACAGATGCCGGACTGGTGGAAACCTGGGCATCGAAAATTGCTCAGCAGCAACCGGACAGTGGTTTGTGACTGTGGGAAGGGTCCAGAAACATTCCTCAGAGTATGCCGTGTTCAAATGCCTAATTTTCCTGGGAGGGGGCAGACTGGGGGAGGGGGCTGAGGTGCAGGAGCTGGAGGAGTGCCGATTTCGTGACATGGTGGACTGCGTGGAAGACGACTGGTGGACAAATTGCTCGAAGAATTGTCGGCAATCCACGACATCACCTGTTCCCCTTTTCTGGCCTTAACAGTGCTCTACCACGTCCCAGTAACTTCAGACATGAACCTAGGGAGTGTAGCTCTGGCGTTCCCTGCTCCCTCATCAGCAGGTGGTGTCTCACCCCGCCCAGGACCACGGCCTCTGACCCCTGCAGTAGTTGGACGTCCCACGTCCCCGCCCTCGGCCTCTCCCTAGCCACTCGGTTTAAACATTTGAATATGAAAGTTATAACTTTATTTTTTTTTTACTTTTTTTGTGGTTTTTTGGTTTTTTTTTTTTTGTGTGTTTTTTTAGTTTTAAAACCAAACGATGCGATATCTATTGCTATGGCTATTTTCTAGCCAATGTAGGAAAGCAACACTGCTATGCCAGATGAGATGAAGCTGTGCGTATGAAAAAATAAACGTAAAATAAAAAGGAACTGGCAGACTGTGCCTAATTGAAATCCAACACCCTATAAATTTTCCCATCGGTCTTTGCGATGGATATGTGCGTCACTAAGCGCTAACACAAAGGTCGCAAGTCTCACTACAAATTCCTCACAATTTGGTAGTAGATGCACTGCAGCCAATGGACAGCCACCACAGATCAACCAGAATAAAATATATTATAACCTATTGTAGGCGTAAGTAAGAGCCGTTTGGATTCTCCTTGGCTATTTCTAGCCAAGTATGAAAGCACACTGATGAGGCTGACGCTGAGTTTATGAAAAATAAAATTAAAATAAAAAGAAACTGGCAGACTGGCCTAATTGAAATCAAACCCCTAATAATTTTCCCACTTCGTCTTGTGCGATGGATATGCGTCACTAGCGCGTAAAACAAAGGTCGCAAGTCTCACTACAAATTCCTCACACATTTGCTAGTAGATGCACTGCGCAAGGAACAGCCACCAGCAGATCAACCAGAAATAATATATATATCAACGCTATGTAGCGTAAGTAACGTTTGGATTCTCCTATGGCTATTTTCTAGCCAAGTATGAAAGCACATTGATGAGTATACGCTGAGTTATGAAAAAAATAAACTAAATAAAAAGTAAAAGGCCAGACTGTGCCATAATTGAAATCAAACCCCTAATAAATTTTCCCACTTTGGTGTTTGAGGTGGATATGTGTGTCACTAAGAGCTAAACACAACGGTAGCAAGTCCCCCGCAAATTACTCAATATGGTACTAGCTGCAAATAAAAAAAAAAAAGTATAACGTATTGGTAGCCCTAAGAAGGGCTGTTGGGTTCTTTGTAGAATCACTCCTGCCTAACAGTAAGCTAATAGAACACCCTAATGCTTTCCCTGCCAGCAGCAGCTCTCTCCCTAGAGGCATCCAGACACAGAATGATCCGAGCAGCGGGCAGCGGCTAGTCTACCCAGGGTCACCGATCTGGCCAGCAACCACTGCAATCGACGTGTAAGGGTACCACGTCAGCGGGCGGAGTGCAGAGTCTCCTGGCTTGTGATTGGCTCTGTTTCTGGCCGCCAAAAATGCAAAAGCGGGGGAGCTGCCATTTTTCTCTCGAGCGGGCGAAGTATTCGTCCGAGCAACGAGCAGTTTCGAGTACGTAAATCTCGAACGAGCATCAAGCTCGGACGAGTATGTTCGCTCATCTCTAGTTAAGTTATTTAACGGTTTATTTAACTTGTTAAAAAGGAGCTGTCACCCTAAAAAAGCACTAAACTGCTAGCTTTATCAGAACCCTCCGATAAAACTAGGAAACACTGCAGCGGCATAGCCTAAGAATGCCGGACCGAGTTCACAGCAGACCAGCATGCTTATGAGGGGGTGTTGGAGGTTGCTGCTTCTTCCTGGACCTGCCCTCCCACGCCATAGGCCGGCGCTGACTGGTGCTTCATGAGGAAGTACCGCATCTTCGGAATGCCCCTCATGATACCCCAGACTGCTTTGAGCTCTGTCTGGTGTTCTGAGGGCATGGCACTTCAATGTCTGCTAGCCTTCTCAGAGGGTTCCGATATGCTAGCAGTTTAACACTTCTAAAAATGGGGTAGCACTACTTTAGTAAGCCACTCCTAATGCTTTTTTTTTAGTGTGACAGGTCCTCTTTAAGTGTCAAACATATCTTTATTTCTATGTACATTGTTATATATAGGAAGCAGATAATGGTAACCAGTTTTTTTTTCCCTACAAGACAATCATGTAAGATAGATGATTAGCCCATGATACAGAACAGGTGATATGGGAGCAGAGGTGGTTACCTAAATAGAAGAGGGTACCTGAATAATCCAGATCAAAGTTAAAGGGGTTGTCAACTTAGAGGAATTAATTTGATTGTTTGCACAATGAAGAGCTCCTTCCAGCAGATAATGCCGCTCTTCCAAGGCAAGTTTTATGGCCAGAAGCCCTGATCACCAATGCAGTAGTTCCTATCTGCAGCAGAAAAAGTCTGACAATAAACCACAGGTGGCATTCGGCCCATTAGCCCCTTTCTGGTTGAGGACGACTCCAGCTCCTAAGAGGAAGCATCAACCTCAATCTGGAACGGTTTCTCCGTATCAGGCCTAGTGAGAACAGGAGCTAAGGCAAAGCAGATTCAATTTGAGAAAATGCTTCTTCAGCCATCGGGGGCCAGCTGAGGTCAGCATTTTTCTTTGTTAATGCCACAATAGGTGACACAGGGGAGGAGAAATGTGTTATGAACTGCCAGTAGTAGTTTGCATAGGAATCTAGTGTAGCATAGTAGTAAGCCTAGGGATCTCTGTGTAGCTCGTAGTTCAACTGGACGAGGCCAGTGGAGAACTGCAGATAACTTGGTGGGATCCATCTGTAGAAATGATATACCTGAGGAACAGAAGACTCTTCTGGTGGAACTGGCACTTCTCGAGTTTTGCAAATAAGCGATTGGCCCTTAGACACGAGAAACTTGTCGTAGTGGGCCGATGGGATTCCAGGTCACTAGAAACACCAGGATATCATCAAAGTGACTACGACACAGGTATATAACAAGTCTCTGAAAATGTTGTTGACAATTCTTGAAAGACAGCGAGCACATTGCCAAGAGTCCAAAGCGCATGAACAGATACTCGAAGTGCCCATCTCGGGTGTTGAAGGCATGCTTCCATTCATCTCCTTCACGGATGGGATGAGATTAGATGCCCCGAAGGTCCAACTTAGTGAAGACCTTAGCGGGATCGGAGTCAGGAACGAAATCAACATCACAATGGGATATCAGGATAATCTCAAGGGCATAGAACAAAGCTTTCTCTTGGAGTATGAAGCACAAAGATCAGCAGGGGTCATAGGAAGAAGTTGACATTTATAGGTTGTCAGGTGGCCAGAGCCAATTAGCGGTGCTCTCTGGCCTGTTAATTTCAGACAGCGGGGACGCGCGAGCAGGCTCGCTGAGATCATCATGGAGCACGGCATGGTAAGTGGGGCTGCCGGCGAGAGGGGGCATACGGGCCATGGGTCGCAGAGCACCCATGACAATTTATATTGTAAACAACAGAAAAGGCTCCAAACTATTTGTAAACAAATCTGTACGTCTTCCCTGTACTGAAATATAATTGTATGTACGGATGAGCAAGAATTCCTAGAAATTAGTTGTAAACTTCACAGAAATTTTCCGAAAAGCTAGTCATTCTGTTAGTCAAAAATTAATTGAAATTGATTCTCTGGATCTTACTGGTGAAACTTACACCCAGGTCATTAGAATCGGAATCAGTTGGGGTGGATGACACTGCTGGGCCTATGTGTGTCTGGTGTCTGCTGGCCCCGGCGCCTGAATCCTGTGCTCCGGTGCGAGAGCACAGAATACCCTCTCCCGGCTGCAGTCTTAAGCTCATTGATTCCACACAGTGACGTCACCGCATCCTTTGCCGACTCGGTCTGACCTACAATGGTCAGAGCGCGCATCGCCCGGGGGTCTGCGCATGGTAAGCATAAGTCTCTGGGGTGAGGGGAGGCCCTGTATCTATACTGGGGTGAGGGGAGGCCCTGTATTCTATACTGGGGTGAGGGGGAGGACCCTGTATCTATACTGCGGTGAGGTGGTGGAGGTGAGGCCTGTGACTATATGGGATGAGGTTAGGCCCATTGACTACTGGGGTGAGGTGAGGCCCTGTGACTATACTGGGGTAAGGGGTGGCATGTGACTAATGTGGGTAGGGAGGCCCTCGATACTCGGTGTTGGAGGCCCTGTGACTTTACTGCGTATTTACTTGTGGGGGGAGGCTTGTGACTATACTGGCTACTGATGGGAGGCCCTGTAACTATACTGGCTACTGGGGGGATGCCCTGTGACTATACTGTCTACTGGAAGTAGGCCCTGTGACCATACTGCGCCTGGGGGGAGGCCACTGTGACTATACTGGCTACTGAGAGGAGGACCAGTGACTATACTGTCTACTGGAGGGAGGCTCTGGGACAACACTGGCTACTAAGGGACTAGACTATACTGGCCACGATAACAATACTGGCTCAGTGGGGGTCATCATTGTAATAACCCACTTTGGAACACTATTATACTGTTTAAAGTAAGGACCTAAATTGATTTTGTGTTCTACAAGAATCTACAGAAAAAAAAGCTTTGGGGCTTCATGAAGCTGACACAGGGCTAGGTCACAAAGAAGATGAAAGTAAGTTTTATAGTAAGTGCTGTATTCCCCTAAACTCACAATGTCTGCATGACTCTCCTGTGCTGTGGCTCTCTGTTATTCTCTCCTATGAGAAGAAAATCAGACTTTATCAAAGAGCTACAGTCACAGTACGCAGCACATATGGAACTACAGCAGCAGTACAAAGTTATACATGGAACTACAGCCACAGTAGATATACATAGGGCTACAGTCACAGTACGCAGCCATACATAGGGCTACGTCACAGTACACAGCCATACAGGACGATACATACCTGCAGTATATAGCATACATGGAGCTATAGCCGCAGGCAGACAACCAAACTGGAGCTACAGCCACAGTACACAGCCATACATGGAGGTACACCACCGTACAGCCAGCCATACAGGAGGTACAGCCACATCACAATCATGAGCTACAGCCCAGCCACTAAGCCAGCCACAGCACACCCATACAGGGGCTATAGCCGCAGGACACAGCCATACATAGAGCTACAGCTACAGTACACAGCCATACATGGGGCTACAGCCACAGTACACAGCCATACATGGGGCAACAACTTCAGTATACAGCCATACATGGAGCTATAGCCGCAGTACACAACCATACATGGAAGTACACACAGTACACCAGCTCATACATGGGCTACAAACAGCCTATACAGCCATACATGGAGCTACAGCCCACAGCACACCTATACATGAAGCTACCCACAGCACACCCATAATGGGGTACAGCGCAGACACAGCATACATAGAGCTACAGCTACAGTACACAGCCAACAATGGGCTGGCTACAGCCACAGTACACAGCCATACATGGGGCAACAACTTCAGTACACAGCCATACATGGAGATACAACCACAGTCCACAGCCATACATGGAGATACAGCCGTAGTTCGCAGCCATGCATGGAGATACAGCCGCAGTACACAACCATACATGAGGATACAGTCGCCGTACACAGCAATACATGGAGATACAGCCGCAGTACACAGCTATACATGGAGCTACAGCTGCAGTACACAGCCATACATTTATCTACAGCCACGGGACACAGCCATACATGGAGCTACAGCCACAGTACACAGTAATATAATAAGATGTTTTCCCAGCAATGATTGGACACAGTTAGCTTGCATTCACACTGCCATTGTGGGGATGCATTTATGGCTGAAAGTTTGCAGCCTTGTATGCCACCCTATAGACAGAAATAGGATCCCTCTGGTGGTGCGGTGCATGTGCTATCTGTCATCATGTGCACAGTAGTGCACCACTTTCTCCTTTGGAGAGGAGTGGGCATCACTCCTCTCTTCTGATAAATCCGCCAGAACGTGTTTTACACTTCAATTAGGAGTAGTCTGGTAGTCTTTTTTGTTACAGGAGGGGGGCCCCCCCCCCCCCCCCCAAATTTTCTCTGGTGGGCCCACGGTACTCCAGTCCGACACTGGCATTGGCACACGTGCGATAGAATCCTGACACATTCTGGGCATCTGAGCAGAAAGATGTTCCCCCCTTTATCTGAGGGTTTAATAATAACATGGCTGTTCTGCTCCAGATCACCCAGATCATGAGAGGTGATAAGATCTGTGAGATAGATGACACTCTCAAGTCTGCCAACTCCCCTATAACACACACGGGCTCATTAACTAAGGGCCCCGCGGACCGCACTTTCGTCGGACATCCCGACGATTTCCGTTTTGCGCTGGGACAGGGATTTAAAGGGGGGGTTTGGTGCACGCAATTGTTTTTTGGCGCAATCGCATTGGCTTTCATGCAACACAAATCGGGGAGCGGGCCATTGGACGATCCAACGGATTCAGATAAACTGCTGGATTTAATTTAAAAATTGTGTCGCAAGCCATGCACTTACATGCACCAGAAAGAAGAAGGGGAACTCTGGTGGATCTGATCGGGGAAGCAACACATGCAGGAAATCGGGCACAGAGCTCATCCACGTCGGACAAGGTAAGTAAATGTGCCCCACAGAGCCAGCTCTGCTATATGCCTCCCTCTCTGATAAAGACTTTATCTAGCTAGTAAGTAATTCTCTGCACGCTGCTGCTTGCCGGCAGAAAGTGCCTGTGTCTGGTCTTGTAATGCTGTTGGGAGGGGCAGCAGGAAGAGAGCACTACAGTTTACTAAAGAAAGAAGCTGTTCATGAGGACAATACAACCACAGTCAGACAATTTTTGGTCCAATCCAGGGACAGTCAAAATTGTGAACAACAGGGCTGATAAAGACAGGTTGAAATTATATCTGTGAAATGCTGCATTTTTGGTAATAACAGTGAATTAGAGAATGTGTATTTTGTTTTCTTGAGTATATTTAAGAATCTTGTCTTCATGGAAATACCCCTTTAAAGAGGAAACAATGCCCTTAAAAGCAATGCTAACAGTGATCAAGGTCAAAAGCATTTTAAAACAGGTAAAAATATAATATTTAGAATTATCTTATGAGCAGTTATTGAATTGGCAGTTACAATGGTTATATTTGCTGTTATTATTATCATAATTATTATTCTACATGTGGTCATTGTTAAAGAAAATGGGGAAAATGTTTATATATAAAGCATATTAAAAGTATGCATAATTGTTAAAATGTTTTCTTCCAATGAAAGTCAATTATGAAAGAATACAAAAGATGGCAGAATAGATATTTATCATGGTTTAACTTATTGTATTAGGATTTTTTTATTTAGAAAATATATAACATAGAACTTAAAAAAAAAGCAAAAACGTGAGGCAACCGGAGCTCAACTTTTTACTATTAGATAACACTCAAGATTTATTACTCCATGTAGAATCCTCACATATTTAATTAAAATGCCCCCAATACATATTAGATAGAAGTTAGACAAAGCGGCTGATCTCTACAGTATGTGTATGGAGTTATACCAATCATTTGTAATGTCAGATTTGTTTGTTTCTTTAGGGTTAGGGGGGCTGCTGGACTTTAGCATGTGTCAGTATCAATATTGAGATAATACAAAATAGTTAAAGAAAAATGAATTGAAAACCAAAGTCTAAATGCCCAGACACCTCTCATGTATATATATTGGATTTTATCCTAAAATAATGTTGAAAAAATAGTCAAAGCAGAACATATAGTGCGATGATAGAACAGTAAATTTAAAGGCAAGGTCAAGGATCAAAAAGAGTCTGAGATTTTACAGCAGGTAGGGAGGAAGTCTGACTGGGTGGGCCACATGGTTCCTATCTGCCAGCAAATCATCTGCATCTAATACCCAATATATTTCTATACTTTGTTTAAAATCTACGCATGAAACAAAGAGTTAATCTACAGCAGTGCTGCCTTCTTCTTCCTGTGAACAATGACACATATACTTCTCCAACCATTTGTAATCAGAGTAACCGCCGAGACTAATTCCCTGCCATAATTCTGTTAACGCTGAACTTGTGTCATTATGGTTCATGCACAAAATCTTACAAAGTATCATTTTAATTCATTGGTAAAAATCATCTCAAATAAAATTAGCTTCTTGTGTTCATTAGTTATTAAAAAGAGCCAGAGCCCCTAAGCTATGCAGTAAAAACATTCATTGCATCAGTAATTGCTTGAAAAAAACTAGAGACTTAAAATACAAACAAATTCCCTTCCACAAACATCTGTTATTCCTACTGCCTCCTCATAGTTCATTCTACATGGCTTGCACCTTGAATGCCATATTGCAGTTATTAACCTGTTATATTTTTGTAGGTACATGAATATATCATTTTCTAATTGTTGAGTTTGTAATGGGTGTTTAACTCACCTTCAATTTGTAGTGGCTGTTATTTTTATAAATTAGGATAAATCAGCCCACACATTTAATCTGTTCTTCCAACAGAGAAGATTAACCACTGCCTGGCAATGGGAGACCACCTGCACGGTTTGGTCAGTGTGACTTAACATTTAAACTGTGAATAGCTTTGAATTAAATTAGGTGTAAAAAAAGTCATTTCCTTTACGTGATAAATGAAAACACCTGCTCATGAGCTCAAGTATCTTGGACGTAGGAAATTGTCTTTATTTAAAATGTTTACTGGGCACGTTGTAGGCCTAATTATATCGCAATAGTCTTTTACATTGAGAAGTGATATATATATATATATATATATATATATATACACCATATATACTCGAGTATAAGCTGACCCAAGTATAAGCCGAGGCCCCTAATTTTACCACAAAAACCTGGGAAAACATATTGACTCGAGTATAAGCCAAGGGTGGGAAATTCATTGGCCACAGCCTGCCAGACCCTGCCCCATAGTATATAGCCAGCACCTGCCCCCCCAGTATATAGCCTGCCAGCCCATATTCCCCAGTATATAGCCAGCAGCCAAAAAGGTGAGTTTTTATATATTTATTTTACTCGAGTATAAGCCGAGTTTGGGGTTTCAGCACATTTTTTTGTGCTGAAAAACTAGACTTATACTCGAGTATATAGGGTATACATATATACAAGAATCAAGTGAGAAAATAGATTAGTCTGTGTTTACCATCCCCAGTATTCATAGAGTGTAATGCAAGAAACTGCAGCATTCAACTTATTTTCCTGTATATCCCTATAGAACAGCGAGAAAAAGTAAAATGGATAATAAAACAAAGGCCACGAGAATAGAATTTTGATTGAGCTTTCTGACCATTTGTTTGTTTCTTGATTCAGTACTGCAGTGTCCTTTTGGTTTTAACCCATATTTGTATGACTGTTCTTCTTTGTTTGTCTCTGTCCTGTTTTTGACTTTTGACCTGCTTTGAACTGCTTTCACTTTGGCGCAGGAAGAGAATGTTGACCATTCGTCAACTACTGTTTAGAGGAGGATGGCAATTAGGTAGATTTAGTTGTAAGGGGATCTAGCTATAAGGCTCACTGTTCATGTCTCTTCTACCTTTCCATATTATTGTTCATTCGCTAGCAGCAGAATTGTACATCTGTTTTCTTTCTTTATTCTATTTTTGTAGACAAAGCAAACAAGCAAGTTCAGTAGCAGGTTGATTATAGTGCAGCAGATAATCCACTTTTGTCATTTCATATGAAATATGCAGATGCATAACCACTGTGAAATAATGGGAGCAGTATTCTATACCCCCATATTTTACAGTGGTTGATTATTATGACTTATTCTATCAGGTGCCATTTCATTGTATTTAAATCCACTATGTATTACAGTTAACCTGTTAGCCTATCTTAAACCTTAAAATAAAAAAAACAGATTATATGAAACATTAAATAACACTGTACATGGATTCATGCAGCAAATTCTAAAAACCATTAAACCAAATAAATAAAGGAGCAATGCATCTATCCAAGTGATAACAGTTATCCAATGCAGATAAGCAATGAGCAACATGAGTTATTTAGTGTTTGGAGCAGGCAAAATCATCATACTGTATCTCCCTTTCCTGAACTACAATAACTATTACTATTGAGCTTTGTTTCTATTACAGAGATGTCATACAATAGGTGATTAGAAAACAGTCATCTTATTATACCTCTTGGTTATAGAATGGTTATTGTATGTGATCTATATTAAACTTTTTTACCTGATCAAGGTTGATGGCCCAAAAAATGTATAGTTGAAGAAGACCAAAAGGGATCAGGGGCTATAGTCATGCTTACTGGCCAATCTGAATGGCCAGAGCGACCATAATCACTGAACTTTTGCTCTTGTTGAGTATATTGTGCTTAATACCTTTCCAAATAATTGTGGATAAGCTGCAATTCTTGGCATGGTTTCGGATTAAAGTCACACCTGCCTTTTAGCGATGAGCAAAGCAATTTGGACATAGTGGAATTTTATCTGAATGCAAATTTCATGACCATTAGTGCAAACTAAGTTCTCCCTAAAACATAAGGCTGGACACGGGAATGAAAAGCTTGGGTCCACTACATCACACGCCAGGACATACAGTTAGTCAATCATAAGCTACACACCCTTATGATGTCACATGCTGTCACAGCCACTATCAATCCCTGATACTACATTTTCTCTGCCATTTGCTTACTGATTGACCATATGGAGAGGCGCAAAGCAGGCTACAGAGACAGTGTAGGGATAGGAAGGCATAGTTTTGTCGCTTACAGTTCTGGGTGCAATCAATCACTTAGTGGGACAAGACTAGCTGTTCATTCCTGTTGCTGCTGACGCTGATACCTATGATTTTAGGGGTGCATATGGAGAATGGGTAGAAGCGTGTTCACACTATACAGAGTAAACACCCACGATGTGCACCACCAAAGGATTAAAGTATATATGAAGGGGGGTTTTAGGGAAGAGGGAAAAGCTGTGTATCACTTTAAAATGTAACTTTTATTTGTTCTTATATTAAAATAACCAAGACTCGTGTGCGTCTACATACACCATGAGGTTCCAGTGTGGTAATGCAAACCACACTTAATCAATGTCACCGTGGCCATATACTGTAAGTCTGGGACAGTAATACAGGAGGAGGTCCCCTTAGTTTGAACAGTCCTCCTGTAGTCCAATGTCACATCCTCTTAATAATTTTTATAAGAGGACAAGAGGAGACAGTGGTATATCGCTTGCATCATCCAGCGGCAGGTGCTAATATTCTGCAGGCCGCCTGAGAGCACAATGCTTCTATGTGTGAATAGAGACACAGTGCCGCGCTGTGTCAGATTCCTTGCTGGTATCGATGCGCTGTGCCGCATGTGTCTAGACACAGTGCGGCAGCAGCTTGCTGTAGCTAGTCTCTGCGCACTCACACACGGTATGAATTGTATCAGCCGCAGGAACCCAGCGCTGCACTGGCTCACTATTGGTATGTATGCTAGCACTGTCCCTGAGTTAATTGTCCCTATTCTGTGAGCATTGATTAGTGAAGAGTGTCCCGACACGTGTTTCGCCAGGTCACCCTGGCTTCTTCTAGGGGTACATATGCTCTGCTGGCTTCTGCAGGTTTGTCAGCCCTGTGTGTGATATATTTATGTCATCTGGCAGCTGTCTTCATGTTGCAACATTTTTTTTTTGAGTCGACTACCCATTTAGTGAAATACACTGCATTGTCTACCAGGGTGCAATAGCTAATGGAATATTATTATATTGATTTCCCTTTCTCCACTGGCCACAATTCAATAGGTACTGTGCAGTAGTAGTATCAGTAGTGTAAAGGCAGGTTGCATACAGCATATGGGAGTCCAGATAGACCACTCTACATCCTAGCTAATGTCTACCAAGGCAGACATACAGCAGTGTACAGCAAAATACCCAAAATGAGGACAGTGGTCTAGTTGACTGTTTTGAACAAATTTGTAGCATGTTTACACAAAGGCCAGCTGGGTATTTCTACAGCAAATAATGTTAGCATCCTAATAAAAAATAAAGTTGAAATGTCTTTCTTAGTTTTTTGGTAAAAAACTTTTTGAGGTATATTTTTTTTTTATGAAGGGGTTTTCCCTAGACACTCCTATAATGTGTCCAATTATTGCATATATTGTGAATATTTTGTTTATTAAAAGTGTTAAAACTTCTGTGTTGTTGTTCTTAGTAGTTTATAAGGAAATTTGTTTTAATTATCCTCTTTTTAAAATGGTCTTGCATTAGAAACCCAGATTTACCTGTGGTATTTCTATTCAAATACTGTCAAAGTTAAAAAAAAGTTAGCAATATCAGCACTGGAAGAGTTGACTATTGGCTACAGAAGCGGTATAGCTTTCAGTTACCGGGAGCTGTGTTAATATTGGCTCCTGGGATCTGCATGACGATTGGTTACTGGGAATTGAGTGACCATTGGCTACTGGGGGAAAAAATAAGTACTTTTGAAGACCTGGCCAGTAACATAAAGAGTTTTGGAACATTTGTTAACATTGACACAATTTTAGATACAAATACTTAGAGCGACTTAAATGTTTTTTTTTTTCCAATATCTTTTAATAAACAAAAGAACTTTACATAGAAGAGTTCTCCCTAAAGTCACTTTGGGGCACATTTACTTATCTGGTCCTGTTGCGATCCCCGAGGTGCGTTGTCCGACGAGGATGAAGTCCGGCGCGATTTACTAAGATTGTGCGCCGAAGATCCTGCATATGTCGCTTCCCCACTGAGGTCCACCGGAGCTCACTTTCATCCTGTCGGTGTTATGTGAGTGCATGTCTTGGGACACAATTTGAATTTTAAATCCCACGCTTAGTCCGAATCAGTTAGGTTGTCTGACGGCTAAGGCCTCCGATTTGTGTCGCATGAAAGTCAGTGCGATTGCGCTAAAATCCAATCGCGTTTGCCAAAATCCCCTATTAAATGCAGCACTAATCAAAAATAGTCAGGAAACCCGACAGAAATGCGGTCCTCGGACCCCTAGTAAATGTGCCCCAATATGTCTAACTGATGTATATTTGTTTATTAAAAGTTAAGTAATGCTTTCTTTGTGGTTCTGAGTAGTTGATTTTGAAATGATTGTTATAAATTTGATATCTTGTATTACAAAACTGATTTTACCTGTGGTAGTTCTCTTCAAATTAAAGCAATGCACTATAAGTGGTGAATTAAATATAACTTTTACTTCAGATAATTAAAAATGTTTGTAAAAATAGTGAAGAGAAGAAAAATGGATTAGAAACAACCAGTACTTAACCTGTCTAAAACCAAAAACGACAAGCAACCTCAGTGGGGCTTAACCATCCTATAGCATATCTTTACAGATTCAATGCAAGAGTCCTAACATCAAAGGGACTCACCAAAGAAGTTGCTTTAGTAGTTGTATTCAGGAGGAGCACCTCCCCCTTAAATGTCTCCTTTTTAGTGTCGTCATACTTGACCTTTTTTGTCCTCACAGCCAATGAGTATGAAGATGAGAAGACAACAGTAGGGATGGTCTGTATAGACTAGGTTTTCTGGATGTTAAGTCAAGCTGTGAAAATTTAAAAAGTACCGTATATTCCGGCGTATAAGACGACTTTTGAAGACAGAAAAATGTTCTGTCTGGTCTGGGGTCGTCTTATACGCCGGTAATTGACCGCCCGCCGTGTATACCCGAGGCTATTTCGTTTTAACCCCTTCATTACAATGTGCTGATAGCACATTGTAATGAATGAGGAGGAAAATCCCCATATACTGCCATACTGTAGTATGGCAGTATATGATAGGATCGATCAGACAACCTAGGGTTAAAGTACCCTAGGGAGTCTGAAAAATAGTATAAATAAAAATAAAAAAAAGTTAAAAAAAAAATTATAATAAAAAAACCTAAAATTTCAAATCACCCCCCTTTCCCTAGAACTGACATAAATATAAATAAACAGTAAAAATCATAAACACATCAGGTATCGAAGCGTCCGAAAATGCCCGATCTATCAAAATATGATAACGATAAAGGTTTTTCAATGCGTTTAAAACCCCGTAACAGAAAATAGCCCCAAAGTCGAAAATTGGCACTTTTTTGCCATTTATGAAAATATAAAAAATCTATAAAAAGTGATCAAAAGGTCGTAACAGTCCTAAAAATGATATCCTTGAAAATATGTATCAATTTCACAAAAAATTACACCCACCCACACTCGCAGTACACAAAGTATAAAAAGTTTATAGCGCCGAAGTTGGCAAAATCAAAAAAAAATATTTTGTACAGGAGGTTTTCAATTTTTGTAAATGTATGAAAACATTATAAAACCTATACAAATTTGGTATCCCCTTATCGTACCAACCCAAAGAAAAAGTAGACATGTCATTTGGTCGCTCAGTGAAAGCACTAATATCAGCCCACAGAAAAATGGCGCAAATGGTTTTTTTACCATTTGATTGCATTTGAAATTTTTATCGCGCTTATGGTTTTTACTGAGCTACATGGCATGGATATTTAATTAAAATAAAATTTCAAGGTAACAGTTGAGGAACATTTTACGTGAACATCAGGACGATATGAATACGATATGTTTGCAGGCAACATATGCCATTATGAACTACATGTAGAGATGGCCGAGCATACAATGACTCGTGTACTCGTATGATTTCGAGGACGAACTTTCTCCCGATGCCGGACGTGCTCGCTCGATAAGACCCCATTGAAGTCAATGGGAGACTGCCGACATTTTTTCAAAGGGGACCAAGTGTTCTCTGCAATAGGGCAAGCTTGGGCCAAACACACACTCTGGGAACCTCAGAAAAGAAAAGATGGAACACCACCGGAAATGGACAGGAACAGCAGGTGGCAGTCACTGCATCGGATCCTTGAGCTGCTAATCGCACCATTATCTCAAAATTATGGCAACAGCATGGCCACTGACCAGAGTGACGACTAGAAGTAATAGCATCTAAAACATCGCATAATGCCTGACACTATAGGGGACGGTGCAGACCGAGGCAGCGGCAGAGCTAGAGAGTGGCGGCGACATACCCTACATTGACTCAGGCTTCCAAACCAATGGGTGGTCAAATAAGAGAGGAACCAAAGGAGGTGAGCAGCAGAGCGCTCAAATTAAGATCGGTATTCATGATAAAAACGTTTGCCAGTATATTTATTGGTGGCTTACACAGCATGGTGGCGCCATAAGTGTAACATGGAAGCCCTGAACACAACCCAAAATTGTGCCTGACACAGCTCGTTTGATAAGGGGAACCATGTATGGAGGCAGGCAGTGAAATAGTGAGTAGATAAAGGTCGCTCTGCATTAAAACTATGTAGTTGGATCTTGGCACATGGAGACTGGCGCTCCGCTGCCAGGCGAGCTTTCGCAATCCAAGCCCCCTGTCTCTAGGACTACTACCCCAAACAGCATTCTAAGACTTTTATATAAGATCAAGTGTAAGTAGCGTTTCTTATAATGATTTAGGTATGCGGGGAGGGGAATGTAAACAGAATGACGTCAACGAAGCGCTGAACATAAATATCAGGTAACCATGATCAAAGTTTGCCAAGTATATTGTTGTGATACACAGCAGGGTGGCGACCAAAGTTAACAAGTTTGATGTGGAATGCCCTGTAATAGCTCTTGGGCGGGTGTCCTTTATCGCCTAGGTCAGCAAGTTTGAGCCCGCTGACTGTCGCTTAGCGACGGCACTGCTGCTGGTGCCTAGAGCTACCGGACTGATGAGCGCCAGGGCCCACGGATGGTAGGTATTTGGAGGAGGAGGGGTGAGGAGGTTGGAGGAGTTAGGTGGCTGACTGCGCGGTAGGCTTCTGCGGTCGCGTATAGCAGCATGATGGTCCAGCCTACAGTTAAGGTATATCTCTTTTAGTGGGACTGGCGCGGTGAGGCGATTAAACGTCGCAAGAAGCGCATGAGTCTGCGCATGAGCTTGTCGGCCTACGCTTGCATCCAGGCCTCAGGCTACGTCCCCAACGCACTCAAGTTTGTTAATCGTTGTAAGTAGGTTGCTTATAAGTTGGGAGATATTGCCCGGGATGAGGGAATGTAAACAGATGCGGCAAAGAAGCGCTTGAAATAATATTCATGGTAAAAGGGTTTAAGTGCCAGTATATTTGGAAACACAGCAGGGTGCGCCCAAGTTAACAACTTGATTTGGCAATCCATGACAAACAACCCAAATTTCTTGCCTGACACACCTCGTTGTGATAAAGGGACAAGATGTAGAGGAGGCAGCTATATGGAACGCCGACGTTTGGAGGCTAGCAATGGAGGAAAAGTGTGGAGTGCTAGCAATTCGTATTTGAGTGTAGCGTAGTCATGTCCAAATTCATTATACAGGAAGATATAGCGTCCTTATGACTAATTGATGCGCATGTACTCAAGTTACCAACAAAAGTTTGAACCCGAGGCAGGAGGTGGCCTCTCCAGAAACAATTGAATAGTTGAGGCCTGTATGTGGGCAGTCAAAAACTGTTTAAACAGAGGACACGGGTAGGTGGCCCCTCCAGAAAAATTGAATAGGATTGAAGTGCCTGTATGTGCAGCTACTCAAAAAATTTTTGTAAAAACAGAGGACCGGGTTAAGGGGTGCGCCTCAACCAGGTAATGAATTAAAGCAATCAAAGTACTAATAGCCCAGACCAGTGGGCCCTGTCAAAAATAGATCCAGTTCTCTGCTTAAAGTATACAACAGAGGAGGAGAAGAGAGAAATGAGGAAGAGAAGAGGAGGAGGTGCGATAATTATCAGCGTTTCGAGCTTTCCTTCACCTGGTGGAGATGTGGAAATTATGAGAATCCAGGCTTTATTCATCTTAATAAGTCAGCCTTTCAGCGCTGTCATCGACGGCTGTAACTCTTATCGGGTGATGATGCCACAGCTGCACTGAAAACCCGCTGTCCAAGACGCACTGCGGCAGGGCAGCACAGAACCCTCCAGGCGTACAGCGCCAGTTCGTGCCACATGTCCAGCGTTGAAATACCCAGTGTTTAGGGAGCTGTGTGTTCATTTGACGATGGTATGGTAACTACGTACTCCCATCACCATCTTTCTGTAAAGATCAGCCCTACTCTGCCGAGACTGGGGGACAGGTGGACAGTGTTCTTGCTGGGTGCATAATCGAACTGGCAAAGCCCTTGTAAAGCGTACCCTTGGCCAGTGCTGGACAAGCTGCCTGCTCGCCTACTCTCCCTCGCTACTTGCTCCCGCAGAACTACCACTCTGCCGTCTAGCGCTGTCAGAAGGAATACTGTTTCGCTTGTGACCAGGGCCTGCTGGTTTCCATGCATTCTACACCTCCTTCCTCTCCAGGATGAGAGTGGAAAGATTTTGCTTGTACCACCGTGGGTCCAGACGAAGTGAACACACCCATGTATCGGTGCTGGAATAAATTCTTTGAACGCGAGGGTCACGGGACTAGCAGCCTAGCATGAAATCTGCCATATGCGCCAGAGTACCAACGCGTAAGATTCACTGTCACCCACGCCTCATCCGCCTAGCTGTCCATTTCCTCCCTCCTCCACTCCTCTTCTCTTCTGCCCATACACGCTGAACTTGAAGGTCAAGCAATGTCCCCTCTGTGTCCCTCGCCAACATTCTCCTCCTCTCTTTCCTCCTCTCATCTCCTCCACCTCCCCACCCTCCTATCGTATGCGCTGAGAAACAGACCTAGGGTCTTTGGCTATCAACAAGGGAATGTCTTCCCCTCCCCCGTCTCTTGTGCAGAGCGCAAACCTTCCGACTTCATGCTGATCAAGAGATTTTTTCCGAGGTGAGCTGATTGATTGCGGCATCGCCACTAACCATCTGTGTTGACCCCTCAAGTTACTCAGCACCTGACAGATTCAGACATCCACGTCCACTATCCTCATTGTAGACTTGAGGAAGCTGACTGACTGTGACTACCAGTTCTGGTGGAACTGTATGACTCTGGCATGTGCCTCTAAACCTGGAATGACGTTACAACATCGTGGCACGCGCACAACAGTCGGTGAGCAGTTGGAGGCGCGCTCTTGCTGCACTGCGCCTGAGAGTGGCAGCATCTGTGCTGGACTTCCTGAAATGCGCCAGATGCGGCACACCTTCTGAGCAAATCAGACAGATTGGTATGTCTTGAGGAAAACGCTGATACTATCAGATTAACACATGGGCCAAGGCTGGCACATGTGTCAGTCCTGCCGAGTTGCAGAGCCGCCACCAGGTTACGGCGGTTCCTTGTCAACACAAACTGCCTGTCTTGGTTCAGCGGTGCCAGCCACAATTCAGTCTGCGCCCGTGATCCCTGTAAAAGCTCTTGGGCGGTGTCCTTTTATCGCCTAGGCTCAGCTTTGAGCACCGCCTGCTGTCGCTTAGCGACGGCAACTGCTGCTGTGCCTAGGCTACAGAACTGATGCCGCCTGCCCACGGATGGTGTTCGGAGGAGGAGTGTGAGGAGGGTGGGAGGAGGAGGGGCATAGCTGATGGAGGTAGGCCCCGCATCCTCGGCGTCGGCAGTATATGACCACCGCAGTGTCAAGACTCGCTCCCAGCCCTCCACCAAGTAACCCAATGTGCCGTCATCGATATATAGTGGCCCTGCCCGGCGCACTCGTCCACGTGTCCTGTCAGGTGGACCTTGTCAAAACGGTGTTGGTCAGGGCACGGATGATGTTTTCTGACACGTGCTGGTGCGGGCTGGGACGGCCATCGGGAAAAATAGTGGCGGCTGGGGACCGAATACCGAGGGGCGCCGCCGCCATGAGGTTGCGAAGCCTCGGTCTCTACTAGCCCCTATAGGCAGCATTCACCGGCTAAGCAATCTGGAGATGTGACATTAAGGGCTTGGGCGTGCGGGTGGGTTGCACTATATTGCGTTTCCCTCCAGCGTCTGTGGTATGGTAGACGGAACGACTGGTGTGATGCTGTGGAGGATCGTGGAGGCGACGAGTGGTTTTTGTGGCAAGGGGTCCTGGGCAGGGGGCTGACTATCAGCTGAACAGGGGAAGGAGCAGTGGTGTGCCCAGGCCGGAAGGTGAACGGGCTGTTGCCACTGATTGGGGTGTTTAGCATTCTTATGCCCTGCGCATACTGGTGGTAGTTAAGCTAGTAGTGGTGGAACCCCTGCTTGCCTGGTTTGGCAAATGTGCACACCACAGTCCTCGGTCATCCTTTTTCCCCTTAAAGAAACCTCCAACTTCTGAAATCTAGCCTCGCCCGGAAGAGCCCTCGCCACGGGAGCTTCACTACGTGACACACTTTGGCTCTGATGCACCGCTCTGGCCCTGCCTCTCCGTCTGGCCCCACCACGCCTCTTCCAACCTGTTCGGTCAAGGACTCTCCTCTCCTCTCTCTCAGAAGCACTGTTTCACCCCGGCCCTCTCAACCCAGCTTGGGTCTGTCACCCTCATATCCTCCTCCCTGATCCCTCTCCTCCCCCCTCGACTTCCTCTGCCCTACAACAACTTCACCACTGTCTGACAACCGTGTTCCTCCTCGTCGGACACCTACCTTCAACCTCTTACACACTTCCACTACGTCAAGTAGGTCATCATCACTCACCCACAGACTGGACTGGTTGGAAAACCTGGGCATCGAAAATTGCTCAGTCAGCAACCGGACAAGTGGTTTGTGACTTGGGAAGGGTCCAGAAAACGTTCTCAGAGTATGCCGGTTCAAAGTGCCAAATTTTCCTGGGAGGGGGCAGACTGGGGGGGAGGGGCTGAGGTGCAGAGCTGGAGGAGTGCCGATTTCGGTGAATGGGTGACTGCGTGGAAGACTGACTGGTGGACAAATTGCTCGAACATTGTCGGCATCCAGACATCACCTGTTCGCCCTTCTGGCCCTACAGTGCTCTACACACGATCCCAGTAACTTCATACATGAACCTAGGGAGTGTAGCTCTGCGGCTTCCCTGCTCCCTCATAAGCAGGTGTGTCTCACCCCGCCAGGACCACGGCCTCTGACCCTGGCGTTTTGGACGCCCACGTCCCCGCCCTCGCCTCTACCCTAAGCCCTCTGTTTAAACATTTAAATATGAAGTTATAATTCTTTAATTTTTTTTTTAACTTTTTTTTGTGTTTTTTTTTTTTTTTTGTGTTTTTTTTGAGTTTTTTAAAAACCAACATGCTATCTCATTGCATATGGCTATTTTCTAGCACAGTATGAAAGCACACTACTATCCAGATTGAGATGACGCTGATTATTAAAAAAATAAACGTAAATAAAAAGGAACTGGCAGACTGTGCCTATTGAAATCCAACCCCTATAAATTTTCCCACTCGGTCTTTGCAATGGATATGTGCGTCGCCTAAGCGCTAAACCAGGTCGCAAGTCTCACTACAATTCTCACAATTTGGTAGTAGATGCACTGCAGCAATACAGCCACCAGCAGATCAACCAGAATAAATATATATACAGCTACTTGTAGGCGTAAGTAAGCCGTTTGGATTCTCCTACTGTCATTGCTCTAGCCAAGTAGAAAGCACACTATGATGAGTGAGCATGACGCTGAGTTCTATAAACCAAATAAGAAGAAAATAAAAAATAACATGGCAAACTTGGCCTAATTGAAATCAACCCCTATAATTTTCTCCACTTTCGGTCTTTGCGAATGGATAGTGCGTCACTAAGCGCGAAAACAATAGGGTCGCAAGTCTGCTAACCAAATCTCACAATTGTGCAGTATGATGCATGCGCAAGGGATCACAGCACCAGCAGATTAACCAGAAATATATATATCATAACGCACTGGTAGCGTAAGTATTAGCTTTGGATTTCACTATGGCTATTTTCTAGCACACGTATGGAAAGCCCACATTCGATGAGATGACGCTGAGTATAAAAACAGATAACGAAAATAAAGGACAATGGCACACTGTGCCTAATTTGAAATCCAACCCTACTAAATTTTCCCACTTCTGTTCTATTGCAATAAGCAGATTATGTGCGTCACTAAGCGCAAACACGATCGGTTCCGCTAAGTCTCATCTACAAATTGCACACAATTGCTAGTAGACTCAGCACTGCAGCAAGTACAGTCCTAAAACCAGCAGGATCAACCAGGAAATCCAACATATGAGACGCTACGGGTAGGCAGTCATAAAGTGAGATTCCGTTTTGGATTTCTCCTAATGGCCTATTTTCTATCAGCCAAGGTAATGAAGCACAGGAGGACTCTATCCAGTACTTAGATGACACTGATTTATTAAACAACCCCTTCATTACAATGTGCTGATAGCACATTGTAATGAATGAGGAAGAAAATCCCCATATACTGCCATACTATAGTATGGCAGTATATGATAGGATCGATCAGACAACCTAGGGTTAAAGTACCCTAGGGAGTCTGAAAAATAGTATAAATAAAAATAAAAAAAAGTTAAAAAAAAAATTATAATAAAAAAACCTAAAATTTCAAATCACCCCCCTTTCCCTAGAACTGACATAAATATAAATAAACAGTAAAAATCATAAACACATCAGGTATCGACGCGTCCGAAAATGGCCGATCAAAATATGATAACGGTTTTTCAATGCGTTTAACCCCGTAACAGAAAATAGCGCCCAAAGTCGAAAATTGCACTTTTTTGCCATTTTGAAAAATATAAAAAAATCTATAAAAAGTGATCAAAAGGTCGTACAGTCCTAAAAATGATATCCTTGAAAATATTATCAAATTTCACAAAAAATTACACCACCCACAGCTCCGTACACCAAAGTATAAAAAAGTTATTAGCGCCAGAAGTTGGCAAAATCAAAAAAATTATTTTTGTACAGGAGGTTTTCAATTTTGTAAATGTATGAAAACATTATAAAACCTATACAAATTTGGTATCCCCTTAATCGTACCAACCCAAAGAATAAAGTAGACATGTCATTTGGGTCGCTCAGTGAAAGACATAATATCCAAGCCCACAAGAAAATGGCGCAAATGCGTTTTTTTACCATTTTGATTGCATTTGGAATTTTTAATAAAATAAAAATTTAAGGTACAGTATGGTAACATTTACAGTAAAATGGACGATGGTTATGTTGTTGTTGTATGCCTTATGTTTATAAGCGACAGTTTTCCTGCTATATACCTGCATGTCATAAGAATTTAAATTAAAAAAAGGACCATGTTAAATTCAAATCTGTTTTTTTTTTAATTTTTACCGGTGTTTTGTATGCGTTGGAAAAGGGGTAGTCTTATACGGCGAATATATCTTAAACTCTATATTTTAACAGGAAAGTAGGGGGGTCGTCTTATACACCAGGTCGTCTTATACGCCGGTATATACGGTATTTTGAGTCTGTGAATAAAGTACTTTTCCTTAATACACCCTATACAGATGCGACTATTACACCCTACATTCCTAACTTCGGAACCACAGCCATAAATGACTGCAACCTTGACTGGAACCTTTCCCTGTTCACACTTCCCCTGTTTTAGACCTGTGAGTCCAGGATGAGGGTAAGTATGTTCAAAAATATAGGTGGTTGATGTTAGGACCCTTGTACAGTATTAAATCTGTTAAGATATGCTATTGGATGGTCAAGCCCCATTAAGGTTGTTTGTGTTTTTTTATGGTTTTAGTCAGTTTAAGTCCTTGTTGTGCTAATTGATTTTTTCATCTTTTCACTATTTTTACAAACATTTTTAATTATCTATAGTAAAAGTTATATTTTGTTCGCCACTAATGGTAAATGCTCTTCAAAATAAGGTTAATTTGTCATGATTATCTGATCTTACTTTGTATTTTCAAATTAAAGCAATGGTAGCAATTTCGGTAGTCTTACCTTTGGCTACTGGGGGAACTGTGACTTTGTGTTACGTATGGCTCCGTAACTATTGGCTACCAGGAGCTGCTTGACTTTTTACTACTGAGGTTACTACTTGGCAAGTAGCAACTATTTCACCATTGGATACTAGGGTCTTTGTAACTATTGGCTAGTGGGAACTGTGTGACAGTACCAAATGTGCACTAACAAAAATAACTAGGATATGTATGTTGCAGCAACATATGCATATGTTACATGCATATATACCCCACAATGTTTTACAGAAATGTTTTTAAAGTTTTATATGTGGCAAATAAATTCAGTCAAGTTAATCAAAATGGTCAAATCCAATATTTTCTAAAATTTCCTCATCTTTACTATTGACTTTCAAAGTTCTATTTTCTACTTAATTTATGTGGTTTAATAATAAAGATGTGCTTTGAATCTGTATTACAGAAAACTGGGTATACAACAAGACTACCTTCAAAATTCCTACATAGATATATAATCTAAAGTCTAATTAGATTACATTTGAATTCTGGAAAAGTTATGGGCAAATTCTGAAGTTTTGTTGCAGGAATCCCACGCGAGGAATAAAATGGATAATAATTGCAAAACCTGGCAGTTCAAGAGGTATTGACATTATATGCCATGACAATGATGTACAAGTACTGCTAAATATCCCCTTGGTTTCTATTGTAGTTTTTATCCAATTTTTACAGCCATGCCTGGCTTTCCACTGGTTCATTATAATGATTTGAAAGTCTAGCCTATATTTATAGCAATAATAACATACTCATCTACTGTGATATACACAGCCCTCCCCCAATGCCTTATTTTTCCATTCTGTTATGTTACAATGGAAAATTGATACTGTACCCATTTCTGCTATCTTATATACCAATCTCTTAATATATGTTCAAGTCACCTAGTAGGGATAAAGAAAATTTTAAAATGTATGTTAAAATTGTTTTGGAAAATATAATTATCAAATTGAATGTTTTGGAAATTTAGAAACAAAGAAAATACAAAAAATCCATTTTCCACATTAAAATATTTTAACCCCTTAAGCCTCCATGACGTTGGACAGCATGGCAGTGTATTAATTTGAACAAGTGATCAGATGATTACTTGTTCGGGTTCCAGTGAGGGACAAAAAAAAAGTGTAAAAAAAATGTTTTAAAAATTTCATACAAAAGAATAATCCAATAAATTCCCCAAATAGCATAAAACTCCCAAACACAATAAAACATGAAATTCACCTCACAATTGGGTATCGCCATGTCTGTAACAACCCATGCAATAAAACAAAATCATTACTGAACGTATAGTGAATGCCTTAAAAGAAAACGCAGCAAAAATTATTATTTTTGCGCATCCAACCAAACAAAAATAAGTGATGAAAATTCACATTTACCCCTGCATGATACTAATAAAAAGTACAACTCATCTCACAAAAAAATCCCTAAAACAGCTCAATCAGCCAAATAATAAAAATATTATGCCGCCTAGTAGCCAGAAATGCAAAATCAAGGGATTTTTCTCTCCAAATGAATTTTTATTATGTAGAACAAGTCAAAAATAAAAAAGCTTTATAAATGGGATATCACAGTAGCAGTACTGACCCATAGAACATAAGTAGCATGTTATCTATGCTATTTGGTATATGTAACACAAAAAAAACCAAAAATCAATTACTGAATAGATTTGTTTTTGCGCCCATCCCCCCCAAAAAGCTAATAAAGGTTAAACAACAGGGTATTGCACTCCCAAACATAGTGTTACTACAATCCTTGAGGGGTCTGGTTTTTAAAATTGGTCCACAATTTGGAGGTTTTTACTGCCCAACTACATTAGAGGCTGAGCCAATGGCTCAAGAAATATATCCTCTGCAAGCCATATTCACTTTCCCTCTGTCACTCCCATGGCCCCCCGCATCGCGATCGCAGGCTGCCAGGGGTTGCCATGGCAGCCGGATGTCTGACAAAGACCTGTCTGCCATGTATGGTGGCCAATGGGATCCAGTTCAAGACTGGATCTAATAGGCGAACTGTCAGTAAATCACAGAAGTACTGCCATGTATTGTATAAGGGATCAAGGTATCCCCAGTGTAAGTCCTCTAGTGGGACAGAAAAAAAAGTTAACTAATGAAGAAAAAAAATCAAAATACATATATTAAATTAATTTAAAAAAAAGCCTCCCATTTCCCTATACATAAATAAAATAATTAAAATAACCCCCTAAACACAAAATTGGTATCGACCTTGGTCAAGCATTAATTACATTATGATACCCATATTGTCAGGTGTATAAAAAATAAAAATAAAACACTAACTAAAAATTGCAATTTTAGGGCTTCCTTCCCAAAACATGTAATAGAAAGCGATCAAAAAGTCAGATGTACCCTATAATAGTACCAATCTAACCGCTACCTTTTCTTCAAGCCCAAATAACCCTCTTTTAATTGAGAACTGAAAAGTTACAGCTCTCAGAATGACAACACTTCTTTCACACTTGCTGGCAGATCACATCAGAGTCTGATCAGGGTGCAATCAGGGTTTGGTCAGTGAAAAACTGACATTTTGCATCAGAGTTCAATCAGTTTTCAGTCAGTTTGTTCAGTGTCTCATTTTTTTTTTCAAAATTTTTTATTAAAATAGAAAAATTTCCAATACAAAGAGATATGACAAATAATACAGTAGTGGACTTGTACAATATTTGGTTTTCACAAGATAATACTTATTAAGCTTTTAAGTAATTATTGTTGGATTACTAAAAGTGCAGTTGTCAGTACATCATTGTATCAATATAGTCCTCTACAAATATAGTCTTCCGGTTGCTGAAAAAAAAAATGAGATGAATGCACTCAAAGATGCGTCCAGCAATGTTACTATAGTAATCATCAGCATAACAACTTAATCAAACAAACAGAAATAAATATATAGAAACATATTGAAACATATGATACTAAGCTGTGTAAAGTAATAAATACCGAGGTCGATAGTTTAGCATTACAGAGGGATTTGTGGAAGCTTGAGGAGTGGGCAGAGAAATGGTTGATGAGGTTTAATGTAGATAAATGTAAAGTTATGCAATTGGGCCATGGAAACAAAAAGTATAATTATGTTCTAAACAGTCAATTACTTAGTAAAACTGGAGCTGAAAGGGACTTGGGGGTATTGGTGGATGGTAAATTTAATTTTAGTGACCAGAGTCAGGCAGCTGCTGCTAAAGCAAATAAAATTATGGGATGCATGAAGAGAGGAATAGATTCTTATGATAAAGACATAGTTTTTCCCTTATACAAATCCCTGGTCAGACCACACATGGAATATTGTGTACAGTTTTGGGCACCAGTGTATAAAAAGGATATAGTAGAGCTGGAACGGGTGCAGAGGAGAGCAACCAGGATTATTAGGGGAATGGGGGATTAGAATACACTGACAGATTACAAAATTTGGGATTATTCAGTTTAGAAAAAAGACGACTGAGGGGAGACCTCATTACAATGTACAAATACCTGAACGGACAGTACAAGGATCTCTCCAAAGATTTTTCTATACCTAGGCCTGTGACCAGGACAAGGGGGCATCCTCTACGCCTAGAGGAGAGGTGATTTTACCATCAACATAGACAAAGGTTCTTTACTGTAAGAGCAGTGAGACTATGGAACTCTCTGCCGCAGGAGGTGGTTATGGCGGACTCTATGTACATGTTCAATAGAGGCCTGGATGCCTTTCTGGAGAGAAAAAATATCACGGGTTATGGGGATAAAACATTTATTTAATTCTTAAAGGTTGGACTTGATGGACTTGTGTCTTTTTCCAGCCTTATATACTATGATACTATGATATTTGCACCTCTTACTTTCTTATCAAAATCCTAATATGTGGCATCTATGATATACTTATTGTACTAATTAACTTAAATGTAGCTTCCCAAAGTTGTGCTACTATTGGACAACTCCATAGAATTTGTAAGGTGGTGCCCTTAGCCCCGCACTCTCGCCAACACAGGGATGAGCAACTTGAGTAAATTGAGGCTAATCTCGCTGGTGTAAAGTACCAACAAATTGTTGTCTTAGTAATTGCTTCTAAATAGTGCACCTGAAAGTAGAGTGCGTAAGTCAGATCATAGCTTGTCCCTAGTTCATCTTCCTACTTGCTGATATACTGGGTATTATCCAGGCCATTTTTAGTGCCCAGATATTTATAAATGCAAGATATGCCTTTCTTTATTTTGGTTGGGTCATTGAAAAATTTCAATAGGGGTTGGATCATTTTGGGTTGCTCACCCATGTGTTGAGACAAAAAGTGTTTCATTCTCAGATATGTGAAAATCTCATTTGCTGGTAGGTCTATTTTGTTCTTTAATTCAGGGAAGGGAAGTAGTTTGATTATTGCAAATTTATTGTTATTGCAAATATATAGTAATCCCGTATGTCTGGTAAACTGAGGCCACCTTTTTGTTTATGTCTGGTTAGAATGTGCAGTGCTACTCTTGGGTGTTTGATTTGCCATATAAATTTCCGTAGTTGGGAGTAAGCGAAGGAAAAGAAAGATTTGGGGATGTGTATCGGTAATATACAGATAAAGAAAGCATGGTAATATTGACATCTTATGTGCAGCAGTTCTTCCAAACCAGGATAGAATTGTTTTCGAGAAGTTAGCTAGGTCTTTGTCTATGTAAGCTAGTAGTGGGGTAAAGTTGGTCTCAAAAAGCTTAAATGTGGGTGTTGTGAGTTGAATCCCTAAGTAAAGTACAGAAGAGGATTGCCAATCCAAAGGAAAATGTCTTTTGAGGTGCAATAGTTGTTTGTGAGGTATCGCCAGTGGAATCGGGTTCTGATCTTATGAGTTCAGCCAAAGGTTCTAATGATAAAATTAAAAAAAGGGGGGAAAGGGGACAGCCCTGTCTCGTGCCGTTAGACAGGGCAAATTCAGTGGAAAGAAGTCCATTGGTATAGACTGGGGCTGTTGGGAAGGAGTATAGGAATCTGATTGCCGTATGAATGGCCCCTGTTAGTCCAAATTTGATGAGTGCCGAGAAGGTGTACAACCAGTTAACTTGGACAAATGCCTTCTAGGCGTCTATGGTCATGAAGGTAGTGGGAATGTTATGACATTCACAGAGTTGCATTAGCTGAATAATTCTCCTGGTATTATCTGGGGCTTCTCTTCCCGACGTAAACCCTACCAGATCATTTTTAATTAACTGTGGGATGAGGGGCTGCAATCTTCCTGCTATGATTTTAGCATATATTTTAATATCGCTGTTAAGCTGTGAGATGGGTCTAAAATTAGCTGCTGAGGGAGGAGATTTATCAGGTTTGGGGATGGTAACTATGAGTGCTGCTAGCATGTTTTTAGGGAAATCGCCTGAGGAGAAGGCCAGGTTGAAAGCATTTCTCATATGTGGTATTATGGTATCTTCAATCTTTTTGAAATAGCCGGAAGGCCATCAGGCTTTGCCTGAAGGTGTCAATTTAATGGTGGACTTGATTTCTTCTAGGGTTATAGGGTGATTAATGATTTCCAATTCCTCAGGAGTAGCTCTCTGTATTAGTGTTTTCTCTAAAAAGGAATCTATCATTTCTTGCGTGGGTTGGGCCGTGGATGGGTCATTATTCAGGTTGTATAAGTTTTCATAGTCTCTGAAAGCATCAATGATACCTCTAGGGGAAATGATTGTTTCCCCCCGCGATGAAGTCATTAATATAGGGGATCCTGCTTTTCTGGGATTTCTGCTTAAGACTACAGGCTAGTAAGGCACCTGCTTTCTGACCCTGTGAGTAATATTTAGTTTGTAACAATCTATGCTGATGGGCGTATTTTTGAAGAAGGAGGTTTCTTAGGCGGTTCCTTTCTTGGGCAAGCTCCCTATCTAGAGTCTGGGATCGAAAATTTTTATTTTGTTGTTCAAGTGCATGTATTTTTTGTGTATTGAGATTATATCCCTCTCTCTTTCCTTGCTTGCCATAACCTGTAGCTTAGTGAGTTCTCCCCCTATAAATACTTTGTCTCAGGGTATATTTGGAATTGTTTAGTATGGATGTACTGGCTCTCCACACATAGTCACTATGGGATGACAGAGTGCCTGACATTGTGAGTGCTATGGGAGAGTGGTATGACCACCTAAAGTCTCCAATGCATGTATTTTCTGCTCTGTCTAATAAAGATTTGTCTATATAAATATGGTCTATGCGAGAGTAACTTTTGTGTCTATTAGAATAGAAAGTGTAATCTCTCTCTCCACTGTGTTGCAATCTCCATATGTCAAAAAGATTGTAAGACCAGATTAGGTTCTTAAGAGTAAAGGACCTACGTAGTGAGGTCAGCTTTGTGGTGGTATAGAGAGAGGGGTCTCAGATTGCGTTGCTGTCGCCAGCAATGATTAAAGATCCTTTCTTCTCTTTTGCAATTAATTTGAAGAATTTTCTAGTAAAAGTGTCCTGTTTTTTATTTGGGGCATAAATGTTCACTAGAGTATACTGGAGATTGTTCATTGTATAGACTAGAATAATATATCGGCTTTCTGGATCTATTATTTGTTTCTCAATATTCATTGCTCGTAATGAGTTAAATGCTATCATGACCCCTCTGGTTTTGTTGGAAAATGAGGATGCTATAATTGTTGAAAATTTGTGATGAGATAGCTTCGGAAGGTGTCTGCTTGAGAAGTGGGTCTCTTGTACAAATAAGATATCTGCTTTTTGTTGGGAGGCCTCCTTCCAAAGCAGAATGGGCTGTTGAGGCCCTTTACATTAATTGAGACCAGTTTGATGCTTTTGTTTTCTGAATATTACATAATATTCTTAGATGTGATGACTGTAGATGTTTTTGTAAATAAAGATGAGATTCAGGAAAGGGTATTTCAACTCCTTAAGGACGCAGCCATTTTGTAGCTTAAGGCTCAGCCCGATTTTTTGGATTCTGACTTGCGTTGCTTTATATGGTTATAATTTTTGCACACTGTTACTTATCAAAGCGATTCTGAGATTGTTTTTTCTCCACATGCTGTACTTTATTTTAGTGGTAAATTTTGGCAGATAAGTTTTGTGTTTATTTACAAAAAAAAAGAAAATATGATGAATTTTTTTAAAAATTTGCCATTTTCGAAATTCAAAATCATTGCGTTTTCAGGCAGATAGATTTACCACTTAAACAAGTTGCTAAATAACATTTCCCATTTGTCTTCTTTACATTTTCATAATTTCTGAAATGTCTGGATAATTTATTTTGATGTCATGCGGCTAACAAATCGAATATCGCTTTTAAGGATTTTCAGAATTAACTATTTTGGGGATAAATACAGTTTTGAATGAAATTTTACATATTTAGCATCAAAACCCCCTATATAACCAACCGATTTTCAAATCTGCACCCCTCAAGCTATCAGAAACAGCTTTTACGAAGATTGTTAACCCCTTGAGATCTTCATAGTAATTGAATCAAAATGGAGGTAAAATTTAGAATGGTCAAATTGTGCCCTTGTGCCCTTTAGCAGTAAAATTTACACATTTCCAAAATATAAAAAGAGCAAACCCACCATAAAATTTGTTCTATAATACAAAGACCCCCAACATGTGGCTGTAACTTGTTTTATGGGCGCACAGCGAGGTGCAGCTGCCAGGATTTTAGTTTCCTCATTGGCCCATTTTGAAGGCTATAAAATTTTTGCTTTTTCGTTATTGGGCCCATATGATGGCATTTTTTTGTGGGATGAAATGCTTTTTCCAGTGTTACCATTTTGGGGTTTGTATCCCCTATCGTCGAAAATTTAGGAACTTTTTTTGAGGGCAGGCGTAGAAAAGCATCAATTCTGTACAGGATTTTTTACTTCTTTTTTTTTGGTGTTCACCATATACACTCACCGGCCACTTTATTAGGTACACCATGATAGTAACGGGTTGGACCCCCTTTTGCCTTCAGAACTGCCTCAATTCTTCGTGGCATAGATTCAACAAGGTGCTGGAAGCATTCCTCAGAGATTTTGGTCCGTATTGACATGATGGCATCACACAGTTGCCGAAGATTTGTCGGTTGCACATCCATGATGCGAATCTCCCGTTCCACCACATCCCAAAGATGCTCTATTGGATTGAGATCTGGTGACTGTGGAGGCCATTTGAGTACAGTGAATCATGTCATGTTCAAGAAAACAGTCTGAGATGATTCCAGCTTTATGACATGGCGCATTATCCTGCTGAAAGTAGCCATCAGATGTTGGGTACATTGTGGTCATAAAGGAGTGTGCCATGGTCAGCAACAATACTCAGGTAGGCTTGTGGCGTTGCAACGATGCTCAATTGGTTACAAGGGGCCCAAAGAGTGGCAAGAAAATATTCCCCACACATGACACCACCACCACCAGCCTGAACCGTTGATACAGGCGGATGGATCCATGCTTTCATGTTGTTGACGCCAAATTCTGACTCTACCATCGAATGTCGCAGAAGAATCGAGACTCATCAGACCAGGCAACGTTTTTCCAATCTCTACTGGCAATTTCGATGAGCTTGTGCAAATTGTAGCCTCAGTTTCCTGTTCTTTCTTAGTGAAAGGAGTGGCACTCGGTGTGGTCTTCTGCTGCTGTAGCCCATCTGCCTCAAAGTTCGACGTACTGTGCGGTCAGAGATGCTCTTCTGCCTACCTTGGTTGTAACGGGTGGCGATTTGAGTCACTGTTGCCTTTCTATCAGCTTGAACCAGTCTGCCCATTCTCCTCTGACCTCTGGCATCAACAAGGCATTTCCGCCCACAGAACTGCCGCTCACTGGATGTTTTTTCTTTTTCGGACCATTTTCTGTAAACCCTAGAGATGGTTGTACGTGAAAATCCCAGTAGATCAGCAGTTTCTGAAATACTCAGACCAGCCCTTCTGGCACCAACAACCATGCCATGTTCAAAGGCACTCACCTTTCTTCCCCATACTGATGCTTGGTTTGAACCGCAGGAGATTGTCTTGACCATGTCTACATGCCTAAATGCACTGAGTTGCCGCCATGTGATTGTCTGATTAGAAATGAAGAGTTAACGAGCAGTTGGACAGGTGTACCTAATAAAGTGGCCGGTGAGTGTAAATATGCTATTATTCTATGGGTTGATACGATTACGTGGATAGCAGACTTGAATATAGTTTCTTACATTTTACTAAATTTGTCTAACAAAACCCTAATGTGGGGAAAAATCTATCATTTTTGCATTGCCGTCTTCCAAGTGGCATAACATTGTTACTTTTTTGGTTACAGAGCTGGTTAATGGCTTGATGTTTGTGGGTCATGTTGTACTTTGCACCAGTATCATGTCAGAGTACATATGGTTTTTTGATCACTTTTTATAGCATTTTTTGTGGGATTGAATAGGTAAAAATCATAATTTTTGGAGGGTTTTTAACAGTTTTTTTTTACGGCATTTATTGTGTGGGTTCAATAATTATTTACTGTTATTCTACGGGTTGTTACGGACGTGGTGATACCATATATATGTGGGGTTTATGTTATGATTTAGACTTTTTATTTAGTTATATGTCTCTTTATATGTTTTGGGACTTTTGGGCATTTTTAGTGATTTATTACTTTATTTTTTTATTGAATAACTTTTTTTTTTACTTTTTCACTTCTATACCATGGGACATGAACAAGCAATCATCTGATCAATCATCTACTCATGTATTGCAGGGGGGGGGGGGCGATTGTGAGGGAAAGACCCCCCAGATGCATGTTAGATGCCGCGGTCACTGATAGCCGGCACCCCGTGTTTCCCGATGCCGGTTCGGCTCAGATCATGAGCTGAACCGACATCGGCTCAGCGTCCAATATATCAGACGCTGATCGTTAACAGGTTAAACCTAAGCCTAGCCATGATATTACTTGTTGACTATAAATTCAGAAACAAACAAAAAACAATGGACACTGTTATTGTGCCATAACAGGCAAAAAATAGGACACCATTTGTGGTAGTCACCAAATGAGTGTTTTCAAGTGGGATGGAATTAACCATTGGTATTCATGGAGAGGAGAGCTGCTCCTAATTCCCATCTCCACTGAAAACCTAGTTGACATTTACATTAACCCCTGGTTGGAGTCTCTACTTTGCCCCAACTGTCTGCCATTCTCGATCAAGGGGATGGTCTTTTCTGGAGGATGAAGCAAATTTTTCCACTCAAGATTCAAGGAGAGTGAGTCCTTCTTCAGGTGTATTGACAACATGAATTGTATCCTGCCAATGAGGATTCTTGTGGGGAAGCCCCATATATACGGGATCTCATGTTTCCTCAGGGTGGAGGTGATCATTTGGAAGGCCTTCCTACCCTGTAACGTTGCTGTAGATAAATCTACAAAAAGCTTAATTTCTTTGTAGGGTTGTGGTAAAGGTTGCGTTTTCCTCGTTTGCATAAGCAGTTATTCTTTACCATGAAAGAATGTAAAGCGTGCAAGTACATCCCTTGGTATCGATTCCGGTAAGTTAGCTAGTTTGGGAACTCTGTGAGCCCTGTCAATACAAAGTTCATAATCTGTTAGCTCCGGTAGGAGCGTTTTAGTAAGCTTTTGAACGTAGGAGCACAGCATATGGCCTGGGATAAATTTGGAGATGCCCCTCAGCTTGACATCGTTTCTCCTGTCGCGATCCTCAGAATCAATCAACTTGGCTTGGATAGCACATATAACATATGTGCTATAATATAAGATAACCTTATCTTTTAAGGTATTATGTGAGTTCACTAAGCTGTTTTGGGCAATTGTTACATTCTTCAATATAGTTTCATTTTGTGACACTCTATCACCCAGGTCATTAACCGCTTGCTGAATGGGGACTATCAGGCAGGATATGTCCTTGTGGAGTGAGGCCTCTAGCATTGCTTTCAGTTTAGCTTATGAGACCGTTTTGGCTGGAGTCTGTAATTTAGCAAATGCATTCAGCGTTTCTGGCTGTATAGTGGGTGTTTCAATAAAAGAAAATTCGTTGTCTGATATTTTCTGTCTTTGTTTGGCCGGGCTTGCAGAGGGGGAAGAACCCAATGCATTATGGATGATGTGAGAGCCGTTTGTGGAGTTGAAGTTCTCTGGTAATTTGAAAGCAAGGGGAGGCATGCTATATTGCTCCTGTATATGAGGAGGAGAGGGTGCCATATTGCTCTGGCCTTGCAGCGGTGTTGCATACCAGCATTCGGGTATATGGAAGGGGGACAAGTCCTCAGTAATCTGTGTGTGCTTACCATCAAGCCCCGGTGTCAGTGGAAGCTTCAGAGTTTTTGTGCTCCTCTTCTCCACCGTGTCCCCGCAGTTTGATGTTAATGGAGGTAAGCCACAGCCATCTTGATGCCTCATGGCGTCATTGGAAAAGAAGTCCTTAAATGGCTTACTGCTGGGCACTGATCCTTTTCTTTTCCTCCCCGGTTGTTGTGCAGAAGGTCCAGGCATTGTGTAGGGTGATTATTTGCTGGTTATGTGGGGGTAAGTTGCTGATCTAAGCGCTGTGGAGACAGAGCTCCTCTCTCATGCGGCCATACTAGTCAGCGGCCAAGCCATGCCCCCCATTGTCTCAGTATCTTACGCATGTTTTCAATGCAATTTCAAAGTGTTTTTCACATGCGGATAACATGCGTGAAAAGGACTCAGGTCTATCTTTTCTATGGCATTTGATGTGTGAAAAATGCATTGCACTTGCATCGGACTTGCATGCATCTCAGAGTGCAATGCATTTTTGATGCATCTCCATAGACTCGTATGGTGCGTTTTTCAAAAGTAGAGCATGCTGAGATTTAAACGTGCGTTAAAAAAAATGCGCGTATGTGCATGAAAAATAAAGCAAGTCTGAAAAAGCCAATTGACTACAGTGGGCCAGAGTGCAATGCAAGTTCTGCACGTCAAAAGCACGTGAAAAACGCAATTGTGAAAGGAGTTTTTATTTGCTAAAGTAGTAAAATATAAGAAACCTGTACATGTTTGGTATCTCCTATACCATATTAACCCTTAGAATAATTATATCATGTTTACTATGCTGTGCAGTGAATTGAGTAAAGTGGCAATACAGCTGTTTTATTCTGTACGGTTGCAGGAAAGGGTTAATAAATTTGAATCCTCATTATATTTTTACCTTAAAAATAAACCCATTGGAAAATACAAATCTTCCTGCAAAAACAAGCCCTTATAGACCCATGTCAGATATAAAATAAAAAAGTTATATCTTTTGGAATATAACGTAAAAGGTCTGTGTCCTGAAGGTCATTTTGGGCTGTGTCCTTAAGGTGTTAAAGCTGCTGAGCCTTTTAGTTACCTGCTGGAATTTACTTTTTATGGTCACCAAATTCTGATCCCAAGGGCCTGCATTGCAAGATAACTGATATCCAACATTATACATATTCACTGCTTTTGCCTCTTGTCTAATTATGTACTTGCATATGCTATGGCCTAATTTAATCTTCATTACACATTGCCATATTGCAATTATACATGCTATCAGGGTGTTAACACTTACTTAAACCTGTTATTTCTTTTGTCACTGACTTTCAAAGAAGCACCTGTACCAGAAACAGCTGTCAGTTCCCAACAAGATTGTGCGGCTGTTTAACTAAATTGAAAGGAGAGAGACAATGTGAAATGAATGCCGTGATGATCAGAGGCTAATGCTACAGTTCATTATGTTTTGTCATCTCTATAGAACTGTACTACATGATAAAAATTATATTCATAATGGTTACTAATGAGATTAATGGCACTCTGCATAAAGACGAACCACTGATTCTGGCAGCCCATTGAAATTAGAATGTGCCGTAATTGGAAGGAATAAATCAAATATGGTACAACTTCATTTGTATTAATTTGTCTGCTGTTCTTTGTCATTATAACAATGAATGAATCATATCCAGCTTTCTGGCTGCGAAAGCAGCAATGTCTCACCCAGACAAGGATTGCAGTTTATTATGTGAACTGTGTCAAATGAATCCTCAAATATGACACAATGGCAAATTATGACAGTATATTACAGCTTGGTTAATTAGACTAATAAAGTGTCAAGGTTGTTTCTCCAGCATGTTTAATAAAATATACTGCAGTCATTGTAATGTAGAACTGATATTTTCACTACTGTGATAAGTGGTGTGGTAAACTGTTATGATGTTACAGTGAAAATATAAAATCCACTCACATACCTTTTTCCCGAATCCAAGCGGCTTTTGGTTAGAGTCACATGGGTCACAATTCGTGTTCGGGCCTTGGTTCAGCCTTTGCCTCCCCCCTCCTACCAGCAATGCCTGTGATCAGTGCTAGCAACAATCACAGGCATTGACTCTTAAAATGCAGCCAGCATATAAATCAATGGAGTGTGCATGCTCGATTTGCTCATGCCACCTTCATTTTGAGGAGGATTGTCAGGGCCACAATATTTTAAATGTAGCCAGGTGTACAGGTATCACAGCTAAAAGCTTCCGCTTCTTTTGTTGGTTACTGTCATGGCTGGATCCAATGTGACATGACCGCAGAGATACATTATGCCTTATAAACTGACATAGAGATAGAGGATACGACTTTTGAAGAGTTGGTGCAGAAGACTAAAGTTTTTTTTCTAAATTCATTCCACCTGTTGTGAAATTACTACTTTTTTACTACTGTAATGCACACTTGTTGTTCGCTGTTCTCAGAACTCCTATTGAATTAGGTTTGAATTGGAATAGAAAATGGTTTGAATCTGAATCTCATGCTGAATTCTTCTGCCTAAGGGTCGCTTCACAGTTGCTCTGTTCAGTCCATGAATCACTGACCTTTTGGTATACTGCCTCACATACCAAATCCACTCCTAGGGATAGGACTCCAAGCATCATATAGACACGCTGTATGATGCAAGGAGTTCTTGCTTCCCCAATAAATGGTAGTGTTGACACTGTAATGATTACAATGTCGACTCGGCTATATATCAGGGAAACAGGAACTCTGCGCATCACACATCTATTTTGTCTCGGAATCCTGTCCCTAGGAGTGAGTTGGGTTTGTGAAGCAGGACCTTGCACAATCTGTGGTTCACAGATAGAACTTAGCAAGTGTGAAATAACTCTTACGCGTGTTCTATATGACACATTAATTATTTATTTTTAATTAAGTTTTTTTCCTGTTCTGTATATACCGCTGTATTTTGTCTGTAAATACAGCACATTTTACACCCGTATGACCATGTTCGGCACTGTATCTGTGTAAAATACAGTTGGCTGGCAAATAATGGATGGCTGACTATTGGCTGGATGACAAAATGCACCGCCCACTGGTTCTCTGGTATCTCCCTGGATACTGCATGTATATAAGGCAGCATATGGTACACTGCCATATGCAGCATGTATGCAACACGTATTTTATACGTTTCCGTAGACTTCTATGGGGCATACGTAATGAAAATACAAGAGAGAATAGAACATTCTCTATAGTTTTTTATGTCTCACGGATGTCTCATGTCTCACGGATTTTATGACTTTCACGGATCACTCAGACTATAGATAATAATTCAATATTAACAGATGCCAAACTGATGCAAATCGGCCTTTTAAAACAGAAAAAAACTTTTGTCTTTTACTTGTCAAAAATTGGCACATTTGTGTGCAAGAAGCCCATGTTATCAGCAGTTAATGTATTTTTTTCATAAAAGACTCGGAATAGGTTTAAACTCCATTGTTATGATGTCCCCCCAGTAGTTTCTGTTTCATGGTCCCTCTGGCACACAAGAAGCTTCTTGAATTGCTTTGCTCAAAATAACCAGAGTTCAGGAAATCTGGAAAGTTTTTGAATGGGTGTGACAATGGATTTATTCTGTTTCCTAACACATTAAAACTGGCATTTGAAACATCAGAAATGGCAAATTGATAAAATAAACAGATCTACAAAAGGGGTTGAGTATAAGGGGCATTAGTTAGGACACTGTAAACCTTGATTTGGGATTCAGGTGGTTAAAAGAAAGCTGGTTGTTATGCTACTGGAGCTTTGTGTAACTTTTTAAAGAACATTGTGCAGCAATATCTTTGCTCTTTCATGGACTGCATGTAAACCTACTGTGCTTTATGGAGAGGCTTTGCCAGGGCTTTTGAAATGTGATAAAAGTCAACAAATTCATCTCTGTTATATCAGTTTCTCACTGCATACAACTAACTGAGAAGATGTGACATCACAAAAATCTATTTATGTGCTCAAGTGTGATTATTTAATTGGTGAAGTGTTATATAATATAGTTTTTATTTATCCATAGTTTAAGGGGTTTTCTACAACTGACACTTGTAAGTTATCCTTGGGATAGGAAAAAAACCGTCTGATAGCTTGAGGCTTCACTGCTTGAACCCCCATGTTTTCTAGGATGGGAGTTTTATATTCCCACTATTCATCACTTCAATCAGGAGGTTTTTATGGAGGGGCATGCTGTATGATTCTCTACTAATAGCCAAAGACATTGGCAAAGATAACTTAGTACAGTGTACAACTGTCTGTTACAAAAAAAATTCTTTAGCCTTTTGATGTTGCTCTACAAAATCAGATTGGTGGAGTTCCAAAAGCCAACATCCTCACTGACCAGTTGTTCATTTTGGCAGATCTATACAATTATTTTTATTTTTAAGGTGCCGGGCAGGGAGCATTACTGTGGGGGCGCTGTCTCACACACTAGTGAGGTCTTTGTATCAAAATCCCTCACAAATATTTGGTAGAGAGTTATTGTAAGTGTCCCTTTAAAAAGCCCCTTATAGTTTACCTGATTAATACATAATTCTGGTCTATTTTGTCTGGGGTTGGGCCATCAGTACCACAAAACGAAAGAATGGTAAGGGAATAAAGCTTTTTGTGTGGATTTTGCAATGCTAGTTGTATATAAACCACATATCTGCTATTAGAAGTTGCTTAGCTGGTCACAGGCCGCCCACCCAGTGATTTACCCAAAGGCATCTCACGTCTTTTGAAAATGTCCCTTGAAATAGAACTGTTATTCTACTATATACATGATTTGTTTTTGTAGAAAATATACAAATCAACTAATAATAAATCTTGGGAACAAAAATACATTTTGTGGATGATTACACAATGTTGCTAGAATGCGTCATAAGTTTATGAAGACGTTTTGGAAAAAATCCATCCTATACCTTATTTAGTTTGAGGATGAAAATCGTGCAGTCAGCAATGACCTGTGTGTAACGGAGCTTTCCTTTTTTCCTTGAGGACTAGAGACGACTGTCTCGAGTTAATTGTTAGATTAAATATTTGATTTTCCTCCTGTGTTAATGGTACAGAAAAGCTTTATTCTAAATCTGAATGCAAAACAAAAGAAAATGGAGTTGATTGTAAACAAGCTAAATCAGAGAACAGCTGAGTTCATAACTTAAAAAACAGAAGTTTAACTCATTTTTCGATTACTGTAAACATATTAAATGCTATTTATTGTGATTAAATGTGTGTGGCCCACTACAGTCTAAATAGGAACATTCTCATGGTTGAAATATCTAAACATCCCATAAGTTTAACATCATTATTAGAGATGGAAAATCTAAATATTAATTTTAATCCAAAGGTTAAAAAATTCAATCTTTCCAAACTAAACTTATTGTAATAACATCCTTTGCTGTGAGTATGCCTGTATTCGGACTACAGGTGGTATAAAGAAGTTGTTTATGTGATATTTTGACATGTGTAGTAAACAATAGAATTAAGAAAAATGTTTTTCTTAAGCAAACATTTTAATAGCATCATGTCACCCGGAGACGTAGAAATGGAACACAACAATTTATTAAAAAGTTAATGAGCCTTGTCTTGTAATTTTCTGACCATGGAAACAATTATAATTCACCATTCCTATTTTTGGATAGCCACCTGCAAAATAAGAAGCTACAAAAAGTTTGTGGTAGAGTGAGTATCAAGTTCAAAATGTGTTATCATTGAGATTTCTTGAATACACCTGATTACACCCTGAATAACCTACTAAGGAACCAGATGGGCCAAAATCTTGAATTTCAAGTAAAATTTCAAGTTCTACCTTTAAATATTTCCTAATTAATTGTAAGCATGAGCAGGGCCCTTACAACCTGTAATTTCTGATTCTTTCTATAGATGTATACTCTAATAGGAAAAGTGCTACAGATTATGCTCTCACTATGTATTATCATTTTACTGCAAATTAACATATTTATTGACCACTTACTGCAGCTTCGCATGACTGTACAACATGATGCAGGTAGCATGCAAAATTAACATTTAGGCAGGTGCCATCACTGCAGGGGCAATGCTTGCTAACAATTGGTAAGGACCAATTTCAACATCAACACTGATTTCAGCTATTTAAATAAGCACTGCCTACACCACTGACCTAATTGTAATGTACATTATAGAAGTAAAGATTAAGTGACACTCATTTTCCTATTAGACTGTCAGATTTCTCTATCTCTGCTGTCTGTTATCAATTCAATGATAACCATATAATGTTTTTCTGAAGTATTTAGGTACCCAGAGAGATCTAAATCTAAATATAGTCCCCTCTCCCTCTGTTATCTGGCTATCACCGAATAAAGGAGGTTGGAAATGACTACTCTCGTAGGCCCCTACTGGAACGTTCTAGAACAGTGGTCCCCAACCTTTTTGTATGTGGGACCAGCTGCACCCAAACATTTTTTCCAGGGACTAGAACCATGGTTCCTGGAAAACCTACCCCAACCCATAAATGGTGCAATTTATCAAGCTGTCTGCAAAGTAGAACTTTCTAAGTTTGGCCAATGGTAACTCTGTAAAAATTTAAGCTGAGGGCTGTGTTGGTTAACCATGGCAACTAAAATATTCTGACTTTCAACAGGTCATAAATCTTCCCAATGTGTCCTTTGCTGCATCTCACCTTTTTTCTGTAATCCCTCCTGATAGTGCTCCTTTTTTGTAGACCCCTTTTATCATAAATTTTTTATTGAGTTTTGAAATATAAACATTACATCATGTTAGGACGATATTAACCCAGCATGATATCACACCAATAGAAGTGCCGTTTACTAAAAACATTAATAGTAAACAAAAAATTAAACAACAAATAAACTCATGAGTATCAAGTTTATCTATGTGTTGTTTTTATCAAGTGTTAGGCTTTCTCTGAGCTCATGGGCGTTGTATTAGCTAACTTTCCCTACATTTACAACTTCAGCATATCTACTCAATTCTAACGTTCATACGGAAGATATCTGTGCGGGTTGGGTCTTATGGAGTTAACATTCTTACGTGGATTGCGTCCCTGGTATCACTCCCACTTATAGCCCAGATTTTAAAAATTGAGTCTAAAGGCTGCCAATCTGATTGCTAATAAGACGTTCCTTTCTTGGTTTACATGAACTTCTTGATAATAGCTTGGAGATATGGACATAACTCCTTGATTATGTTCCACTCCACACATAGCCTAATCTCTGCTACTGTAAGAATGTTGAATGTTTGATTTGATCTTCCTTCGTCATTAGTAGTCAATTCTAAGTTGAGCACAAGCAACCTGAGGTCCCCACCGAGGAGAACAGTCAGAACCATTACTCAACAGTATCCCGTATCGAATCCTCCCATAAGGGGTCACAAGCTTTAAACATGTCCACCACAATATGTAATCAAAGATCACTGTTTTTGTGGAATGACAACGCCATACCGCACGTTGTGAAGTTTCCTGGTACACTTTGGCTAGGCGAAACGGGTCAAGTAGCCAACCATATCAAAGCAATTTGCCGAACGATTTCTAAATGGTTATGGATACACCTCGATGCCACATTAACACACCCAATTCTTAGCGCTCCTAACGTCCATTGGTTTCCCCAGTACAAGTGTTTGTTTAGAATTCTTTGTTCTCTTTTCCACTTTTCCCTAGGGGCACATAAGAGAGGTATGCTGGGGCAGATTTTTTTTAATGTTGCTTAACTCTTGGATATACCCGTAGATCTCTTAAGAGCTGAGGAAAAAATATAGCCTGATAAGCCCTTGGCCTTTCCACACTCTTAGGGAGTTTAGCTATTTATACGTGGCCACAGTCAATTTGTAGAAACTGTGTAGAGGTCTGATTTAAGGATATATGGCAATTTATTGACCAGTTCCGTCAAGGTTAATAGCGTCCCTACTTCATAAAGTCATTCCATGTACAATTACTAATCCAAGATCAAAATTGGAGTTGGGGATCACCACATTTTATACCTTTAAAGGCAAATCTCTAATTTTTAAAGGGTAACTAATTTTGACTGGCCTAAGACTTGAACCTAAATATTTTCAGGGCCGCCGCCATGGGAGGGGTTACTGTCTTGGGAAAGTAGCTGAAAGACGCGAGGCCCTAGAATGGCTTGCGAGTAGAGGGAGACCCTGTGACTTGTCTTTCGATATCCACCACCCAATTATTTATGCCCGCATCATGCCTAAACCACCATGCCTTACGTTTGAGTCTGCACACTAGCTCTTTTGATAGTATGCCTCAACTGAATGGGCATCCCACCCACCCTTTTGATCTTAGGTAGCGTAATGTAGACCATAATGTTCTCACATCCACGCCGCACCTTTGCAACCCCTTTCCATCATAAAATTTCCAGATCACAACGCCTGCACCTGTGCCAGCATACGAATTGGCCTACAATTTGGGAGCATTTCGCAGAATAGTATAAAATCTTGGGCATCCACACAATCATTATTTAGGGAGATATTCTCCATATCCAAGTATGGTAAATTTTTATAATACTTGCTAGTCCTTAGTTATGGCTTGTTTTATGATGTATGAAGTTGTTGAAGCTACAAATTACTAAGAGGGGAAGTAAGGGTGGATCCCTAAGTATGTGGGATAGAAGTCTGTAGTCCCTTACATAAGATTGGGTATTTGGCGATATCTGCTTTTTGGACGCTGGGGGACCTATATTCCCACGTTTAAGGACTTAAGATGCATTGTAATTTGTAGTAGACTACAGGGAAAAACACAAAGTTCAGATTGATACATACTGTAAGCGTTAAGGGAATGGTTCGAGGTTGTTAGGCACGACGTACTAACAAATCAAATCGGCGAAGAGAACCCTATCCGATGTCCCCTTTTTCCGCTAATGATCCTTTCACTAACGGGGTCTGCCTAATTGCTTAACAGCTAAGGGCTCCATGACCAAAGCGAAGATCACAGGGGCACAAAAGGGCCATCCCTGCCGGTGTGCCAGTTGGTGATATTGAAATGTCCGGGAAATAAAACTACCCGAATTATATATACTTGGCTAGAAAGGCTTGTGTATCGATCCAATACTCCCATTTAAGATGGCGACCCTAGCACTATCCCCCAAAACTCCAATGCGCAACCGATGCCCCAGTGTACTCGGCCGAAACGCCTTCTCATCCGCTACCAAAATTTAGGAACAGGCACAGAGGCGTACGTCGCGATTCCCATAAGTGTATTTATTTAATAAGCGTGCGGTACCATCTGTGGTTTGTTCGGCCCTTTAATGAAACCACACTTGGTCCGGTTCTAGTAACAATTGTCGGAGGACATCAGCAAGGCGTCAGCTAATATTTTTCGCGTAGCAGTGTTTAAATCCGCATTTATAGTAAGGAACTGGCTAAATGGGAGGACGTACTCTAGGTTCCCCAGGTTTGGGGAGCGTTATTATTAACGCTTGCATCATTTCTGGTCGGAATGAATCCCCGTTTCCATAAAGCCATTGAACATTCTAGTTGGATGGGGCGAGTCATTTTTGGTGTAACTTGAAATATTCGTCCGAAATAGCAGCCATCCGAGGTCCTGGGTCCTATGTTCTTTTTTACAGGACGAAATAGGCCTTTCTTTCTACCTTCTCCTCTTATATGTCAAACGGGGGCGAATATTATCCATTTTTAAGTATTACCAATTTGCTGGAAGATTTATAAGAATCTACAAACTGGTTTGATGTTCGAACTCACCAGGTTGGGGAACCGTTCCATCCCGGTGGTCCTCAGTTATATTAGAACCCTACGGATTCTCTGCGAAACGAGTCAACTATCCCTTGACGGCATCATTATGTTTACTGCGTTTCTGCTCGTTCTTATTAAACACGGGATTACGCGCTTTAAAACTGATTTTGCTAAGGCATTTTGCCAAGGCGCGTTAGATTTATTTTTCCCATCCAATAATTAGACATCTTTAATTTCTGGATTGCAAAATCAGCATTGTGAGCATGACATAGATACACTGTCGTTGAGATGTAATGGAGATATTTTCTTTTGCTCTGATCTGCTGAGAAGGCCTGCTTATTAAGTCTATGTGTAGAGCTAGGCCAGACCTAATAATGCACATTCGTTTGCGTGTATGGAACTTGTTTCTGCTCAGGCCGCCCTGTTTTTATGAAATGGCCCTAAGGGTAGCTTTTCATAGTTCGCACCATAGGGTGGAGGCGGGGTACCTCTCCATTATCATTTATACAGTATTCTTTCTAAGCTGTAAGGTGGGTATTGTATGAAGCGGGAGATATGGGTTCCGGTGTCTTGCCTAAAACATAATTGATGTTAATATCTGACACGACCACCACTACGATATGGGGAAGCAATTAAATTCCTGCCTCCACCTGTCATTATATGGTGACCATTTAGGTCGATGTTCCGACCACGTAATGTCGCCTATCTGATGCCTTCTGAGACCATCATCTTAATAGCTCTCATATCAATTAAGAAAGAATCATCATCTTCGTGGCTAAATCCCTTTTTGTGTAGAGCATTGAGAAAAAAGTAACATCCATCCTCTCGTGGCGAGCGGCTACACACCCAGAAATCCTGACTCTACAAACCATACTTGGCAACAAGTGTTTGGCACATGACGGGGTGTGCGGTTCCATGATCGTAGGTAAGAAGAGAAGGTTCTGAATCCGACATTGTAGGCCGATATCACACTGCCTGTTAAAATCCCGATAGAATTAGATTCCTTCTTATCTTATCTATCCTTTGCCACAGACCACATTTTTATATAAAACTAGTGTTGCCTGGTATTATGGGAGCTTTAAACTACTCTAATTGGTGTACTGAGGTATTGTTACATAGAAAGCAACAATCTATATAACATACGCTTCCCTTCAGGAATCCGATTGGATGAATGCTCTAGGTGCAAAAGTATTTGTAAGACAATCGGAATCGCGATCATGAGACCTCCACATCTCTTAATCGCCGCAATGGCCATGAGATCATATAAAGAGGAATCGTTTCTGTTTTTCAATCACTTCATTAGATTCAGCGTGTCACGAAGAGATTCAGTCCGCATGGTGTTGAAATGCCTTTCCTATTCCTCAACATATGACAGAACATGTGGATTAAGGTTCTTCATACGGTCCTGAAGGGACGATTATAGCCCTTTCGGAATTGATGATAAGAGTTTTAGAAGACCATTGAACTTCATCAAATTTATACGGAGCTCGCGCTGGATACAGACACACGAGATGTGACAGGCCCCCCCGGACTAGAACCAACAATCTAATCATGAAGCCGCCCTCAAGCAAATGGACGAATTTTTGCAAAGATATCCTGATTTACTAAAGACAAACCATTAAGCCTCATAACCTAACCACTATACCCTGTACAGGGACCCTATAAAAAACAAAAAACTAGTATAGCTGCATGGGCTATTACCATTGGGTTAGGTCCACCTTGACGCATTCGCAATCCTCATCAGACAAGGAAATAACACTCAAGCGCCAGCTTTAGGGCTGCGCATAATACCTGATCCCCACGAGTGGGTAAAATATGGATATCATCTTAATTAGTGCCAATGGACTTTCAGACTTACAGTTTCTTGTTGTTGCGTTCGTGTTCCATTCTTCCGGGACTGGCACCTAACGGATGTCGCCTTTTAGGATGGGATGGCTTCCAACCAGCACCTTTACGAATCCCGATTCTTGTGCATCAAACGCGCTACCTTCCTCTGGAGATGGCATGAACTTTGCTGCTTCACACTCCAGATATGACATTTCACTGCGAAAAACCACGACATAGAGGGGATATTGTTGCTTTAAAGTGTTAGTATCATTGGGAACCAACTCATCTCCTCCTTGCTAACGTAAGTCCGTCGTGCCAAATCAACATACACGTAATGTACTATAAAGCGGCTTGTGGAGACAGGGCGCTCTCGCCCGGATGCAATCTATCTCTTTAGTGTGGTAAAACTGTAACGGGCGATAACAATCTCTTGTGCAGAAGATAGATAGGGTGTTGGCTTTGAGAAGCCTATGCGCCTATCTATGATAGAGGTCTTACTTTGTTCTGTACTTCTTTGCAGGAGACATGGTGTTAATATATCAAATTATAATTCGGCAAAGATTCCTCTGCTTCACTTCCCTCCTGTATACCACGGAAACGCAGATGTTATTCCATATCGGAACGATCCCTCTATGTCTGCCAGTTTGTGCCCTTAGATGTCCGAAGTTCCTCTTCCATGTTGGGTGGTGACATCTACTCCAATACGTTATGGGCAGCAGTAGTCCACAGCTCCTCCATTTTTTGCTCAATATTGGAGGTGCGGTCCCCTAATGAAGACCAATCTGTTTTAAGCTGTTTGGAAGAGAGGTGATCAACAACCTCTTAGGTAATTTAAGCTCTCAGTTCCTAATAACATTTCTATAGATTCCATAGAAGTTGATTGGTTTTTGCGCATTGTCGACACGCTAGAGTACTGCAGAGAGGTGTGCGGCTGTGGGAGGGAGTACCCACAGTACCTATCCTGCTCAGGATGAAGGCCGGTAGGAACTTCTGTGCTGAGACAACTAGACGCTGGGTGCGGCTAGTAGCTGGACTTTACATCTATATTCCTGTCTCCTCCGCCATCACACTCCTGGTCCTGAAGCGGATTGCTGGGACTGCTGACTAGGACATTCCACATGGTAAGTACGAGGCTCCGATGAAGGAGTAATATCTCCGGTTCGGCGGTAGTTCGAGCAATGCGGCTGTTCGCTGCCATTGTCTGAGGTCCGCACAGGTCCACTTCCACTGCGGCTGTGCTGCCATTTTGGATAAAATTCGCCCTAGCCCGGGAAAACTTTGTTAGCTTACACACGGTCTCTTCTTTTGGCCAGCCTTTTGCGGTGACCCCTTTTTAAACAACATATACTCGAGTATAATTTGACCCAGGCATAAGCCAAGGCACCTAATTTTACCACAAAATAAACTGGAAAACATATTAACTTGAGTATAAGACTACAGTTGGAAATGCAGCTGCTACTCAATAATGAAATTTCCACCAGCCTCCCCCCATTAATAAAATGTCCAAAGCCGGACCCCCTCAAAAATGCACAGCCCCCAATAGTAATGTCCCCATGGTATAGCCCCATTTTAAATAAAAATGCCCTCGCCAATCATGGCCCCAGAAGTAATGTCCCATATAGTCCCGCTTTAATGGCCCCGCCTGAACTCTCACAGTAATGTAATGCTCTCTGCCCGACCCACAAAGTATTGCCCCCTGCCTGACTCCCACAGTAATGTCCCCATCACAGCCCCAGGGCCTCATCTGCAATGAGGTGGAATAAAAATTAATAACAATAATAAAAAGATTGCGGCCCTTTTTGGGTGGCAGAATCAGGGCTGATCGTCGCTCATAGAATATCCATACCGGCAAAATCACCACTGTGTTCTGGGCGGTGTTGCCGGAGTTTTTATAGCAATACATTGCTACGCTCAGTCTCGCCCTTCCCCCTACAACCATGAGCTCCTCTGCGGACCTCCCACACTTCCTCTGGCAGCAGAATTGCATGCACACTGGAAGAGATAGGAACTCCCTGCCACTATTGCCTGGCTTAAGTTCCGACTGTCTAAGATAAAATCTAAGGCCTGTGCTGGCCTAGTGTGTCTATCACTGGCATATGAAACCCAGTCTTAGCAGGTGGCAGGTCAGTCTTATTTGCATAGCTAGAAATGTTTCTGTATTAATCCTGGCATCTTGCTATGCAGAAAGCAACATGGCAGGAATATGAGGAGAATATTCCTTTTGCAACACCCCTGCCAATGGGTAGGCAGGTGGATAGTTAAAAATAGCGCCCTCTCCAGGTCAGGAGCTGTTAGGGAGACTGATCATCTCTCTAGAAAGGTTCTAGAACCTGGGCAGTGTGTTACTGCATCTGTAGATATTGCCTGGCAAGGCAACAGTTAAAAAAGTGAATGTTGTTAGCCAATGATATTCTTAGTTATTGCTGTAAGGAAGGAGTAAGCTGGTTGGATGATCCACCTGACCTGGATACATTCCAAGGTTATATAAACCATGGATGTGGAAGGTTCTGGTCTCTTTCCCCTGCATGCCATGTGCTGAGGCACAGCAGTCCTCGGCACATGGCATGCAGCCATGAGGCCTGCAGACCTCCATTACCAGATATCTGCCTCAACCTTGCTGCTGAAGCAGCCTAGCATCCTCCAGCCCGAAGTCACCTTGCCAGGCTTTGAGTCCATCAACCTGAGGAATCAGATCTGACCAGATATCTCTTTCTAGCTGAAGTTTGCTGATGTTAAGTCCATTGCCTGCTGTTTGAAGTTCAATAAAGAACTATAAGTTGATTTGTAGCTACCAAATATTATGGATGGTGGTGGTAAAACAACCTGACAGGTTATTGTTTAAGAGAGTGACAGGCTAAACATGGTCTTTGTCCCAGGTAGTGGAAAGCCTAGCTTTTGGGGGGTCAGGGGGCCCACTTTCAAGTTTGTTATGGGGCCTGAACTGTTCTATTTATGCCCCTGAGCTTCCCATATGTAAATAACAAATATTTTGTGAGAATTAGTTACTTTCTTGTTTTATCTTGTTCTATCTTTCTTTATCATCTGTTACCATACATATTTCTACCATATTTCTTACAAAATAAGTATGCTTTACTGTGCAAAAAAACATTAAAAACCACTACTGTTAAAAAGGAGTTCAGTTCCTGTGAAAGGCTGAATTTAAATTGATGTATTGGCTCCAAATATATGTCTTGTGTTGTCATTTTTAAAATATTTAGATACACTATTCATTTTTTTTCTTTGAATAATTAAGCAGTAATCTGAGGGGATTAAGGTTAAGAGGCCAAATATAGTTTGGCAATGATTTAACTGGAAATGAGTCATGTTTCCAGAATAAACAGAGAAATGTCACTGAAAATGAACAAATCAACAAGAGGCAAGATGTATTTGTAAGTAATAAATTGCTGCAAGCCACATATTTGCTTTAGTAAATGCACGCAGATCGACTTACTGCAGAGTTTACATTTATGATGAAATACAATAGGTCCAGGATTTATTTTATGAGTGTAAGATTCTACCTATACAGCTAATCTTAAAGTACACCAGTTATGCTTCCAGCGTCTAGACATAATTACATGTTATTGTTTCGCTTTTACTGTGTTTGCGCCATAATATCTTAATGTAGTACAGACCTGCTTTTTAATCATGAGCATTATTAAGCATATATATCTATATATAGATCAAGAGAGAAATATATTTTAGGTATGCTTCATCTCCTTTTACTTGAACTGTAAAAGGATTATTTTTTTGGGTTGAATTTTTACTTTTTAATGGCACCATTTTGGAGCACATAGATTTCCTTTATGAACTTTTATCAATCTTTTCTGGTTTTATGATTTACAGTGTTCAGCAATGTCTCTAAAATTACATTATTTTCTAAGTCACTACAAGTATGGAGACACCAAACTTGTTTATTGCTTGTAAATTTTTTTTTTTTAAATATAAAGATTACAGCCCAAAAATTGATAGTATAATTGTATATTTATAACACCATAAATCTACACAAAGGACACATGAAATAGTGCAAATGGAAATCTGATCTGCAGTCAGAATTTATTGTATGTAGGGCTGTGGTTTGATAAATGGATTCAAATCTGCATAAATTTTTGAGAGCTATATGCCATAGTAACAAAATGAAATTATTTAAGTCTTTTGTCTTTCTATCTTTGTTTCTAAATCTTAGTAGACAGTAGATCCTGGCCCTGAGAAGGGCCAGATATCAATGACAGAATTACAGTATCTCGTAGGTAAGGTGGATGCTGTAGTTGCTTCGCTCACTCACAAAACCAAAAAGTAGGTGATGTCCTTTTTAGGAACAGCAGGGTACTATAGGAAGTTCATTCCTAACTATAGTACCCTTACAAAAGGGTCTCTCACAGCATTGAAAGAGGCCTTGGCCAGCATGTATGGCTTAGGTGCAGTGCTACGTTTGTCTGAGAGGAAAGTTACTACCAAGTTAAGTGGCATATGTCATGGCAGAGTAAGAAGGCTTGGCTATTGTGTTGGACTTGCAGAAACTTAAGCCTTAACAGTGTGTGAGCAGATTCACAGTAGTGACTGATCACATCCTACTTAACAAGTAAAATTAGGGAAGCAGCTAATAAGCAGGGAAATGCAATCAAAAACTGTGGAGATGGGTGTGGGATATTGATGAATGTATCAATAATCCAATGTCATATGTAAAAGGGGGAGGAATAGTAATAAAGATGGAGAAACATCAATATTTTCTATGTTCTACGTTTCTTTTTACACAGAATTACCTCTATTCCAGTAATATACATAAATCATAATCACACCACACACCAAGATCTTAGGCTGCGTGCACCATCTAATCCAGCATTTAAAAACTACGTAGGTTGCTGTCTTTTCTGTTTTTTTGCGGCAATTGTATTTTTAGTTATATCATTGTCCTCTAATTTGATAATGTCCACTGAGTTTTAAACTTAATGTAACTCTTTGTTCTGCATTGGCTTGGTAAATGTGAGGCTACAATTTCATCCATCTTCTTTCATCCACCCATCTTGTTTATTTGACCCTTCACGCTCACTGGCAGAAATATCCGTCAGCGAGCTATGGAGGGTGTATGAAGAGGGCTCATGGGCATCACACAGTGTTTTAATTTGTGAAAATGTATTTAAACACAATAAAACCTGTATAAATTTGCTGACCAACGTGATTGTACCCATCCAAAGAATAAAGTATGTGTATCATTTGGAGCGCACTGTGAAAGTCGTCAAACTGAGCCCACAAGAAAGTGATGCAAATGCGTTTTTTCACCAATTTTTATCACATTTTCCAGCTTCTCTGTACACAGCATGAAATAATAAATAACATCGCTGAGAAGTAAAATTTGTTACACAGGAAATAGGCCCCCACACAGCTCTGTACACAAAAATTAAAAAGTTATAGATTTTTGAAGGAGGGGAGTGAAAATGAGCAAAAAAGGCTACATCCTTGAGGGGTTAAACATGCTAAAAACCATATATTCTAAAAAGCATTCTATCTAGATGGGAAAATGCACATGAAAAGGTGATGCGTTTCGAGCATTGCTCTTAATCATACCTGTGTGCTACCTGGCCTGTGGATTTCTAAACAGCATGAATAAGGGAATGGGGGTGCATGACCAGTGATGTCACTGGTGGTAGGCGTCCTCCACCACTATGCTGTGATTAAGTATATTTTGTGTTGTGATATGTTGCTACTATAGTATTAGTGGATGTATTTATTAAATTCATGTGCTATGAGTACAGAGCTCATTGGTAACTGAAAAACCCAAGAGAAATGGTGTAGGTAAGACCTTGTTAAGTGGTTATTCACATATAATTCATATAATGTGAACTGAGGCCAATATGTGAACTGAGGCCTTACACCTAAAGCCACACAAAAGACCATGATGTAAGATAAGCCCAAACTAAATTGGGGTGTGTGTTATTAGCAGATGCATAATTTTGTGAATGTATCGCTATATGATAGAAATGTTTATGTTGTACAAGGATATTCAATATAGATACATCAGAACCTTCGTGTAACTGAGTCCTTTTGTAAATCTAGTTTCTAGTTCCGAAATCAAATGAGCTTTTCGCATGAGCAGTTTCTTATTTATATATAATAATATAATATTTATATATAATCTTGAAATGCTGTAAGGATCCTTTGTGTAGCTCTTTGAAATGTTTAAAAAGTCCTCACAGTCCTTGCCCTATTTTTGTTTAAGAGGTGGCATCCGTTATGTGTTATTATGGGAGAAAATGTTGTTTTATTATATGACTTTTCAGATTAGGAGACAGTCATCAATGTACCAACTGTACAATTTGATTTGATTGTAGTACGGGTTGTTATGACTGTACAGGAAAGTTTCCTCCCATATAGCCATGTTTAAGTTGGCCAGTGTGGCGGAGAAACACGCTTCCATGAGGCATCCTTGTTTTTGCAAAAAGAACCCATTGTTGAAAGTGAAATAGTTATTGGACAACAAAAATGATAGTACTTATAATACATATGTTTGTAATGTGGGCATGAAATTGCTGTACATGCAGATATGGTGCTTAAAGGGGACCTACCACCACATATCTACCTATAAAGGTAGATAAGGTGGTAGGTGGACCTATAGGACATGAGGAAAGCCCTTTAAGGGCTAATCCTCACGTCCCTGCATTCTTTAGCAAACTTTTATTCAGTATATATGTAAATTTCCGTACGCGGCTACTGGTAGCCTTTTTGTTCCGCCTACCAAAATCTTCGATGCGCAGCTCATTGTAGCTGCGCTCCCTCGTACGATGATCCTGCCATCTGCCCATGCGCAGTGGCTCCGGGTTTGGATCATTGACCGCATGCGCAGACAGAAGAATCATCGGAAGAGGGTGCTGTGCTGTGAAAAAGTATATTTTGTGTTGTGATATGTTGCTACTATAGTATTAGTGGATGTATTTATTAAATTCATGTGCTATGAGTACAGAGCTCATTGGTAACTGAAAAACCCAAGAGAAATGGTGTAGGTAAGACCTTGTTAAGTGGTTATTCACATATAATTCATATAATGTGAACTGAGGCCAATATGTGAACTGAGGCCTTACACCTAAAGCCACACAAAAGACCATGATGTAAGATAAGCCCAAACTAAATTGGGGTGTGTGTTATTAGCAGATGCATAATTTTGTGAATGTATCGCTATATGATAGAAATGTTTATGTTGTACAAGGATATTCAATATAGATACATCAGAACCTTCGTGTAACTGAGTCCTTTTGAAAATCTAGTTTCTAGTTCCGAAATCAAATGAGCTTTTCGCATGGGCAGTTTCTTATTTATATCCCCGCTGTTGGTCCTGCCTGATTCAATAACTATAATCTTGAAATGCTGTAAGGATCCTTTGTGTAGCTCTTTGAAATGTTTAAAAAGTCCTCACAGTCCTTGCCCTATTTTTGTTTAAGAGGTGGCATCCGTTATGTGTTATGTATGTTTGATGAGTGTTTTTAGTTTTCTTATAGTACACCCAAAGTATTGGAGTTGACAATGTTCACACTAAGTAGACCACATTGGTTGAATCACAATTGCTATATGATCTGATGTTATATGTCTTGTTTGTTGCTATTAACCTGAGTTTAACTGCTTTTTTTCATGTATCAACATAAAGGGCAGCGCCAGCCCACTCCCCCCTCAACAGACGCTTCCTTTTTAGGTCAGCCATGTTGTATGTTTTTTGGTATTTTCAAAAAAACTTTGGGTAAACAATATTCCCCATAGTTGCCCTTCTGGAAATAAAAGAGACTCCCTCTTTTAGTATATTGGATACAATTCGACTTCTTATCTAAGAATTGGCAGATACCTGTTTGTTATTGTGAGAGATATATTACTCTACAGGCGCCATTTTGGAGATCAAGCGGATATTTTAGTCTTAGCCGAGGATTATGTTGACCTATGTACAGTCACCGAAATGACTGGAGACTTCATCTTGTGTGAAACTGTTTAGAAATTACTGTGTTCCGCTCCTCTCTGCAGCTTCTCTGCGTGAAGGCCATGTTGTGACTTATATACATATAGAGCTAACACAAGGGCAATTAGTATAAACATTCAGCCTTCCTGGAGACCAGTGCTCGGTGTGAGGAATAATATGTAAAGTTCACCTACATCTTTTGAGAAAGTGAATTTCTGGGGAGATATATTTGATATGGCCAATACCATTGCAGTATTCAAACTCTTTTTCACACACCATATGCTGAGGATCTTCTATGTTTTATATATGCGGCTGTGCTCTCGTCCCAGAATCGGGGAGCCATGAAAGGTTTAATATGAAAGTCACCTTGCAATGGAGGGGGGGGTTTGAGCCCCAGAAAAAATCTATTACATAATGTTCTTAATTTCTGTAAAATTTGTACTATATTTCACACTGAAAACCACCTTGTGCAGATTTTGAGGAGAGTTTCCTTTAGTGTTGTATTTATTGTATTGCAGATAGTGTGCTCCATGTGAATTCACCACTTTCATGGCTCTGCTGCACATGGTTCTGTTATACCCTCTGTCCAGTAATCTTGTTATAGTTTTGAATTCTTGTTCAGGCAATGTTTTATGAGCAAGATCTCTAGGCCCTGATATATTCTCCTATGGGGAGGTTTTTTATAGTTTGCTACATGCCATGAGCAACCATCCCACACAAAGTATTTCCCTGAATTCAGTTTAAGGTATAATTGTGTCTGAATAGTACTCGTATGTTCATGTGTGTCCCCTGTCAATAGTAGATTCCAAAAATGTATGATGGTGTTGTGACTTTTGACTGTGAACCTCAAGTTGTACGGGTTATCATTAAGTTATGGGAGAAAATGTTGTTTTATTATATGACTTTTCAGATTAGGAGACAGTCATCAATGTACCAACTGTACAATTTGATTTGATTGTAGTACGGGTTGTTATGACTGTACAGGAAAGTTTCCTCCCATATAGCCATGTTTAAGTTGGCCAGTGTGGCGGAGAAACACGCTTCCATGAGGCATCCTTGTTTTTGCAAAAAGAACCCATTGTTGAAAGTGAAATAGTTATTGGACAACAAAAATGATAGTACTTATAATACATATGTTTGTAATGTGGGCATGAAATTGCTGTACATGCAGATATGGTGCTTAAAGGGGACCTACCACCACATATCTACCTATAAAGGTAGATAAGGTGGTAGGTGGACCTATAGGACATGAGGAAAGCCCTTTAAGGGCTAATCCTCACGTCCCTGCATTCTTTAGCAAACTTTTATTCAGTATATATGTAAATTTCCGTACGCGGCTACTGGTAGCCTTTTTGTTCCGCCTACCAAAATCTTCGATGCGCAGCTCATTGTAGCTGCGCTCCCTCGTACGATGATCCTGCCATCTGCCCATGCGCAGTGGCTCCGGGTTTGGATCATTGACCGCATGCGCAGACAGAAGAATCATCGGAAGAGGGTGCTGTGCTGTGAAAAAGTATATTTTGTGTTGTGATATGTTGCTACTATAGTATTAGTGGATGTATTTATTAAATTCATGTGCTATGAGTACAGAGCTCATTGGTAACTGAAAAACCCAAGAGAAATGGTGTAGGTAAGACCTTGTTAAGTGGTTATTCACATATAATTCATATAATGTGAACTGAGGCCAATATGTGAACTGAGGCCTTACACCTAAAGCCACACAAAAGACCATGATGTAAGATAAGCCCAAACTAAATTGGGGTGTGTGTTATTAGCAGATGCATAATTTTGTGAATGTATCGCTATATGATAGAAATGTTTATGTTGTACAAGGATATTCAATATAGATACATCAGAACCTTCGTGTAACTGAGTCCTTTTGTAAATCTAGTTTCTAGTTCCGCATCAACATAGCTGTTTCGCATGAGCAGTTTTATTTTATAATAGTTATAACTATTTATATATAATGCTGAGAATGCTGTAGGATACTTGTGTAGCTATTTGAACTTTTAAAGTCCCAGTCCTTGTCCCATATTTTTGTTTAAGAGGTGCATCGTTATGTGTTTGTATGTTGATGAGTGTTTTAGTTTACTTATAGTACAAACCCAAGGATTGGAGTTGGACAATGTTCACTAAGATGACCACATTGGTGATTCACAATTTGATATATCTGATTGTTATATGTCTTTTTGTGTTGCTATATAACCTGAGTTAACTGACTTTTTTCCACTAGTCATCAAACATAAAGGGCAGCACCACCGCACTCCCCCCTCAACAGACGCTTCCTTTTTGAGTCAGCCATGTTGTATGTTTTTTGGTATTCAAAAAACTGCTTGGGTAAACATATTCCCATAGTGCCCCTTCTGGAAATAACAAAGGAGCACCCTCTTTTAGTATATATGGATACAATTCGACTTCTTATCTAGAGCATTGGCATGATACCTGTTTGTTATTGTAGCAGATATATTAATCTACTCAGGCGCCATTTGGGAGATCAAGCGAATATTTATAGTCTTAGCCGAGGATTAATGTTGACCTCATGCTACAGGATCCGAAATGACGGAGGACTTCATCTGTGTGAAACTGTTTAGTAAATTACTGTGTTCCGCATCTCTCTGCGCTTCCTCGGCGTGAAAGCATGTTGTGACGTTATATACATTAATCGCTACACAAGGGCAATTAGTATTCAACATCAGCCTTCTGGAGACCGGTGTGAGGAAAATAGGTAATTCACCTAGCAACTTGGATGAGGAAAGTGAATTTTCTGGGGAGATATATTTGATATGGCCATACCATTGCAGTATTCAAACTCTTTTTCACACACCCCATGTGCTGAGGATCTTATGTTTTATATATGCGGCTGGTGCTCTCGTCGTCACGAAATCGGGAGCCAAAGGTTTTAATAGGAAGTCACCTGCAATGGAGGGGGGGGGGGGTGTTGAGCATCAAAAAACATTATACATCATGTTCTTAATTTTCTGTAAAATTTGTACTATATTTCAACATGAAAACACCTTGCATGATTTTGAGTAGAGCTTCCTTAGTTGGTTGTATTATGTATTGCAGATAGTGTGCGCCATGTGAATCACCACTTTCATCAGGATCGCTGCCATGGTCTGTTATGACCCTCATTCCAGTCATCTGTATAGTTTTGAAGTCTTGTTCCAGCAATGGTTTTATGACAAGATCTCTAGGCCGCCTGATATATTTCTCTATGGGGAGGTTTTTATATAGTTTGGCTACATCCATGACAACCATCCCCACAAAGTATTTCCTGAATTCAGTTTAAGGTATAATTGTGTGAATAGTACTCGTAGTTTCAGTGGTGCCCTGTCAATGTAGATTTCCAAAAATGTATGATGGTGTTGTGACTTTTACTGTGTACTCAAGTTGTACGGAGTTATCATTAAGGTATGGGAGGAAAATGTTGTTTATTATATGACTTTTCGATTAGGAGACATCATCAAGTACAACACTGTCAATTTGATTGCTTGTATTAACGTTGTTATACGAACAGAAAGTTTCCTCCTATAGCCATGTTAAGTTGGCCCCCAGGTGTGGCTGAGAGAAACACGCTTCCATGGAGGCATCCTTGTTTTTTGCAAAAGAACCATTGTTGAAAGGAAATAGTTTATTGGCCAACAAAAATATAGTACTTATACATACCTATGGTTGTACATGTTGGCAGAAATTGCCTGTACATGCAGATTTTGGTGCTTAAAAGGGGACCTACCCCACATATCTACTATAAAGGTAGATACAGGTGGTAGGTGGACCTATGGACATGAGGAAAGCCCTTTAAGGGCTAATCCTCACGTCCGATCTTTAGCAAAACTTTTATTCAGTATATATGTAAATTTCCGTGACGTCGGCTACTGGTAGCTTTTGTTCAGCCTACCAAAATCTTCGTGCGCAGCTACATGTAGCTGCGCCTCCCTCGTACGAGTATCCTGCCATCGTCCCATGCGCATGGCTCGCGGTTTGGATCATTGACCGCATCGCTGACAGAAGAATCATCGGAAGAGGGTGCACAGCTACGAGGAGCTGCACACCGAAGATTTTGGTAGGAGGAACAAAAAGGCTACCAGGGCATGGAGTAGCCGCAACGTGTGGCCTCAGCTTCGGCTACTCCACGCCCCAGTAGCTGCGTATGGAAATTTACATATATACTGAATAAAAGTTTGCTAAAGATTGCAGGGACTTGAGGATTAGCCCTTAAAAGGGCTATCCTCACGTCCTATAGGTCCACCTAAAAAGTGCCTCTCCTGAGATTATGTCACATGCAACCCTATTGTGCTGCAGCTGTGCTGGCTTCCATGCAACCCAATTTAGGAGGGTGTCGTCAGACAGTCCAACTGATTCGGACTGGGGCCGTATTTAATTTAATTTATTTCAAATTGTGTTGCATGCCCTATGTTAATCCCTTAACGCGCTGGCCCTTTTTTTGTTTTTTCATCTCCATTTTTCACTCCACACATTCAAAAATCTATAACTTTTTTATTTTTACATGTAAGAGCTCTGTGATGGCACTTCATAGTGATGGAAAATGGTGAAAAACACATTTGCGCCATTTTGTTGTGGGCTTGGATTTTAAGGCTTTCACTGTGCAGCCCAAAGTACATGTCTACTTTATTCTTTGGGTCAGTGCAATCACAAGGATAACAAATTTGTGTAGGTTTTATAATGTTTTCATACATTTACAAAAATTAAAACCACCAGTACAATTTTTTATTTTGCCATTTTCTGCCGATAATAACTTTTTCATATTTTGGTGTACGAAGCTGTGAGTGGTGCAATTTTTTTGCAACTTTTGATTATGTTTAAATGCTACCATTTTTAGGATTGTATGACATTTTGATCACTTTTTATTGAATTTTATATGTTTTTAAAAATGGCAAAAATGTTCAATTTTCGACTTTGGGCGCTATTTTATATTGAGTGGTTAAACACAGTGAAAACCGTTATTATATTTTGATAGACTGGGCATTTTTGGACGTGGCAATACCTAACTTGTTTATGATTTTTACTGTTTAGTTATATGTCTTCTAGGGAAAGCTGGGTGATTTGAATTTTTAGGGTTTTTTTTATTCAAATTTTTTTAAACTTTTTTTTTATTTTTACTATTTTTCAGACACCCTAGGGTACTTCAATCCTAGGTTGCCTGACCTATCCTACCATATACTGCCATACTACAGTATGGCAGTATATGGGGATTTTCATCCTCATACATTACAATATGCAGTTAGCACATTGTAATGAATGGGTTAAAACTAGAGATGAGCGAGCACTAAAATGCTCCAGTGCTCGTTACTCAAGTCAAACTTTTTCCGCAATGTGTTCTTCACTCATATTGTTCTTCACATACTATTGTGAAGACACCGTTCTGCACTAATGTCTTCTGATAAGTTAGCAGATGTACGGAAACATCTGCAATGTGTTCTTCTCTGTGTTCACTGTGTTCTTCACTTAAATTATCCTTAATCATCATTAAATGATCCTGTGTTCACTGTGTTCTTCACTGTTCTTCACTGTGTTTCCTTAAGTGAAAGCTCGTTCTCGAGCAGACGAAATACTCGTCCGAGCAACGAGCCGTTTCGAGTACGCTAATACTCGAACGAGCATCGAGTACGCTAATACTCGAACGAGTATGCTCGCTCATCTCTAGTTAAAACGACAAGACCCTGTTATAGCAATGGATCGCCGCTCACCGATGGCATCACGGGGAGCAACGATCTTGGGCGCTGCATCTTTTCAAATTCACCAGCAGCTTTTCTCGGATAGCGGGTGTTACCAGTAAGTAATATGCAGCAAAGACTTACCGGCTATTGAGAGAGCTCAGCTCGGGAGCCCTCTCCATGCACTGACACCTGATGCGGAAGGGGTTTTAGGTGTCTGTCAGACCATTGCGGAGAAGTGCCAGGTTCATGATTTCTGGCACACGATCTTAATGAATTGCTGCACGCAGCATTGTAGACGGATAATGCACTTTTAGTGAACTCGAGTGACCTTGTATGTAAATTTTCCCCTATAAGTCTGAGTGATACTGGAATAACTTCGGTATTAAATGCTCCACAGCTGCTTCATTGAAGAAGCCTAGATAAATCCCCTCTTCTATTAGTTTTTGCATCTTATTCTAGATGTATTCGGTGGGATTAATGGTCAATTTAATGTATACCTCTTTTCATTCAGCATTTTTTCTGTTTCCATACATAGACCTGTATCCAAGATCACTATTGAATCTCCTTTGTCCGAAGGACAGGCTTTATTTTGATGCCATTAGCTTTGCTTGCTGGTTTTATATAATGCTCTGAAGTCTTTCTCTACATAAGTTGCAAAGTCTTCCATCTCTGGATTACATGTGTTGATAGGATAAAAGGGCTTGATTTTTCCTCTTTATGACTTTTGAGGTGTCCAATCCGTTGCTATGTTCTCAGAGTCCTGTTTGTTTGTGCTTATTGTTGCTGACTGGGCTGCTTGGACGCTTTTCCATTAAAAAAATGTAGTCTTACTGTGAGAAGGCACACAAATTTGTTACATAATGTTTGTAATAAATCAATATGGTTTTTTGGAGCAAAGCTGTGTCCCTTTGACAGGACTTCAATAGACAGGTTTGTGAGTAGGGATGAGAGATTAATGACACTATTTACTGTTGTAATGTTTAGTTCTTGGTTTGTCTCATAGTGTATTGTTTCCTTCTTTTGTGTCTCTTCCCGCCCCTCCGCTAGAAGGTGAGTATGTAAGTTTATTTTTTATATACTAAAGCGGGTTGCCTGGCTGTATAATAAAGGGGTTGACTGGCTATATATTACTGGGGGCTGGTAGGCTATATACTACTGCAGGCTAGTAGGCTATATACTACTGGGGTCTGGCAGGCTATATACTGGGAGGCTGTGACCAATGTATTTACCACCCTCCGCTTATACTTGAGTCAATAGGTTTTCCCAGTTTTTGGTGGTAAAATTACTCTATTACTGTATCACTCACTGTATGATTTCTTTTCAGTTCTGGTGGCGGATGATAGCGCCGGCAAAACTGACTGCATAGGCTAAAGCAGAATGGCCCAACGCCAGCCTGCAATTGGTGTGGAGGTGATGTAAAGGGAAAATAATCACAATGCCTGGCGGATCGCAAGACAATGCATTTACTTTATGTCTTGTATGCCTGAAAACTGGCATACCACTCCCATAAGCACTATCAAAAGGGAATAAGCTTTGTCCTGCTGAAACTTTCAACCGCAAGTACAAACATTACTAGACCGCAGAATCCATTAAGTAGAAAGGAGACTTTTTGCAATGTTTAAATTCTTTATTTTAATATGTACTTTCTTAGCTTTTAAAGTGCTCATACCAAATATTGGCCCAATTCTATTAAAGTTGATGCGCCAGTTTTATGTCTAGCTGTGTACTAGAAAGAACGTCTTTGGAGCTTGAAAATGTCTTTAAGAAGTGTTAGTGCCAGTTTTGTGTCGTTGCTGCACTGTGTCCCAACAAGACAGAAAAAATCTACACCTAAAGGGGCGTGTTAGTGCTTAGTCAAAGATTGTGATATATTTATTACAGCCACTTGGCAGAGTTGTGTATCTCAAAGGTGCACCTCAAAAAGATGGTACACTAGATAATTGAAGTATTCAATTATCTGGTGCACCGTGCACATTTGTGAAGCACTACTCTTGATAAATCAGGCCCATTGTGCCACATTTATAAACTACTGAGTGAATTGTCTCAGTCTGACTTAGCTGACTTAGGATGAGCCAGGTTTGGGCTAGAAAAGCATACAGTTTTTATAGACATATACAATTATTATGTTCTTAATGTATGTAAATGTATAAGTTTTTAACTGTTTTAAAGTAATAAATTAGCCTACATGTTTTTCCGTGAAAAAGAGTACCAAATGAAATTTTTTGGAGTTAAATTTTAACTCCTAAACTCCAGTTTCTATTTTTATATACACCCATTGGGGGGGGGGGTACAATTTTTTTCCTGGTCTATCGTGCGCCAAAAATTGTGCCTAAAAAATGCCGGCAAAATACACATAAATGTGGATGATAATGTGGAAAGACGGAGGAGTCGAGATAGTCGGAAACATCTGTTCTTTCTGGGGCAAACTCATTATAAATGATCCGCAATAGGTCTGCGCCAAAAAAAAACCCATAAAAACCCAGGCACTTTTTTGGCGCAGATGCGATAATACATGTGCCCCATTGTGTTGGGTGATCGACGTGGCTCCATGGATCAAGGTTACAACACAAAAAAACGCATGATAGCAGTTGTGGCTTGAACACAACTATAAAAGATGAGTGTAATTTCACATTATCTCACCTAATTCGGTACCCAAAGAACACTGTACAATACCAACGCTTCTCTATTTTTATCTATCTTCTATCAATAGTCATGGACAGACTGTTGTGTTCTAAACGAACACATTTAACATAGGAAGTCTCCAACAATAGCTTGAATCAACTCTTCTAACTTAAAAAGAAAACTACTACATCATTTAATTTCATTCCTAACAAAAGCTTTTGCCAATCATAGGCTAAAGACCACAGGAAAAAACAAGTATAATCTAAATATGTACTGTACTGATCCACTTTACTTTAAATTTAGTTTACTTGACAGATTAAAGACTTAAAAGAGATTGGGCTAAATGGAGCACACTTCCCTAAAAATCTTATGAATTAACTTCAATGTTTGTTCAAAAATAACAAGGAATAATTTGATTTGTAATGTATTTCATCTGGGTTTAAACCATCCTATATTAGGGGGAAAAATGGCTTTCAGACACATTAACTGGCCTTCCGACACAATAATTATCATGCAAGTGACTGATTTACTTTAAAATAAACATGAAGGGCCGCTGAACCAGGAATTTCCTGCCCCACATAATGTGCATAAAAGAAATGAGCATCAGTAATCATTGTCAACAGCTTCTTGTAACTAAGAATTGAATCATTTGTCTGTCTCAATGTGCAAATTATTATCATTTTCTGTCCCAAAGAAAAAGACGAGAATAATATATGCAGTAAAATAACAGTGTGTGAGGGCTAAAAATATTTTATTTATGTTTAGTAAAATTCATTCAGTTTCCATGTAGAATAGAGGTATGTAACATGTGTCTAAATATTCTCACAATGTGAAACACATATATGTTACCATGTAATAATGTACAGTGATATGTTTCATATACTTGTAAGCAATGCCAATATGCAGAACAAAAACAATTTAACATAATGTTCTGCTTCAAATTAATAATTTTTAAGAATGGAACTAAGTGGCAACTTGCACATAATACTATACGTGTAAACTTGTGAAAATGATGCAAGTGATAGAAATAAATATATGGAGATAAAGGTGTATGATAATCAAGACATACATGTAAATTAAGACCCTTTAGTACCCCCCTTGTTTCACATTCGGTCCTGCATAATGCAGACTCTATAATCCACTAATATGATTGTCAACCCATAAGCATTGTAATGTAGTCTATTGGTATTGTGTAGCACACTTCACAAAAGAGAAGCTGCAAATCACACAGGACCGATCCAGAAGCAAAATGTCCCCAAATAAACACTTAATTAGAGAAATAAAAAGAGTAAGGCTATATTCACACTGCCGTTGCCCGTCCGTACTGTACCGTAGCGGGCAACGGCAGTGTACGGGGAGAGGAGGAGGAGGTGAGCGCAGCTCACCCCCGCCCCTCTCCATAGCAACCTATGGCGCACGGCGCCGTATTACGGGAAAAGATAGGACATGTCCTATCTTTTTCCCGGGTACGGCACGTGTGCGGCACCGTACTGCTCCCGTAGGGTGCCGTGCGCCCATAGAAGTGTATGGGGGACGTATATCGGCCGTATATACGGCGGCTGTATATACGTCCCCCATACGTTCGTGTGAATAGAGCCTTAGTACTGAGAAAGTACTGCCATCGCTTCTCCTTCTAAAATATTCCTCAGATTTTCTTCCGAAGTGTGTTTTTTTCTACTCCATTGCATGAAAAACCTCCAACAGGAATAGACCGCTATTCAGAACATCCTTAGTGCGGTTTTCCTCCATTCGATTCCACCATTCACCATAGCAGACTGCTAGAAGAAATATATGCACCAATAGCGTAGTATGTTCTTTAAAATTGTTACTTATTTACGGGCGAGCATGTGAAGCTAGCGTCCCATGTATTTTTTATATGTGCATTTTAAAAGTGATTTTGTAAGTATAATTTTTACTAATAAATACCACAACTAACACACTCACAAAGTAACACAGCCTAGCCTTTGTTCACCTCTCCAAAAGGAAATGTATAGTGCCACAAGGAATAACTTATTAAAGGAAAATTCAATATGCAAAGGCACAATGCATTTAGGTTACAAAAATGATGAAACAAACGGACATACAAAAAAGCAAAACCATTAAAATAAAACGGGATACTATAAAGAAAAGGACAGACTTATTACTAATTAGATCCCCAGCATCAAAAGATATCCCCAGAAAAATGATGAATTTCTGGATAGCTCTGCAAATTGGATTGCCTCTTCTGAAACTGGCCCTGAGTCAGTTTTGGTATGTGGTTTTTGAATAGCTACCTGCTAGAGATTTTTTATCTAAGGCTTAACCACACTTACTTCAGTTGTACAGCTGACTTTCAAATTAACTCTTTCATGGCGGCCCCGGTACCAGGACTTGAACACAAACCAAGACACACGTCAGTCTCTTAGTGCATGTAAAAATCTTCTCCCCATTTATTAGTCTCAGCTGCATGTATAAAACACAAAATCGTCAGGAAAAAAAGGCGTGACAAGGAGATAAGGTGCTTAGATGCTATTGGCCATAATGCATTTTACCAGGACATTCTGGAAGTCATTCTCCCAAACGGTTAATTAATTGTGCACTGTCTTCCCAGACCTTGTTCACAGACATGTTTATACTAAGTTCACTGAGAAGAAAGAGATAAGCTGGCTAGAGTAAGAATATAGAACTAAAGATGAAGGACAGACTGGATTCTCCTTAAATGTCAAAGGGAATTAGCTGGGAGGCAAGCAAACAGGTTACATAAAATGAAGTTTGAATCATGACATTAACTGGACAGTGCTTGACCCCAGGGTGACCCCTGGCTAATACTTAAAATGGCGGACAGTAGTCAAGATGGAGTCCGAAACCAGTTCGATCTCCTTAACACTACCCAATCTACCTCTATCATGCCTTTGTCATGTGAGAGGGTAATGTCTACACACGGATCCAGGTGGGATGTTGGGGACATATTTCCTAGTTATTGTCATCTTTTAAGGAGCAGATATGTCTTGCCCATTCATCAGCATGAATTTACAAATCTAGCAATACCAAACAACACTATGAAATCTTTAGCCCTATTGCCTAGTACATATTTTGTTGGCTTCTAGATGCTGAAATCCATAGCGCTTGACACCCTAAAAATATCGGAGGATGCTGAGACAATGAATTAACATTTAGCTGTAAAGAATAGGCTGGTTTCGAAGTAGCCATTTTACAGACATGAAATACACACACAGGGATTTGTTGCCACAGACTCTACATCAATTAACATTTTCTATTCCTGGGACTGAGGTGACACAGAATGGGGTAGAGGAAATATTTAGCCTCTTGACTTGTGTTAATTATGTTAAATTATAATGCAAACGTGATTTCTTCTCACATTTTGTTGAGGGGGAGGGTCCATCATACTCCATAACTCATAACATAACACGTATGAGGCAGTGGCTAGGCAGGTCAAAGCTTCCTTGCATTGCAGATAGGTCAGCAGCATCAGGATGTGAAAGCTGAAAATGCCAACACATAACAAACATCTTAAGCAGCAGCTCCAACATGTCTGGGTAGTTGGCCAGGAATCTTGCACAACATTTTAGCACATACACAATGCAAGGGGTGTGTGTCAACCTGGCTAGGCCCCAAACCTGCAACGAGATTCTGCCATTGTTTCACACCACCTTGCAGGGCTTTAGGCCAAGCCAGCTACCACTCATCTGTCTGCTCCTGGGTAGTTTGTGGTCTTTCACCTAGACAAAAGAGTTTAAGGATTACCTTCTGCCATTTCCCATTGCTTTGCTAAAACCAGGGGTGCAGGTGCTGTGCTGACTGGATGAAGTAGAAGAAAAAGGAGGAGACAGAGCAGGAGGAGGAGGTAACTGATGCAAGAAGTCATACCAATCCTCGGTGGGGGACTGTGAGCCTAAGTAATTTCTGCCTTGGAATCAGCTGCCAATACATTAATGAAGTGGGCAGTTAAGGAGGTGTAACCTCCCTGTCCATGTTCACTCATTCATTTGTCAGTTGTGAGGTGCATCTTAAGACTAATGGCATTGCACAGTGCACACATTTTGTCCACAACCAGCACCATCATCAGGTGCGTAAAGCTGTCCATCTCTACCAGCCTGAATGGGAGAATTTCAAATTCCAGAGCTTGGAAGTGAGATGCCCCTATTATTTGGGGAATTGAAAGCTAAACGATTGGTGTCGACAGGATTAGTGATGGTAATGTGGTACTGCTGGTGGTAGCAGTGTCATATCCTCCCTTTTTGGTGAGACAGGTTATCTGGTATTTTGGAAGGTGATTGTATAGGGCTAGGCTGTGCCAATTGAAACAGCAGAGGGAGCCACAGGGAGCTCTTTTAGTGTCTGATCCACTGCAGATCAAGTTTAATTTACCGGTGCCTGGTCATACATGAGGTGCTCATATTGTAAAGGCAATGGCTTTATTACCTTATGTATGAAGTGAATTCCACTTGGCAGTAGCAGCCAACAACAGGGCTACAGGCTGGCTGCTGTACCTTGGCACCCTTTTGCTTGTTCTGATGGTTTCCAGGGGCTTCCTGACCACCGTCTCTTCTTCCACACTATCGCTGCCTTTGATCTATGTAGCGTTTAGAAACTCATCTTTACCCCTTACTACTTTCTACCACCTAGCCCTCACTGCTGCTATCCTTCTCTTCCATGGTATTTGGCAGTTGGGTTTCATAATTTTCATAGATCTCAAGGTGTGGGGCAGGGGCAGCTGCATGGGCAACAGATTCCCAGCTAGGAGAGACATCATGCAGCATGAGTGATTCTTCCATGACGTTTATCTGACTTTGCTGTTTTGAAGGACGGTGAGGAGAGATCTACACTTTCAACAGAGGTTGAGCATGGCAAAGATAATCCCTGGAAGATGGGGCACTGTCTGTCATGTAATTGACCAATGCCTCAACTTTGTGAGGACTATTGAAGCTTACCTATATATATTGCAGACTCTAGTGTCTGCTTCCACCAGAGGAACTTACTAATAGTGTAAGTTAAGACTGCTGCAAACTTAACTGCAACAGAAAAATAGAGATGAAGTGGCACTCACAAATGTAGATCAAATAATCTTCCTTTTTTGAAACATGCAGCAATATAGGTGGCCGCCAATCACAGCAAGGTTACAGGCTGTTTTGTGTGGCATAGAGGGCCGCATCTGCCATGAGGAGGGGTGAAGTCTCCACCTCAGGCGTCAGATTGCAGACCCTTTAAGAGGCTGCATTTTGTCACCGGTAGTAAGGACTCGTCAATGGCTGGCAAGTCTGTACTACCTGAAAAATCAAATACTGGGGGGCAGGCTGTGTACACTGGAAGGGGGAGAGGGTTGTTTATACAGGGGGGCAGGCTGTTTGTACTGAAGGGGAGGCAGCAGGCCGCATCTGCCATGATGGCGGGATTAAATCCTGCCTCAGGCGGCGATTGCTGAGCCTTTTAAGAAGCGGCACGTAGACCAATCGCCGCTCACCTAATGGTAATGAAACCATGCTAGCATCACAGCCGCTCGGATCCCATACATCGGTCGCCGGCGTCGCGGCACGCGACAGTGAGAGAAGAGTCGATCCACCCACAAGCCCTCCATCACCAAACAGTCCTGCCCGGCCTGCCCTCAAACTCCTCCACCACAACCCACCCACCCCCCCACGCCTCCGGTCCCCCGCCCCGCGCATGTCCCTGTCGAGAGGAGGAGGTTTTATTCCTCTAAGGCTGTTTCCGGCACCCGCTCACTCGCCCCACCCCCTCCCCCCCTTGCAGAGAGGAGGACGGGACATAGTCATGTCCCTGCGCCAGGCCTACCAGTGATGTTCCCACCCCCCCTCATCCGTTCCCACCCGGACCTCTGCCACCTCATTTGCCCTCCGTCTGGTCACAGACCTGACCCGCAGGGCGACATCTCACGGGTGAACATGTGTGCAGACAAAGACTACAAGTCTGGTAGTATTATTCTGTATATATGTGTGTGTGCTGCTGTTGTATATGCTATATGTGTGTATACTGTAATCTATTTGTGTATGATGTCTATATACTGTATATATGTAGTATGTTCTGTAAGTGCATGTATAAATGATATTATGATCTCTATATACTGTACTTATGTGGTAGTATCTATTTTTTTTATTCATATGCGTGTTTTATACTGTCGGTTTGTATATAGGGTTTGTATTAACTGTGTTGTCTATGTATATATGTCTTTCTAATGTACATGTATCTATATAAAATGTTGTGTATATACTGTATTTTTGTATATAGGGTGTGTCCTGTATGTAAAACTATCTATGGGGATCTTACCACTGTATTTACTGTTATGGTGCAGATCCTGGCCTGTTATAAACTATCTATGGGGGGTCTTGTCTCTCTATATACTATCTTAGGTGTTCTTGCCTGTATATACTATCTATGGGGAGTGGTCCCTGCATGTAAGACTATCTTTGGGGACACTTACCTGTATTTACTGTCTATGTGGTGGGATCCTGCCTATGTAGTACTATCTATGGGACTCTTCTCTGTACATACTATCTGTGAGGACGCCTGCCTGTTATACTATCTATGCTGCTGTTATACTAAATATGGGTGATCTTGCCTGTATATACTATATGTGGTGGTGATCCTGCCTGTATACATACTATCTTGAGGGGCGGCCTGCCTGTATATACTATAATTGGGGACTGGTCCTGCATGTATGTTTCATATCTGTGAGGGGTATGCTGTTATACTATCTATTTTTTAATTAGGTGATATAGACTTTTTTTGTATGTTAGTTTTGTTGTTTGGGGTGTTTATCCAGGACGTTATCGGTAATTGGCTGTGGGTATAATTTGGATGCCTGGCGGAAATGTCTGCACGGACCTAAATACAACTGTAGATAACACAGCAGTGATAAACTATAGGAGGAGAAATTGTGATGAATTCCTCTGTATGATGGAATAGATCATATCCTATAGGTACTAGATGCCACTGATCTGTGTCAAATAAGTTGGTGACCGGAATGTACAGGGCATCAGGGGTCCGTTGCATGGAGGGGGGCGCCATTTTCCATTTTCGCCTCAGGCATCAGAAAGGCTAGAATCGGCCTGGGAGGCAGGCTGTGTAATACTGGGAGGTCGCTGTGTATACTGGTGGAGGGGAGCTGTGTGGTACTGGGGTTGGCATGGCACTATGTGCTGTCTATGGGGGAATCTGTATATAGGGGCTGGATTTTAATTAAACTGGGTGTCCTTACATGGAGTACTGTATATCATTTAATTTGGGAGTATGTATACACCACCACTATCCCTCTGCCAAGGGATGCAAGCACTGTATGAGGAAGTAAACAGAAGGATTGCAGTGCCGGTGCTATATTCTTTTCATATTGAAAACTATAATGCAACAGTATCTTTAAGATTTTTATGGAACAGAAAACTATACTGCAAAAACAGCTTCCAGATTTTGTTGCAACTGCAAAACGTAATGCAGCAGCAGCTCTCATTTTTTGATGCAACTGCAAGCAATAATGCGATAGCAGCTGGATTTTGATGGAACGGAAAACTATAACGTAACAACATCTTTCAGATTTTGATGCATCTGCAAACTAGAATGCGACAGCACCATTTACGTATTTAGTAGAACATCAAATCATAATGCGACTTTCAGATTTTGATGCAACTGCAAGCTTAATGTAACAGTGCCATTCATATTTTGAGGGAACAACAAACTATAATGCAATAGCACAAGTGATGAGTGGACCCAAATTGCAAAGTTCATGTCCATTCAGAATTTGGTGGGTCTACACCCACAACACTTCTATATTAGATTCGGGTCCATGTATCAGAAAAAGCATCAAACTGCCTTATTGACTTCTTAGCTGCTAATCCATAAGCTTGCAGCCCCTTAGCAATCACAGTCATCTCCTTCATAGGCATGCCTGTGATTGGATGGCTTGGACATGTGACTCTGCAGTATAAGAGCAGGGTCACATGTCCAGCCACCATTACACACAGGAGATACAGCTAGGGAGATGTTGCTTCTTAAGGTAATTCAGATATGCAGAAAATTCTCAATAAATAGCAATTTCCCTTTTTAGCCCACTAAGTTACAGAGAATAGACTGCTGCTATTATTAGTAGTAAAACCTAGATTGTGAAGGTGCTGCTGTTAGTAAATTGCATACAGAAACACATTCATCATAAAGGTACTGCTCTCAGTGAATAGCATGCAATAATACCTAGATCATAAAGGTTTTATTGTCAAGGAATAGTGTGGAGTAATACCTAGATTGTAAAGGTGCTGCTACCAATGAATATTGGGAAAAAATTTCTTGATTATAAAAGGAGCTGTTGGGGGGTTATGGTTTATTGTCTCCGTTTTTGATGACAAGTTACCTTTAAAGAGGTTTTCCCATGAAAGAAAATTCTTACATTTCTATCCCCTAATGATGTTAACACAATAAAGATCATTTTGACACCTTTCTTTATAATTTTACTCAGTTGTATTGCTGTTTTAACTCCCATCTCTCCCTTGACTGCTCAGTACAAAATCCCAGGGTGTGAGCGGGGACTCTCTAAGCAGACATATTGTGACCCATCTAGTTTTGTGGGATAACAATGTGGTTAGATTAATCAGGGTACAGGGTATATACACTTAAATCTGACTTCTGACATGTGTACTAACACACATAGAAAAAAAGATGAGACAGATCAGAGATGCATTAGATTGCACAGAGGCTGACAGACTTTTACATTGTTACACTTTGAGTTCTGCTACATCTCACAGACATGTGTCTTCCTCCCCCTACCCCCGGATCACTTATCTCCTGTAGTTTGAAGCCTCTCTCTCTGCTCACAATCTCCTGGCAGGAGGTAATCAGTGAGTGTCTCTGAGCTCCGTGCAGGGGGCGTGGCTGCAGGCTCAGAGCAGAGACAGACAGAAATCTCATCCGCACGATCTCACACAAAAATCGGCCACCCTATCTAGGGACAACTGAAATTTGTACACCAGGACTGCTAGAGACAGTTTGGACTTATATCTGTGAAATGCTGCATTTTTGTTAATAACAGTGGATTATAAAATGTGTTATTTTGTTATCCTGAGAACATATAAGAAACCTGTCTTCTTGGGAATACCCCTTTAAGATAGGAGCAATGGTCCTCATCCTGTTTCTATTTTACCCAGGTCTGTAACAACCCTAAGCTAGAGTCATGAGTTGAGGGTTAGAGCTCTCTCTAAACCACAGCATGATTAATGCTATGCAAAGAGGGCAAGCTCTGGTCATGTGTCCAGTTAAGCAACCCTAAGAATGACAGGTGACTCAGTGTGCCTCCTGGTACTAAGGGCCATATCCGATGGTGACACTAGAGACTGCCTGTAGTAGGAGCTGTCTTCTTCTCCTGATTTTTTTTATACATAGCTTCACTTTTGGTAAAAAAAAATGTTTGACTTTTTTGAAGTTTTCTTAATGTTTTTTTTTTCCCCAAAAAGAATTGGTTTTTCAAAAGAGTTGTGTTTTTTTAACTGTCTTTTTTAAAAGTTTCAGTTGAACAAATCTTTTCCAGTTCCCCAGTACATATCTGTTGTAAATGAAAAAAAGTTATCTTTGGAGAGCCTGATGTAAAATAAAATTATAGAAACAGAAAAAGTCCCCTAAAGGCCAGCTCCATGCTTTAGCCGATAATGATTTTGTAAAAATACAATTTTCTTACAGCATATGCTTTTCTTTAGTATTTGCAAGGCTTTAAGTAGTGTTTAAATTGAAATTTGTGAAATATGGTTATAAAAAAACCTGCACAACCAGATGTTAGATTAATTTAACCCTTCCGACGTGCGCCGACGTGCGCCGGGGTCACGTGCATGGAGAGGGCTCGCGGGCGAGCCCTCTCCATAGCGATAAGTCTTTGCTGCATATTGCAGCAAAGGTACCAGTAACCCCGCGATCGGTGCTAGTACTCAATGCGGGTTTTCACCTCGATCGCACGCCGGTAATGCTGCCGGGGCTTTCAAAGGATGGCATGGGACGCCATCTTGTCGTGGATCGCGCTCCCCGATGACGTCACGGGGAGCAGCGATCCGCGCCATGGTAGCCTCGGGTGTTCCGAATATCCGAAGTACTTCATTTTAACCCCCATTACAATGTGCTAATTGCACATTGTAATGCATGGGGGAGTAAAATTCACATTACTGCTACAGTAGTATGGCAGTATAGGATAGGATGATCAGATACGTAGGGTAGAGTATCCTAGGAGTCTGAAAAAATGGAAAAGCAAAAAATATAAAAAAAGTTTAAAAAACAAAAATATAATAAAAAAACTAAACAAATCAAATCACCCCCTTTCCCTAGAAAAAATATAAATAAATAAACAGATAAAAATCATAACACACATTAGTATCGCCGCATTCAAAAATGTTTGATCTATAAAATAAATAACGTTTTTTCACTGCGTTAACCCGTAACGGAAAAATAGCGTCCAAAGTCGAAAATGAAATTTTTGCCATTTTGAAAAATATAAAAAAATTCAAAAAAGTGATCTAAAAGGTCGCACAATCCAAAAATTTTATAGTAATGAAAAAGCCATCAAAATTCACAAAAAATGACACTATCCGCAGCTCCGCTACACCCAAAATTATGAAAAAGGATTGGCACGAAAGATGGCAAAATAAAAAAAAATATTTGTACAGGAGGTTTTAATTTTTTAAATGTATGAAAAACATTATTAAAACCTAACAAATTTGGTATCCCCGTGATCGTACTGACCCAAAGAATAAGTAGACATGTCATTGGGATGCAGAGTGAAAACTGTAAAATCCACGCCTACAAGAAAACGTCGCAAATGTGGTTTTTCAGCATTTTCACTGCATTTGGAATAAAAAAGGTATAGATTTTTGAAGTTGGTGAGTGAAAAATGGAAGTGAAAAAACTAAAAAAGGCCAAGTCGTTAAGGGGTTAAAGAGAGACATGAAATTAACAACAAATATTGCATCTGTACTGTAATTATTCCACAAATTGCATTTCCATAAACATCAAGTCTGATTGAATGAGAGCTATTGCAGCAAAGATGTATAGTTTCTTAAGATAAAAATAAAGTTTACTCCCTTTGCTGAAAGACTAATTGATCAGTGACTGAACCCTGTCCTAAATGTGTTCTCATTTATCATGGATCAAATTGCTTAAGAATCAATATCCAGATTGCACTCCTGCTTTTTAGATCTGCCTCCTATCTGTGCAGTTTTAATTGTGCTTTACAAGGAAACAACACTGTCATTTGTTGTTAAATGTTATGGGGTCTGAAATCTTATTATTTGACAAGAAATCTTTATGATGGATTGTAGATTTTATGTTGCCGAAATCCAATGATTTTCTGACTGCATGTCACTACGGATGATTTTGACACCTTTTCTTATATTGTAAAAATCTATTTATCAATATTCATTGGATGAAATAATTTTGCACATATAAAACATATATTTAGATAAATTAAACTTGCAGTTTTCACACTCATTAATGAGCATACAATAGGTCAATGCTTTTTGTCGATTTTTAACTGATGATTTATACTTTGGGGTCAATGCTCATCTTATTATTACCAGAAACTAATATAACAGGAAAATATCCAAGCTCTTTTAAGATGGTGGATGTAGATGACACATATCACAATGTAAATAGATGGTTCAAGACTGACCAAAAGCATCATCCACATGAAGCTTCTTTTATAATTTATGTTCATATAAGTTTCTCTGGATTCTTAGTTTTTTCTTCTCATTATAAAAATAGTGTCAAACTGCAGTAAAATTCCATATGTGCATATTCCATTTAGATGGACACAAAGCAGTGTAGACTGTATACTTGATTAAAGGTATCACATCTTCCTTATCTCCTTATCTCCACATCTATTTTCCACATTAATGCCCAAGCTATTTTTTGGGTGGTTTTTTGTCAGCGCCTTCTACCAAATAAAACCTTTTTTTCAGGTCATCATAGCTGTAACTGTCTTTTTTTCGAGACTAAATGTGGTTTTTAATAGTATAATTGTGGGTTTCATATATATATTAAAAAAAAAAAAGGAACCAAATTTCCAAGAAGAAGACAAAACCATTCCTTGATCTGAGCAACAATGACTACCACATGTATAAACATGCCCTGGCAAAAATACTGTGAACTGCAATTGATAACACAACAAGAAATAAAACATGTAAACACATGTGGCTCCCTCTGCTGTTTTGGTTGTTAAAGCCTCTACCAGTGCCTCAAGAATGACAAAGCCGCCTATGAGAGAGCTACCATTCCAGACATCTTTAAAAATTTTATGGCAGTAGCTGTCCCACAATACGTCATTACTAGCCAACACTACATGCAACGTGCAATGAAATTAGTCATAAATTCATAAGCTGATATCACAACTGATATGTGGATAAGTAAGCAAGGTCGAGAACTCTACATCTCTTTTACTGCCCTTTGGGTTAATGTAGTGGCTACTGGGTATGAAAGGAATCCCTGTGGCATATACACTCACCGGCCACTTTATTAGGTACACCTGTCCAACTGCTCGTTAACACTTAATTTCTAATTAGCCAATCACATGGTGGCAACTCGGTGCATTTAGGCATGTAGATATGGTCAAGACAATCTCCTGCAGTTCAACCCAAGAATCAGTATGGGGAAAAAGGTGTATTGAGTGCCTTGAACGTGGCATGGTTGTGGTGCCAGAAAGGGCTGGTCTGAGTATTTCAGAAACTGCTGATCTACTGGGATTTTACGCACAACCATCTCTAGGGTTTACAGAGAATGATCCGAAAAAGAAAAAACATCCAGTGAGCGGCAGTTCTGTGGGCCAGAGGTCAGATGCCAGAGGTCAGAGAAGAATGGGCAGACTGGTTCGAGCTGATAGAAAGGCAACAGTGACTCAAATAGGCAGAAGAGCATCTCTGAACACACAGTACGTCGAACTTTGAGGAAGATGGGCTACAGCAGCAGAAGACCGCATCAGGTGACACTCCTTTCAGCTAAGAACAGGAAACTGAGGCTACAATTTGCACAAGTACATCGAATTGGACAGTAGAAGATTGGAAAAATGTTGCCTGGTCTGATGAGTCTCGATTTCCGCTGCGACATCGGATGTGGTAGGGTCAGAATTGGGTCAACAACATGAAAGCAGGATCCATCCTGCCTTGTATCAACGGTTCAGGCTGTGGTTGTGGTTGTCATGGTGTGGGGAATATTTTCTTGGACATCTTCGGGCCCCCTTGGTACCAATTGAGCATCGTTTGCAACGCCACAGCCTACCTGAGTATTGTTGCTGACCATGTCATCCCTTTATGACCACAAGTACACCAACATCTGATGGCTACTTCAGCAGGATAATGCGCCATGTCATAAGCTGGAATCATCTCAGACTGGTTTCTGAACATGACAATGGTTTGCTGTACTCAAATGGCCTCCACAGTCACCAGATCTCAATCCAATAGAGCATCTTTGGGATGTGGTGGAGGAATGGGAGATTCGCATCATGGATGTGCAGCGACAAATCTGCGGCAACTGTGTGATGGCATCATGTCAATATGGACCCAAAATCTCGAGGAATCTATGTCATGAAGAATTGAGGCAGTTTTTGAAGGCAAAAGGGGTCCAACCCGTTACTAGCATGGTGTACCTAATAAAGTGGCGGTGAGTGTATATTTCCACTATTGAGAATTTCAGGACAACAATCCTGCCTCTGTTTGATTATTCTCCTACTTAGTTTCGCTTCTCCTACCTCCCATCCAATCAGCATCAATTGGCAAAAACAAGTTTCAGTCCAGCCATGGGCAGATGCAGCAGGCTGTTCTGAAACTCCTCTGTCTGGGCAATGACAAGCACACCCAAAGTAGGAAAAATTCCCTCCCAACCTCTAGAGTAACTCCTAGTTCAGATTTTTTTTTATAAATAGCTTCACTTTTGGTAAAAGAAAAATGTTTGACTTTTTTGAAGTTTTCTTAATGTTTTTTTTCCCCAAAAAGAATTGGTTTTTCAAAACAGTTGTGTTTTTTTAACTGTCTTTTTTAAAAGTTTCAGTTGAACTAGGGAGTTACTCTAGAGGTTGGGAGGGAATTTTTCCTACTTTGGGTGGTGCTTGGTCATTGCCCAGACAGATGAGTTTCAGAACAGCCTGCTGCATCTGCCCATGGCTGTACTGAAACTTGTGTTGCCAATTGATGCTGATTGGATGAGGAGGTAGGAGAAGCGGAAACTAAGTAGGAGAATGAATCAAACAGAGGCAAGGATTGTTGTCCTGCAATTCTCAATAGTGGAAATATACACTCACCGGCCACTTTATTAGGTACACCATGCTAGTAACGGGTTGGACCCCCTTTTGCCTTCAGAACTGCCTCAATTCTTCATGACATAGATTCAACAAGGTGCTGGAAGCATTCCTCAGAGATTTTGGTCCATATTGACATGATGGCATCACACAGTTGCCGCAGATTTGTCGGCTGCACATCCATGATGCGAATCTCCCGTTCCACCACATCCCAAAGATGCTCTATTGGATTGAGATCTGGTGACTGTGGAGGCCATTTGAGTACAGCAAACTCATTGTCATGTTCAAGAAACCAGTCTGAGATGATTCCAGCTTTATGACATGGCGCATTATCCTGCTGAAAGTAGCCATCAGATGTTGGGTACATTGTGGTCATAAAGGGATGGACATGGTCAGCAACAATACTCAGGTAGGCTGTGGCGCCATCTCTTTGAAGCCGCCGGCAGCATTACCGGCGGCGATCGAGGTGAAAACACCCGCATTGAGTACTAGCACCGATCGCGGGTGTTACTGGTAAGCCTTTGCTGCAATATGCAGCAAAGACTTATCGGCTATGGAGAGGGCTCGGCCCGCGAGCCCTCTCCATGCACCGGGACCCGGCGCACGTCGGCGCACGTCGGGAAGGGGTTAAAACATCTAACATCTGGTTGTGCAGGTTTTTTATAAACCATATTTCACAAATTTCAATTTAAACACTACTTAAAGCTACTTGCAAATACTAAAGAAAAGCATATGCTGTAAGAAAAATTATTTTTACAAAAATCATTATCGGCTAAAAGCATGGAGCTTGGCCTTTAGGGGACTTTTCTGTTTCTATAATTTTTTTTTACATCAGGCTCTCCTAAAGATAACTTTTTTTCATTTACAACAGAATGTACTGGGGAACTGGAAAAAGATTTCAAGAGAGGATAAAATTAAAACAAAAAGGCAGTTTTTTTTTTTGCTTTTACAACTTTCAGTGTATCCCTATAATCTTTAGGCCAGTATGATCATGAATTCATCAGTTAAGGGCAGACAATAATGTATGTATAATACAGAAGACACCTGCCTTGCATAGAAAGTTCAGCCTGTAACACACTTACAAGAAGTGGTGCAGCAATAAGTTCACAAATATAAATTGAGCTCTGCTATGTTTCTATGGACAAAAACAATCTAACTGGTGGACTGTACAGAAGAGCTGAGGATACGAGGAGCTGATATACCCTGTCCTTGCTAGTCCAAACAATGGTGTAATCATTTCCCACCATGCTTGATTGGTCCACCACACCAATCTGTCTCCTGTGAACTCTACTCTGGTTTTCTAACAGTTAATCCATTGTGATGGAAAGAATATCCCTAATGTCATTTCTGCACTGTCTGATATAAGAAAAATAATGTAATCATCTTCTGTATTGGGAGTTCCAGCATCAAAGTTTGACTAGTGATACCCATTTTAGGTACTTTCATTTTTTGTTTGTAGTACCCTGCCATTCTCTCCATGTTTGCACAGGAAGTGATAATCAAATAGTTGTTCATGGAGGAATACCCTCCGAGACTTCCTGTGTCTGAATAAATGTTGCACATCCCATCCCATCCATGCTTAACTATAAGAAGTCTTACAGAGCTTATCTTCCTGAAAAACCATGTATCAAACAAGTGGATTGTTGTCACCTCAAATAACCTTATTCCAAACTACCAGCTCATAATCCAAGATCAAAGCTAAGGATTATTATGCTGTTCCATGAAAGGTCACTGGCATGGTGACTGAATAGAAGATGCAGATGAAAAGCCTGCAGCAAGGATTCCAGCATTAGTCCCATCACCATATCAGAGCATAATTTTTAATGGACGTTGATATCTTAGTAGGCTTCTGTATAAATGAATTTTTCCTCAGTATATACAGGAACATCAGTGACAAATGTATTTAATTTGTAATACTCGTATTGAATACTACATTTACATACATTGTTTGTTCTCTTCTCATTTAGTGATTGTGAGTTAATACTTACCCCCTCAAGCTACTATGAAAAAAATGAACCATCAACAAGTATTTAATGCAGACTCCTAAAACATTAGACAAAATTCCTCTCGAGCCATACATTGATAAATGAAATGTCTCCTTCTAATGCAAGAATAATCAATTTAGAATGCTTATGACAATTAAGAAACCTTAAGATAAGCCTACAATGGACCATGCTTTGTCAGCCTTGATTTGACTTAAACGTATACTAATAGGTTCATTTCTCTTTCAAAAGGTATCCTCTGAGACAAGTCTATCAATTAATATGAATTATGCATGCATAAGAGGATTGATGTAATTCATTAGAGGAATTTGTTTTATGATAGTGTTAATAAGGGAGCATAGATCATAAGGGAACCCTGATGGACAGTTTCTGGTCAGGGTACAGTGTTAATAAAGAATGTCAATGGAATATTGCTTGCAAGGTTTGCTTTAATATTTATTTGATGACCAAGCAGTGTTATTGATCTGTTAATGGTGTGGAAGAAGAATAGGACATAAATCTTATGTTATTGGAAATAAGTGTTAAATACGTGTTTTACCACATGGTAGTTGGGTTGTAATATTCTGGTACCACTGTTATACAGTGGACAGAACCAGAACCAAGCTTCATGTCCACTGTAGAGGTTCTAGATCGAGGAGGTGGTCATAACATCTGATCCATTCAGTGTTCATTTGTGTTTTAGGTATTTTACATAATATGACATGTTCTGAAAAAATGATTTATTCCTATGTAAAGCAATAAGAAAATAAAGCAGGTTACACTACAGGAGCTCAGAATATAATGTTTTGCTTTTCTGTAAGCAGACTACAAAGGAAACTAAGGGGACCTGATTTTTAACCATTTAACATGTCATATGAAATCAGGTTTACATGTAAAATTCACCAAGTTTACCCACTGATCCCACTCAGATGATATTAGAAAACAAAAATCTAGCAAGTTTATTACACTATGGGTGTAACTCATAAAACATAAGTCCTCCCATTTCCATTCTGATATTAAGGTATTTTGGTGCCCTTAGCAAACCGACAAAATTGTTTCAGAATTGGGAGTGATCCTGAGGGGAAAAAATGAAATTGCTTTCTCCACCAATTTAGAAAAAGGCCAACTGCTATGGGATCATTTACTTTTAGGCCTACCAGCAGTAAGTCTAGAGAAAATTGAAGTCCAACAAACACCGGCAGAATATATGTAAGTCAGCACATGCCCCCAATATATTGGTAGCCCAGCACATGACACCAGTATAGGGGTAGCCCAGCACTAGGGAAGAATAGATTGGGAGAAATTTAAAATTAATGAGTTTGTTGGAAAAAATGTAGGTTCTGGATCCCGACTTTGGCACAACTTGATAAATCAACCCTATCGAAATCAATGGGGATTAGAATTTTAACATCCAAAATGGCTGAAATGGGGTAGTAGGGTCTGAAAATTGGTGGAAATAACAGTGCATTTGCCCTGTCCACAATTGGCTTGGGAAAGTGCTTAAAATAATATGACAAAAATAAACAATAAAACACAATGAAATAAGCAGAATGTGTCAATTTCAAGTTAAATTTAAGGTAGTGCAGGGTTTGCCAATTTTTCAATGAATTTCAGATACTGCAGAATTTGTCAATTTTACCTCATGCTCTAGTGGTGGAATGAAAGATGCTAAGCTTACATGGTGGATCCAGCAGAGTGGCCACCCGGTAATCGAAACTGGTAATTATCCAGTCAACATAGGAGTCATTGCACAGGTCTTGGGATGTCCTTGGTGGGTCCTGTCTCTTCATACTCTGCATCTAACCAGCCATGCTACATTGAAGCTTTGAGCTGCTAAAGGTGTCACCCTGATCTGAGGAAAACTCCTACTCTTCCTCCTCCAAAGTGTTAAATCAGGTATTAGATTAGATTAGGCATGGTCATGCTGATGATGATGCCATATTTGCAGGCATATTCAAAGCATTGGGGCACTGAACAAATGTATCTCACACACTTTTTTGACTTACCTGGGTTTTCTGGAGCTGAAATTCAATAATTACTCACACAAGCTTTCCAGCATTCCACCTAGTTCATACATCACATATGAGGCATTGGCTGGGCAGGACAAAGGTCCTCTGCAGTCCAGGTAGATGAGCAGCAGCATGGTATGAATGCTGAAACTACAAACACATGTACTTGCAGCAGGTATGGGTAGTTGTCCTGAAACCTTTGCATCAACAGTTTTAGAACATGCAAAAGGCAAGGGATGTGCATCAACCTGGCTCAACCCAAAGCAGGAAACCTTGAGTTTCTGTAGCCAAAACCACTTGTCTGTTTGCTCCAGTCTAGTATATGTTATTTTGGCCAGACAGATTAGTTTCAGCATTGTCTGCTGCCATTCCCCTATTGCTTTGCTAAAATCGGTGATGCTGGTGCTACACTGACCGGATGAAGGAACAGAAAAGGGAGGGGTTGGTACAGGCTGGGCCATCCCAATCAGCAGAAGGAGCCTCAGGTTATAAATGAGGTGTTTTTAAATTGTTAAGGCTTTGGCCATGCTTTATGGACTGGTGACACACCGTGCAAATTACATGTTTCTGTCTTCTGCACTCTGCTGCAGGGCATTTCATTAATTGGGGAGGCTGCTGTGCATGACATTACTCTGAGACCAATGCATTTCCCACCCTAGGCTTATACTCAAGTCAATACGTTTTCCCAGTTAAATGTGGTAAAATAAGGGGCCTAGGCTCATACATGGGTCGGCTTATACTCGAGTATATATGGCATATAATTTTCTTCAGTGTATAATGTAAAGAACCTGGCTCAGTTTTTTTTCCATCAAATTACAAATTCCACTAATATATATATATATATATATATATATATATATTTATTTTTTTTTTTTTAAGTTATAAGTTATATAAGATATATATTAAGTTTAAAGACTTATCTTCAAGTTTTAGTTAGGCACGTCTGCTAGGCCATCCTGTAGTATTGTGTACAACAAATATGTATTACAATGGTCTACGTAGAAAATGATCACCTGACCAACCATCTGTTTTTATTTTTGTGGAATTGCTTCAGTAGCTTAACAAATTTCCGTGCCTGAAGAAAATAATACAGATTTATGTTCTTGAGGTAACAAAGGTGATGAAAAAATGAAACCAACTATCTACACTTTACATGGATGAAACATTTAAGAAATATATTTTACGATATGTAGCTGATGATAATGTGTTGAAATGAGAACCCCCTTAAAGCTAAAGCTGTTATTGCCCAACACTAAGCCAAGCATTTACTTGTATGGAACAGTCTTCTAACTACTTATCTTTGATCATATAGATAGATAGATAGACAGATTGATAGATAGATAGATAGATAGATAGATAGATAGATAGATAGACAAAAAATACAAAAAAACAGCAATACAGTCATTAAAACATCAAAAAGTAATGGGTGTTATCCTGCACTCTTACCAATAAGAGTCTATGAATAATCAAAGGAAAACGACAGCACTCCAATATAGGGAAAACAATGGTGTTTATTCCAGTTGAAGCTGAAGTAGCAAAAATCAGCATTGTTTTTACTATATTGGAGTGCTGCCGTTTTTCTTTAGATAGATAGACAGACAGACAGATAGATAGAACGTAACCCTGACCAGTAATTTCGAAACAATGGGAATGTTAAAAGTTTTTTTATATTAATGGGAATCTGTCACCATGATCCCCCTATCACAACTATGTGTTTTTTTCTGTATGGGTTTCCCAACAGATGACACCAAAACCTTTGTTTTTATTGACTGTATTTATTTTCTGTGACCAAAAATGTACTTTAGAAATATGCAAATGAGGCTAAAGTACTTGGAGGGCATGGGGTTTGGGAGAATTTTGCTGGACCGAGGAGTGTGGTAATATGACCAAAGTATGAGGAAAATGATGCATGTGTAACAATATAGAAGGAGGCTTAGCCATGCAATGGAAAGAGTTATAACCTAATAGAACAATGTTTTGGTACAAAGTTCTGAAAAGAAGCGGATATCTTAAGAACCTTAACATAAGGATAATGGAGCATAACCTGAAATGAGATAAGGCGAGATTCAAAGTTATATTAGAAAATATGATTAATATGGTTTTTAAATGAAGAGTAAGTTGATAAATACTGTATTTATTTCCTATAAAGGGAAATATTATAACGGTCTAGGTAAACCAAATGCTTTTTTTATTGCAGTCAACCATGTTTCTAATTAATGTACTATAATGTTTATCATTTATTCCTGGCTTCTATACATCACCCTTTCTCAGTAACAGTTACATAAACTCAAGGCACTTGAGGTTTATTTGTGAAAACATCAGATGAAGGTGGTTTCCCAATGCATAATGTGACTGAAATACTGTTTTAAAGATATCATTAAACCGATATCATGAGAAAGCTTAGCTTATGCCATCTGTTGAGATCAGATAGCGGACAAACCCATTTGGCTACAAGATGTGGTCACTTAAAATTCTGCATTACTTTGTATGCACCTTGGAGACCCTCACTGAAATACTATTCTCTTTTCTAATTTTGGTGCATTCTGAAGAATGTTGTTCAAATATAGTCAACCATGTGTAATACACATGTCCATAATAAACCTTAGAGAATCAGACTGGAATTTTATAGTTATAATTAATCACGTAGACGCTCTATAAATATCTTCCTCAATTACATCTCTTGCGGATACAATGCTGCAAGTATTTGTTTTATCATATTCAAATTTGACAGCTGATTATTAAGGACAGGAGTTGCTTGGGGCATTTTGAAGCTATTCTTTGCTTATATGCATGTGAGCTTTAACATACAGTTTTACCATATGTAATGTTTCATCCACACCTAATTGTAGTCATGATGAGGTCTTCTGTCTTTGTCAAGTGTATTATATGTTACTATTCGGTGAAATGAACTAAGCATTTGTCCTTCTCTCCAATGACCCATTAGCATTTGTATATTACATGTCTTTATAAACGTGACCCCTACACAATTACAGAAATTCCTGAGTAAAAAATAAATGTTTTTATATGAACAGCATGTTACAGCTATTGGTCATCTTTTTTAAACAAAAAAAATGGCAGCAAGAAAGAATGCTACACTGAAAACATAAATGTGTATCATTCTGACTATTATACTAGTATAGTAGTATAACTGTATACATGTAAAAGAATTAACATGCTTTCTAAATAAGACCATATAAAGGGAAGCAAAATACTTCCTGGATTAATCTACTTTGCTTAAAGAAAAGACCAATTATGTTCATAGTTCTCTAAAATGTGCAATACAGAATTAGTGGGTTTGGGTGTTTGGTGGTCAGAAAACCAGTTCATGGGGCGACCACCATTGTCGGAAATCTAGCTTGCATGCAGTTGATCATGTTGTTGACTGTGGCCTGTGGAAAGGGTGGTCCAGTTCTCTTCACTGGCTTTGCAAATTTTCTGGATATTCACAGGAACTGGAAAACACAAACCCAGAGCATCAAAAATATGTTCAATGCATGACATGTCCAGTGACTATAATATTATGAACAACAAAGTTCTTGCATGGCCAGCGTAGTAACTGGACAAGTCATCCATTGCACTTGCTTTTGATGCTCTGGGTCTGTGCCTGCCCATAACATAACCCTACCACCACCATGGACTACTTGATTGACAGCGTCGTCAGCATCAAAACATCCACCAACATAACACCATACCCTGGACAATTAAAACCATCTGTTAGGAGAACACCTCTCCCAATAATGTCGACCTGCAGTCAGGTGGAGACCCCAATGAGGACAATGAGCGTGAGCTTTAATCTGATGATTTCTGACATTTGTCACTTTTGGGATTGTATGTGGCAGGTAATGAGAAGTACCTGTTTTTCTCCACACATAAGGTTTATAATTAACACCAAAAAGTTCAATCTTTGTCTCATCAGACCAGAGAATCTTATTTCTCACAGTCTAGGAGTCTTTCATCTGTTTTTCTGCAAACTGTATGTGTGCATTCATATGTCTTACACTGAGGAGATGCTTCTGTTGGCACTCACTGCCATAAAGCCCCGACTGGTGGATGGCTGCAGTGATGGTTGACTTTGCTTTGTGGAACTTTCTCCCATCTCCCTACTGCATATCTACAGTTCATCCACAGTGTTCTTCTTTGCCTTTTTCACCAAGGCTATTCTCTGATGATTGTGGGAGATTGTGGTCATCTCAAACTTCATCCATTTAAGGATTATGAAAGCCACGGTGCTCTTAGGAACCTTGAATGCTGCAGAAATTCTTTTGTAATTTTGGCCAGATCTGTGCCTTGCCACAGATCTGAGCTCCTTGGGCAGTTCTTTAGACCTCATGATTTCCATCTGCTCTGACATGCAATGTGAGCTATGAGGTCTTTTATAAACAGGTGTGTGCCTTTCCTAATCAAGTTCAATCAAGTTAATTAAACATAGCTGGCCTCCAATGAAGGAGTAGAACCATGAAAAGCATGATATATTTCAGTTTTTCTTATTTAAATACTTTCAAAAGTATTTAATTTTTTTAGCTTACCAATTGGCTGCAATAAAACACAGAGTGAAAAATTTAAAGAGGTCTGAATACTTTCCATACACACTGTAGATCTTTGAGTTCAACTCATTTTAAATGGGAGCAAAAAAAGTGTTGTGATTATATACAAAATATTGATTTCTCGATGTCACCAGTAAATATATAAGGCCAGAAATTAGATATTGATGTATATGGTTTTATTTGCACAAATATTCTCTAAACTGGGCTTTCAGAACAAAAATAACAGAACTTCAAGTTTCTTAACAAGAAAGAATTTGTAAACCCCATAACTCGATTATTTATACAAAAGCATGGATGGTATCAGACAGACAGACCATATGTTAAACCATATGATAGATTCCTCAGCATGATATAAAAATCTTTCAGTTTATATGATACATCTGGATATATCTAAAATCCCTTATAATTTATAAGTCTGCAGCATCTGGTCATCTACAGTCAATCTTGACTTCCTTGACAGGTGCAACTTTCTTTATCTTTCCTTAAGGTGAAAGTGAATGATATGAAAAAGTAGCACAGGTTGTAGAAGGTAGTGCAATATACAAACACAGAAAAAGTAAATGGTTTCTAAATAAAGTGTAATAGTTGAGGAGTCCATACTTATAATACTTTTTTTTATTTTTTCTGTAGTGTCCGTATTCACAGAATTCGTAGCCAGAACAAGGAGTTGGGGCTAGCTTAGGTAATCTTTGGAGGATCTGAACTATAAAACATTCATTCAGTATAAGTAAAATATTTCTATATTAAATATTAACAAGAGGCAGTCTGCACATTGACAGCATGACTAGGAAATACATGTAGGAGAAACTTGTCAATCGGATATCGAGAGTAAATTTGAACAGCAGTTTATTGTCTGGTGAACTATTTACTACTAAATATTCTATGGCCATATCATGTCTCCCTGGGTCCGGTAAACATAATGTGGTAAAGGTTTTGTGTGTTGGTCACAAGAGGCTCTTAAAAAAACTAAGACATATCTCCAAGGTCACATGATGGATCATCCAACCAGGAATTCCCTCTGTAGAGTCAATGGCCAATTTTTTCGATAAGAATTTATGAAGTGTACCTCCAAATGTTTTCGCAAGCCTCAACTTATCTCAGTGTTTTCAAAGTATTAAAATGATTACAACAAAAAATTACCATCTTTTAGACATGTAGTCATTACAACTGCAAGGTCAAAAAACCTTATTTGTTGTTTGATAACATGTTAATAGTGATGAACAAAATATTTACAGTTTGTTTACCTCAAGAAGCTGAAATCATCTTGTTTGTCCTCTAATTTGATCTACATAATCTTCTACATGCATCTAAATAGAAAAAACTTCTATCAAATATGTTCTTGTATACATCAATGTTTCTACCCCATTACAATTTCGTAAACAAACAGCTTAGTTCTACTTTGGATCCTACCATCTTTTAAAACTGTTTGTTAATCTTAGAAATTGCTTGAGAACTTCTTTTTATCTGTTACTAAATCTTCAAATTTACACAAATGTGCATTGCCAAGTTAACATTAAGGATAATTGCCAAAGAACCAAACCTGCTTATATTTGGAAAAGGGATTGAACTTTAAGCAGAGACATAACTTAAGGCTGCTTGGTCTCATAGCAAACTCTGCAGCACGTCTCCATAATGGAATAGACTCAATGTAGACCATCTTAGGCCAGCATGTAACTGCACCCTCCACAAGTTTAGCCTATTTTGAGCAGTAACAGTATATAAACCCTTCCTGCAAATGGACGCAGTGATGCTGCTTTTCAGGAGGTGACTTCCTGGAAACACCGTACTATTATGTCTCACAAGCAGAGTCAATACTATAAGCTGCAGGTGTCAGCAGTATATTACAACTAACATCTTCCTGATATTACAACTGACATTTAAAGTTAATTCTGATTATGGGTGTTAAACCCTTAAGTTATTCAGGATCTTCCTTATGTGGATCTGCCTGATGCTGTCACATCTCAATTCCTGCCTCCGGACAGAACCTGCCTGTAGTTAGTCTTGAACAAGTTAGACTTGAACAAGAGGCTTGAACAAGTGTTTAGATGGACACTTGTTCAAGCCAAAGTCTGAAAAAAGTTGTAAAGTTGAAGTTAAAAAAAAAACAAAAAAAACAAGACGAGAAAAAACAGATACATTTATATACTCAAGTATAAGCCTCACCTGTGAGGTTATTCAACACAAAAAACCAAACTTCGAGTCATTCACCACTTCAGAATCCTTCTCCATTCCATCTTTCATGAATTGTGCCTCCGATCATGTAATCTATCTTCTTGAATGTCCCTGCCCACTCCAATACGTGGGTAGAACCACACAACCATTTAGGAAAAGGGTAAATACCCATCGCAGTAAAGTTAAAACGGGATTCCAACAACATAGTGTCTCAAGACACTTTAAAAACCACTATGGATGCAACTTTAAATAAGCTAAGTTCTGTTTAATTAAACAGATCCCAAAAAGTCACCATGACCGAGCAAGCCAATTAACCAGAAGAGAAAATTTCTGGATTTACAAATTAAACATAATGTGCCCGTACGGACTCAGTAAAACATTAGAAAAAATCTGAAGCAACCCCTTTATTGACTATATCATTATTTTTTCCCTTGGTATATCCCTACCCTCCTCCCTAATGGTTCACAATGTATATGACCTTTGTAGCTATTGTCCCACTGTACATAATCATAACATCATGCCCCCATTTCTTTGCCTAATAGATCCAAATCGGCTGGCTAATTATACAAGCAACCTCTACACTTATCAGTACGAATGCACTAATCACAGTCCTCTACAAAATACTCACCCCGATCCACCTTTCCAGCGCAGACCCTGATCCACCTATCTAGCGCAGTACTGGAATTGTCACCGTGTTCCGTTCCATTCTGCGCATGCGCGCCCCCCATAGGCATGTGCGCACCAATCAGCAGTACCATTTAAACCCGATCCCGAGCCGACGGAGCTGCCACTCGCGCTGCCGCCGGCTCGGAGTACACACCTCCTCAGTAAGTATACCTATCCTCCACCTACCCGCAGCAGTCACTACCTTTACAATCACCCACCCGATTCTTTCCCCCTAGGACTGCCCGTCGGTCTTCTTAGGCTGCAGTTATACTACTCCATAGAGGACTGAGGACCTTTAGCAAACAAGGTTAGCCCTCATATTAACAATAAACAAATTATTTCCATCTAAGGTATACCACAGATCTTGCCTTTTAGTAACCCATCCCCCTTTTTCTTCATGTATAGTTACCTACAGCTTTTTGCAATCCTTGGCCTCTGAGCCCTTGTACAGCACGGAACCATCTGCTCAGACAGGTCAGTACTCTCCCTTTTCCCTGACATTAATATACGGACAGAACGGACTACCTATACAGTTCTCCCTTTTTTGACCATCTGGAAATGTCTAAGGTCAAGTACATTTAGAAACCCCATTATGTACTCAAAAACTTTTTTTTATCTTTTTACAAGAATATATGTATCTATTTATTCATGCATCTATATATTTTTATACCTGATTTTAGCATATATTTGCTCATTTATTTATTTATTCAAATCTATGTATGTTTATTTATTTACACCTATATCTGTTTTATTATCATTTGTCTATTTGTGCCCACATATGTACTGTGTAATGTACATTTTATATATTGTCTATATACCCCTGTTCATTTATGTATTCCATAATAGAATTGTAACTTTGAGTTTTACAAATTACAGTATCTGGACCTGAAGAAGGGGTATTCCTCCCCAAAACGCGTCGTCCACTAACAGCATCTCCACCTACTGACTATCCCTGAGCTAAAGTTTTGTCAAATAAAATGCTATTTGTATAATACTTTTCAGGAATTTTTAAGCCTTTATTATTGGACATTATATGTAACAGACCGACATAGAATAGCAGCGCGATTTTGTATACTGGTTCCCCCACTCGATTACCTCCTACTGCATCAGGAATTTCTCCTGATACCAGTTGTCTGCAGCAGCTTCAGACCCTACGAATTCCTTTTACACTTGGTGTGCGGTGTACCCTAACCACATCACCTCTTGTGTGCGTAATGGCATCTGGATATGTGTACCTGCTCTTAAACTGCAGAGCCCCATGTCCAGCCCGGCTAATCACAGGCATGCCCATGGAGGACATGTCTGTATTTGCTAAGGGGCTGTAAGCTGCTTGCTGATTGCTCCAATAGTCAATCAAGAAGCTTTGCGTTTTTCCCGAACTCATAACTGGATCCCCAATAGCCTGTTCTGGGTCCATGGATGCTGAAACCGTGAAAATCGATATAGCCCTGAACTCTCTACTTCTTGTGAGTAGTGATAAACAGACACAATCTCAAAATCATTTGGATAGCTCAAAGTTATATGACTAATAGTGACACGTCAGATTCTAAAAATAGAGCTTGTTCAGGAAAGTGAAAACTTGCTTAGGCGACAAGAAGAGTATGTTGAAGAAAAGGAGGATATCATAATAATTCTTAATATTTACAAAAATCTTTAATCAGTAAACCATTGTGTAAATTTCAAATTTAGAATCCTGTCTACAATTAATGTTTAGATAAAATAAAACAAAAAAAAAACGTATTTATTTCTACAGCTCAGAACATTCCATTTGAGACAGGGACATAATTTGAAGTATAAAATCAATTTCTTCTCAAAGCCTTTTAAAGATAACACTATTTTATACCCTGGTACAAAAGACTAACCCTTTAACCTATCCTTTCAGAAATAGTTGAGGATAGTGTGTAGGACTATTCCGTGAATGTTAATGATTAAGTATAAATTGTGCATTATTTTAAAGAGCATTCTTGATCTTACTCATCCTCTCATCTCTATAACTTTATAAATATATTTAGACATGGAATATGTGCTTCCCTGCTTGGAATCTGCTTCAGTGAGCTTAAATGGAGAGCTAATCTGATTACACCTGGGTATACAATATATGGATAAAAATACTTATTTAGCACTACAATTTCCCTACAGTGACTGTTAAGAGCAACGTAAAGTTCATATGCACACAACTAGGAATTGGGACATATGATCTTTCTACACCTAGCACATGTTCCCATTTTACTTCGATTTGCTCATGCACAAGGTTGTGTACGGGCAGATCTGCAGCAGTCAAGCATTTTCTGGTGGTTTGGTTACCCCATCACATGCTTTGTGGCTAACTCTAGCACCATTTGACAATAAGGCTTGGGGGGCCAGTAATTGGTGTCACGTCCAACCCTACCTGATGAAACCCGGCACAATAACTCATTGCTGAAAATATGCAGGGAAATATCTGACCTGCGCTTGTTCTAAGATACCTCATTCAATCTCTAGACCATGAATATTCAAATTGAAAGTTAATTGTTGTTTGGGCAAAAAACATAGATGTAGTTTTGTAAACTTGCAGTCAAAGCCAGAGACATCAAGAATGGGTAGCAATAGAGGGCAGGGCTTCCATTCTGTGGGTGCACAATGATAAATCTCCCACAACGTGTATAATTTATGTTTGTTTTGGTTTCATACTTAATATGAGTAGTTGATAGGGAAGTTTGTTAATTCCTTCCGCAAAGGCACCTTTTGTTTTTGCGTTCCTTTATTAGCGTCCATCACACTTGTAGAGAGTTTGTATGTGGCTTATTTCTGCATAACAAATTTCACTTCACAGTGACAGTATTAATAATACATGCCATTTACTGGGAAGCAGGAAAAAAAAATCCAAAGCAAAGAAAATGGTGAAAAAACACATTTGCACTGTATTTTTGTGGCTTCAGATTTACGACTTTCACTGTCTAATGGACATGTCTACTTTTCTTGTTGGTTGGGATACAAATTGTGGTATATAAGGTTTATAATCGGTTTAATACATTTACCAAAATTAAAACCCCTGTACAAAAAAAAACATTATTTTGCACATTCTTTGGCAATAATAACTTTTTCATACATTCTGTCTACGGAGCTGGTGGGTGTCATTTGTGCAACTTTTGCTGACATTTTCAATGCTAACATTTTTAGTATGTACAGTCTTTTGCTCGCGTTTATTGAATTGTTTAATTTTAAAACAGAAAAAAAAGTGGTATTTTCGACTTGGGCGGACATTTTCCATTATGGGGTTTAAACGCTTGTTATTATACTTTAATAAAGCGGACATTTTGGGAGTGCAGAAATCTTAACATGTTTATGGAAAAGTTCTAGGAGGGGGGGAGTTGAATTTTAGGTTTCTTAATATTAAATTGTTACTTTTTTTTACTATTTTTCAGACCTCTAGGGTACTTTAACCCTTAACATACTTTGAATAGTTTAATTTAAAATGGTTTGCAAATGAAAATATGAAGGACAGGATTGACTCTCTAACATAGGAAGTAACTTCCAGCAGTTCTAAATAATCTCTTCATTTAATGAAACTTTTTTGCGAGACAATCGGACAGGTTATAAAATTCTTTTGAGCAAAAGCCAGTCACAGTACATCTCAATAGTTACATTTTCTGAAAAGTTTCAACCTACCATCAGGAATGCACTGAGGTATTCTAATGGTAGGTTCAGCCTGTTGTTCTAAGAACAGGGTGTAGTTTCACATGGGTTTTTTTTCACATCACTGTACCCATTTTGGCCGTATAGACAACACACAGAACTGTTATGTGTCCATAAGCCAAAATTGTTTCAGTGAAAAGATGCCAATTTGCCAACACGTTTGCCCTGTCTAATACCTGTAACTTTTTAAATGGAAAGTTCAGAGGCACGGGGCATGTAGTAGTCTGGTTCAAAGCCAGAGTTAAGTACTGGTGCTGCTGAAGAGCTGAAGGCACTCCAGGGGCATAAAGGAAGATGGCCCCAGTAGCCTCTGAAGTTAACGTACATAAAAAATATGTTTTTTATTTAAGTTAGATGGGAACAAAAAGATTAGATGAAGACAATCGGATGCCTGAGCACACAGGCAGGAATCTACTATCGGGAATACATCAGTTAGTTGGATTATTTTAAGAAGAGTTTTTTAAGAGACGTTCCATGTCTAATATCATTTGACAGCAAAAATATATCTTTAATGGATCCACACAGTGTTAAAGATTTCGGGCACATTCCATGTTAGCATAATACTCAATGCTTGTTTATGTGGGTACAATCTATAAGCTGATAAAAAATATTTGCTATTTTGTATGGTTCTATAACTATGTTGATGATATTGAGAATATGGTTGATATTGCTATTTTGGGAAGTGTAGCAGTTAATATATTTTTTCCCTTTTGCACTAATCTGATATTTGTTCAAAAATGGACTGTTAAATAAGACCCCAGTGTTTCTCTCGTTATCGTCTTATTTATCCTGGTGTTTCTTACAAGCCGTAGCGTGCAGAAGGCTAAGGCGGTGGATGGAGGCTCTTAACTCTGCAGGTGTAAACACTGAGCTTTACAGATATCTGCCTCATGTTACATCACAGCTTGTAACTCCAAGCTCCAATTTAACTTAGCAATTTTACATCCTCCTAGAAGTAAAAAGCACAACCTTTACCCCCATAAAAGATTTGCAACATAAAATAGAAAACACCTCTTCTTTTCAGGCTGGTCTCACAGTACACCTATGGTCATAGTCTGTGTAGATTTGCAAAACTTAATACATTATCTGCAAATGTCTACAACACTAAAGCCTTGATTCAAAATTTTATCTCATCAACCAAACAATTGTCCAGTAACCTGGGCTCTAAGTAGAGGAAAACTACTCAATTGTAAACAAATAATATATGTTTAATTGAACTACTCAATTATCATTTGTTAATATAATTTAAATATATAAATTGAAATTATATTTTTATACTTACAAAGTACTTTTAGCCATGTTAGAATCGTATCAAACTGTGTGATTACTATGATGCTGATATATTAAAGGGGAAATTTGACTTCAATGAAGAAGAATAGAAGATTCCAAGGAGATTCCCTGATCAATTACCACTCACCCGGGCCACTTTATTAGGACACCATGCAAGTAAGAGGTTGGACCCCCCTGTGGCTCAGAGCTGCCTCAATCTTCGGCATAAGAATTCAACAGGTGTGGAAGCGATTCTCAGAGGTTTGTGGTCCATATGGACGATGATGGCCATCAAGTTGCCGCGTAGATTGTCGGGCTGCACATCCTGATGCGAAATACTCCCGTTCCACCCACTCCAAGATGCTCATTGGATTGAGATCTGGTGACGGGGAGGCCATTGAGTACAGTGAACTCATTGTCATGTTCAAGAAACCAGTCTGAGATGATTCCAGCTTTATGACATGGCACATTATCCTGCTGAAAGTAGCCATCAGATGTGGGTACATTGTGTATAAAGGGATGGACATGGTCAGCAACAATACTCAGATAGGCTGTGCGTTGCACGATGCTCAATTGGTACCAAGGGGCCCAAAGAGTGCCAAGAAAAAATTCCCCACACATGACACCACCACCCCAGCCTGAACCGTGATACAAGGCAGGAGTGGATCCATGCTTTCATGTTGTGACGCCAAAATCTGACCCTACCATCCGAATGTCGCAGCAGAAATCGAGACTCATCAAGACCAGGCACGTTTTTCCAATCTTCTACTGTCCAATTTCGATGAGCTTGTGCAAATTGTAGCCTCAGTTTCCTGTTCTTAGCTGAAAGGAGTGGCACCTGGTGTGGTCTTCTGCTGCTGTAGCCCATCTGCCTAAAGTTCGACGTACTGTGCGTTCAGAGATGCTCTTCTGCCTACCTTGGTTGTAACCGGGTGGCGATTTGAGTCACTGTTGCCTTTCTATCAGCTCGAACCAGTCTGCCCATCTCCTCTGACCTCTGGCATAACAAGGCATTTCCGCCACAGAACTGACGCTACTGGATGTTTTTCTTTTTCGCACCATTTTCTGTAAACCCTAGAGATGGTTGGTGCGTGAAAATCCAAGTAGATCAGCAGTTTCTCAAATACTCAGACCAGCCCTTTGGCACCAACAACCATGCCACGTTCAAAGGCACTCAAATCACTTTATCCCCATATGTGCTCGGTTGAACTGCAGGAGATTGTCTTGACCATGTCACATGCCTAAATGCACTGAGTGGCCACCATGTGATTGGCTGATTAGAAAATTAAGTGTTAACAAGCAGTGGACAAGTGTACCTAATAAAGTGGCCGGTGAGTGTATAATAGTAAGCCTACCTGCACACAGGATATTGTGTTATACGGGATGCACCAATGACACTATAAAAAGACTGCATAGGGGGAGATGGGAAGATAGGACCTGTAGGACTATTCCGCGAATGTTAATGATTAAGTATAAATTGTGCATTATTTTAAAGAGCATTCTTGATCTTACTCATCCTCTCATCTCTATGACTTTATAAATATATTTAGACATGGAATATGTGCTTCCCTGCTTGGAATCTGCTTCAGTGAGCTTAAATGGAGAGCTAATCTGGTTACACCTGGGTATACAATATATGGATAAAAATACTTATTTAGCACTACAATTTCCCTACAGTGACTGTTAAGAGCAACGTAAAGTTCATATGCACACAACTAGGAATTGGGACATATGATCTTTCTACACCTAGCACATGTCCCCATTTTACTTCGATTTGCTCATGCACAAGGTTGTGTACGGGCAGATCTGCAAAAGATTGGGCAGGTCCTATTCTTCCCCATCTTCCCCCTATGCAGTCTTTTATTATTGTCATTGGTCCATCCCGTATAACACAATATCCTGTGTGCAGGTAGGCTTACTATTATACACTCACCGGCCACTTTATTAGGTACACCTGTCCAACTGCTCGTTAACACTTAATTTCTAATCAACCAATCACATGGTGGCAACTCCATGCATTTAGGCATGTAGACATGGTCAAGACAATTTCCTGCAGTTCAAACCGAGCATCAGTATGGGGAAGAAAGGTGATTTGAGTGCCTTTGAACGTGGCATGGTTGTTGGTGCCAGAAGGGCTGGTTTGAGTATTTCAGAAACTGCTGATCTACTGGGATTTACATGCACAACCATCTCTAGGGTTTACAGAGAATGGTCCGAAAAAGAAAAAACATCCAGTGAGCGCAGTTCTGTGGGCGGAAATGCCTTGTTGATGCCAGAGGTCAGAGGAGAATGGGCAGACTGGTTTGAGCTGATAGAAAGGCAACAGTGACTCAAATCGCCACCCGTTACAACGCCATCGGCCTTTTATGGCAGTGGTTCGGCCCCCATAGACTTGTGCGATCGCCACACTGCGGATTCCCGGATAGTGCGTTTCACCATGCGTGCCAGTTCAGTGTGATGTGTATACGGCTATCACTAGCTCTTATTAAATAAGGTGGTGAGTCGAGAGGACTTTGTTTCATGGTTGTTAGTATGGATGTTTTTTCACTTTATTATGTCAGTGTTCACACACATCAAGGATGATCATGTTCAACACATCAATGGATGATCATGATGTATTGCTAAAAATATATATACACTCACCGCCACTTTATGGGTACACCTTGTCCAACTGCTGTTAACACTTAATTTCTAATCAGCCAATCACATGGGGGCAACTCAGTGCATTTAGGCATGTAGACATGGTCAATCTCCTGCAGTTCAAACCGAGCATCAGTATGGGAGAAAGTGATTTGAGTGCCTTTGAACGTGGCTGGTTGTGGTGGTTGTTGGTGCCAGAAGGGCTGGTCTGAGTATTTCAGAAACTGCTGATCTACTGGGATTTTCACGCACAACCATCTCTAGGGTTTACAGAGAATGGTCCGAAAAAGAAAAAACATCCAGTGAGCGGCAGTTCTGTGGGCGGAAATGCCTTGTTGATGCCAGAGGTCAGAGGAGAATGGGCAGACTGGTTCGAGCTGATAGAAAGGCAACAGTGACTCAAATTGCCACGCGTTACAACCAAGGTAGGTAGAAGAGCATCTCTGAACGCACAGTACGTCGAACTTTGAGGCAGATGGGCTACAGCAGCAGAAGACCACACCGGGTGCCACTCCTTTCAGCTAAGAACAGGAAACTGAGGCTACAATTTGCACAAGCTCATCGAAATTGGACAGTAGAAGATTGGAAAAACGTTGCCTGGTCTGATAAGTCTCGATTTCTGCTGCGACATTCGTAAGGTAGGGTCAGAATTTGGCGTCAACAACATGAAAGCATGGATCCATCCTGCCTTGTATCAACGGTTCAGGCTGGTGGTGGTGGTGTCATGGTGTGAGGAATATTTTCTTGGCACTCTTTGGGCCCCTTGGTACCAATTGAGCATTGTTGCAACGCCACAGCCTACCTGAATATTGTTGCTGACCATGTCCATCCCTGTATGACCACAATGTACCCAGCATCTGATGGCTACTTACAGCAGGATAATGCGCCATGTCATAAAGCTGGAATCATCTCAGACTGGTTTCTTGAACATGACAATGAGTTCACTGTACTCAAATGGCCTCCACAGTCACCAGATCTGAATCCAATAGAGCAATGATGGCTAACCTTTTAGAGCCGGAGTGCCCAAACTTCAACTAAAAGCAACTTATCTATTGCAAAGTGCCAGCACAGCAATTTAAGCAGTAATTTATTTCTCCTTTTTCTTTGACAATTTTCAATTGTTCAGCCTCCTAAAGACACCAACATAGTTGAAAGGAGGAGAGCAAATTTGTCTAATATTGTAGGAAGATTCTCTGAGTCCTGTCTGGTGAACTTCCTTCTGGGGTGATGGCCTGGGTGCCCACAGAGAGGGCTCAGAGTGCCACCTCTGGCACTAGTGCCATAGGTTCGCCACCACTGCAATAGAGCATCTTTGGGATGTGGTGGAACGGGAGATTCGCATCATGGATGTGCAGCCGACAAATCTGCGGCAACTGTGTGATGCCATCATGTCAATATGGACCAAAATCTCTGAGGAATGCTTCCAGCACCTTGTTGAATCTATGTCACAAAGAATTGAGGCAGTTCTGAAGGCAAAAGGGGGTCCAACCCGTTACTAGCATGGTGTACCTAATAAAGTGGCCGGTGAGTGTATATACATATACCATGGTGAGACACATGCACTTTAATCCAATGATGAATCTGTTTGATATTTGTATTTTAGTGCATTGTATGAGCATTTTGATTGTTTGAACTTTGCACATTGCTTGAACTTTGCACTTTGTTTGTATTGGTCAAAAATGATCACATTTTGTTTATATATCTGTACACAATCATGGATATTCAGCTTGAGAAAGGCTCACTGTTTTGAGCCGAAACATTGCTCTTTCACATGGAATAAATCCACTAAGGTATTTTTCACTACAATCTGGTGTGCTGCCTTTTTTCTTTTGCAGGATATATAAGATATATGTAGCAGTGTCCCTGTGTCTCCAGCAGTCCTGTGTCTCCAGCGTATCCAATCCTATTCCTGTCCAGTGTGCCAGCTCCGATTTCCTGGCGTAAATCCTACTCTCTCCTGCATCGCTACCTTGGCTGCCACCGCAGGCTAGTCACACCTGTGGAACGAACTGTTGGTACCCCGCCACAGCATGACCATCCCGCTTTGCGCCGGGCTCTGGTGAAGACCAGGTACCACTTAGACTTCAGTCCCAGTTGTCGGCTAGTACCATCTCCCGCGGTGGTCCAGAAGGTCAACAGACTCACAGCCCTGACACAGCACACTTCCCACAGCATATATGTAGCCCAGCAAACTCTCCCCCAATATATATGTAGTATTTAGCCCAGCAAACTCTCCAACAGGATATATGTAGCCCAGCACACTCTTTCTAATATATATGTATCCCAACACACTCTCCCACAGGATATATGTAGCCAAACCCACTCTCCCACAATATATTTGTAGCCCAGTACACTTCCCCCAGTATATATGTAGCCCAGCACTCTCTCTCTCCCAGTATATAGGTAGCCTGGCACATTTCCCCCAGTATATATGTAGCCCAGCACACTCTCCCCCAGTATATATGCAGCCAATCACACTCTCCTCCAGTATATATCCAGCCCAACACACTCTCCCACAAGATATGTTGCCCAGCGCACTTCCTCCAATATATATGTAGCCCAGCACTGCCACAGCCTACCTGAGTATTGTTGCTGACCATGTCCATCCCTTTATGACCACAATGTACCCAACATCTGATGGCTACTTTCAGCAGGATAATGCGCCATGTCATAAAGCTGGAATCATCTCAGACTGGTTTCTTGAACATGACAATGAGTTCACTGTACTCAAATGGCCTCCACAGTCACCAGATCTCAATCCAATAGAGCAGTGATGGTGAACCTTTTAGAGCCTGAGTGCCCAAACTTAAACCAAAAGCCACTTATTTATTGCAAAGTGCCAGCGCAGTACTTTAAGCAATGTATTTCTCCTTGTTCATTGACAACTTTCAATCCTTCAGCCTCCCAAGAACACCAACCCAGTTGAAAGGAGGAGGCAAATCCATCTATCATTGTAGGAAGGTTCTGCAGGCAGATTCTTTGAGTTCTGTCTGGTGAACTTCATTCTGGGGTGATGGCCCGGGTGCCCACAGAGAGGGCTCTGAGTGCCATAGGTTCGCCACCACTGCAATAGAGCATCTTTGGGATGTGGTGGAACGGGAGATTCGCATCATGGATGTGCAGCCGACAAATCTGCGGCAACTGTGTGATGCCATCATGTCAATATGGACCAAAATCTCTGAGGAATGCTTCCAGAACCTTGTTGAATCTATGCCTCGAAGAATTGAGGCAGCTCTGAAGGCACAAGGGGGTCCAACCCGTTACTAGCATGGTGTACCTAATAAAGTGGCCGGTGAGTGTATATGGATCAGGGAATCTCCTTGGAATCTTCTTCATTGAAGTAAAATTCCCTTTAATATATCAGCATCATAGTAATCACACAGTTTGATACGATTCTAACATGGCTAAAAGTACTTGTTAAGTATATAAATATAATTTCAATTTATATAATTTAAAATTATATTAACAAATGAGTAAATTGAGTAAGTTCAATTTAAACATATATTATGTGTTTAACAATTGAGTAGTTTTCCTCTACCTTAGAGCACAGGTTACTGGACAATTGTTTGGTTGATGAGATAAAAATTTTGAATCAAGGCTTTAGTGTTGTAGACATTTGCAGATAATGTATTAAGTTTTGCAAATCTACACAGACTATGACCATAGGTGTACTGTGAGACCAGCCTGAAAAAGAAGAGGTGTTTCTAGTTTTATGTTGCAAAATAATTTTATGGGGGTAAAAGGTTGGTGCTTTTTTTACTTCAGGGAGGATGTAAAATTGCTAAGTTAAATTGGAGCTTGGAGTTACAAGCTGTGATGTAACATGAGGCAGATATCTGTAAAGCATCAGTGTTTACACCTGCAGAGTTAAGAGACCATCCACCGCCTTAGCAACGTGCACGCTACGGCTTGTAAAGAAACACCAGGATAAATAAGACGATAAAGAGAGAAACACTGGGGTCTTATTTAACAGTCCATTTTTGAACAAATATCAGATTAGTGCAAAAAGGGAAAAAATATATTAACTGCTACAATTCCCAAAATAGCAATATCAAACCATATTCTCAATATCATCAACATAGTTATAAGAAACCATACAAAAAATAGCAATATTTTTTATCAGCTTATAGATTGTACCCACATAAACAAGCATTGAGTATTATGCTAACATGGAATTGCCCGAGAATCTTTAACACTGTGGATCCATTAAAGATATATTTTTGCTGTCAAATGATATTAGAACGTCTCTTAAAAGAAACTCTTAAAAGAATCCACTAACTGATGTATTCCCGATAGTAGATTCCTGCCTGTGTGCGCAGGCATAGATTGTCTTCATCTAATCTTTTTGCCCCATCTAACTTAATAAGAAACAGTAACTTTTTTATGTACGTTAACTTCAGAGGCTACTGGGGCCATCTTCCTTTATGCCCCTGAAGTGCCTTTCAGCTCTTCAGCCAGCACCAGTAACTTAACTCTGGCATTTGACCAGACTACTACATGCCCCAGTAGCCTCTGAAGTTTACATTTAAAAAGTTACAGGTATTAGACAGGGCAAACGTGTTGGAAAATTGGCATCTTTTCACTGAAACTATTTTGGCTTATGGACACATACAGATCTGTGTGTGTCTATAAGCCAAAATGGGTACAGTGATGTGAAAAAAAAAACACCATGTGAAACTACCCTAAGTCTTAGAACACAGGCTGGAACCTACCATTAGGAATACCTCAGTGCATTCCTGATGGTAGGTTGAAAACTTTTCAGAAAATGTAAACTATTGAGATGTACTGTGACTAGCTTTTGCTCAAAAGAATTTTATACCTTGATCCGGTGCTCCAGAAAGAGTTTCACTAAATGAAAGGAGATTATTTTAGAACTGCTGGAAAGTTACTTCCTATGTTAGAGAGTCAATCCTGTCCTTCAATATTTTCATTTGCAAACCATTTTAAATTAAACTAATTCAATAAAGTATGTTAAGGGTTAAAGTACCCTAGGAGGTCTGAAAAATAGTAAAAAAAAGTAAATATTAAAGAAACCTAAAAATTCACCCTCCCCCTTTCCTAGAAGTGATATACATATAAATAAACAGTAAAAATCATAAACATGTTAGGTATTTCTGCATCCCAAAATGTCCGCTTTATTAAAGTATAGTAACAGCGTTTAACCCCATAATGGAAAATGTCGCCCAAAGTCGAAAATACCACTTTTTTGCTGTTTTGAAAAATTAAAAATTCAATAAAACGCGAGCAAAAGACTGTACAGTACTAAAAATGTTAGCATTGAAAATGTCATCAAAAGTTGCAAAAATGACACCCACAGCTCCGTAGACAGAAGTATGAAAAAGTTATTAGTGCCAGAAGATGGCAAAATAATGTTTTTTTTTTTTGTACAGGGGGTTTTAATTTTTGTAAATGTATTAAACGATTATAAAACCTATATACCAAATTTGGTATCCCAACCCAAAGAATAAAGTAGACATGTCATTAGACAGTGAAAGTCGTAAAATTGAAGCCCACAAAAATACAGTGCAAATGTGTTTTTTCACCATTTTCATTGCATTTGGATTTTTTTTTTCTGCTTCCCAGTAAATGGCATGTAATATTAAATACTGTCACTGTGAAGTGAAATTTGTTATGCAGAAAATAATCCATCATACAACTCTCTACAAAAGATGGAGCTAAGAAAGGAAACGCAAAAACAAAAAGGGCCTTTGCGGAAGGAAATTAAAAAAACTTCCTAATCAACTACTCATATTAACTATGAAAACAAAAACAAACATAAATTATACACGTTGGGGGAGATTTATCATTGTGCACCCACATGATGGAAGCCCTGCCCTCTATTGCTACCTCTTGATGTATCTGGCATTTGACTGCAAGTTTACAAAACTACATCTGATGTTTTTGCCCAAACAACATATTAACTTTCAATTTGAATATTCATGGTCTAGATGATGAATGAGGTATCTTAGAACTCAAGCGCAGGTCAGATATTTCCTGCATATTTGTCAGCAATGAGTTATTGTGTCGGGTTCATCAGGTAGGCGGTTTGATGTGACACCAATTACTGGCACCCAAGCCTTATTGTCAAATGGTGCTAGAGTTAGCACAAAAGCATGTGATGGGGTACACCAAACCACCAGAAAATGCTTGAATGCATCCTGCAAAAACTTCTATTGACCAGGGGTGTACCAAAGGTAAAAAAAAACCTGTGGACCTGTGAAACCTGTCCATAATAATGTCAATTACATGATCACACACATTACATTTTCAAAATCTGTTGGTACCCATGTCCGTTATTGAGGTACCCTTTGAAAAGGTGTCCATAGGTTTTGTAGGTTTTCCGATTAAATACGCTCGCAAGAATCAGCATATTCGAGTCATGGACTACCATATATCCTGAGACCATGCCACTGTGGCACACATTTGCAAAACTAAATGCTAAAGAGTCTACTGCTTTTTTTTGCCAAGTGGGTCTACCCAAGGAGATCCTCCCAGATCAGGATAACCCATTCATGTTAAAAGTCACAAAAAGTCATCAAACAGTTATACCATCTGTGTTCCATCCCCACAAAAACGCAGTAGACCATATTGTGGACATGCAGAAGAGGTTGGCAGTTGTCATGCCCATAGTCAAGGAGCATATGAAGGAGGCACAAAAAACTGAAAGCCAGGTATGCAATATGTCAGCAAAGAAAAGGACCTTTAAACCCGATTTAGTATTTGTGCCAATCTCCACCGTATTTGTAAATTTCTCGCCAAATGGCAGGGACCATATGAGCTTTTATAGAAAATAGGGGAATTGAAATACAGGATACATCAGCCAGGCAAAAGAAAATCTGAGCATACATATCATATTTGACATATCAAAGTTGAAAAACGAGTAGGCCAATTCCATTGCTCTGATTCCCAAACCTGATGGAATTTTGCAAAATTTCAATGATTTTAGAAAATTTAACAAAATGTCCAAATTTTATCATGGCATAGAGCTTGGTACCTAACTACAGTCAATCTTACCAAGAGATATTGGTAGGTACCCCTAACAGATAGCTCTAAATAGAAGTAAGTCATTATCACCCCTGAGGAAGATTTTTCTGTTCAATTAACTTTATTGTTAAACATATGACAAAATTCAAGGCATAACCAGTATATCAAGTACATGCTGTGTCTATACATTTTCTTACAACTGTGAAACGGGTGCCAAATATCCATCAATTCGATAATATTATACAAGAGTGTTCTTGTCTGAGGTAAGCAATATTTAGGACAACATAAAGATTATCTCTGTTCATGGAAAGTAAATGTATGGCAATCTTCCAGGCTAATTATCTCTGTTCATGGAAAGTAAATGTATGGCAATCTTCCAGGCTATCAGTGGCGCCAATCACTCAGAATAGTTCCTTTTCATAAATGAATATCTTTATTCATAGGCTGAATAATACGCGTTTCGAGCCTGGACTGGGCTCTTCCTCAGTTATATACAGCATAAAATTACATTAAAACATGTCTGACTTATATAATGACCCTGGTATGAAAAAAAACAACAACAACAAAAAAATAACTATGTGCTAGTGACGCTGGAATAATAAAGAGAGGGAAAAAAAAACTTTATTATTCCAGCGTCACTAGCACGTAAAGTTTTTTTTTTCCCCTCTCTTTATTATTCCAGCGTCACTAGCACGTAAAGATTATCTCTGTTCATGGAAAGTAAATGTATGGCAATCTTCCAGGCTACCAGTGGCGCCAATCACTCAGAATAGATCCTTTTCATAAATGAATATTTTTATTCATAGGCTGAATAATACTCGTTTCGAGTCTGGACTGGGCTCTTCCTCAGTTATATACAGCATAAAATTACATTAAAACATGTCTGACTTATATAATGATCCTGGTATGAAAAAAAAAAAAAAAAAAAAAAAAAACTATGTGCTAGTGACGCTGGAATAATAAAGAGAGGGAAAAAAAAAACTTTACGTGCTAGTGATGCTGGAATAATAAAGAGAGGGGAAAAAAAGCTTTATGTGCTAGTGACGCTGGAATAATAAAGAGAGGGGGAAAAAAAATTTTACGCGCTAGTGACGCTGGAATAATAAAGAGAGGGGAGAAAAAAAAAAGGGTTAGGGAAATTATTTGTCAGAGATATAGATTAAAAGTGGGGAATACATAAAAATATATTTTCTTAGCATATAAAAGCATATAAATACGTGAAGCATCATTTCATATATTTACAATAAATATTTTGTTAATAGTATGTACCGTTCATAAAAAGAGGAGGCAGAGGTGTAGATTACCTAAACATTTTCTGATATAACTATTTGGTTATGTGCTGGGTAACGGAAGCCTTTGTGGCAAAGCGGGGATACGTTAAACACAGAGCAGCGGGATGACCGAGATCTGTGTATGTTCCTCTATGCGTTTGCATGCTGAATTATGTAAGGGAAAAGGGATCGACAGTGCAGGACCCCCTTATTAGGGACACCTGGCCAATGCTCGTTAACACTTAATTTCTAATCAACCAATCACATTGGTGGCAACCCATGCCATTTAGGAGTACAGGACTGGTAAGGACAAATTTTCCGGCAGTCAACTCCGAGCTGCATCAGTTAGGGGAAGAAAGAAAAGGTTGATTTGGTGCCTTTGAACGCGGCCTGGTTGTTGGTTTGCCAGAAGGGCTGGTTTGAGTATTTTCAGAAACTGCTGATCTACTGGTTTAAATGAAACACCACTCTAGGGTTTACGAGACTGGTCCGAAAAGAAAAAAATCCACGTAGAGCGAAGTTCTGTGGGCGGAAATGCTTGTTGATGCAGAGGGCAGGGAGAAGGCACAGATGGTTGAGTGATAGTCCGGCAACAGTGACTCAAAATCGCCACCTTAAAACCAAGGTAGGCAGAAAAAGAAGCAACGGAGAAGCGCTTCGCTGGAACGCACCGTAAGTCGAAACTTTTGATGGTCAGATGGCTTTACAGAGCAGAAGACCACACCAGGTGCCACTCCTTTCAGCAAGAGAACAGAAACTGAGGATACAATTGCACAAGCTCATCGAACCCCCACATGGCCAGTAGAAGATTGGAAAAATGTTGCCTGGTCTGCGTTCGGAGTCTCGATTTCTGCTGCGACATTCGGATGGTAGGCGTCAGGAATTTGGCGTCAACACCACATGAAAGCATGGATCCATCCTGCCGTGCATTCAATGGTTCTGCTGGGGGGGTGGTTGTCTGGGGTGGGGAATATTTTCTTGGCAATCTTCTTGGGCCCCTTGGTACACTGGAGCATATCTTTGCAAAACGCCACAGCCTACCTGAGTATTTGTTGTGACCAGGTTCCATCCTTTATGCCCACCTGTACCCAACATCGGCGGGTACTTCAGCCGGCTCAGCGCCTGTCATAAAGCTAGGAATATCTCAGACTGTTCTGAACATGACAAGCGTTCACTGTCTCAAATGGCGCTCACAGTCACAGAGCTCCCCCAATAGAAGCAGTGCTGGGCTGACCCTTTTAGCGCCGGAGTGCCAAACTTAAAACAAAAGCCACTTATTTATTGCAAAGTGCCAGCGCAGTCACTTAGCAATGGATTTCTCTATGTCCTTGACAACTTTTCAATCCTTCAGCATCCCACGCACCCACCCAGTTGAAATGGAGGAGGCAAATCCATCTATCATTGTAGGAAGTTTGCAGGCAGATCTTGAGTCTCTGTCTGGTGAACCTCAATTCTGGGGTGATATGGCCCGGGTTTACAGGGTTTGCCCACAGAGAGGGCTCTGAGTGCCATAGGTTAGCCACCCCTGCATAGAGCCCTTTGCGGTGTGGTGGATGGAACGGGAGATTCGCAGCATGGATGGCAGCGACAAATGCGGCGGCAACTGGGTGATGCCATCATGTCAATATGGACCAAAATCTCTGAGGAATGCTTCCAGAAACATTGTGATCTTATGCCTCGACGCATGAGCAGCAGATCTGAAGGCACAAGGGGTCCCAACCGTACGAGCATTGGTTCTTTGTACCTAATAAAGTGGCAGGTGAGTTATATGGATCAGGGAATCTCCTTGAAGTATTATTCATTTGAAGTAAAATTCCCGTTAAATATATCAGCATCATGTAATCACACAGTTTGAACGATTCTCCATGGACTAAAAGTATTTGTTAAGTCTATAAATAATTTCAATTTATATAATTTAAAAATTATATTAACACATGAGTAAATGAGTAAGTCAAATTTAAACATATATATGTGTTTAACAATTTGAGTAGAGTTTTCCTACCTTAGAGCACAGGTTACTGGAAAATTGTTTGGTGATGAGATAAAACTTTGGAATCGAAAAGGCTTTAGTGTTGTAGACTTTGCACGCGACTGTATTAGTTTTGCAATCTAACACCGACTAGACCATAGGTGTACTCGTGAGACCAGCCTGAAAAAGAAGAGGTGTTTCTAGTTGTATGTTTGCCCCAATAAATTGTAGGAGGACGGGTAAAAGGTGGTTTGCTTTTTTTACCTTCCGGGCGGATGTAAAATTGCTCAGTTCACTTGGAGCTTGCGAGTTACACGATTGCGTCAATGAGCAAGGATATCTGTAAAGCCTCGTGTTTACACTGCCCGGTTAGAGAACCCCTCCACCGCCTTAGCAACGTGCACGCTCGGCTTCTTGTAAAGAAACCCCGGATCCCTAAGACGATTAAAGAGGAGAAACAGGGGTCTATTGGAACAGTCCATTTGAACAAATATAAGATTAGTTTGCAAAAAGGGAAAAATATATTACATGACTACACTTCCCCAAATAGCGGTTTTAAGTCATTCAAACCAGATTCTCAATATCCTCACATAGTTTATACGAAACCATACAAAAAATAGCAATATTTTTTATAGCTATAGATTTTACCCACATAAACAAGCATTGAGTATTATGCTAACATGGAATTCCCGAGAATCTTTAAAACGTGGACCAGAAAGATACTTTTGCTGTCAAATGATATATAGCACGTCCTCTTTAAAAGAAACTCTTAAAAGAATAACAACTGATGATTCCCGATAGTAGATTCCTGCCTGTTTGCGAGGCCTAGTTGTCTTCATCTAATCTTTTTGCCCCCATCTACCTTAATAAGAAACAGTAACTTTTTATGTACGTAACTTCAGAGGCTACTGGGGACCATCTCCTTTATGCCCCCTGAAGTGGAATTTCAGCTCTTCAGCCAGAAACCAGTACACTTAACCTGGAAGCTTGACCAGACTACTACCATTCCCCCGTAGCCTCTGAACTTAGGTTTACCATTTCAAAGTTACGGTATTAGACAGGGCAAACGTGTTGGAAATTGGCATCTTTTCACTGAAATATTTTGGATTATGGACACATAAGATCGGGTGTGTATAAGCCCAAAGGGCGGTACAGTGAGGTGAACAAACAAAACACATGTAAACTACCCAAGTCTTAGCACAAAGGCTGGAACCTACATTCGGAATACCTCAGTGCATTCCTGATGGTTAGGTTGCAAACTTTTCAGAACATGTAACTCTTGGAGTTACTGTGTGACTAGCTTTTGCCATCAAAGAATTTTATACCTTGGATCCGGTGCCCAGAAAGAGGTCACTAAATGAAAGAGATTATTTTTCGCACTGATGGAAAGTACTTCCTATGTAGAGAGTCAATCCGGTCCTTCAATATTTCATTGCAACCATTTAATTAAAATAATTAAATAAAGAGTTTTAAGGGGAAAAGTACCCTAGGAGGTCTTGAAAAATAGTTAAAAAAAAGCTTAAATATAAAAGAAACCTAAACATGCAACCTCCCCCTTTCCTAGATGATATACCTATAAATAAACAGTAAAATCCTAAACAGTTAGGTACATTTCTGCATCCAAAATGTCCGCTTTATTAAAGTATAGTAACAGCGTTTAAACCGATAATGGAAAATGCGCCCAAAAGTCGCAACTACCACTTTTTTGTTTTTGAAAATTAAAAATTCAATAAAACGCGAGCAAAGGGCCTGTACAGTCTAAAATGGTGCATTGAAAATGTCATCCAAAGTTTGCAAAAAATGACACCACAGCTCGTTAGACTAAGTATAAAAAGTTATTCGTGCCCGAAGATGGCAAATAATGTGTTTTTTTTTGCACAGGGGTTTCATTTTCGTAAAGATATTAAACGATTATAAACCTATATATAACAAATTTGGTATCCCACCCAAAGAATAAAGTTAGCATGTATTGTGTGCCACAGTGAAAGTCGTTAAAATCGAAGCCCACAGAATACAGTGCAAATGGGTCTTTTTCACATTTAATTGCTTTGGATTTTTTTTTTTTTGTACTTCCAGTAAATGGCATTGTACTATTAAATATGTCCCTGTGAAGTGAAATTTGTTGCAGAAATAATCCTCATACACTCTCTACAAAAGATGGCGATAAGAAAGGAAACGCACAAACCAAAAAGGGGCTATTGCGGAGGGAATTAAAAAACTTCCTATCAATGACTCATATCTAACTTGTGACCACAAAACAAACATAAATTATCCACGTTCGGGCGGAGATTACCTTGTCGCACCCTATGATGAAGCCCTTGCACCTCTCTTGCTACCTCTGATGTATCTGGGATTTGCCTGCCGTTTAAAAAAATACATCTGATGTTTTTGCCCATAACAACACATATTAATTTCAATTTGCATCGTACATGCGTCGAGGATGCACTGAGTGGTCTCTAGAAACACAAGCGCAGGTCCGCTATGTCCTGCATAGTTGTCAGCAATGAGGGTATTGGTCGGTTCATCAGGTAGGCGGTGATGTGACACCAATTACTGGCACCCAAGCCTTCTCGTCAAAGGGGCTAGAGTTAGCACAACCGCCTGTGATGGGGGTACACCAACCACAGAAACTGCTGAATGCATACTGCAAAAAACTTCTATTCTCTATTGACCAGGGGCTTACCAAAGGTTAAAAACACCTTTGGAACGTGAACATGTCCTAATAATGTCAATTCAAGATCAACACACACTTACATTTTACAAAATCTGTTGGTACCTGCCGTTATTGACTGGACTTTTGAAAAGGTTCCAAGGTTTGTAGGTTTTCGATTTAAATACGCTCGAAAGAATACAGCATATTCGAGTCATGAATACCTATATCCTGAGACCCTGCCCCTGTGGCACACATTTGCCCACAACTAAATGCTACCGAGTCTATGCTTTTTTTGCCACGTGGGTTTACCCAAGGAGATACTCCCAGATCAGGATACCCCATTCCTGGCTAAAAGTCACAAAAAGTCATCAAACAGTGATACCATGTGTTCCCATCCCACAAAAAACCCGCAAGACCATATTGTGGACATGCAGAAGAGGTTGGCAGTTGTCATGCCCATAGTTCAAGAGCATATGATAGGGACAGCCCACAACACTGAAAGCAGGTATGCAATATGTAAGAAAAGAAACGGAACTTTAAACCCGAGTTAGTATTTGTGCAATCTCCAACGGCTTTGTAATTCTCGCCAATGGCGGGACAATATGAGCTTTTTATAGAAACTAGGGGAATGAAAATACAGATACATCAGCCAGGCAAACGAAAAACGAGCATTTACAGATCCTATTGGACATATCAAGTGAAAAACCGAGTAGGCCAATGCCCATTGCTCCTGATTCCCAAAACCTGATGGAATTTTGAAAAATTTTCAATTATGATTTTTTTAGAAATTAACACAATGTCCAACTTTTATCATGGCATAGAATCGGTTGGTACCTAACTCACTTCATCACCAAGAGATATTGGTAGGTCCCCCTAACAGATAGTCTAAATAGAAGTAAGCATTCATCCCCAGAGGAAGATTTTCTGTTCAATTAACTTTATTGTTAAAAATAGGACAAATTCAGGCAAACCAGTTATCAAGTACATGCTGTTTGTTATTGCCGTTTAGTACAACTGTGTGAAACGTGGCCGCCACTACCTAGATCGATATCTTATCCAAGAGTGTTCTTGTCTGGAGGTAAGCAATATTAGGACACATAAAGATTAAGCTATGTTTCATGGAAAGTACAATGTATGCAATCTCCAGCTTCAGTGGCGGCCAATCACTCAGAATCGTTCCTTTTCATCCATGAATATCTTATTCATCGGTGAATAATAGAGTTTCGAGCTGACTGGGCTCTTCTCCAGTTATATACAGCATAAAATGGACATTAAACATGTCTGAAACTTCTAAACGACCCTGGTATGAAAAAAAACAACAACAACAAAAAACAATAACTAGTGCTAGTGACGCGGGAATCATTAATAGCGGGAAAAAAACTTTATTATTCCAGCGTACATAGCACGTAAGTTTTTTTTTTCCTCTTGTATTATTTACAGCGTCATTAGCACGGTAAAGAGACGGGGAGATAAAAAAAAGGGTAGAGGAAATTCTTTGCAGAGAATAGATGAAAAGTGGGGAATACATAAACAGATATTTTTCTTAGCATAATAAAGATATTACAAACGTGAGATCATTTCCCTTATTTACAATAAATATTGTGGTAATCGCTGTCCCGTTCATAAAAAAGAGGAGGCAGCGGTAGAGGTGGCTTCGCTTACCAAACATTTTTGATATAACTATGTTATGTGCTGCGTAACGAAGCCTTTGTGGCCACAGCAGGGGATGGGGATCCCGTTTAAACACAGAGCCGCGGAATGACCGAGAGCTGTGTATGTTCACGAATGCAGGAGTTTGCATGCTGAAATTATGTAAGGGAACAGGGATTCGACGGTTGCGGACCCCAAGAGACTTGTAGTATATAGACTTGTGTATATACAGATACTGTAGGAATGTAACGCAGACGTAGTCAATTATTCGACCCATGGAGGGTTTATTCTGTTGCGAACAACACGGTGGGTTGGTAGGTAGGAAAATATTGCTGAATCTAGGACACATGTGATGATAAGAGTTTGTGTTGCTATTTGGTTAGCCAGATGAGGAGGAGACGATGGAGAGGACTTAGGTCAATATTGTTCGGTAATCTATCTAAGTCCTGAGGGTTCTTTGAGGGTTCTTTTAGTCTATAATCCCATTTAGATTTTCCCTACTTGTTAAGGCTCCGAACCCTATGTGAGACATATCCTTGATATATAATGGATCGATGCGGGTATAATGGAGATAGTTTCTCGTCATGTAATGCTTCAGTGCACAATCGTACAGAGACCATACTTTAGAATTTTGTGACTTAACCACCTTACGGACGCAGAGTTTCAGACTCCGTTACTCGCTTCCCACTTCAAAAATCCATAACCTTCTTGTCATTTTTAAACGTGTACATGTACCTGTGTGAGGGCTTATGTTGTGTGCGTAAGCACATTTTGCCATTCACGTAATGTTAGTTATTTAACATGCGAGCTGTGTACTGCTAAGCTGAAAAAAAAAAAATCCAAAATGTGGGAAATTTTTTTTTTCACAAACGCACAGGCACACGTTCTTGTGGGCTCGTATTTTTACGACTTTCATCCCCTTTTCGCTCCAATAACATGCTTAATTTATTCTTTGGTTCGGTGCGACTCGCAGTGGTGAACCACAATTGTTATAGGTTTTTTATGTGTTTTAATACATTTTCATAATAAATCGTAAGTTGTACAAAAAGAAAAACATTTTTTTGCCATCTTTCTGACGCTAATTTTAACTATTTTCAATACTTTGGCGGCATACGGAGAATGCTGTGAGGGGATCATGTTTTGCGAAACGTGAGGCGAACGTATTTCACTGCTAACCATTTTGAGTCTGGTGGTGACATCTTTGCATAGGAAAACCATTGTTATTACTGTATCTAAAAGTGTCAAAGTGGCATTTCGGAAATTTTGGCGCCGCCCATTTCCCGCACGGAGGTCACCACCGCCTGTAAACGTCTTTTATATTTTGCAGATCGGGCATTTTGGGACGAGGCGCTACTAATATGTTTTGATGATTTTAGTTTCTTATGTTTTCTATAGTTCTAGGGAACGAAAGACGGGGGAGGGGCGCTGGTACAATTGGTAGGTAGGTTAATTGAACTTCAGTTCTAGGGAAAGGGGGGTAATTTGAACTTTTAATATTTTATAAATTTTTTTTATTTTTTAAACTTTTTTTTTCTTTTTTTTTCCACTATTTTTTAGACCATCTAGGGTACATTAACCCTAGATGGTCAGATCGCTCCTACCATATACTGCAATACTACAGTATTGCAATATATGGCATTTTTGCATTGTAACGAACCTGCATAAGCCATGTAGCCTCGTGTCAAAAGAAGACCCGAGGCTACCATGGTAACCGATCGCCGCCCCCCGATGACGGCGGCATTGAGAGGGTTAATAGCCGCGATCGGTGCAAGCACCGACCGCGGTTATTAGCGGTGGGGGTTTTGTGCAAAATGCAAAAAACCCCACCTTTGTATGAAGAGGACTCAGCCCGTGAGCCCTCTTCACACACCCCTTATACCTCTGCGCCGTAGAGCTACGGCGCAGAGCGTTAAGGGGTTAATATTGTATCAATGCTGATTGACCCTGCAGTGGAGGGCCTGAGTGGTTCTTCCTACATACTGTAGGCCGCATTGGCATTCGATCAAATATATTATGTATTGGCTGCTGCAGTTTAACCTGTGTATACTGTGGAATACTGGGGGCTAAAAGGTTTTTGATTGTCGGTGCCCTCCTGTAGGTGCAAGAAATATTGTCTGGTACAGCCTTTGGAACATCATCAAATCTTACCCACTAATAACAGTGTCTTTTAAGAATATCTAAAATCTTTCTACTGTCTTTTATAAACGTAGTGATGAAGTTTAGTTGATGTGGTGGTAGGGGCTCTAATAGTAAAGGCGACGGCACCGACCCTCCTCACACAGAGTTCTTCTTAAATACGATTATCGGGTAAACGGGGGCTGTCAGAGGTTTTTTATTCGTAAAGGGCGGGACCGTAGGGGGTTTTTCATTAGTTACAGGGAGTGGCCTATTGCCTTTTCCTGAGTTTCTTGTGTCAATTTTGTGCCGATTTTTGATCTGTGGTTGTGCCCCAGGAATTTTCTAAGTATAAAAAGTGTTCTGCGGCTCAAAAAACACAAGGCGTATGAAAAGTCCACTGTACTGTAGTAGCGCACTAATCAAATTACATTAAAGACCCCCTGTCCTTGACATTAATCCTGAAACACAGATTACATTGGGTGAAAGAACCTGGCAGTTTTTGAGTAGTTGTGGGTGGCAATCTCTATGGATTGTTACAGTACCTTTAAACGATACCACCATCGAAACACGCTGTTCGGCCTAGCCGTGTGTTCGACTCTATCCAGACGAGATGAGACCCAACATACATATACAGTTCAGAGACAATTCCTAAACGAAAGGTCTCTCTTTTTATACTTAAACGAACTAACTAAATATAATTAACATTTGGTTAAACGCAGCTACTCCTGCCATATGTGTGGCAGAAGGAATTAGTAAGGCAGCGGCACTTAAAGTTGCACCATCTTAGCTCACAATTATTCATCAGATGAGTTAATGAAAACTACTCAACATATTTATTACAACGTGAGAAATATACATTCTAGGGAAAACTAAAACTATACACCAAAAGGTTACATAGCTAGAATGCCTGTTCTTGACCATATAGGCTGGCGACATACACATCTCCTTCAGGAATTCTGCACTAAAATTAAAACCAAAATGATTAGGGGACTATCTTACTCAAACCACAGCGCACAATATTGTGGATATCCACTAGATTTGATAATAAGCGTGATGGGAGTGAGTCCACAACTAAGTACTTTTTAAAAAAAAAATAGGTTACAGATGTAATAGTTGTAATCTTGACTTCAAGAAGCAAGCCTACCACAAGGGATATGTTGTTCGGACTACATTACTAGGGTACTTTTCCAACAGTTGACCCATATGGCACGTCCAAGTACGCCTAAGATAGGGATATTGATTCTCGATAAAACCCAAAAATTCTATAGTCTGCACCTAACAGTAATATTGCTCTTCAGAACTTTAGCTTTGTTATTTTAAAACTAAGCAACGGTTCGGGTTCCTACAGAGAAAAAGTACCCTAAACCAAGTACCCAAAAGAGTCATACGGATGCTGTTAAGAGGCCGAGCCTCACTAAACCCAAAAGAGGAAAGCCTTCTTCCCAAAAACAAAGAGACAAAACAGAATACTGTCTTTTATAAACGTAGTGATGAAGTTTAGTTGATGTGGTGGTTCTGTTTGTTCTTTGTTTTTGGGAAGAAGGCTTTCTCTTTGGGTTAGTGAGCTGGCCCTCTTAACAGCATCCGTGATGACTCCTTTTGGGTACAATACACTGGCGACAAGTCACGAGAATGAAATTGTTGTAGTTTATTGTTATATAATAATATCCAATAATAAATAAATAAATAAATCCCTTATACCGGTGCTAAACCGGTTCTAGATACGACCAGGAAAGAGTTTACACAATAAATACACAAAAACAAATATTTGGTTTTTTGTAAAGAATATATTTATTGTTTGCCTATGCAAGAACCCTAAGTGAAGCTAAGACTAGAAAGATTACTAACGCTCTCCTATGTTTAGAGAGTCAATCCTGTCCTTCATGTTTTCACTTGCAAAACCAGTTTAAAATTACAACTAATTCAATAAATATTTTAAGGGTTTAAAGTACCACTAAAGGTCTGAACAATAGTAAAAAAAAGTAAATATTAAAGAACTAACAATTCACATCACGCCTCCTCCCCCGTCTCTATAAAGTGATATACATATAAATAAACTAGAGTAAAAATCTAAACATGTTAGTATTTCTTGCTCCTCAAGTAACATCGTCCGCTTTCTTAAAGTATAGTACAGCGTTAACCCCATAAATGGACATTTCGCCCAACTATCGAAAATAGCGCACTTTTTTGTGTTGTTGAAAACTTAAAAATTCATCAAACCGAGCAAAAGACTTACAAGTCCTAAAAAATGTTAGCAATGAAATGTCATCACAAATTTGCAAAAATGACACCCCCCAGCTACACAGCTCCGTAGACAGAAGTTATGAAAAATATTATGCCGAGAAGATGGCAAATAATGTTTTTTTTTTTTTTGTACCGGGGGTTTTTAATTTTTGTAAATATATTAAACGTTACAAACCTATATCAACTTTGGTATCCCCACCCCAAAGAATAAAGTAGAGCATGTCTTTGGTGTGCACAATTGATAATCTTCGTAAAACTCGAAGCCCATCAAACTGTGCAGTTGCAAAATGTGTTTTTTTTATTCATCAGCTTTCATCCCAATTCTCACACTTGTGTTATATCAAAACACGTTACGAACTAAATTCCTGTCATATTCACCATTTTTTGAACATTTGCATTTTGTTTGGATTTTTTTTTTTTTTTTCTGCTGGTGCCCAGTATCACACTGCGCATGTAATGATAAATACTGATCACTGTTAGTAGTGAATTTGTGTTTACTTCAGAACATTAATAATTCCACCTTCATAACCAAACATCTCTCAACACAAAAGATGGTGCTACGAAAGGAAACACCGCAAATAAACAGAAAAGAGTGTCCAAATAAGCTATGGGGGCCTCTTTGCCGGGAAAGGAATTGAAAAAAAAACTTCCTCAATTCCCTAATCTACTCATTAACTATGAAAACACAAAAACACCATAAATTATACACTACTCAAAAACGTTGGGGGAGATAGGCAAGTTAATTAGCTACTTTGTCAGAACCCAATACTGAAATGGAGAATGATAAGCCCTTCCACTCTTAATTTGCTTTCAAACATCTATTGGCTAAGTGATGGCACATCGCATCAGCTTAGTTTGCTTAACCGAAGAGGCGACAACCTCACCTCAAATTGTCTCACCTCTACTCATGATTACTGTTTACTATGGCTTGGCGCATTTCATGTGCGGTGCTCTGCTGCTGCTCCCGTCTCCCTCTCTGCATTTTGAGCCTTGGTCTAGATTTTTAAATACAAAAACGTACCGTCCTATGATTGTTTTTTTGTTTTGGTATTTTTTTTCATATTTGCCCCCAAAACAAACATAATTACAATGTAAACTTTCACATATCTTGAATATTCACTTATGTCTAGAATGATGAATTGGGGTATGCTTAGACAACACAGGGGTCAAGCGCTAGTTCAGATATTTTCCTGTCGTGTCATTTGTCACAATGATTTATGTTGTGTCGATTGTTCATCAGGTAGGCGGTTAGATGTGACAGAGATTCGCGCAATAGTACGGGCACCCCGCCTATTGTCAAATGTGTGCATAGTTACGCACAACCATGTGAATGGGGTACACCAACCCACCAGAAAATGCTTGAATGCATCCTGCAAAAAACTTTCTATGACTTCAGGGGTGTACCAAAGGTCAAAAAAACTACCTGTGGGACCTGTGAAACCTTCCATAATAATGTCAATGATTACTGATCCACACATTACATTTGTCCAAAATCTGGTTTGGGTACCGCATGTCCGTTATTGAGGTACCTTTGAAAAGGTTGTCCATAGTTTGTAGGGTTTGTCCGATTAAATACGCTCGCACACAGCATATCGATCATGGACTACCATATATCCTGAACCATGCCATTGGTGCAATCACATTTTGCAAAACTAAATGCTCATATTCCTACTTACTGCTTTTTTTTTGCCAAGTGGGTCAACCAGGAGATCCTCCCAGTCATGCTAACCCTTCATGTTAAAAGTCACAAAAGTCATCAAACCGCGTTATACCATCTGTTTTCCATCCCCACAAAACTGCAGTACAGAACCATTATTGTGGGAACATGCGAAGAGGTTTGGCAGTTGTCATGCCCAACGTCACTGTAGGCATATGAAGAGAGGGCAGCGCAAAAACTAAAGCCAAAAGGGATATGCCATATTGGCAGCAAAGAAAAAGGACCTTTAAAACCCGATTGAGTATTTGGGCCAATCTCATCCTTATTTTAAATGTTCTCGCAAATTGGTTGCAGTGGTACCTTATGAGCGTTTTTATAGAAATATCGGGAATTTATGGCTTTGAGTTGATAAAGATTAAACACACGCAGGATTACATCAGCCAGCAAAAGAAAAATCTGTGGCATTACATAGTCTCATATGTTGACATCTCAAAAAGTTTGAAAACCGAGTGTGGCCAATTCTCATTGCTCTGAAGTCCCAAACCTATGGGTTTTGACAAAAGTGTCTTTTCAATGATTTTAGAAAATGTTAACATACTATATGGTCCTATTTTTCTCATGGCATAGGCGTGGTACCTAACTACGGTCAACTTACCCAGAGATATTGGGAGGGTAACCTCCTAACAGATGGGCCTCTAAACAGAAGTAAGGTCATTTCACCGACTGAGGAAGATTTTTCTGTTTCAATGAACTTTATTGTGTTAAACTATGGACAAATTTCAAAGACTAAACCCATATATAAATACCAAAGGTACATGCTGTGTCGATACATTTTCTTACAACAGGTGAAACGCGCCCAAAATGACTATTCCCCAACTACCATAGCGACTCTTCAGTCTGAGTAGAATGAATTAGTACAAGAAGGAGGACTGTTCTTGTCTGATGTAAGTCAATATTTAGGGACAACATCAAGATTATCTCTGTTCATAGGAAATAAATGTATGTGCACTCTTCGCAGGCTATCACGTAGGCGGCCAACACTAGAAAGTTTCCTCTTCTAAATGTATATCTTTATGTCATTAGCTAATAATACACGTTCTTCCGGCCTGGACTGGGTCTCTTCCTCATTTATATACAGCCTAAAAGTATCATTATAAAACATGTCTGATTATATTAATGGACCCTGGTATGAAAACAAAAGACACAACAACAAAAAAATAACTATTTGCTAGTGACGGCTGAATAATAAGAGAAGGGAAAAAAAAACACCAGGTTATTATTCCCAGCGTCCACTAGCACTTAAATGTTTTTTTTTATATCCCCTCTCTTTATTATTTCCATCGCTCACTGGTTAGCACGTAAAGACGTGCGGAAATAAAAAAGAGGTGGGTATAGGGAAATTATTGTCAGAGATATAGATTAAAAGTGGTGCAGATAACATTCAATAAAATAAATATTTTCTTTAGCAATATCAAAGCATATAAATAATACGTAAGCTCATTTCAATATATTTACAATAACTATCTTTTGTTAATAGTAATGTAACCTGCAATTTCTAAAAAAGCAGGAGGCAGCAGTGTAGATTACCTAAACTTTTTGATATAAACTTTGTTTATGTGCTGGGTACCGGAAGCCTTTGTGGCCACTAGTCGGGGATACGTTAAGTCCCATAGCACTGGGATGACCGAGATCTGGGTTGTTCACTCTACTGTGCGTTTGGCATGCTGAATTTGTACGGAAAATGGAATCGACGGGTGGCATCTTGACCCCTCAATACTTTTCGTATATAGACTTGTGTATATACAGATCTGTAGGAATGTAAGCAGATGTATCCATCATCGACCCCATGGAGGGTTTCTCCTGTTGTGCGAACAACACGGTGGTAGAAAATATGTGAATATGGACACAATGTGATATAGAGTTTGGTCGTGCTATTTTGTGATTTAGAGCAGATGCGGAGGAGATGAGAGGACTTCAGGTACAATACATTGATTTCTGGGTCATCATGGTCGTTAAGTACGCAAGTCCTGAGCGGTTTGAGGTTTTTGTCTAATATATATGAAGGCCTATGATTTTCCTCTTTTTTAAGGGCTCACCGAACCTACAATCGGTGACCTTCTGAGTTAATAGGCTCGATGGGCGATATAATGGAGATAGTTTCCTCATCCGTAATCCTTCAGTGCACATGTCCACGAGAGACCAGTACTTTAAATTTTGTGTCTATACCACCAGGTAAAGGACGCAAGTTTTTGCAGCTCATTGTCCTATCGCTCTCCAACTCATCAAAATCCTAACTTTTTTCATTTGTTTACTACTGTCATCAGACCTTGTGTGAGGGCTTATTTATTGTTGCGTACCAAATTTTGGCCATTCCGCGTGTTCTTTATTTTAACATGGCCGTACTGTTGCTAAGCTGAAAAACAAAAATCCAAATGTGGAAAATTTTTTTCTATTACAAACTGCACGTAGCAACACTTCTTGTGGGCGTCAATTTTACGACTTTCACCCTCTTCGCGTCCAAATAACATGCCTAATTTAATTCTTTGGTTTCGGTGGCGATTCGCAGTGATCCGAAATTTTATAGGTTTTTTAGTGTGATTTTAATACATTTTCAAAATTAAACTAATGTTTACAAAAAAGAAAAACATTTTTTTGCCATCATTCGACGCTACTTTAACTATTTTCAATACTTTGGCGGCATTCCGAGAGATGTGGAGGGATCATTGTTTTCGAAATGCTGGGGGGGTGGGCGTACTTTTCAGTTGCTAACCATTTTTAGGTCTGTGGTGACTTTTGATAGAGAAAACAATTTTTTTATGTTTGTTAAAGTGTACAAGTGGCATTCCGGACATTTGTGGTGGATGGACGCGCGATTCCTCCCGCCTCGGAGTCACCACACCCAGCACTTACACCGTTTTGTATATATTGTGATAGGATCGGTACCGGACTTGGTACGAGCGATACTAATAATGTTTGTTAGATTTTTACTGTTTATTATGTCTTTATATCAGATTCTAAGGGAAAGGGGGGTAATTTGAACTTTTTAATTTTTTAATTTTTTTTTTATTTTTTAAATTATTTTTGTTTCTTTTTTTTTCCACCCATTTTCTTAGACCATCGTAGGGTCATTAACCCAGTAATGTCAGAATCCTCCTACCGTACCTGCAAATACTACAGGTATATTGCATATATGGCATTTTGCATTGTAACGTAACCTGCATAAGCCATGTAGCCTTCGTGTCAAAAGAAGACCCCTGCTACCAGGTATCCGATCGCTCGCCTTCCGCTCGTACGGCGGCATGTCGAGGTTATTTAGCGATAGTCCCGCGTCGTAGCCACCAGCAACGCCGCGGTGTAGTTAGCGGTTGCGGGGTCTTTGTGTGCAAAGATGCAAAAAACCCCAATCCTTTGTCTGAAAGGACTCAGCCCGTGAGCCCTCTTCCACACACCCCTATACCTCTGCGCCGTATAGCTAACGGCGCAGAGCGTTAAGGGTATAAATGTATCATGCTGATGACCCTGCAGTGGAGGGGCTGAGTGGTTCTTCCTACATACTCCGTAGTAGCCGCATTGGCATCTGGATCAAATATTATGTATTTGGCTGCTGCAGTTAACCTGTGTAATACTGTGGAATACTGGGGCTAAAGGTTTTCTGATGGTGTCGGTGCCCTCAACTAGGTGCAAAGAAATAATTGTCCTGGTTACATGCCTGTGTGGAAATCAATTCAAATCTACCCAATAACACGTTGTCTTTCTAAGAATATTCGAACCTAAATCCTTTTATACTGGTCTTTATAAACGTAGTGATGAGAGTTTTAGTTGATGTGGTGTTCTGTTTTGTCTCTTTGTTTTTGGGAAGAAGGCTTTCCTCTTTGTGGGTGAGTGATCGGTCCCCTCTTACAGCATCCGTATGACACTCCTTTTGGGTACTTGGTTTAGGGTACTTTTTCTCTGTAGGAACCCGAACCGTTGCTTAGTTTTAAAATAACAAAGCTAAAGTTCTGAAGAGCAATATTACTGTTAGGTGCAGACTATAGAATTTTTGGGTTTTATCGAGAATCAATATCCCTATCTTAGGCGTACTTGGACGTGCCATATGGGTCAACTGTTGGAAAAGTACCCTAGTAATGTAGTCCGAACAACATATCCCTTGTGGTAGGCTTGCTTCTTGAAGTCAAGATTACAACTATTACATCTGTAACCTATTTTTTTTTTAAAAAGTATTAGTTGTGGAGACTCATGACCCATCACGCTTTATTATCAGATATCTAGGGATACCTCCACATATTGTGCGCTTGGTTTGAGTAGATCAAGTCCCCCAATCATTTTGGTTTAATTTTAGTGGCAGAATTCCTGAAGCGATGTGTGATGTCGCCATGCCTATTGATGGAAAGCAGGCATTCTACTTGTACAACCTTTTGTGTATAGTTTATTTTCCCTAGATGGTATTTTCTCACGTTGATAAATATAGTTGTGTTTCATGTACTATACTGCATGAATAATGGAGCTAAGATGGTGCAACTTTAGTGCCTCCTTAGACTATATTCCGTATCTGCCATCACTATGGCATAGTTCTGCGTTGAACCAATGTTAAATTATGTTAGTATCGTTAAGTAATAAAAAGAGAGACCTTTCGTATAGGAATTGTCTCTGAACTGGTAAGTGTATGCTTGAGGGTCATCTGTCAGGATAGAGTCGAACACACGGCTAGGCCGAACAGCGTGTTTCGATGGTGGTATCGTTTAAAGGTACTGTAACAATCCATAGAGATTGCCACCCACAACTACTCAAAAACTGCCAGGTTCTTTCACCCAATGTAATCTGTGTTTCAGGATTAATGTCAAGGACAGGGGGTCTTTAATGTAATTTGATTAGTGCGCTACTACAGTACAGTGGACTTTTCATACGCCTTGTGTTTTTTGAGCCGCAGAACACTTTTTATACTTAGAAAATTCCTGGGGCACAACCACAGATCAAAAATCGGCACAAAATTGACACAAGAAACTCAGGAAAAGGCAATAGGCCACTCCCTGTAACTAATGAAAAACCCCCTACGGTCCCGCCCTTTACGAATAAAAAACCTCTGACAGCCCCCGTTTACCCGATAATCGTATTTAAGAAGAACTCTGTGTGAGGAGGGTCGGTGCCGTCGCCTTTACTATTAGAGCCCCTAACAGCATCCGTGATGACTCCTTTTGGGTACTTTTTCTCTGTAAACCACTGTTTTAGAATGCAGCACTGTTCCTTGAATGTTTGGGTATCGGAGCAATTCCTTCTTAGGCGTCTGAACTGGCTATAGGGAATGTTGCGTAGCCACTTCTTGTGGTGGTTGCTTCTGAAGTCAAGATAACTATTAACATCTATGTTTTTAAAAAATGTATTAGTGTGAATTCATTCCCATCACGACTTATTATCAGATCTAGGAATTCCACATATTGTGCGCTGTGGTTTGGAGTAAAGATAAGTCCCCAATCATTTTGGTTTATTTTAGTGCAGAATTCCTGAAGAGATGTGATGTCGCCCTGCCATATTATGAACAGGTCATCTATGTACCTTTTGTATAGTTTAAGTTTCCCTAGATGTATTTTCTCAGGTGTGATAAAGATGTTTTCAAACATCTGCATGAATAAATTGGCGTAAGATGGTGCAACTTTAGTGCCCATGGCCGTTCCTTTGCACTGATGGAATCTGCGTTTACCATGGGTAAATTAGTTGTTGTTAAGTATAAAAGAGAGACCTTCTATTAGGAATTGTCTCTGAATGTATAGTATGTTGGGGTCATCTTCTAGGATAGAGTCAACACATGCTAGGCCTACAGCGTGTTCGATGTTGGTTTAAAGTGCTGTAACATCTAGAGTCACCAATATAAAGTCTTCTTCCCATGTAATCTGGTTAAGGATAAGTCAGACATGTTTTAATGTAATTTTATGCTCTATATCAGTGATTTTCAACCTTTTTTGAGCCGCAGCACACTTTTTATACTTAGAAAATCCTGGGGCACACCAACAATCAAAATAGCACAAAATGACACAAAAACAGTCATAAAAGGCCTCCCTTAACTAATAAAAACCCCTAGCGGCCTCCCTTTACTAATAAAAACCTCTAGCAGCCTCCCTTTACTAATTAAAAGAACCTAGCGGCCTCCCTTTACTAATTAAGAGCCCCTAGCGGCCTCCCTTTACTAATTAAAAGCCCCTAGCGGCCTCCCTTTACTAATTAAGAGCCCCTAGTGGCCTCCCTTTACTAATTAAAAGACCCTAGCGGCCTCCCTTTACTAATTAAAAGACCCTAGCGGCCTCCCTTTACTAATTAAGAGCCCCTAGCAGCCTCCCTTTACTAATTAAGAGCCCCTAGCAGCCTCCCTTTACTAATTAAGAGCCCCTAGTGGCCTCCCTTTACTAATTAAGAGCCCCTAGCGGCCTCCCTTTACTAATTAAAAGACCCTAGCAGCCTCCCTTTACTAATTAAGAGCCCCTAGCGGCCTCCCTTTACTAATTAAGAGCCCCTAGCAGCCTCCCTTTACTAATTAAGAGCCCCTAGCGGCCTCCCTTTACTAATTAAGAGCCCCTAGCGGCCTCCCTTTACTAATTAAAAGACCCTAGCGGCCTCCCTTTACTAATTTAAAGGCCTTAGAGGCCCCCCTTTACTAATTAAAAGGCCCTAGAGGCCCCCCTTTACTAATAAAAAGCCCCAGCCTCCCTTTACTAATAAAAAAAGACCCTAGCTGCCTTCCCTATACAAATAATAACCCTATATACTTACCCTTGATGTCTTCTTCCGCGTACCTTCACTCCTAATGGCGATCCGCCCACCTTCTGTAGCTCCTACACCGGGGCACCATAGTTCGGGGAACTTTCCCCGCAGCACACAGGTTGAAAATCACTGCTCTATATAACTGAGGAAGAGTTCCGGGCTCGAAACACGTATTATTCAGCCTATGAATAAAGATATTAATTTATGAAAAGGAACTATTCTGAGTGATTGGCGCCGCTGATAGCCTGGAAGGTTGCCATACATTTACTACTCTGTTCTCCGACGAATTCTATTGCCGGAAAAAACCCAGGACGGCTGCCGAGACCACTACAATACCTAAGCTACTATACGAGTTGTACCGCTTTGTCCAACAAAGAAGTTAAAAAATCAGTAAACTTCAGCTCCACAGAGGCTGAGAGCTCAGAATACTTATCTGATGAATCTCTAGGATCAGAGATGGGAGCTATACCTAAGTCTACTCAAAATACATATTACAAAAAGCCAAAACGTGCAAATAAATCAAAAAACGGGGAAGGAGAGGAAGGAGAAAGCGTGGCACCACTTTAAAAGAAAGAATACGAGAACACCTTAACGGAGTTAATCCTGATGTGAGAAACCCTTCCAATGCGGCGAAACACTTCATTTATAGACATCAAGGAGATCTCAGTGGTTTTTCTTTTAGTGGCATTGAAAGGGTCAAACCAGATAGAAGGGGAGGTAACCTGAGAAGGAAACTTTTGAATCGTGAGGGCTTCTGGATACTAATGAAAGATAGCATTGTCCCGAAAGGTCTTAATGTTAGAAATGATTTGATTTTAAACTATTGATGTTCACTTTGTTGTTTTTATATGTATTTTTGTATTTTTGTATACTTAATTCTATTGGTAGGTTCGGACTGACAGATTGCACAACACCTGTGGGGCTATTTTAGCTTCCGGTCATTAGGGTATATCAGTCAGAGTCCGAATCACCATTATATCTATGACTAAGGACCTAATGGTCTGAAACGCGTAAGATGTAATCTGTGTACAGCACCTTTACTTTGTACCTGCCGATATGTGTATTGTCCTCATCTTGGATCAATAAAACTACTGAAGAATTTTAAACGGACCCAGTGAGTGCCGATCTACCTTCTTTGTTTTTCTTCCTATTGCCTGCTACAAGAGTGGAGACTCTCTTTGGATTGAGCACCTGGTGGTGAGCGAGCCTGAAATTTTCCTCTGTTCCCGTTGTTGCATATTGTCTACAGGTGATACGCCCCACATCCTGTCCGTCTACTTCAGTCATATCATATCCAAGTAAGATATTATGGACAATACTACCATGATCTCCCAAGATGGTGTACATGCACTACAAGATTTTATTGACTCTTCTCAAAGACACACCCTATTGGATGATATCTTTAACACCTCTACAGGAGACACGGCACGTAACATGGACTTACAAAAAACATTTTGGGAATTGGAAAAACTACTTACTAAAGAAACCCGCATCTGGTGGGATTCCTCCACGTTACAACAATACAAAGACAAGGATATGATTCCACGTGGCCTTCGGTTAAAAAAGATACCTACAACCATTTATTCCGAGGATTTTGTCAACACTTGGAACTCTATCCTTTCAACATGCTCTTTTCATCTTATGGATCTGATCCTCAAACAAGAAAAAATAGCATTGGATGCAGTACGCACAGAAATTCAACAAGTACAAAAGAACTTACAAGTACACCTTTCTAACAAAGATTTTAAAGACCTGGACAGCAAACTAAAAAATCGCATCATGGAACTGGAGAACTCCATTGCCAGCACTAAAAAAGGCAAGTTCCAACGGGACCTCCTGGATTACCAGACGAACACAGTATACGAGTGGGGAAGAAGAGAACGTTATACTCCCAGGTCCATTCTGAAAAAAAGGCAACAAAATCTGTCCAACAAAGAAGTTAAAAAATCGGTAAATTTCAGCTCCACAGAGGCTGAAAGCTCAGAATACTTATCTGATGAATCTCTAGGATCAGAGATGGGAGCTATACCTAAGTCTACTCAAAATACATATTACAAAAAGCCAAAACGTGTAAATAAATCAAAAAACGGGGAAGGAGAGGAAGGAGAAAGCGTGGCACGTCAGTATCCCAAGCGATCGCAGAAACCGCAGAAGAACAAGTAAGCGTCTTTAATCTGTCTTCATATATTGTTTCAAATGCTGAATTATCCTTACTCTCCAAAGGCTTAAGTTTTGCCCCCACTTACCATTTTGATTTGTACAAAACCATTTTGGATGTGAATCGATTTGTCAGATCCCTTACAGTCAAAAAACATTTTTTCAATTCAAATACAAATGACCAAGAAATGGATGACTCTAAGGACATTATGATCTTAAAGGACAGAGATGTTACCCTTGATTTTCCTTCCATACAGGATGTAGTGGTTTATGACAGTTTATTGGATTTGTCTTGTTTGAGTCAAAATGTAGAAAACAACTCTATAAATTCTGCTGAAAACTTTACGGTTAATAACCCTTACTTCTACCCTGTTAATTCTAAACCACCTATTTTAGACAAATTTCAGGAGGTAATACAAACAGAACTTATAGAGTTGCATACACACACTGACCATAAGTCCACTTGTAATCTGACACCTAAAGAAAAAAACGCTATTAATACATTAAGATCCAATTCAGACCTGTTGATACGTAAAGCGGACAAAGGTGGGGCCATTGTGCTGCTAGATTGCGGTCTATATGATAAAATGACCAGAATACTACTGGGAGATGCTACCAACTATATTCCTCTTAGCCGCAACCCGACTGCACAATTCAGTTCCCTTCTGTATCACCTCATTTTAGAGGGAGTTTCATTGGGCATATTGACACAGAAAGAAGCAGAGTATCTTATGGTATCTGATCCCACCATTCCAATATACCACACTGTTCCCAAATTGCATAAAAATAGGTTCCCTCCACCGATGCGCCCAATTGTAGCGGGCATCGGATCTTTATTTGAACCTCTTGGAGCCTGGTTAGATTCCTTACTCCAGCCTTTAGTCACTAGATGTTATGGTTACCTTAGGGACAGTAAACATGTTTTGTCTATATTAGAAAATGTCACATGGAGTTCCGACTACTCATGGCTTACAAGTGATATTGAAGCCCTATATACGAGCATTCCTCATGTCCCAAACGATCGCAGAAACCGCAGAAGAACAAGTAAGCGTCTTTAAAGGAAACCTACCACTTGTAGTGGCAGGTTTCCGATGGCAATAACGAGCACCAGCTCAGGCTGAGCTGGTGCCGGAGCTTATTTTAGTTAGTGTTTTAAACCGCGGTATCGCTCACCCTGTGCTGGTGCCCGGTATTTCCATCGGAAACCTGCCACTACAAGTGGTAGGTTTCCTTTAACCTGTCTTCATATATTGTTTCAAATGCTGAATTATCCTTACTCTCCAAAGGCTTAAGTTTTGCCCCCACTTATCAATTTGATTTGTACAAAACCATTCTGGATGTGAATCGATTTATCAGATCCCTTACAGTCAAAAAACATTTTTTCAATTCAAATATAAATGACCAAGAAATGGATGATTCTAAAGACATTATGATCTTAAAGGACAGAGATGTTACCCTTGATTTTCCTTCCATACAGGATGTTGTGGTTTATGACAGTTTATTGGATTTGTCTTGTTTGAGTCAAAATACAGAAAACAACTCTATAAATTCTGCTGAAAACTTTACTGTTAATAACCCTTACTTCTACCCTGTTAATTCCAAACCGCCAATTTTAGACAAATTTCAAGAGGTAATACAAACAGAACTTATAGAGTTGTATACACACACTGATCATAAGTTCACCTGTAATTTGACACCCAAAGAAAAAACCGCCATTAATACATTAAGATCTAATTCAGACCTGTTGATAGGTAAGGCGGACAAAGGTGGGGCTGTTGTGCTGATGGATTGCAGTCTATATGACAAAATGACTAGAATACTATTGGAAGATACTACCAACTATATCCCTCTTAGCCGCAACCCGACTGCACAATTTAGTTCCCATCTACATCACCTCATATTAGAGGGAGTCTCATTGGGCATATTGACACAGAAAGAAGCAGAGTATCTTATGGTATCTGATCCCACCATTCCAATATACCACACTGTTCCCAAATTGCATAAAAATAAGTTCCCTCCACCGATGCGCCCAATGCGCCTTATTTGAACCTCTTGGAGCCTGGTTGGATTCCTTACTCCAACCTTTAGTCACTAGGTGCTATGGTTACCTTAGGGACAGCAAACATGTCTTATCAATATTAGAAAGTGTCACATGGAGTCTAGATCTGGATTTAGAAAGTGTCACCTTTCTAGATCTGGATTTAACCTCTGACATCACATCATGCACGGTCCAAACTTCCACATACCGCAAGGACACCGCTAGGAATACCATCCTACACGGTACGTCCTGCCATCCTACCCATACCATCAAAGGGGTTCCCGTTGGGGAAATGCTTAGAGCGAAACGTAACTGCTCTACGGAAGCAACATATAAAAAAGAAATTTCACATATAAATAATAGACTTTCTGCCCGAGGGTACCCCACTTGGAACCTACATAGGGCGGCTACTATCAGTGCCAACAGGTCAAGATCTGATCTTTTGTCTTCCAATAAACATAACACTAAGACTAAAAAAAGCAGTTTCCCTAATAAGTTAACATTTGTCACCACTTACAGTATGGAATATCATAAAATTCAGAATCTGATTAAAAAATACCTGCCTATGTTAGCACAGGACGATGAACTACGCACCTTAGTATCCCAAGGTTGTAACTTTTCCACTAAAAAAGCCCCCACCCTGGCCAGCATGTTGTCACCTAGCATGATCAATACTGATATTACTACACAGTCATCTACATGGTTATAAGTTAGAGTTTTTTTTCAATGTGGTGCAAATGTTTGCAAATGCTGCACTTATGCACAGCCAATCAAAAATGTCATCAGCAATATAGATAATACAGAACATCCCATTAGGGAGTTTATCAATTGCAATACTAAAAATGTAGTATACTGTATAACTTGCACCTTTTGTGACTTAACCTATGTAGGATGCACTAGCCGCACTTTAAAAGAAAGAATACGAGAACACCTTAATGGAGTCCATCCTGATGCGAGAAACCCTTCAAATGCGGCAAAACATTTTATTCATAGACATCAAGGAGACCTTAGTGGTTTTTCTTTTAGTGGCATTGAAAGGGTTAAACCAGATAGAAGGGGAGGAAACCTGAGAAGGAAGCTTTTGAATCGTGAGGGCTTTTGGATACTAATGAAAGATAGCATTGCCCCAAAAGGTCTTAATGTTAGAAATGATTTGATTTTAAACTATTGATGTTCACTTTGTTGTTTTTATATAAGCATTTATGTATTTTTGTATACTTAGTTCTATTGTCACGTTCGGACTGAGATTGCACAACACCTGTGTGGCTATTTCAGCTTCCGGTCAATAGGGTATATCAGTCAGAGTCCGAACCACCACTATATCTATGAATCTATGACTAAGGACCTAATGGTCTGAAACGCGTAAGATGTAACATGTGTACAGCACCTTATTTTTGTACCTGCCGTCATGTGTATTGTCCTTATCTTGGATTAATAAAACTACTGAAGAATTTTAAACGGACCCAGTGAGTGCCGATCTACCTTCTTTTGTTTTCTTCCTATTGCCTGCTACAAGAGTGGAGACCCTCTTTGGATTGAGCACCTGGTGGTGAGCGAGCCTGAAATTTTCCTTGGTTCCCGGTACCGCTTGTACAACCAGAAAAGGTGAGCAGATTACCAATCATATATTTTTTTTTTTACCAAGCCAGAAACTGCTTTCACACATGTGGCGCTTGTATCGCTTTTCTTTCTTCTCTTTCTAATTCTGTTCATGGAAAGCATATAGGTAAATGTTGTATATGACCGTGCCTCAAGTTACAAGTGTTAGTAGCAATACTAGCAGCAAATAAAACATCAATAACAAATCACATAAGACACATAAATACAGAGGGAAGCACACATGGGATGAAAAGGGATGGGAAAGGGTCGGTGGGCATTAGGAGGAGACACATAAGGAAGAAGAAGAGGGAAAGAAGGGGATACATATACAACCAACTGAATCCTAGGTATCCACGGCTCGGTCTGTACCTGAACGTAAATAAATTCATAATAACATTGACGGTCAAGCGACATTTCCATGGAATAGACGATTGTCGAGCTCCTCACCATCATCGCACATATTCCAGCTTCAGTAATGAATTCAAAGATCTAAATTTTCAAGATCAATGTGCGCTTTCTTACCTTAAGGACCTCCATCACGAAACTATGCAAGACCATGCACATAATAAAATTCATCTGGATCAATTACCTCCTTTTGTGCTCAAAAATCCTAATTTTTACCCCATAGCATCCAGGACTACAGATATGGACAATTTCCAGTTTCTGGTAGAAAGAGATCTTTATGATCAACAAATAGCAAATAAAAATAATCTTTCTGCATCACAAAGACGGGCCATCTTAGATTTACAGAAGAATACCAATATCTGCATTAAAAATGCGGATAAAGGTGGTGCAGTGGTTATACTTGACTCTGGGCTATATGAAAAGTTAATTAAAGCTATGCTATCAGATGTTTCAGTATATAAACCTGTATCCACCGACCCTACTATACATATTAAATCTCTGTTGGCTGAACATGTCAACTGGGGTACACAAATAGGTATTATAACAACCAAAGAAGCAGAATATTTGATCCCTGATTCACCCATGACACCTATTTTTCATGCTACACCTAAAATTCATAAAAATACATTTCCACCACCACTACGCCCTATTATATCTGGCGTACAATCCATCACAGAAAGACTTAGCACATGGGTAGATCGATTTTTACAGCCTATTGTCAAACAGACCCCTGCTTATTTACAGGATTCCAAATCAGTCCTAAATGCTATGTCTAAACAGAGCTGGTCTGAACAACATATATGGCTAGCATGCGACATTTCTGCTCTATATACGTGCATCCCCCATGACAAGTCACTTGAGGCACTAAGGTACTCCATGAACAAATACACTACATATACCCCAGATTTAAAGAATTATATTTTGGATACCACCTTATTTCTCCTCAAGAATAATTATTTTTCATTTGATGGATGTTTCTTTTTTCAGACCCTGGGATGCCCAATGGGATCCTGCTTCTCCCCATCACTAGCCAATATCTATGTATCTATGTGGGAGGACCAATACATCTATAATGCTATTAATCCATACCAGGAATTTATTTCCTGGTATGATAGATACATAGATGATTTGCTTATTATATGGAAGGGTCCCCCTCATCAGGTGCCGAAATTCATTGAATACATCAATGACAATACCTATAATTTACAGTTTACCCATACCCAGGAAAACAATGCCATACCCTTTCTAGATCTCAAGAATATTATTACTTCATGCTTATATAGAAAACCCACCACTGGGAATTCCTTACTGCATGCAGAAAGTAATCATCCTAAACATGTTACCCCAAAACCTACCTTTGGGCAAATTTATTAGAGCCCGTAGAAGCTGTAGCGATGATCACACTTTCAATTTAGAATGTAAAGTTATGAGACAACACCTCTCATATAGAGGCTATAACAGTCATACTATTAATATTGCAGAGAAAAAATCCAGAAATAAAGACAGATCATCCCTACTAATAGATAAAACTAAATATCCTAATAATGAACAACAACAGGTAGTATTTTCTACCCCATACAGTAATGAATATTACAAAATAGTAAATATCATGAAAACTTACCTGCCGATCCTCACAGGAGATCATAAACTGTATGATATTTTGAAAAATGGTTGCCGCTTTGTAGCCCGGAAGGCCACCTCTATAGGTGACATACTTTCTCCTTCGGTCTATCAGAGTCATAAAGACATGCAGTCTGAAACATGGCTAAGTGTTAAAGGTTCCTACCCTTGCGAAGGAACAAGATGTAACATATGCCCATATATCTTACCTACTAAAACTTTTTCTTCTATTGGCTCCGACAATACATTTGATATTCTATCCATGAATAACTGTAATACCTGCTATGTCATATATCTGGCTACTTGCATTACATGCAAAGTTCAATATGTAGGTTCTACTATACGACCACTAAAAATTTGATTATCTGAGCATGTACGAGATGCCACGAAAAAAGATCAAAGTTGCAGTAGAGGTATGTCTTGCTTATCTAAACATTTCTTAAATCTCCATCAAGGCAATACAACCAGTTTGCGAGTAACAGCAATAGAAAGGGTCTCCACCCCCAATAGGGAGATATATTGGATACTAAAACTGGATACACGGGCACCTGTAGGACTAAATAACAGAACAGATACTATGTATTTATACTAATGTTTCAGTATGGTATCAATATTATTATATCTGCTATTAGCATGTGCCTAGATTTTTGATGTGTCTAGCCACCAATCCATTTGCAAACCACACGCATGCGCATCACATGCTTACTCACGCCCATTATTCATTTAAAATCCCTTCTCACACAGTACACGCCAGACCATGACTAAGGACGGAACATATAGCGTCCGAAACACGTAGGTCCATCTGTGTTTTTTTATTCCGTATGTAAGCTTACTACATTTTTTCTACATTGTATATTTCTCTACTCTTTAATGAAGCTATAATAAAGAAAATTGATTTTTTAACCTCTCATGAATGAGTGCTGGATCTCTCCACCTGCAATTTCAAGTTTACCTGAACCGACACAGGATTTTTCCTCTCTGGATCCTGGCACAGTTCACACTGATGCGCATGATTCTTTGCCGTAATGATGGGTGAGCTGTATACCCTTTTTTTGCTTCTAAACATACACTCACGGCCACTTTATTAGGTACACCTGTCCAACTGCTCGTTAACACTTAATTTCTAATCAGCCAATGACATGGCGGCAACTCAGTGCATTTAGGCATGTAGACATGGTCAAGGACAATCTCCTGCAGTTTCAAACCGAGCATCAGTATGGGGAAGAAAGGTGTTTTGAGTGCCTTTGAACGTGGCATGGTGTTGGTGCCAGAAAGGGCTGGTCTGAGTATTCAGAAACTGCTTGATCTAGGGATTTTCACGCACAACCATCTCTAGGGTTTACAGAGAAGAATGGTGCCGAAAAAAAAAAAAAACATACAGTGAGCGGCAGTTCTGGGGGGAAATGCCTTGTTGATGCATAGGTCAGAGGAGACTGGGCAACTGGTTCGCGCATAGAAAAGGCAACGATTATCAAATCGCCACCGCCCTTCACATATCCAAGGTAGCTAGAAAGCAGTCTCTGAAGCGCCATAAGGAGCTACACGAACTTGATGGCAGAATGGGCTATTCACGCAGCAGGAGACCACAACCGGTGTCACTCCTTCAGCTAAGAACGAAAACTGAGGCTCAATTTGCCAAGACTCATCAAAATTGACAGTAAATTGCGGACAAACGTTGTGCCTGGCTTGCATGATCTCATTTATGCTGCGACATTCGGATGGAGGGTCCAGAATTTGCGTCAACAACATAAAGGCATGGACCATAATGCCTTTTGTTGTATCAACAAACGGATCAGTGGGTGGTGGTGTGTCATGTTGTGGGGGAATATTTTCTTGGCACTCTTTGGGGCCCTCTGGTTACCAATGCAGCATCTGCAACACCAAGCCTACCTGGTAAGTATTGATTGTATGACCATTGTCCATCCTTTTATGACACATGTCCCCACAACATCTGATGGCTCGTTCAGAGAGATATATGCGTCCGTGTCATAAAGCGTGAATCCATCTCATCAACTGGGTTCTTGAGACATGACACTGAGTCACTGTACTCAAATGGCCTCCACATGTCACCAGATCTCAATCCATAGAGCATTCTTTGGGAGTGTGGTGGAACGGGAGTTTCGCATCATGGATGTGCAGCACCAAATCTGCGGCAACTGTTGATGCCACTCATGTCAATAGGACCAAAATCCTGAGATGCTTCCAGCCCACTTGTTGATCTATCCAACGAAAGAAATTGAGGCAGTTCTAAGGCAAAGGGGTGCGACCAAACCTGTTACTAGCATGGTTGGTACTCTAATAAGTGTCCGGATGCAGTTGTATATGTTATTTTTTCATTTTCAATATATTGTCCCTGTGATACCCTTGTGAACAAATTGTAGTAATGGTATTTATACACAATTGGAGCTGTGCTATGTCCTGTATCATTTCTGTGCCCATTAGTACGTTTATGCTACATTTATTGGAATGGTTTCTTAGCCCAGATGAGATGTCATTGGATATTCTATTTATACCAGATGGGTTAAACCAGCCATATGGGATGGTGGTGTGTTCACACTCCCACATACGGACTCCACGCATCCCATTGCTTAGGGTCATGTGTGTTTCACGTTTCATGAGGCCCCCCGGGCGGTGGAGGTTTACTGCCTCGTTCCGCATGGGGTGGATACCAGTAGCTTGGAAGAAGCATGGTTATACTCTCGAAAACGGCCCGTTCGCTGGCGAAGCAGCATCTTACCTCTAACTGATGCGCATGGTCATAAAGCAACCCTGTTGAACAATCACTTGGCCGGTAGCTACACAATCTTATTTTATATTGTATATAAAAAAATGATCTGCGGAGCGCACCCCAGTCTGTTCCTGTCCCGACCGACTAGCCTCGAACGTCAGTTGAGTTGTATTCCTGGATTTGCAGCACCTGAGCATGCTGAATCTTTTATTAACCTTTTCACTGTACTATACAGTTGTAGTAACTCTCTATCGATCAGCCTGACCGCAAACCCTACATAATGAGCTTAGAGAATGGAGGATAACAACTATTGGGGTTATCTTATGACGACAAGGCAGAATTAAACTCCAGAATCATTGGGACTAACCTGCTGTCTAGTGTGTCCTCAACCTGTGAGAACCAAACTGTCAGGGTATTCTAGGCTGTTGGGTACAGGGCCGCATGCTGCATGAGGCGAGATTAAAATCTCGCCTCACGCAGCGCAGAATGTGGATCCCGTTATACAGAGCGCGAAATTACGCGGCTCTAAAGTGGGATTCGGGTGCCCGTTACGCCCGAATCGCCACCAGCTAATTAAAATCACGCCTTCTCTTAAGGACACAGGCCGATTTATATGCGGGAGCAAACGAAGCGTCTTTCGCTGCTGGGCGTCGCTCCCATCAAAGCAGTGACACAGAGTCATGACGTCACGCTATATATATATAGGTGGCCATAATTATGTTTATACTGGGGGGGGAATGTAGAATGCTATATAAATTATTTTGGGGCTATAATACTTATATAAGGGGGTGCTGTATATATTATATGGGTGCCAAATTTATCTTTAATACTGGGGGGAGGATGCGTGTATATCATTAATTTGGGCCATATTATTTTAATACTGGGGGGGAAACATAGAATTATTAATTTGGGGGCTATAATTAATTTTATAGCTCTGGGGGGCTGAAGTATATATTATAGGGGCCATAATTATTTTATAACTGAGGGGGATCAGTTATAATATTTATGGTGATATTAGAATTACGCAAAACAAGTCTCCAACAGAGAACATAACATCACCCAATTGTACCACTGGGACACCTTGCCGACATAGTACATCCAAGAGGTGCACACACAGATTCCTTCTGGAATATTTATACCAAATCACCATAGCTGATTTTCTCAAGGGAAGGTCACCATAGATTGAGCACTACCCCTTAGGAGACCAGGATCATGTAAAAAATTTTCTACAACCCAAGGGCATTTATAGAAGCAGCGAGAGGAGAGAATCAACAATCAGGGTCACAGACAGGTTTAAAAAGCTGAAGAGTGGCTTCAACAATAGTTTCCAAGGGGCCTTTACACAGAGGCAATTCGAAATGTTATGACCAGTCCTTACGGTGGGAGGGCTAAAAACACCGCATATAATATACCAATGGGAAGATGAGTTGACGACTAATTCACGAGAGAAGAAGGTTAATTCTCTACTGAGAAACTCAAACGGTTTTTTTTTCAAGGATGCACCAGAATAAAAGAAAATCACTATAAATAGTAACCAGGTGGTTACAAAACCCGGCATGGTCTCAAACAAAATAAATAGAAGAATTCCGAAAAATGTGTGAGATGCGGGCTGATAAGGGGATATGAGTTCAATATCTGGTGGTCAATGTCACAATATCGCGACTACTGGGACAGCAGTTGTTGAGGCCACTGGATGATTATTTCCATGGGACCTACCCAAATCACCTAAGGTTAACTCGTTAGGACTCAATGATTCAAATTCAGAATAGTAAGTCACTCTACACCACACATTTAATAACAGCACGCAATGTAATTCATACACAATGGGATCCCACCATCACCAACCAACATTGCAACAATGGAAAATTAAAAAGCGAAATACTGCAGATTACAAGAACTTTTCCATTGGGGCAAATGACATCGCGACAACAACTAATGCTACGCATATGGTCACCCTGGTTTGACAGACAATTTGAAAGGAACAACAGAATCCCTTGACCTCCCCCCACCTCAGGAACACTTCCCATTTACCTACTCAAATCAACAACTCCTCTCTCCTCCCCCTTTCCATTCCCCCTCCCCCCCCCCCCTTTTTCTAATTCTTAAATTTATGTTGGATAAGTTTTGTTATAACATGTTACTGTTAGAAAAAAAAAAAACGGTACCAAAGCGTATCAAATGTAAGTGTGCGGAAAATAATATATTTGTCTCTAATAAAAACAGTTTTAAAACAAACAGTATATATTATATGGGCCAGAATTTTTATACTGGGGGAAGCTATATAATATATTATTGGGGCTATATGTATATTATACTGGGGGGGGGGGGGATTCTAGTATATATATATGGGGCCAGAATCATTTTATACGGGGGAGCTGTATATATTATATATCACTATATCACTAAGCTGGGAGCTGTAAATGGGAGTACAGTATATACTAAGCTAGGGGCTGTTATAGGGATACAGTATATTTCTAAAGCTGGGGAGGGGGCTGGGTATATGGGATACAGTATAGATTTCTAAGCTGGGAGGGGGCTGTATATGGAAACAGTATATTACTAAGCTGGGGGCTGTATATGGGATAATCAGTATATAAGCTGGGGGGGGCTGATCTGGGTACAGTTATTACTAGATGGGGGGCTGTATATGGAAACAGTATATATCTAACGGTGGGGAGCTGTATAGGGATACAGTATATAATAAGCTGGAGGGGTGTATATGGATGACAGTATATTACTAAGCGGGGGGCTTGTATATGGGAAACAGTATATTACTAAGCTGGAGCTGTATATGGGATTACAGTATATACTAAGCTGAGGGGCTGTATATGGGATACAGTATTTACTAAGCTGGGGGCTGTATATGGGTCAGTTATGACTAAGCTGGGGGGCTGTATATGGGTACAGATATTACTAACGACTGGGGGGCTGTATATGGGATACAGTAGATATAGCTAAGCTGGAGGGGCGTATTGTGGAGATACAGGATCCTAAGCTGGGGGGTGCTGTTATGGGAACAGTATATTACTAAGCGGGGGGCCTGTATATGGAATGACAGTATTACTTAAGTGGGGATGTATATGGGATACATTATTACTAAGCTGGGGGGCTGTATATGGATCGATAATATGTATGGAGGTATGTATGTCAAGATTTACTAAGCTGTGGGGGACTGTATATGGGATACGTTATACATTACTAAGCTGGGGGGCTGTTTATGGGATACAGCATATTACTAAGCTGGGGGGGCTGTATATAGGATACAGTATATTACTAAGTTGGAGGACTGTATATGGGATACATATATTACTAAGCTGGGAGGCTGTATATGGGATACAGAATATTACTAAGCTGGGAAGGTACTGTATATGTGGTGCAAGATTTTACTTAAGCTGTGGGGGATCTGTATATGGGAGCTGTATATAATTTAATTGGTGGGGGGGGTAAATAACGAGGCCTTTAAATATATGAGAGCAGGGCTGTATAAAAATAAATTCATTAGGGGTGCAACATATTTGATCAGGGTTGCACTGTATGTAGAATAATAACAGGGTGTAAACCAAAATAACATGTAAATGTTGGGGGGCTCTGTATTAATAAATTGGGGGTGTTGTATATTGATTGGTGTTTAGCAGAGGAAGCGACATTCCATTTTTTGTGGGATCTGTTGTTATGACTTTCACTCCAGATGACACCTCTTTATTCTTTGGATCAGTATGATAACAGAGATATAAATTTATTAGGTTTCAATAGATTTTCTTTGTACCTTTTGTATAAAAATACTGTCACGGGCAGAGCCGGATCTACATCCACTCCTGGATTACTTGCGCCAGGTCCCGGGATAAGCCCTCTTTCTATGGGGCCCCGGCGCCTGGCGCAGTAGATCTGGCCCTGCACACAGGAACGGGCTCCAGGGGCCCTGCAGGTATCAGCTGCTAAATGCTATTAGCAGCCCCATACTGACATGCACACAGGATATGGTGCCAGAAGTGCAGGCAGAGGGACCTCTCCCTGCACCTTCTGTCCTCCACAGACAGCCAGAGCCACCTGCAGATCATCCTGTCAGCGCTGTGGGGATCGTCTTGAAAGGTGAGTGAACTTTTATTATTTTTTAATTGGAGGGTTGTAATTTATATAGAGAGGATCCACTGTATAAAAAATAAATATTATATATATATATAATATATATATATATATATATATATATATATATATATTTAGTGCATGATATGGAATGGGTAATAATCTATTGTTACCTCTGATTGTGGATTTGTGCTTATTGATACAAATCTCTACAGACTGCATTGTTTCCCCGATGTACAGGTATCCACACGGGCATTTGATAGAATAAATCACATTGTGTGAATTATAGGTGTAATACCCTCATAATTTAAATGGTTGTCCTGTGTGGGGATGGTACAGTATATTTCCCGTAACACGTTAGAACACTCAGTGCATCCTAGACATGGAAAAGTGCCCTTCTTCTGGGTCGCAAGGAAGGTTTGACGTGGTATATTAAGACACCCTCCAGTATCTGCACATATAAGTTTATTATGTAAACTGGGTGCTTTCTTATTGCTGATCAGTGGGGGATTTGTGAATTCTTCTATTTCTGGAAAAGACGTCCGAAGTATGTGCCAGTGTCTTTTCACTAGCATATCGATTTTAGTATTGTAGGGGTGATATTGATGGCTAAAGACAATTCTTTTTTTGTTTCCATCTCTGGGGGAAACCATGCCGCTGGTTGCTGCATCGCGTGACTCCTTTAATAGAGAACGCGGATAACCCCTATCTAAAAATCTCTTTTCCATTTCGTCAAGTCTCTCATCTCTAGTATTGACATCAGATTCAATCCTGCAGACTCTCTGAAATTGTGACTTGGGTACCGACTTTTTGGTGGAAAAAGGATGGTTACTCCCATAGTGAAGTATCCTGTTACGATCAGTATTTTTCCTAAAGAGGTCTGTTCCTAAGGTACCGTCAGAATTCTTATACACAGAAGTGTCAAGGAAACTGATTTTCACATTGTCACTTAGTGAATTGAAGTTTGCTCCCCCACACAGGACAACCATTTAAATTACGAGGGTATTACACCTGTAATTCACACAATGTGATTTATTCTATCAAATGCCCATGTGGATATCTGTACATCAGGGAAACGATGCAGTCTTTAAAGACTCGTATCAATAAGCACAAATCCACAATCAGATGTAACAATAGATTATTACCCATTCCATACCACTTTCATGAGAGGAATCATACAATTGCTCAACTCAAATTTCAGGTCATCAAACAGGTTGAAGTCCCTAGGAGAGGAGGCAATATTAAAACCCTTCTCCGATTACACGAAGCCTATTGGATTCACACTTTAGGGACACTAGAACGAAGGGGTTAAACCCGGACTATGACCTCAGCGGCATTGTGTGATACTCTTCATACTAGTTTGTAATGCTGACTATGTCACTGTTGTTCTTATTATGTTTAATTTTCTTGATAATCATAATTATTGTTTTTATCTTTCTCCTAGAAACCCAATCAAACAAAAGAGAATACCTAATTGCATGACGTCACACCACAGAGTGCAGGTTTCCAGGAGGATGTGACGTCAGTGGGCAGGGTTTATCCTTGTATTTAAATGCATTGTTTGATGAGTCTGTTATGGCTGGCGAAGGCTCTAGTCACTGAGCCAAAAACGCGTTCCTTTGTGTACCTGCGCTCTATGATGTAAGATTTATCCACTTATTAAAGTTTATGCTACAGAAGATTTTGCGAATGCCGGGATTTTCTTCTTTACCCCTTTGCATGGTCCTCAGAGGACATTGTTTATCTTGGAATAAGAACCCCAACAGACCTGGCCACAACTTTTAACTGCGACTATGGGGACACTTCCAACAGAAGCTACAGAATGGACTTAAAAGCTGCTCCTCAAAACAACTAACTTGGACGGGACAATGAACTGTATAAAAATGATGGTTCTACCGAGACTTTTGTATCAATTACAACACTTTTACGAAGTCTACAAAAATAAGTTAAACCTCCATAGACAGCTATTTCCATTCGTACACTTATGGGCCACTAATTCAGCAACCCCTCACGCGATCTCAGCCATCTATGGTCTCCTACTAGATAACTAGGCCAGGTCAGAGCTCCCATATACTAAAATGCTAATCAGAATGAGGAAAATCCTTCCTCATGGAAGAATGGTCCAAATCCTTTGAACTTTTCCTTATCATAAATTGTCTCTCTCTGGTAAGGCACAGGAGACAAATGTCAAGGTTCTATCCCGCTGGTACTTGACGCCGACCAATCTCCACAGGATATATCCATCGTGCCCGAAGGAATGTTGACACTGTAGGCAATCCCAAGGTACAATGACAAACATTTGGTGGGATTGTCCTGGACTAAAACCTATTTGTTCTAAGGTACCAGTCCTAATCACCAAGCTAACAGGCCTTGTACCCGAGAATAGCCCGGCTCCCGCTTGCAGATACCAAAGCTAAACGCTCCCTAGCTTGGTTTGTATTAATTACAGCAAGAGCTTTAATACCACAACTGTGGAAATCAACTAGGGCCCCAACTAGCTTAGACTTACTTGCAGAAATCGCCATGCGCCAGAGAATGGAGGAATTGACAACAGATACACATCACTCCACTGAACGACACATTAAAAGCTGGGGCCATCGCTGGATTGTAAAACCTTCCCAGCAGACCCACATTGTACTGTAGTTCTGGTTTAAAAAGCTCAATGTACTAACATTTGGTGCCCGACTAAGGCCCCTTCTACACTTGCATTGCAGATCAATTCAGAGTGTGATCAGGGTTTGGTCATGGAAAAACTGAGATTTTGCATCAGAGCTCAATCAGTTTTCAGTCAGAGTTTGTTCATTGTCACCATTTTGAAAAGGACTCAGGACTGAGCTCTATCTTTTCTATGGCAATCGATGCATGAAAAACGCATTGCACTTGCATGTGTCTCAGAGTACATTGCGTTTTTGATGCGTCTCCATGGAATTGTATGGTGCATTTTTCATGCGTGAGACTTGCAAACGTAGAGCATGTTGAGATTTAAATGTTCGTTAAAAAAACTTTGCGTGTGTGCGTGAAAAAAATGCAAGTCTGAAAAAGCCCATTGATTACAATGGATCAGAGTGCAATGCAAGTTCTGTGCATCAAAAACACGCGCGTGATAAACGCACGTGTAGAAGGGGCCTAACTGTTCTATTTAACTGGTTATAAAGGGATTGTATATGCTTATTATTATTACTATTATTATTATTATTATATATACAAATGTTCGTTGGCTTTTCTTAAGTATGCAGGCATGGGGCATAAATCCCCTGTACCGACCTACTCCTCCAGCGGCCACGACTTTCCGTGCCAACATGGCATGCTAGTCGTGTAAGCACCTAATTGCATTGCACAAGAAATTACAATTATTTCAACCGTAACTTCGGATAAGCCAAATCAACTAGATAATAAAAGTCTCCCATTGGGATAAAGTTCTAATAATAACAAAGTCACAAGTATTTGCATACACACAAGGTAATAATGTTGGGTGTGGCCAAAAATCCGTTGCAACACTTGTTTCAGTGTTAAAAATCTAGAAAAAGGGACACTATATAGTTAAAATCTGTGGAGTTAACCCTCTAAAGGCTCACGGCCAATAGCTACTGCCCCCCTTTTCCCCTCTGGTACTACAGCTATGCCTCTCCAGTAGAAATTTCTGGGGCAGGGGGATTTTATAAGATATGTTACAAAGTTTATTTTACACATGTGTACTTTTGGTTTATCTTTGTACAGCCTCCACATAGTAGTGGCATCTGTCACCGACATTTTTTTTTAAATTTAATTTTAATTTATCTAACATAATAAAAAAAATGTATTGCTCCACATGACTTACAGATCCACCCAATTGTATAGAGGCCAGAATTGCTGAATTTCTTGAATATGTTGATTGATTTCTTCTTCGTAAATGCCCAGGGGTTTTGTATATTTCTAGTCATGTAATAAAATCAACAGCTCAATTAATTTAACACCTGCATTCAGTAATAAAGGAACTGCCAGGAAATTGATTAAGCTTGTCATTAACATCCTCATAAAATTATTCCAAATGGTATGCACATGTAAGGTGAGAAGATATGATTGTAAGGTCGATGAGGAACTAATGGGTAATCCCTGATCCACAAATTGTGCTCTTAGCATATGTGACAGGTACAGACTAATGCTAGAGTTTTCAAGAACATAGAATAGAATTGAATAACATGTGAGCATTGTTTCTCCTGCATTGCTACATTATTCTTTGAGTTTGACCATTTCTTAGATTTAAATCTTAGATTTGCCCTTAGCTATTAGCTCCAAGCAATAAAATCACAGATTTTTTTGTCACCCGTGCAAGCAGGTTTCTCACAACCATTGTTGAATATGTCGATTAAAGGGCATCTAGCGGCTTCTAAATCACCCTACAAGTAAAAGTAATATTACACAGAGAAGTTTCTAAGATATGCAAATTATACTGTCATTTTAAAGATAATTTTGTTTTTATAGTAGTGTCTCAAGATATTCACATGGGCATGGAATTCTGCATAATTCCTATGAAGGATTCCAATAATTATATACAGGATGGTTACATAATGGAACTGGGCATCAGAGAAATAAGAAAACAGTTGTACTGGAAGGGTTGGCCCTGCCAGTAGTGCACTGAGAAGCTCATAAACTGAAAGGCCAACTTGCTGCAAAGCAGGAATGGTTTTTCTGGCAAGCTTATAAAGAGCTATATACTATGCGGTTTATACTTGTAAGCTAATTTGGTACATAGCTGTTGGATTCCGTTTAATAGACACACTACATAATATATTATCATATTATTATTATTTTAATATTTCTAAAAAAATTTTTTTTGTTGAAATATGATGCCAATTTAACTGCAACGTAGGGGTGACATTAGGAACCCCAACCTCAACCATAAAGCATATTCTTCATTGACATTATTTTTTGTTGTCAAGCTACGGACATATTACCATAGCTGAAAGTGAATGCCTACCGTTACCTTTGTTGTGGTTAGCAGAGACTATATCTAGAAGGATAACATGAAGTGTTTTCTAATATGGATTTCTTTTAAAGGTACATTTGCTTAATGCAGGCCTTCAACCCCCCCATAGTAAACATTGTGAATCTCTCCAGTTACATTCATTGGGGCAGATTTACTTACCCGGTCCATTCGCGATCCAGTGGCGCGTTTTCTGCGCTGGATTTGGGTCCGGCCGGGATTTATTAAGGTAGTTCCTCCATCGTCCACCAGGTGCCGCTGCTGCGCTGAAAAGCATCGGAATGCGCTGCAGTTCACCGAGCCGGGCTGAGTGAAGGTAAGTGCAAGCTCCGCGACAGATTTTTTTTTTTTTAATGCGGCGGTTTTTCCAAATCCGTCGGGTTTTCGTTCGGCCACGCCCCCCGATTTCCGTCGCGTGTATGCCGGCACCGATGCACCACAATCCGATCGTGTGCGCCAAAATCCCAGGGCAATTCAGGGGAAATCGTCGCAAATCGGAAATATTCGGGTAACACGTCGGGAAACCGCGAATCGGGCCCTTAGTAAATGACCCCCATTGACTTCATAACAAAGACCCGAAAGCGATGGTAGAGGGAAAATCTTAAAACTTTTCAGAAGCTGAATAGTGGCTGGAAGTTCAGAAGTAATTAACAGAGAATTATGCTTAGTTGGGGGTAGAATTGGCAGCCAGGGACAAAGCTAAAAGGTTTTTGGGCCTTGGTAAAGAGTTCTTTGAAATGGAATTCATAAAAATTTGTAAAAGAAAATATGAAATAAAATACTTTTTGGCTCCTAGTTCAAGCAATGGGTCCATTTGCACACATACTTTTTCGCAAGTATTGGCAATGCATTTTAAACAAACCAAACAGCTGAGTGGGTTTCCACACTGTGCCTTGAAGTTAAAACTTTTTCAGTTATGTTGTAGACTTGTTTGCTATGTGAACACCATGTATTTATATAAATCTACAATCATAGTAGACATATGCAATTGGTGACATATGCAATTGGTGCTAGCACTCTTCTTCAGCACTTAAATTACACCAGCCGCACATTTTGAGGAGGACTTATAGGAGTGTACAATATAAGTGCTTCAAAGAGAAGTTTCAGAATTATGTGCTAGTGGGCAAAAAACCAAGAGGGTGGCTGCTCACCTTTTCAAGTTATGCTAAGTTCATAACTACTTAATAGGTAAAATGAAATTAGTGGTTATGACTGCAGCTGGCCCGCTCCGTGACACGGATCTCCCATCTGGGTGATAAGGGTTGTATCTTGGATACTATGGATCTATGTATATTATGGATATAGTATATAGGATACTATACTAATGTGGACTGACAGCATGGCTTGAAGAAGCTCCAGTGTGCTAGACACAACTCCATTTTTTTGGATTCAAACTTAAAGGGAACTTGAAGCAATGAGTGTTCTTGACATGAGAATTTTTTTTCTGGGTTCTTTATGTTCATTGCTTTCTCTCAGTGGCCAGTGCTTACACATTTTTCCTTCTGTAGCCAGTCAGTTCCAAATAATATTTTTATACAGATGATAATATATATGTAATTTTTTACTAGGCCCCTTGGTTTTTGAGGCAGACATTTTCCATGTAGCTTTAATCCATGACATTGTCCTGGTAGACATCAGTGATAAAAATCTGCAGCAGAAATGCAAATACATGTGGATGATTTTTTAGATCAACTATACTGTAACTATAAATAGCATGGAGTTATGGCTCCAAACGTACCCTGTGTAAAACAAATATGATGACTAACACAATAAATTTTGTCTAGTAATTGCATTACACAATCAGGATACTAATTGTCCTGTGTATATGATTTTTCTGGCTAAAGGTCTGTAGACCTTGCACTCCCCCCTTTAATTGCTATTCTTTAACTTGCTCACTTTGATATGGCTAGTAGTATTTCTCTTTAATCTAGTTGAGTCACTGGGGAAAAACAATATGTTTGATGTACATTTACAAGCATTTTCCAGACGAGTTATACATAGAACTTTAAAGCTATTAAATTTAATTTCTCAACATTTTTATTTTAAATTGTTGTGTGATGTATTTCTGTTTCATTTATAATGTAACAGACTCAGGACCTGAGCTTTAATCAGTGGCAAACATTTCTGAATTTTCTTCCCCACTGGCAAAGATTATTTAGCCTGCCACATCTAGTGCTGTTTATTCAATAGAACAAAGTCTAGGCACTGCACTCTCTTTATGTGATGTTTCGATATTAGATTGATCTCAGAGGACATCCCGCAGTTTTGAAAGTGGGATTATTGGATTCTGTGGCTCTCTCAGATGTCAAAGATCTTTAAACAGTGTCTTGCAAAGTTGCTGTATCCCGACTGTCTATGATCCATTTATAAACTCATCAAACAAGGCTGTCTCCATGTTAATTAGATCGTAGAAAGTGGCTGGGGGCTAGGGGATTTTTTTCTATGCAAATTAAATAGCAAATTTAAAAATATTGCTTTAACAAATACTGCTCACAGATATTTTAGAAAATATTTATCACTTTACAGATGGCAAAATTTTGTTCATTTTAATAACAAAAAATAAATCTACTCCTAGAGTGTTGCTTATTTAAAGGGTACTACTCTGCACTATTTAAAATAAAAAACATATTAGGCAACTTTCACCCATTTGTACATAGTCCGAAAGATGGTCTTGTGACGCTGGCCATAACCTACACCAGTGATGGCTAACCTATGGCACTGGTGCCAGAGGTGGCACTCAGAGCCCTTTCTGTGGGCACTCAGGCCATCACCAGAGATGACTCCAGGTATCTTCCTGCTGTCCCAGACAGCCCAGGACTTGCTGTGCACAGAACTATTTTAAAGTGACAGCTCTACCAGGGACTATTTTCTGCTTTATTGGTGTCCTCAGAGTGCTGGTATCAATGAAAGCTGTGACAGAGAAGGGAGTATAAATCACAAATTAAATTTCTGTGTTGTCACTTTGCGATAAATAAGCGGGTCTATGTTGTAGTTTGGGCACTCGTTCTCTAAAAGGTTTGCCATCACTGACCTACACTAACATTTTATATGAAAACAGTCAATATATTATGTATCAAATGTACCTACTTTAAATCCCAGAATTTGTCATAGAAATAAGTCCTTTATGGTTAAAGTGCTGCTTCAACTCATGTACAGTAAGGATTGTTTGACCATATTCTGCCCACTGCCTTTTCTTTCCAAGCTCTACTCAGTAAATTAAAAAATAGATTTAAATACCACCTTTTTATGTTTTTGTTTGTTGTTTTGAGCATACAGGGGCAGATTTACTTACCCGGTCCATTTGCGATCCAGCGGCGCGTTCTCTGCGCTGGATTCGGGTCCGGCCGGGATTTAATAAGGTAGTTCCTCCGCTGTCCACTAGGTGGCTGCTGTGCTGAAAAGCATCTGAACGTGCCGGAATTCACCGAGGCCGGCTGAGTGAAGGTAAGCGCGTCCTGAGCGACACATTTTCCGTTTTTAAATGATTTCTTATAACAGAAATTATTAACATATGTAAACAGCATTTTTAAATATAGTTGCCATTTTTGTGGTTTTTTATGGTTTGGCTTCAAAATGCAACATTCTCTGGGCATAGCATTCTCTTCAAAGATTTCCCATAGGATTTTCTATCTATTCAATTTCTTTGTTTTGTTTTTACAACAAAAAGGTGAATTAATAGAAGAATTTTGTTAATATCTTAAGTATACTGTCAAAACCTGTCCAGCAACCACACAACCACAACCAGGCTTGGCATTAGCATTCAGACTAGGTAAGTGGTGGCAAACTCACCCTGTGACATCCCTGCTGGAGATAAGCCGCCCTAACAAGGGCAAACCCGTTATCTGGAACCTAAATAAGGGACCCTGAGTTACCCTACAAGGTGACAGGGAGACTTAATTCATCTGGCAGCTGCTGGATGGTGGAGCGGACAGGTAACAGGAATACAGATATAAACCAGTGTTCACACTAGTACATAGAAACCAACACAAGTCAGAGACAGGAAAGTGGGGTCACACTGGGACATAAACAACACTGAGGGACAAACAACAGATTCAGACAGGACGTCAAAACAAAACTGGGTCAAAACCAAGATGGCAAGAAAGGTACAGAATCAAATGGCAAATAGAATGCTTGGTAGGCAAAGCAGAAGTCAATACACAGAATAGCAAAAAATACAATAGCAAGAGCACTAGAGAACAGAGGAGACTGAATATCCAGCACCCAATGAAGGGGCAGGGCAGAACATAAGGGAGTAATGGACAAAACCTCCAGCACTGACTTGTTCAGCCATCCATCACTGCAGACAAAACGCGTTCAAACACACATCCAGCCTTCCCAAAGGTTAAAAGAGAGCTATCAATAACAGGCAGCTCTGGGTGTGATTTTCAGGCACAGAAGCCCAAAACCTGATCCCATCAGAACAATTTGCAAGTTCTGACATATACATATAGCATTACTGGCACATTACAGAGCTGTGCCACATTGAACTTGATTTTTATGTAGTCTAAAGTTAACTAATGTCACTTTGTTACTTATTAATTTGGATAAGCTTAATTTAGAAAATAAGGAAGGAGAAGGAGCCCTGAGTACATGAGACAAAGTTGTATTCCAGTCAGAGATACAAATCAAAGTCACAACCAGATGAAATACAAAATTGGAAGAAAGGGGTTTTCAAAAACAAATCCGAGGGAAGGCAAATCCAGGTCAAATAGAATAAATAGGTTAACCAAATACACTAACGGATGAGGAAATCTAGCCCCAAGAAAGCTTAATAGCTGGCTATTTAACTGAAGGTTTTAAATCTCTTTTCTACCTCAGCCTGTTCTAAAGAAAGTAGGTGATCAAGCTGCTCACATGAAGACAGACTTGGCGCATACCGAGGACATAGCCTTTTCAATCTACCAATTATTGAATATCCTCTTCAGATATGAAAGTATGCTGGATTCATTAGAACCTATACCAAAGCTTTTCATAGCTCTTGAACCTTGATCAATACCCCCCAGGGCCATGAAAATTAATTTGGACATATGCTGTTCCAGGAATATGTATTTTCTAAAACCCCCAAAACACATTTCTCAAGCCTAGAAAACAACTACAATGATGCAGACTTTACCTCAGACTTCTTGCTCAATGCTAATGATGAGCGGATCCAAACCCCAAAATCCACGCATCACCTCTGGTATGTTAGTAACATTACGCACAGTCTCGGTGATTTAGATGCCCCCAGCGATTATGGCAGCGGCATTTAAACAGTTAACACCCATGATCAGTGCCAGTATCAATCATAGGTGTTATTGGTGAGGGTTTAAAATTTAAATGTCATCTAAATGAAGGGAAAATGGTCAATGCAATTTCTCAGAAGACTATTCACATCATTTCAGAAAACCACAGGATTCTAAATAGCAAAAAAAAGGAAGTTATAATGTTGCTAAAGAGTATTAAACATGATCTTCTACTTGTCATCCTAATTCAAATTTAATTTTAAACCCTCCTTAAATATACTCTGATGATGATTTTTTTTGCTATCTGGTTGAGACCATTGTAATCAATACCTGATTGTGAATAAAGTTGGAGGTCTGCAAAGAAAAAACATGAATGGGAAACACAGTTGTTCTGATATGTCTCTTCTTGGGGTTAGCACAATATTCAAAAGAGATTGAATATTCTAATTTTCTTTGCTTTGACACCACACAGATTTGCAATCCACAAAATAATAGTGCTCCTGTTTTTGCAACACATAACAATACACTGTGTTAGGGATTTTGATCCAGGGCTCTAATGATCCTTCTACAATTTTAAGGTTATCGACAAAATTTATAGGTCTTTCTTCTCAGTGCTGAGATACGTAGGACACAAAAGACCAAGCATAAGCTACACTCAAATCATCCTTAATTTCAAGCTGGCAGTCATATATAGAAGCAGAAAATGCTTTGAATAGGGCATTTAAAGATGATAAAAAACTGAATGCTATAGGTTAGCTTGACTATACCAGAACCTCTCCTTTAAGCTATTTTCCCAAATGAACTTTATGTTTATTTTTTTTTTTTTTTTTTAAAAGCACTAGACTTGAGGGAAACAGAATGTTTTCACTAAATGTCCTTGTGAAGGCTCCCACTTGTCAAAACATGACCTTCAAACAGAGGAGCTGCAGAAAAAGACATGGAAAACAGCAGCTTATTAATCACATTATTGTTTCATATAATTTGTACTATCATTTACATAAAATATTATATCAGTGAAAATAATAGAATTATCACTTTTATTATATTTATTAATAACCGTTTAAACTAAGCTTTTATATACCTAAAAATTTAAGGTAATATATGGTCACATTGGTAAAGAATAATTGGTTTTGCTATCAAAGGTTTAGAACCCGTGTGGAGTATGCCAGCAAATTCTGCTTGTTTAGACATATTGCTCGCTCCCCTTCTGTACCACAAAAACAAACAATTCTAAAGTGTTCATTTCTCTCTTGATAGCCCAATACCATTAGCCAAATGCCGAATTCCACTAGGCACAGCTGGCATTCATCCATCAAACAGGTTGGAAAATGAAAACTTGTACAATAAAATGAGTCCCTTGTTGCCACTGAGTCACATTCCTATGGGATGTGGTAAGAAGCTGGAGAAACCACTAATAGGGAAATGTCTCCATGGACCTAAGATCCCAAACTTTTTTCTCCCTAAGATTTCATAAACACTTCAACTCACTGTGAAGGTTGAATTTCTATTCATAATGCAGCTGAGAAAAGTGTATGTTGCTCCTCACCCTACTGTTCACACATGTTTTATAAACAAACGTTCTGGAATGGCAGCTCCCAGATGTGTTCACAACTATTTTTTTGAATAATTTAAAATCTGTTCAGTTTTTCTGCTTTTCTGCTTACGCTAACTAGAGGCTGAAAGAAAGATCTGAAATATTAGGCATGCGGCGCTAGGCTGTTGCACCTAATTTTCTACACGTTCACACCCGACTGAAGTCTCTAGGAAGCTTCAAAAAGGCAAGTGAGGAAAAATGTCAGCAAACGTGTAAATAAACAGCTGTTTCCCAACATATGTATTTTCTTTGATATTTTTCAGGTGCTATAATCTACAATCCATATCTGCCAAGCTTGTAACATTCAGCATAATTTAACTGTAATTGATAACGCAAGGGCAGATGGCCAGAAGTTTAAGCTTCTCCTTGCATCCCCTTAGCTTGTTGAAGAAAGCATAGCAGATGGTCCAAGCGCTCTTTATTTATGTGTTGCTTCTAACTCCTGCCTTCATGATAATGGATCATTATTCCTTGCTGAGCACAAACACCAATATGCTTTTAAATCTGCTTCTTGAAATTTGTAGAAAGGAAGGCTACATTTCATAAGAATTTATGGATCTGCACTTAGCAGGGAAACAGAAGCAGTACATTATCTGGTTGCTGTCAGTAACAATAATTTAATAACTTGATTTTGAGTGGTTTTGAATATGTTTGTTTTCCATGTTAATTTGACATTTATAATTAACCCATGAGTTTAGGTAATGAAAAGACCATACACAATTGCACATATATAACGGTTCACATAACCTCTTAATGACCACCTATCATTATTTAGACAGGACATTAAATTAGGTGACATCAGCTTTTTTCCCCAGAAATACTGTAGCACCACATGTTGCATGTGGTATTGGTGCAGTATTCTATTCAATAAGACTGAGCTGCAAAATCAAACACTGCTGAAACATTATGCTCTTTCTGTTAAAAAAAAAAATTAAACATTTTTGTAATCTCAAAAAACCCTGAAGGCTAAACACATACTTTGTGCCGTCCAGTGGCTTACATAGTAGCATTGTACGGTTGTATGCCATAATAAAAATTGCAGTATGCATTTTCGGCTGTCATACAAGTAAATAATTTTTCAAAAATAAGAAATAAAACAACTCAGAATGGGTTAGAAAATAAAAAAGGACAATACGCACCTTATTATTATTATCCTGTGGCTCCCACTCTCACACTGCTTTGGTCTCCTGCTGGTATTTGCTTCCTAATACCTAATTTCAACTGAACAACAGCAGGGAAATGGTGAGGTGAACATTGCTTTTTTTTATTAATTCTGAGCAACCGTTTAGTTGTAGTGCTAATAATAACACTACAAAGAGTGTACAAGTAGTTCTATTACTTATGCTTATTGAAACCAAAGATCAAGGAGGCCCTACAAAGTAGTAGGTTAAAATCAGCTTGAGAGCAAGTAGTTCTCCAAAGATTTTTGTTTCTTAAGAAAAACAAAGCCTTGTCAGCATTTCCTAAGATATAACCTATGCAACTGCATGGGGCACCAGAGATCAGTGAGACCCTACACATTAGAGAGAGAGAGATCCATTTATACCACTGCAATAGACAATTCAATGCGGTCTTCCTACCTCCAGCCAACAGCGTCACGGTAACGTTACACAAACAATCGCAAGACCCAGGATTGACGCTCGCCGGAAGGGGGAGGAAGCACACCAACCCAGGCATGCGCACAGCACTCACTCCAGCCATTTTCTTGAAGGCTGATAAGATATGTAGGCGGCCATCTTGGTGTGGAACAAATGCATGGATCAAATGCAATTATATGTCCAATTCCAACCATGTAATGAATGTAAGCATACCCTACTGGACTGACGGTTGGTATTTGCTTGCTGCATTGATGTGGTTATAATTTGATGGCCCAGAGACTTATGTTTGGAGTAATTAGCATTTATAACTTGATACTGTGTCTTATTATATCTGGTCTTTCATCTGGGTTTATGGCCCAAGGGAATTAAAGGATTTTCATCAGCGCCTTGATTTATTTATATTTATATAATGCCTACTATTAGAGATGAGCGAGCATACTCATCCGAGCTTGATGCTCGTTCGAGCATTAGCATACTCGCAACTGCTCATTGCTCGGATAAGTATTTCGCCAGCTTGAGAAAATGGCATCTAGCGGCGTTTAGATTTTTGGCGGCCAGAGACAGAGCCAAGAGACTCTGCAGTACACCCAGCATCACGTGGTACACTTACATGTCGATAGCAGTGGTTGGCTGGCCTGATCAGGTGACCCTGGAATATACTAGCCCCTGCCCGCGCTGCTTGGATCATTCTCTGTCTGGATGCCGTTAGGGATAGAGCTACTGCTGGTCATGGATAGCATTAGGGTGTTCTAGTAGATTACTGTTAGGCAGGAGTGATTCTCCAAGAACCCAACAGCCCTTGTTAGGGCTACATTAGCGTTTTTCAAAAGTTAAAGTGACAGTCACAGCACAAAATGCTTTTGTGTGCTGTCAGTGTTGGTTAGAAACTAGCCATAGCAATCATATTCTGAGGTTGCTGCCTGATTTCTTCTGCACGTTTTGTTCTATTTTAAAAAAATAAATAAATAAATTACAGTTAATATTTCTGTTTTGTCTATAAAATAGACTTTAATTTTGAAAATGTTGAACCCGAGGGCTAAGGGTAGAGGACGAGGGCGTGGGCGTGGGCATCTAATTACTGCAGGGGTCAGAGGCCGTGGTCCTGGGCGGGGGGAGACACCACCTGCTGATGAGGGAGCAGAGCTATACTCCCTAGCTTCATGTCTCAAGTTACTGGGACTCTTGGTAGAGCACTGTTGAGGCCAGAACAGTGCGAACAGGTGATGTTGTGGATTGTGGACAAAGCTTCAAGTAATTTGTCCACCAGTCAGTCTTCCACGCAGTCCAACCATGTTACCCACGTGAGCACTCCTCCACCTCAACCTCCTTCCCCCCAGTCTGCCCCCTCCCAGGAAAATTTGGCATTTGAACCGACATACTCTGAGGAACTATTTTCTGGACCCTTCCCAGAGTCATAAACCACTTGTGAGGTTGCTGCTGAGCTCTTTGCCGATGCCCAGGTTTTCCAACGGTCGCAGTCTGTGGGTCATGATAACATTGTTGACCTAGTGGAAGAAGTGTTTAAAAAGGTGTCGGAGGATGAGGAGACACGGTTGTCAGACAGTGGTGAAGTTGTTGTCAGGGCAGGAAGTCCAAGGGGGGTGCAGACTGAGGGATCGGAGTATGATGAGGTGACAGACCCAAGCTTGGTTGATAGTCCTATATGAGAACAGGTTGGAAGAGGCAGTGGTGGGGCCAGATGAAGAGGCAGGGCCAGAGCTGGTGCATCAGCGCTAAATGTTGCACATAGTGAAGCTCCCGTGGCGAGAGCTAGATTTTCTTAAGTCTGGAGGTTCTTTAAAGAAACAGTGGATGACCGATGGACTGTGGTGTGAAACTTGTGCCACACCAGGATAAGCAGGGGTTCCACCACTACTAGCTTAACCACCACCAGTAAAGGCAGGCATATGAATGCTAAACACCTCACTCAATGGAACCAAGGCCGTTCACTTCCGGCACACCACTGCTCCTTCCCCTTTGTCATTTGCTGACTCTGGTAGTCAGCCCCCAGGGCCACTATGTATCACTGACGGAACATTGGGTTAACTTGGTGGAGTCTGGGACCGAGTCTGACCCTGGGGCCGCTCATATACTGCCAATGCCGAGGAATGCGGGGCCTATCTCGGTCACGGTCTCTCAGGCCTACTATGACTCCTCCTCCTCCCACCCCTTCTCAACCTCCTCCTGCGAATTAACATCCGTGGGCATGGCGCCATCAGTTGGTAGCTCTAGGCACAGCAGCAGTGCAGTCGCTAAGCGACAGCAGGCGGTACTCGAACTGCTGAGACTATGCGATAAAGGCATACCACCCAAGAGCTATTACAGGGCATCAGACCGATCTGTGGCTGGCACCGCTGAAGCTGAAGCCAGGCATGGTTGTGTGTGACAACGGCTGTAACCTGGTGGCGGCTCTGCGGCTCGGCAGACTGACACATGGCCCATGCCTGGCCCATGTGTTAAATCTGATAGTTCAGCTGTTCCTCAAGACATATCCCAATCGTATTTGCGTACAAAGGTGCGCCACATCTGTGCGCATTTCAGAAAGTCGACCACAGATACTTCCACTCTCAGGGCAGCGCAGCACTGCCTCCAACTGCCCACTCACCAACCATTGTGCAACGTGCCCACGAGGTGGATTTCCACATTAACCTTGTTATCCAGAGTCTACAAGCAGCACAGAGTGATTGTGGACTGCCAGATGTCAACTTCCACTAGAACTGGTAGTCAGGTCAGTCAGCTTCCTCAAGTCTACAATGAGGAGTGGACGTGGATGTCTGATATTTGTCAGGTGCTGAGTAACTTTGAGGAGTCAACACAGATGGTCAGTGGCGATGCCGCCATTATCAGCCTCACCATCCCACTGCTTGGCCTGTTGAAAAACTCTCTGGTCAGCATGAAGTCGGAAGCTTTGCGCTCGTCACAAGAGACGGGGGAAGAAGATTCCCTTGTTGATAGCCAAAGCACCCTTAGGTCTGTTTCTCAGCGCATATCGGAGGAGGTGGAGGAGGAGAATGTTGGCGACACAGAAGAGGGGACCATTGTTCAGTCCTTAACTGTTCAGCGTGTATGAGCAGAAGAAGAGTAGTTGGAGGAGGAGGAAGAAATGGAGAGTCAGGCCAGTGAGGGGAGTCAATTGTTGTGCATTGGGATTCTGCCGCATATGGCAGATTTCATGCTAGGCTGCCTATCCCATGACCCTCGCGTTCAAAGAATTTATTCCAGCACCGATTACTGGGTATTCACTCTCCTGGACCCACGGTACAAGCAAAATCTTTCCACTCTCATCCCTGTAGAGGAAAGGAGTGTGATAGTGCATGAATACCCCAGGCCCTGGTCCACAAGCTGAAACAGTCTTTCCCATCTGAAACCGCTAGCGGCAGAGGACGTACTTGTGCGGGACAAGTAGTGAGGGAGAGTAGGCAGCTTGTCCAGCACTGGCAGGGGTACGCTTTAAAAGGCCTTTGCCAGTTTTATGTCACCACAGCACTAAACCTGTCACCTGTCCCCAGTCTCGGCTGAGTAGGGGTGATCTTTACAGAAAGATGGTGAGGGAGTATGTAGCTGACCATACCATCGTCCTAAATGATCACACAGCTCCCTACAACTACTGGGTTTCAACTAATGGGTTTCAAAGCTGGACATCTGGCCCGAACTGGCGCTGTACGCCTCGGAGGTTCTTTCCTACCCTGCCACTAGCGTGTTGTCAGAGCAGGTTTTCAGTGCAGCTGGTGGCATCATCACCGATAAGCGTACATGCTTGTCGACTGACAGCGCTGACAGGCTGACGCTTATCAAGATGAATCAAGAATGGATTTCTCATGATTTCCATTCTCCACCGAGTGAAAGCAGCTCATCCTGAATAATTCTCATGTATGCACTTCCTCCTCCTCTTTGTACACTAAAGCAGAGGCAACTGGCTTATTTTTGCCAGAGCCAACTGGCTCTAGCTATAGTATGCATTTAATATTTCTGGAGGGCCACTTACCCGCTCCTCTGCTTTAAAAAAAAAATTGTGAGTGCCACATACAGGTACTCTATGTATTTAATTTTTCTGGAGGGCCACCTACCCGCTCCTCTATTTTGAAAACTTTTTAGGACTGCCACATACAGGCACTATCCAAATTGAATTGTCTCAATAGCAGCCTCCACACATCGTTTTTATAGCAGCCTCCACACGTCGTCTCCATTGCTGCATCCACACGTCGTCTCCATTGCTACCTCCACACGTCATCTCCATAGCTGCCTCCAATAGTTTTCTCCATAGCTGCCTCCACACGTAGTCCCCTTAGCAAACGAGTTGTGTCCGGCAAAATTTTGGGTTGTTTTAACGGCTTCCATATCAGAGTTGTTAACTTTGTCGCCACCCTGCTGTGTTATCCACAAAATATACTGCCAAACTTTTAGCAAACGAGCTGTGCCAGGCAGAATTTTTGGGTGTTTCACCAGATATGTGATGGAACTCGGCCCATCTGTCGCCTCCATGTTGGAAACCTGGTTTCAATCATAGCGGCACAATATGGATGCCCCATACCATCGCTCTTAATCATGGGACCATTTCCGAAAAAAAAAATAGAACCGCAATGCTATTTCATTATTCATAGATGAAGTATTCAAACGACCCCGTCTGCTTTGAAAATGATAATTTTTTCAAAGTAAACGCGTCGGGCCTCCAGGTCCATTTTGGGTGGGGAGGAGCTGAGAGGCAGGGGCTTGGACAGACAAAAGTTTGCCTGTCAGCGGACCACCAGCTCCATCCCAAGATCCAACTAGCATCGTTTTAACTGCAGCAACTTTAATCTACTACTATAAACTTTTACCTCTAAAATCTATCTTTTCACTCCTCATTTCTCACCTCCTTACGTTCAGTTAAGGTGCCATAACCGTCCTCATTGCCACTACACATCGTCTACATAGCAGCCTCCAGACGCCGTCTCCATGGCAGCCTCCACATGTTGTCTCCATAGCTGCCACCACATGTTGTCTCCATAGCAGCCTCCACATGTCGTCTCCATAGCTGCCTCCAAAAGTCGCCCCCTTAGCAAACAAGCTGTGTCAGGCTCATTTTTTTGGTGTTTCACCAGATACATTATGGAACTTGGTCACTCTGTTGCCGCCATGCTGTGTTATCAACTAAATATACCGTCAACCTTTTGTTCACATAGGAAATCATTTCTTCTTGCTCACCTCCTTTGTTTCCTCTCTGCCACCATAACCAGGCCAAATACAGATACGTACAGTGCTACATGTTATCCTCGCCAAAAGGAATTTCTTAAATTGATTTGAAGCCTGAGTCTATTTTTGGGTATGTCGCCATGCCACTCTTTAGCCCACCGCTGCTACTGCCTCCTCATGCCATCCCCTATACTGTCAGGGTCAAATATTGGGTGTTTGAGATGCTCTCTCGCCTCACTTGGTCACTCTGTCATCGCCTTTCTGTTGCCCATAATTCTGGCATAATGGTGCGATTAGGCAGCCTCAGAGGCATCAATGCATGCTGCCCCTGCTGTTTCCTGTCAATTTCTGTGGTGTCTCCATAATTTTCTGAGGTTTCCAGTTGTTTGGCCAAGCTTCCCTTTGCAGAGCCTTGGTCCCCTTGAAAAATGCTTGAGTCTCCCATTGACTTCAATGGGGTTCGTTATTCGAAACGAGCACTCATGCATCGGAAAAAGTTAGACTCCAGTAACGAGGACTCGAGCATTTTAGTGCTCGCTCATCTCTAATTACTATATGAATTTAATAAAGATGTGATACTTTCTTTGAATCAGTTTACATGTGTGCTCTCTTATGGAGGTTTAGTCGGGATTCATCAGGGGAAACAATTCTATATAATATAACTGTCAATGTTATTTAGGTGTACATAGGCATCTAGACCCTTCTTGAAGCTCTGTGCTGTCCCTGCTGTGATCAGCACCTGAGGTAGGTTATTCCACAGATTGATAGTTCTCATAGCAAAAAAGCCCTGTCACCTCTGCTGATTAAACCTTGTTTTATCCAGATGGAGACAGCGCCCCCCTTGTCTTTTGATTTGATTTAATCTGGAAGAACTTTTCACCATATTATTTGTATGGACCATTCATATATTTAAATACATTAATCATGTACCATCTAAGTTGTTTTAATCTTTCCTCATAACTGAGACCCTCCATATCCCTTATCATTTTTGTGGCTCTTCATTGTACCCTCTCCAGCTCCAGGGCATTCTTTTTATAGAACGGTGCCCAGAACTGGACAGCATATTCCCAGTGAGACAGAACTAATGCCTTGTACAGTGGTAATATTACATCCCTATCCTGAGAGTCCATACCCCTTCTGCTACATGACAGGATCTTGCTGGCTTTAGAGGCATTGACATTGCATGCTGTTATTTAATTTCTGATCTACTAGTACCCCTAGGTCCTTCTCAACAAGGGACTCTCCCAGATTTACTCCCCCTAGGACATATGTTGTATGTGGATTGTTAGACCCGCGCTGCATATTCTTACATTTATCCACATTGAACCTCATTTGCCAAGTGGATGACCAAACATTCAGTATGTCCAAGTCACCCTGCAACCTATGAATATCCTCCATAGACTGTATTACACTACACAGCTTGGTGTCATCTGCAAAAATAGACATAGTGCCATTAATTCCTACCTCTATATTATTATTAAATATATTAATAATAGTGGGCCAAGCACAGAACCCTCACTCATAACTGGTGGAATCATTGACCACAACTCTCTGGATACGATCCTTCAGCCAGTTTTCAATCCTATTTCAAATAAATCCTTTTGGAATGCCTTTGCAGAGTCCAAGAACACAATATCCACAGTGGCTCCTCTGTCCAGGCATCTGCTCACCTCTTCATAGATGCAGATCAGGGTAGTCTGTCAACTTCTATCCTTACTAAACCCATGCTGGCTGTCAATTATTATACTATTTGATGTCACATACTCCAGTATATAGTCTTTTATTAATCCTTCCAATAGTATACCCATAATTGCAGTTAAGCTTACAGGCCTGTAATTTACTTGCAAAGTTCTACAGCCTTTTTTAAATATTGACTCCACATTTGCCTTGCGCCAATCACTTGGTACCATACCAGTCATTTTATACAGACTAACAGCAATAACAGAACTGAGTTCTTTAAGAACTTTGAAGTGTAACCTATCTGATCCAGGAGCACCTCCCACGTCAGAAGTTCTTTCTTCTATTTCTATAAACAAAGCTAAAAATTCATTTAGTATCTCTGTCTTCTAATTGGTCTACAGTCACCAATGCGCCATTTTCAGAATATAGAGGTCCAACCTGCTGTGACCCGTTTTTTTCCGCATTGATATACTTAAAAAAATTGGTTTGCTCTCTTTGGTCTTTTATTTTGTATTATTTTGTTTCCTTCTTACAGATTTTGGTAAGTGTTCTGTAATTATTGAATGCCCTCTTTTTATGATTTGTTGTCCTTTTAACTGTAGCTCTAAGCCACGCAGGGTGTGTATTGGAATACGTTTAGAAGTATAATGACCCAGTATAGATTTGTATGCAAAATCCACATATACTGCCATATTGTAGTATGGCAGTATATGGTAGGATCAATCAAACAACCTAGGGTTAAAGCACCCTAGAGAGTATGAAAAATAGTAAAAAAAAAAATTATATTAAAAAAAATTCAAATCATCTTCCTTTCCCTAGAACTGAAATAAACAGTAAAAATTATAAACATGTTAGGTATCTCTGCATCCCTAAATGTCCAATCAAAATCAAAATATAATAATGGTTATTTCTAGCGTTTAATCCTGTAACGGAATATAGCGGCTAAAGTCTTAAATTGCCATTTTGAAAAATATAATAAAATCAATTAAAAGTGATCAAAAGACTGTACAGAGCTAAAAATGGTAGCAATTAAAAACATCAAAAGTCGAAAAAAAATTACACCACCCAGTGCTCCGTTCACAGAAGTATGAAAAGTTATTAACGCCAGAAGGTGGCAAAATGAAGGGGTTTTTTTGTATAGTAGGTTTTAATTTTTGTTAATGTATGAAAACCTATAAAATTATCCCTGTGGTATAAAGGTATCCCTTGTGATTGCACCAACTCAAAGTATGAAGTAGATGTGTCAGTTGGGTCGCACAGTGAAAGCCATAAAATCCATGCCCACAAGAATATGGCGCAAATGCGTTTTTTCACCATTTTCACTGCATTTGTAATTTTTTTCCCGCTTCCCAGTATATGGCATGGAATATTACATACCCCCACAATGAAGTGCAATTTATTATGCAAAAAACAAGCCCTCATACAGCTCTTTACATGGAAAAATACAAAAGATTGGAAACAAATGGAAACGCAAAAAGGAAAAAGGGCCTCTGCAGGAACACACTAGGGACTACTAGGGTTCACTCAGGCTGTAGGGTGATCCTGGTACTGCCCTTGTAAGGGTGGGAGCAAATTTTGGGGATCAGGGAGAGTGTCAGAAAGGGAATACTAGGTGCAGTGTGGTTATCTGTTCCTGACTTGGTTTATCCTCTGTGTACCTTCCTGATTCAACTCCCAACCACCTTACACCCCGGAAGCTGGTAAGAACGTTTTATGTTATCACTTATGCCTGTCACGTTCCACCAGTGTGGACCAGGGATATATCTACATTTACCCTGAATTAGGGCGAGTTGTTTGTTACTGATGGATTATGGTCCTTTTTGTATGTTTTTAATTGTGACATTTTACTGATTTGTTTATTAAAAGTTAGGTTTTAGGGTTATCTTTTTTTCACCCTGGTTGTTTATATATTGGTGAAAAATTGTAGTTCCCCGGACACTTCCAGGAGGTACTCGCATATGTAACCAGCGGAATTATTGTGCTGTAGTCTGTTCTTCGTATTGTTAAAAATCTGTACAACCACAGTTCTGGCAGGTTATACTGATGATTATTTCAACTTGCTGCTGAAAAAAAGAAGGTTTTCCCTTTAAGAGTACCATTGTGGACAAATTATTTCAATTATTTTCATCCTGTTTTGCAAATAGATCCAGTTGACCCTTGTTAAAACATCAATTTTGGTTAGTTTGTATGTATATGGCCTCTGTTTTTTAGCTTTAAGTGAGATATGGTGTTCAAAAAAACTTTAAGAATGTACCATACTACAAGTCCCCATGACTTAATGAACCCTAAGTTATGTTATGACAATCTTTAGATTTTATTAGCTGAATCATTTATGAGTTTATTTCTTTATAACTGATTATTCCTTAAGAGGAGACATTGAGGTTATAATACAACTTTTCTCATAATATTATATTTATATCTGATTACAGTAGATGTCTAATAATGTCTCACAGCTCCATCTTTGTTATAGGATCCCATTATGAAAGAATTCTTTGTTGAAATGCAGATGTTTAGATTACAAAGTTCTGTAGGTCTGTTAACAGGACGGGTTGTTTAACTTGCTTAGTGCAGCATAAAGTGTTATTTTGTCAGATTTAAGATAAATTTATTATTAGACCCCCTGCCAGAAATCTATGAGACCTTTCTTTGTCTATGGCAGGTTACTGTATGTTTTGCAAAGAGTTAACCGAAAGCCATTTCTTTAGGTTTAAATGTTATTATTATATTTGAATCATTCATCCATCTCTAGATTCTAGACTACTTCATTAACATGCACTCATGGGTATTAATTTCATCACAATGAATATTATATAATATTATATTAATGAGAACGTTCCTAAACATAGAGAACTACACCAGGTTCAAGACCATACTGATAGGGGAAGAGTGAATGTTAGAATTTGTTCATGGACTTTGCCCATGATTGGTAACAATATTTCCTAATTCTAGATAAAAAGCCAGTAGAAAAAGTTTGCTTTACTCTTGTCTTTCATATGGTTTTATTTATTTCAACAAAGTTTACAGTCAAATTAATTATGTTAATTTTTAGCAAATTTTCTTACGTGGCGGTTTAAGGGCCACAAATCCTTTTTTTGCATGCTACAAATGCAGATCTGGTTAAGATGACTTAAAGTGAGATTATTTATTTAGTTATGACAGAAAATGGACGGATCCCTCCATTTGTTTACACTACAAACTGAGTTATTATGCCTGAATAACGGGTTAAAAACATTATGAAAAAATTATAAAACCTTTACATATTTGTTATCCCAGTGATCACACCTACCCAAAGAATAAAGTAGATATATAATTTGGGGCACGCTGTGAAAGCCGTAAAATCCAAGCCCACAAGAAAACGCATTAAGAATTTGTTTTCCTGCTTCCCAGTACACGTCATGGAATATTAAATGCAGTCACTATGAATTGCAATTTGTTACACAGAAAACAAGCCCTCACAGAGCTCTTTATGTCTAAAAATAAAAATTTTATAGATTTTTAATGGAAATAAAAAAATAAAAAAGGGCCAGGTCGTTAAGGGGTTAAAAAATCAGAAACTAAGACAGTCTCCTGTTCCCTAAAATATTACCTAGTTTATGATACTAAACATCCATCTCATGTTTAATTTCTATAAATCCCCCTTACCCCCTATGGATTCATTAGATAAAACCCCCTAACCCTAATGTACATCCTTATGTGCCCCCCCCCCCCAGAAGCTCTAGGCTTACCCAGCCCAGTGCTGGCATCTGCCCTGGCTGCATATATACCTTAAATATTTGTTACAGCATCTTTTGGGGGGCACATAGGGCTAGTTAATAAAAGTTAAATTTCAAATTAACTTGAAATGAACATCATTTATTAATTTCCTACTTTGTTTCAATCATTTTGATATATAATATGTATATTTTCAGTCAAATGGGGTGCTGCAGTCAGCGGACCTTTATACCGCGAATGGTCCGCAACTAGTTTAAGATTTTCTCCACAATCAACAAATTAAAACAAACCAATGGTAATGCTATTCTAAATCAAATCAAGTCAATACATTGTAAATGGGTGAATGACTATCAACATATTTTGCTCTGGTGGATCCAAAGATCCCCAAAAATGAATAGTATATTGATGGGGTGCTGTGTTGATGGCCTGGCTATAGATTCTTTTGTCTTCTGTTACTAAGTAGTCCTTGAGTTGGTAATGTTAGTCTAAAAATAGGTTAAGCTTTAAAATAAAACAATAACCATTACTAACTCATTAAATCCAAAGTCACTTCAATGTTCTGGTAGTCCTAAGCGGTTCTACAGAAATGACACAAATGACTCTCCTCACTGCTGCAGACAATTACTGGCCTTGTTCATTCAAGCAATTGTCACTTAATGAAAACTGAAAACTATGTATTTAATGCCACTGACTAGAGACACTACCTGAGCCATGGAGAATTTAATGGGTAAGACTTTTTTATTCTCTATCATTGCCAGATATGTTTTATTATTTTTTTATTGTTTTAAACAAACAACTAGAGATGAGCGAGCACTAAAATGCTTGGGTGCTCTTTATTCGAGACAAACTTTTCCCGATGCTCGAGTGCTCGTCTCGGATAACGAACCCCATTGAAGTCAATGGGAGACTCGAGCATTTTTCAAGGGGACCAAGGGTCTGCACAGGGAAGCTTGGCCAAACACCTGGAAACCTCAGAAAATGATGGAAACACCACGGAAATGGACATGAAAAAGCAGGGGCAGCATGCATGGATGCCTCTGAGGCTGCTTAATCGCACCATTATGCCAAAATTATAAGCAACAGCATGGCGATGACAGAGTGACTGAATGAGGCTATATAGCATCTAAAACATCCAATAATTGACCCTGACACTATAGAAGATGGCATGCAGAGGCAGTGACAGCAGGGGCAGGCTAGAGAGTGGCATGGTGGCATACCCCAAATGGACTCGGGCTTCAAACCAATTTAAAAAATTCCTTTTGGCGGGGATAACGTGTAGCACTGTATGTATCAGTATTTTGCCTGTTTAAGGCAGCAGAGAGGAACCAACGGAGCCTCTGAGGCTGCTTAATCGCACCATTATGCCAAAATCATGAGCAACAGCATGGCGATGACAGAGTGACTGAATGAGGCTAGATAGCATCTAAAACATCCAATATTTGACCCTGACACTATAGAAGATGGCATGCAGAGGCAGCGGCAGCAGGGGCAGGCTAGAGAGTGGCATGGCGGCATACCCCAAATGGCAGAGAGGAACCAAAGGAGGTGAGCAAGAAGCGCTGAAATGATTTCCTATGGGAACAAAAGGTGACGGTTATATTTGTCGATATTAACACAGCACGGTGGCGACAAGTGACAATTCTCTAACGTATCTGTTGAAAACACCCGAAAATTGAGCGGACACAGTTTTTGATAAGGGGACGACATGTGGAGGCAGCCATGCTAGACGACTTCCATGATTAAGAGGACAGTTTGGCATCCATATTGCGCTGCTATGATTGAAACTATCAGGTCTCCAGCATGGCGGGTGACAGATGCCGAGTTCCATTATGTATCTGGTAATACACCTGAAAATTAGTGCCTGACCACAGCTCGTTTGTAAGGGGATGTGTGCTGATTTCCTCTCACGCTCCAGCGTCTGGGGTATAGACAGTTGAAGTTGCGCATGGAACAAGGGTGGCGCTGGAGGATCATGGAGCGAAATGGCAGGAACAGCAGGGGCAGTATGTTATGCCTTCTGAGGCTGCCTAATCTTGGGATGGAGCTGCGTCCTGGTGCTGCGCATGTAGCTTTCTCTCGGCTACTTCCCACCCAAAATGGACCTGGGGGCCAGAAGCTTTACTTTGAAAAAATTATAATTTTCAAAGCAGGCGGGGTCGTTTGAATATTTCATCTAGGAATAATGGAATAGCATAGCGGTTCTATTTTTAATTGTTTTTTTCGTAAATGGTTCCATGATTAAGAACGACAGTATGGGGCATGCATATTGCGCTGCTATGATTGAAACTTTAGGTCTCCAGCATGGCGGCGACAGATGGGCCGAGTTCCATTATGTATCTGGTGAACCACCCGAAGATTCTGCCTGACAAGGCTCGTTTGATAAGGGGACGATGTATGGAGGCAGTAAAGTAGTAGTAGATTAAAGGTGCAGCAGTTAAAACTATGTTAGTTGGATCTTGGGATGGAGCTGGCTGTCCGCTGCCAGGCGAGCTTTCTCCTGTCCAAGACCCTGCCTCTCGGCTCCTCCCCACCCAAAATGGGCCTGGGGGCCAGAAGCGTTTACTTTGAAAAAATTATAATTATAATTTTCAAAGCAGGCGGGGGCTACTAACAGCACTTCTAAGAACCTTTTGTATAAGATCAAGTGTAGGACTGTTCTTATAAGTAATTGGCTTGGTTATGGTGGGTGAGGGGAATGTAAACAGATGCGCAAGAAGCTCTGAAAAAATATCGGTAAATTATAAAAGTTTGGCAGTATATATTGTGGATAACACAGCAGGGTGGCGACAAAGTTAACAAGTTTGATGTGGAAGCCATGAACAACCCAAAATTCTGCCTGACACAGCTCGTTTGATAAGGGGACCATGTATGGAGGCAGTGAACTAGTAGTAGATTAAAGGTACTGCAGTTAAAACTATATTAGTTGGATCTAGAGATGGAGCTGGCTGTCCGCTCCCAGGCGAGCTTTCTCCTGTCCTGTCCCTTCCTCTCGGCTCCTCCCCACCCAAAATGGGCCTGGGGGCCAGAAGCTAACAAAAGTTAACAAGTTTGATGTGGAAGCCATGAAAACAACCCAAAATTCTGCCTGACACAGCTCGTTTGCTATGGGGACGATGTATGGAGGTAGCTATATGGATGACTTTGGGAGGCAGCTATGGAGATGATGTGTGGAGGTAGCAATGGAGACAACGTGTGGAGGCAGCTATAAAGACGACGTGTGGAGGCTGCTATGGAGACAATTAAATTTGGATAGTACCTGTATGTGGCAGTCCAAAAAAGTTTTCAAACCAGAGGAGCAGGTAGGAGGCCCTCCAGAAAAATTAAATACATAGAGTACTATAGCTAGAGCCAGTTGGCCCTGGCAAAAAAAAGCCAGTTGCCCTGACAACAACTTCACCACTGTCTGACAACCGTGTCTCCTCATCGTCGGACACCTCTTTACGCACTTCTTTCACTACGTCAACAATGTCATCATCACCCACAGACTGCGACCGGTGGAAAACCTGGGCATCAGGAAAGAGCTCACCAGTAACCGGACAAGTGGTTTGTGACTGTGGGAAGGGTCCAGAAAACAGTTCCTAAGTGTATGCCAGTTCAAATGCCAAATTTTGCTGGGAGGGGGCAGACTGGGGGGAAGGAGGCCGAGGTGGAGGAGCTGGAGGAGTGCTGATTTTGGTGGCATGGGTGGACTGCGTGGAAGACTGACTGGTGGACAAATGGGTAAGAAGCATTGTCCGCAATCCACAACATCACCTGTTCGCACTGTTCTGGCCTCAACAGTGCTCTACCACGAGTCCCAGTAACTTGAGACATGATGAACCTAGGGAGTGTAGCTCTGCTGCGTTCCCCTGCTCCCTCATCAGCAGGTGGTGTCTCACCCCGCCCAGAAACAACGGCCTCTGACCCCTGTAGTAGTTGGACGCCCACACCCTCTACCCCTACCCCTCGGGTTCAACATTTTCAAAATTAAAGTGTAAACTATACATTTTTTTTGTGTTTTTTCTGTGTTTTTTTGTTTTTTGTGTGTGTGTTTTTTTTTTAACAAAACGATCAGAAGAAATCACACAGCAACCACAGAAGATGATGATGATTGCTATGGCTAGTTTCTAACCTACACTGACAGGACACAACAGGATTTTGTGCTGTGCATGTGATGACTTTCAGTTGTAAAAAAAAAAAAAAATCGTCAGAATGTGCCTAATTCAATCAAACCCTATAATAATTTGTCCCACTTAGGTGTTTGAGATGGATTTGTGTGTCACTAAGAGCTAAATAGAAAGTTCGCAAGTCTCCCTGCAAATTCGTCACAATATGGTACTAGCTGCACTACTAGTGCCAGCAAGGCCAGCCACAAGCAAAAAAATATTCTAGCCCTAACAAGGGCTGTTGGGTTCTTGTAGACTCACTCCTGCCTAACAGTAAGCTAATATAACACCCTAACGCTATCCCTGCAGCAGCATCAAATCTCTCCCTAACGGCATCCAGACAGAGAATGATGCGAGCAGCGCGGGGAGGGGCTAGTCTATTCTAGGGTCACCTGATCAGGCCAGCCAACCACTGCTATTGACGTGTAAGTGTACCACATCATGCTGGGTGGAGTGCAGAGTCTCCTGGCTTGTGATTGGCTCTGTTTCTGGCCCCAAAAATCAAAACGGCGGGAGATGCCATTTTCTCGAGCTGGAGAAATATTCGTCCGAGCAACGAGCGGTTTCGAGTAGGCTAATGTGTTCGCTCATCTCTACAAACAGCCTTTTCATTAAAATGAGATCTTTGTGGTACTTTAATTTCTTTGTGGAGCAGTACAGGAAACACTTCCTACCAAAAGCTGGGATCCTGGTTTCAAGTCCTATCCAGGTCAACATCTGCAAAGAGCGTTTTTATGTGCTCTACGTGTTTGGATGGGTTTCTTCCGGGACCTCCAGTTTCCTCCCACATTCCAAAACATGCTGGTTGATTATATTTTGAGCCCCTTTGAGGACACGGACTAATTTGGCATACTATGTGTAGCTCTTCATAATCACTGTGCGCTATATAAATAAAGGAATAATTACCAAGTTTTCCACAATGGCTACAAAGGTAGGGCCCTTTTTATAGAAATTGTAGCCCTATGCATACCTTGCAGAATCCCCTGCCATTTATCTGTTTCCATCTGTTTCAACCTTAGTTAGACCACTCCAGTTTTTATTATTCACAGCTGTTTCAATAGTTACATTGGCTACACGAAAGCATAACATTTTGAGCATTAATGTAAGGTTCTTCAAAGTGTGATGAATTAGCTACCGAATTTTGTATTTTGCAGTGTCTTGTTACAGTTAATTTTATAATAAATTGTATTAAATTCAACTCAAATTATATAATATATTTCATTTTAAAATGAACAACATCAGTCTTAGAGCAATTAACATTTTAACATTTTCCTAAACTACTCAGCAAATGGGTTGTAAATAATTAATTAAAGCTATGTGATAAGTTTGCAATAAAGTTTTTTGTTACTGTAATTACATGTTGCTACAGGGTTTTCAGACAGTGGCTGTTGTGGGTGTTTTATTAACTTATTTCAAATTTTTAAAGACAACCTGGGTTTATAAACTCCTCTAAACTGAGGCTCAAAGAAAGGGAACAAGTTAGCATTGGGGATTCAAAAAGTCCTTGTGTAAATTTTCAGTGAAGGTACAATCGACCTCTTGTAATTTTTTTGTAAAAAATTGTGTCTTAAAAAAAGACTTTTTTGAAAGAAAAAATCTTGCTTAAAAGTGCCTCCATCTTACTCTAAAGATCAGGAGGATAAAGCAATGCCAAACCCTCTTGACCGCTATACTGGGGATCAGGGGATGAGCGGACATAGCCCTTTACCCGATCTCCTAAATAGGAGAGCCTCTGCATGACCTGAAGTGATGTCAGAAGCATGTGACTGATCTGTGAATAATAGTTCCCAGTGTGTTCCTTATGTGTGTCTAATTAAAGGGGACAGCTGTGACGGGTACTGATTGAAATCGAGAAGTCATGGGATATGAACTCAGACTTTGGGTCGTATGTTGTTGAGTCATTTAGGTCATTCTTCAAAAGGGAAATTGATCTAAAGCTTTCTGGTTTATCTGAGGGTTTAACTGTTTTGGGTAGGATTATTATAATTGCTTGTAGCATTTCTTGGGGTTTGGTACCTGTGGCCATGAGATGGTAAAATAATTGGAATAGGTGAGGGGTCAAAATATTAGACTGCCTTTTAATATTCATTAGTGAGTCCAACAGGACCTGGGGATTTATTATTTTTCATATTGTTTATGGATTATTTTGTGGTTTATTTTATGGTAGTGATATTTTTTTTTAGAAAGTCTTGAATTGCTGGGAGTGGGTTGAGTCTCTGTTATCTTTTAAATTGCAGAGTTTTGAGTAGTAGTGAGCAAAGTGGATGACAATGCTTTGGGGGTTTAGGATTTTTACCCATTGGCTTTGAGGAAATGTTTGTGGTTTCATGGTTAGTGGAGAGATTCAGATGGAGATGCAGTGGAGTGGTGTCTTATAATTTCTTTATGTCTGATAGCAGGGGGTCTTTTTTGGCTTAGCTTTTCCTATTTGTTGTTACTGCCTGTTTAGTGAATAGGCCTCTCATCATCATTTTGTGAGAGCACCAGTTATTAGTAATAGAGGGATTGGCAGGGGAATTAGTTACTCAATGAGGTCCTTTTGAAGTTAAATCCTTTATTAATTGAAGGGTATCGTATGACCATGTTATGTCAGCTTTCTGAGGGTCTACACATTTTGGAGCAGCCATTTTTCAACAAGAATTATATCTCTTGTAGAGAAAACTCTGCAAGGGTTGGATAAAAATGTATAATCTTTTTCTAGAGATTGGTGGGTTTACATCTGTATTTCTTTCAAAGGGTTTGCTTTTGCTTTTGTCCAATTGCAGGATTTTGTTGAACTCACCGGACAAAAGAACAGAACCATATTTGCTGTAATTGATAAGCAAATTGATTGGGGCAGCCATCTTGGAGTTATGCAGCTGCCCCCACTGTACAGTGAGATGTGAAAAGTGGAGGAAAACAAAGCTTTCAGCCCAGGAGGTGATGTTATGGAGTATAACTATAATATATGCAAAAGAATTGACCAGTTAAAAAAAAGTACATTTAGAGACTGGAGAACCCCTTTAGTGACTGGATAACCTTTTGCATTCCCTCCATAGCAACAACCTTTAGTAAGGACTATTTAGGACTATTTATGTTTAAAGTGGAAATTTTAAAAAACCATGGCTGGTTGTCAAAATATATATTCTTTAATTGTTGAGTAGTTAACTGCAGGTGGCGGTGAAGTAGTATGTAATTTATATTTAAGTTTGCAATGGATGGGAAAGCAATCTCAGAGGAGATCTACCATTTGATTTCATGCATTATGAAACAAACATACTTTGAGAATGCTGTAGCTACACTGACTCAGGCACTTATCTTGTTTGATCCTTGAGCAGAGTGGTTTTGCTGAAAAAATAATTATAACATTCAGGACTTTGGGAAAGCTGGATTGCTTCAACCTGCCATTGATAAACACATTACACTGAGCTTTCTGAACAGTCCAGATGGGACTATTCAACCTTAGGATCACTCATATATAGCAACTGGGTGCAGCTATTTATTAATTCTGCAAGTCAGGCATAACAAAGTGATTATATAATTCTCCGGAGCAGTGCATACCTAATGTGAGAGGAGAAGCGCCGGAGTCAGGCACATAAGCACCAGAGCCTCATTTTCATAATTTAGCAAAACCACTCAGCACAGGGATTAAACAAGATATGCATCGGCATCGGTGTAGCTACAGCTGTCTCAAGGTATGTTTGGCTCATAATGCATGAAATGAAATGGTAGATTTCCTTTAAGCTCACCAATGTTGTTGTTGTAACATAAAAAAAAGTGTGGCCCTGTAAATAAAAAGAACATATAAACAAACCGTTATAGATGGTTAAACAACCATGATGATGGAATAATTCTTGTTCATAGTGAACAGGCCAGGAGTATTACTGTTAACGAGTGCCCAAAGCCTATAAGCTTTAGTGGGCATCAAGAAATAAAGTTTACAAATGTGCCAAAGTCAGCTGCAAATCCAGTGATTGGATGACATTGGGTCAGAAGGGTTCTTGCTTGGTGAGTCAAGTGTCTGGATCTCTGGAGTTATAAAGGTTAGTTGGATTTTTTTTCATGGGTGGTGCTTTGGATCACTCAAGCGAGAGTTCTGGTGGCTTTTCGAAGGTTAGCTCACTTCTTCCGGAGGAAGGTTTAGGAACCATTCTTTTAGCAGTTGTGTAGCCTCTTCTGGAAAAGTTATGACATGCATGGTTCTTTTCGTGTTAATGATCAGTTTTGATCCAGTTTTGTACTGGATGCCTTTCTCAATGGGAACTTTGGTGAGCAGGGTGAATTCTCTCCTGTGTTTCAAAGTAGCCATGGACAGGTCGGTAAAAAGTGTTAATGGGAAAACCGTTTTGGGAGGTATTTTGCATCTCTAGCCACTAGAGTGACTTCTTCTTTAACCCCTTAACGCCGAAGCCACTTTTCACCTTCCTGACACGGCCCATTTTTTCAAATCTGCCCTGTTTCACTACAAGTGGTTATAACTTCGGAACGCTATAACATATCCAAGTGATTTTAAAATTATTTTCTCGTGACACTTTGTACTTCATGTTAGTTGAAAAAATTTGGTGGTAAGTTTTGCATTTATTTATGAGAAAATCAGATATTTGGTGAAAATTTGGGAAAATTCTTGATTTTCGAATTTCAAAAGGTTCTACTTTTTCCATAGTAACCGCCAAAAAAAACTTAATAATTAACATTCACCGAATGTCTAATTTATGTGGACATGGTTTTTTATGCACTCTTATTTTTGTCGGATGTTATGAGGCTTTGAACATTAGTTTCGATTTTTCACATTTTCATAAAAAACGCAAAATCCTGCTATTTAGGGACCTGCTCAGGTTTCAAATCAATTTGAGAGGCCTATATAAAAGTAATACCCCATAAATTACCCCATTATAGAAACTAGACCCCTCAACGTACGTGAAACAATTTTTATGAAGTTTTTTAACCCTTTAATTGTTTTACAGGGGTTAAAACAAAATCGGATGCAATTTTGAAAGTAAAATTTTTTGGGCTAAATGAATGTGTTTTTCAAAAAATGTACAAATTCTCAGTGGATAAAATAACAAAATGCTTCACAAAATTTGATACCCAATCCCTCCCGTGTATAACAATTCCCCATATGTGGTGGTAACCTGCTGTATGGGCACACGCCAGGGCATCGAAGGGAAGCTGCGCCATTCAGAACAGATTATGCATTGTGACTTTTTATTGGCTATACAATCTTTATTTTTTGGGAAATTTGGACATATAAGGGCTTATTTTCTGCGACATGAGATGCACTTTACAAATACTTCATTTTAGTGGGTCATTAGCTTATTGATGAGATTTTATTAACTCTTGAATGTATGGGTGAAAAGAAAATTGTCAATTTTGGTTTACTTTCTTTTACGTATTTTTGGGGGGTCGTACACTGTTCAATAAAAATACTATATTATCTTTATTCTATAGGTCGCTATGATTACGGCGATACCTCATTTATATAGTTTTTCATTTATTTTTACAATTTTACTGGATAAGAACTAATATAGAAGAAATCTCATTTGTTTTTGCATCGCCATCTTCTCGGAGACGTAACTTTCATATTTTTTGGTTGACAGGGCTAGTTTAGGGCTTCTTTTTTACGTGTTGAGTTGTTCTTTTCAGTGGTACCATTTTGGCACACATAACTTTTTTTGATCACTTTTTAGAACATTTTTGTGTAGAGATTTTATGAAAAATGTACATTTTTGTTGTGTTTTTCGTGTTTTGTTTATACGGCGTTCACCAATTTTTCCCAAATGCCCCTTGCATGCCACGGTCAGCGCGACTGCAGCATGTCAGGGGTTAACACCCGTGATTGGAGAAATCTCCGATCGCGGGTGTTAGAGGCAGGTGAAGGCTATAATATATAATATATAGCAGCTTCTGGCCAGTAGCAGGACGTAATAGTATTGCATTTTGCAGGAACGCACCTCTCGAGATACATCAAATGTCGGGAAGGGGTTAAAGTCAAAGAAATTGAGTCTTGCGAGGACGACCCGCAGGGTCAAGTATGGCAGATTCTTGGGTTTAGGTAGGCGTTGTACCCTGTTGATTACAATGTCTCTTGCCTTTGCCTCAGGGAGTAATAAAAAGAAAGAGTCAAATAGAAACTCATTTAGTTGGTTTGGCTGTGTGGATTATGGGATGCCTTGGAATCTTATATTATTTCAGGATATTGAAAATAGGCAGGCACAGCTGACATGAAATGACCATGCATCAATGAAAACCATATACAGGCAGTCCCCGGGTTACATACAAGATAGGGTCTGCAGGTTTGTTCTTAAGTTGAGTTTGTATGTAAGTCGGAACTGTTTATTTTATCATTGTAATCCCAGCCAGAACTTTTTTGGTCTCTGTGACGATTGGATTTTAAAAATGTTGGGTTGTCATAAAAATCAATATTAACACTAAAGCTTTATTACAGACACATTTGATAACTGTTGCAGCTGTTTATTGTAGCCTAGGACTAAAGTACAATAAATTACCAATATCCAGAGGTCCGTTTGTAACTATGGGTCAAATGTAAGTCGAGTGTTCTTAAATAGGGGACCGCCTGCATAATATAGAACAATGTATCATATATAGGGCCCACAGTACAATAATACAAAACTTTATTAATAAGCAATGATGACATGAGTCACACACACAACATAAAAACTATTAAAAAGGTGCAGGACAACACGCCTAAAGTCAGGAACAAAGGAAGGTACAGAGTGCCTTTTTATCTTTATTTATACTTTTTAAATAAGACTTTATTTAATGCTTTGACCATAGTTTGGGGTGGGACACTCACTTGTTCAACAGAGTGGTTCACTTATTGATTGGCGTTTTGCACAATTTTACCTCTTACCTTGCCAAAACTTTATAGTTGAACTAAGTGCGATGTGCACTGGTAAATTAGTGATTGTATGCCTGCAGCCATTTCTCTAGCATTGCCGGGACCATGGAGATAATATTTGCAACAGTGACTTCACTTGAAGTGTACACCAAGCCAGAAATTGTTTACACTTGGAAGCCGTCCACATGTGCACAGGCATAGCAGGTACAATCTTGCGTAACTATACATTGTGTACAAAAAGAAAAAAGGTACTGAGTGGCTACTACTTGGGAACTGTCTTCTGGTAAGTATGTATACGATTCTTCAGAAGAATTAGATCAAATAGATGTATGGTGGTTTCACTTGCAGTGCCGTGCTCTATTCCTTTCAGACATGCACATATAATATCAACCAGAAAAAAGAAGTGGAATGGCATTCACCACGGGCTTGTTCTTTTCTTTTTTATTTACAGTATACTTGCAACAACACATGTTAAAAAGTCCTCATGGGAGGGAGGAATAGCAGGACATGGTGGTGGGAACAAGAACAAACAACAGCCGTTTTACGCTATACTGCACATCCTCCAGTTCTCTTGTATTACAAACAAGCAACACCTATCATTGACCCAGAATACATGCCCCTTTTTGTAACCCTTTCACAGGCTGCTAAACCCTGATTAGTCAGCACAAATGTCTAGTACTCTATTTGATACTAAGAAAACGAATAGGTCCAAAGACTTAAAGGGATATTCTCATCTGGGCACTCACATTCAGTTTCATTAATCTGCCATATATAAGCATTTCTTCAATTAGATGTTATTAAAAAAATGTAGATAATTTCTCATAAATGTAGCGTGTTGTCCCTTAGAAATGAGATAGCTTCCTTGGATACGGCCACCACTGATGGATTGAGTGCACAAAGAAACAAAAGGTTATTGTATATAAAATGTCCGGGAGTTACTGCATGTCCCGCAGGTACTGATCGCTGAATCAAGGAGGTCAGGCAGGACTCCATAGTGCATGTCTGGCCACCGCTGCCAGAGTGTGACGTGGTCGTATCCGTGGAAGTTATCTGGTTTCTAAGGAACAACATGACTACATTTATGAGAAATTATCTTCACACAGGAACATTTTTTTAATTAACATCCAATTGAAGAAATGTTTACATATGGCAAATGAATTTAATTAAATGTAAATACCCACATGGGAATACCCCTTTAATCATATGGTTAATACCGTGCAGCTTACCTGCAGGTGTGCATTCCAGAGTCATCATGGCGCCTAGGGGAGAGTGTTCAGACTTCTGCCACCTCCAATATGATGACGGTGTATGCGGGTTCACGTTGCTGCTCCGTGTCTATGGATTGGAGCGCGTTGTTCCACTTATCCTCCCATGACGTACGCAATGGGAGATGAGGCACTACCTCGCTGGTTGTCTCCAGTAAGTTTTGCTGTACTAGTGTGAATTGTGTCATAGAATAGTGATCAGCCAATGCTTACCAATGTTCTCGGGGTGATGGCTATTAGAATTAATAGTGGACAGTGGCTTATTACTGATAAAAACAAACTAAAGGTTAGAAAACATTCTGCCTTTTAGTAGGATTCTGGAGAGAATATTGTTATATCCTTTTCTCCAGCTAATTCCCACCATATCCTTATGTACAATGATTATTAAAATGCATACAATAAAGGAATATCATAATCTGACATTAGAAGGAATGTATTTGTTAGATGGGATAAAGAGGGGGGCTGGAATGGGGGGGGGGAGCAAGGTGTAGGGGGGGGGAAGAGAGGAAGAGTCTCTTCAGAATTCATATTTAGTCATTTAAAAAAAACACTGATGTCAAATTTATCCTTAAGTCCTGCTGGACCTAGTGCGCCTGTTTGTAAAATCCATTTACTGTTTTTTTGTAGTAATAATCTCTGTCATCCTTCCCCTGCACAAAGGGGAGGAACCCTTTCTAACCCTGCAAAACTCACCACTGTCTGAACTGTCTCGCCCACACCTGCCTTCATTTCCATCCTTGATGATCTGGCAGAGTTTGGAGAGTGAACTTCATGAATTCATGTGGGATCTCAACAATAATGAGTGTGAAATTAATTAATGTGAAATTGACCTATAGGATAGGGTAACAAAACATAATATTATTGGATTATTGGATGTTGATGAAGAAGGTATAATTACATCAAATGTATTTAGATAACAAACATTACCTACTACCCTGCTACACGCTACTTCTTCACACCCTCAGAAGCTGATCAACAGTATACTAGTGGGACAATTCTTGAAGATTCTGAAGATTTGTACTACAGAATTGGATTTTGAAACAAAAGCAGAAGACCTGAAGTTGCAATTTCAGGAACGTGGTTTCTCGGATCCAGCCATTGAACAAGGTTACTGGAGGGCTAAAAACCAAATAAATAAGAACTTCTATTTTTCAAGCCCAAGAAAATGGGGATAAGAATCTGGTAAGATTCATTATGACATACAACTCACAGAGTGATTAAGTAAGATCTATCCTTGCTAGACACTGGCAGGTGCTATGCATATATCGAACACATAATAATTATCTTCCAAATCAACCCTCCATCACATATCAACTATATAAGAGTTTAAAAGACCATCTGGTTAAGAGTTACCACAAAGGACAAACAAGGAATAGATTATTTGGCTCAAAGAAACCTAAAGGGGGATGTAAACCCTGTGGATCATGTGTGCATGTCGCAATATAGAAAAAAAAACTATCAATTGTACCACTCTGGGTGTAGTGTACCTGGCAACGTGCCTGTGTAACCTTTCTTATGTGGTTCTTATTTCTAGGGAACTTTATAGGAGGACAAGGGAACATGTACATATTGGGAATAGAGGCAGCTTAGTAAGAAGAACAGGTGACGAATTTGAAGACACTTCCGTGACATTTCAGAGAACACCATCATTGAGATGGATCATAATTAAAGTTGAGAGGTATTGATAGGATTGTGTTTGATGGTAGGGGAGTAATTGGAATTCTGGCACAGAGAGAGGTCAGATGAATTTATGAACTTTATGAAAATAAGTTGTCTCATATTTATAGTTTGATCCTTTTTAAGTATGTCTTCCTAGATTACCACATTATGACATAGAGTTTAGATCTAAGTGTTAGGAGATAGTGGGGAATTTTGCATTATTTTAAACGTTTTTTAATTCTATTATTTTTTTCTGTCTTTTTTCTTATCTTTCTTTTTTGGATTCTTTTTGTTACAGCCTGAGGTCCAGGAAAAAAAAATTTCGGGAGAAGAATTGGGACTTGTCTTTATTATGCCTCTTTTTATTCTTCTAATCATGGTTTTATAAGAATGATTTTACTGTATATACTGTACATTAGTATTCTTTGCTTATCACTTATTTATTATAACTTCTCCTTATGTAAATGAGGGTATATATTCTATCATATACATTGCTTTGCACTTTTTTGTATTATATGTCATGAATTTGAGTATATATAAAAATTAAACATACATGTATATAATGATATTTATTATTTGACAACTTTTCTGTCAATATGGTGTTCTATTTGTATTTAAATACTTGGTTTTTATGATTGTGTTTATTTTTTCATATGTGTTCAAGGGGCTTCACCACGTATGTTTCATTGTACCTCTTTTCACATTTTTTATAGTTTTATATAATTTTGCATATATAATATCATTATTCTACATAATGTTAGCTAATTTGACCATGTGATTGGCTTCTCCATGTGTTTTATTAATGTGTAGCCTTGATGTCATTACCAACTATGCTTTAGGTGTAACTAAGGTTACCATGATCACGCTATCTCTTTGCATTGACCAATTTACATCTCGGCTCTCAGGATAGATGTCATATGATGATGCACACGGAGGCTGTACTTTGGCTCTCGTGATGACACACACACTCTCACAATACGTGATATAACCGTCAGGGCGCGTTCCACACGTTGCGTTTTCACCTGCCTTTCAAACGCAATGAAAACGCGTCCAAAACGCAACGTGTGAACGCGCCCTCATAACGCAACGCTAGCGCACAGTGGGCGGGGCTCGGGCCGATCGCATATGCGTTTCCCGGGAAACGCATGCGATTAATAACCCGATCGCATGCGTTTCTCTGGAAACGCATATGCGTTCGCCCCAAACTCCGCTCCCTGTGCTCTAGCTTCGCATTATGAACGCGGCACTAGCGGAACGTGTGAACGCGCCCTCAGAGTTAGCCAGAGTTTTTTGTTAGGATTAATCTGCATAACTTTTTGTTAGTTGCGTTGGTGCGGTTATCATCAGGTGAGAACATTTGAATCTCATTTGCAGACATTGATGGCAACTTCAGGCTATTTTATAATAGGCTCTCGATCATTTAAAAAGATGTTCCCTCCCGCCTGTCTGACACTCCCCCAGATGAAGCTATTGTGGCAAAACACATGTTGGGGCTAGGTGCAATCTCCGTGGTCAGTATAGTTTACAGATTTTCTCCTTATTTTTGTACCTGATCCATTGTTCGTTTTTGTCCTCTGTATCTACAGTTGGTTGGCAATACTAATGGTACTTTCTCCTTAAAAGGTTTTTACTGATGTTTTATGATGTTTTTTATTGATGTTCCTCATAATATAATAACACGAGGGGATGATGCAACCTTGTTTATTCTGTTTGATGCCTTCTTTTTGCTTATATTTTAATGCTATATTTTATTCCATTTGATTAATACAGAATATTTAGAGAAAGTTTTTTCTACCTTGGAATATTTGTATAATGACTTTTGGTGTTGTATTTTAATGGGGATGCAATGCTGTGCCCAACACACCTATCCCTAATTGTTTTGGTGCACTAACTGCCTTTACATATTTGTTGCATCCTATGGTCGGTTTGTGTATCATCATGTATGGTTGTATCTGATACGCAGTAGGATTGAGGGGAGCTTTCAGGGAATTTGCCATGAACTGCCTTTGTCTCTGAATTAAGGTGATTTTTTTAAAGTGTTTTTATATTGTATTGGTGTGAGACTCATGTCATTAGTGATTATAAATAAAGTTTTGTATGTTACTGTGGGGCCATTTTTTGCATCCTTTGTTTGGCGCGACCTGTCCTCAAGGTCCACCAATTTTAGCTTTATCGCGCTGACCGCGGCGTGTTGGGGGCATTTAAAGTGAATTGGACCCCCCCGCGGCGCTTACCGGGGGGGTCCGCTGCTCCGATCGCAGCCCCGAGACTGCCAGTGCCTGGGGCTGCGCGATCCTCCTCTGTGAGCTGGGTCTGTGCCTTCTGGCAGGACCCGGCTGTAACACACTGAGCATGCGCTCATATGTATTACACTGTGCAAAAAAACCCCCACATATTTGGTATCTCCGTGTCCATAACAATCCGTACTATAACTCAGAACCATTATTGGACCTGCTCGGTGAAAGCCGTATAAACAAAACACGAAAAACACAACAAAAATGTTCATTTTTCATAAAATCTCTGCACAAAAATGTTCTGAAAAATGATCAAAAAAGTTATGTGCGCCAAAATGGTACCACTGAAAAGAACCACTCAACACGTAAAAAATAAGCCCTAAAGTAGCTCTGTCAACCAAAAAATATTAAAGTTACGTCTCCGAAAAGATGGCAATGCAAATACAAATGAGATTTCCTCTATATTAGTTTTTATCCAGTAAAATTGTAAAAATAAATGAAAAACTATATAAATGAGATATAAACATAGTGATCTTTAGAATAAAGATAATATTGTTTTTTTAGTGTACAGTGTACGACCCCCAAAAATACAAAAAGAAAGGAAACCCAAAATTGACAATTTTCTTTTCACCCATACAATCAAGAGTTAATAAAATCTCATCAATAAGCTAATGACCCACCAAAATGATGTATTTGTAAAGTGCATCTCATGTCGCAAAAAATAAGCCCTTATATGTCCAAATTGCCAAAAAAGATAAGATGTAGGCCAATAAAAAGGGCACTGTCTAATCTGCTGGATAGCGGCAGCTTCCCTTCGATGCCCTGACTGTGTCCCATACAGCAGGTTACCACCACAATGGGGTATTGTTATACACGGAAGATTGGGTATCAATTTTTGTGGAGCGTCTTGGTATGTTTTTCCACTGAAAATTTGTCATTTTTTGAAAACACATTCATTGCCAAAAAAATTTTCTTTAAAATTGCATCCGATTTGTTTTAACCCTGGTAAACAGTTAAAGGGTTAACAACTTCATAAAATTGTTCATGTACGTTGAGGGGTGTATTTCTATAATGGGGTAATTTATGGGGTTTTTACTTTTATTTAGGCCTCTCCGCAGGTGCTTAAAACCTAACGTTCAAAGGCCCATAACATCCTACAAAAATAAGAGTGCATAAAAAACCATGTCCACATAAAGAAGACATGCGTGGTTTAGTTATTAAGTATTTTTGCAGTTATGACATGTAGGAAAAAGTAACATTTGGAAGTTCGAACATCAAGAATTTTTCCAAATTTTCACCAACTATCTGATTTTCTCATAAATATGCAAAACATACCACCAAAATTTTTCAAACTAGCATGAAGTACAAAGTTCACAAAGAAAAGAATTTTAAAATCACTTGGATATGTTAAAGCGTTCTGAAGTTTAACCACTTATAGTGACACAGGCAGATTTGAAAAAATGGACCGTGTCAGGAAGGTGAAAAGTGGCTTCTTCGTTAAGGGGTTAAGAGAGGGGATGCTCTTGCTCTTTTCTAAGGGATCTAAATTGCCATAAATTCTCTAACTTGGAGGTATGGGACTCCTTTCTCCAATTACAGTTTAATTACAGGTCCTATGAATGGTCTGTTCATAACTTCATTCAGTACATAACAATGAATAGAGAAATGTACTTTTTTTATTTAATGCCAAGGTAGTTCTTCTTATCTTAAACACTTCTTTTCAGGAAAAAATAATATGATTGTGACATATTTCGATAATGAAAGTGGTCTTAATAAACCTTCATATGTGTATTTCCAGGCATTAATTTCTCCAGTATTATGATATTGCTGCTCTGACAGATGTTTTATGAACTAAGCTTGACCTTTCAGACCCACCAAGAAGAGCTACTGAAATATGTATCTAAAACTGTAAAATAAGTCAAACATTAAACCTAGAGCGTATATATATTTTTCAAACAATATAAACATTCAATATGTATCAAACGCTTAGAAAAATTATATAGCTTTGAAAAGGTAAGGAAGGTCTGGCTTTGTTGGAATTCTGGTAGGCAATTTTGTACTGTTCTATTCTCTCCTTCTGTGAGCACTTATTCATGCCCACACTGCCAGTCCTGACTGCTGCTGCCTGAAGAGTTAGGAGCCAGTCAGTGACATCAAAGAGCCGTGGTCTGTCCTAGATCCTCGGTCGGGAACATGTGGGACCGCCATGTTACCTCCAATCGTTGCTCCTCCGACATCGGGGGCAGTGATTGGTTGCCATGACAGTGTCGGGTCTTCGTCTGACCCCAGGCTGAATAGCTCCTGCATATTTGTTACAATGAGCCATACTGTGCAGAAATGCCATATACTGCAATACAGTTTGTAGAAAGACCAGCGCTTCAGGAAACAATTGCAATGTAAAAATATATATGTTTTCTTTATTCGTTCCTCTTAAAAGCATATGTCACGGCAGAGTGCACAAAACAAGGGATACACGGGGTAAACGCGTGTATCCCTTGTTTTGTGCACTTCGTGACAACGAGAATAGAATAAAACAGTGAACACAGGATCATTTAAGGGAAAAACATGTGAAGGAACACATGAAGAATAATACAGATGTTCCACATCTGGAACTTGTGGGAAGATAAGCGGTAACGGTGCGAACAAAAAGTATGTGAAGAACAATAATATATGTGTGAAGACACGGTGAGCAGGACAGAGGACACCGGGAGCAGGTACGGGACATCGGGGCAGGGGGCAGAACGGAGACATCGGGGGCAGGGAAAGCACACAGAGAAATCGGGGCAGCACGGAGACATCGGGGCAGGGGCAGCACGGAGACATCAGGAAGGACAGAGAGATCGGGGAGACTTCAGTGGAAGAAGAGGAGCGGATCCCGGAACATCGTATCTCCCGACAAGTAAGCAGATGTGCCTAACATCTGCAATCTATTCTTCACAGTGTTTTTCACTTAAATGATCCTGTGTTCACTGGTTTTATTCTATTCTTCACTGTTCTTCACATCTGCTAACTTGTCGGGAGATAATATATGCGCGGAACAGTGAAGAATAGATTGCAGATGTTTGCATACATCTGCTAACTTATGAGAAGACATTCTTTTTCAATTAAATAACTCATTTTTTTCCCGAACCATGGTCCCTTTGAAAAATGCTCGAATCTCCCATTGACTTCTCTGCAGTTTACATGAAAATGTTGGTACGTTAAGTTTTTGCCTGTTTACTTTGATTGCTTATATTCCGTGTAGATTTGATAAGATCTCAATAGAGGATGACCACTAGTGCCAAATCGGTTTTACTAATAATGGAAATAAATATAAGCCACACAATTGTTTTACTGATAAACTCTAGCCCTGAACTCATCGCTCTAGCACAGGGGTTATTGCAGGCTTGAGAAAACAGAAAGCAGGATGAGGTGCTTTGCCCATTTTAAAACCTTTGGTTACTGCAACCAAGACATTTATGTTTGTCCTTTTCGGCATCATATTAAACCATCATGGGACTTTCATAATTGAGTACCTGCCAAACCAGCAAAGAATCAGTAAATAACAATTCTCCCTCTCTGTTTTGTCGATGCAGCTCAATTGTCTGGCTGTGTAGTAATCAAAACCAAACCATAATAAACATACTACAGAACTTAATGAATATTATAGGTCACCGATAAATAAAATTCTAGCTCAGCAAATGGTATGCAAACATTTGATCTAGGTATTACTGCATGCTATTTACTGACAGTAGCAACTTTACAGTCTAAGTATTAGTGCATGCTATTCACTGACAAGAACACTTTTATGATCCATGTATGACTGCACGCTATTCACTAAGAACACTTTTATGATTCATGTATTGCTGCACTCTATTTACTGACAATACTTTTATCATCCATGTATTAATGTGCGCTTTTCATTGACAACAACATTTTTATGATCCATGTATTACTACATGCTGTTTACTGAGATGATCACTTTTATGATCTATGTTATTCTGTGCGCTAATCAGAATCACTTCTTTGATTCATGTATAACTGCATGCTTTTCACTGACAACACTTTTATTATTTACTATACAGAGACAGGACCTTCAAGATCTTGCTCGGTGATGCAGAAAATGCAGAATATTTCTGTCTGGTCTTTACAAGTATTGTTCTATAAGTTCAGTTCAGATTAGCTCATCAAGTCACATCAAATATCTGAGATTTGTTACACCTCATGTATGCAAACTTGACAATGAGCTATGAAATGTGTATTTGTAATACCTCAACTGTATGTCTTTTTGAAAGGGCAGCTTCCGAATTAAGCTTTAAAGGTTCACACTACAATATCTGATTTTTTTATTTCTATGATGGCCAATTATAAGGTATTAACTCCATCCTCCACTGGAAGCAGCCTCAGAAATTACCTATATTATGTAAATAGTTGTGGATAGTTGTTCTCAAGAGAGTAGGTGCAGTTGGAATGAAGTTCAGACTACTCTGGCTAACTTCGATACAGCTTACTAATGTCCACAAGGTTTCTGGCTCTACCAATTGAGTACTAATGACTCTTTAATGAAATATTAGCAAAGCCATGAATTATTTTGGTTCTATAAAATTATGGATTGCATGAAAAGTATCTACAGCATCAGAGGAAAAAATAAGTATCCAACACAGATGAAAAAAATACAATAAAATAAAAATAGCAAATTTTTAATGTGGCTAAAAACTGTCAAAGTCCAATTTTCTCCCTAAAAAGCAAAAGAGCAAATATAATGCACCTTTTAACCATTAAATAAGGTACTGATAATGAGAAAACACATTTATTATTATATATATTATTTATATTAACCCTAAAAAACCTTAAAGGGAACCCGCCACCAGACATTAACCCTGTAAACCACTACCGTATGTTGTGAAGCAGCTGAACACATACTAGATCCCATTTCTTTCATGGCACACTGTGGAGAGCTCAGCACTAAAGTTGAGCGCTTTCCAACTCAGAACGCCACCTTCACTGTAATTAATGGTCCTGCTTCCAAAGATATCAATAACCATATCTGCTGACTTCTGGTGAATGATTTCCATCACAGGGCAGGAGACATTCAGTGATGGGGAGAGCTTGACTTCAGTGCTAAACTCTCTGCCTCCTTGACGTTATACAACTAATTTACATCTCACTTCAAAGACTATTTTCTGGATGCCTCCACCACACTGGGCCATGAAAGAAAGATAATCTGGAAGCAGTTACACTGTTTGACAACACACTGTTAGTGGTTAATAAGGTTAATTTCTAATGACAGGTTCCCTTAGAAAAACTCATGTCCTCCAGCTCCAATTTCCTTTAATGCTCTGTATGTGGACACATAAGCATAAGTGACCATGTATGGAAAATCAACGTTGTTGTTTTTTGCTATCCATATACTATATATATGATCATGTGTTCTGAAATAGAGGTGTGACTGAATCTTAGCAGCAACTTCCATTAAATCACGTTATATACCTTCATGTCCCAAATAATTCTTTATCTGCGACTAAAAAATCCATGTGAGTTTCGAAACACATCAGATTCTTTCTTTTGCTATGGCCATAACTTGTTTTTAACATCTTTATAATAAAGTAGTATTTTTTATCCATTTTCCTGATGGAGCTAATCACTGCTGGAATTTTACCTCTTATTTGTATAACCCACACAGCAACTACCCCCTTGTCAGTAGTTAGAGGGGCATGTGGATGTCCTTGGCATGCTCCTCCAACCACTGATATGGGAGTGGTCTTGCAGATAGTAATAACTGGTGTTATATGACGTGTGGCTCCCGGCAAACATTAATCCTGAAATCTGTAAAAATGTCAAGAGGCATAGAAAAGAGGTGACAATATTCCTCATTTCATGTGAGGAACTGTTGTGGACTATCAGAGATTCCAATAAATCTACATGTTGCTTCAATAAAATGATTTACATGTACTAATAGCAGGAACACGCTCTTTCTGATCCAAGAGGAAAAAGATTTCAAATCTCCTCAACTACTAAAAGCTTCATTTAAGTCAGTGAATGCTATCACCTCCTGGTCATATGCTAGAAAGCTGGCTGTCAAAAAATGATTTATTTAGCTTAATAAATCACCATCTATCATACTTTCTTAGAAAAATAACCTTGGAATAACACTGAGCTGGAAATGAAAAATCTTCTATTAACATGACATTAAGTTTCAACGAATACATGTTTACAAAGAATTATTTGATTCTTAGGCTGTAAAAAAAATTAAGGACTATTTGTTTGTTTGTGGAAGCAAAAGTTTATGCCCCTGTAATAAATGTACAGTGTAATTTTGATGAATCGCACCATTGATATGTCTGCCAGATGATCACACAGTTAGCTGGCTTAACCTATTCTGGAAAAATCTAATACTTTTTAAAAATAACCCAAATAAAAAGATTTTAATATTTAAGCCGGTATCTGGACATAATGAATAAAGCATTGTGCTGACAGAAAGTCAAATGTTTAGAGATTTATGCCCCTGGTCTTTTAAGCTGCACAATGAAGAGATTTCTCTAAAGAGTCAGGTCTGGAGATAGTGGCCTTGTGGCAGTAGCAGAAACAGTCAATGTGAACCTCACTGTCTGCATATTTATTTCAAGAGAGGCACTGCCAATATCAATATGCAAAGAAATGAACATGGTATATTAAATTGGCATCTGTGCTCTGTGGCTTTTTTACTTTGTCCATGTTAAATATCCACATACCATGGACTTGACAAATATTGGATTTGGTTCTGTAGTTGAAGATGAAGTTACAAGCAGATCAGTTGTTTGTAAGATTTTAGAATTATAATACTGGGTGCCCATAGTTAAATATATTCACTTCTGATATAAGAGTGTAAGGGCGCATTTACACTGCCGTTGCCCGCCGTGCTATGGTAAGGCGGGCTTGTAACTTAATCTTCAACTACAGAACCAAATCCAATATTTGTCAAGTCCATGGCGGGACATGAGAGACGAGGCGAGCACTGCTCACCTTCGCCCCTCTTTTTAGGGACGTATGGCACATGGCCTTGTCCTATCTTTTTACAGCTATGGAACTGTACGGTGCCCATTGCCGGCCTATGGGGGACGTGTATGTGACATAGATACGACGCCATATATACGTCCCCTGAATGGCCGTGTGAATTCAGCCTAAGTCATACACCGCACAAATAAGTGATCTAGTGTATGTTTAGTTAAAATTGCTCTCAAGGTTCACTTATCACAGATTGACAGTTTTTTTTTTTTCTACACTTAAACTTTTATAGTATGGCACACGCCAGGTGTGGGTGCATGGAGAGGGCTTTGCTGGCAGTGGCTTCAAAAAGATGGTGGCACATGGGTGCCGCCATCTTGCCGAAGATCGTCACTCCGCGTGACGTCATTGTGGAGCTGCGATCGGTTGCCATGACAGCCTCGGGTCTTGTGCGATTTGCACATTTTCATGAATGAGGTGGAAAATCCCCATATACTGCCATACTGTGGTATGGCAGTATATGGTAGAATCGATCAGACAACCTAGGGTTAAAGTACCCTAGGGAGTCTGAAAAATAGTTTAAATAAAAAAAAGTTATAATATAAATAAATATCAAAAATCATAAAACACATTAGGTATCGCCGCATCCCAATTGCCCAATCTATCAAAATATAATAGTTTTTTCACTGCGTTTAACCCCGTAACTGAAAATAGTACCCAAAGCCGAAAATGGCAGTTTTTTGCCATTTTTAGAAATCTAATGTTGTCTAAGGCCAGCAGAAATACAAATAATGTTTGGAGTGGTCCTCTGCAAAGGACTAAATCACTTGGGTGGAGTTTAATGGGAAGCGGGGCCACCCCTGACATGTTCCATTTGTAAGTCATTCACCTTGGTGGAAGGGTCTGCGTATAGAAACTGGATAACTGTAAGAATTGTACCTGAAAAGACAAATTTGTATTGTGCGGAGAAGGCAAACAACCAATTAATCCTGATGAATGCCTTCTCTGCATCCAGAGTGAGAAGTAGAGAAGGCAATTGAGAGGTCTACATCTGAGAAATCAGATGTAACCATTCATCTTTTGTCATCACAGTACTATCTACCCTTAGTAAATCCAACCTAGTTGTGACCAGTGTTGGAAGAATTGCTATGAGGCTAAGACTTGGGCATATAATTTGGTGTCACTGTCTAAAAGGGAAATAGTGTGTAAATTGGTCGCTGTCAGCTGATTTTCCCGGGTTGGGTATGGTAACCACTGTAGCCTTGAGCATCTGATCAGGAAGGGAGCTAACTTCTTCCATCTTTGCGAAAACTGAATAATTTCTCATGGCCAATAGAGATTGGGCTACTCTGAATGAGGTGTTTGGTGGCCATAATATTTTCAATAGTTTGTGCTTCCCTCACTTTTCAATGTCATGCATTTAGCTTGATCATGACTCCACAAATCACTGCTTTATGTGAAAGCCACAATGTGAAAAGTTCAATAACAGATGTGTTATTAAATCTAAAATATAATTTTAGGGATTTTGCAATTGCATGTTTGTAGGATGGGAGGCCCATGAGAATGGGTGGTCATCAACTGGAAGGGTTGGAGAAGGGTGACAGATTAATTTCTAAAGCAATAGGGGCATTATTAGACCATGACACAACACCCACTGTGGAAAAGCAAGTCATAAATAAAGAGTAACAGTCATCTTGAAGAATAGAAGGAATATTCCATGTGGTTTATCTGTATGATGAAAAGTTTTTCGGAGGAGCAAACTCAATAAAAAGGTAAGTTTCCAAATGCACCAATATCCAAGGCCAAACAGCATAACGACGGGTGTTTGCTGTATTGTGCAGCAACCAAAAGTTGAGCTGCTCAACTCCTCACAAAGTGTATAATCAAAGACTTTGCTGTATCTCACCACATCCACGTTCGACAGAGGTGCAGTACATTTAATGAAGGAAAGAAAAATCTCCCCAACTTTGCGTTCTAGACATTCTCAATGTTTTATACACTGTTCTGTCTCCACACAGATCTGGAGCAGTGTGAATAACATCAAGAACGTCTATAACGCGAAGTTGTGAAGAATTTTCCTTCCGTCATTAGATGTACTGCACCTATGTCGAATATGGATGCGGTGAGACAGAGCAAAATCTTTGATTATACCCTTTGTGAGGAGTTGGGTAGCTCATATTTCCGGATTTTTTGGTTTGCTGCACAATGCAGCAAACACCAATCGTTAGCATTAGCAAAAAGTTGGAATTAAGTAATGTTTGAAATTTTAAATAAATTTTCATTTAAACTTCATAATAAGAAAGCCATATAAGAATATATTGTATCAGCAATGTTTGTAGCATCATATAGTAAGGGGTTGTGCTTGAAGTATTGTTCTGTGGTAGAGTAGGTTTTTAATAAGTAAAATCAACTTCTATGGTAGTGCTGTTAAGGCTTATACATCAGCTCTGATTTTGTTAATAATGAAGATTACTAATAATATTGCATAGGTAACACACATACTGTGTGTTAATTTTATCCTATGCTAATAAACATTATATTATTCACCATATAATATCTTATTTTTGTAATAGTAACACAAACCGTGGATACTGTTGTCAGGAGTAGGATTATTATAATTTTTGAGTATGAATCATTAGCAATATTAGCCACCTAGCCGCATGGGTTGCTTGTGATACATATCCCATTAATCCTCATATTTGCTATATATTTTTATTTCTAATTAGCCATTCATGTTATTCAACATATGCAAGAGTCACATTCTTGAAGTGTGGAGATACTTAATCATTTAGGCAGGATTTCTTCGAAAAATCCCCAATTTCACCTCCCCAAATTTTACGCTGAATTTTGTCAGTTTATAAATTTGCACCACAATTTGTCACAGATAGGAAAATATAATGATACCCACGGCATTTTACACATAGACACTGAAAAATAAAGACCATTAGCAAAAAGTATAATTAAATTAAAATGTCAGTTTGCTGCAGAAGCTATGTAAATGGGAGTTATTTGAAAGTGTGATAATACAAATTGGTTTCTTTCTGAAGCCGTGAAAATAAAATGTCATTGGATTTAACTAATTTTCTGCTTTTAAGGACCGATTGTAACCATAAAAGTAAATCAATTAAATGAAAAGGAAGAAAATGTGATGGCACTGGGTGACAACCTTCCTACCCCATATAAAAGAAATAAATGTATATATATACAGCACATAGATTACAGGACTACATAGAATTAAGGATTTATACTTTGGTGTGTATTTTTAAGATATGAGGAATTTGAATATTTTATCAGCCATATTTACAGAAAAAGATCATTATTCCGGCTGTATTTCCGGAATCTGCATTGGACAAATTTATCAAATGGTACAAAACATAACAAATAAATATTTGAAATCAAAATTGTGTAGCATTCTACAGTATTCACTTTGCAAACAATAAGAGGACTCCTTCTCCACAAGGACCCAAAAACAAATAAGGTACAGTTCACACAGTGTTTTACGAAGAAGAGAAATCTGTGACTAAAAGCAACTAGAATCTGCCTCCTATCCATTACAATAGGACACAGCTGCAGATTCTCTTCATGTAGATTTCACATACACATGACAATTAATGGATAAAGGCTCAAAATCAATGTTAAAATGATACTGATTTCCTGACATGTTTTTTTTTTTCAATATGCACATTACCTGAGGGAATGGAAGGAAGCCAAAACCCTCAACTATCTTTTATTCTGCACGGCTTTAAGCATATTTATCGACCCACACCAGTCATAGTGACATAACCCAAAAGCAGGAGTCAAGTAGAATCAAACATTCATGTCTGCCACTTCCCTCTTTAGGCTTTGAAAACAGTAAAATTGTTAGATGCTAATCACATACTGTTTCACATCAAATCTCACTTACATTATTTCAGCCTTTATCATTATGTATTCATCATGCCAATTTGTTCTGGGAGATGTGTATGCACTGTGGCTGCTATCACAAATCAATACATTTTTTTTATAATTACACTGCAAATGGAGATGATATAAGATGAATATAAGACACATCAAAATAGGAATCACAATGTCCACTTTGGATATTTGCAGAAGAAACTGTAAGTGTAAATAGTTTTTTCTGTAAAGCGTTATCACGTTGAGCATTAGTAAAGTTGCACAACATACAGTGTGAGCTGTGGAAATGAGCAGTAGACCTCCCTACTCTGAGCCTTGGAAACTGCAACAGAACCGCAGGTCTTTCTCAAAATTACTTTTGGCATATACACTGATTTGCTTAATTCCTCTTTGAGTGTCCCAAATAACCTCTGAGAATGTGGTTCAAGGTGTTTATGTGTCAGGACAATATCAAAAATTATTCAGTGGATAAGTTACATGTCATCACATTCAGATTAAAAACCTTGGGGTCATTTGTCATTACTCTGCTGCCCCCTAGTGGTCAAGGTAAACAATTGTTTCTTTTAATAATTTAGTGCCTGGTGTCCAACGATTTTTTTATTTATTACATCTATATGACTTATTTGCAAATAATAAGTATGAATTTAGGAGACATTCATTTTGTTATAAAATATTTACATTTTCTTATTTTCTTGGTTTGAGATTAAGAATTACTTGTATATTCCTGTGATCGCAATTCTTTCAGGGATCTAGTCTGGGTCAGAAGTTGTTTAAAGTTCTGTTCTGTGGTGCCTTGTTCTGGTCTGCAATTAATATTATTTTGGATAAACATATTGATTGAAGAGTGTTCAGTCACACAACTGGATGGTTTTGGTAATGTGGATTGTGTTCCACCCCATTAACATGTTTGATACCCCTGAATATAACAAATATAACAATAATTGTCCCGGATAGTGAATAGCATAAAAGGTTAGAAATGCGAGCTGCCCATAGGATCCAGTTCCCAACTATTATTTTAACTTCTGTATCCCCAGTTTCATTGTGCAAAAAACCACAAGACCAACATAGAACCATGGGATTGTCACTCTCCAACCACTTAGCCTGATTTTTTTTTATAGCTAAATATTTTTAACTTTTCACAAATACAGCTAGTGGCAGGTTCCCATAGAGCAGTGGTGGCGAACCTATGGGACTGGTGCCAAAGGCGGCACATGGAGCACTTTTTGTGGGCACCCAGGCCATCACACCAGCATGAAATTCACCAGACAGGACTCAAAGAATCGTCCTCCAGAATCTTCCTATAATGATAGGCGGATTTGTCTTCCACCTTTCAACTGCGTTGGTGTCTTTAGGAGGCTGAACGACTGAAAGTTGTCAGAGAACAAGGAGAAATAAATTACTGCTTAAATTGCTGTGCTGGCACTTTGCAATAAATAAGTGGCTTTTGGTTAAAGTTTGGGCAATTAGGCTCTAAAAGGTTTGCCATCACTGCCATAGAGCTTCCCATAACTAACTGACAACCTTCTTTTAGCTAAAAATAGTTTTCGTCAGATCCCTATTAATCAATTTTATGACTTTTCCTTGTAGATAGCCATATCTACAGAGTGTTGAGCGGGCTTGGCCTCCTCAGGCTAAATCCAGAAGCTCCATTCAGCAAATAATGTCATGTGCAAATTTAATTTGTAGTTAAAACAGGGGTAGTAGGAACTATTATAACTAATTCAGCATAGTTTTATTTGTATGAATTAAATAATATATTACATGTTCAATATACAAAATACAACATACCAGGTAACAAATATTCAAAGTCTCTGAATATTATTATTGTGCATATATTTATTGCTGAGCTACTTATCGTTTACAGATATAAATGCATTTATAATAGAAAACCTATGCAAATATTTATAGGATTAAATATGGGTAAAATATAAATGGGTAAGTTACAGAGTAAGCAAACATAAATTTTTAATAGAAGATTTTAACATGTTTGAAAGACACTTTTTAATCAAAGCAGAAGTCTGCTGTAAATAAGCCTCATTGGACGTGCTAATATTGTTGCATTAACAATTAAGTCTGCATTGCAGAAGATACAGTATGCCTTCTATATCCTGGAGCCAAATAAATCTTGTTAGACTGTGAAAAAAACTGTTTACTTTCATAAGTTTCAAATAATAACATCGAAGATCGACACCTTTTTCTCTTCTCGCTGCAAACAGATGTTTTCTGAGGATTGACTTAAAGGCGATGACATATCACACAACTGAAGGTGAATTTTAGGTCATTAGCCAATAAACAGATGTTTGCCAGGTTAGATATATTCTGAATTTCAATTAGACCCTTACCAATAATCATCTACTTGCTCTGGTTCAAGAGAAATAAAAAAAACTCAGCTCTTTGAAAGGATGATTTGTGAATTTCAGTGCCATGTAGTTCAATGCCACTGCAAATAAAGGCCTCATCTTTTCTCTTTTATACATTGTTGTTCTGGAAACCGTCATTGTATTAAATCAGAGAATGAAGATCCACATAACAGTGGCTATGAGCAGCTTGCTGGCAACAATAAAATTGAATTTTTATGATATGCTTAAAAGTGTGAGACACATAAGACAGGAAGAGCATATATTGATTTTTACAGTCAGGTTCTTGACATGCCTTGTCATCCCACTGCCTGAGGCTACAGCTGAACTGGTGTCACATATAGTGAGCACTGTGCACTCTGTACACAAATATAAATTGTTGTTATATTTTTTTTGTTTTCCTTATTGATCTTAGCGTTCTCCAAACGGATGCCTTTGATCTCTACATTAGTAGAAATGTCCCCAAATTAGATTAGTATAAATACAATGTAATAACTATATTTTCAAAGCCGGCGCTTGTGTGCCAGTGTATAATAAATTCCACCTTAAGTCACTGAAGACATTTTTAATGTCTTTAAGCTAAATTACTTCCTCCATGCCTTTATATATGACCCTATGGAAATCTTTGGGTAACAAATAGGGGCAGACTATTTTATTGCTGTAACTTACATGGAAGGACCTTTAAATTGTATAATGCTGATATGTTATGATTTCTATGCACAGTACTGTTTTTTGCAACCATTTATGTCAAGTTGTAAACTATTTGTTTTTGGTTGTTTTTGTGTCCAGAAAAAATTCTGACAAAACCTGTCTGTACAAAAGAGAATAGTGATTACAAGTTGTCAATTAAGGTCATGTGACCTATCTGATATCCCATTATTTATCTGCTTAAATTTAAAATTGACCTCAGATTGGTAGCTTTCTGACCACACACTGCCCCTATGTACAAGACTATATCTACTATAATACTACTCTATATGTACAAGAATATAACTACTATAATACTGCCCCTATATACAGGAATATAACTACTATAATACTGCCCCCTATGTACAAGAATATAACTAATATAATACTGCCCCCTATATACAAGAATATAACTACTATAATACTTCCCCCTATACAGGTGGTCCCCTACTTAAGGACACCCGACTTACAGACAACCCATAGTTACAGACGGATCTCTCTGCCCACTGTGACCTCTGGTGAAGCTCTCTGGATGCTTTAATATAGTCCAAGACTGCAATTATCAGCTGTAAGGTGTCTGTAATGAAGCTTTATTGATAATCCTTGGTCCAATTACAGCAAAAATTTTGAAACTCCAATTATCACTGGGACAAAAGAAAAAAAATTGTCTAGAACTTCAATGATAAAATATACAGTTTCGACTTACATACAAATTCAACTTAAGAACAAACCTCCGGACCCTATCTTGTATGTAACCCGGGGACTGCCTGTATACAAGAATATAACTAATATAATACTGCTCCCTATGTGCAAGAATATAACTACTATAATACTCCCCCTTTGTACAAGACTATAACTGCTATAACACTGCCCCTTTGTACAAGAATATAACTACTATAATACTAATCCCTATGTACAAGAATATAACTACTATAAAAATGCCACTCATGCACAAGAATAAAACTACTATAATACTGCCCCCTATGTACAGGAATATAACTACTATTACTACTCTTACTACTACTATGCCATATAGCAGCGCCAGCCAGTCTCTTGTATATAGCCAGCCAGTCCCCAGTATATAGCCAGCAACCCCCCAGTATATAGCAGCCAGACACCCCCTGTATATAGCCAGACAGCCTCCCAGTATATACCCAGCCCCTCCCCAGTATACAGCTAGCCCCCCCTTTTATATAACCAGCCTGCTCCCCCATTATACAGCTAGCCTCCCTGAATATAGCCAGGTTTTCTCAGAATTTGTTTTGGACACAAAAACAACCAAAAACAAATAGTTTACAACTTGACATAAAAGGTTGCAAAAAACAGTACTGTGCATAGAAATAATAACATATCAGCATTATACAATTTAAAGGTCCTTCCATGTAAGTTACAGCAATAAAATAGTCTGCCCCTCTGTATACAGCCAGCCCCCCCAAGTATATAGCCAGCTTGACAAGTACATAAAAATTGTAAACATGTACTCACAATTCCAACGCTCCCCCACAGCTCCACTACTTGATGCAGTCTGGCAGTGAAAACTTTACAATGTCGTAGTCTGTGGCACACACTGAGCTATTGCTGCTGACCAGACTGTACCTGTATAGCTGAGGGGGAACGTCAGAAAGGTGAGTACAGTCTTCCCCTGGTGCTATCGATGGAATTGTTGTCAAAGGCTCTCTCCTGCTGTGCTAAAACTACCTTTTTGTCAAGTAACTTTAAATTTATGCTTTAACTTTTTGGTATTAGTTCTCAGCATTATGATAAAGAAAACCAGGCACTGCCAATCACCTGCAAAATACAATTCAAACAGTTAAACATGGTGGTGACACCATCATGCTATGGGGTGTTTTTAACTGCAGGGATATGACTACTAGTTGAAATTGAAGGAGCAGCTAAAATAACATTGACTTCAGAACAAATATGACATTTTTTATATTAAAATTAGCTGTCCTCCAACGTTCACCATCTAACCTGAGGGAACTAGAGAGCAACTGCAAGTAGGATTGACAGAGGATCTCCAAATCCAGGTGTGAAAAACTTGTTGCATCATTTTCAAGAAGACTTGTGGATATACTAGATCAAAAGGTGCTTCTACTCAATACTGGGAAAAGGGTCCGAATACTTATGCCCATGCCCATGTGAGATTTCAATTTTTTCAGTTTAATAAATTAGCAAAATATGGGGTGCAGAGTGTACATGAGAGAGCAAAAAAGAACTTTTTTGATCTTACCAATTATAAGGGCATTGTGCTCTTATAAAAAAAGTCAAACCACACAAGGAATGTAATGTATGTTTTAAAGCACCAGTAGATAAAAATGGCAGTATAGAGATCTTTCTAAGGATCTTTTTATATCTAGACCTGTTGCCAGGACAAGGAGAAATCCTCTATGCTAAAGGCAGTATTTCTTTATGGCCAGTGAGACTGTAGAACTATTTGTGGTACAGACTGTAAATAGGGACCATTTAATTATTGGTTGGTTAACCCCTTAAGGACGCAGGGTTTTTCTGCTCATTTCTCGCTCTCCAACTTCAAAAATCCATAACTTTTTCATTTTTACGTGTACAGAGCTGTGTGAGGGCTTATTTTGTGCGTAACAAAGTTTCCCGTAATGTTATTTATTTTAACATGCCGTGTACTGCGAAGCTGAAAAAAAATTCCAAATGTGGAAAAATTGAAAACGTTCTTGTGGGCTCAGTTTTTTCGACTTTGACTGTGCACTCAAAATAACACCTCAGCTTTATTCTTTGGTTCGGTGCGATCGCGGTGATGCCAAATTTATATAGGTTTTATTGTGTTTTAATACATTTTCAAAAATTAATGAATGTGTACATTGCCGGCGGCAATGCAAATGTTAATAGCCGCGACCGGTGCAAGCACCGACTGCGGTTATTAGCGGTGGGGGTTTTCTGCAATATGCAAAAAACCCCACCCTTGTATGAAGAGGACTCAGCCCGTGAGCTCTCTGCATACACTCCTTATACCTCTGCGCCGTAGAGCTACGGCGCAGAGCGTTAAGGGGTTAAGTTGATGTTGATCCGTAGAGGTGGGCAGGATATTCTAAAGCCATCTGCTTCCTATTACATGCTTTATATTTATGCCAGGACTATCAGCTACTGATTTCCCACCTGGGCGCTATGCTGAATTTAATGTGAGTGGAGGGACTCTTATGAATTTATTATAAGTTCGGAGGCTGGTATGAATTTATTATGAGTGGGGGGCTGCTATGAATTTTATGTGAAATAGGGGGGTATTAATTTTATATGGAAGGGTGGCTAATGGCTATGGCACAGGGGCTACTGTTACGAATTTGATATGACATGGGGGCTTTTATTAATTTTAAATATGATGGTGCTGTTATTAATTATATATGACTGGATGTTCCAGTGTATTTAATATCTATAGGTGGCAGCGTGTTCAGTTATATGGAGTGTTATTTAGAAGCATGGGACATAGTAGTTATCCAGGAAACACATTTCCTGGGCACATTTACTAAGGGCAGTGCGCCAGTTTTCTGTCGGACTTAGAGCGTTATTTTAAATTAAAATTTAAACTCCTTGCACAGGTATTTAAGAAGTGTCCGTGTCACATGCATGGCACATGACCCTTTTGTGGCTGTAATATTCTTCATGTGACACAGATTTCTGCACTGAAGGGGGCGTTCCAGTGCTCCGTCGGACTGTGCACCACATTAAACATGCTAAGTCCAACAGAATTGTGTTGCACGCTCTATGTTAAAGGTGCACCAAAAAAGAAAGTGGTACACTCTGTCGGAGCATTGCGGAGAGTGCCATAAATCCTGAATCTGGTGCCCCCTGCACATTACACAGGCAAACTGTACACGGTACCCAAGTTTTGTCTATTTAAAAAAAAATATTGTAAGAATGCTACCTTTCCTACCTATTACGTGTCTTTTGTGTGTGTTCGTAGAGAGTTGAATTTCTTGGGTGTAATATATGGTAGTGGAAAAAAAAAATAAAAGTCAGTTCTATTTGGCTGGTGACCTTAAAGTACAAAATATTTCAAAAGTCATCCATAATTTCTCATATTACTCTAGTGTTCAGGCATGTAAACACCAGAGTTTCTTCTTACCGGTCACCTTACAGTATAATATGCAGCCATGTACTTTCTCTGTCACTTTAATTCAAGGCATTAATATTTTATATGTTTCCTATCATTTCTGTTTGTGTAATTCATCAATGCCCAAAAGGATCTGTGCCAGCGATACATTACATCCATTTTCAAAATATTTCATTGTCAGCCGACGGCGTCCTCATTATTTATCAAGATAACAGACGTGGTGAACATGAGCAGTAAGTGGCTTTTTCTTTTTCCCTTTTTTAAATGCCTTGACTAGACTAACAGTAACTCTATATCAGCAGCAAATTCTATCTTACTTTTTTTCTAATGTACTTTATAAGATATTTATCAAGCTTAGACTTAAAATGACACTTGAAAACATGAACATTTATAGTTTAAACTTAATATAAAGATAACAGTTAATCCTTCCTGATATAACAGTTTGAATGGAAAGTGTATATTATCCAGACTATCCCAAAAAAGTACCAGAAACAGCCAATAAATATAGACCCCTGGTCCAATCTAACAAAAGAAAGGTTGAAACCATCCTTTCAAAAATGAAACATTTTTTAGCATATTTTTTCCACATTTCTTCTAGGGGCACACATATCAAAGTATTACATGTTTTACAGTAATTACAAAGCAACATAATTTTAACCATTTAAAAAAACAATGTTAGTGCTCTAACTCCACAATAAAATGTTAAGATTGAGAGTTCCACAGAACGGTCTCACCCAGTTCCTTATAGATCGGAGATTGAAAAATTCCCTCAGTAATTCCTCCTGTCACGATGTTCACTTCTCTATACTGGATCCTGTGAGAGACCATGCTACACTTGTGCATGCGATCACAGCACCGGTCCTGTATCAGGAAGAATGTGGACAGATGGTGCAGATCACCAAGGATAAGAGTAAAAACAATTTTATTCCAGCATACTCACAAACAGAATATTAAAAGCGTTCATATCAAAATGGTTAAAACCACCACAGGACCGCTTACCTTGGAGACGCTGGGAAGACAGCTCGCGTTGAATTGAAAATACCAAGGGAAGACGTACATACCTCTCTGTTGAATTGAAAATACCAAGGGAAGACGCACATACCTCTCTGTTTCTGTGCGGGTCTCGAGCCACTGACCTGATAGGACAACATTCAGACTTGTGAGTACCGGGACACCCCTATTGGAAAAAGACACTGCAGTGCGGTATGCTTATTTTATTCTATCATCTGTAGATAACAGATAACAGGAGAACGTAGAGGCGGAGGATAATTTTATATTTGCTCTGTTACATTTATTTTGCTGTAATGGGACCAAGGATTATCAATAAAGCTTCACTACAGGCACCTTACAGCTGATCATTGCAGCCTGGAACTAAAGCAAAGCATCCAGAGAGCTTCACCAGAGGTCACAGTGGGCAAAGGGGTCCGTCTATAACTAGGGGTCGTCTGTAAGTCGGGTGTTCTTCAGTAGAGGACCACCTGTAAGCATTGTAGATCCTGGTAAATCCTCTGTAGCAGCAAGTTAAGAGAGTACAAAATAGTGGAAGGCTAGCAAAACACAACTTTTGATAATGAGGAACTAGGCCTCACCAGGTAAACTAAAGTATATATAAAAAAAACTCCCAGCATAAATACAAGTCCACTGACAAGTAGGCCAAACAATGCAACCTTAAAGCTCAAAAACAATCCTAGTAGCTGGAAAAAATGTTCTTAGTCATATAATTCAGATAAATAACTGTGGAAAATTAAATTGTATGTTCACAAATGCCAGAAGTATCACAGGCAAAATGGGCGAGCTTGAGGCTCTGATATTAGAGGAACAGTTAGATGTTGTTGGTGTAGCAGAAACATGGCTCGATGCATCGCATGCTTGGGGTGTTAATATTCAAGGTTTTACACTCTTTCGGAAAGACAGGGCAAATAGGAGGGGAGTTGGTGTATGTCTGTATGTCAGAAGAGACTTAAAAGCGCTTGTGAATGAGTCAGTGGTCTCAGAAGAGTGTGAGGAGGCTGAAACTTTGTGGGTTGAAATTCAAAGCCAAGAGAGCTTTGAGAAAATTATTTTTGGTGTAATATATAGACCCCCTAACATCTCTGAGGAAATAGAGGGTCACCTATATAAACAGATGGAGCGGGCTGCACAGGGGGGGACCGTTGTGATAATGGGAGACTTTAACTTTCCAAATATTCACTGGGGTCAGGGCTCTTCTTCATCTGTGAAGGGGAGACATTTTATCAACTTTCTGCAGGATAATTTTATGTTGCAGCTTGTAGAAGATCCCACAAGAGGTGACGCATTGTTGGACCTTGTGATTTCTAACAATGAGGAGATTATCCAAAATGTCAGTGTCCGGGAACCCCTTGGGAACAGCGATCATAATATAATTATGTTCCTCTTAAACTTTAAAAAACAGAAACCGGTGGGAAAATTGAAAACTTTGAATTTTAAGAGGGCTAATTTCCAGAAATTCAGGGCTGCACTACTGGATATAGACTGGGATCAGATTCTGTCAAATGAAGATACTAATGTTAAATGGGAGAAATTCAAATCTATCCTGGGTTTTTATACTTCTAAATTTATTCCAATAGGTAACAAGTATAAACGGGCTAGATTACACCCCTCGTGGCTTACAGCTACAGTTAAAAGGGCAATTAAAGAGAAAAAGAGGGCATTTAAAAAATATAAATCTGACGGGTCACCAGAGGCTTTCAATAGTTACAAAAAACTTACCAAAATCTGTAAAAAAGAAATCAAATCAGCCAAAATACAAAATGAAAGATAGGTGGCTAAAGATAGTAAAACAAATCCCAAGAATTTTTTTAGGTATATCAATGCAAAAAAAAATGGGTCAGAACAGGTTGGACCCCTTTATTCTGAAAATGGGGCATCGGTGACTGGAGACCAAGAGAAGGCGGAGTTACTTAATAGGTTTTTTAGCTCCGTTTATACAATGGAAGAGAGAACTTCTGACTTGGGTGGTGCCAGTGCAGGTCATGGATCCTGTGATATACTAGACTGGCTGAATGTAGACATGATCCAATCTAAGCTCAATAAAATCAATGTGTACAAAGCTCCTGGTCCAGATGGGTTACACCCCAGAGTTCTTAAAGAACTCAGTTCTGTTATTGTTGTACCGCTGTCTAACATCTTCAGGGATTCCGTAATGTCTGGTGTGGTGCCAAGTGACTGGCGCAAGGCAAATGTGGTGCCAATATATAAAAAGGGCTCTAGAACTTCGCCAGGCATTTACAGGCCTGTAAGCTTAACTTCCATTGTGGGGAAAATACTGGAAGGGTTAGTAAAAGACTACATACTGGAGTATGTGACATCAAATAGTATAATAAGTGACAGCCAGCATGGGTTTACTAAGAATAGAAGTTGTCAAACTAACCTTATCTGCTTCTATGAAGAGGTGAGCAGGTGCCTGGATGGAGGAGCAGCTGTGGATGTTGTGTTCTTGGACTTTGCAAAGGCATTTGACACTGTCCCTCATAGACGCCTGATGGGTAAAATTAGGGCTATTGGTTTGGCAGAAATCATTTGCAATTGGATTGCAAACTGGCTAAAGGATCGTATCCAGAGAGTTGTGGTCAATGATTCCTACTCGGAATGGTCACCAGTTATGAGTGGTGTACCCCAGGGTTCTGTGCTTGGCCCACTACTATTTAATATATTTATTAATGATATAGAGGTAGGAATTAATAGCACTGTGTCTATTTTTGCAGATGACACCAAACTGTGTAGTGTAATACAGTCTATGGAGGATATTCACAGGCTGCAGGGTGACTTGGACAAACTGAATGTTTGGTCATCCACTTGGCAAATGAGGTTTAATGTGGATAAATGTAAGGTTATGCACCTGGGGCCCAATAATCCAAAGGCAAAATATGTACTTGGGGGAGTAAATCTGGGAGAGTCCCTTGTTGAGAAGGACCTGGGGGTACTTGTAGATCATAAATTGAGTAACAGCATGCAATGTCAAGCAGCTGCCTCTAAAGCTAGTAAGATCTTGTCATGTATCAAAAGTGGTATGGACTCTCGTGATAGGGATGTAATATTACCACTATACAAGGCATTGGTTCGGCCTCACCTGGAATATGCTGTGCAGTTCTGGGCACCGGTCCATAAAAAGGATGCCCTGGAGCTGGAGAGGGTTCAACGTAGAGCCACAAAAATGATAAGGGGTATGGAGGGTCTTAGTTATGAGGAAAGATTAAAACAACTAGATTTATTTAGTCTGGAAAAGAGACGACTACGAGGTAACATGATTAATTTATTTAAATACATGAACGGTCCATACAAAAAATATGGTGGTAAGTTGTTTCAGATTAAATCAAATCAAAAGACGAGGGGGCACTGTCTCCGTTTGGAGAAATCAAGGTTTAATCACCGGGGACGACAGGGCTTTTTTACTATGAGAACGGTCAATCTGTGGAATAGCCTGCCTCAGGCGCTGGTCACAGCAGGGACAGCAGGGACAGCAGAGAGCTTCAAGAAGGGTCTAGATGCCTTTTTAAACCTAAATAACATTGATGGTTATGTTATATAGAATTGTTTCCCCTAAATCCCTTCCTCATCCAATCCCTTCCCGTCCTTGGTTGAACTTGATGGACAAGTGTCTTTTTTCAACCATATAAACTATGAAACTATGAAATTCACCCTTAGAAATGACACACTACTAGAGATGAGCGAGCACTAAAATGCTCGGGTACTCGTTATTCGAGACGAACTTTTCCCGATGCTCGAGTGTTCGTCTCGAATAACAAGCCCCATTGAAGTCAATGGGAGACTCGAGCATTTTTCAAGGGGACCAAGGCTCTGCACAGGGAAGCTTGGCCAAACACCTGGGAACCTCATAAAAGGATGGAAACACCACGGAAATGGACAGGAAACAGCAGAAGCAGCATGCATGGATGCCTCTGAGGCTGCTTAATCGCACCATTATGCCAAAATTATGGGCAACAGCATGGCCATGACAGAGTGACCGAATGAGGCTAGATAGCATCTAAAACATCCAATAATTGACCCTGACACTCTAGGGGACGGCATGCAGAGGCAGCGGCAGCAGTGGCAGGCTAGAGACTGATATAACAGTTTGAATGGAAAGTGTATATTATCCAGACTATCCCCAAAAAGTACCAGAAACAGCCAATAAATATAGACCCCTGGTCCAATCTAACAAAAGAAAGGTTGAAACCATCCTTTCAAAAATGAAACATTTTTTAGCATATTTTTTCCACATTTCTTCTATGAACACACATATCAAAGTATTTACATATTTTACAGTAATTACAAAGCAGCATAATTTTAGCCATTTAAAAAAACAATGTTAGTTCTCTAACTCCACAATAAAATGTTAAGATTGAGAGTTCCTCAGAACGGTCTCACCCAGCTCCTTATAGATCGGAGATTGAAGAAATTTCCTCAGTATTTCCTCCTGTCACGATGTTCACTTCTCTATACAGGCAGTCCCCGGGTTACATACAAGATAGGGTCTGGAGGTTTGTTCTTAAGTTGAATTTGTATGTAAGTCGAAACTGTATATTTTATAATTGAAGTTCTAGACAAAATTTTTTCTTTTGCCCCAGTGACAATTAGAGTTTCAAAATTTTTGCTGTAATTGGACCAAGAATTATCAATAAAGCTTCATTACAGACACATTACAGCTGATCATTGCAGCCTGGGACTATAATAAAGTTTCCAGAGAGCTTCACCAGAGGTCACAGTGGGCGGAGGGGTCCGTCTGTAACTATCGGTTGTCTGTGAGTCGGGTGTCCTTAAGTCCGCCTGTACTGGATCCTGTGGGAGACCATGCTACACTCTTGTGCACGCGATCACAGCACCGGTCCTGTATCAGGAAGAATGTGGACAGATGGTGCAGATCACCAAGGATAAGAGTAAAAACAATTTTATTCCAGCATACTCACAAACAGAATATGAAACGTGTGCATATCAAAATGGTTAAAACCGCCAGTGGACCTCAGGCATGCACTCAGTTTAAAGGGCATGTACCACATTGCTGTAGAATCACTTTATATAATAAATTGGTGCAGACACTTCACAAATACAGGCAGTCCCCGATTTACTTACAAGATAGGTTCCATAGGTATGTTCTTAAGTTGAATTTGTAAGTCAAAACTGTATATTTTATAATTGTAGATCCAGACAAAATTGTTTTTAGCCCCAGTGACAATTGGAGTTTACATTTATTTTGCTGTAATGGGACCAAGGATTATCAATAAAGCTTTATTACAGACACTTTACAGCTGATCATTGCAGCCTGGAACTAAAGTAAAGCATCCAGAGAGCTTCACCAGAGGTCACAGTGGGCAAAGGGGTCCATCTATAACTAGGGGTCGTCTGTAAGTCGGGTGTTCTTCAGTAGAGGACCACCTGTAAGCATTGTAGATACTAGTAAATCCTCTGTAGCAGCAAGTTAAGAGAGTACAAAATAGTGGAAGGCTAACAAAACACAACTTTTGATAATGAGGTAAAAATGAGGAACTAGGCCTCACCAGGTAAACTGAAGTAAATAAAATAAACTCCCAGTATAAATACAAGTCCACTGACAAGTAGGCCAAACAATGCAACCTCAAAGCTCAAAAACAATCCTAGTAGCTGGAAAAAATGTTCTTAGTCATATAATTCACCCTTAGAAATGACACACTACCACAGAGGTCATGAGAGTACCTTGAGAAAATATCATAACCTCAAAAAATGACTGAAATGCTAACCATATGGGCTAACATCCATGAGAGATGAGTAGTTAGCAGCCAGAGATGGTTAATAAGTAGTGTTAGTATAAAGGGAACTAAGCATAGAGATTGCCAAGCCAGAAATGAAGTATAGGTGTAGGGGGTAGGGATAGTACAAGTGACTTCCTTTTGAATTTGAGATGTAGGAAATGTGCAAACTCCTAAAAAGTCCATAAAGGTGAATGAAATCCCTACAAACTCCCTACACCTCAACTCGGAGCAACGTTTCTAGATAAACATTGCCCTGATTGGAACCTATCCCTAACTGGGAGCACTTACCTTAAAAGCCACTAAAGATGTCATCTGCAAATTACAGGACATGACAGTAATGCTACATACCTACCTTGTGAGTCTTGATGTTGAATCTCTATACAGTAACATCCAGCATCACATATTATCTGAATATGAAAGGGATCCAATACCAAAAGCACAGTCAGTTCACAATTTCACTTTTATAATTCCTCCTAACACATCATTACTTTCTGTTTGATGGTGCCTTTTACCATCAGGTGCACAAATTGTGCACCCGCCAATTTGTTTTTAGCGTGGTGGGAAGAAACTATTGTTTTCTCAGACACTTTTTCACGACCATTTATAGGAAGGTAACATCAAATAGTTTCCTGGAATCCAGAGCCTCTTAAAAAGGGCATACAGGTAGGTCAGTACCTCTGAGTCACGAGAAACTGCTCGAATGAGGAGGAATTTATTAAAGAATGTGGAGTACCATACACACTAGGGAATACTCGAAAGAAAAGTTTATATAGGGTCTTTAACAGGGCTAAATCGACAAGAAGGGAAACACTTCTGCATAATAGAGCCCCTCAAAACAATAAACAATTGGGGAGTTGTATAGGCACCTTTGCTGGATATACTGAATAAGTACAACAAATAAAGCAGAAATATTGGTCACTATTGACAGCTGATGATGACATCAGGGAGATTATTACACACCCCAGCATACTGAAGGGAAAAAAACCTCAAAGACATGCTAGTCCATAGTCACTAAGCCAAAAGGAGAATAGCCGATCTTAACCTGCTAACACTCAAAACCACTGGATCATATCCTTGTGGCGACTGTTCTTTCTTTCGATTTATGCAAAAGAAAAGATAAGACGAGATAGGAAAACATACCAACTGCAAGTCCACTGGAGTGGTGTATATGACACAATGCAAATGCTCTAAACTATACATGGGTAAAACAGTACAAGAGTTAAGGAGAAGGATGTCATCTAGAGATGAGCGAACATACTCGTCCGAGCTTGATGCTCGTTCGAGCATTAGCGTACTCGAAACTGCTCGTTGCTCGGACGAATACTTCGCCCGCTCGAGAAAATGGCAGCTCCCGCCGTTTTGCTTTTTGGCGGCCAGAAACAGAGCCAATCACAAGCCAGGAGACTCTGCACTCCACCCAGCATGACGTGGTACCCTTACACGTTTTGGAGTGAGACTTGCGACCGCTGTGTTTAGCGCTTAGTGACGCACATATCCATCGCAAAGACCGAAGTGGGAAAATTTATTAGGGGTTGGATTTCAATTAGGCACAGTCTGCCATTTCCTTTTTATTTTACGTTTATTTTTTCATAACTCAGCGTCATCTCATCCGGCATAGCAGTGTGCTTTCATACTTGGCTAGAAAATAGCCATAGCAATAGGATAGCATTGTTTGGTTTTAAAAACTAAAAAACACAAAAAAAAAACTAAAAAACACAAAAAAACACAAAAAAAAGTAAAAAAAAAATTAAAGTTATAACTTTCATTTTCAAAATGTTTAACCCGAGGGCTAGGGGTAGAGGACGAGGGCGGGGACGTGGGCGTCCAACTACTGCAGGGGTCAGAGGCCGTGGTCCTTTCACCTCCGGCCGTGCACACCACTGCTCCTTCCCCTGTGTCAGCTGATAGTCAGCCCCCTGCCCAGGACCCTGGCACAAAAACCCCATCGTTCAGCTCTCTATACCCCAGACGCTGGAGCGGAAACGTAAATATAGTGCAACCCACCCGCACGCCCAAGCCCTTAATGTCCACATGGCTAGGTGATAAAAGGCACACCGCCCAAGAGCTATTACAGGGCATTCCACATCAAACTTGTTAACTTTGTCTCTTGCGCAGATGTTTACATTCCCCTCACCCGCCATATCCCAAACTTATAAGAACGCTACTACACTTGATCTTATACAAAAGGTTCTTAGAAGTGCTGTTTGGGGAGTAGCCTAGAGACAGGGTCTTGGATTGGCGAAATCTCGCCTGGCAGCGGAGCGCCAGCTCCATGCCAAGATCCAACTAACATAGTTTTAACTGCAGCACCTTTAATCTACTACTAGTTCACTGCCTCCATACATGGTCCCCTTATCAAACGAGCTGTGTCAGGCAGAATTTTGGGTTGTTTTCATGGCTTCCATGTTAACTTTGTCGCCACCCTGCTGTGTAATCCACAAAATATACTGGCAAACTTTTATCATGTACCGATATTATTTGAGCGCTTCTTGCTCACCTCCTTTGGTTCCTCTCTGCCACCCATTGGTTTGAAGCCTGAGTCCATTTAGGGTATGTCGCCATGCCACTCTCTAGCCTGCCGCTGCTGCCGCTGCCTCTGCATGCCGTCCCCTATAGTGTCAGGGTCAATTATTGGATGACTTGCGACCGCTGTGTTTAGCGCTTAGTGACGCACATATCCATCGGAAAGACCGAAGTGGGAAAATATCTGCTGGTGGCTGTCCTTGCTGCAGTGCATATACTAGCCAATTGTGAGGAATTTGGAGTGAGACTTGCGACCGCTGTGTTTAGCGCTTAGTGACGCACATATCCATCGCAAAGACCGAAGTGGGAAAATTTATTAGGGGTTGGATTTCAATTAGGCACAGTCTGCCATTTCCTTTTTATTTTCCTTTTATTTTTTCATAACTCAGCGTCATCTCATCAGTGTGCTTTCATACTTGGCTAGAAAATAGCCATAGCAATAGAATAGCATTGTTTGGTTTTAAAAACTAAAAAACACAAAAAAAAAACTAAAAAACACAAAAAAACACAAAAAAAAGTTAATTAAAAGTTAATAAAAAGTAAAATTAAAGTTATATAACTTTCATTTTCAAAATGTTTAACCCGAGTCCAACTAACATAGTTTTAACTGCAGCACCTTTAATCTACGACTAGTTCACTGCCTCCATACATGGTCCCCTTATCAAACGAGCTGTGTCAGGCAGAATTTTGGGTTGTTTTCATGGCTTCCATGTTAACTTTGTCGCCACCCTGCTGTGTAATCCACAAAATATACTGGCAAACTTTTATCATGTACCGATATTATTTGAGCGCTTCTTGCTCACCTCCTTTGGTTCCTCTCTGCCACCCATTGGTTTGAAGCCTGAGTCCATTTAGGGTATGTCGCCTCTGAGGCTGCTTAATCGCACCATTATGCCAAAATTATGGGCATAATGGTGCGATTAAGCAGCCTCAGAGGCATCCATGCATGCTGCCCCTGCTGTTTCCTGTCCATTTCCGTGGTGTTTCCTTCCTTTTCTGAGGTTCCCAGGTGTTTGGCCAAGCTTCCCTGTGCAGAGCCTTGGTCCCCTTGAAAAATGCTCGAGTCTCCCATTGACTTCAATGGGGCTCGTTATTCGAGACGAGCACTCGAGCATCGGGAAAAGTTCGTCTCGAATAACGGGTACCCGAGCATTTTAGTGCTCGCTCATCTCTAATGTCCACCTTGGAGTTGAAACCATGCAGTGAACACTCGGGTGAATGAAGGAAACCATCTTACTTTATAGCAGAAACCTCGGAGCGCTGTGATCATTGTTTAGATGCAGTCTCGGACTGGCCCCCTAATAAATTGTCCCACTTCGGTGTTTGAGGTGGATATGTGTGTCACTAAGAGCTAAACACAACGGTCGCAAGTCTCCCAGCAAATTCCTCACAATATGGTACTAGCTGCACTAGTAATGCCAGCATGCCCAGCCACAAGCAAACAAAAAAAAGGAAAATATAACGCTATTGTAGGCCTAAGTAAGCCGTTGGGGTTCTCCTATGGCTATTTTCTAGCCTACACTCAAAGCACACTGCTTTGCCAGATAACTTTAAGTTCTAAAAAGAAATAAACGTAAAAAAAAATAAATCTGCAGACTCGGCGTAATTCAAATCAATCCCCTAATAAATTGTCCCACTTTGGTGTTTGAGGTAGATATGTGTGTCACTAAGAGCTAAACACAAGTCTCCCTGCAAATTCCTCACAATATGGTACTAGCTGCACTACTAACGCCAGCAAGCCCAGCCACAAGCAAACCAAAAAAAAAGGAAAATATAACGCTATTGTAGGCCTAAATAAGCCGTTGGGGTTCTCCTATGGCTATTTTCTAGCCCACACTCAAAGCACACTGCTTTGGCAGATTAATGTGAGTTCTAAAAAGAAATAAACGTAAAAAAAAATAAATCAGCAGACTCGGCGTAATTCAAATCAATCCCCTAATAAATTGTCCCACTTCGGTGTTTGAGGTGGATATGTGTGTCACTAAGAGCTAAACACAACGGTCGCAGGTCTCCCTGCAAATTACTCACAATATGGTACTAGCTGCACTACTAATGCCAGCAAGCCCAGCCACAAGCAAACCAAAAAAAAAAGGAAAATATAACGCTATTGTATTGTATTGAGGTGGATATGTGTGTCACTAAGAGCTAAACACAAGTCTCCCTGCAAATTACTCACAATATGGTACTAGCTGCACTACTAATAGCAGCAAGCCCAGCCACAAGCAAACCAAAAAAAAGGAAAATAAAACGTTATTGTAGCCCTAAGAAGGACTGTTGGGTTCTTGTAGAATCACTCCTGCCTAACACTATTCTAATAGAACACCCTAACGCTTTCCCTGACCAGCAGCAGCTCTCTCCCTAGCGGCATCCAGACAGAGAATGACGCGAGCAGCGCGGGCAGCGGCTAGTCTATTCCAGGGTCACCTGATCTGGCCAGCCAACCACTGCTATCGACGTGTAAGGGTACCACGTCATGCTGGGTGGAGTGCAGAGTCTCCTGGCTTGTGATTGGCTCTGTTTCTGGTTGCCAAAAAGCAAAACGGCGGGAGATGCCATTTTCTCCAGCGGGCGATTATGTTCGCTCATCTCTACACACTACCACAGAGGTCATGAGAGTACCTCGAGAAAATATCTTAACCTCAAAAAAGTAAATAATACATGACTGAAGTGCTAACCATATGGGCTAACATCCATGAGAGATGAGTAGTTAGCAGCCAGAAATAGTTAGTGTTAGTATAAAGGGAAATAAGCGTAGAGATTGCCAATCCAGAAATGACAGTATAGGTGTAGGGGATAGGGATAGTACAAGTGACTTCCTTTTGGATTTGACATGTAGGAAATGTGCAAACTCCTAAAAAGTCCCTGAAAGTGAATGAAATCCCTATAAACTCCCTACACCTCAACTCGGAGCAACGTTTCTAGATAAACAATGCCCTTATTGGAACCTATCCCTAACTGGGCGCACTTACCTTAAAAGACACTAAAGATGTCATCTGCAAATTACAGGACATGACAGTAAAGCTGCATACCTACCTTGTGAGTCTTGATGTTGAATCTCTATACAGTAACATCCAGCATCACATATTATCTGAATATGAAAGGGATCCAATACCAAAAGCACAGTCAGTTCACAATTTCACTTTTATAATTCCTAACACATACCGTATGTACTCGAGTATAAGCTGACCCGAGTATAAGCCGAGGCCCCTAATTTTACCACAAAAAAATGGGAAAATCTATTGACTCGAGTATAAGCCGGGGGTGGGAAATGCATTGGTCACAGCCTCCCCAGTATATAGCCTGCCAGCCCCTGCCCCAGTGTGTATAGCCTGATAGGCCCTGCCCCAGTGTATATAACCCCCCCCCCCCCCCGTTGTGCAGCACAACAATACCATTGTAGCGGATGGATCACACAGAAGATCTACGGGGGCCACCGGAAAGGTGAGTTTTGATTTATTTTTTTGACTCGAGTATAAGCCGAGTTTGGGTTTTTCAGCACATTTTTTGTGCTGAAAATCTTGGCTTATACTCGAGTATATAAGGTAATTACTTTCTGTTTGATGGTGCCTTTTACCATCAGGTGCACCAATTGGGCACCCACTTACGCCAATTTGTTTTAAGGTGGTGGGAAGAAACTATTGTTTTTTCAGACACTTTTGCACAATTTACCAAATGTATCCTCTACTGGCGAAGATACATTGATGATGTCCGTATCCTGTGAGACGGGGATAGGGACACTTTTCATCAGTTCATCCATATGCTAAATCAGAACACAATTGGAATGTGTTTTACGCCAGAGATACACAAAAGTCAAATTCACTTTTTGGACGTCACAATAAGAATAGATGACACAGGACATCTCCAAACAACCATTTATAGGAAGGTAACATAAACAAATAGTCTCCTGGAATCCAGAGCCTCTTAAAAAGGGCACTTTTAAAAAGGGGAATTTATTAAAGAATGTGGAGTACCATACACACTAGGGAATTCCCGAAAAAAAGTTTATATAGGGTCTTTAACAGGGCTAACTCGACAAGAAGGGAAACACTTCTGCATAATAGAGCCCCTCAACACAATAAACAATTAGGGAGATGTATAGGCACCTTTGCTGGATATACTGAATAAGTACAACAAATAAAGCAGAAATATTGGTCGCTATTGACAGCTGATGATTACTTCAGGGATATTATTACATACCCCAGCATATTGAAGGGCCTCAAAGACATGCCTCAAAGACATGCTTGTCCATAGTCACTAGGCCGAAAGGAGAATAGCCGATCTTAACCAGCTAACACTCAAAACCACTGGATCATATCCTTTTGGCGACTGTACTTTCTGTCAATTTATGCAAAATAAAAGATAAGACGAGATAGTAAAATATACCAACTGCAAGTCAACTGGAGTGGTGTATATGGCACAAAGCAAATGCTCTTAACTACACATGGGTAAAACAGTACAAGAGTTAAGGATGTCATCCCATCTAAGCACAATACGTATGGACAAAGGCTACTACATCGACCAAACATATCAAGCTAGTACACAAAGGTAAACTACAAAAACTTAGTTTCTGGGGAATTGACCAGCTTAAAACGGGCATGAGACATGGCAATATTGACAAACTGTTATTGCAGATTAAAGCATGGTATATCTATCACCTTCAAACACCGAGTTTTAGAGGGCTCAATGAGGGTTTTACCTTTGCACCCTTTCTTTAACTAGCTGGTCAATATGATACATAAAGTTAGGGACATACAACAATAATAGATATGATATTTCTTCATAGCTATAGACAAGCATTTTGGGACTTTTTGAATAAGCTTGAATATGCCAATAAGTCCTATATATTTCTTTCTTTTTTTTAGAAAAGGTTCAACCTATAATTGTTGTCCATGTGAGAAACTTAAAAATTACTAATGATACTCAGTATTTTTAATAGTCGGATGGTAGCACATAGGAATAACTCAATATTGCAATATTAGGGTGGCTACTGGAATTCGAACAATATAAACTGTGGCAAACATGGATGTGACCCATCATGGATATATGGGCATCTATGGGTATATGTAATCCGAAAGAGTACCAACTCATATAGAGGATAAAAAAATATTCCTTATTGGGAATATTCAAATACAAAACCATCCTTTTGAAATCCCCTTTGTAACTAACATTGGTACTCTCCGAAAATTAAATCTAAGTACCAACTCATACGGCACAACAAATTGTTTTTATTGATATGAATTTGAAGCACGGGCACCACAAACATGGCACGTGCTCCACAGGTCAACACAAATTATTCTAAGTATGAACGCATGTGCTGTGGTTTGCATCTGCTGGCATTGATTCCGAGTGTCAGCGCGTGCGCAGCAGGCAGTGCGGTAGTAGATCTCAGTGCATCCCTTATAGAAAGCAAATTATTAGCAACAGTCAAATATACCATTTACTATATAAGCCATATATTCTGATCAGTAGTTTGTAATAGTACAATCCATTGGACCAGATGCATGGAACATGTTTCTACTGCTCAAACATTCATTGCTGATACTTTGGGCCAACTCAGCCAATTAAGAATAAATGAATTGGAAATGCAATGCCTGGTAGCTTCATCTACACTCTTACAGTTTTGTCACTTTTTTTGTCACTTCATGGCAGTTTTGGTTTTAGACCATATGTTGTATGTGCAGGACACTTTGGGTGAGATTTATCAGTACCTTTCTTCTAAATGTTAGAACAATAAATGTATTATCCATATTTGCACTACAATTTGTGGTGCGCTGTTTTTCAATGTGTTTTTCAATTTGTTGTATTTATCTTACAAAAAAAAATCATTTTGGATCTGAAATGATTTATTTAGACATATCAGAAGTTCAGCAAATTTTGTCAAATGGACAAAACCGCTGATTGCAATTCCAGCAATTTTTGGAAAGACATTTTTATATTTAAACAAAAAAAACTGCCAGTGAACTGAATTTTTGGCTGCATTGTATAAAGAAAGGGGAGGGATTTATCGTACATCCGACTGAGACTTTTTAGCACAAAATATTGACTTTTTTTTTTTTTTTTAAAGTTGCTTCCTCCACGCCAGGGAGCAATTTTAGACCAACAGGCACAGGTGTAATTTAACACAAGGAGATTCCACCTATGACAAACTAGACTAAGAAACTAGACAACTAGAAAGAGAGAAGATAAATGTCCCCTTTCATGCTTTGCACACTAATTAAACCATCATATTCTTGGTATTAAAGAAGATACAGATAACACCAGATTGAGATTGTAAATAAAAAGGAGATTTTAAACACTGATCTAATCATATCATATTTATATTGTGGCCTGTGACTTTTAAGACAATTTTTGCACAGCAGTATTTTTATATGTATTTGTAATCCCCAGGACTGGACCGTAAAGAGAGAAAGATAAGTAAACTAGAAAGATTTGTTAATTTTCAGTGCTTATGATTCATTTTTGTTTTTGGATTCAAATTTATTTTTCCTTTTTTTCTTGATTAAATCTGATCAGATAATCTCATTTTACAAGAATTTTGCATCTAAAACACAATAGATGAGATAAAAGGTACACAGCCTCTCTGGACAACAGATCATTGTTTTATTATTAGTCCCTAGAGTAATGCATAAAGCAAGTCATACACCTGTTGACCCTACCCCATTTCATGTATTTGCCAAATGAGGCAGGGACAACCTTACCTATTTTTCTTGACACCAATATAAAAGTAAATTTCTGTAAATTGGAGATGAACTTAATATATTCCAAGTTTACCATAAACTTTTTATTTTCAGACAGATATTACGGATATCATTCTGTTTTCTTGTACCCATCCTTAGCAATGCAGGATGATATGAAGGTGACTTTAGTAATCTATATTTTATCTATTTTCAAAAAATAATAGCTGCAGTTTGAGTCAATTTGGAATAGATCATTAAAAAATCCCATTATTATAGCCACAACTTGGATTATTTGTCACCAGAGAAGAGATGACAAGCTCAGGAATTCTTCATTTGTTATTATCACTTGATAGATGATATTCCATTAAAATGGCTATGCATCATCTCTAAACAGAAAGCAGATATCAAACTGATCAGCGCTCGACTTATAATTTAATTTTCAAAAGCTGTCAACTAAAATTACAAGAGCCACACATAATCCAGACTAACACGATTTATCTTTTAAAACTTAACCCTTGAAACTAGAAGATATCCTGTTGTGCCTCAATGCTCACTTAATTCTGTTGCGAAGAAAAAGTTAATAATGATATATACTTCCAGTACAGCCAACTAAGCGATCCACTTTCAGACATGACTCTTGAGCTACTGATTAGATCATCTGTCAATTGTCATGTTTGCATTAAAAATTCATTGACATATTGTCAGGTGAAATATTAGTATACAGCACACATTTGGTACCACTGAGAGCAATAAACTTGTAAAGAAAAACTACATAGATACCTAATGTTCACCAAATATGATTTCTGTTTTTTTATTTGAATAATTGTACTTATGATGATAATAATTCAAAGGGTATTCCAGGTTTTGAAATTTTATTCTCTATCCTTAGAATAGGTGAGGAACATCAGATTGGGGGTTCCAACAAGAGCTGTGAGCTGCATAATCCCAATTATGTGAATGGGGCTCAAATGCAATAGCATGCACAACCACTGTTTGTTGGTACGTTGATGTACTTGTTAGGAAGCGAAGATTTTTTGTGCAAATCCTCAATGCCTTTTATGTAGCTTAAATTTTGAAAATGTATTTTTTCAATGTATCTACTATGATTATTTTAAAAAGTCCATTGTCCAAGACATTGGAAACACACCTGGTTCACAGGTCTAGTCTATTTGGCTAAATACAATTGTAAAGTTGCAAAGCCTAAAGTATTAGTGACCTAATCATCTCATATATCCCATGAGGGTTCCCATTTCCTTTGAAGTTTTTTTCGACGAAGGGATTCTTCATTGAAGCCTTTATTGTTAGGAATCTATCATAAAAACTGCCTTCAAAATATGAGACTGTGCTAAGCTTTGACCTCTGAGAGAAGGCATTTCCTCCCTTTGCTGAATATAAATGGTGATCCCCATTTTACCACTTTGGCTTACTTTAAATCATGTTTTCTGCACCCCTACAATGCTCATGGGCAATTATGAGTCTGGTTGAGTGTGCTTAAATTATTACATACCATAGTGATATGCCAAGATAGAGGTTTATTCTATTCTATACATAAATGTGGTCATATTTAATGTATCATATATACAGGTATTATATATTATTAGATGTTTACAGGAACAATTGAAACAATTAGAAATTGAAAATCTCCCTGTGGTCAACCTCTTTTTACAAGGGGTATTTGGGATAGATTCAGGCTTGGATTTAAAATGATGCATACAAAGTCCACCGTGGCTACCTTCTTCTATAGTTGTGTTGGAGGTATGACATAAACAATGTTCAAACATTGTTTTGTTTGGTGACATAGCGAACTATAGAATGGAATGGCCTCTCCCTTTTATGAGCTTACAATCTAAATTCACCCTGCACAAACAATGTGAGTTATTTATCATTGCTTTTGCCAGGCTTTTTTAGCGTGAAAAAGTCTTAAAAAAAGTTGCGTTGAAGATTTTTGCATGTAATCACTGCTAAAAATGTTGCACAGGGCTATTTCTGCCACTTCATTATATGGCAGAAAACATAGAACTATTGCTAGTGCACTGCAGTGCAAAGCAAGATTCATGGCTTGCAACTTTTTAACCCCTTAAGGACGCAGGGTTTTTCGGACGATTTCTCGCTCTCCAACTTCAAAAATCCATAACTTTTTCATTTTTACGTGTACAGAGCTGTGTGAGGGCTTATTTTGTGCATAACAAATTTTACTTTCCCGTGATGTTATTTATTTTAACATGCCGTGTACTGCGAAGCTGAAAAAAAATTCCAAATGTGGAAAAATTTGAAAAAAAACGTCACGTGCGTCACGTTCTTGTGGGCTCAGTTTTTACGACTTTCCCTCTTCGCTCCAAATAACATGCCTACTTTATTCTTTGGTTCGGTGCAATCGCGGTGATACCAAATTTATATAGGTTTTATTGTGTTTTAATACATTTTCAAAAATTAAACGAATGTGTACAAAAAAGAAAAAAAATTTTTTGCCATCTTCTGACGCTAATAACTTTTTCATACTTTGGCGCACGGAAATGTGTGAGGGGTCATTTTTTGCGAAATGAGGCGACGTTTTCATTGCTACCATTTTGAGGTCTGTGCGACATTTTGATCATTTTTTATTTCATTTTTTATGTTATGTAAAAAGGTGTAAAAGTCGCATTTCGGACATTTGGGCGCCATTTCCCGCCTCGGAGGTCACCGCCGGCCGTAACCGTTTTTATATTTTGATAGATCAGGCATTTTGGGACGCGGCGATACCTAATATGTTTGTGATTTTTACTGTTTATTATGTTTTATATCCGTTCTAGGGAAAGGGGGGTGATTTGAACTTTTAATATTTTATTAATTTTTTCTATTTTTTAAACTTTTTTTTTTCTTTTTTTTTTCACTATTTTTTAGACGATCTAGGGTACATTAACCCTAGATGGTCAGATCGCTCCTACCATATACTGCAATACTACAGTATTGCAATATATGGCATTTTTGCATGTCATACATTACAATGAGCCACTGGCTCATTGTAACGAACCTGCATAAGCCATGTAGCCTCGTGTCAAAAGAAGACCCGAGGCTACCATGGTAACCGCCGTCTTTTAAACGCCGCCGGCGGCGTTGAAGGGGTTAATAGCCGCAATCGGTGCAAGCACCGACCACGGTTATTAGCGGTGGGGGTTTTGTGCAATATGCAAAAACCCCCACCTTTGTATGAAGAGGACTCAGCCCGTGAGCTCTCTTCATACATCCCTTATACCTCTGCGCCGTAGAGCTACGGCGCAGAGCGTTAAGGGGTTAAAAGAAGTCACATTGTTAATCCAGTGCAGACTTTTTGAAAAAAAGAAACCCAGAAAGCAAGTAGAGCAGAAGAACATTTATGAAAGGGCCAAAGCCAATTTGGAGCTCTACTACCAGTATAATTTATTAAAGACAGACGTAGAACTGTCCCATGGAGCAGGCCTAATTATAATTCCCAAGGTTTTTAACATTATTTACAAATTCAACATTTCCTCCAGGCATTGCCCAAAACATTGGTGGCGAATCTATGGTGCTGGTGCCAGAGGCGGCACTCAGAGCCCTCTCTGTGGGCACCCAGGCCTTCACCCCAGAATGAAGTTCACCACACAGGATTCAAAGAATCTTCCTGCACAGTCTTCCTACAAATAAACAAATTTGCCATCCTCCTTTCAACTGTGTTGGTGTCCTTAGGAGGCTGAATGATTGAAAGTTGTCAAAGAACAACTTAAATTGCAATAAATGAGTGGATTTTGGTTTGGGCACTCAGGCTCTAAAAGGTTAGCCATCACTGGCCTAAAACATAAATCCAAGAAGATTTACTTACCAACTTAGCTCAAATTGTTGTGTTTTCCAAACATTAAATGTTTTTCTATTTTTCAGAGTGATTTATTTTTTGAGTCTGTGTGGTTACCCATTGTTTTGTGAGTCGCAAAAAAAAAATCTACATATGTGGAAAAATCAAAGATATCACAAATGTGTTTTAATTAGATAAGATAGCGAAAACAAGCTATAACTTTTTCCTGTGTCTTAATTCCACAGAAATCTCTGTATAACTATTATAGGGCTAATTCATTACTCAATTCAACATTTTCCAGAAAATACAATTTAGTGTTCTTTCTTTTAAGCAATAGTGCCACTTTCAGGAGCTTTGGTATACATGCACTTAGTATAAGTCACTTTAAGAGAAAATAGCCCTCAGCATTCTGTTCTTTACTTCTAATTTATCTCTGTCCTCTTTTCAAATTTGATTTTAAATATTTACAGCATCGTATATCTTCTGCACCCGAAAATTCAAATGAACTGTTATTGTCTGTAAAAGCTGTACAATGAGTGATGGGTGAACTTAAAAGGAGCATCAATGTTTTATTTGCGAAACATAAGCTGGGTAAAGTCTGCCGATTCATTTTATTGATCTCCCTGTTCACTAAGGGGCACTTGGTGCACTTAACCAAATCAAATGCAGCTGAAGACTCCATTGTGAACTATTAAATATTTAGAAACATTCAATAAATGTAAAAAAAGGTTTAATTTAAAGAGCATAAAGAAGAAGTAAGAGGATGAGGCAATTGCAATTATCATAAAAAAGAAAAATGCTTGTGGCAGAAAAAAGTTACATGAATGATACAAATGCTTCACCCTTACTCCAAAATCCAGTGACAACATAGATCCTCACCGACATAAACGTAATCCAGATTTTTAAACATCTGCATTTATTTGTCACTTATTCTGAGGTAGTGATTTTATTGTCAGTACCCAGTATAAGTGCATTTTCTGCGTTTTATTTTAAGGTAGCGTGTCCTTTGTGCCCCTTGTTTCATTATAGTTATAGACAAATATGTGAATGTAGAATATTGAGGACTATTATAACAGCCTAGGGACTGTCCCACTCTCCAATTTAACAGTGATTGTTTTATTAAAGTCAAGGTAAAAAAAAATAAAGGATATTGGATACCAGTTGCCATTGTTAATAGACATCCGGGGAGCATTTATCAGTGATTCTACGATGGTTTCTGGCATAAAAGCACTGAAATAACCGTGATTTCTTATGCACTGCAAGAAGTGTGGAGGCCACACCTCCAAACCATTTGGGCGTGGAGGAGTGTGGCCTTCAGGGAAGTGGGCCAGTACATTCCTGTCCTGTGGCTGTGTACTTTATAGACCTGCAAGTGTGTGTGTGTTGGTTTTTACACAAACTACGCCAGGTCTGACCTGGCATAGTTTGGGTCGGCAGTGCCTACCTCTTGATGCGGTGTGGCCCTTATCACATGATAAATCCCCCTCTTGGTGTCAATGAAGAGAGGTAATAACATGAAAATAAAAGCAGGGATGCACCAGTGACAGATTCTTCAACTTTAACCAAAATATGAAAAAATAGTCAGAAGGATGTTAAATTGGTTTTTCTTCATGTTTACATGTGCACATCAGTTTTCATTATGCTTTTTTAAATAATTCTTTATATTTTTTTTTATAATATCGAAACAATATCAATTTAAGAATTGTTATCCCCACTGAAAAATAGAATATATGTGTATTAAATGTCTTGTTTGTTTTAATGGGATTGACCGACACAGGTCTTTTCTGTCTGGAATCTGTTTAGTATGGAATTGTGCCTTGTCACAATTCTGTCTCTGAGCTCCTTGGGCAGTTCTTTAGACCTCATAAATTCTCATGTGCTCTGACATGCACTGTGAGGCCTTATATAGGCAGGTGGATGCCTTTCCTAATCAAGTCCAATCAGTTTAATTAAACATAGCTGGACTCCATGGAGGAGTAGAACCATCTCAAAGAGGTTCAGAAGGAAATGGACAGCATGTAAGTTAAATATGATTGTCACACCAAGGGTATGAATATTTATGACCATTTGGAATTTCAGTTTTTCTTGATTAATAAATTAGCAAAAATATCTACATTTATGTTTTTTTCTGTGAAGATGGGGTGCAGAGAACACATTAATGAGCAAAAAAGACCAATTGGTCTCAATGAAACAGAGTGAAACATTTAAAGAGATCTGAATACTTTCTATACCCGTTACTGTTAAAAATTTGGGAAAACATTAAGCCATGTAAAAATACATTTTTGCTATTTTTGAATCTTGTTTCACAGATTATTGCGCTAAAGTAAATAGCTTCTTATACACTCTATTATAGCAGCTGTATAGATAAATTTATGAAAATACACTTTTGCATCATAATTCATATATTTCTGTTGTTGTTTTTTACATAATTTTGTGACAAGCAGTGGGTTGTGAACTCACTGTGCTATCCAGCTGGTTTGGCTTTAGGCCACACACTAAGGGCTTTATCCCTTGACCTCTCTGGTATTTACCCTTTTACCCCTATAAAGGGATCTGCAGAGAGATAACAAGGCCACTACCTCTTGTGTTAGTCCCAGTGTGGATAGCAGCTGGGCCAGTGGGCACAGAGACACCGGTACATGGGATCAGGCAGAGAAGGAGGTCAGAGTCAGTCTGAAGTTGAGGAAGGCAGCATACAAGCAGAAACATAAACAAGCAAAGGGTTGTGGCAGACAGCACAGGTTAGGCTGGGGTCAGATACCAGGGAAGATGGAGGAGAAACAGTCAGGATGAGCCAATGTGACATGCGGGAAGACAAGCAGATACAAACACCATACAGCAAGTTTAGACCTTACTTATAACCTTGCTCAGGCATGGAGAATAGGGCATGCTGGGCTATAAAAGATCAAGAAGACGGTAGTCAGCCCTATCCTACCTCCGAATATACACTTATCAAAAAATGTATAGAAAGTATATACAAATGGTGTGTTAGTGGAGGTGCTATCAGTAATGTACAGGGGTCCGACCAGTACCAAACAGATATACAACCATAAAATAAATACCAAGCACAAACTCCTACTACACCAGACACGTGATGCAAATCTGGAACAGATATTTATTGTTTTAAAAGAATTAAAAAGTCAAATAGTGACCTGATAGCAACTAATAGCCTTATTTAGTTTTTTGGCTATAGATTCTGACATAAGCTATATTTGATAGGTAACAGAACGTCACAATATAAATACATGAATATTAAACATTAAATGAGATCTGTGTAAACAGTGTAAATAGGATCACAGACTGCACTATAATGAAAGTGGCACTGTAGGGCCCTAGTGCCGACCTTTTCAGAAAAAAAAAAGTTAAAAATACTTAATTTCTGTATTTTTTATCAAAAGTGAATGGCCCATGTTAAACAGAACAGTTAAACTGACAGGATAGAAGATTTATCTATTATTTTATTCTATTATATTGTTTGCAGCAGTGTACATATTCCTGAAACATTCCTGGAGATTCTTCACACATATTGTTCTTCACATACTATTGTGAAGAACCTTTCTGCACTCATGTCTTCTGATAAGTTAGCTGATGAATGGAAACATCTGCAATGTGTTCTTCACACATATTGTTCTTCACATACTATTGTGAAGAACACCTTTCTGCACTCATGTCTTCTGATAAGGTAAAAGGTGAAAATGTTCTCAAAAAGTCACCTTTTCCCCAAATTTGTGTAAGCCATAAGGGATAAAAGATGAAACAAACCCCAAAAATCTATAAACTATCCAAGTGTAGAATTAGCCCCACATGGGCTTATAAAATATTGTATTTGTATACAGTAGGGCTAAGAAGGGAAATAAGTAGAGATGAGCGAGTATGCTCGTTCGAGTATTTGCGTACTCGAAATGGCTCGTTGTCAGGTTCGCTAGGGAGATTGCTGGGACTTCTGGTTCTTCTGGTGGTACCAGCAGCGTTCTCCGAACCCCGGCGCGTATCCGCGCAAACTCCACCTCTCGTCCTGGGCAGCGGCTGCTAAGATCTCGCGCTGTCTAGGAGTGGCTGGGACTTTGAACCTCTGCTTGGTGCTTGGTTGTTTCTGCACCTTGAGGGGTTAATTCCCAGATGCTGTCCAGCACCTATCAGGTTCTGGAGGTGGAGTTCTGGCTGCATAAATTGCAGCTTCACTAGTCACCAGTGCCAGTGTTTGAAAATCCCTTTCTCCACCTGGTTGCTGCTAGTTTGTATTGCTCTGTATCTATATTGTTGCTAACTCGGCTAGTTTTGGACTTTGACTCTTGCTTACTGATTCTGCTTTTGACGTACCCTCTAGTTGTGACTCCGGCTTGTTTACGATTCTTTTATGTTTTATGTTTGTCAGTCTGTTTGTGTTCCCCTTCCCACACTTACCCAGAATATTTCGAGTCTTCAAGTAGTCGCCCCACGGTTTAGCGTGGGGGGGCTATAGGAAGGGACAGAGGTTGGGGCAAGCTCAGGGCACACTATCCCCTGTCTTTTGTGTACCAATCCTAACACTCGTTGCCCGGACGAGTATTTCCCCTGCTCGAGATCGAGCATTTAATTAAAAAAACACAGTGAAGAACAGTGAAGAATAGAATAAAAATAGTGAACACAGGATCATTTAAGTGAAAAACACAGTGAAAAACACAGTGAAGAATAGATTACAGATGTTCGGCACATCTGCTTACTAGTCAGAAGATACGCGCGGAATGGTGCGAACAAAATAGTATGTGGAGAACAATATATATGTGTGAAGAACACATTGAAGAACACGGTGAGCAGGACATCGGGGAGCAGGACAGAGACATCGGGGAGCAGGACAGAAACATCGAGGAGCAGGACAGAGACATCAGGGAGCAGGACAGAGACATCGGGAAACAGAACATAGACATCGGGGAGGAAGACAGAGAAATCAGGGAACAGGACAGAGACATCGGGGAGGGCAGAGACATCGGGGAGCAGCACAGAAAGATCGGGGACCAGGACAGAGACATAGGGAAGGGCAGAGAAATTGGGAAGGGCAGAGAGATCGGGGAGACTTCAGTGGAAGAAGAGGAGCGGATCCCAGGACAGCGTATCTCCCGACAAGTAAGCAGATGTGCCGAACATCTGCAATCTATTCTTCACTGTGTTTTTCACTGCATTTTTCACTTAAATGATAAAATGATGATGATTTAAAAAATGGGACCGTGTTCTAAAGGCCAAAAGAGGCTGAGTCCCATAGGGGTTAAAGTTTCTGGAGGCAACTTAAAAATCTTAAATGAAGACCCCAATTTTTTATTGTTGATTTGTATTCCCCAGCAATTACATTGATTTGATCCAGGTCTTTTTCAATTTTGGTGAAAGATGGCACTGTAAATTGGCAAAACCTGAAATGTATGCAAAAATGTTAAAAAAGGGAATATTTTGATAAATACATATCAGATCCAAAATGACAGATGAAAATACAGAGTCATCTTTAGTATCATTTGAAAGATTTCTAAGACATATTTATCATATACTTTTTTGCTTTCTGATCCAATGTGTTATTTTTTTGAGAGATCACTATTTTCTAACAATAGTTTACCCATTTAGATTTTTGGTGATTACAGTGCTATTTGTCATTGAAAATTACTTGAGTTGATTACTTGAAACAATGTACTGGGAAATACAAATCTGCAATTAAAAAAGTTCCCATCTAAGATTTTAAAGTTGCCCCTGACCCCTAAAACAAGGAAAGGGCCAAGTTTGCTTACAGAATAGAGTTTTGGAAAAATATTTGACAGATATAGTTTTGTGTTTTTATGTATTTTGCAAGATATTATACTGTACCTTTTTGTTAGACTCTAAATATATGTATATGTATTTTTATGTTGCTACTGTATGCTGAAATATGCAATAATAAGGGCTTTTAAGAGATTTTATACACCTTTGTTAATAGAACTGAATGTAATGCCTGCATTCAATAATTATTGAACACCAATCTAGGTACTGTAGCTAATATCCACTTTTGGACTGGTCTGGGCATGTGCACTGTGTCCTAGTTTTTGTTGGGTGCATTGCCACTTTCCCATACGTGCTTTATTATGCAGGATGCTCATCTCCTCTAGAGCTATAGGCACCGTTGCCGGGATTTTTGCTGGCGTTTTGGTGCCTTGCCTATGAAGATGCGCCTTTTGCACATTTTTCATGTTTGGTTCCAAATTGTATTTCATGATTCTTTATGATTCTTTTCCCCTTTTCCATGTTGCCAATGGTTTTTATTATGCCAACAATAGAATATACATTTTCTTTTATATAGTATTTGTAAGTTGTACGCATGATCCCTTTGTAATCACCTTCGATAACATGATAACGCTTCCAGCTGAGGGAAGGTGGGGTTTCTTGCACTCAGGTAAAACTTGTGTCCGCTTGTATTCTATTCAGACCTTGATAAAGACACGATGTGTCGAAACACGTCGATCTGTGATGCATAAATCTGTGTTCCTATGGGTGTTATTTTATATGGAGAATAAACAGAAGAATTTTTAAGCCTGTGTAGTGCTGGACTAATGGATTTATTCCTTGCAAGTATTCACTTTGGGTCGAGCTAAGGACCTGTCCGTGTGTACCATTAGAGGCCGTGGAAGTTCCTGCTTGGGTGAGACCCGGGCATGGAGGCAAGTGTTGCCTTTATGAATGTTTTCTTTTACCATTGCCACTTTAATAATCTGAAAACCTGCACCTCTACACTATATAATACATCTCTCTGGTTGGATTTTAGCAGTGCAAAAGTTATTTGTCCTTTGCCAGTTTTCTTGCCAGATTCTTTGTTTGTGATCTTGGTTCCATGGTCCTGATTTCCCTGTTATGCTCATGCTATCCATCACCAACACCAGGACCCTACAACAAAGTTCAGATGATTGTTTGGGCCATCAAAGGATCACTTGGATAATGCTCTTAGACATCACTACCAAGTTTAATGACATTGTTGTAGATAAACTTCTCAGTGCCCCATAGATCACTGACAAACTGTTTCTTCAAAGAAAGTACAGTTTAGTAGTAGTGCATATACATGAGCTCTGTACAGGGGCCAAAACTAACTTGCATCCATTAGACAGAGTATATATGAAAAAATTATACACGTTATCAAGAATACATTATTCAATCAGAATTGAACACAATGGGGTATATTTATCACACATGTCTAAGAGCAGAACTGTTCTAGTTGCCAAAGCAACCATTCAGAGCTCAGTTTTTATTTAACAACAGCGGTTTATAAAAGAAGAGCTCTCATTTGTTTCCATGGGCAACTAGAATAGTTTTACCTCAGACATTTCTGATAAATCTCCCCCAATATATAATTACAGCATAAATATCCAATCATACCTAAAGGTGGAGGGGTGGCTGATAATGGGCGTATTTATTGATCATATAATTATATATTATTCAGAGGTGTAGTGGTATCAGATAATTAAAAGAAAATGAAGTAAGTTTCATGCCATGCTCAGGTCACTCTATATTCTGTGTACATGGGTAAATGAGCTCCTGAAAATTTAAACTATGTTCAGTCTTATAGCTACTTCAGGAATAAGCAAGGCATTATGAGAAATTAGATGTTTTCAGTCATCCCACACTGCTATAAGAAAATTTTACTACGGGTCCGTAGGATGCATTTCCCTCGGGTTTCCCAAATATTTCCGATCTGACCGGGGAAGCGACACATTCAAGAAATTGGGCACATGCTGTAAGTAAATCCTCGTTGGACATTCCAGATCGGCGGACGCAAAGGGATGGTTAAGTTAATGTGCCCCAGTTTCTGTGCACTACTACCACAGACACACAGCTAATCCTAGGACAAGATGCAGCTTCCAGTACTAGACACAGCTACATTCCCAACCTGCACCTGGTGCTGGTGAATATTCTCCTGGGTATCACTCTCCATGACCACTCCAGTAATTCGGCATCTGTAACAAGATCTTTTGGCTTCAGTTGTTCTAAGAACCGTGAGTTATTTTGTACAACGTTGCCTCCGTCTGTTCCCTGGATATGGCTGTAACACCAAGGTCACCCCATCCATTACCCAGGGACTCATAAATTAACTACAGACATTAAAGGGGTTGCCCCAGGGAGATCAAGTACATCAGACTCCCCCTCTACATTTTCTTGCACACACCACCTGCTGGAGACCTGCCAGGCTGTAGGACAGCACTCCGGTCCCCATATCAAGCACCGTGACATCAGCATGCCTAGGCTGCAACCGCCAGCCATTTCGGTATTCTGGGCCCCGGCTGCCTCCAGGCCCCAAGAAAAGGCTAGGCCCCGGTGGGAGATGTTACACATGCTACACAGAATTATACCCATAGAACGATACTCCTTACTGTACACTGCAGTAGTGTACAGCAGCCTCCCTTATTCCAGCAGCCATTATTAAAGAAATGCTGTCAGCAGAGGCCCCCTTAATGAGGTGTCATAGAGGCCCCCTTAATGAGGTGTCAGAGAGGCCCCCTTAATGAGGTGGCAGCAGACGACCCCTCAACAAAATGGCAGTAGAGGCCCCCTTTACTGTGATGTCAGCAGACTCCCAATTAATTAAATGGCAGCAGCCCCCCCCCCCCTTAGTTAAAAACAGTAAACTTTGTACTCACCTCACCCAGGGATCCCACAGTTTCCTCTCATCTCTGGCACTAGTGCAGGCAGATGAATGTCCCTCTGTGCGGCTGCAGTGCATACAATGTATGACGCGGTGGTAGCGCCGCTAATGACCTCATTGATGTGCACAGGCAAGATGCATAGACGTGCATCTGCCTGACTGTGCCACTACTGTAATCAAATGTATACGTGTCTGACAAGCATACAATGGATACTCCTCACATCTGACAGGACCCGCAGACTGCAGACTGTGGCTGTGATCATTATGCCACTGGGTGCCATTTGAACCAGAGGGTTTCCATGCTCAATTAACAGCTATGGAAACCAGAGCCCCCCAGGCTCATTTGATAATATAAAAGCCTTATATAATTTTTTTTTTAATAAAACAGGAGCATAAGAAGCTAAAATAAAAGCAGATCTTGCCAGAAGTGGCAGGCACCAGCGTGTAAGTGTTCTTGGATTACAATCCTTGATCCTGGTGGTAGATTTCCATTAAACAGTTACTCAATGAAAACCTTCATGGCACACAATGTACACGGGGTAACTTTGACATTAATGTGGTCCTATGCACTCATGGGGATTTTAATGAAGACTTACAATAAAAGTCAAAATTTAATTACAACCGACAAAGTCTGTAGCTCCTACATTAGAAAGTCATTTTCTTCCTTTAAAGGAAATCTACCATCAAAATCAAACATGATAAACTCTTACTCCGGGGATCTGGAGAGCATGACTGTGGTAATCTTCTTATATTTGTTATCCATGGAGATGGGCGAAATTGTTTAAATTTGGTTGGTCCTGATTAACAGAATTTTTCGAAAAATAAAATCACGTTAAAAATCAGGTATTTCCTGGGTGCAGAGAGCCTGTATGGTGTTTTAGAACGCTGTGCCATGCTCAAATATGCATATGTGTTTTAGTATGACAGGCACATGACAGCCGCCACTCATGGGCACTTACAGGAGCCAACTTGATTAAATAAGTGAAGTGGGAACGCAGCCTGACAAGGTAACATCTGTGCCAGCTCGAAAGGACTGAGCTGAGGGCCAAGATTACACAATAACATCAAAGCGTGCACTCTTTTTACACTGACATCAGATGATTCCATAGATTACGACAGAACCTGTTCTGTTAAGCCCCTTCTTTTTATCCGTCAGTGCCAATCAGTCAATAATCCATCAGTATCAATCCTGGAGCTTTTCATTCCTTCTGACAGATGAAATGAAGGGAAAACCAAACATAGTTGCAACAGTGGTGGAGGGTGAAAACAGCATTATGGAAATCACAGGGTGTTCCAGGGAGACAGCAGTAAGTTGGCAGCAGCATGAGTAGGCCGCACAGTGGCGCAATGACAAATTCTCAAGGTAGCAGCAACATGGTAGGTCACAGTGTGGCACAATGACACAGTGTGGAGGTGGCAGCAGCTGGAGGTCAGAGAGTGGCACAATGGAAAATTCTTGAGCTGGCAGCAACCTTGTTCAGGGTGTGGCACAATTAAAAATTCTGGAGGTGGCAGCAACATGGTAGGCCACTGTGTGACACAATGATAGAGTTTCAAGTTTCAAATAAATTTGAAGTTTGAAATGATTTCAAAGTTTGGCATTTTTAATTTAAATTTGAAGATTAGAGACACCACATGCATAATTCATTACAATTTCCCTGAATGGACACCCTGGACTTGGAGCAAGAATCACTCCAGCAACTGTGTATTTTACACCGATTTTTTGCTATTAACTTCAGCAACAAAAAAGAGCTGCAATTTGGGGTATACAGATACACCAAAATGGAGCAGAAATCACTCAGCAAACTAGCGGAATTTGACACAGATTTCTCCTATTCACTTCAGCAACAAAAATTGGGGTATACAGATACACCAAAATGGACACCCTGGGATAGGTGCAGAAATCACTCCAGAAACTCTGTGGATTTGACACCGATTTCTTCCTATTCACTTCAGCAACAAAACAGAATTGCTATTTGGGGTATACAAACTGACACCCTTGGAGCAAAAATCACTATGGCACAGTACAGTACAAGCAGCTAGACGGTGGAGACAGCACTTGCAGTGTGAAATGCCGAGATGGCAAATGGCTGCCTGTATTTATAGGGCTGTGTGACATCACATATGCCAGTCGCTGAATGGCTTACAGGTCTGCACATGTGATCGAGGTTGTCCCTTTCTCCTTCCCAGAGTTCTCTGCCCCACATAACACGTTGTGCTCTTGCCCATTTTGGTAATAAAGGAAAAAAAAACTTTGCTCCCACGAATCACCGTAAACTTTGTATTCATGATGAATCGAATTTTCCCTGAAATTTGGACTGAATTCCACTTTGTTAGAATTGATTTGCCCTTCTCTAGTTATCCATTGTCTCCTTTCTTCAAAAAGTTGAGGTCAGTGCGACCTTTTGGTCACTTTATATACAATTTTTCAACTTATGTAAAAAGGCGTAAAAGTGGAGTGTCACACATTTGGAAGCTATTTTCAGGGGTTCCCCGATGGGTATAATTGCTTTTATATTTTGATAGATCAATCATTTTGGGACATGCAGATACCTTACATGCTTGTGATTTTTATAGAGTCAAAGATATAAAATTAGTGCTCTACTCCTTATACTGTTTGTCAAATGGCGAGAGCCTCTCACCACCTCTTCATGGACTGGATATAAAAGATATCCCGACTCCTTGCATCACCAATCGTCCTCCTTTAGTGGGTTGAAACTAGAGATGAGCGAGCACTAAAATGCTCGGGTGCTTGTTATTCGAGACAAACTTTTCCCGATGCTCGAGTGCTCGTCTCGAATAACGAGCCCCATTGAAGTCAATGGGAGACTTAAGCATTTTTCAAGGGGACCAAGGGTCTGCACAGGGAAGCTTAGCCAAACACGTGGAAACCTCAGAAAATGATGGAAATACCACGGAAATGGACAGGAAACAACAGGGGCAGCATGCATGGATGCCTCTGAGACTGCTTAATCGCACCATTATGCCAAAATTATGGGCAACAGCATGGCCATGACAGAGTGACCGAATGAGGCTAGATAGCATATAAAACATCCAATAATTGACCCTGACACTATAGAAGACGGCATGCAGAGGCAGCAGCAGCAGCGGCAGGCTAGAGTGGCATGGTGACATACCCCAAATGGACTCAGGCTTCAAACCAATTTAAAAAATTCCTTTTGACGAGGATAACGTGTAGCACTTTATGTATCAGTATTTTGCCTTGTTAAGGCGGCAGAGAGGAACCAAAGGAGGTGAGCAAGAAGCACTGAAATGATTTCCTATGTGAACAAAAGGTTGACGGTATATTTAGTCGATAACACAGCATGGTGGCGTATCTGGTGAAACACCCGAAAAATGAGTCTGACACAGCTCGTTTAATAAGGGGACGACATGTGGAGGCAGCCATGGAGACGACTTCCACGATTAAGAGCGACAGTATGGGGCATCCATATTGCGCTGCTATGATTGCAACTTTCAGGTCTCCAGCATGGCAGCAACAGGTGCGCCGAGTTCCATTATGTATCTGGTGAAACACCTGAAAATTCTGCCTGACAGACGGTTGATAAGGGGATGATGTGCTGTATTTCCTCTCGCACTCCAGTGTCTGGGGTATAGACAGTTGAAAGTTGCGCATGGAGACATTGGTGGATGCTGTGGAGGATCGTGGAGGCAAAATGGACAGGAAAAAGCATGGATGCCTCTGAGGCTGCCTAATCTTGGGACGGAGCTGGCGGTCTGCTGTCAGACAAGCTTTCGCCTGTCCAAGCCGCTGCTTCTGGGCTCCTCCCCACCCAAAATGGACCTGGGGGCCGGAAGCGTTTACTTTGAAAAAATTATACAAACAGCACTTCTAAGAACCTTTTGTATAAGATCAAGTGTAGTGCTGTTCTTATAAGTAATTGGCCTGGTTATGGCGGGGGAGGGTAATATAAATAGATGCACAAGAAGCGCTGAAATAATATCGGTAAATGATAAATTTTTGGCAGCATATTTTGTGGATAACACAGCAGGGTGGCGACAAAGTTAACAAGTTTGATGTGGAAGCCATGAAAACAACCCAAAATTCTGCCTGACACAGCTCGTTTGCTAAGGGGACGATGTACAGAGGCAGCTATATGGACGACTTTTGGAGGCAGCTATGGAGATGATGTGTGGAGGTAGAAATGGAGACAACGTGTGGAGGCAGCTATAAAGACGACGTGTGGAGGCAGCTATAAAGACGACGTGTGGAGGCTGCTATGGGGACAATTAAATTTGGATAGTGCCTGTATGTGGCGGTCCAAAAAAGTTTTCAAACCACCGGTTAGGTGGCCCTCCAGAAAAATTAAATACATAGAGTACTATAGCTAGAGCCAGTTGGCCCTGGCAAAAAATAGCCAGTTTCCTCTGCTTTAGTGTACAAAGAGGAGAAGAAGGAGGAAAATGAGAAGGAGTAGTGCATACATTATTCAGGTTGAACTTCTTTCACCTGGTGGAGAATGGAAATCCTGAGAAATCCAGGCTCATCTTGATAAGCATCAGCCTGTCAGCGCTGTCAGTCGACAGGCGTGTACGCTTATCGGTGATGATGCCACCAGCTGCACTGAAAACCCGCTCAGACAAGACGCTAGCGGCAGGGCAGGCAAGAACCTCTAAGGCGTACGGTGCCAGTTCGTGCCACATATCCAGCTTTGAAACCCAGTAGTTGTAGGGAGGTGTGTGATCATTTAGGACGATGGTATGGTCAGCTACGTACTCACTCACTATCTTTCTGTAAAGATCAGCCCTTCTCTGCCGAGACTGAGGACAGGGGACATTGTCTTGCTGGGGTGACATAAAACTGGCAAAGGCCTTGTAAAGCGTACCCCTGCCAGTGCTGGACAAGTCGCTAGCGCTGTCAGATGGGAAATACTGTTTCAGCTTGTGCACCAGGGCCTGCTGGTATTCATACATTCTCACACTCCTTTCCTCTCCAGGGATCAGAGTGGAAAGATTTTGCTTGTACCGTGGGTCCAGGAGAGTGAATACCCAGTAATCGGTGCTGGAATAAATTCTTTGAATGCAAGGATCACGGGATAGGCAGCCTAGCATGAAATCTGCCATATGCGCCAGAGTTCCAACTCGCAAGAATTCACTCCCCTCACTGGCCTAACTGTCCATTTCCTCCTCCTCCATCTCCTCCAACTCCTCTTCTTCTGCCCATACACGCTGAACAGTGAAGGACTGAGCAATGCTCCCCTCTTCTGTCTCGCCAACATTCTCCTCCTCTGCCTCCTCATCCTCCTCCACCTCCTCTGATATGCACTGAGAAACAAACCTGAGGGTGCTTTAGCTATCAACAAGGGAATCTTCTTCCCCCATCTCTTGTTTCGAGCGCAAAGCTTCATGCCAAAGAGTTTTTCAACAGGCCAAGCAGCGGGATGGTGAGGCTGATGATGGCGGCATCACCACTGACCATCTGTGTTGACTCCTCAAAGTTACTCAGCACCTGACAGATATCAGACATTCACCACACTCCTCATTGTAGACTTGAGGAAGCTGACTGACCTGACTACCAGTTTCTGGTGGAAGTTGACATCTGGTTGTCTACAATCGCTCTGCGCTGCTGGTAACTCTGGATAACATGGTTAATGTTGAATTCCACCTCGTGGCACGTCGCACAACAGTCGGTTAGAGTGGCAGCATCTGTACTGACTTACTGAAATGGTGCAAAATGCGGCGCACCTTCGTGAGCAAATCAGACAGATTGGGGTTGTCTTGAGGAATCGCTGAACTATGAGATTTGACACATGGGCCAGGCATGGCACATGTGTCACTCGCCGAGTTGCAGAGCTGCCACCAGTTACGGCCGTTGTCACACACAACCAAGCCTGGCTTCAGGTTGCAGCGGTGCCAGCCACAGATCCGTCTGCGCCGTGATGCCCTGGAATAGCTCTTGGGCAGTGTGCCTTTTATCGCCTAGGCTCAGCAGTTTGAGCACCGCCTGCTGTCGCCTAGCGGCGCACTGCTGTCGGTCCTAAGCTACGACTGATGTGCGCCATGCCCACGATGCAATTCGGGAGGAGGGGTGGGAGGAGGAGCATAGATAGGCCTGAGAGACACTGGGACCGATGTAGGCCCCCCGCAACTCCTCGGCGCGTCAGTATATGACCAGCCCAGGTCAGATCGCGGTCCCAAGCCTCCACCAAGTTAAAAAAACAAGTTCCCATCCGTCAGCGATATATGTGGCCCTGCCGCAGCAACTCGGTCCACGTGTCCGTGTCAGGTGGCCTTCTATCATAGAACGGTTGGTCAGGGCGGATGATGTTGTCTGACACGTGCTGGTGCAGTGGCTGGGACGGGCAACCGGGAAAGATTAGTGGCGGCTGGGGACTGATACTGAGGGGCGGCCACCGCCATGAGGTCGACGAAAGCCCTCGGTCTCTACCAGCCTATAGGGCAGCATCTCCAGGCTGAGTAATTTGGAGATGTGGACATTGAGGGCTTGAGCATGTGGGTGGGTTGCACTGTATTTCCTCTTGCACTCCAGCGTCTGGGATATAGACAGCTGAACGCTGCGCATGGAGACATTGGTGGATGCTGTGGAGGATCATGGAGGAGAAGGTGTGGTTTTCGCACGGGAGGTGTTTGGCCCGGGGTCCTGGGCAGGAAGCTGACTAGCAGAGGCAGAAGATGACATAGGCGAAGGAGCAGTTGGGTGCACTGTTCTGGCCTCAACAGTGCTCTACCACGAGTCCCAGTAACTTGAGACATGAACCTAGGGCAGTGATGGCTAACCTATAGCACTGGTGCCAGAGGTGGCACTCAGAGCCCTTTCTGTGGGCACTCAGGCCATCACCAGAGAGGACTCCAGGTATCTTCCTGCAGTCCCAGACAGCCCAGGACTTGCTGTGCACAGAGCTATTTTATAGTGACAGCTCTCCCTGGGACTATTTTCTGCTTTATTGGTGTCCACAGGGGCTGGTATCAATGAAAACTGTGACAGAGAAGGGAGTATAAATCACAAATTAAATTTCTGTGTCGGCACTTTGCGATAAATAAGTGGGTCTTTGTTGTAGTTTGGGCACTCGGTCCCTAAAAGGTTCGCCATCACTGACCTAGGGAGTGTATCTCTGCGGCGTTCCCCTGCTCCCTCATCAGCAGCAATCCACGACATCACCTGTTCGCACTGTTCTGGCCTCAACAGTGCTCTACCACGAGTCCCAGTAACTTGAGACATGATGAACCTAGGGAGTGTATCTCTGCGGCGTTCCCCTGCTCCCTCATCAGCAGGTGGTGTCTCACCCCACCCAGGACCACGGCCTCTGACCCTTGCAGTAGTTGGACGCCCACGCCCTCGTCCTTAACATTTTCAAAATTAAAGTGTAAACTGTAAATTTTTTTTGTGTTTTTTTGTGTTTTTTTTTTTTAACAAAACAATCAGAAGAAATCACACAGCAACCACAGAAGATGATGATGATTGCTATGGCTAGTTTCTAACCTACACTGACAGCACACAACAGGATTTTGTGGTGTGCCTGTGATGACTTTTAGTTTTGAAAAAAAAAAAATCTGTGTTTGAGATGGATATGTGTGTCACTAAATAGATGTGCAAATAAATGTGCAAATTCGTCACAATATGGTACTAGCTGCACTACTAGTGCCAGCAAGGCCAGCCACAAGCAAAAAAAAAAAAATATTCTACCCCTAACAAGGGCTGTTGGGTTCTTGTAGACTCACTCCTGCCTAACAGTAAGCTAATATAACACCCTAACGCTATCCCTGCAGCAGCAGCAGCTCCCTCCCTAACGGCATCCAGACAGAGAATGATGCGAGCAGCGCGGGCAGGGGCTAGTCTATTCCAGGGTCACCTGATCAGGCCAGCCAACCACTGCTATCGACGTGTAAGTGTGCCACGTGATGCTGGGTGGAGTGCAGAATCTCCTGGATTGTGATTAGCTCTGTTTCTGGCCGCCAAAAATCAAAACGGCGGGAGATGCTATTTTTTCGCGCTGGCGAAATATTTGTCCCAGCAGCGAGCAGTTTCGAGTACGCTAATGCTCGAACGAGCATCAAGCTCGGACAAGTGTGTTCGCTCATCTCTAGTTGAAACACAATCCTCGTGTCGTTACCGTGTCCGCGGTGTGTTCCCGATCCTACATCAGGCTTCTTCCAGGGTCGGACGAGGTGTTTTAGGCGTCTTATGCTTTTACTATATGTGCGCTTTTATGGTTCAACATCAAGCTTTATTGGTTGTTGCTTATTGGTAGTACAAGAGATAGTGATGTATTATAAAATATGCAACAATTGAGCATGGATATACTATTAAAGGAATTAGGTATACATTCTTAAAGCATAGTATCTATTACTTATAAAACAATGGGGGTCATTTACTAAGGGCCCGTTTCGCGTTTTCCCGACATGTTACCTGAATATTTCCGATTTGCGCCGATTTTCCCTGTATTGCCCCGGAATTTTGGCGCACACGATCAGATTGTGGCGCATCGGCGCCGGCATGCAAGCGATGGAAATCGGGGGCGTGGCCGAGCGAAAACCCGACGGATTCGGAAAAATCGGCACCTTTAAAATAATAAAAGTGTCGCTTGGGACGCGCTTACCTTCACTTGGTCCGGCCCGGTGAACTTGAGTGCGTTCAGATGCTTTTCAGCGCAGCAGCGCCACCTGGTGGACGTCCGAGGAACTACCTTGATGAATCCCGGCCGGACCCGAATCCACCGCAGAGAACGCACCGCTGGATCGCGAACGGACCGGGTAAGTAAATCTGCCCCAATAAGTTAACTTTCAACATTGACAAATTAACATATCAACTAGGGGTTGTTGAAAAACTGGAGGAAGTTTTACATATAAAAGACAAGACAATATACAACAGGGTAATAAGTTTAGGAAGGGGGGAGGTAGGGTAAGGAATTATGGGGGATGAGGAATAGGCTGTATGCGGCTTATCCCGTGTCTGCACTCAAGGTACACGAAAGTCGACGCCTGCGGACAACCAATCACGGACAACGGATGTAGGCCTATGATCTATCCAAGAGGACCATATATGATGGAGTTGTTCATACCTTCCCTCATCGCTTGCTTTTAATTCTTCCATATGCCTAATTAAGTCTAGCGCCTCTATCCATTGCAATCTGGTGGGCGCCTCAGCTGATCTCCAACGCCTAGGAATAATTTGTCACATGGCCATAAGAAAGTGGCGCAGTGGACTCTTTTTGTATTTTGCAATGGTTCCAGAGAACATGGACAGAAGTGCCAGCTCCGGAGTTGGTATCATCTTTTTCCTGTGGACTGTGTTGAAGAGTTCAAAGATAGCTCGCCAAAGCTCCTGTATGGGTCTACACTCCCACCAAATGTGGAACATAGAGCCCATTTCATTGCCACAGCGCCAGCAAGTGTCCGGGACGGAGGGGAACATTTTGTGCAACTTTACTGGTGTCCTGTACCACTGGGTCAGTATTTTGAAATTCAATTCCTGCATGCGGCACGAGATGGACGACTTATGCGTCAAAATCAAAGCCTTTTGCCACTGTGCAGGGGTAAATAATTTATTAAGTTCCTACTCCCAGACATGTTCACATTTGGGGCGGGAGTCCGCCAAGTCCACCCGTGTCAACAAAGAATATACCAAGGAGATTGCGTGTGGTGGTGGAGAAGTGGAGAGGCAAAGGTCTTCGAAGGAAGAGGTAGTCAATAAACGCTTTACCTTTCCCAGCGAGGATATATAATCACGTACTTGAAAATATGAGAGCCATCTGGTTGGTGGGATGCCCAATACTGTTGTCACTTCAATCTGTGAGCGGATTCCTGCATCTGTTAGAATGTCCCTTAATCTGGGTGGGTGGTGTGTTTGGTAGTGTGCAGAGTCCCTTTATGGCTGGGTTACCTACTAATGGGGTAAGTGGGCCCGGGATGTTTATTAGCCACGAAGAGCTAGCAAATTTACGCCACGAGGTTAGAAGCATTGTTAGAAGTGGTGAAAGATTTACGTTAGTGTATGGAGCTAGCCACCAGAACGCTCTCAATGCCTGTGAGGAGTTATGTTCTAGTTTCATCTCAACCCAGAGCTTTGATGAACGTTTATGGAGAATGTCCAAAACATGTGACAATTGTCGCTTTATAGTAACTATAAAAGTCAGGGAGCCCAACCCCACCGTCATGTTTATGCAACGTTAAGGTCGCATGCCTAATCCGTGGCTGAGAGCTACGCCAAACAAAGTTTTGGGTCATGCGCCGGAGTCTATCGAAGTACGACCTGGGAAGGGGAATAGGAATGGTCTGAAAGAGATATAGGAGGCGCGGGAGCACATCCATTTTGAGGACATTGGGGCAGATTTATCAAGCAGTCTGAAAGTCAGAATATTTCCAATTGCCCATGGCAACCAATCACAGCTCCCCTTTAAAATATTCATGAGCACTGGTGAAATGAAAGCTGAGCTGTGATTGGTTGCCATGGGCAACTGGAAATATTCTGACTTTGAGACTGCTTGATAAATCTGCCCCATTGATCCTCCCGAACCACAACAGAGGAAGTTTTGCACATTTCTCCAGATCCCCCTCAATAGTCTGAAGCATAGGCTTGTAGTTGAGTGAGGTGGGTTCGGGTGAGATTTGTGTTCCTAGGTATTTTATGGAATCGGTTGCCCATTTGAAAGGAAAAGTTGCTTGTAGCCATGCTTGCTCAATTGCAGGCAGGGTAATGTTAAAAAGCTCAGATTTATGTGTGTTTACTTTAAAATTACTCACCCCACCATATATGCTAAATTCTTTTAATATGGCGGGTAGGGATGTTTTGGGAGATGTGATATATAACAGCAAAGTCGTCCGCAAATAGGGACAATTTGCAATGCCTTTTGCCCACCATGAGGCCACGAACATCAGGGTTCGACCTCAAGCGTTAGCCAGGGGTTCATTGCCATAGTCAGAGAATGGGGATAGGGGGCATCCTGGCGAGTCCCATTTGTGATACGGAGTGGGTTGGATAGTGTGCCATTAACTCGAAACTAAGGCTGTCGATCGCGATAAGTGCCATTAGGCCTGTAGACTTGGGGCCCAAGCCGATTTTCCGAAGTACTGGTCTGCAGCGAACTCCCAGCTCAGCTAATCAAAGCCTTCTCTGGGGGCGTGGTTTGGCCGCGAAGGAACATGGCCGGCTTGAGAGCTGAGCTCCGCTTACCTCGCTGCCCGAAAGCGTTTAATACCAGTATCACAGGGAGAAGATGCCCAGCAACTGCCCATAAGTGTCGGAGGACCGCAAGGGAGGAAGAACGGAGCGAAGGGTCCGGCCGAAAAGCCGATTCAGCACTCTTCACATAGATCCCGGACTGAGCAAAGTATGCCGCGATCAAGAAACATGCTAGCGAAGCGGGATCCAAACGAAAAGATCACAGACCACCAAACGGAGCAACCTCCACTTACCGGATCTCTCTCCTTGTTGATATTCCGGTGGGAGAGGATGGAGCACAGGGTCCAGAACAATCGCCCAGCATTCCCCGGTTCGCAGCACACATGGAGGAAGAACTAGTTTGCCCAGCCACTTCTCAGCTGCAGAGCAGCTACTATAGGTCTCAGTACCTCAGCATCCTCGGGTTCCAGTGAGGCAGAAACCCCCACCAGCAGTCATCCAAGCAGAAGGCTAAAAAGGCAAGACTCCTCTGATCTAGTAATCAGTGAGGTGGTGATGCATCATACGTCGAATAAAGCAAAGTAATGAAACTGACACCTTGGCGCAGTTTTCAAGACTTGCTGATAGAAACATATCAGAAAATATTCCTCAAAGCCATGTTAGAAGCCTTGAGATCTTCTCTTCAAAGAGACTTATCCACATAATAAAACTGCTTCAAGCCACCCATTGGAGGGAAATAGGAGACAGAGAGTCTCCCACGTAGAAAATAAAATGGCAGAATATGCTACCACATTTAATGAGCTTGGCAGATGCTCACAATACACTAGAAGACCTCAGTGACGCAATCAAGCAAAATTGGTTTGATCAGAGGACAAGATAGACGCAACAACGTAAAGATCAGCGGGAATCCTGGAAATAGTCCCTAATGCCTCACTTAAGGCATATTGCAACAGATGACAAAGTTTAATTACCTACCTCGCTGAATACGAGCTTTGCATTGACCGTGCTCACAGGGGTACCAAAACCCTCAAAATCTACCAGACTCAATCGCACGAGATGTATTAGCCAGATTCTCATTCTATCACGTGAAAGAAAGGCTACTTGTCTCAATCAAGAAAATTGAAGTCCCTGCCGGCTCGTATGACTCTCCATTCAACTGTTTGTGACCTCTCAGCAGCCACACTCCAGGCCAGAAGAGACTTTCTTCCAGTCAATCTCTGCTGAGAAAGCACGAAATCCCTTACCGTTGGGGGGTTTCCCACCAAAGTGCTAATCAAGCATCATCAGAATTCTTTGATTGCCACAAAAGATTGAAGAAGGATTTGCATTCCTGGAGACATGGGGATCCCTAAGGAAGACCTTCAGTCTGCAAGAACAAGGCAGCACACCACACTAGAATGGATCCAGAGTGGCGGGTGTCAAAACCCAACTGATCATCCCTGATGCAATCCTGTCACCCATAGGGCGGCAAGAGGAGGAGCTGTCCTACTCGATTTCACACAGGGACTACGATAAGTACCGGACTGTACTAATTAGTATACACTTAGTACCGGTCTGTGTTTGTTATGACTTCAAAAATGAAGTCAGTTGTTTGTGTTCATTGACCTGAGAAACCATGTCGATGTTAACTGCTATAATTTAATTTGTTATGCTATGCCAATATGTCTAAGCCAAGAAGCATAGAATTATATTCCAAAAAAATCATCATTGCTTGTGATGGGGGTTTAAACTAATCTCGTTAAATCCAAAGGGCTAAATAGCCCCATTAAAAGGGCTATCTGCTGTGAATGAGGTGTGTAAAATAAAGGAGATTATTTGTTGTTCAAGAAAACACACAAGGTCTAAAAACCCTCCCAATTAGCACATAAATGCTCCCTCAAATAGTGGCCTCCTCCTACCCCCAAAAAAAGAGGATGTGTTCTTTATAGCATTTAGTAACTCCTAGCAGTCAACATTCTCATCTTTAGGGATCCCAAGCCGCTATATATATTAATTGCTCCAAACACATAGAATACACAATTGTAATTTGTATGCCCCTAATAAAAGCAGGGAAGATTTGCTAAGAAAGCTATTTCGTAAATCAGCAGAAAAAAAAGGGGAATAATGTTCTCATTTGTGGGGACTTTAAACAATAGGCACAAAGCATGTGGACACAACAGTAAGGCACTATGGTAGATTCACCCTAAATCCTTTGCTGTGGAAAAACAATTTATTTTGATGCATGGAGAGTACAACATGTAGCAGAACGTGACTACACGTATTTCTCACCCAGACATAAGTTGTACTCGCGCATTCGATATATCATTACAGACAGAATATGCTAGATAGAATTGAATCCACGGCCATCGGAAGTATAATTGGTCAGACCATGCCCCAGTAGAGGCAACCCTTTATGGACACATTCTCACAACACAGAGACTAATATATGGAGGGCCAATCTTTTTCTCTAGTCTTTGAAAGACAAACTTTACTAACATAGAAAGCAGATTCAAAGAATTCCTTAATATAAATGACAATGAGGATTGTAAGTTTTCTCCAATGGCATAATTTTAAACTCTTGCTAAGGAAGAACTTATAAAAAGAGAGAGTAAATACGTAGAGAAAGAAATAGGGAATAATGCAATCCTCAGCACATTCAATTTCTAGAACGGCAAAATAAAGCGAACACCCACACCCCTTAATAAACGAGCTAAATGAAAAGAGGGTGCACTCAGAAACTCATTATATAATAAATACGCTAAATCCTTCAGAACATGAAAATTAATATTATTCCTCAGATCAGAAGCCGGGCACTACTGGCCCGCCGACTGAAACAAGAACACACAGAAAGTCTAAAATCCCATATATTTACCACCAACTACGAGTGAGAAGATCATGACCCCTAGAGGATCGCAGATGCTTTTAAGGAGTATTACTTCCAACTGTATAAAATCCAAAGGATAAACCCATAGGGGATCCACCTTAGACATGATACATGCCTTTTTTAGGGGAAATATCTTTACCTAAACTCTCCGCAGAACAACTCCTCAATCTTAATGCTAGCATTACAAAAAGAAGAAATCATCAAAACCATAAAATCTCTACCCCCATAACAAGGCTCCACAGGGCGTACGGCCTCCCTGGAGACTTTATAAAAATTTGCCAAAATTTTCACACCCCATTTATCAAACGTGTTCACGTTGGCAGCCAACAAGGGAGAATATCCCAAGGAAATGTTACAGGCAGTAATAGTAGCGCCTTCCCAAACCAGGGAAACCCTCAGATCGGCCCGCTAATTTCCATCCCATTCTCTTACTAAATGCGGACGTGAAAATTGATGCCAAGTTCTACAATAGGTTGAAAGCGGTCCTACCCACCTAGTTCTAGAGACCAAGCGGCTTCACCCCACAAAGGCAGGCATACGATAATACTAGAAAGTGATCAACTTAAACAGCATTGCGAATTAAATAACATCTGTGCACTCTAGTAACTGTCGACGCCGAAAAGAGCGTTCGACAGAGTCAATTGGGCATACTTTCGAGGTATTGCACAAGATGGGCTTTGAAGGCCATATATTTATGGCAATCAAGGCTCTATACTCATACCCTTCAGCTACGGTCTTTATCAATGGGGTAAGATCAAAGGAATTCACTTTAACCAACGGGACCCGACAGGGATGCCCTTTATCCCCCATAATTTTTATACTCTCCATTGAGCCCTTAGCAATAGCCATACGAACCAATCCCAAGATTAAAGGCATTACAATTGGAGCAACAGAACATTAACATCACGCTTTTTGCCCGACAAATTATTTAACAGTGAACAGATCTGGATCATTCCCTGTCAAACATTTTTAAAACTTGACATTATTCGGTAATATTTCTTTTTACAAAGTAAATAATTCACAATCCCAAGTCCTCTCCTTATCATATTCAATGTCAACAACCTAAATTTCCTCAAACAGAAATTCGACCTTGATTGACAAGATTCTAAAATACTTATCTAGGGATACAACTCACGCACCTTACATCAAAACTTTTCAACATGAATTTTAGACACTGATAGAGACAGTGAAGATAGAAATCGTCAAAATATCAAAGTTAATGCTCTCATGGCTGGGCAGGATCGCCACATACTAATTGATGATCCTCCCGAAGTTCTATATTTTTTCCCGCACTATCCCTGTCCCAGTCCTCAGTCCTTCTTCACAAAAAACCAAAGCCCAATTAAACAATTTATGTGCAAGGCAAAACACCAAGAGTAGCATCTTGGATTATCACAAAACCCAGAGAAATGTGGGGGCCTGGGACGCCAGAATTGAGGGACTACTATCAGGCTTCGATTATAGATCAATCTCAGTATGGTGGCACAACTCAAGCGAAAAGTCTTGGTGCGAAATTGAAAAATATTATCACACCACCCTCTAAAGCTTAGGTTACTCTCACACCTATGGCAGGCTAAAATACCAAAATACTCTAATGACTTTGACTTATTTAATAGGATCAAAGACATCAATAAGTTTGTCAGAGGCCTTACAGTTAAAAGACATTTTATGACGGATAATACGGATAGTGAGAATATTATTGGGCATAATCAATGTAATGAAATTCCAAGTAATATGTTCTCTGACTTTAATTTTGCAGAACAAATGTCTATCATCACCTTGACAGAGCTGGATGAAATGGGGCCATCACTACCACAAACCAGTTTAAGGAAACTAAAAATGCCTAACCCCAATTTCTACCCAGCTCAGTCAAGAACCCCCTCTATGGACAAATATCAGGAAGCCATAGAGAGGGATTTGAAAAATCTGCACGATTCCTGCTCCTCCGCCAAATCTCCACACAGGTCCAACCTCACACGCAAACAAAAAATCGCTCTTAATAAATTAAAACACGATACCTCCCTTACTGTCAAAATAGCAGATAAGGGTGGTTGCGTGGTGGTTATGGACTCTGACCTGTACAAAACACATGTCCTAAAACTGTTGGAGGATCAGGAGTCGTACAGGAAATTAATAGGAGACCCTACCAAAATATTTGCCAAAGATTTTGTACAGATTTTGGAAGAAGGTGTCGCATTACAAGTACTAAATATCAGAGAGAGGGAATTTTTAGAAGTGACACATCCCACCATGCCAATCTTACATGCGTTACCAAAGGTTCATAAACACATCAATCCCCCTCCTATGCGACCCATTATATCGGGTATTGGTTCTTTAAATGAGAAAGCCTGTGAATGGCTTGATTTACAACTACAACCTCTGGTACGTAGGATACCGGGATACCTTCAAGACACCAGGGACGTACTGAAAGCCATAAATGGGATCAAATGGTCAGACAATTTTGTTTGGGTGGGTTGTGATGTTACAGCACTGTACACCAGCATACCACATACAATAGCAATAGAGGCACTTGATCACCATCTCAACAAATATAGTACATATGACACCAATTCCAAACTCTTTATCAAGGAACTCACTTGGTATCTAATGACACACAACTTCTTTTCCTTTAATAATTCTTATTATTTACAAACCCGCGGGGTCTCCATGGGAGCCAAGTACTCCCCTTCACTAGCGAATCTGGTTATGGCTTTTTGGGAAGAAAAATATATTTACAACGATGACAACCCCTTTCTTACCTCTGTGCACTGGTACGGCAGATACATCGACGACCTCCTCATTATTTGGGGGGGCGATGTGTCTGCCGTGCCAGTGCTCATGGAATACTTTAACAACAACCCATATAACCTACAGTTCACATATTCAGTGGGCACCGAACACATTATTTTTTTGGATTTATACATCAGCATAGATGATGAGGGCATGGTACAAACCCGCACGTATAGAAAACCCACTGCAGGGAATACTATTTTACATGCCAAAAGCTCACACCCAGCACATACCATTAAATCCATACCAGTTGGTGAAATAACAAGAGCCCGCCGAAATTGTAGCACTGATCAAGATTTTCAATTGGAAACTAACAATATAATTTCCAGATTAAAACAAAGACAATACCCTAATTGGACCCTCACTAGAGCCAAACATATAGTGGAATCCAAAAATCGCAAGGATTTATTACATGGTACCAAACAACGTTGTTTACAGAAAAAAGACAATAACAATAATACCCCCTATTTAACATTACAGTACAGTAACCAGTTCCCACAAATTAAAAAAATTGTGGAAAGGAACTTACCCATTCTTACGGATGACATTAAATTAGCTCAAATTTTACAAGACGGATGCAAAATAGTATCACGTAGAGCTCCAACATTGGGTAACTATGTTTCCCCTAGCCTGTTCTATGAAGATACAGGGCACAATAGTAATCCCACTTGGTTGACCACCAAAGGTTTTTACAGATGCGGTACACACCCATGCACTACCTGCAAGTTTGCCAAAATTACAAAAAAATTTTCTAACACTGACAACACATTGACATACAATATTAACAAATACCTCAACTGTAATAGTAACTATGTAGTGTATGTCATTAGATGTAGTGCATGTGCAGTCATGTATATTGGATGCACTATACGAAGATTTAAGGAGAGACTTACCGAGCACCTTAGAGACATCACCAACATCAAAAAAGGAAATCCCTACAACAAACACATGTCAGGTGCCGTTAAACATTTCATCGATATCCATCAGGGCAATGTCTCAACCCTAGAAACTTTTGCCATAGAACAGATACATAAAGGAAGAAGAGGAGGAGACAGACAGAAAACATTGCGAAACAGGGAAGCATTCTGGATCTTCCATTTGGATACCAGAACACCAAAAGATCTGAATTACAAACATGAATTCTTATTTCACTATTGATTCTTCCCGCAATTATCACCCAATGTCATTTTTCTTGTCATTTTACATCAAACACCTATACCATTCATCTCATCCGCCAGTAATCACATCTCTGGATTTGTTCCATTACTTGCTGTATATATCACAAGGGAGGACACATCACATCCAACTCCAACAGTCTTCCCATACTATTTAGTCTTTCATTGTTTTTCTATATTTCCGGGCTCATTACAGATTTTCAGCCACGTAGATTTAATGGTTATGTACTTTTTATTTTATTTTTGAAGTTCCATGTAGCAACCTTACTACACGATAATCATTATGTAGGATCGTGGAGATACCAAGTTCAGTCATTCAATGTTGCAATGCAGGCGCAGCCGAGATAATACTGATTGATCAGCTGTGACCAGCATTCCTCCGCAAGAATGCGTATCGCATAAGCCAGAGGAGGGTCTCCTGCATATTGCAATACATCCACATTCTTCGTATTCGCATCATGTTTCATCATACAACATATCGTGGGTTTTTGCTTCCTCTCCTTTTTTCTGATTTTATATATTTTATTATAATGTTTCCCAGGGCTTAGGTGCCGATTCCGGATGTACGTGTTTCACGTCACCCGGTTACCGCCATTTTAGACACACACCCTGTTTCACTCAGTATGCCATGACTAAGGGTGTAGTACACACCTGAAACGCGTAGGCTTCGCTCCCTCCACAAGAAGTGTCTCTGGTGATGCGATAATGGATGTTTGCCACTGATTTTATCGTTTGAGAAAACAAATTTTTTGGGATTAATAAATATTGCAAGTTTTTAAGAAGCTCTCTGTGCCGGAGTGATCCTATTTTTTCTTTCAATCTACGCACACGTCAAGGTCCAGACGTACTCCTGAGCACGAGCAAGGATGCAGGTGAGCGGCTAACTTTTCTATAATTATTTGTTTGCCCTAAAATACCACAATCCCCGTTACTCACTATCCAGGCCTTAGACCAAGCATGGGAGAAAATTACACTAAATGCTACACAAAAAAAGCCAATTCCATTGAGACAGACCCCAATAGAACTTCTGGAGTTTCTATTAGAGAATTTGGATATCTCAATATGGAAAATAAATGGAGCCCATTCCTTTCAGGACATATTATCAGGAACGGAAATAGCCCCCTTTGAGATGCTTATGAAAAAATATTCCATCCCAGTTCAACAGTTTCATGCATTCCTGCGAATAAGGAGTTTCCTACATTCGGCAAAAACCCCCACCCCCTTGTACATCACAGGCCTAGAAAAATTTCTAAATGCGGAACCTGGTACTAAAAAAGGGACATCAACAATATACAACATATTTAATGATAAAACAAAGTTTGTAAAATTACCACATATGGTTAGGTGGGAGCAAGATTTAAAAGAGAACTTCTCAGAGAGACAGTGGCAGAACGCCATATCTGCGGCTAATAAATGTTTCAGATGCACTTCACACTGCGAAGCTATTCTAAAATCTCAGATGAGGTGGTATTTTACCCCCACTAGGATACATAAATGTTTCCCAGCCTCCTCACCCCTCTGCTGGAGAAACTGTGGGAACAAGGGGACGCTTCTACATATACTGTGGTTATGTCCAGTGATCAAGAACCTGTGGGACAATGCAACATTAATCATAAAAAATACTGTAGGCAACCCACCAACATTGACACTAGCTATGGCCATCTTACTTGTGGATTTAGACAAATTTCCGACTAAAGAGCAAACACTGATAGCACATATTCTAATGGCCACTAAGCTAACAATCACAAAACACTGGAAAAACATACTATGTCCCAGTATAGAAGAAGTAATAAGGCAAATCAATACTACTTGTACCTACGAAAAAGCGATAGCGCAACGGGAACTAAAATATAACAGATTCAAAGAGGTCTGGAGAGGGTGGATAGAGAGTGCATACTACAAAGAATAAAGCATAACAAAATAGAATGGCTCACTCAGGTCGATCCAGTTAGTTCATTTCAGTTCAATTGTAGTTTAGAGTTAATTGGTTTGTTGTACAGCTGTAACCACCTTGGCATCAAGGTTATCTTCCACATAAGGAAGGGAATTATGAAGCCCATCTTGTCAAGGCATTCCGAAGGACTCAATCTTGATCGGGATGCAGAACAGGATAACTATCCTCTTGGACACCCAATACCAGCATGGAGTTTACTATTTCTGGAAGTTAAACATAAGGCAAAGTGCCCAGGAGAAAGTCGCTAAAAATTGTGCACTAAAATTGTGTGGATTAACATTATATACTTATTGCTAATGATAATGTATTGTCGCATGTATTTACTCAAACCAGCTGTACTGTTGAAAAACGTAATAAAAATTGTTTTTCAAAAAAAAAAAAAAAGCCTTCTCTGCATCTACTGTGAGAAGGCATAGTTTTTTTCCGTTCGCGCGTGCTTTAGCCATGAGGGACATGGTTTTCACCGTGTTATCTTTGGCCTCAATTACTCACCCCACCATATATGCTAAATTCTTTTAATATGGCGGGTGGGGATGTTTTGGGAGATGTGATATATAACAGCAAGTCGTCCGCAAATAGGGACAATTTGCAATGCCTTTTGCCCACCATGAGGCCACGAACATCAGGGTTCGACCTCAAGGTGTTCGCCAGGGGTTCCATTGCCAGTAAGTAGAGAAATGGGGATGGGGGCATCCCTGGCGAATCGCATTTGTGATACGGAGTGGGTTGGCTAGTGTGCCATTAACTCGAACTAAGGCTGTCGGATCGCAATAAAGTGCCATTATGGCCTGTAGAAATTTGGGGCCTAAGCCGATTTTCCGAAGTACTGTGCCCAAGAACTCCCAGCTCAGCCTATCAAAAGCCTTCTCTGCATCTACTGTGAGAAGGCATAGTTTGTTTCCGTTCGCGCGTGCTTTAGCCGTGAGGGACATGGTTTTCACCGTGTTATCTTTGGCCTCCCTCCCTGGTACAAAGTCCACTTGATCTCGGTGTATAAGCTCTGGAATTTGTGACTGAAGGCGGAAGGCCATCATTTTAGCGAACAATTTTATGTCTACATTCAGCAGGGATATGGGTCTAAAATCCCCACAGGTAGACATTGATTTCCCCGGTTTAGGTAAGACCGTGATGGTGGCTTGTAGGGATTGAGCCAGGAAGGGAGTGCCATTTGCTGCCGCATTAAATACTTGTAAAAGTATGGGTGTGATATCCTCTCCAAACATTTTAAAAAACCGCGCCGTGAAGCCGTCTGGACCAGGACTTTTCCCAGATTTTAGGTCCTTGATGACCATTTTAACCTCGTGTTCTGTGAAGTCCTGCTCCAGAGCCTCCACACTTTCCTGTTTTAGGGTCTTGAGTCCATGTTTTGATAAATATTCATCTATTTTCATAGATTTGGGTTGCGGCAATTGCTGTGTATTACAGTCCAGGTTATATAGGCGGTTGTAAAAGTCACGGAACTCGTCAACTATGCCCTGCGGTGAATGAATTATGCCTTTGTCTGTGGAGTTGATGGAGAAGACATGTGTGCATGGTGTCTTTGGGTGTAACGCCCTCGCTAGCCACGAGCCACATTTGTCCCCATATTCATAGAAACTTTTCCATAAACGATGCCGTGCGCATTGGGTCTTCTGGTCTAGGATTGCTAGTATCTTTTGTCTAACGGCAGATATTTCTGCCTTGATGATGTCTGAAGGAGATGATTTATTGTTAGACTCAAGCCGTTCCAGTTCAATCAGCAACGCTTTGAGTTCTTTTACGCGGGCCTTCTTAAGGCGTGCGCCGTGGGACATTAAGACGCCCCTTATGTTGCCCTTTAATGTTTCCCACAACAGAGGGGCATTGGAGTCTTGGATAGTGTGGTCTGTAAGGAATGTCTGGATAGTGTTCTTAACGTCTGTGACACAAAGGGAGTCTTTTAATAGATTCTCATTTAGTCTCTATGTGTAAACACGTTGTACAGGGGCAGAGGTTGTTATGGATCCCATTACCGAAGCGTGATCCGACCATAGAAAGTTGTCTATAGAACATTTAGGCATAAGATCGATAAGGTTATGAGAGAGAAAAATGTGGTCTAACCTGTGATAGCTATTATGTGCTAGAGAATGGTATGTGTAATCTTTGGTATGTGGATGTAGGATTCTCCACACGTCAACCAAATGTAATTCCCTCAGCGATCTCCTCAGTCTATTCAATCGGCCTAGTGAAATGGCGGACTTACCCGTTGTAGAATCTAGTGAAGGATCAAAGGAGAGGTTGAGATCCCCACCTAGGATGATCTGGGAGCCATCCGCGAACTCTGCCAACTTCAGCAATGTGGAGATGCCGAAATGGACTTGTCCCTGATTGGGGAAATAGACATTAGCAAAGGTATATATTTTGTTAGCATATGATAGTTTTAAAAACAGATATCTGCCATCTGGGTCTGTAGATGATCCTAAGATGGTGTGTTGCAGGGATTTGTGGATCCCTATTGAGACACCTCCTGCCTTGCGTTCTGGATGGGGGCTATGGAGCCAGGTGGAGTAATAGGTGGTGGGGCATTTGGGCATGTGGAGTGCACAAAAGTGTGTCTCCTGGAACATGGCAATCATTATGCCCTTGCGGTGTAGGCGGTAGAGGATCTGACCTCTTTTATTTGGAGCATTTAGTCCCCGTACATTAAATGTGCAAAAGGAGATTTGGGACATGGTGAGATCTGTCTCTTATGTCGTGTGGGAAGGGGTGTAGAGGGGAGGAGGCGCTAGGGAAATTACAATAGGGAGGGTATATACGCGACACAACAAACAAGGGTTTCTCAATAACCAGAAACTATAGATAAACCTAGGGTCTTCTAGGTTTTTATGTGTAGCCTCAAAAGCTACTATTCCTATGTGGAGGAAAGGGAAGCTGTGACCTGTGGGGTCTACCAGGCAGCTCCACACCTGTTACACTGATCCCTGAGGGAGTAACTATAAACAGGCAGCAAAGAAAGAGAAAAACTGTGCATGGTAATAATGCGAGAACAGCAATTGGAATCAACATCTATCATTCATGGATGTTATCTGCTTGTGTACTTCTTTGTTTCTTCGGTTCCCTCCTGGATTTAGGTTGCACCTTCTGCAAAGTCACGCTCGGCGGGGCAGGCTGGGTATAGTGGGCCAGTCAGGTAAATTGACCATTGGAAGCTCTAGAGTCCCCAAGAATCCATATCCCGTTTGTGCGAGGTCTCCAATTTGGCTAAGAGGGTCTCTAAGTCACTTTTAGTGGGAATAGAATGCAGGTGCGCATGCCAGTCCCATTCAGATTCCTGAGTCAGGATGTTTGGGGTTGCAAGCGGTACACGTGGTGGAGATGGGGAGGCCGCTGACCAGGCTGGCGACGAGCCATGTGATCCTTCCGGACTGAAGGCTAAGCGGGGAGAGGCACTAAGATGTGGGGAAGATGGGTGCCCCCTTCGGAAGTCGACTGAGGCCTTGCGTGGTTTAGGCCACGATACACGTTGGTCGGCCAGGTCTGGCTGCGCCGTCATCGTGGCAGATGTGCTTTTGCCCTGAGTTACTGGGGCCTGTAATGGCGGGAAATCTCCTTCCCCTTCAAAGATGTGGGCTGGGGACAGCTCAGGGGGTCCCTCATTCTCTGTAAACCCTAGAAATGGTTGTGCGTGAAAATCCCAGTAGATCAGCAGTTTCTGAAATACTCAGACCAGCCCTTCTGGCACCAACAACCATGCCACGTTCAAAGGCACTCAAATCACCTTTCTTCCCCATACTGATGCTTGGTTTGAACTGCAGGAGATTGTCTTGACCATGTCTACATGCCTAAATGCACTGAGTTGCCACTATGTGATTGGCTATTAAGTGTTAACGAGCAGCTGGACAGGTGTACCTAATAAAGTGGCCGGTGAGTGTATATGCTGTATGTGTATAAAGTGTAAGATGTGTATATACTGTATGTGTGTATATAAGCTTTATATTTGTATTTGACACTGTGTATATGCTCTATATGTTTGTGCATGAGTAAATATTTGATTGAAACTTGCATGTGTAATAATGAGTAATAATAATAATTCCTTTATATAGCACAGACAGATTACAAAGTGCTTCGCAGAGTTTGCCAAATCTTTCTCTGTCTCCAATGGGGCTTAAAATCTAATCAATCTACCAGTATGTTTTGGAGTGTGGGATGAAACCAGAGGACCTGGAGGAAACCCATACAAACACAGAGAGAACATACAAACTCTTTGTAGATGTTGAAACTGGGACTTGAACCCAGGTCCCCAGTGCTGTAAGGCTGTAATGCTAACCACTAAGGCACCATACTGAGAATACAAATACATTTTTAAAGTGGGAAAGGGGGCTCCATTCCAGAGACTGCTATGGGTTTGTCCAGTGGCGTAATTTGAAGCTTATGGGCAAAGTCTGTGCAAGCCCCCCCGGGTATAATGTATGGTTTATAGTATTTGTCACGGCGAGGACGCCGCCCGCCCATCACTGACGTGGGTGGCAACTGTAAACGGGTTATTTAAGCCTACTCAAACTGCGCTCACCTTTCACTCAGGACAACCATTGATCAGTAATAACACCTCATACAGATCCGCACCAAACCCGGCTGCCAAACCATTATTGCATTTATAAACTGGGACCAATAAGTAATCCCACTCTACAACAACTCTTGCTCTCAAGCCTCACCTTGTCACCAACACCACTCGATATCACACTCAGCACTCAGCAGTCACACAGCTAACCAACTTCCAAGGCCTATGAGTTTTCGCAGAGCATGACAGGGACCAAAATTAAAGCTGAACAGCTTTAATTCAAAAAGTTGATCGTGCATAAAAGGATATTACAACACAAGATTACAAAATAAAATGACACACAACACTGCCAAAACAGTTCTAAAATAAAAAGGGAGAAAATAAACAAAACTTACAACTTCAAACCTCAAGTAAAATCCTGATCCTGTGAGTGGGACGAAGAGGAACATCCCTCGCTGTCCCAGGCAGCCCCCCACAAATGTTAACAACAATTCTTGGATTTCATATTGTGTTTATTAAATAACTTCTCAGTTTTGTGTGTCTTGATTTCAGAACCTCCCTTCTCTAATTAGTCCAGGAGGTTCATTCACGATTGGAAAGTGTAATTAGGGTGGGAGAGTCCAGGAATAATTTAAACAGTTCTTTGTTTCCAAATTCCTAGATGCAGGGGTGGGGGTAGGTGCAGAGGAGAGGTGACCAAATGGCTTTTGAGGTCACCAGAGAACATTCTGCAGGTCAGGGTTTATCAGGTTGTAAGGATCTCCAGGATGTTGTAAATGAGGCCTGGACGCTTCAATGGATGCCACATATTTCAACCAAGTTTGTAATTGCCCAATAGTTCAACAAATCTTATACATTCACAATGAATATCTCCTTGACAGTATTAGTCTTCTCATATGGAAAATTGACAACTTATGGGCCCCTCTAGCCGCTTGGGCCCCCCTCGGGTTATGCCACTGCCCGCACCTTTGCCTCTTGAAAGCTTCAGCCTTTCCATGGTCTGTATTGTCCTCTTCATATGTACAGAACTTCCTAACTCATTGGGGTAAAACTGGCGAAGAGACAGTGGAATAATCACAAATTCTTGCACACCTAGAAGGTGCAGGCACGGGGTGTTCACGACCCATGCCTGCGTTCTTATACAAAAGCAGCAAACTTTAGTTTGCTGGTTTTACTGCAAAAGTATGCCAGGTTCAAACTGGCATAGTTTTGCTTGCATGCCGTGTCGCCAGATACGTCAAGAGGCTCAGGCACGATGAGGGGGTGGGGGGGGGGGGAGGGGGAAGACATGGCCTCTATTATATGCTGGCAAAATGGTGCCGGCATATGATAAATCTCCCCCATTCAGTCCATCCTAATGGCTTCACCCACTGTACCTCTTTCTCCCGAAGTCAATCTTACAGACATGAGTCATAACTCCAAATTAATCAGAGCTCAGAGAAGTAACCAAAGATCTTTGGATAGTTTATAGACAGCAAAAATTTAAGTAGCAGGACTGCTGAATCACTTGGTTAACATTTAGGGATTATTATTGAAGCAATAAAGGCACATTGACAACTCAAAAGAGTGGCCAACCAATTAACTGATATGATAAATGATAATTACCAGAAATATTGATACATTATTCAAAGCCCTACCTTACCATTTATTATGCACTCATTTTTTATCATTTTTTTTTTTCTGGTAAAAAATTTATCAGTGAATTTCCTGGTTCTGTATCCTCTCCAGGGATATCTATAGCAAGTTGAGGGAGGGCATGGACTCATTGGGTTAACATCATCACAGGTCCTGTAGCCCAACATTAGCAAACGGTACCCCATGCATATATATATGATCAAGGAAATCATAGCATTTCTGCATGGAGTCCATGCAGGCATATTGTGATTTTTATGTGGTCAGATATGTGCATGGGGTACAGTTTGCTAATATTAAGAGGCTAATGGACTTTTGATGTCACCCTGGTCACATGACATTAGGTAACAAACCCTGACCTGCGCTATAGATCCCTAGATAGCAGGCAAGCTTATAAACTGATTTTATGGGGGATTTGAGAGAAACATTTTTTAGCTAACAAAAAGGGTGTCAGCTAGTAACTAGGGTTTTATATAAACCTGCCACTAGCTGTATTTGTAAAAAATTTGGTAACAGGCTCCCCTTAAATTTTTAGATTAAAGTGCACTATATTTGATTTCTTAGGCCTACTTTTACATTGGATGATTTTAGCTTCTTTCCTTCTTGCCAAGACACTGTGGTTCCTAGATTTTAGAAACCCCTGAGGAGTTAACTCATTTTGCAAACTCCAACTATCCAGAGAGATAATGACTTTTCAAATTGTTGCAGACATCAAAGGAAACATAAGTAACAAAACAGGAGAACTGTTTGATCACAACTTTGCTGGATTTAGTAGTAACAATGAAACAAAATGTATATATGTACCAAGATTGTAACTGGGCCTGGCACGGTATACGGTATACTGGGGATGATCTATGCTTTGAATAGTTTAACAGCTGCTATGCTCTACTCTGAGTGGCTGCTATATTCAACAAGAAGCCTGATACAGCCTTCCTTCAGAGCAGAAAGGAAACCGTGTGGATGGGTTTAATGTAGAGAACCCACAACATAGCAGTGTGACTTTTTGTCCATTTTTTAGAGTCCTTATGCTACTAACACAATGATACATCATGTATCACAAACCTGTTTTAGGGTGTCATGTAGGTTGATGGTAGTGATTGAAGGGGTGCATGCATATTTTTCCTTTTCGTTTTTTTATTTTCAGGTTTCATAATGTGAGATGCATATAAACAGCTGCCTCTATTCTTTGCACAGCACTTGATAAAGAATTTTTTCCAACAATTGGATGTCTACAAAATGTAATGACCCGAGAAAAAGGTAAAGAAATGTGTAAATAATCCTCCTGAATATCCTCCCACAACTAGTGAGTAATAACTCCAGCTGCCACTATCATTGGTAAAACTAGTCGCATGAGGCAGTGGATAATCACAAATTCCTCTTTGCGCACACTAAATATGGTGCACTCTGCCACTGGTGCCGTCTGTCACGACTACCCTTGCCTTTTTCTTATACAAAAGCAGTCAAATGTTAGTTTGGCATGTTTTACTCTTCCAAATATGCCAAGGTTCAAACCTGTCATATAGTTTTTTGTTTGATGCATGGCATTTGCCGTGTGCATGTCAACCTGCCAGATACGTCAAGAGGCTCAGGCACGTTGGGTGTTGGGGGGGGGAGAGACATGGCCTCTATTATTGCCGGGCAAAATGGTGCCGGCAATTGATAATACTCCCCATTCAGTCCCATCCTAATGGCTTCACCCACTGTACCTACCTCTTTGTCCTGAAGCAATCTTCACAGACATGAGTCTAACTCAATTCATCACAGACGCTCTGTAGAAGTAACCAAAGATCTTCGGATAGTTTACACGCGCAAAAATTTAAGTACTAGAGGACTGCTGCAATCACTTTTAACATTTAGGATTATTATTGAGCCATAAAGGCTTAATTGACACACTCAAAGAGTGGCCAACCAATTAACTGATATGTAAATGATAATTACCAGAAATATTGATACATTATTCAAACCCCTCCCTTCCATTTATTATGCACTCATTTTTTTCATTTTTTTTTTCTGGTTAAAAAATTTATCAGTGAATTTCCTGGCTCTTTATGCCTCTCCAGGGATACTCTATAGCATGATCGAGGGAGGGCATGGACTCATTGGGTAACAATCATCACAGTCCTGTAGCCTACATTGCAACAGATAACCCCATGCATATAGGAAATCATACGCATTTCTGCATGAGTCCTCGGCAGGCATAGGTGATTTTTTATGTCGGTCAGTATGTGCATGGGGTACAGTTTGCTATATTGAAGAGGCTAATGGACTTGTGATGTCACCCTGGTCACATGACATTAGGTAACAACCCGACCTGCGCTATAAATCCTAATGCAGGCAAAGCTTATAAACTGATTTTATAGGGGGATTTGAGAGAAACATTTTTAAGCTAAAAAAAAAAAGGGTGTCAAGCGTAGTAATACTAGGGTTTTATATAACCTGCCACTAGCTGCTATTGTAAAAAAATTGGTTAACAAACGGCTCCCCTTAAATTTTAGATAACCCTTTCAGGACCTGGCCCTCTTTTTTTTTTTTTTTTTCATTTTCATTTTTTATTACCTCCCCATGATCAAACAATCCCTACTTTTTTTTTTTTCCATGTACCAGATCTGTGTGACGCTGATTTTCTTCTTTTCGCTTACAAATTGCACTTCATAGAGATGGTATTGATATTCATGCCGTGTTACTGAAGCGGGAAAAAAATTCCAAATGCAGTGAAATTGGTAAAAAAACGACACTTTGTGCCGCCTTCTTGTGGGCTTGGATCTTACGGATTTCACTGCAATGACATGTCTACTTAGTTCTTTGGTCGTACGATTGACGGGGATACCAAATTTGTATAGGTTTTATAATGTTGTCATACATTTAAAAAATTAAAACCTCCTGTAGCAAAATTTTTTTTTTTGGGATTTTGTCCAGTCTCTCGGCGCTAATAACTTTTTTTTAACTTTGTTGTACTGAGCTGTAGGTGGTGTCTTTTTTGCGGATTTTGATGACGTTTTACAATTTTAGGACTGTACGACCTTATGATCCTTTTTTATAGAATTTTGTAATTTTTTTAAATGACAAAAAAAGTGCCATTTTCCGAATTTGGGCGTGATTTTCCGTTTACGGGAATTAAACGCAGCTGAAAATAAACGCGTTATCATATTTTGATAGATCGTCAGGCATTTTTCGGATGCGCGATACACCTCGTATATCTGTTTATGATTTTACTGTTTATTATATTTTATAATCAGTTCTAGGGAAAGGGGGGGATTTTGAGTTTTTTTAGGGTTTTTTATTACTAATAATTTTTTTTTTTAAACTTTTTTTTATTTTTTTTTTAGTACTTTTCAGACTCCCTAGGGTACCTTTACCCCTAGGGGTTTGCACATCCTATCATATACTGCCATACTTACAGTATTGGCAGTATATGGGGATTTTACTCCTCATACATTCACAAAGTGCTGATAGCACATTGTAATGCATGGGTTAACCAGAAGTAGCCTCGGGTCTTCGCGAGACCCAGGTTACCATGGCCGGATCGCCGCTCCCCGATGATGTCACGGGGAGCGGCGATCCTCAAAAGATGGGCGCGCCCACGCCCGGCCATCCTTTGTTAAGCGCCGCAGCATTGCCGGCGGCGATCGAGTGAAAACACCCGGCATCCGGGTGCTAAGCACCGATCGCGGGTGTTACCGGTAAGAGCCTTTGCTGCAATATGCAGCAAGACTTCACCGCTATGGAGAAGGGCTCAGCGCGTGAGCCCTCTCCATGCACCCCGTACAGCGGCCGACCCATGACTGGCTTTATTCACGGTGTCGTGAAAGGGTTTAAAAAGTGCACTATATTTGTTTCTTAGGGCCTACTTTTACTTTACATTGGATGTTTTAGCTTCTTTCCTCTTTTGCCAAGACCACTGTGGTTCCTAGATTTTAGAAACCCCTGGAGTTAACTCATTTGCAAACTCCAACTACCAAAATGATAATGACTTTTCATCTATTGTTGCAGACATTAACACCCTTAACGACTTGGCCTTTTTTAGTTTTTTCACTTCCATTTTTTCATCTCCCCACCTTCACAATGTTTGGTAGGTTGATGGTAGTGACTTGATGTGGTGCAATCATATTTTTCCTTTTCATTTTTTTATTTTCAGGTTTTCATCATGTGAGATGCATATAACCAGCTGCCTCTATTCTTTGCACAGCACTTTAAAAAGAATTTTATCCACATTTGGATGTCTACTACAAATGTATTGAAATGGTAAATAATCCTTCTGAATATCCTCCCCAACTAGTGAGTATAACTCATCTGCCACTATAGGTCTCCCTATTGAAGTAAATTCTGTAAATTCCATTGTCCAGAGACAAGAGACAGAGTTTATTTTCTAATAGAATCTGTGATTCAGTTTCTTCTTTTCTCTGTCAGACTCCAATAAAACAAAATTGATTTACAATGAATATTTTTTCATCTGTTCCTCTAAAAGACCATTGTTTAAATCACGAACTGAATGGTAGCAGTGAGCGGACAAGCAAACGGAAAAAACAATGATTATACTTAATCGTTATATCTTTGAGTATAAATGTACATTCAAGTTATATTGCAATAATGACTCCATCCTTTGTCTTAATTATTCCTATAATGTTTAACTAGAGATTTTCCTCTATTATGTCTTCTAATTAGTCGTGAAATTCTACATTGAGACAAATAGTTTTTAGGTATAGCTTGAGTTGAATCTCATTTCATTAAAGTTTTATGACCTTCAGAATAATATGATTTCAGAAAAAAGCTACATTTGTCTTATATTCGAAATCTAGACTGGATGCAGCTAGGTTTAAATAGAAGGTGATTGGTATCTAAATAGAAGTAGAGATAAACATCTACCATCCAATCCAAGTCACCAAAAAAAATAACCGTGCCCACTTTATACCAAGATGACACCCCTGAACCTTAATATGCTACAATCGATTAAGGCTTACATGTGTGATCTCCCCCAAAGTACCCTGCGCCGACTCCTAGCGACTCTCAAAATCCTTTCTCTCGTGCCTGGTCCGTTTGCTGTACTCTGCTGCCTCTTACTTTCTTTTCTACAAGAATTACTCCTATCCAAGTTGCTGATAATTCGGTTTCAAGGGGTGCGTGTGTGTGTGGGGCTGTAAAGGTCTGGGCCTGTAGAGCGATCTGGGCGGCGCTACCCATCCACAAAACACTTGTCTTTCAAATCTGTATGACCTGCATCATTCTTTGTCCCATCCAACATACGTAGAATGTGACATCACTTTGGTGGTGTATGGGCACTGAGATGCCACTTGAGGGCCAGAGACAAATCAATGCAATAGTGGTGCCAACCTCAATAATCTACATAGCTCCCTGTAACACATCGGACTTTTAAACACTTCTTTTCACAATGGCTACTGCGTATCAAACAGGTCCCATATCAGGCGGGAGGCGATCGTGCCAAAACTATGTATGCGTGAAGCATATTGGATTATGTTAGTAGACCACTGTCACCCCCCATGCGAATTAACTAAAAGAGTCGATGTTTATATACACGATTATGTTTGAAATGCCCTATAACCATCTGTCAGTTACCAATATCCACATAATTTTGCCGTTATGTTTTGATACTTAGCTTATAGTATCCCGCTCTCCTCTTGTGTTTTATCCCTGCAACCCTTAACTTCTTTTTCCTAAATAGGACACGTTGTAGTACGTTGTGTACATATTTTGTATATATTCACACTTCATACATCCTCTTCCATGCATATGCCCTCCAGCGATCGCAGCACTTTTGTTGCTTACTACCTCCTACATATCCCTGTCACGTGAGCCATTTAGCGCATAACTAGCGCCTCCGCTTTCATAGGATCTCCAACTTCCGTTGTGTCCCTTCTCCATATAAAAAGTTTATTACAGTACGATTATAGGAATATAACTTATTTCTGTTCGAAATGCATCATGCTTTTTTTTTGTTTGTCTGTATGATTCACTTGGGAGGATAATGGATGAAATGCGAACGTTTTAACGTGTGTGATCGGGGTTTGGTCGGTGCAGATTTTAGCCAAGTTTCTTTGTCATTACAAAGCCTTTAACGATTATTTGCTTTAATCCTTAAGAAGTTGGCAACACATCCTCATTTGTCCTTTCACAGGTTATGGGGAGGTTAACACCCAGGTAACTGTTTAGAGTAGTCTCCACCATTCAGGGACTACATATCAAATCAGGTTTAGGAACACGCAAACCTAAATGCATTTAAAATGCATCTATACATGTGGTAGGACTTTGTAGTCCATATCATAAACCAAATAAATAATAGATAATCCAACGACATCCGAGTGGGATTTTACGAATACTGGTGCATCATTCGAACACCAGCATATGAAGATGTTTCCCCTGTCCATCCTGAGTGCCAGATATTTGTATCAGATGCACCAATCTGCAATTTTTATTAAGACGCTAGTGCCTTCTATACCACGGGTGTGTCTTAGGACATAAAGATGAGACAAAATAAGAATATGAGAAACGGTGGAACGAAAGGAAATTCCTGGTAGTGCTGTGCTGGTAAGTCAGGGATGAGTCACTGTTGGGGCTTATTTCAGGTGTTCTGGTGATGGGAGCGCGAGAAAAACGTTGCCAGCGCGGAGCTCTAGGATAAATAGTCCAGGTCTATAGGGTAGGTGTTAGTGTGGACCAGAGATCTATCGATCAGTTTAATCCGCGGCAGATAAAGGGCGTTTACCTAGCAGCACAGGATTGGCTGCTATGTTTGCAGACAAATATGGCCGAAAGCATCGTTACGCACCATAGAACGGCGGCCAATGCACCTTTTGTCCTCAACAACCTCTTGCCAAAATGAGCTGCACTCCATTGATATTGTGACTTTTCACCCATCTGCACTATGGTACTCCACTTTTTTTGCCTTGTTCCCCATGTGGGAACAAGGCAGATCTTGCCACTGAACAGCACCAAATATTAAAGCTTAATAGATCATCCCATTATCTTTTCACACTGCCTATAAAGTCATGTGATTGTAACCCCTATGTTACCATGACAGCTGGGAGTCTCTCAGAGGCTACTATAGCTATCACTAAACCAGGGCCACCATCAGGATAATACTGCTGGTACTGACATTTAAGGCCCACTCAAAGCAATAAGAAAAGGGTCATGTGGCCACTAGGGGTCATTTACATTTAGTCTGGAAATTTCTACCTGTCTTTATTACTGGAATAACAATAATTTGATGGAAAGCACCTTCCATAAAGGTGACACCTTTGTCCAAAAGCACATTCAATCAACAATTTTTCTTCTTACTGTTATAGTCATTCCCATTTTTGGCTCCTGCAGAGAACATTCTGAGAATAAATTGCACAATATCATAAAATTATATGTGCCTTTAACATACTATCTAAACAATAACCAAACAGACTCAAACAGACATTTTTTTTCGTAACCAGTGCACAGAAATTGATGTGAAAGGCTCCCCATTGTAACTTATCCATACAACGACAACAATCTAAGAGTAGAGTCCTTGGCCTGCTTGCTCTCACCTCCATTGCCTAATTCCATCATTCAAGTCTGATTTCAATTTACCCGTTTCTGAAGAGTCAGGAGAAGGTATGAAACTATGAAACAGACATGCTTACAATGGGTTCACTGTGGTATGGTTTTTGATTGGGGTCCCAATCAAAATTTTGTGTTATCTTGTTATCTGAATATCCTCCCACAACTAGTGAGTAATAACTCCAGCTGCCACTAGAGGTCTCCCTAGTGAAGAGAATATTCTGTAAATTTCCATTGTCCAGAGACAAGAGACAGAGTTTATTTTCTAATAGAATCTGTGATTCAGTTTTCTTTTCTCTGTCAGACTCCAATAAAACAAAATTGATTTACAATGAATATTATTTTCATTCTGTTCCTCTAAAAGACCATTGTTTAAATCACAGAACTGAATGGTAGCAGTGAGCGGACAAAGCAAACAGGAAAAAAAAATGATTATAGCTTAATCGTTATATCTTTGAGTATGAAATGACTACATCAAGATTATATTGCCAATAATGACTCCATCCTTTGTCTTAATTATTCCTATAATGTTAACTAAGAGAATTTTCCTCTATTATGTCTTATTATGTAGTGAAAATTCTACAGTGAGACAAATAGTTATTTAAGGTATAAGCTTGAGTTGAATCTCATTTCATTAAAGTTTATGACCTTCAGAATAATATGATTTCAGAAAAAAAGCTACATTTGTCTTATATTCGAAATCTAGACTGGAATGCAGTAGGTTTAAATAGGAAGGTGATTGGATTCTGAATGAAGTAGAGATAAACAATCTACCAATCAAGAAGTCACCAAAAAAAATACCTGCCACTTTTATACCAAGATGAAACCCTGAATTGAATGATGGCTTACAATGAATGAAGGCTTACAATGTGTATCCACCAAAGTACCCACTCTAGGGAAAAATCTTGCACCCCACTTTTTTTTTACAAGAAAACATACCAATTCTGTATAGTTCGGTTTCAAAGGGGGCGTGTGTTGTGGAGGCAGAAGGTGCAACATCTGCCGATACATGCACAAAACATTGTCTTTCAAATCTGTAATGACTGCATCTTCTTTGTCCATCAACAAATACTTAAATTGTGAATCAACTTATGTGGTGTACTTGGCCGAACACATTAGTGGTGCCAATCCTAATAATCTAACTAGCTCCCATAACACATCGGGACTATTTAAACACTTCTGTTCACAATGGCTACTGCTCTAGACTGGAATGCAGTAGGTTTAAATAGGAAGGTGATTGGATTCTAAATGAAGTAGAGATAAACAATCTACCAATCAAGAAGTCACCAAAAAAAATACCTGCCACTTTTATACCAAGATGAAACCCTGAACCAACTATTGAATGAAGGCTTACAATGTGTATCCACCAAAGTACCCACTCTAGGGAAAATTCTTGCACCCCACTTATTTTTTACAAGAAAACATACCAATTCTGTATAATTAGGTTTCAAAGGGGGCGTGTGTTGTGAAGGTGCAAAATCTGCCGATACATGCACAAAACATTGTCTTTCAAATCTGTAATGACTGCATCATCTTTTTCCATTACCAAATACCTCAATTGTGAATCAACTTATGAGGTTTATTTGGCCACATGCAAACAATGCACACTATAGTATGTGGGCTGCACAGTCAGAAAACTAAAAATACACATAGCCGAACACATTAGTGGTGCCAATCCTAATAATCTAGCTAGCTCCTGTAACACATCGGGACTATTTAAACACTTCTGTTCACAATGGCTACTGCGGTATATCGGTGTGTTCGTAGTGGAGGAATCCAGCAATTTACTGTGGACTGCAGAACTATTTTATGAAACCATCAAACATAAGTTCCTTAACTCTCCTAAAGATCATATACTCCCTTTCTCAGGACCTAACTTTACATTTTAGAACAGTAAGCAATCGTAGTTTCTTTGTTCATTAATGGTATGTTGTCATACATACATTTGTACACTAGATGTCAGCATTGTACTTTGCAAAAATTATTAGTTGCAGAATGAAAAGAAAACACACACAGTTACAAGACAAATATACTTGCAAAATCCGACACAAATCTATTACTTTACTGAATCCAATCACTATCTGAGGGTTTTTGTTTTTTAATTTATCTACATATACTACGCATACATGTGATATGTTTCATTTAGAAAACACCTTTTCTAACATTCAGTATTTAAGAAAATTTATAAAAGCTAATCTAAAAGTAAAGATTTAAATAAAAATAACTTACAATTTTGTGTGATTTATTCTTGTTTATTTATTTTAAAATAGTGTATTGGTTGGCCACTTTTCAATACTGGGTACCACTTTCCATTAACTTGTCCTGTGCATAGTAAAAGAACGTGAACCTTTACAGTGGTTCGGGGAAGATAGCAACCATGGAGTATTACACTATGTCTGTATACAGACTCACCGATCCCCTTTAATTAGGTACACCATTGCTAGTAACGGGGTGGTTGGTACCCCTTTATTGCCCCTTCGGACTGAGCCTCACTTCCACTTCGCTGCATATGCTGCAACAAGGTGCTGGAAGCAATCTCAGAGATTTTGGATCCACATCCAATTGCATATGGCATCACAATCATCACACAGTTTGCCCGCAGATTTGTTCGGCTGCACATCCACGTGATTGGAATCTCTCCCGTTTACCAGCCACTAGATCCCAAGTGCTCTAACTAGTTGTTTGATGAGCTTGATTGCTGTGGAGGGGACCATTTGGCAGTACAGTCGACTCATTGACTACATGAACTTCAAGAAACCCATATCTGAGATGAATTCCGTCTTATATGACATGGCGCATTAATCACTGGTGTCTGAAGCTAGCCTCGAGGTTGGGTACATTTTGTGGTCATAAAGGAATGACACGTCAGCTTCAATCACCAGGTAGGTCTTGTGGTTGTTGTGCGAACAACTACGATGCTCAATTTTGGTACCGAGTGGGCCCAAGAGTTGCCAAGGTAACACACTATTCCCCACACATACAAAACCACCACCACCAGCCTGAACCGTTGTACAAGCCGCAGGATGGATCCATGCTCTTCTGTTACTTGTGTGACCCCGCCATACTTTCCAATTCTGACGCCTACCATCCCACTGTCTTCAAGCCGAAATCGAGACTCATCAGACCAGCTAAAGTGACATTCCCTCTTCTACTGTCCAATTTCTGATGAGGCTTTGTGCAAATTTCTAGCCTCCCCTAGTTTTCTAGTTCTTACTGAAAGGAGTGATGCGACCCGATGTGGTCCCTGCTGCTTTAGTCCACCTGCCCTCAAATTCGCGTACTGTGCGGCTCAGAATGCTCTTCTGCCTACCTTGGTTTTAAGCGGGTGGCGATTTTTGATGTCACGGTTGCCTTTCTATCAGCTCGAACCAGTCTGCCCATTCTCCTCTGACCGCTCTCGGTCTCAACAAGTGCATTCACTCCCGTCCCGCCACAAGAACTGCCGCCTCACTGTGATGTTTTTCTCTTGTTTTTTCTCGATGCATTCTCTGTACAACCCCTAGAAATGGTTGTGTGCGTGAAAATCCAGTAGATCAGTAGTTTTCCATGAAATACTCAGACCACCTTCTGGCACCAACCACCTGCCACGTTCCAAGGCACTTCAAAATCACCTTTCTTCCCCATAGCTGATGGCTTGTGGTTTGAAACTGACATGAGATTGTCTTGACCATGTCTAACATCGCCCTAATGTCACTGAGTTGTCCACTATGTGTTTGGCCTCACATGTAAGTGGTTAACAACGAGCAGCCACTGGACGGTGTATCCTAATAGAAAGTGCCGTGAGTTGTATAGCCTTTATGTCCGTATGAAAGTGTAAGTAATGTGTATATACTGTATGTGTGTAATATAAGTCTTATTATTCTGTAATTCTAGACACTGTGTATATGCTCTTCTCATGATTGCTCATGAGTAATAGTTCTGCTTGAAACTTGCATGTGTAATAATGAGTAATAATAAAATTCCTTTATATAGCAACAGACAGCATTACAAAGTGCTCCTCGCAGATTTTGCCCAAATCTGTCTCTTCTCCAGGGGCTTAATCTAATCAATCTACCAGTATGTTTGTGGAGTGTGGGATGAACCAGAGGACCGGAGAAACCCATCAAACACAGAGAGAACATACAAAATCTTTGTAGATTTTTGAAAACTGGGACTTGAACCCAGGTCCCAGTGCTGTAAGGCTTTAATGCTAACACCACTAGCGCAACCATACTGAGGAATACCAATACATTTTTAACAGTGGGAAAGGTGCTCCATTCCAGAGACGGCTATGGGTTTGGTCCGGTGGCGTAAATTTTGAAGCTTATGGGCAAATTCGTCAAGCCCCCCCCCCGGGTATAAGTTGGTTTTAGTATTTGTCACGGCAGGACGCCGCCCGCCCATCACTGACGTGGGTGGCAACTGTAAACGGGTTATTTAAGCCTACTCAAACTGCGCTCACCTTTCACTCAGGACAACCATTGATCAGTAATAACACCTCATACAGATCCGCACCAAACCCGGCTGCCAAACCATTATTGCATTTATAAACTGGGACCAATAAGTAATCCCACTCTACAACAACTCTTGCTCTCAAGCCTCACCTTGTCACCAACACCACTCGATATCACACTCAGCACTCAGCAGTCACACAGCTAACCAACTTCCAAGGCCTATGAGTTTTCGCAGAGCATGACAGGGACCAAAATTAAAGCTGAACAGCTTTAATTCAAAAAGTTGATCGTGCATAAAAGGATATTACAACACAAGATTACAAAATAAAATGACACACAACACTGCCAAAACAGTTCTAAAATAAAAAGGGAGAAAATAAACAAAACTTACAACTTCAAACCTCAAGTAAAATCCTGATCCTGTGAGTGGGACGAAGAGGAACATCCCTCGCTGTCCCAGGCAGCCCCCCACAAATGTTAACAACAATTCTTGGATTTCATATTGTGTTTATTAAATAACTTCTCAGTTTTGTGTGTCTTGATTTCAGAACCTCCCTTCTCTAATTAGTCCAGGAGGTTCATTCACGATTGGAAAGTGTAATTAGGGTGGGAGAGTCCAGGAATAATTTAAACAGTTCTTTGTTTCCAAATTCCTAGATGCAGGGTGGGGGTAGTGGCAGAGGTGAGAGTTGGACCAATGGTCCTTTCTGAGGTCACCAGAGAACATTCTGCATGTCAGGGGTTTATCAGGTTGTAAGGTCATCTTCCGGATTTGCTTCCCCCAATGAGCGCCTGGACGCTTATGGATGCCACATTTTCAAACGCAAGTGTTTGTAAATTGCCCAATAGTTCAACACATCTTATACATTCACAAGAATATCTCCTTGACAGTATTAGCCTTCTCCATATGGAAAATTGACAACTTTATAATTATGGGCGCCCTCTATCCGCTTGGGCCCCCCCCTCTGGTTATCCACCACTGCCCGCCACACTTGCTCTTGAAAGCTTCAAGCCTTCCATGGTCTGTATTGTCCTCTTCATATGTACAAGAACTTCCTAACTCATTGGGGGAAAACTGGCGAAGAGACAGTGGATAATCACAATTCTTGCATCCTATCCTACGAAGTGCAGGCAACCGGGGTTCGGTCTCTCTCACTTTGACCCATGCCTGCTTCTGACTACAAAGTCAGCAAACTTTAGTATTTGCTTGTGCTTTCTTACTGCACAAGCTCTGCCAGGTTCAAAACTGGCCTAGTTTTTTCTGGCATTCGTTCGCAAGATCGTCAGAGGGCTCAGGCCGAGAGGGGGTGGGGGGGGGGGGGGGTGAGTGAGTGGGAGGGGAAGACATGGCCTCTATTATAATGCCTGGCAAAAGGGTGCCGGCATATGATAATCCCCCTTCCAGAATCCATCCTAATGGCTTCACCCACTTACCTATCTTTTCTCCGAAGTCAATCTTACAGACATGAGTCTAACTCCAAATTACTCAGAGCTCAGAGAAGGTAACCAAGATCTTTGGATATGTTTTATATAGACAGCAAACATTTAAAGTAGCAAGCAGACTGCTGAACACTGGTTAGCATTTAGGGATTATTTTGAAGCAATAAAGCACATTGACAACTCAAGAGTGGCCAAACCAATTAACTGATATGATAAATGAGAATTACCAGAAATATTGATACTTATTCACAGCCCTACTAACCATTTATTATGCACTCATTTTTGATCATTTTTTTTTTTCTGGGAAAAAATTTATCGAGTGAATTTCCTGTTCTGTAGGCCCTCCCAGGGATATCTATAGCAAGTTTGAGGGAGGGCATGGACTCATTGGGTTAACAGCATCATCACCGGTCCTGTAGCCCACATTAGCAAAAGCAAACGGTACCCATGCATATATATATATCAGGAATCATGCATTTCTGCATGGAGTCGCTGCAGGCCTATTGTGATTTTCATGTGGTCAACATATGTTGCATGGGGTACATTTGCTAATATGAAGAGGCTACATGGACTCTTTGATGTCAAACCTGGTCACATGACATTATGTAACAACCCTGACCTGCGCTATCGATCCTAGATAGGCAGGCAAAGCTTATAACTGATTTTGGGGATTTGAGATAAACATTTTTTAGCTACAAAGGAAAGGGTGGTCAAGCTAGTAACTACTAGGGTTTTATATAACCTGCCACTGCTGTATTTGTAAAAAATTTGGGTAACAGGCTCCTTCTCTATTTTTAGATTAAGTGCACTATATTTGATTTCTTAGGCTACTTTTACATTGGAAGATGATTTTAGGCTTCTTTCCTTCTTAGCCAAGACACGGTGGGTTCCTAGATTTTTAGAACCCTGAGGAGTTAACCTCATTTTGCAACTCCAACTATCCAGAGAGATCATGACTTTTCAAATTTTGTCAGACAATAAAGGCAACATAAGTAACAAAACAGAGAACTGTTTGATCAACTTTGCTGTATTTAGTTAGTAACAATGAAACAAATGTATATATTGTTACCCGATTTTTAACTGGGCCTGGCACGGTATACGGTATACCTGGGGATGATCATCCGTTGAATATTTTAAACAGCTGCTATGCTCTACTCTGAGTGGGCTGCTATATCACAAGAAGCTGATACAAGCCTTCCTTCAAGCAGAAAGGAACCGTGTGGATGGGTTATGTAGAGAACCACAACATAGGCAGTGTGACTTTTTGTCCATTTTTTAGGTCCCTTATGCTACGAACACAATGATCATCATGTATCACAAACCTGGTTTAAGGGTGTCTGTAGCGTTGATGGTATGATTGAGGGGTGCATGCATATTTTTCCTTTTCGTTTTTTTTATTTTCATGTTTCATAATGTGAGATGCTATAACACTGCCTCTATTCTTTGCACAGCACTTGATAAGAATTTTTTCCACAATTGGAATGTCTACAAAATGTAATGCCCCCAGAAAAAGGTAAGGAATGTGGTAAATAATCCTCCTGAATATCCTCCCCACACTAGTGAGTATAACCCAGCGGGCCACTAGAGTTTCCTAGTGAAAACAAAGAGAAATTCTGTAAAGTTCCATTGTCCAGAGACAAGAGACAGAGTTTATTTTCTAATAGAATCTGTGATTCAGTTTCCTTCTTTTCTACTGTTCAGATCTCCCAATGAAAACAAAATTGATTTACAATGAATATTATTTTCATCTGCTCCTCTATAAAGACCATTGTTTTAAATCACGAACTGAAGGTGCATGAGCGGACAAGCACAGAAAACAACATGATTATACTTAATCGGATATCTTTGAGTATTAAATGGTTTACATTCAAGATTATATTGCAATAATGACTCCAATCCTTTGTCTTAATTATTCCTATAATGTTTAACGCGCAGATTTTCCATCTATTATGGTCTTCTAATGTAGTCGAAAATTCCTACATTGAGACAATATTTTTACGGTATCAGCTTGAGTTGATCTTCATTTCATTAAAGTTTTTATGACCTTCAGAATATATGATTTCAGAAAAAAGCTACATTTGTCTTAATATTCGAAATCTAGACTGAATGCAGCTAGGTTTAATAGAAAGGTGATTGGTTCTAAATAGAAGTAAGAAAACTCTACCAAATCCAATAATCACCAAAAAAATACCTGCCACTTTATACAAGAATGACACCCCTGAACCAATATTCAATCGAAGGTCTCATTACATGTGTGTATCTCCCACCAAAGTCATCCCGTGGCCCGGCCGCTCCCTCCGCATCTTTTCCTCCTCCTCCTCTTCTCTCGTGGCCTTGTGCGCCTCTCGTCTTTGCTTGCTTACTCTTGCTGCCTCTCCTCTACTTCTCTTTGTCTACAAGAATTACTCCTATTTCTCAAGTATGTCTGTATAATACTTTCTGTGTTTCAGGGTCGCGTGGTGTGTGGGGGCTCTGTGGTCTCGGTGGGCCTGTGTCCATGAGCGTCCTGTGTGTGGCGGCCGCTACGCCCATCTCACAAAACACTTGTCTTTCAAATCTGTAATGACTGCATCATCTTTGTCCCATCCAAATACGTAGAATTGTGAATCACTTTGGTGGTGTACTTGGGCCACATGCAAGATGCACACTATAGGATGTGGGCTGCACAGTCAGAACTAAAAATACACATAGCCGAACACATTAGTGGTGCCAATCCTAATATCTATGCTAGCTCCTGTAACACATCGGACTTTTAAACACTTCTTTTCACAATGGCTACTGCGCTTCTGTTCACAATGGCTACTGCTATCAAACAGGTCCATATCAACGAGTGGGGAGGCGATCGTGCCAGAAAACTATGTATGCGTGAAGCATATTGGATTATGTTAGTAGACACATGTCACCCCAAAGGCATGAACCTTAAAAACGATCGGATGTTTATATACAAGATTATTGTTTGAAATGCCCTATAACCATCTGTCATTACACAATATCCACATAAATTTTGCCATTATGTTTGATACTTATCTGTTAGCATCCCGCCTCTTGTGTTATCCTGCACCTCTTGTATACATTACTTTTTCCTAAATAGGACACTTTTGTAGTACGTTGTGTACATATTTTTTATATATTCACATCATACAATCTCTTCCATGCATATGCCCTCGCAGGATCGCAGCACTTTTGTTGTTTACATACCTCCTACATATCCCTGTCATTTGACCCATTGTAGGCATACGCCTCCGCTTTCATAGGATCTCAACTTCCGTTGGTGTCCTTTCCATATAAAAAGATAAGGTACGATTTAGGACAATAACTTATTTCTGTTCGAAATGCGTCATCTTTTCCTTTTCGTTTTGTCTGTAGTGATGTCACTTGTTAATGTATATGGATTAAAATGAACTTTTTAACTTTTTTGATCGGTTTGTTGTCGGTGCAGATTTTATCCAATTTTTTTTCATATACAACCTTTAATCTATTTTTATTTAATCCTAAAGAAGTTGTCAACACATCCTCAATTTGTCCCTTTCACCTGGTATTGGGATGTTAACCAGGTAACTTTTAGAGTAGTCTCCATTCAGGGACTACTTATCAAATCAGGTTTAGGGACACCAAGACCTAAATGCATTTAAAATGCATCTACATGTGGTGAGGAATTTGTAGTCCATATCATAAACCAAATAAATAATAGATAATCAAGACACAGAGTGGGATATTTATCGAATACTGGTGCATCATTCAGCAGCATATGATGTTTCCCCTGTCCATCTTGAGTGCCAGATATTTGTATCAGATGCACCAATCTGCAATTTTATGGAAGAAGCTAGTGCCCTTCTATACCACTTGGCTTAGAGGTGGCATAAATTGAGAAATGATCATGATTCCTTATGTTAAGAAAGGAATTGTGTTATTTCAGGTCTTGTATACCAAAAAACTTGCCATACTAGCTCTAATAAATATCCCTCAATGTATTTATTACAAAATTAATTATGGATATTTATTACTGGATGGGCGTTTATAGAATAGACAGTATTTAATAAAGTGATGCAGATTAGGTAATGGGAACCAGTAGGTAGTAGTTTTCCTGCAATTTTGATATATGTGCATGTAACAGTTTGGAGTTCACACTGATGATACATGCAACACATATCTGCATAACCGTTAGTACCCGCTCTTGGGTATCTTGTCTGGGTAACAATGAAAATCCAAAGCTTTTAAAATTCAGTTATGGTATGTGTATTTTAATTGAAGAAAATTTGATGAAGTATTGATGTTAAATAAATAAAGATTATACTTTTTGTGAATAAAATATCTATTGAGTTCACATAATTGTTAGGGGGGTCAAGATGGAGTAGAACCCAGCCTTGAAGGGTATCTTATTGAGATGATTTGTATGTTATCAAAGAATTTCAGCCATGAGTCTTTTTGGGATAACCTTCCCAACTCTGAGGCTTTCCAATGCCGTTTTTTCAAAAGTCACAATAATTGTGGCAAACTCACACCTGTTAAGAGTAGCATTCAAAGTCTAGTTGCTTTTAAAAACAAATAACACAAATTTATGAAACCAAAACAACCTGATAAAATTGTATTGTGTACTTAAGCATGTTTCATCATGAACATAGAAACTACTGACACAAAGGCAGTTTTACCTGACAAAATATTTATGAAACTATCAAAACAAAATTTCCTTAACTTCCTAAAGATAATATAAATCCCTTTCTCAGGATACTTTAATTTTAGAAACAAGCATAACAATCTTATTTCTTGGTCATTATGTATGTGTCATACATAAATTTTGTCACACATGCAGCATTGTATTTGCAAAAAATTTATGTAGTGAAGAATGAAAAGAAACACACATTTTACAGACAAATTACTGCAAATCCAGACACAAATCTATTAATTGACATGAATCCAATCATATCTGAGGTTTTGTTTTTTAATTTAATACTTATATATTATATATTTATCTATACGCTACATGTGATATGTTTCATAGGAAAAACACCTTTTCTAACATTCAATATTTAAGAAATGTATAAAAGCTCATCTAAAAGTAAAGATAAATAAAATTAATTCAACCTTAAAATTTCATTTTTTTTAGGTTGAATTTTTTTATTTAAAATAGTTAAAGGGTTGGCCACTTTTCAATACTCCGGTTCCATGAGACTGTACTCTGTACATATAAAAGAAACCTGTACAGTGTCAAAGGAAGGATATTCCCCAATATATACATATGTCATGTATATATGCTGTTATGTGTATAAAGTGTATGATGGGTTATATACTTGTTGTGTGTAGTATAAGCTTGATATTTGTATATGACAATGTGTATATGCTGTATATGTGGTTAATGAGTAATTATTTATGAAAAACGTGCAGTGTAATAATGAGTTAAATAATAATAATTCCTTATATAGCACAGACAGATTACAAAGGGCTCGCAAGAGTTTGCCAAATCTGTATCTGTCTCAATGGGCTTAAAATCTAAATCAATCTACCAGTAGTTTTGGAGTGTGGGATGAAATCAGAGCGACCCGGAGGAAAACCCACACAAACACGGAAGAAAAAATGCAAAACTCTTTGTAGATGTTTGAAACGGGACTTGAAAACCCAGGTCCCCAGTGCCTGTAAGGCTGTATGCTAACCACTAAGTGAACCATAAGGAGTATACAAATACATTTTTAAAGTGGGAAAGGGGGGGGCTCGGCTCCATTCCAGAGACTGCTTGGGCTTGTCCAGTGGCTGTTTTAATTTGAAGCTTATGGGCAAAGTTGTGCCAGGCCCCGGGTCTAATGTATGTTTATAGTATAGTATTCTCATATGGAAAATTGACAAAATCATGGCGCCCCTCAGGCCATTGGGCCCCACTGGGGTTATGCCCCTGCCTTGCCCTTGCCTATTGAGCGCTTCGCCTTTCCCTGCCTGGTCTGTATTGTCTCTTCATATGTACGGAAAATGCCCACTCATTCACTCATTGGGGTAAAACTGGCGCAGAGGCAGTGATAATCACAAATCTTGGCACCTAGAAGGTGCGGGCACAGGGCGTCACGACCCTGCCGTGTTTAACAAAAGCAGCAATTTTAGTTTGCTGGTTTTACTCCAAAAGGATGACAGTTCAAAATGGCCATAGTTTGCTTGCATGCCGTGCCACGCCAGATACGTCAAGAGGCTCAGGCACGATGAGGGGGGGGGGGGGAGAGACATGGCCTCTATTATATGCCGCAAAGGTTGAAGCAATCAACAATATGATAATTCCCCATTCAGCCATCCTAATGGCTTCACCCCACTGTACCTCTTGTCCTGAAGTCATCTTCAAGACAGGAGTCATAACTCCAATTATCAGAGCTCTTGAGAAGTAACCAAAGATCTTCGGGATAGGTTTACAGAAAGCAAAAAATTTCAGTAGCAGGACTGCTGCATCACTGGGTAACATTTAAGGACCTTATTATTGAGGCAATAAAGGCTTATTGACAACTCAAAAGAGTGGCCAACAATTAAAATGATATGATAAATGATAATTACCAGAAATATTGCATTACATATTCAAAGCCCTCCCTTACCATTTTATTAGCACTATTTTTTATCAGTTTTTTTTTCTGGTAAAAAATTTATCAGTGAATTTCCTGGGCTCTTTATCCTCTCCAGGGATATCTGAGCATGTCGAGGGAGGAGGGCTGGACTCATTGGGTTAACATCATCACAGTCCTTGTAGCCTAACATTTGCAAAACAGTACCCCATGCATATAGGAAAATCATAGCATTTCTTGCATGGAGTCCATTCAGGCATACTTGATTTTGAGTGGTCAGATATGTGCATGGTTACAGTTTGCTACATATAAGAGGCTAATGGACTTGTGATGTCACCCTGAGTCACATGACATTAGGATAACAAAAACCCCTGACCGCGCATAAATCCCTAGAGAGCAGGCAAGGCTTATAAACTGATTGTATGGGGGATTGAGAGAAACATTTTTAAGCTAAAAAAAAAAAAAAGGTCTGTCAGCTAGTAACTAGGGTTTATATAAACCTCGCCAATCGCTGCATTTGTAAAAAAATGGAACAGGACCTCCCCTAAATTGTAGATAACCCTTCAGGACCTGGCCCGTTTGTTTTTTTCATTTTCATTTTTTACTCCCCATGATCAAAATCCATAACTTTTTTATGTGTCCATTACAGAGCGGTGTGACTGCTTATTTTCTGCGTAAACAAATTGCCCACTTCATAGAGATGGTTATTGAATATTCCATGACGTTTTACTAGGAAGCGGGAAAAAAAAATTCAAATGCAGTGAAATTGGTAAAAGTAAAAAAACGCCATTGTTGCGCCTTCTTGTGGGCTTGGATCTAACGGATTTCACTGCAAATGACATGTCTACCTTATCGTTGGGTCGGTACGGATTACCGGGATACCAAATTTGTTTATAGGTTGTATAATGTTTTCATACATTTAAAAAATTAAAACTCCTGTACTAAAATTTTTTTGGGGGGATTTTGCCCATTTTCTGGCGCTAATAACGTTTGTTATGACTTTGGTTACTGAGCGGTAGTGGTGTCGTTTTTTGAGGATTTTGATGACGTTTACAATTTAGACTGTACGACCTTATGGATCACTTTTTATTAGAATTTTGTGAATTTGTTTAAATGAAAAAAAAAAGTGCCATTTCGAATTTGGGCAGGTGATTTTCACGTTACGGGATTATTTTAAAACGCAGTGAAAAAAACCGTTATTCATTATTTTGATATGATCGGCATTTTCGGATGCAGGCGTACCTAATCGTTTATGATTTTTACTGTTATTATAGTGAGAGTAAGGTTCGGCTCCTGCTCCCGTTTTGCGTTCATTTATAGGAGGGAAATATAGGGGGCGGGTGATTTGAGTTTTTAGGGTTTTATTATTTTTTTTTAATTTTTTTTGTAAACTTTTTTGTATTTTTATTTTAGTACTTTCAGACTCCCTAGGTCTTTAACCTAGGGGGTTTTGCACGATCTATCATATCCTGCCATATACAGTATGGCAGTATATGGGGCATTTTAATCCTCATTACAACAATGTGATCGATAGAACATTGTAAGGCAGGGGTAACCAGAAGTAGCCTCGGGTCGTCGCGAGACCCGAGGTTACCATGGCGGAAGGAGAGCCGCTCCCCGATGATTGTCAAGGGGAACGGCGATCCTCGAAAAGATGGCGGGCGCCCACGCGCCGCATCCTTGTGAAGCCGCGCGCATTGCCGCGGCGATCGAGTGACACCACCGCGATCGTGCTAGCACCGATAGCGGGTGTTACCCGGAAGCCTTTGCTGCAATATGCAGCAAAAGACTTAACGGCTATGGAGAGGCTTCAGAGCGTGAGCCCTCTCCATTGCACGCGGCCGCCGACCCATGACTGTGTATGACGTCACGGGTCGGTGAAAGGGTTAAAGTTGCACTATATTTATTTTTTATTAGGCCTACTTTTACATTGGATGATTTTTTAGCTTTTCTTTCCATTCTGCCAAGACACTGTGGTCCAGATTTTAGAAAAACCCTGAGGAGTTAACTAATTTTGCAACTCCAACCTATCCAGACTGTATAATGACTTTTCATATTGTTGCGGACATAAACCCCTTAACCGACTTGGCCTTTTTTAGTTTTTTCACTCCATTTTTCACTCCACACCTTCAAAAATGTTATGTAGGTTGATGCCGATGGGAGTTTTGATGATGGGTTGCATGGCATATTTCCTGTTTCGATTTTTTTATTTTCAGGTTTCATACATGTGAGATGATGAGATCTATATAAACAGCTGCCTCTATTCTTTGCACAGCACTTGGATAAAGAATTTTTCCAACCAATGATTCTACAATGTTGAATCCGAGTAAAATGTAATGAATGTTGTAAATTAATCTCTTCTGGAAATCCTCCAACAACTAGTTGGAGTAATAACTCCAGCTGCCACATAGAGGTTCTCCTAGTGAACGAGAGAATATTCTGTAAATTTCCCTGTTCCAGGAGAAAGAGGACAGAGTTTATTGTCTAATAGAATCTGTGATTCAGTTTTCTTTTCTCTGTCAGACTTCCAATGAAACAAAATGGATTTACAATGATATTTATTTTCATTCTGTTCCTAAAAAGACCATTGTTGGTTAAATACAGAATGAAGATGGTAGCAGTGAGCGGACCAAAGCCACAAAACAGGAAGAAAAAAAAATGATTATAGGCTTAATCGTTATATCTTTGAGTATTTGAAATGACTACATCAAAGATTATATTGCCAATAATGACCCTTCCTTTGTCTTAATTATTCCTATAATGTTAACTAAGAGGAATTTTCCTCTATTATGTCTTATATATGGTAGTGAAAATTTCTACAGTGAGACAAATAGTTATTTAGGTAAAGCTGAGTGAGTTGAAATATCATTTCATAAAGTTATGACCTTCAGAATAAGTATGATTTTCAGAAAAACAAAAAAGCTACATTTGTCTTATATTACGAAATCTAGACTGAAGTGCCGTTAGGTTTAGAATAGGAAGGTGATTGGATTCTAAATGAATATTAGAGATAAACAATCTACCAATCAAAGGAAGGCACCAAAAAAAATACCGCACTTTATACCAAGTGAAACCTGAACATGATGCTTCATGAAATGAAGGCTACAATGTGTATCCACCAAGATGTACCCACATCTAGGTGGAAATTTGCACCCACTTTTTTTTTACAAGAAAAAACATACCAAATTCGTTATATTGGATTTCCAAAAGGCGGCGCGGTGTGTTGTGAGGGCAAAACTCGGTGCACATTCTGCCGATTACATGCACAAAAACATTTGTCTTTTCAATCGTAATGGACTGCACATTCTTGCTACAATATATTGTAATCAACTATTTGTGATTGGACATGTCAAGATGACACTCAGTATGATGGGTTGCCAGTCAGAAAATAATACACTTGCGAACACATAGTGGTGGCCAACCTACTAATCTAGCTAGCTCCGATAACACTCGGGGACTATTTAAACATTGTCTCACAATGGAAGACGCTATCAAAAACAGGTCAATATCAACGATGGGGAGGGATCGTGCCAGGAAAAAACATTGTATGCTGAGGCATATTGGATTATGTTAGTAGACCATGTACATACCAAGGGAATCTTGAACCTTAAAAGATCCGAGGATTTTGGAGTTTATATACAAGATTTATGTTTGAAATGCCCTTATAACCATTTCTGTCTCATACACAATATCCACATAAATTTTGCCTTAAGTGTTGATATTATCTGTGTAGATTCCCGCTATCTTGTGTTTTCCTGCCCTCGTATACATTCTTTCCTAAATAGGACAAATGTGTCTGGATAGGTTGGGTGAGCCTTTGGTTACGGCTATCACGATCGGGGGATGACAGCATTCTCCTGCATATACACTGCGCCAGGGAGATGCTGCGACCGCAGACTTTGGTTGCTTACATGACCTCTCTACATATCCCTGTCACGTGACCGACAATTGTAGGCCATAAGGCCTCCGCTTCATAGGATCTCAACTTCCGGTTGAGTGTCCTTTTCCATTAAAAAAGTGAAGTAAATGACATTACAAGGACGGATAAGGTAACGATTAAGGATAGATAACTTTTATGTCACGAATATGCATTAACCTTTTCTTTATGTGTTCTAAAACATGTAAGACATAAGAGTGAAGGATGGAGCCATTGTTAATGGTATATGAATTAACCCCCGTAAAGGAAAAAGCACTCATACCAACGTTGAGAGGTGGTCAGGTTTCCGATGGCAATACCGAGCACGCAGATCAGGGTGAGCTGGTGCGGAGCTTATTTTAGTTAGTGAGTTATTATAAAACCGCCGAGGACATGGGAGGGATGAGGTGATAGAACCAGACGAGGGTAGATATTTAAAACACTTTTGAAACTTTATCGCGTTGCGCCAGGGACTTTCATCCGGGACGTGGACGCGGGGGGGGAAAAACACGAACGTAAAAGAATAGCTCCGGACAACAGATCAACACTCATCGGCTAGGTGCCCGGGTCAAGAGAAGATGAAGGCAGAGGACGAAATTGCCATCGGGAAACCTGCCACTTCAAACAGTGGTAGGTTTCCTTTAATGACCACCGTATTCAGCTTTGGATTCTCGGGCAGCCTCCCCCGTCTCCGGAAATACCCCATAGGAAGAAAGGTTGCAGACAGGAGGAGTCGATCTGACAGGGAGCAGGGAGCTCTCTCTTTCTCCGGTTCTCCCCCCCCGCCCCAGGAGAGTTAAGAAGAAGATTTTGTTGTGTGTCGGGGACATAGGGTCACGATTGGTGCCGTTGTGGGCTGGATATCACAGCCCAGACACGGGGCACTAAAACCCGGGATCGGAAAAAACTCAGATCCGGGGTGTAACCCCTTACACGCCGTGGTCAGCTATGACCAGCGGCGGTGTAAGCGTTTCCCCGTGGATCGGGCCCCCCCCGGTGTGCCTTACGGGGGATCCGATCCCTCCTGCCGATGCAAGCGGTCCCGAGAGGACCCGGGGCTGCCGGCTCCTCTCTGTGCCGGGTTCTGCCTTCCTGGAAGGACACGACTGTAGTAACTGAGCAACGCAGAATGCTAAGTTACTACACTATACACTGCATCAGGTGTATTGCAGTGTAAAGGCTTGAATAAGCGCTAGGATGATCGCTTATTCAAGCCAAGAAGTAGACATAGATAGAAAAAATGTATAAAGTAAAAAAAAAAATTTTAAATATTTTTATAAATATCATTAAATAAATAAATAAAATAAAAGTCCCATATATCCCCCAGTAAAAACATAAAATGCAAATAAAACGCAAAAAATACGTACATATTTGGATCACCGGCGTCCGTATTAATCTGCCTACAATAAATCTAAATCAATAATTGAACCCCGCTCGGTTGAATGACGTAAAAAAAGAATCGAAAAACTCTCCATAATATCACAAAAAATGTTCTTAAAAAGTGATCAAAAAAGTTACGTCCCTAATATGATAAGAACTGAAAAGAAAAACTGTTTTGCAAAAAATAGCCCTCAACCAGACTGGACAACAGAAAAATACAGAAGAAGTTATGGCCCTGAAAATTGTCAATAGAAAAAACAATGCGATTTTCTCCATATTGGTTTGCCTCAGGAGGAAAATTGAGCAAAAAATAAGAAAAAACTATATAAATGAGGGATCCAAACGAATCGTAGGGAACGGAGGAGAAATAAAGATAAAATATTTATTTTTACGTTACGGTGAGCGGGGGAAAAAAAATGCTAACCAATCCCAAACACAATTGATGATTTGTTTGTGTCCCCCCTTGAAATACTTATAAAATCTCATTGAATAAGCTTGAGACTCCAAAAAGAATTTACCTATACTGTATATCATCCCGTAAATAATAATACAAAAAAATTGAACAAATTTATAGGTCGTACAATGTGACAATACAAATCTGCTGTGAATGGCGCTCCCATCAATTCAAGTCTATACTCGGCCTGCCGCCCGTTACAGCGTTTACCACCACATAGGGGCGTATCAGATACACTCGGGAGGAATTGGGCATCAACGTGGCAGGAGGTTCATCATTTAATTTATTCTGAAACTTCAGTTTTGCCTAATGAATGTATTTTCCAAACAAAAATTCTATAGTTCTAAATCGCAGGTCCATATTTTTTTAACCCATGTGAAAACACTTCAAAGGGGTAATAGACTAATCGAAGTTGTTTAATTATGTTGAGGGGTGAAAATTCTGAGTGGGGTAATTATGGGGTTTTACTATTATTTAGGCTCTCTCACAAGTCACGTGAAAGATGAGTTGTCTCTCAAACTGTGAGTTTGGCAATTTCATGAAAATAAGAAAATCGCACCTACCGTTCTGCACTCATAACATCCTAGAAAAATGAACGGAAGCATAAATTTATCATCCCAAATAAACAGCAGATATTCTGTAATGTTTTAATTATCAAGCTTTTGGGTAGTTTTACATCTTGTTGGAAAACCAGAAACCATTTCAAAATCTTGGAAAATGAAGAATTTTACAAATTTTGCCAAATTTTCATTTTTTTCAGAACGAAACGCAAAAACTTATCACTTAAATTCTGTAAATAACAGACAGTTAGTTACAATGTGTCCGAGAAAACATCTCAAAATCACCCCGGAATGTTAACAAGCGCCAAAAGTTTATAAACCACTTATCATGAGGACTGTCAGGATTTGAAAAATCGACAGTATGGTTCATTGAGCTGAAAACTGTGTCGGTGATAAGGGGGTAAAAGAAACTGTTAACTTTCGTTTGTGTCGTGTTGCAGATTATCCAGTTTTTTTTTTCATCTACAACCTTAAATCTATTTGTATTTAATCCTAAATCAGTTGGCACCATATCCCCAATGGGTCCCTTTCACCTGGTATTGGGATGTTAACCAGGTAACTTTTAGAGTCGTCTCCATTAGGGGACTACTTATCAAATCAGGTTACACCAAGACCTAAATGCATTTAAAATGCATCTACATGTGGTGAGGAATTTGTAGTCGATATCATAAACCAAATAAATAATAGATAATCAAGACACAGAGTGGGATATTTATCAAACACTGGTGCATCGTTCAGCAGCATATGATGTTTCCCCTGTCCATCTTGAGTGCCAGATATTTGTATCAGATGCACCAATCTGCAATTTTATGGAAGAAGCTAGTGCCCCTCTATACCACTTGGCTTAGAGGCGGCATAAATTGAGATATGATCATGATTCCTTACGTTAAGCAAGGAATTGTGTTATTTCAGGTCTTGTATACCAAAAAACTTGCCATACTAGCTCTAATAAATATCCCTCAATGTATTTATTACAAAATTATAATATAATTATTATATTCCATTTAGCTGCAGAGAACATTCTGGAGAATAAATGCACAAGATCAGAAAATTATATGTGTATTATATCTATCTAAACAATAAACAAACATACTCTGTTGATCTAGCTGGGTCAGAAACTTGAACCTTAATGAAACACTGTATGAGTGCCTCAAAGACCTGGATTGCATCCTTGCTCTGGTTTTCTGCCTCGGAACCCTTTTAAGTTAAGTCAGTCCTCAACCTTGCCAACACCTGAAATAAAACCTGAAGGCCCAGATGACTTTCTATCTTTGTAACAGGTATTTGGCATTTTTTTTCGTAAATCATGCAACAGAAAGTTGGATGCTGAAAGGCTCCCAATTGTAATGATCCATCCAAGACAACAATCTAAGAGTAGAGTAATTGGCCTGCTTACTCACACCTCCATTGCCTAAAGCATCATTCAAGTCTGATTTCATTTCCAGTTCTGAAGAGTCAGGAGAAGGGTATGAAACTAGAAAACAGGGATGTAACAATTGGGTCACATGGGTAGGGGTTTAGACATATGGGTCCCCAATCAAAAATTTGTTTCAGTCTCGTTATTGCCACTGTTAGAAGACCATTTAATTTGGTGAAATTGTCCCTTTAATACCAGGTTATACCTCCCTTAAGCCATTTGTGGAATACTGACCAGTAAACTTCAAATGGTCCGCATGTTCAATCATCTGTGAAGATGTTAGGTCAAAAACTGAGGTTTTGTACCTCAAGAACCAATTCATCTGAGCTATTTTTTTGTAAGGGCCAGTGATAATGTAAGGTAAGGTAAGAGGACAGGTGAGCCCTGATACTATCTCCCTATTACATTTCTCAGCTATCGCAGCCTACCTTTTGACCACCCTACATAACAGTTTCCAACTGGGTAATATTCCCTAAATGGGAATTAGGAATCAAAGCAGATGGTTAATCACAGGTCAGGTAAAAATATCATGCTAATGTAGGTAATCAGAATCACTGGCAGGAGAGTCCCCTGAAGTGAGTATAACCATTAAAATATTGGTGGGCAATAAACTTAGCTTAGTCATCAGTGTCAAGCAGCTATTCTTTCAGACCTGTCACAGAACATTGTGTACCATTTTGGGTACTAGTATATAAGAAGGGCATTGCTACGTTCTTGGGGTTACTCAATTTAGGAACAAAATGGACAATCTAATTACAGTATTCATATACTCGATTGTACAGTATAAAATGGTAAAATTTGGGGTCATGAATGTGGGGTTAGCTTAAAAGAAAGATGCATTAAACTTTATGAAATATAAGGTATAAAATAAAAAAGATAATTTCCCCGGCAGTCATGTCAATATTATTATATGCAGGTGAACCAAGCAAGAGAACTACACTGTTGTAAAGTTGGAGGAAGATAAAACATGATCACACTATTGACAATTGTTGTTGAGACAACCTCCAAAATGTAAAATGGAACAAAAGAAAAGCACTTGTAGAAAATAAAAGACTGTGCTCAAAGATTATGTTCTAGTGTAAAAAAGGTGAAATACATACAGTACCTTTACTCTGGGTGGGGCTGGAGGTTTATCCAGTCAAGGCCATTTCTCCTGCTTTGTTGCAAGCACAGCCCCTACCTGAAGTTAATCAGAGGGGCACAACTGTAGCTGCTTAAAATACCTTCCCATTTATCATTGTTCAGCTTTCTGCATGTCTCTATTCAAAGCCTTGGATTCAAATTTGTAGTCATTAATATACCAATTACTATTTTTTTACAGGTTGTGAAATGTAATTAACTGAGATACAAATAAAACTTAGAACTGTAGATTCTGTTCATTTAACCATAACCCTTTCACAAGCAATCATTTGAGCTTGCATAACATTCATTATCTACAGAATAATAGCCCTAACAAAGGCCTGTCTTTATTAAATAACTTGAACAATATTTCATACACAAATTAGAATTTATATTAACATTTAAATACAATACATATTAAGCAGGTACATTAATTACACATTTCGATTAAGTATGTTTTACATATTATATATTTAAAAGCTAGAAAAAAAATAGGATTACTAGGAGTGCTTGATCATTTGCTGTGGAAATGCGCGTCAGCACAAACATTTTGGAGAGGTGTATTGATCAACCAACCAGCCTAGTGCCAACTCATGGCCGCAGCCATTTCAGTACTGCTAGCGAAACCAGAATTATGTGCACTGTGAGATGGAGGATGCTGGGGCAGTATTCTGCAGTGAGACGCTAAATGCAACCATGCTGTGGAGTTTAAGTAAATTAATACATTAAGAGATTATTGCTGTGGGCCAAAGTCAAGATTCAATATTATGCCATGCTGTCCATTTTGTAGATTGTGAATCATTGTGAATGGTCTATTAACTTTGATAACAAATGTATCTAACTGTAATGAAAGCAGTGCTTCACATTGGTCCGTGATCAGTCCACGATTACAGACGTGAGAAATTCCATGCCACAGACAAATAATATTGATATATAATGCATGGAGGCGACGCTCTACTGTTGGCTCTCCTGGATATTGGTGGAAACAAGAACTCATATCAGCATCATTCTCAACATTATGCACAGAGTTCTATCCCTAGAGTTCAGCAGAGTGGCATGGCATGTCTCACATCTGTAATCATGGACTAATGTGAAACCAGAAAAATTCCTATCACTCTTCCTGCTACTAGCAATGCACCTTAACATCTTCTGGCCTTTACACATCATCCTTCTCCTGGCACTCAAATTCTGGGTCCCAAGAGCACATCATAAAACAGAAAAACATTAAAAGTGAGATGTATTTATGTAAAACTCCCACTTTGGGACCTTCCGGAAAAAAATAAAGGTAGTTACAGGCAAGTTACAGGAAAGTTCCAGGCAAAATTACAGGTTTATTGGGTACATGTTGCCATAAAGGTTCCAGGCAAAAAAGCAGGTTTAGCAATGGTAGTAACTCTGCACTACCTTAACCCCAACATGGAATCAAAACTAGCAATGAATGTGCTCAGGTGATATATAGGTGCTTAACTGTATGAAAATTGGAAGTATAAAAGGGGAAATTGTACCAAGCACCAATCCACGCTAATGGTTAGATACTATACATACACATTATGTATTAACTATGATTGTTAAAATACAAATTACATCAAATAATACATCAAATTAAAATACAATATTGCACAATGTAATGGTATGCATACCAGTGTGTAACACTTTGTTATCTCAGGCTGGGCTAAAAAAGGGGCACAAATGGCACCATAGGGCCCAAGTACATATCTGTGCCCTTAATAAAAAATTGGAATATAAAAGTAGCTATAATTATGTACCGTGGGGTTTATGCAAGTAAAAAGCTCATATAAGCCAATAAGTTATAAACAGCTCATATATGCCAATAGGTTATAAACAGCTCATATACTGTATGCCGATAGGTTATATGCTTTTTAACTCCTTCAGCAGTATTACAGTAAACAGTTAAAATGCAATTTTTATAAATTCTTCATAAAAAATCAATAATTCAAAAAATGTGCTCACACCAAGGACAATACAGCACACGCCTTCACAACTCCCCTAGTGTATGAATTACCAGATAGAAGGTACAGAAGATGAAAATAGATACATATACATATGCATACGGGTAGGTATCACCCTAAAAAAGGTCAGTAAATATGGTCAAATACCTACCCTAGGATCACTCTTTGCTTCCCAGACCCATAACGGGTCTTACTTACCCATACATATGTAGTAATATAAATTCAAATTTTCGGGCTTGGGAGGGGAGCTTCCTCTTTCTTTCCTGGGGAGGGTGTGATTCCCTAGCAATGCTCACCCTAATCCCTAATAGCTCCCACCCTTACAAGGGCAGTCCCAAGTACTGTCCTTTGTCATAAAATATCACACCTCCCTGACCCGTTTCCACCAGAGTTTCATCAGAGGGAGAATTATTATAAAAATATGGCCCTGAAAAAATACACATAAATTGGTCTTAGTACCAAACCCAGCAGTACAAACAATCATTGCATAGGGATAACGCAAATCCAATAAAGCTTACCAGGTCTGGAAAGTGTCGATCCCGACACAGTCTCTCCTAGGTGGGAAAGGAGTGCCTTCACCCACCTCTATGCGCCCAGTGTTCACAGCAGGTGATTGGCGTGTGACGCCTTACCCAGGTGTGAGCCTACCTATAAAGTTCCGAACTCCTCCCCCACCCCCGTGACTTCACGCAGTGTGAAGGACCTTACTGGAGCCAGCCGGCGTTCCTTACGTGTCTTGGTATACACAAACTTACAAACAGACTTTCATGGATGGATCACTTGTTAGTGTATATCAAGCCTCCTCTGTCTCTACACCGGCGGAGGTCATCATATATCTTATTAGTGTTGTCAATAGTAATTAACAAATAGAGTGCAAATTTAGGTCCAGAGGCGAAACAAAATCAGAACATAGAATCATACTGACATCATTGTCTCCACTCAAGGGGTATACTTTTTTTCCCTCAAATTCAGTAAATATTTTAGTTTTTCAGCTATTACAACTCATAGATAGGGGAAATGTCCCAGAGACCCAGCCAGAGAACTTTGGGAGCTGGGAGGATATATCGGTCCCTGTTTAAAGACTGCTTAAATAAAGCAGGCGTATTGTAACTGGAGGTTCAAACCCCCAGGTGCCACAGTGTTCAGCTGGTGTATCCACCTCGCCGCTCTCTGTAGCACCTTGCGGTCCCAATCCCCTCCCCTGAGTGGGGGTGGTACTAGTTCAATAGCTGTGAACCTAATTGCGGAGGATTGTCCATTATGCAGGGCATGTATATGTCGCGCGATAGGGGTATCCCGGTTGTGCTCATGTGATCCCCAATCCAGAAAATCAGAACAGTACAGCAGGATGTCAACAATATCGATTCTGTCGATGAGAGAAATTACTTAGAACAGTGTTATGAAACTGGCAGGTATAAATGGAATGACCGTATGCCACACCAAATCCAAATGGTGTAGCCCTTCAACACTCTCACAGGTCTGAGTGTCACACTCCCTGCTCTGCTCAGAGAGGCAACTAACCTGTCACCCAAACAGCCTTCCACAGAACATCACACATAGGTGTGGTCCACAGCCTGGTGACCTAATCTGAAGAACTTGCTCCTGCAGCAGGAACTTTGACAAAAGAGAGATGGGAATGAAAATTAATTATTTTTTTCTCAAAGATGTGGAGCAATATCGTAGACCATGAAACTGCTTTGTACCATCTCATTTTGTTATTCAGTATGCCAGGCTTATGGCCAGTTCACATCCCTGTAAGACCTTGAGTTATTTCTTTCAGTAAGGGCTCTTTTACATGGGTGTTGTTTTACACATCCATGGTTTAGTGATTTCAACAGATGCCTCACAAAGGCATTGTTTTCAATGATGTCTTCACACTGTTCAATGTGTTTTCACGATTGTGGAAACAGAAGCCCATAGAGTCTATAGGTGCTCAAAAAAACTGATGAAGCTGAGAAATCAGTTGCGGTGTTTTCAAAGCAATGGAAAGTTATCAATGATAAGCAAAAATAAGTTAACAAACCTTGTGTGTCATGTTAGCCAGCGTTACATTTCACTTTTTGTGTAATGTGTACAATGAAGCATAATTCACATTATTATACATTCTATAGAGCAAACACATAAATATTGAGCATTTCAAATGAAAGATATCCCTTAAGGGGATCTCTCTGGACTGGATCTTAAAGAGGTAACAATGCCTAGAATACTTTACGTGACCAGAAAACACATTAAACAATAGTTAAGGAAGTTCTATACCCATTAGGAACTTGTTAGGAAAATTAACCATCTTGTAAAACTTTATACATTTGAAAAACACCTCCTTGAGAAAGTTATACTCACGTTCAATTCATTTTGATGGATCTAGCCTTGCTTCATCCACTGTAAATCATGGGCATGATCCATATATCTACAGTTCAGTGACAAAGACTTATTCGTAAACCACCCATTTTAGCTCAAAATCTCCCATTCTAATATTCAGATGGAAAATAACAAAATATGTCAGATGCATTATATTTTTTTGAACACTCTTGGGACAAATGGTAATTCCTATACATAATTTGGATACCTTGTCTCTTGTGGTGGTGGAAATTGGCATGGTTTAAATGGGGTTCCTTTTTTCCTGGAATTTTATTTGTTAGAAAATGTAGCAAAAAATGACCATTGGAACACTCAATTATAAAATGATTCTAAACAAATATGTATTTTAAGTAAAACAATGTATATTAAATGGATTGTACCACTGTGGTAAAGTTGGACTGTCTTAATAAATCCTATGACTGATGAGGCAAGCATGTGTACATAAAAAGTATAATGTCATGACCTATAGGATTCATAACCTCAAAGCAAACAAAACCAAGTTAATTGCCTTGGCATTTCTACCTCCCTACAATCAAGGCGCCTGGCATATGGTAGGTTTATTAGAATACAATAATATTTTATTTGACATATTTCAAACAAATTTGGCTGCCCATATTAATAGATTACTCTTTAGCTATAGGCAACACCATATATTTATATGTTGAAAGATCCACATTTTCATGAGTAGAGGGAAATTAAATACTAGGGCTCTCCACTGACAAATGGACTGCTTGTTTTAACACTCAATAGGCATTTTATAGGAAACAGCAAGTTGAAAATATTGTGGCAGAAATCATTTATAATATATATATATATATATATATATATATATATATATATATATACCGTATATACTCGAGTATAAGCCGACTCGAGTATAAGCCGAAACTCCTAATTTCAACACAAAAAACTGGGAAAACCTATTGACTCGAGTATAAGCCGAGGGTGGGAAATGCATTGGTTACGGCCTCCCAGTATATAGTCTGCCAGCCCCTGTAGCATACAGCCTGCCCAACCACTGTAGCATACAGCCTGCCCAGCCCCCGTAGCATACAGCCTGCCCAGCCCCCGTAGCATACAGCCTGCCCAGCCCCCGTAGCACAGACAGAAGAGTACCTACAGGTGATGTCAGAAAGGTGAGTTTTGACTTTATTTTTTTAGTTGACTCGAGTATAAGCCGAGTTAGGGGTTTTGAGCACAAATTTTGTGTTGAAAAACTAGACTTATACTCGAGTATATAAGGTATTATATATATATATATATATATATATATATATATATATATATATATATATATATTTCTTAAGCTTATGCGAAAAATTGTATGAATTTAAAGTATTGTAAATAATTTTTTTAAGCAGTACTTTTTACTTGTTCCCCATTATGTTCTTTTGTTGGTGTGAAAGCAGAAGGTTCAGGAGTTGTATTTGAAAGCAGATAACCTATAAAAACAGTAGTGATTAGTGTTAATAATAATAATTCCTCTATTTGTATAGCACACACAGATTCCGAAGGACTGCACAATGCTTGCCAAATCAGTGTTTGCACTAATCACAGTTGTCAACCTGTTAGATTACAAGGTCAAATGCTATTATGACACCAAAGAGATTTAAGTGGCCCCCTCTATAATACACCTTTCTTGCCATTAAAGATGGGTACCTCTAAAAGGCTACAAGCTTTGTTAACATGTAGTGTGTGATTACATATATTATGCTAGAACAATTACACCTTTGTCTAAAAAATATTACTCACAGTTAAACCTATAACAAGGAAAAATACTTTGATGAATCAATATATTTTTTTTCAATGGCAAAAAATTGTGGTAAAATATTTCTCCATATAAGTAGTGATGGTAAATTATCAGTATGTCATCAATGCACTCCCTGAAAATTGGGTGCAGTCAATTAGTCAATTGTAAACTATTGTTCTGACTTTAAGGCAAATTGTTATTAAATATTTTTTAAGCTTATTGCAAAGCAATACTGTACCATAATAAAATACATATGTATAATAATATTTACATTATGTAGATAATTACATATCTACAAGAAAAACTGAAATATAACATGATCATAAGTATTCACACCCTTTGCTCATTATTGAGTAGAAGCAGCTTTTGAGCTAGAACAGCAATGATTCTTCTTTGGAATGATGCAACAAGTTTTTCATACCTGGATTTGGGGATCCACTGCCATGAATGTTGGTAGACAGTCATTTTCAAGATTCTACACAGATACATAATTGGGTTTTGGTCAGAGCTCTGGCTGGGCAAGTCACCCGTTACACCCCAATAGCATCATGCTGTCACCACCATCTTTCACTGTTGGGATTGTATTTGGCAGGCGATGAACAGTTCCTAGTTTTCTCCACACATAATACTTAAAATTGACACCAAAAATTTCAATATTCATCTCATCAGACTAGAGAAAATTATTCCTCATAGTCTGGGAGTCCTTCATGTGTTTTTTACAATCTGTATGCAACTTTGATATGTCTTGCACTGAGCAGAGGCTCCTGTCGGCACACACTGCAACCAACTGGTGGATGGCTGCCATTAAAGTTGACTTTGTGGAACTTATACCCATCTCACTACTGCATCTCTGGAGCTCAGACACAGAGATTTAGTTGGTTATTTTTATCTCTCTCACTAAGGCTTTTCCCCCTCACGATTGCTTAGTTTGGCTAGATGGCCAGGTCCAGGAAGAGTTGTGGTTGTCCCAAACTTCTTCCATTTAAAGATTATAGAGGCCACGATGCTACTAAGAACCTTGTGTGCTGCATGAATTCTTTTGTAAATTCTGGCTAGATCTGTTCCTTCCTACAATTCTGTCTCTGAGCTCCTTGGGCAGCTCCTTAGACCTCATGATTCTCAAGTACTCTGACATGCACTGCAAGGTCTTACATAGACATGTTTGTGCCTTTCCTAATCAAGTCCAATCAATTTAATTAAACACAACTGGACTCCAATGAAGGAGTAGAATCATCTCAAGGAGGATCAGAAGGAAATGGACTGTATGAGTGTCACAGCAAAGAGTCTGAATACTTATGGCCATGTGATATTTCATTTTTTGTGTATAAATTAGCAAAAGTATCTACATGAGTTTTTTTCTCTGTCAACATGGGGTGAACATTGTATATAAATGAGCAAACAACTGAACCATTTATCTTACTAATTGGCTGCAATTAAAAATGTAAATGGGCCTGGAAATTTTGTGTACCCACTGTAATGTGTGATACTATTTTGAAGATCTTCATGCATTCATTCTCAATGACTTTGCAGATCTTGACATATTCCTTCTTTCAATAACAAAATAGCCCTGTGTATTTCTTGATGTATGCAGTGGATTTAAGGATGTTACTTAATTTGGACTATAATCCCCAGGCATCCCTGATGTTATTTTAAGTTTATTATTTTTATATTAAACATTACTTTTGGATCAAAATGGGTGATGTATAGCAATAATGTCAGACTAAATATATTTTCCTGAAATCTAAATTATTCATTTATTGAATATATTCATAAGCAGACTTTAAACAAAAAAACTATAATTTCTTAAAAGTAAAAGGGGTTGTCTGACGGAGAAAAATGTTTTGTGGATTAATGCATTTTGTAGCATTTTGCCATATAAAGAAGAAGTAAACAATGTCTTGGTGTGTGTGTGGGGGAAGGGGTGCTGAACTCACAATTCCTAACACTGATGTATGGAGCAAAGTGAGGAAAGCTACAAGCTCACTCCTTTTAACATTGAGGATGTTAACCTAAAATAATGTTCCTCTTTATAGGCACAATAGAACTTGCATATGGAGGAATGTCAATATACTGTTTACCTGTCCCTTATTATTTATGGTTTTGGTAAATGCTGTTTATGGCTCACATGCTGTATTACTGCCTTTGACTTAACTTCAAATTCCATATATTAATACATTGAAGATATTTCCAGGCATCTCAGACTGTGGCTTATGGATTTTTATCAATTCTATCAATTCAGAAGTGAATGTTATAGCAAAAACACACAACCTTATTTTCTCTTCAGAAAAATTATTGTAGCCCTGCCTGAACAATGCGAATAGATGTGTTTTGTCATTAATTTTTATTTCAAAGAAAGAACTGAACAAGATTTATCAATAGCTCTGACACAATTTATTTTATGACAGAAAATGTGTCATAAATGTTAATGAAATAGCAATTTGATCAAGGACTAAGGTTGTTCAGAAGAATTTAATTGTAGATGACACTTTCTCAAAGTGTCTCTAGCATCATACTGTGTAATTCCACATTAAAGCAAAATGTACCTAAAGATATACAAGGGTCCTACGCTATATGCAAAAAGATCATACAAAGCCATGTATATGTTTATGTGTTTTATCATCCTATCGGTCCATGTCCACAATATTGTGTCCTACTAAGGACATATGATCAAAGAGACACATTGTTCCATTGGCCAATGTATATATTTTATTTATTGAAGTACTCTGTATTTAACATTTTTGTCACATAATACTTCATTTTAGCTTGGATTTTGAAACATAATATTTTAATTTTTTTTTCTAAAACAATTGAATTATTTGGACATGATTTTGAATCCAGTAATTATCCACTGAACATTTCCACTGAGTAATTATCCGCTGAACATACTTGACTTTGTTTTCCATTAAAGTGTTTTAAATATCCTCAGATGTCTGTGGTATACAAGCAAGCCAGTATGTAATTTATTTTGCTATAGTATTTCTTCTTCCAGTGAAAGTGTCTATAAAATTTTTAAAGGAAAGTAGGTTGCTAAAATGTACTTAATTTGCCATGATAGATTGAGTCCATGCTTCAGTGACTGTAATTGAATCTGTGACCTAGTTCTTTAGTAAAGAAGAAATAGTCTCTCGGGTTTTGTCACAACCATCTTGTAATGAAATTCAAAACGTACTGTCAAAACGTCTTTACTTTTTATACTATTTGGTAATATTATGAGTCTGCAATTTGTTACTTTTTAATTAATCTTAATAAATGTTTTTATAGACAACGTAAAAACAAAGTGTTCAACATCCTTAAATAGCATGAAGTGTTTTAGTAGCCGTGAATATATATATGGAAAAAAACATAACCAATATATTTCATAACTAAAGGGAATAGATTGCCACAAAAATACATACTTTTTATGTTTATTTAAAATTATTTTTGTGATTTTTTTAATGTTAGTTAATAAAGAAGCAAGGAACAGCATCTATTTTTGTAGCTTTCTTCTCAGTTTAGCTGTATATACTGGGACATATGAGCAGAGGCATAGAAGTCTTATTTCTATATAGAAGGTATATGTTCTGCCAGTAACAGTAGTATTTCTGCAATGAGTAATGAATAGAGATGACGAATATACTGTCCAAGCTGATGCTCGTTTCGAGCATTAGGTACTCGAAATGCTCGTTGCTCGGAGAATAACTTTGCCCGCTCGAGAAAATGGCATCTCGCCATTGTGATTTTTGCGGCCGAAAACAGGAGCCAATCACAAGCCAGGAGACTCACTCCACCCAGCATGACAGTGGTACAACTTAAACGTCGATGCAGCGGTGGTGGCCAGACTGGTGACCCGAAAATAGACTAGCCCCTGCCGCGCTGCTCGCATCATTCTCTGTCTGGATGCCGCTAGGAGAGAGCTGCTGCTGTCAGGGAAAGCGTTAGGGTGTTCTATTAGAATAGTGTTAGGCAGGAGTGATTCTACAAGAACCCAACAGCCCTTCTTAGGGCTACAATAACGTTTTATTTACTTTTTTTGGTTTGCCTGTGGCTGGGCTTGCTGTATTAGTAGTGAGCTAGTACCATATTGTGAGTAATTGCAGGGAGAATTGTGTTTAGCCTTGTGACACACATATCACCTCAACACGAAGTGGACAATTTATTAGGGTTTGTTTGAATTAGCGAGTCTGCTGATTATTTTTTTTTTACGTTTATTTCTTTTTATAACTCAAAGTCTTTGGCAAAGCAGTGTGCTTTCAGTGTAGGCTAGAAAATAGCCAACGGAGGCGACCCCAACCGCTACTTAGGCCTACAATAGCGTTATATTTACTTTTTTTTGTTTGCTTGTGGCTGGGCTTGCTGCCACTAGTAGTGCAGCTAGTACCCATATTGTGGGAATTTGCTAGGAGACTTGCGACCGTTGTGCTAGCTCTTAGTGACAACATATCCACCTCAAACATCGAAGTGGGATAATTTATTAGGGGTTTGAATTGGAATTAGTGCAGGCCATTGTCTTATTTATTTTTTTTACGTTATTTCTTTTTAGAACTCAAAGTCATAGGCACAGCCCAAAATACAGTTGTGTGCTGTCAGTGGTAGGTTAGAAACTAGCATAGCAATAGGATAGCATCGTTTTGTTAAAAAAAAAAAAAAAAAATTAAGTTACACTAATTTGGAAAATGTTTACCCGAGGATAGGGGTAGAGGACGAGGGCTTGGACGTGGGCATCCAAACTACTGCAGGGGTCAGAGGCCGTGGGCCTGGGCGGGGTGAGACACCACCTGCTGATGAGGAGCAGGGGAACGCCGCAGAGCTACACTCCTAGGTTCATCATCATGTCTCAAGTTACTGGGACTCGTGGTAGAGCATGTTGAGGCCAGAAACAGTTGCGAAGAGGTGATGTCGTGGATTGCGGACAATGCTTCTAGCCATTGTCCACCCGTCAGTCTTCCACGCAGTGCACCCATGTAACAGAAATAGCACTCTCCAGCTCCTCACCTCCGCCTCTTCCCCAGTCTGGCCCCTCCCAGCAAAATTTGGCATTGAACGGCTCCTCGAGGAACTGTTCTCTGGCCCTTCCCACGTCACAAACCCACTTGTCCGGGTGTGTTGAGCTATTTTCCGATGCCCAGGTTTTCCACCGGTCGCAGTCTGTGGTTGGATGATGACATTATTGACGTAGGGAAGAAGTGTGTAAAGAGGTACGGACGATGAAGATACACGGTTGTCAGACCAGTGGTGAAGTGTTGTCAGGGCAGGAAGTCCGAGGGGGGAGCAGACCGAGGGAGGGAGGATGATGAGGTGACAGACAGCAGCTGGATGATAGGCCGGGTGAACACAGTGCTTTTGAGACGGAGGCGAGTCTATAAACAGAACAGGTTGGAAGAGGCAGTGGGGGGCCAGACGAGAGCAGGGCCAGAGCTGGTGATCAGCGCCAAATGTTTCCCGTAGTCAAGCTCCTGTGGCGAGGGCTAGATTTTCAGAAGTTAGGTTCTTAAAGAAACACCGGATGACCGAACGGATATGTGGTGTTCAACTGTGCCAAACCAGGACCCAGGGGTTCCACCACTACTAGCTTAACTACCACCAGTATGCGCCAGGCATATGAATGTTAAACAACCCACTCAATGGCACCAAGCACGTTCACCTCCCGGCGGGCCACACCACTGCTCCTTCCCTGTGTTATTGCTAGTAGCCCCTTGCCAGGACACGGCCAAACACTCCTGTGCGAAAACCCCATCTCGCCTACACGATCTTCACAGCATCCAACAGCGTTCAAGCTCTCCATACCCCAGATTGTGGAGCGCAAAGGAAGTATAGCGAAAACCCACCCACTGCCAAGCCCTCAACGTCCACATCTCCAAGTTGCTTAGCCTGGGAGATGCTGCCCTATAGGCTGGTAGAGACCGATGCTTCGAAACTCATGGCGGCGCCGCCCATCGGTATTCGGTCCCCGCGCCACTACTTTTTCCGATGTGCCGTCAAGCCTGCAAAAGCAGTGTCGGAGAACATCATCCGTGCCCTGACCAACGCCGTTTCTGACAAGGTCCACGGACACGGAAACGTGACGAGTGCTGCGGGCAGGGCCACTATATATCGCTAGGCACATTGGGGTAACTTGGTGGAGGCTGGGACCGAGTCTGACCCTGGGGCTGGTATATATACTGCCGACGCCGAGGGATTGCGGGGCCTAGTCAGGTCCAGCTTCAAAGCCTAATATGCATCCTACTCCCCCACCCTCCTCAACCCTCACCCTCCGATTCATCGTGGGCATGGCGCCATCGTCGGTAGCTCTAGGCACAGAGCAGTGCCGTCCCAGAGACAGCAGGGGTGTGGTGCTCAAACTGCTGAGCCTAGGCGATAAAAGGCACACCGCCCAAAAGCATATCTACAAGGCATCACGGCGCAGACCATCTGTGCTGGCACCGCTGACCTGAAGCCAGGCATGGTTGGTGTGACAACTCGCAGAACCTGGTGGCCGGCTCTACAACTCGGCAGACGACACATGTGCATGCTGGCCCATGTGTTAAATCGATAGTTCAGCGTTTCCTAAAGAATCCCCAATCTGTCTGATTTGCTCACGAAGGGACGCCGATTGTGCGCATTTCAGGAAGTGGCAGCACAGATGCTGACCCACTCTAGTGCAGCACAGCACCGATCTCCAACTGCCCGACTCACCACTGTTGTGCGATGTGCCCACTAGGTGGAATTCAACATTAACCATGTATCCAGAGTTTACCAGCAGAGCAGGAGCGTTCTAGACTGCCAGATGTCAACTTCCACCGAACTGGTGTCAGGTCAGTCAGCTTCCTCAAGTATCAATGAGGCAGTGGATGTGGATGTCTGATTCTGTCAGGTCTGAGTAACTTTGAGGAGTCAACACAGATGGAGTGGCGATGCCGCATCAATCAGCCTCACCATCCCGCTGCTTGGCCGGTTGTAAAACTCTCTGGCAGCATGAAGTCGGAAAGCTTTGCGCTCGTCACAAGAAGACGGGAAGAAGTTCCCTTGTTGATAGCCAAAGCAACCTTAGGTCTGTTTTCAGCGCATATCGGAGGAGGTGAGGAGGATGAGTGGAAGAGGAGAATGTTGGCGAGACAGAAGAGGGGACCATTGTTCACGATCCTTCACTGTTCAGCGGTATGGCAGAGAAGAGGAGAAGGAAATGGGCAGTCAGGCCAGTGAGGGGAGTGAATTCTTCGCGTGGGGACTGCGCGCATATGGCAGATTTCATGCTAGGCTGCTATCCGTGACCCTCGCGTTCAAAGAATTTATCCAGCCCCGATTAATGGGTTATTCACTCTCCTGGACCCACGGTACAAGCAAAATCTTTCCACTCTCCATCTGGAGAGGAAGGATGTGGAGAATGCATGAATACCAGAGCCCTGGTGCACAAGATGAAACAGTATTTCCCTTCTGCCAGCGCTAGCGGCAAGAGGGGCGTACTTCTGCGGGACAAGTAGACGAGCAGGCAGTTTTTCAGCATAGGCAGGGGTACGCTTTACAAGGCCTTTGCCAGTTTTATGTCCCCCAGCAAGACACTGTCACCTGTCCCCAGTACTCGGCCAGAGTAGGGCTGATCTTACAGAAAGATGGTGAGGGAGTACGTAGCTGACCATACCATCGTCCTAAATGATCACACAGCTCCCTACAACCTGGTTTTAAAGCTGGACATGTGGCACGAATGGCGCTGTAGCTGGGAGGTCTTGCCTGCCCTGCCGCTAGCGTGTTCTCCGAGCATGTTTCAGTTGCGCTGGTGGCATCATCACACGATAAACGTACACGCCTGTCGATGACAGCGCTGACAGGCTGATGCTTATCAAGCTGAATAAAGCTGGATTCTCCGGTTTTCATTCTCCACGTGAAAGAAGCTCAACCTAAATACATGTATGCACTCCTCCTCCTCATTGTCCTCCTTTCCCTCTGTGTACACTACAGCAGAGGAAACTGGCTAATTTTGCCAGGGCCAATGGCTCTAGCTATAGTATTTAATTTTCTGGAGGGCCACCTACCCAGTCCTCTGTTTTAAGCAATTAAGGGAGTGCCACATACAGGCACTCAATCTATTTATTTTCTGGAGGACCACCACCTGCTCTCTGGTTTGAAAACTTTTTGGACTGCCACAAACAGGCACACTCATTTATTTAATTTTCTGGGGACCACTACCTGCTCCTCTAGTTTGAAAAACGTTTTTGGACTGCCACATAACAGGCACTATCCAAATTAAATGTCTCCATAGCAGCCTCCACATGTCGTCTTTTTAGCTGGCCCACACGTTGTCTACCATTGCTCCCCCAACGCATCGCCATAGCTGCCTCCAAAAGTCGTCCTATAGCTGCCTCCATACATGGTCTCTATCAAACGACTGGATAGTGTTCAGCAGAATTTTGGGTTGTTTCATGGATTCCACATAAATTGGTAATCTTGTCGCCACCCTGCTGTGTTATCCACAAAATATACTGGCAAACTTTTTCATTTACCGATATTATTCAGCGCTTCTTGCGCATCGCTACATTCCCCTCACCGCCATAACCCAAAGTATAAGAAAGTACTACACTTGATCTTATACAAAAGGTCTTTAGAAGTGTGCTTTGGGCGAGTAGCCGAGAGACAGGGGCTTGGATAGGCAAAGCTCGCTGGCAGCGGAGCGCCAGCTCCATTCCAAGATCAACTAACATGTTTAACTGGCGTACCTTTAATCTACTACTAGTTCACTGCCTCCATACATCGTCCCTTACAAACGAGCTGTGTCAGGCAGAATTTTCAGATGTTTCACCAGATACTAGTGGAGAACTCGGCCCCATCTGTCGCCGCCATGCTGGAGACCTGAAGTTGCAATTATAGCCGCAATATGAATGCCATACTGTCGCTCTAATCATGGAAGTCGTCTCCATGGCTGCCTCCACATGTCGTCCTCTGATCAAAAGAGCTTGTGTCAGGCTCATTTTTCGAGTGGTTTCACCCCGATACGTTATGGAACTTGGTCAATATGTCGCCACCATGCTGTGTATCGACAAATATACCGTCAACCTTTTGTTCACAGAGGAAATAATTCAGCGCTTCTTGCTCACCTCCTTTGGTTCCTCTCTGCCACCCATTGGTTTGAAGACTGAGTCCATTTAGGGTATGTGCCATGAACCTCTCTAGCCTGCCGCTGCTGCCGCTGCATGGCCGTCCCCTATAGTTGTCAAGGTCAATTATTGCATGTTTTGCATGCAATCTAGCATCATTCGGTCACTCTGTCTGGCCATGCTGTTGCCCATAATTTTGGATAATGGTACGATTAAGCAGCCTCAGAGGCATCCATGCATGCTGCCCTGCTGTTATCCTGTCCATTTCCGTTGTGTTTATCATTTTTCTGTGTTTAAGGTGTGTGGCCAAAGCTCCACTGTGAGAGCCTGGTCCCTGAAAAATGCTCGAGTCTCCCATTGACTTCAATGGGGCTCGTTATTCGAGACGAGCACTCGAGCATCGGGAAAATTTCGTCTCGAATAACGAGTACCCGAGCATTTTAGTGCTCGCTCATCTCTAATTATAACCCTTATGAATTTTGGGCAATGCATAAAATGTTCCAATTACTGGAGTAGATGGTAATAAAAATTTGTACTCATGCTCATCTATCACACCATCACTTCTGGCCTGTACCAGCAGGGAATCAAGTTCAGCTAGAAATACTGGGGTTGGGTGAAATGGTAAATTTTATAGGCAGTTTTGTCTTTGAGCCAATCAAGACATAATTTACAGTAATTGGGACTGTCCATTACTACATTTCCCCTTATATGAGGGTTTAATTGTAAGATTTTTGTTTATCTCAAGGGAACTTAGAGCAGACATTTCTCCCCTGGTAAAATTAAATGGTGCGAATGGATTGTCTGATGTTTTGATCTCTTCTGTAACTTTTCTAAGAAACATGTCTATCGGGAAGACTTCCATAGAGGGAGTAAATTGTTTACTCTTAGATTTTGTTCCTGGTTGTTCCTTAGATAGACCATACATAAATCTCACTTGTCTAAGTGATCCGGGGGTTTGCCAAGGTCCCTACTTTCCAAATGTGACTTTTTAATAAAATATTTTTTCCATTTAATCTTTCTGATAGATGGAGATCTATTTAAAGATAAAGATAAATTTGTCAAAATGAGAATTCGGTACAAATGAGAGTCCTTTCTGTAACAGGGTAGTTTAAGGTTGGCCAGGGTATGATGTGAGAGGTTGATTATCTGGGTATTATTTATGATGGTGTTGACTGTTTTGATCCTACCAGTTGAGAACCAAGGAACAATCAGGATTCCCTGTTTGGCATCCTCTGTATGATACCCTGCCTTTCCCCTGCCCCCTTGCGCTATTTGTGTTTTGTTTACCAGATATATCTTTATCTGAATTATCTGGCTCCATTGAGGATATATCAGTGTCCATCCTCACCCTCATACTGATGAAAATATAGACCCTGTTCTAAAATCCTGGACGTCCCCTGTCTATATTTTCAATCTTTCAGATAGTACTGAAAGTGTTCAATGGATGTTTGTAGTAACTTGTAGTAACATCTCTTTATTCTTAAAGTATGGTTCATTTTCAAATCTCTTTGTCCGATTGACTTGTTTGGTTAGTTTACCTTCCGATTGGAGAGGGTCACTCCTCCTCCAGAAGGATTTGTATCAAACTTAGAGAGCAGTCTGTTGCGTCTTTTTCCCATTTATGCAACAGAGGTACCATATATACTCGTGTATAAGCCGAGTTTTTCAGCACAAAAAATGAAAATGCTGAAAAACCGCACCTCGGCTTATACACGAGTCATCAAAAAAAAATGTAACATCGGGGACACCGGAGGTGAGTATTAAGTTTATTTTTTTATCTGTATGCTACACGGGGGCGGATGTCTGCTACCATGGGGGCAGGCTGTATGCTACATGGGGGCAGGCTGTATGCTACATGGGGGCAGGCTGTATGCTACATGGGGTCAGGCTGTATGCTACATGGGGTCAGGCTGTATACTACATGGGGGCAGACTGTATACTACATGGGGGCAGGCTGTATACTACACGGGGTCTGGCTGGCTGTATAGTACACCCTCGACTTATACTCAAGTCAATAGGTTTTCCCAGTTTTCTGTGGTAAAATAAGGGGTCTCGGCTTATACTCGAGTCGGCTTATACTCGAGTATATGCGGTATCTCTTGACTGGCAATAAAGTCAACCGTAGATCCTTAGGTACCACCTTTTAACCCCTTATCACAGACGATGGTTTTTAGCTTAGTGACCTGATGAACATATCGGGGCAAATTTACTTACCCGGCCCATTCGCGATCCAGCGGCGCGTTCTCTGCTCTGGATTCGGGTCCGGCCGGGATTCATGAAGGCAGTTCCTCCGCCGTCCACCAGGTGGCGCTGCTGCGCTGAAAATCATCTCCACGCGCCGGAATGCACCACCTCGGACCAGGTGAAGGTAAGCGGTCCCCAAGCGACACTTTTTCGTTTTTTAATGCGGGGGGTTTCGAATACGGCGGGTTTTCGGTCGGCCACGCCCCCCGATTTCCGTCGCGAGCATGACGGCGACGATGCGCCACAATCCGATAGCGTGCGACACAATCCGGGGCCCTTCAGGTACAATCGGCGAAAATCGAAAATATTCGCGGTAACACGTCGGGAAAACGCGGATTAGGGCCCTTAGTAAATGACCACCATCCAGTTTATTTTGAGATAGTTTTTTGTGACCAACATGTACTTATGCTAGTTGTATAATTAAGGAAAGTTATGATAAGGTCAGAATAATTTTAATTTTCAAAGTTTGAAATGTTCTGCATTCTAGGCAAATAGTTAAAATAAAAAGCTTGATAACTAACAGTTCCGGAATGTTTTATGCTGCAATGATTCTAATTTTTCTACGATGTTATAAGGCTTAGAATTTTAGGTGCAATTTTTCTATTTTTCATGAAATTCGCCAAAAAATTAACATTTTGATGGAAAACTCAGCTTTTAAGTGATTTTGAAAATAAAAGTAAATAAAAGTAAAACCCATAAAAAAGTTTGATGTCGAAATTTCTCCCGAGAGTACTGATACCCCATATTTGGTGGTAAACTGATGTATGGGCACACTGCCAGGCATAGAATGAAGCCAGCAACATTCACAGCAGGTTTGTATTGTCACATTGTACAGGCTATAAAATTTTCAGTAAACATATGCAAACATATGAGGGCTTATTATTTGCAAGGTTAGATACACTGTATAGATAATTCATTTTGGGGGTCTATAGCTTATTCATGAAATGTTATTAACTATTTCAAGGGGGACACAAACAAAACCACTTTCGTCTGACTTTCTGACATTTTCAGGATTTGCACGGCTGTGACAGGTATTTAACAGGGGTCTGCGCTGGGATTGTGTCACAATCATTTTTGGCACAGCTGTGCTGGCTTTCATGCGACAGAAATGAGGGGGATGCACTGTCCGACAATGCGACTAATTCGGACTGAGTGCAGGATTTAACTTTGAAATTGTGTCGCAAGACAATGCACTTATATGCACCATGAAGAAGAAAGTGAACTCTGGCTGACCTGAATGGGGAAGCGGCACATGCAGGATATCGGGTGCACAATCTTAGTGAATTGCGGTAGAGTGCATTCTCGTCGGACAATGCACTTCCTGTGAACTTTTTTGCAAATGTGCTCCATTGTTTTTTATGTTGACAACTTTTCCGGGAGCATATCTTCTGTATTTTTCTGTTGACAGATCTGGTTGAAGTTTTTGTAAAAATATTTATTGTTTTCAGTTGTTTCATATTAGGGCCGAATAAATTTTTGGTCACTTTTTAGAACAATTTTTGTCAGGGTATTTGATGAAAAATTGTATATTACAGGAAGTTCTTTTTGGGTTTTTTTTGTACGCCGTTCACCGGGTGAAGGTTCAATATTGATTTAGATTTATTGTACACATGATATGGACGTTAGTAATTCAAATATGTACTTTTTGTGTTTTTTACATACATTATTTTGATTTTTATGTAACCAAGGGGTGATTTGATTAGGGGATTATTGTATTTTATATTATTATAAAAGTATTATTATTATTATTATTATTATTATTATTATTTTTAACTTCTCCACTCTTGGGCTTGAACAAGCATTCATCTGCTTATTCAAGCCCTTAAACTGCAATACACTTTTATCACAGTGTATAATGTAAATAATTGAGCATGCTCAGTTACTTACAGCCAGGTCCTTTCCTGGAGGCAGAACCTGGAGGCAGAACCAATAGCTTATGCAGGGAAAGCCGCGTGGGACAGCAAAGCAATCTTTTATGAAAATCCAGAAAGGAGACTCAAGCTTTCAGGCACAATTCATATAAAGTATATAAAATCCAGAATTTTATAAGAAAAAAAGTAAAAGTATATTCAGAATATTATATAACATAGTCTGACGCGTTTCAAACTCTGTATGGTACCATAAAAATATACTCACAAAATATTTATAAAAATGTTTATAAAAATGTTTATAAAAATGCGCATGCCCTGGGCGGACATGTGAGACTGGTGTCCTGCTAGAACTGATATATGCACATTTTTATAAATATTTTGAGAATATATTTTTAAACAACTACACTATCCATATGCGTATTTCTTCCAGCGAACTTGCCTTAACCCCTTACCGACATGTGACGTATTAGAAGGCTTACCGGTAACACCCGCGATCAGTGCCGCCAGCGATGGGGGGTGACTTCCTGCTGATCGCTGCCGGCGGCTTCAAAAAGATGGCGGCGCATGGGCGCCGCCATCTTTACGAGGATCGCCGCTCCCCGTGATGTCATCGGGGAGCGGCGATCCGTCGCCATGGTAGTGTCGGGTCTCACAAAGCTACTTTGGGTTAACCCATTCATTACAATGTGCTATCAGAAAATGCAGAAAATTTGTTATGCAGAAAATAAGCCGTCTGTACAGATAGTTAGAGATTTTTGAATGTGGGGAGTGAAAAATGAAAACGCGAAAACGCAAAAACGAAAAAGGGCTGTGGCGGGAAGGGGTTAAAGACAGATGGTGATGAAGGAGGATTAGAAAATACAGTTGGTCTGAATAGTGACCTATTCTTGTGAGAGATCTGACAAGAAAGATTATCAAGATACATCAAGCAATGCACTTTATTGGCCCCGGTCAGTGTAAACTTTTCTCTTTTCTTTTATTTATACCTGTGATGGTATGCTGTGCTAAAAGTAATGGGGGAATTGGCCACATGCCAATGATTGTTTCCAGTATTGGAACATGATTTTCTTGGTTTAGATCTAAATGAGGCTATGATTCTTTTTATATTGTATTTATTATAGCCTGGTGTTTGTAATATCTAACAAATTATTTCCAAAGCTATGAAAGTTATGGAAATACCCCTTCTAATTTCTGGTGTATCTCTAGTATAGGATGTGAGGGCGGTCACAAATGAACAAAGGACTCTGTCAAGGTATATCCCCAAATTTTGTGTCAGGCTATCCATCCCTGACCCTATTGGGCTGCCTTTTAAGGGATTATAACCCTTATGAATTTTGGGCAATGCATAAAATGTTCCAATTACTGGAGTAGATGGTAATAAAAATTTGTACTCATGCTCATCTATCACACCATCACTTCTGGCCTGTACCAGCAGGGAATCAAGTTCAGCTAGAAATACTGGGGTTGGGTGAAATGGTAAATTTTATAGGCAGTTTTGTCTTTGAGCCAATCAAGATAAATTTACAGTAATCGGGACTGTCCATTACTACATTTCCCCTTATCTGAGGGTTTAATTGTAAGATTTTTGTTTATCTCAAGGGAACTTAGAGCAGACATTTCTCCCCTGGTAAAATTAAATGGTGCGAATGGATTGTCTGATGTTTTGATCTCTTCTGTAACTTTTCTAAGAAACATGTCTATCGGGAAGACTTCCATAGAGGGAGTAAATTATTTACTCTTAGATTTTGTTCCTGGTTGTTCCTTAGATAGACCATACATGAATCTCACGTTTTCAGCAAAGGCTTACTGGTAACACCCGCGATCAGTGCCGCCACTGATCAGGGGTGATTTCCTGCTGATCGCGCATGGGCGCCGCCATCTTTATGAGGATCGCCGCTCCCCGTGATGTCATCGGGTAGTGACGATCCGTCGCCATGGTAGTGTCGGGTCTCACAAAGACCTGAAGCTACTTTGGGTTAACCCATTCATTACAATGTGCTATCAGCACATTGTAATGTATGAGGAATTAAATCCCCATATACTGCCATACTGTTGTATGGGTTAAAGTACCCTAGGGAGTCTGAAAAATAGTAAAAATAAAAAAAAAGTAAAAAAAAAATCATAGTAAAAAAAACTAAAAATTCAAATCACCCCCCTTTCCCTAGAACTGATATAAATATAAATAAACAGCAAAAATCATAAACACATTAGGTATCACCGCGTCCGAAAATGCCCGATCTATCAAAATATGATAACGGTTTTTCACTGCGTTTAACCCTGTAACGGAAAATCGCACCCAAAGTTGAAAATGGCACTTTTTTGCCATTTAAAAAAAATAATAAAAAATTCTATAAAAGCGATCAAAAGGTTGTGCAGTCCTAAAAATGATAACATTGTAAACGTCATCAAAATCTGCAAAAAAACACAGCTCCATACAACAAAGTATAAAAAAGATATTAGCGCCAGAATATGGCAAAATCCACAAAAAAATTTTTGTACAGAAGGTTTTAATTTTTTTAAATGTATGAAAACATTATAAAATATATATAAGTTTGTTATGCCTGTAATCGTACCGACCCAAAGAATAAAGTAGACCTGTCATTTGGGGCATAGAATGAAATCCGTAAAATCCAAGCCCACAAGAATACGGCACAAATGCGCTTTTTTACCAATTTGGAATTTTTTTCCCCCTTTCCAGTACACGGCATGGAATATTAAATACCACCATTTTGAAGTGCAATTTGTTATGCATAAAATAAGCCGTCTGTACAGATAGTTACAGATTTTTGAATGTGGGGAGTGAAAAATGAAAACGCAAAAACGAAAAAGGGCTGCGGCGGGAAGGGGTTAAAGACAGATGGTGATGAAGGAGGATTAGAAAATACAGTTGGTCTGAATAGTGACCTATTCTTGTCGGAGATCTGACAAGAAAGATCATCAAGATACATCAAGCAATGCACTTTATTGGCTCCAGTCAGAGTAAACTTTTCTCTTTTCTTTTATTTATACCTGTGATGGTATGCTGTGCTAAAAGTAATGGGGGAATTGGCCACATGCCAATGATTGTTTCCAGTATTGGAACATGATTTATTATGTAAGAAATCTTGGTTTAGATCTAAATGAGGCTATGATTCTTTTTATATTGCGTTTATTATAGCCTGGTGTTTGTAATATCTAACAAATTATTTTCAAAGCTATGAAAGTTATGGAAAAATCCTCAGTAGAGGGAATTCTTTTTGCCCTTTGCAATACAAGTTTGTATGAATCAGCTGTTAAGGCTAGGTCTAAAAATGATGTTGTGTATTGGGCCATATTAAATGTGAAATGAGGATATTGTAAATTTTATATGTAGGTAACTGACAAAGTTGGAAGTAAGGCTAAATTCACACTGCCGTGAGCCCGCGCACCGTAGCACGGCGGGGGCACATGCAGCGCGGGGAGAGGAGGAGGAGGATGAGAGCAGTAACCCCAGCCCCTCTCATGGGAATTAATTCGCACGGCCAGTAAAAGGGGAAGAAGGACACAGCCCTATCTTTCCCGGGCTACGGAGCGTACGGGCGCACGTGTGCTGCACCGTACCGCTCCCTACAGGGCCGTGAGCCAATAGAATAGAAGTGTATGGGGGACGTAGATCGGCCGTATATTACGTCCCCCATACTGTAGTGGAATGTTAGCCTTAGAGTGCAACTATTTCTCTCTCTTTCCGATTGAACGCTCTCTATGGCTCTGAAACGCCTTCTCCGTCACTGACCATCTCGGTCATGTCGTCTCTGATCGTCGGGTTTCTATGACCTTCTCCGACTGTTGAGAGTGATTGAGAAGGGGACCAGATAGCAATTGCGCTGCATTATTGAGACAGGAAAGTGCTTATAACCACAGATCAGAACCAGATATATTTTTTAAAAACATGATTAGCAAGCGTTTATTCGAAACGTAGATATATAGGAACAACCGTTGTTTGGGGGGGTTTCCCCTTTTTTCAGGTCCGGGATGATTGTTCTGTTAATAAATAAGGGAGTATAAGAATGATTTCTAACCATGAGTACATCGGTATAATAAAATATCAGATAAATATGAATAAAACATAATACATTTTATAGACAGTGTTCAGCAGTTGGTTTACAATACAAGTTTTAAAAATCATATGATGTCTATCTTCATTTACAGAGGATGTTTAAAATAATGATGGGTATAAACATATATATATTTGATTAATCATTGCATATTAAGAAGGGTAATAAACTAGATGAGATGCTACTATACCCAACATTACAATAATTCAAGGCAGACAAAAGACATTTATAAGAAAACACAGTCATGAGATTCCCCGGATGTATATGAAAATTTTGTACTAAAGGAGGTGGAATAAACAAATATATTAAAAAAATACAAGATTATGTTAGATATGTCAAACAACGTTACGGACCTATTACTTTGGAAGCTGAGGAGGAGTTGAGATAGCATGGTGGAGGAGATGGTTACCTCAGGGGTACTGTTATCCCTAAGGATAGGATTAATGATCGTACAGGAGGGTAAAATAAAGTGCCGATCATCTGATGTTGCAAGAATGAGTGAATAAATAAACTTAGCCGGGAAGCACGCAGCGCGTGATAGGTGAATGGCATTGTGCGGTTCATGCTACCTAGTGCGCCGCCATGTTGCAGTGGGACTGATGGGTTAGTGATCATGAGCCTTTAGTTCTATTTATGGAGTGATCATAACTGAGGATAGACAATATGTTATGATAGTATCCAAGTCTATTAAACAGGGCAAAGGGTAACGGCAAGAGTTATATATTCTTAGTTGCTTTTAATGGAAATATTAGATTTTTGGTTATAACGAAAATATTCAGTGGTGGATGAAGAGGCAGAGAGAAAAAAGGGGATGAAAAAACTGTTTCATTTATCTGAATTTTTTGGATAGAGATGCGTAATATGTGGGGTGGTCCTCTACCTGACTCTATCTAGAAATGTTCCTTGAAAATGCATAGTCCAAACTTGGGGAAAATTGCTTTATTTAATTAACATTATATAAAGATGACAAAGACGCGAAGAAGGATATACAAATACCAAAATAAAATGCCTCCTCAATGTCCTATTCTGGGATTAAAAGATACACACAACATATAAACAATGATTCTACTTACTATGACTAACAGACACAAACTATAGTTGTGTAGAATTATATATTGTGATATTAGCCATCATTAGTTTGTTATAGACTACACGTTGATCATACATATATATCTCAACTGTTATCACAATCACACTCAGACACCTATGACTCCACCGTATTCAGATATATTTGGCCTTCATGAGGACTCGTCTCACGGGCTGAGCCCCCTCCATAGCGACTTACCGGCTGGCAAAAGATGAAAGCGCATGGACGCTGCCATCTTCGGTTGACAATCATCGATTCCGCTGACATCCATCAGGGGAGTAGCGAGTGATCGCCACCATGACAGCCTCCGCGGTCTTCCAAAGAGCCGAGACTGCTAGTTAAAACCCCTCATTACAATTTGCGTTATTTGCACATTTCAATGATAGAGGTAGAAAATACCCATATACTGCCATTCTGTGTACGGCGTGTATGATAGGATCGACCACATCAACCTAAGGGTAAAGTACCAAAGGAAGTCTCAAAATGGTAAAATTATATAAAACGTTAAAAAAAAAAATTATAATAAAATAACATAAAAATTCATATCACCCTCCTTTCCCTAGAAGTGGTATAATAAACAGTAAAAATCCCCATGAAACCACATTAGTATCACCACATCTCTGAAAATGCACCGACCAAAATATCATACGTTTTTTCACTGCGTGTAACCCCCGTAATGGAAATAGCCCCCAAACCAAAGTCTAAAATGGCACTTTTTGCCATTTGGAAAAATATAAAAAAAATTCAATAAAAGCTGATCAAAAGGTTGTTGAAAAATCTGAAAACTGGTTGCATTGAAAACATCATTAAGAGTTGCACAAAATGACAACCAACCGCAGATCGTACACCGAAATATGAAAAAGTTAATAGTGCCCAGAGTGGCAAAAATCTGAAAAATTTGTGTACTTTTGGTAAATGTATGAAAACATTATAAAACCTATACAAATTTCAGTATCCCCGTGATCGTTACCGATCCAAATATAAAGTAGGACAGATAATTTGTGGAGGGCCTCATGTGAAAGCCGTTTAAAAAAATCCCCATTTTCACTGGATTTTTTCCTGCTTCCCAGACATGGGCCTGGAATATCAACACTATCACTATGAAGGGCAATTTGTTATGCAGGAAAACAAGACCTCAGAGAGCTCTTTATGTTGATTAAAAATAAAAAAGTTACAGATTTTTGAAGGTCGGGGATTGAATTATGGAACTAACAAAGCAAAAAAAGGGCCTGGTCGTAAGGGTTAAAAGTTGCATCCAGTTGAATTTTTAATTTGAACTTTATTAATCTATGTTTTCTGTCTCAATGATGCTTTTTTAAAACATATAGGGGGAATTTATTAAGGGCCCGATTCGCGTTTTCCGACGTGTTACCCGAATATTTCCGTTTTGCGCCGCATTTGTACTTAAATTTGCCCGGGGATTTGGCGCAACGCGATTCGGATTGTGGCGCATCGGGCGCTGGCATGCGCGCGACGGAAATCGGGGGAGTGGTTGCTAGCCGAACGAAAACCCGAAGTATTCGGAAAAACCGCCGCATTTAAAAACCGAAATGTGTCGCATAAGGACCCGCTTACTTCACATGGTCCAGCTCGGTTGCATTCCGGCGCGAATGAGTTATTCAGCGCAGCAGCGCCACTGGTGGACGGAGGGAAAGAACTACCTTATTAGAAACAAAAATCCCGGCCGGACCCGATATCCCGAGCGGAGAAGCCGCCGCTGGAACGCGAATGGGACCGGTAAGTAAATTTGCCCCATAATTCATATGTCTCATCTACATAATTACATTGTATTATAAAATATATAAACAGTATACAAGTTAAAATTACTGATGAATAGAGCGTAGATGAAAGGACAGGCAACATACTCTAAAGGGTGATTAGGGAATGATGTATGACTTTTTACATAATATGTGTTTTATGCAATTTTGATATACATTTGGAAATTTATATATATCAAGGACAATGGTGGACTATATAATATGTAATTGCAAAGAATCTGTTGAGGAGGTGGCGCGTAAATATAAAAAAACCTGATAAACATAGACACTAGATGGTTAATGGGTCCTCGTTGGTGGGTAAATGTGATAAAGCTTGATTTTTTATCTTTGAAAGTTTATGTTCAAAAACTAATTATATTTGAAGTCAACTAAATCTGATAAACCCCTAGATAACGTACCCAGAGAACATTCTTGAAATCAATTTTTGTTTTACTTATCGGTAATGTTTATGTTTTTTGGGTTTTCTTCATACCAATTCCTATCCATATTATAATTATCTTGTTGGTTTATGATGTTATTCAGTTTGGCATTCTATTAGAACTTGCAATTTTTATTAGGATATTGTAAAGCTCACAGACATTTATTAGAACTATGGAGAATACAAACTGGACAACCGGCTATCTTCTTAAATAGGGAAATGTTATTCAAAAAAGGGATTTATGACAAGGAATGTGAGTGAATGGTGTGGATTATAATGTATTGCCTATTCCTTTTACGCATATAACTCCAACTACTTGCCAGAATAAGAAAGATCAGTTCACAACCCAAGAAGATAAGGCAGGAGAACTGGATTTTTACTTTCAATTATGGGCATGTTCTAATAGTTTGTGGACATTAAGGCCCAAAGGGGATAATGTTGTAATGCGTAACATGATGTGACTTTAGGAAAGCTAAGGGTCTTTTTGGACAGCGAATAATAGGCCATAAATGCCTACAAAAACTCCTAATACAGATTGTATAAACAGCCTGCATTGAGAACAAGGGGCAGGTTGAGCGAAATGTTTCTCTTGGAATTATTCCGGTTCAAGCGCACCCATCCGTAAAACCAAATTATTTCTTCCGCCTTACCATATTACTCACGGTTTCGTTGGACATCGGTTTATTGCAAGTTGCTACCAGGTGAGACCCTCTCAATACTTCCATGCGCCAACTAACTACCGTGACGTTACACACGAGACCCGTCTTTCTTGTTGTCTTTTTTTGTTTGTTGTATATTTTTTGTATTTTGTGTGAACTGTGAGAACATAGCTTGATGTTAAACTGTCTGTCAACGCCAGTGCCTTTAGTTGGGGGCATTCTGTTACCCTTAAGATTTGCGAGGGGGGAAGCATTCTGGAGACACTAATAAATTTTAAGTTAGGTGATACCTGTCCTGCATATTGTGTATGCCACACTTTGTATATACGTCCCCCATACTGTAGTGTGAATGTAGCCTTAGAGTGCAACTATTTCTCTCTCTTTCCGACTCTGAACGCCTCTCTATGGCTCTGAACGCCTCTCTCCGTCACTGACCATCTCTGTCACTGTCCGTCTCTGACTTCGGGTTTCTCTGACCTTCTCCGACTGTTGAGAGTGATGAAAGGGTGACCAGATAGGCAATTGCGCTGCTTATTGAGACAGAATAGTGCTTATTAACACAGATCAGAACAGATTAATATCTTTTTTAAAAACATTTATTTAGCAAGCTTTGTATTCAGATAACGTAGATATATTAGGACAACGTGTTTTGGGGGGGATTTCCCCTTTTTCAGGTCCGGATGATTGTTCTGTAATACATAAGGGTAATGTATAAGAATGATTTCTAACATGAGTACATGGTATAGATAAAATATCATTATAAATATGAATAAAACATAATACATTTTATAGACAGTTGTTCAGCAGGTGTTTACAATACAAGTTTAAAAATCATATTGATGTCTATCTTCAATTTACAGAGGATGTTAAAATAATGATGGGTATAAACATTATTCTGCAAGTTATTTAGGTGGTAAATCTATCTGCCTAAAAACGCAATGATTTAGAATTTCGAAAATGGCAAATTTTTCAAAAAATTTATCATATTTTCTTTTTTTTTGTAAATAAACGCAAAACTTATCTTCCAAAATTTACCACTAAAATGAAGTACAACATGTGGGGAAAAAACAATCTCAGAATCGTTTTGATAAGTAACAGTGTTCAAAAGTAATAACCATATAAAGCGAAGCAAGTCCGAATCCAAAAAATCGGGCTGAACCTTAAGCTACAAAATGGCTGCGTCCTTAAGGGGTTAAAATAGCGTTGACAGCAGCATCGCTTAAGTTGCCTGGGACTGCAGGAAGATTCAGTGTTTGGTGAATTCCTGTCCTGGGGTGATGCCTAAGTGCCTGCAGAAAGGGCTCTGAGTGCCACCTCTGGCACTTGTGCCATAGGTTTGCCACCACTGATCGGTAGGATTCTGGTGGATCCTTGGCCCTTTCACCAACATGAAAGGCATACATGACTAAATGCGGATTGTACCAACAAGGGACGTTCCTGCCCCTTACCTTCCCACTAGCTTGGTGGATCCTTGGCCCTTTCACCAACATAAAAGGCATACATGACTAAATGCGTATTGTGCCAGCAGGGGACATTCCTGCCCCTTGCCTTCATATCTTCAATTTACAGAGGATGTTAAAATAATGATGGGTATAAACATATATTTGATAATCATTGCATATTAAGAAGGGTAATAAAATAGATTATATGCTACTATACCCATACATACAATAATTCAAGGCAGATCAAAATACATTTATAGAAAACACAGTCATTGAGATTCCCCGTATGTATATGAAAATTTTGTATAAAGGAGGTGGAATAAACAAAATATTATTATAAAAAATACAAGATTATGGTTAGATAATGTCAACAAACGTTACTGACCTATTACTTGGACAACTGATGAGGAGTGAGACTAGCATGGTGGAGGAGATGGTTTACCTCAGGGGTACTGTTATCACTAAGGATAGGATAAATGATCGTAAAGGAGGTAAATAAAGTGCCGATCATCTGATGTTGCAAGAATGAGTAAATAAATAAACTTAGCCGGAAGCAGCGCAGTGAATGGCTGTGCCGGTTCATGCTACCCTAGTGCGCCTGCATGTTGCAGTGGGACTGATGGGTCTTAGTGCTCATGAGCCTTTAGTCTATTTATGAAGTGATCTTAACTGAGTGCATAGACAATATGTTAGATAGTATCCAAGTCTATTAAATCAGGGCAAAGAGGTAACGGCAACGGAGTTTGTATATTCTAGTTGCTTTTTAATGGAAATATTTTTTGGATAAGAGATGGTGTAATATGTGGGTTTTCCTTTTACCTGCTCTATCTATGAATTGTTCCTTGAAAATGCATAGTCCAAACTTGGGGAAAGGCTTATTTAATTAAAATTATATAAAAGATGACAAAGTACGGAAAAGGATAAAATACAAAATAAAATGCCTCCTCAATGTCCTATTCTGGGATTAACAGATACACACAACATATAATTACATGATTCTACTTACATGACTAACAGACACAAACTATATTTGTGTATAATTATATATTTGTATAATTAGTCCATCATTAGTTTGTTATAGACTACACGTTGATCATACATATATATCTCAACTGTTATCACAATCACACTCAGACACCTATGACTCCACCGCTATTCAGATATCTTCTGGCCTTCATGATGACTCGTCTCACGGGCTGAGCCCCCTCCATAGCCGACTTACCGATAACACCCACGATCGCCGCTGGCAAAGCTGCCGACGGCTGCAAAAAGATGAAAGCGCATGGACGCTGCCATCTTGGTGACAATCATCGATTCCGCTGACATCATCAGGGAGTAGCGATTGATCGCCATGACAGCCTCGGGTCTTCCAAAGACCCGAGACTGTCTAGTTTAAACCCCTTCATTACAATTTGCGATTTGCACCTTTCAATGATAGAGGTAGAAAATACCCATATACTGCCATTCTGTAGTACGGCAGTGTATGATAGGATCGACCACACAACCTAAGGTTAAAGTACCCTAGGGATTCTGCAAAATGGTAAAATTTTAAAAAGTTTAAAAAAAATTATAATAAAATAACATAAAAATTCAAATCACCCTCCTTTCCCTAGAAGTGGTATAAATAAACAGTAAAAATCATGAACACATTAGGTATCACCACATCTGAAAATGCTCGATCAAAATATAATAACGTTTTTTCACTGCGTTTAACCCCGTAATGGAAAATAGCCCCCAAAGTCTAAAATGGCACTTTTTTGCCATTTGGAAAAATATTAAAAATTCAACAAAAAGTGATCAAAAGGTTGAAAAGTCTGAAAAACTGGTTGCATTGAAAACATCATTAAGAGTTGCACAAAATGACACCAACCGCAGATCCGTACACCGAAATATGAAAAAGTTATTAGTGCCAGGTGGAAAAATCTGAAAAATTTTGTGTACAGCAGGTTTTAATTTTTGTAAATGTATGAAAACATTATAAAACCTATACAAATTCAGTATCCCCGTGATCGTACCGATCCAAATATTAAAGTAGACATATAATTTGGAGTGCTCAGTGAAAGCCGTAAAATCCCCATTTTCACTGGATTTTTTTCCTGCTTCCCAGTACATGGCCTGGAATATTCAACACTATCACTATGAAGGGCAATTTGTTATGCAGAAAACAAGCCCTCAGAGAGCTCTTTATGTGTAAAAATAAAAAAGTTACAGATTTTTGAAGGTGGGGATTGAAAAATGGAACTAAAAAAACAAAAAAAAAAGGGCCTGGTCGTTAAGGGGTTAAAAGTTGCATCCAGTTTGAATTTTTAATTTTAACTTTTATTAATCTATGTTTTTCTGTCTCAATGGATGCTTAAAACATATAATCATTAATGTCTCATCTACATAACTACATTGTATAAAATATATAATAGTATACAAGTAAAATTACTGATTAGAATAGAGGTTAGATGAAGGACACATACTCTAAAGGGTGATTAGTGGAATGATGTATGACTTTTTACATGATATGTGTTTTAGGCAATTGATATACATTTGGTAAATTTATGTATATCAGGACAATGGTGGACATATATAATATGTAATGCAAACGAATCTGTGGAGTGTAAATATAAAACCTGATAAACATAGACACTAAATTTGTTAATGGGGTAAATGTGATAAAGCTGATTTTTTATCTTTATGAAAGTTTATGTTCAAACTAATTATATTTGAAGTCAACTAAATCTGATAACCCCTAGATAAAGTACCCAGAGAACATCTCTTTGAAATCAATTTTTGTTTTACTATCGGTAATGTTTTATAGTTTTTTGGTTTTCTTGCATGTAATTTCCTATCCATATTTATAATTATCTTGATGTTTATGATGTTATTGCAAGTTTTGCATTCTATATGACTTGCAATTTTTATTAGCATATTGTAAATCTCACAGACATTTATTAGAACATATGGAGATATACAAACATTGGACAACCGGCTTAAATAGGGAAATGTTATTCAAAAAATGGATATGACAATGAATGTGAGTGAATGGTGTGATTATCATGTATGCCTTATTCCTTTTACGCATATAACCTCCAACTACTTGCCAGAATAAGAAAGATCAGTTCCACAACCAAAGAAGATAATGCAGGAGAACTGGATTTTTACTTTCCATTATGGGCATGTTCTAATAGTTTGTGGACATTTAAGGCCCAAAGGGGCATAATGTTGTAATGCGTAACATGATGTGACTTTAGACAATCTAAGGGTCTTCTTGGACAGAAGAATAATAGGCCATAAATGCCTACAGAACTCCTAATACAGATTGTATAAACAGCCTGCATCTGATAACAAGGGCAGTGTTGAGCGATAATGTTTCTCTTTGGTAATTTATTCCTGGTTACAAGCGCACCCATCCGTAAAACCAAATTATTTCTTCCGCCTTACCCATATACTCACGGTTCCGTTGGACATCGGTTATTGCAAGTTGCTACCAGGTGAGCACCTCTCAATACTTACCTGGCAACTAACTACCGTGACGTTATCACACGAGGCGCCGTCCTTTCTCGTTGTCCTTTTGTTTTTTCTTTCTTTTTATTGTGACTGGAAGACACTGAGAACAGCTGCACGCCATTGCCCCCTGGGGATTCTCCCAGATTTGGGGGAAGCAAAGACTTAAATTACTTGTCCTGCAGGGATGCCACATCATGTGGGCAATGTGTGTGAGCTATGAGTATATATACGATTGTATACAGATCCTTAGTTAGAGCACTTCCTCCCCTACCCTCTCTCTTACCCTTAGTTAGTTTACCCTCTATGTATGTATCCCTGTATTGTACAAGGAAAGAAGATTCCATATCCAGCCATATCCAACCCCGTTCTTAGTCATGGCTCAGACATTACTAAGAATGTGGTTATCGTTTGAAACGCATTGGCCAATAACGCACTTGGATCTTAAATATCATGCTTTCCTAAAGCTTGAGTTACCTTGGATATGGCTGGATATGGAATCTTCTTTCCTTGTACAAGTTTGCTGTTGCCCCTACAGAAGGGTGATCCATGCCTTGTCAGGTTCTCCATAAGGGTTTGAGGTGAGCTGGATTTATCACTGTTTATCCCTTTATTGTACCCTTAATAAATCCCCTACAAAGATCCATTGAATATTGTTGTTAAATTAATGTTAACTGGCACCCCAAAACTGAGCAGATTTTACAGATGGTATAAGACTTCCGATGGTTTAGGAATAGTTGTTCAGGTGTGTTATAATGAGAACTGAAAGATTTGGATTGTCTGTTATTACAAAGAGAGGATGGTCATATTGATGGACCAACAGGGGTCCATGCAGTCTTATGCTTTAGGCAGTTCAATTTTTTCTAGGGTCTCATTAAGACCATAAGGGCACATATTGTTGAGTTTGTATATACAAAAATTCTCTCTTTTGATGAGTTGATTCAATCTATCTGGGTGATTTTTTTGAATTTGCTCTATTAGACAGGTTTTAGCTACACAAAGTCACTATTATGATGGACAGAAGAACGATATTCAGTTTACCCTTACTCGCAAAGAGAATGGAAAAAAACGGCGCAAGGAGGATACAGGTTAAAAAGATCCAAAAAAAT